>CM027840.1:48941495-50187495 GCA_016097545.1 Eucalyptus victrix
TTGTAGCTGTACTCGGTGCCATTGGCGGCGGAGTATCTCCAGCAAACCAGGGCCGACGTGGTCGAAAAATAACTACCTCTCAAGCCGCATAGGAACCCGTCCCCGCCGACGATGCCCGTGAAGGAAGCATCGATATTAGCAGGAATTTGAATTCCTGCCGGGAAGCTGGTACAGTTGAGAGACACGCTCTGGTCGGGAGTCTTTATAAGAGCACAGACCAACGTCCTGTCCGCGGTTTCGGTGATCGACACGGTCGAGAGCGAGGCGACCGGAGAAGCGAACGGCGGTGCGAAGAACAAGAACAAGGACAAGGACACGATCAAGCTGAGCAGGGAGTGGAGTTTCCTGAGGAAGTGAGCCATGGGAAATGGTGCTGGTTCGACAAGCTTGGTAATCTCATGTTGGGGTGGTTCTACAGATGGGTTTGAGCCTCTCTGCTCGTCTAGCGAAGCGACCGTTTCTTATGCTCGAGTTTTTGGGGAGAAGGGGCGTGTCGTGACAGTGAAAGTGGAAGGGGAAAACGCGGTTGGAAACGCGAAGGAAAGGAGAGAGCGAGGGGAGGGAGGGATGAGGACGCTGACGACCGAGAAGACCGAGTCGTCTCAGCGAAAATTATTTTACAAGTCGAGCGTGTGGGTCAACCTTTTGGAAACGTTCGGGATAGCAGACCAGTCCAACTTTGCCCAATGCCCATATTTTCAACGGAGAAACCCGACTGTTCTCTCTCAGAAGAGTGCTGAAGCTGATAGATCCGCCTTTGAATTTTGACCCGGTATCCCGTCCAATCCAATCGAATCCGGATCTTAATTCTTTTAGCGAAAAGATCAAGGTAATTACGCTTACCGGCCCATGGAACTGCTCTCTGCATCGCGAGCCACACGTTCTCCTCGGTTGGAACCTTCCGCAAGCATTTCCCTTTTTGGACTTTTCTTCTTCTTCTTCTTAGGATGATGACTTTATACGATGTGGAAACTTGCGGGTTTGACTCAATCCCTAACTTGAACTGCCCTCCTCTACTTGTCTTTGCTAATAGCTGTCCCCATAAATCTAGTAAAGGAATCGAACCCGATTCAGAGGAGAATGCGTTGTCTGTTCATTTCAAGAATTTGAACCCGACTCCCTTCCATTAATAGCACCATCTAGATATATTTGACGCAGGTTAAAAGGACGGAGGGAATAAGAAATAGTCACGTCGGTGCGCATGAAACTATATTATTGTCGAGATTGGCAATGCAGATGGGCTGTCGTTAATCAATGCACACTCAAGAGGCTGCCATCCTAGAATTGAGCTCACACTGCTTTATTCTATTATATCGAAACCCTGGCTCACGCGGACTCATTGACGATTGCTTTTTTTTTAATCCTCGTTGGGTGATCGTAATGCATGGCCGGCGTGTGATGTCCTTTCCCTTCCCGTTCACACAAGGCTTGTTCACACAACCTACCGCAGCAAAAAGTAATGCTCCCGTGGCACATGTTTTGCAGAACCGGATCAAGTGGAATCGAATCAGTAATTCCATGAAAAATTAAAGGCGTGTTTGATAACGATTTTGTTTTAGAAATTCGATTCTCGACTAGAAATAATTATTTTTTATTATGTTCCTAAGAATTTATTCTGAATAAAAAAATGCGTTTGGTAATGTCCAATGTTTTTTATTCTGAAATAGAATTGCATTTGATATCATGCCAATTAATTATGTTTCAAATTAATTTCTTTTGATTTTTAAATAATTTTTTATTTTTTTACTTTTTTTCTTTACTTTTTTTCCTTTTTTTTTCCCTTTTCTCATATTCTTCTTCTTCTTTTTCTTCATGTGGCAAGTCCTCGTCAATCAAGCCTCGCCGGGAGCTAAGCTTGCCTCCAGCAAGCTCGCTGGATCTCGCCCTGGCCTGGCAAGCCTCCAGCTAGCTCGCTGGACAGGTGACCGGCGGCGGACAACGGTGACAAGCGGCGACGGACCAGCGGGCGATGGTGGACAGCAATCGTGGGATGACGGAAAGGAAGAATGAGAATTTCACTGTTTTAATTCTTTTTTTGATTCTCGGATGAAGAATCATATATTTTTTTTATTCTCAATTCTCTTCCCAATCTATTTCCGAAAACAAAAATTTTACCAAACGTGATTCTCGTCCCAAACTGATTCTGCGAACAAAAAATCAGAATCAGACACTGATTGACACGTTGCCAAACAGGCCCTAAGTGGCACGAGAATGGACCTGAACTCCATCCGAAGTCCCGCTCACCAAACGTCGAAATAGCTTCATACATCTCAGCTTGCCATTGCCCATTGGGCTGAAAAATGCTATCATCCGGACATGTCATCACGGAGCGGGTGATCCCGTATCTCAACATCGTCATCTAAATTGAGCTACCCAGATTGGATCACGTTTGACATCATTTAAAGACTAAAGCAAAATAGAAATCTCACAAAGGATTGACTAAACAGATACTTGTCAGAGACTTATCTCCAATTAAGTTTAAGAGCACACGTTTATTCTACGCCATCTGCTATGTAATGAATTTGCAGTAACATTGACCGCTGCACCTCGGCCTCCAGGCCAGGTTCGACTCCCACCTCTGAGGTGTTGGGACCAAGGATGCATACGCCCCTTATACTCAGCTCAGTGCATCCCCTAGCCTGAGATAAGTTGTGCTAACGTCTCGAATCATCAGAAACATCAACATGCGAAATGTAATCTACCATATGAGCATGTGATTTGGTACGTAATCCAAAGATATGCTCCTCCTGAATTGGCTTTTCAAGTTTAGTCAGTTGACAAACTCTATCCCTGTCAAAGATGTCCCAGCATGAAGTTGAAGAGCTGCATCGCCAACGACCTGCATAAACAAACAGAACAATCATTTAACTGGAAATCTGCAGGAAAACATGTCATCATGAGGTAGCCGCAAGAAGTAGGATAAGCAAAGCGATAAATGAGAATACGGTGGGCCGGAGAGTGACATAAGATTTGGGTTGATGAACTTCCACTGTTATATTAACCAGAAAGACTAGATTGCGAAAGAACTGGTATTTCATTCGATCCATTCTGCCCCAGCTAAGTATAGCACCCTAGTCTTAGTTCCTGATTACAACAATTTCTTTGGTCAGCCTGATGACTTCACATTAATGGTGCCATGGCAGGCTATTCGAGCTACTTAGTTGTCCAAACTCGAGAAAACTACTGCTTTCAGCCTGTTGGTTTCTGGAGATCACCAATCGACTTTCATTCTGATTTGAGAACTAAAACAATTCAGAAGATGCATGACGGCAGTTTAAAAACAATTTTCAACTACAAACGAAGAATTCAGCTATCAAAACTAGATATGCAAGTGTGATGATTTGGTTGTTCTCTGTACACTATGATGACCTTTTACGCTTGACCATGAAAAGACAGAACACTAATCCATCCATACCACAGCCTACAATTTTCACAAAAAATGAATAGAAGAAATATCAGATCTTTGCGATCGTTTAGGGCACGCATTATAAAATTTCTACTTCTCTATTTCTCTCTTTCTCTGTTCCCCGGAATAGGTTTAGAATAGAAATCCGTTTGGTAACGTAATTTGATTTTTCTATTTCTGGAACAGATTTCTATTCTAAAAATAGATTTGAAGAAGAAATCAAAAACTAAAATTTTTAACTTCTCACTTTCTGAAATAGAAATTGAGAAATCAATTTATGGCCAGAAATCAATTTCCGTTCCGAAATTTTTTTCATGCGCACCCTTAGAATAACCCAGAAGATTAATGTGGACAAAGAATTTCTTATACTTCTCCCCTCCCACTAAACTTTTTCATGCACACTTACCCCTTGTTTGGGAACAAGGGTGAAGATAATTAGGAAGGAAGATGCTAGAAGATTTAAAATTTCCCTCCAAATGCATCTCAAAATTAAATTCCTTCCAATTTTCACCCAAATTGTCTTCTCCACCATTTTTGCTCTTTCTCTAAACAAAAACTTAGGAAAAAACAAAAGAGAGGAATGTAACCCTTGTGTGTGTGTGTGTGTGGATGGGTAGGGGAGGAACCTTTAAGAGTTGGGATAATAACACAAATAATCCCCACACTTTGACCTAATACTTTTAATTTGTTCAATGTGATCCCTAGAATTCTAATGCATGTTCAAGTTAGTCTTTGAACGATATGAAAATGTTCAAAGCTAAATCTTTCATTAATTTAAGTTCAAGGACAACATTGAACATTTCCAATAGTTCAGGGACCATATTGAATAAATTGAAAATTCACGGAACCCATTTACATTGAGCTAAAGTTTAAGGATCACATTTCACATCATTTTCCCTTAAGAATTTAAAGAACTCCAGCATATTTTGTAGGGTCCACATACCTTAGCCATGGATCTATAAGAATGTTCAGTGACCCCAGCAACATGAGGAGTTAAAAGAACGTTTTTGTATTTCAAGATTTTATCATTCGGATCAAATGGCTCTGTCCAAGCCACATCAGTGCCCAAGCCTCCCAAGTGACCACACTCCAGGTGACGAGCAACAGCCTCATAATCCAAGAGACCCCCTCGAGCAATATTTATTAAAAGGGCTCCCTGCATCACCATTGGAAAATAGTAAAAAGTCTTAGCCATGATGCTCTGCCTACTTGCGAGCCACAGAGATCTCATTTTCGGATCTTTTATTTCCAAATCCTTCAAAGAGAAAGATGTAGAAAAGAAAAGGAATCCTATTATAGGTTCTCTCTTTGCAGCCAGTACTTTTTTTCCCCATAAGATAATTATCTGTGAGCTTAGGAGCAAAAGTACAGAAGTACAAGAAAAGGAACAATGACAAAGCTTGCATCTAAAGGATGAGTAAAGGACATAGCATGAGTCATGATTAAGCATCCATCATCCGTATGTAGGGTGAGTCCACCCCAAGCAAATCACCGTACATTTTAAAATACATTTGTATAGTATTCAGGGATGCAACAAAGTGGTATCCATCCTGCCCGACCCAATTTGCAAGCAGACCACACACGTTAAATGCTTCAATAAGAGGTTACTTGCAAAATATCTGTTTTAGAACCCCAGACAGACCAATGGCTAAGGTTACATGAAGGGCACAGTATCACTACTATCATCACTGGCACCTGTAAAGCACAGAGAAGGATCTAGACTTCTCATTAAGGCTCCTGAAGAGGATGAATCGGGATCAGAGAACCAGTCACAAGTGTTAAGAAAAAACTGGCACGGCCAAAGAACAGAGCAGAACTTTGTATCTGTAGCAAAAATCATCATTTAGGGATACAAAGAGCAAACCTTTCTCATTGAAGATAGAAATGAGTCATTGATGATGCCAGCCTGCCAGATAATCAAAATGAATTAATAAGAATCCAGAAGACATTTCCAAGTGAGAAAGTGAATAATAACAAAGGAACAAAAAGAAGCATGGAAATGTATGGCTCAGGGAAAAAAGAAAAAACTGGCACATATGTCACCTTTCCTACTTTCCAACCAATCTGGATAAAGCAACCTAAGACATTTTAATCAAACAGGACAAAGAACTCAAACAAATAGAAGTAACTAAGCCTCAAACTACCCTGAATCTACGCTTTCAAAAGGTTCTTCATGTAAATGCAAAGAGTACTACCTAATTAAATTTGACTCTTCCCTGCGCAGTCAGAATGTATTCTTGGAAAATCAGTTCTATAGGATAACGGATGTGATTTGGATAAACCAATGAAGCAAAGTACGATTGCATGGAGTCAAGTAACTCTTACTGTATCTTTGTTTAAATACAAGCAACAGACAACTATGTCCGCCTCACCAGCAAAGTTGCAAATGTCGTTATGACTTCCCTTCACATCAACCAGACTGTCACTCATGCCATTTTGGTCAAGGCCTGCTGAGAATGTAGCCAATTATTGTGAGTCAGGAGAATGTAAAGAAATATTTCCTCATTTTGAATGACAACACATTTACCATTCGACTGGAGAGGAGCTTCTGAATTTAAGCACCAGCTCCTCCTTGTGGCAATTATTTTTACCCCAAAAGGTCTTAAGCGCTTAGCCAAGTCAACTCCAATATTTCCATACCCCATGATCAATACCTACAATGGACAATATATTTTTCAATGTACTTTTCGATCCAAAGAGTAAAGGACACACAACAGACATTCATGAAACATGAAAGAGACCCAAAAGTGATTCTTTGTTGTGTATACAAGAATTAAAACATAAACGATACTCACGGTTTTTCCAAATAGAGTTTCACCAACTGGCTCCCCAAGTTTTCTCTGATTTACAGAAGCTTGTATCTCATTCTGCAAAAAACAAAACTGAAGCAATGAAGGACACTGCAACTTGCAGATGACAAAAGGCACACGCGCGCGCATAGAAATGAACACTAGCAAGCAAAAGGCAGCCCATTTTAATATAACAAAAAGGCCCAGTCTCCTTATATAAATTATCACTAGCCATGGAATATGATTATTAGATGTAGAGTCTTTGCATCTAAGTGCCCGAAGATGGATATTCTATCTAATAATTTGCATCATGTAGCTTTGCATCCAAGAAACAATATATGTTTGTGCAAAACTTTTGCAATGGCATCCTGATAAGGGCATTTCTTTCTTCACAATCATTTTCTCAGTGAAGCATTCTCAGTTTCTTGATAGGAGAACTTGTAACAAAGATGGTGAGATGGAGACCCTCCTTTCAAGACCACCTTAGCTGATTTTTTCAACTGCTCACTCCAATGTCGAACTCAATTGAGTTCCTTCTTCAGGAACTCTATTCTGTCAGGTACTCAAGACTTTCTTCCTTGTGAGAATTTCTCATAAGTATCCATCAAGTGGAACAGATTTCTTTGTTGTTTTTAGGCCTCGTTTGGTTCTATGCAAAATGGATTCCTTAACATAGGGATTCCAGTTCCTACATATTTCATGTTTGGGGAGAAATCAAGATATGGATTTGAATTCTGCATTGAATAGAATTTCCTCAAATAATGCAGAATTAGATTAACTAGCTATAGTTAGTATTGGAATTCCACTATTACATTTCTATAACCAAAAAATTATCAAAAACCCAACTCCACCACTGCCAGGCACGGGTCGCTGTCACTGTTCATAGGTTGCATTTGAAAGTAGCCACAATGATCGCCAATCACTGATCACTGTATTCAGTGAGAAGTATTCTCCAACAAGGCCAAAAAATTTTGTCATACAAACAATGGAAAAGGAATCTTATTCTAATGAATGATATTCCTCGGAATGGGAATCCATTTGAGGATTCCCTATTTATGGAACCAAATGAGGCCTTAGTACTATGCTTGGAAATATTTGTTTTCACAAATCAACTCAGCGATCACCTTTTCAAATCGAATAACAATGGCCTTTAATTGGCATCTTGACAAAGATTTAGGTCTCCTGTATGTTTATGTCCACAACAAACTTAACTCTATGCTATGCAGCTGTTTCTATGAGTTTGACATAATCAACTGTACCAAACTTTGTTAGTAGTTGACCATTTGACATGGGGCAACCAATGGCATTCGACAGACTACTGCTAATTTCATTCATTTCATCATCATTCATCCCCAATTGATGAAATCAATACACGAGTCATGTTTTAGAGCCGCGGTATTGGACTATGTGCGCAAGACGACATGGGCATGAATTACCTATCAAAAGAAGGCTAGACCTTTGTGAAGCTTGAAGTGTAAATGAACCTTTCCATTCAGATGTAGGCTTGATGTAGGGAGTCTGCTAAGTTTTGAAAGTTGGGGTATAATTTGAACGATTTTCCTGTTTCCCAGTATATTAATGAAGATATAAGCACCTATGCACTTTGATTTAGAAGAAATTACATAGGCTTCAAACAGAATTTACTGGTGCTGATGATCAAACATTACTTAAAACTTTGACCAGAAAAGGATGAGAATGCAAAATGATAGGGGATTTATTCACATTTCAGAAAATGTTACAGCCGAAATGTTCAACCTGTCATTCCCTATACTTGAACAAAAAGAAGCATGGCATACAACAAGCCTAAACTGTGGACTTGGCAGGTAAGATGAATCACATGAAGTACCCTGGCTACTTTTAAGATTTTTCTAGGGATCAAACGTACCTGCTTTCGGAGTAAACCCAGCATCAGATAAATTGCCATTTCTGCACATGATGCTGCATTTCCCGTGACGTCACCTGGAATTCTGGCAACTTTTATTCCATTTTTGGTGGCAGCGTCAATATCAACACCTTCATGAAGATGTAAATATTGGGTGGTAAATTCCATTAAGATCTAACAGAACAAAGGAATAACACTGACAAATGAACCCAATTCCTCCAGCCCAACTTACACAAGCAAGCAGGGCAGAGAGAAAGGGGGAGGGAGAGTGAGGAAGGGAGGGAGGGGGAGGGAGGGGGAGAGAGAGATTATCACCTTCCAGACCAACACCAAATTGCATAAGAAGCTTCATTTGTTTCGCTCGAGCTATGATATCCGAGTCAAAGCGCTTGTTTTTTACCACACAAAGATGGTAGTTTCCGATAACACGAGGCACATCATCAAGGGCCGCCTCATCAACCTATGAAAATGGAAAACAGATGAATGAATGATCTCCAACGTGCAGTTAGAGAGAAAATTTGGAAACATGATTAACGAGGATATATGCGCATTTAAACAAAAGACCAAACCGAATCCGCAAAGTTGGACTTGCTTTTTTATTCCCTAGTCTGTTATATATCCAAAGGCAAGTGCTGGCGACGATGGGATCGTTACATCAAAAGTTTAAGTAGGACCCCCATCAAGAGCAGATTGCTTCCCAATCCAGCCCAGAAAAAATTTCATCACTTACTACAGTGTCTCAAAGTATACAATCCTACTATTTAGAACATTTACAATGATCGGAGGCAGAAATGGGATATCACTTCACTTCAGCGCAAAGGGTAGTTGAAATCCGGCAATACCAATGGATGCGAAGCCAATCAAGTCCCAATTTTTTTTTTTTTTCCCGCTCAAAACACACGATCCAGCCAACTCCACCGACCGCTTCCCAACTGAAGACAGCGGAAAAGTAAACACCTTTCCATCAGATAATGTATGGGAATCGAACCTGGATAAATGGGTACTGACTCAAGTACTCCCTGGTGTAATCTTGAGAGGCCGGGAAGTGGGGCCCGCAGAAGAGGACGCGGGTGACGCCTTGCTCGCCGGACTCCCTCTCCATTTCCCCCCGCTCCCTCCGCTTCCTTCGAGCTCGAGAAGCCGCAACTCCTGCGACAACAGAGAGAGAAAGAGAGAGAGAGAGAGAAGGCAGGGACGTCGACTTGCCAACTGCAGCGGGAGCAGGTGAGGTGGGAGAGAGAAAGAGACGGAGCCAGCAGCCTCCGCGATGTAAAAACACCCGACCTTTCTTTTTCCTCCTGAGTTTCTTGCTGCGGACGGATTTAAAAATACCATATCGCATCGTATAGACTTTCCGCTTGGCCTGTCTGCCACCTCACTCAAAAAGACAAAAGGTCTGCACAGACCGCGTCGCTAATCACGAGAGACGACTCTTCCTGTGCAAAAAGCATCGGGAACCGAACAAATAATGTCGAGATCTGTTTTGATACGTGATGTCGGCTCTAGATTATTAATTCGTAGGACATGATTTTTAAAGTTCAATTTACAATGCTATTTATATACTTTTAACTTATTTGATACGATTTTTGAACTTTTAATATATATTCAATTCAAGTATTGATATATATGAAAAATTAAATATTATCCCTATAATGAAATGATAATATTAAGTATTTTCATATAGTCAATGAACTAAATCGAACTTATGCTAAAAGTTTAAAAACAGAATAAATAAATTGAAAGTTTAAGAATGAAATTACACGTTGGACTAAAGTTTAGGGACAAGTTGAACAAATAAAAAGCTTAGAGGCTACATTGGGTTCAAACTTTATGAAATATTTATATCATTATTTCAAAAGCAGTCTATCAGCTGAAAAATCCAATGGCTTATCATGACATCAAGTGTATATCATGCGGTGGCATCATAAAAAATCAGGCATATTCAATCTCTCGTCATCCTCTGGTTTACATTGAAACCTTGCTTCTCGAGTTCCAAAAATTTCTTGACCGTAACCCATCACATAGGATAATGACATTAGACGACCACATATACTTTCAAAATCACTGAACTTCAATGCATGAAAATCGTCCTGACAAACTCTATGTTAGTGTCACAATTTGTGATTCTCTCGTATTTGTGAACCATTATTAGTGGAGTTTGGGGTTATCAAGTAAAACGCGAGTGATGTAGAGGGAATAAATATAACTGGTTCATGGAAGTGACATTAGGACGGTTAATGCTGGAAGTTCTCAGATAAAAAGATTATATTACTTAAAAGCTCTAGAAGCGGCATTAATTTCCCGTGCACAAACTAGTCAAGAGCTTATATCGCTCTCATGATGAAGTTATGGCAGACCGAAATCAATTATCAAGCCTAAAGTGATTTGTCATCTCACTCGATGGATTAAATGCTCGAGCTAAGTTAAGGGCCGTACAACCTTAACTAAGGAAACTTTGTCATATTGTTCTTTGGAACAACTATTGAAGGACGGTTGGCCAAATGTTGTTCGCTCATCAAGCGACGCACGAGCTCTTCCACGGCCAAGGAACTGCCAGCTAGTGACATTAGTACCAGATTATTGGACAACACAGGCAAGACATTATCGCATTGAACATGAACAAGAAGCTTAGGACTAGCCGACGACAACGCTGTTCAGATGCCACAATTAGTTACACAGGCCTCTCTTGTCCATTGTTGCTATTGAACTTGTATAAATGGTCGTACACGCAACATTTTCTGATCGAATGTAAAACGAAGTAGAAAAAGAGCAACAAGGAACGATCTTCGCATCATAGCAAATGTCTGACTTTCCTTCTTTGGCCGTAAATGTACTAAAAAGGTGACAGGGTGATACACTTCAGTTGCAAAAAGTCTCATAGCCAGAGTGATGCGATATCGACTCAAACTCGACGGTCCGGTAAGTGATGAATTTGGAGACTTCGGGTTACCACCTCATTAAGTACGTGTCTGATAATGCAACAATCGCCATACTGCGAAAAAAAACCGTGCAACAAGATCTAACAGAAGAGATGCGGTTTCCTTGTGATGGGCAACTCCGAGAACAAAACACAATCACGACACCTCACTTTCCACGGTTTTATGTATATATACTGCGATGTCGCTTGCATCCAACAACCATTTACAACATCAACCAATGAGTCAAAGAACCGAAACTTGGTCAGTTATTTCACCGTCATACGTGACATCTTCGGGGACCAGCACATCAAAATCGCTAACACTCCACTCTGCAATTGCCCCGCTCCGGCTGACGTAAATTTCTGTACCAACATTGATCGAGGACCATATACGCTTTGCTGGTTCTGTTCCTGGATCCTGTGGAGTGAAATAGTTAAAGAGGTGTTGCGGTGACGATCGATAATCAATAGGACAAAGGCCCTTCTGGTGCCTGATTAATCGCAAGTGTCTATTAATATAGTGCAGGGAAGAAAAAACTTCCTATGCCCGATGTATATTAAGTAAAAAGGAAACCCAGTGTTATCGAATTGGAAGATGGAGATGTGTTCTATTTTTGTGTCTAATCCTTGCCCAGAAAAAGAAAAAGGGACAGCACAAGGGAGTATTGGATAGTCAAGATTGGAAACAGGAATGAGGCTCTTTCATTTGTGAAACAGCTTAAGATTGGTTAATCAAGATCCGACATGCAAATATTCTGCTCCCTGTCTGTTTAAGTTGTAGGCTGCACCTGGTACAGCAGAGTGCAACCAATAGATAGTATGAATATCAGGCAAACTAGAAGCATGCCTATAGGAGCATAATGACCACTCAACATAATGACCCCTGAAAACCTGGTAAATTAACATGCTACATGCAGCACAGAAATTATGTTAATCACGCAATGACAGGAGTGCAACCAACCTGATAAAAATATAGACGATGGGACAGAGCTCCGACATCAAGTTCCCACGTCCTAGAATCTCCAACCCATCCATCACCTTGCTTTTCAGGATAGCCATGGACTGCCCATTCAGAATGTGGCAGAAGTTGAACAAGTTCCTGTGCTTGTGGATTGCTATAAGGATCACAGATATCATATGGTTTCTCCAAATGGTCGGCATTCCCAGGGGCACAATATAGATGATAAGCAGCATAGGGGAACCGAGACGTCTCGTTCCTATATATGATCTCACCAGAAACACTGACATGGTAAGGAGGACAAGAGACAAGGTTCTCTGGTCTGCACCAGCTTGTAGTTTCTGGATTGATTATCATCTCGCTGTATCTAGTCACATCTGTGAGTACATCGCCATCACATGGATCTCCATTATTCTTCCAACAGCTTCCTATATCGAGTAGATAGAATTGGCTATTAGGCCCTCCGCCGCGTTTCACATTAAGAGTCAATCTTACTTTGAAGTTTGGAGATTCTGGCAACTAAAAAATCACAAATAAAAACATCACTTCCAGGAATCAGATCACATAACACAAATTTTATACACCTAAAATCAATGATATGGTTATATAAATTGGGATCTCTATTACCCCCAAAACATAAAGATTCTGATTCAAAGAGCAGAAATTTGGTGCATATTGATTTTTCTGCTTTGACTATTTGATCTCTTTGTTTCCTTTTGCCCTTTATTTACTGCCTAATCCAACAAAATCAAGTGCTGGAGATGACGTTGATGCAACAATGACCTGCTTATTTGACATGAGTAATTATGCATTGGCAAGAAGATATATGGAGAAAGTACCCAGAACTATATGTTTGCAGACCAAAAAGCGTACACTGCTTAGCTCCACAAAAACCAAAAGAAAATCCACTTCTGCCCTAGTCCAAGGTCAAAACAATTCCAGATGGGGACAGAAAGGGGGAAGAGAGAGAAAAAACAAACTATTGCTTAACTTCGGAAGTCCCATTGCATTATGGATATGGACAACTGTTGCCAAAGAGGACAATCCCAATTCAGTCAACTGCACTTCACTAACTAGCCAAATAATATAAAAGAAAAAGAACATTCCATTCAGCCTATATGCTGAGTAGAATGGAGAAAGAAAAGGCCTCAAGTCTCTCAATTGACCTATTTGCAAATTCTCTACCCTTGGTTAAACATCCATTGCACTTCTCCAAATACTCTATAGATTCAACAAAATGCAAAGAGAAAATTTAACAGTAATTAGAAGTACACAAACGAAACAAACCTTTCGCATGATTCCCTGACCCTGATAATGATAACCACCATTAAATCCGTTTGTAGCATCTGCCCGTAAGTACAACATAAGCCAAGGATACTTGGCATTCGTTCTCAATATATGAGAAAATATCCAACTTCCTGAGCTCATATTCTTCTGCCACGAGACCGAAATATATGAGTTGTTTCCAGTGCCTTTGCTCAAATCAGCATCGAGGTCATACGTCCCGTAAAAACCTCCAGTCAAAGAAGCCATTTTGCCATCAACCAATCTCGACTGATTATGGTAAACCAAGGGCTGATTCATGCAGCCACTACCGAAACAGGGAAAGCTCCTGTCGGTCACTATTTTGCTGACTTTCTTCCCGTTCTCGGGACAGAGCGTGGTGTTCTTATCGAAATTACCATTCTTGAGCATGACCATCCAGAACTGCCACGGTTTCGCAGAATCATTCGCCTGGCAGAGAGAACCGAGGTACATCTCTTTCTCGGCAGCATACAGATCCGGATCTTCGTACGCCTGAAAACCCTCCAGACGAAACGCATCGCCTGCCCTCAAACTGTTGTCCGATTCCTTCACCTTCTGATGGACCGCGCATTCGCTCCCACCATCAGAAGGAGTTAAACTTAAACCTAACACGCCAGTGAATCGAAACAAAACCAATCAATAATCCAGAAGCATCATCATCAAGAGACATCAAACGTAAAACACTGAAAGCACACGCCTTTCCTGATCTAGAAGAGCTACTTCATGCACATGCAATATCATCCGCAGTCAGAATCATCTCAAAACGACAGAACCCGAATTCTCTCTCGGAAAAGACAACGAGGATGTTTCAGAGATCGCGATTCGCGAGTCTAGGGCAACGATCATCATATTTCATAGAATAGATGAGAAAGAGAGCGAAATGGGCGAACCGGGGAAGGAGGGAGGGCAGAGCAGATCAGAGCAATCGGCAAGCCTGGGGCTGGGCATGGCGGGAGCCTCCGCGCCCACCTCGTTACAGAAGTTCCAAGCTTCGAAGCCGACTCTGACGTTGGGGCTCTTCATTCCAGGGTCTCCAATTGCCGACCGATACCCATTCGAAGACGCGGCCGCCGGAGACAGTAGCAGCAGAAGAAGAAGAAGCGGCGGCGGCGGCCGCGAAGAGCCACCCATCGTCTTCGAAAATTCCCACTGGGGCGGAGGATGAGGAGGAGACAGGAAAGCTCGACGCTCCTGCCGCACGAGTGGCGACATGGAAGATGGAGAACGGCGCTGGAGTCGCTTGCTTTTTGTCCATGCCTGAATTTTGACATCCCAACGACACCCACTCGCTTTCTACGGCGAGAGAGAGAATGATTTTTGTAATTGCTTAGAAGCAAGCACCGGGCGTGCTCTTTTTATACGTTTGATGACAATAATTGGAATGACTTTCCGTAAACGACATCGTATTGTTAGTGTGATACGGTGACAGAAGTGGGTTTATCCAATGCGGAATTCACGAATGGGGAACGCAACATCCGAATGCCACACTTGCATCTTGGAGTAACCTATCTATGGAAATCCACGGAATCCACAGTTTTGGATTACTGGTAGCGGGGCGAGCAAGTTCATGTCGAACCTACGCTTCTTCTGAAACCGTCAAGCAAATGACACCGTAGCTGATTTCCTCGATCAGGGACAGTGGGAAACGAGGGTGAAGCTCCGCTGCGGAAAGTGATCGAGGAGGAATATAGAAGATTGATTTTGAAAAAGATATAGTGGGTTAATCATTGAAAAATTCTTCCATGGCATGTTCACTCCCAAATTTGAAACGGCATTTGTCTGATTAGTAGTAGAGATACAAATAATTTGTGGCTTGGGGAAAGTCTTTGGGAAAAAGCACATGAGTTGAATGTGTTTTCTAAAATGCAAATTGTGTTTGGTAAATTGTAATTTAAAAGCCCTTTGTGAAGTACCTTTGGCTAAAATGGTGTTTGGGGGACAAAGGGCTTTTGTGAAAAAAAAAATATCAAAAGAAAAATAAAAAAAACAAAAAAATGAAAACCCCGAGGGCAAAAGATCCGGGCGGCCCGCGGCGACCCTCAGCGACCTCCGGCGACCCCCGATCGGGGCCGGCGAGGTCGCGCGGACGCGTCCGCGACCTCCGCGACCCGGATCCGGGCCGGCGAGGTCGCGCGGACGCCGTCGCGACCTCCGGCGACCCGGATCTGGGCCCGCGAGGTCGCACGACGCCGTCGCGAGGGGCCGGCGTGGTCGCGCCCGAGGTCGGGGACCTCGGCGAGGGCCGCGCCGGGGTCGCGCGACCTCGGCGAGGGCCGCGCCTTGGTCGCGCGACCTCGGCGACGGCCGCACCTGGGTCGCGCAACCTCGGCGACGGCCGATCGTCGCCGAGGCTACGCAACCCTCGCGGCGACGGCCGCGCCCGGGTCGCGCGACCTCGCCCGCGGCGGTGGCGCGACCTCGCCGGATGTCGAGCGACCTCGCCGGATTCGCGCGACCCGGAGCCGGTCGCACGACGTCGCCGCTGGGGACCTCGGCGACGGAGAAGATGAACAGTGATCTTCACAAGGGCAGAAAACGGAAAAACAAATAGTTCGTAAGGATAATTTTGGAAAAAAAAAATATGAACAGTAGCATCAGCTTACCGAGAAAGCTGAAATGCCCCCTGCCTTGGGCTTTCAGCCTTCATAGGGCAGGCTTTCAGCCAAATGCCTTACAAAATATTTTGCCAAACACCAATTTTTTAGCTCAAAGGGCTTTGGAGGTCTAAAGGGGTTTGGAAATGCTAATTCCAAACGCACCCTAAGCCGATGGGAAAAAATAAGGACCATTCAGTGTGATAACGATGCTTGCATCAGCTCAACTTGGGACTGAGGTAAAACTTGGGATCTCTGAAAAACCTCCTGATGATGTCTGCCTTCTCGGCTGAAAGGTCAGTTTTATCCAAAATGTCTTCCTTTGATGCCTTAGCAATTGCCTCAATGGAACCAATAGCTTGATTAAGCTGAACATAGGAAAATCAGGAATTAGTAAAAATAAGGATGAAGAAAAATAAATGTGATTTTGATCTTACAACTTCAAGTGCAAAACCTACAATTAATTTCAGACAAAATAACCTGTCTCCGAACACTATGCGACACTTAAGAGGAGAATAACGATAACATTACATCACAGTACAATCTATGTGGAGGAAGCTAATGAATTTCCTGAGAGAAATATGGTTTCTGATACAAGTCTATCTCAAATTCCTTTTGAAGAGATCATCGCAGAGGGTAAAATCCCTTTAAGTCCAGGCAAGTTTTCACATGACTAAATAAAATCTGGAAGTGATTGCTATTACCTACATGGATAACTAATGAAAAGACAATATTTGCATTACATGATACTGTTTTGATTAGGCCTTGTAATAATTGAGAAAATAGACTTTGCAACGTAAGGATGCACAAGATGCTATGGAAAGGATGCAGAAAGCAAAATTTCTACAATGGTTCCAAGTTTCCCCGTTTAGTTAGTTCAACATATTGTCAACCTGATAAGTTTTTTGCAGTGAAGGATAATTGGCAATTAACTGTAGTGCCACTATTGAAAGTCACGAGCAATGGGCATCCTTATTTTCTTCCTAGAGCAGATCAGATTTTCCCAGGTCCCAAAAGGTAGCTCATTGTGGAAGGAACCGAAAAATGAGTCCTAGATGCTTTGAAAAGATTGGACAGCAAAGAATTCGAGTAGTAAGTTGCCGTGAACTTGGTAAAATTACCAAATTAGCATCATGATTGTCAATGCCAGGTATGGATGTGATGATTCCAAGAAAGAGATCCATCCTCTGCATTGACCGCATCCTCTTGAAGGTGATAAACAGGGGGAATCATGTTAAATGCAGCCAAGGACTAGCTTCCAGAAACCTTGAAGACATCTAAATAATCACCCAGCTTAGGTGAACTAACCTCGGCCTTCAATTTCGATACACCATGCTGCTGCTTGCTTACTGCAATTCATATGGCAATAAACTGTGGATATATGCTGCATAGATTTATCAACTACAGCCATCGGGAATAAGGTTTACCCCCAAGGGAGAGAGCTATCTTGACAATCTTCTCAAAGCCCATCTCTACGTCAGGAACAGGAACGAATGTTGGCCTGCCAAGCTCCATTCCAAATCTGTGCCATAACCAAAGATTAGGAGATCTTTACTAGCATCCACCGCCACAAGTGAGATGCACATGAATGTAACACTTACTTGAAGTAAGAGTGGATGAAAGAATCGTTTTGCTCCTTCGTTTGGAGAGTGACAACAACATAAAAATGCGCAAATTCCTCCTTCAGTTTCTGAATCCTAATCCAGAAACCAAATCAAGCATCATATAGAGCAAGGAACTTGAAATAACTCAGCCGACCAACCTGCTGAACATATATGGAACAAGGTTGCACTCCCAAGTCGTAATAAAGACGAAAGCCACCGACAGGCCCCCGCAGTTAAAAATAAAGTCCTGCAAAGAGTACACCCTAAAAAACTGAGTAACAGCTCGGGGATAATTATGGATGCAGTGGCTGAATTACCGGGTCAATAGAGACGAAGTTAAGGCGGAAAGAATTCGAACTGAGGAAGGAGGAGATGAAAGAGATAAAGGACTCCTCTTGTCCGTTCCTCCAAGTAGTTTTCATCAAGCAAGCCCCCGCACGACCTGCAACCACATAAGGCTATGCTCATCTCAGGCTGTTCGCCAGGCGAATGCTTGCCGTGGCAATAGGAAGAATCACCAACCGAAATTTTTGCCCAGACTCCATGTGAACACAATGAAGAAAAGGAATTCATCCGAGACTCATACTCGTTAACGAACATGAAGAATCACATCCCATATTATCTCTAGCCTGGACTCTACAGAAAGCAGATATAGCTAGAGAAGATGTATAATCACTTGCCAATCAGCCCAAGCCGTCATCACAAGTTTCTGTAACTCCTCCCGACATTGCACGGTTGGAGTAATAGGAATAGACAAACTGCTTTGCGATTGATTAACACAATCTCATCATTTATCACTAGCTAGTATTAAAAGGATTGAAACTACCGAAACATCCAACTGTCGAGACATTAACAAGAAGAGTGTCGAACTAATATATGGATCTCGAATGACGGAAGCCGAAACAGCCGACGAAAATTTAGCCACAACAGCTCCGCCGTCCATTGCCGTGTCATCAGCTAGCTAAATCCGAGATTCCGACCGTTGCAATAAAATAGCCGGAGAAAGATATCGGATATAGCATTTTGCATCGTAGCTTCTACCACGAAGAAACAGAATCGAGCCCCTATTCCCTCTGCACGCCTCCTGTTTCTAAGATTATCAAAGCCGCATTCCTTTCGACCAGTCAGATCATCCGTCCTCCTGCGATACTCCGATCAGTCACTTTACTCAGTGGCCAAAGGTCTATACACGACTGAAACTGACGATGAATCCGAAACGACATCCCAGGATTTTTTTTGCAACAACAGCGGATGGATCATGAGAGGAACGGCCCGCGTCGCGGGCTTTGTGAATGCACTTGACGATCGTTCTCGATCATCCGGGCGAAATCCGAAGCAGTGCGGTAGCGAAAAGCAGAGGAATCACCTGAACGCGACGCGACGTTTGATGGGAAGAGAGGCGTCGGATGTCGTTCGCTGCGAGCGACGGTGTTCTCCATCTGCGAGCGAGGGAGCGAGCGAAAGAGAGAGGGAGAGAGAGAGAGAGAAAGAGAGAGAGAGTTCTCGTTCAATTTTGTGTTTGCATGAATGCCAAGGAGCGACGCGGTGTCTCCGCGATTCAAAGAAGCAGCGGATGCGTTCGCGCGCGTGAATGGTGCTATTTTTACACTCGAAATAATCTCACTACTTTTTAATCTTTTCTCAAAAATAAAAAAAATAAAAATAAAAATCTAAGATATCCTGATTGTATAAAAAAATTAAACGGTCTCTTTCACATACTTCTAGAAAAAAAAAAAAAAGGCTAAAAAGTCTGAGGATTATTTATTTAAAATGTGGATACTTCGCCCTGAATCATTCAAAGATGGTACGTGCAATTATTGCAAAAGAATTTATAGATCCACCATTTGTTTTTGAAATCTCAACAACCTCATAACATGTCGGAGGAGTCGTATGCAATATTTTCAAGCGACTAGAGCCTCATTTTGATGTGGCATATGATTAAAGCGCGATCCGGTGCAGTGACCTCCAAATAGACCTTGCCATGGAACACAATCACCATTTGAAAGTATAACCTCAGCAAAATTAGCACAGCCATGCTTTTAGGGTCTAAAATCGATGCAGTGATCTTAGGACGACATAAAATGGTGTCATTAAGATTGTTGTGCCAACAATTCATTTCGAAGATCGATTCTAGAGAGTCTTGAGATCATGAATACGATTCTTGCATGTTATAGATACTCGATATTTGAAGTTATGCATCTACGCTTGCGACGTAGCTGGTCCATGGGGTGCTTTATTACAGATATGGAAGTGTTCAAAAATTGCCAGGCCTCTAAACCATTCAAGTCCGCCATGACGCAAAGAATAGACTTGCCGGGGACCAAATGAAAGAGGATGGTCTTCTAGCACTTGAAAGATGAGAGAGTTGCTACCCCACATGGTGTTCTGACTGGAGAGCATTGCGGCGCAGAAAGTGCACTCTATCCCAAGACCTGATTTTGGAGAGTTTCCAGGTGGTCTTTAACTTCCACATTGGATCCTCGAATGCAAAGCGCATCTTAACATGAAACTCTCGTGCAGCAAACATGATGGATCTCATATTCCTTTATCCTACCTATCTCCTATCAATGACAAAGCCATCTCAAAAAACACGAGTCTGAGGCTCTTGGATAGGTAGTCACACCTTCTCTTTCTGGAAAGACCATCCAAACTTTCGGGTCTTTGGACCAATGAAAATGGTAACTTCTCAATTTTTCAAAACAGGGAGAGATTAACTCTCATTTCCAAACTGCTTCTGGATGTCGTTGAATGATATGGTTGCAGATCCCCTTTGTTTGGCTTTCGGCTGAGATGGATGCTCCTTCCAGCCAGTCATATAAATTACCTATGAAACAAGCAAATAATTGAAGCTGATGAATAATGTGAACTGCAGATGACGAAAAGAAAGATGTCTACCAACTGATGCAATAGATCCACATTCACAGAGGAAGGGAAACATTCTCATGATTAGCGTCAAGTATATGTAATGTTCTCTTCCCAGTGCACTACACTTAACCTCAATGTTCTTAGGATTAAACGGCTCTTGAAGGAAACAAAGCATGATTCTATTCACCTTGTAAAGTTCACGTTTAAAAACAAAACAGAGGAGACAAAACAAATATGAGAATCCACAGCCGGATGTGGATACTCTGGCTACCTGGAAAGTTGCAGGGATGGTACCGTCTTCAGCAGCAAACATTGACTCATAGATTGCTGCAGTTGCCAGAGCTGTTTCCCTTTTCAAAATCTGATTTTATGAACAAACAAAGTTCTCATTAATTTTATCAAGTGCATAGGAGTCTGCTATTGTAATAAACCAAACGAAACAGTGAGCGAGGGAAGAACATTCATGACATTTATGGGTAGTCTTACAGGAATCCTTTGTTGAAGAGCATTAGTCTCGCCCATTGCCCTGAGATGTTCTATCAGCTCAAAAGCTTTACCAGAAAACAGAGGAAAAAAGAACATCAGAAATACTGTATAAATTGACACTAATTGTTGTAAATACAGAGCCAAGAAACACAGTACTATAAACAGAAATTACATATATAAGCATGACAGGAGAAAAAGGAAGCACAGTACCTAACATTGATTAAACATTATTGTTGATTGAGTTATAAGCCCCAGGCAATGAGAAGATCAAATTGAAACTTAAATTCTTCAGGCCTTTAACATACACTGACTAGCATGTCATAAATGAAGAAGATGCAAAACAACTTCTGACCAGAAAGAACAGCAAAAAAGAGGATTCATCAGCAACTAAGTCAGTAGATTTTGCATCTAGGATGCTCAGATGCAGCTTATGCAAACCAATAACCAACTTTGCATATCATCTTTCTTGCTTACTACTCCTGGCTTTTCTTCCTATTTCTATGTAACACATAATTCTCCTCCGATAGAAAGAAATACAACTACCACCTTGACTTGACATCCTTATATAATGCATTCTCTCATGTGCTGATAAAACATGTAGGGCTACAAAACACTTTGTGCAAGAGCATGAAGTAGGCCCGTTAAGGATTACGAGGGAGAATTGACAAATAGAGAGGCTATGCAAAATTTTCAACAACAGCTTTTTCTCAGTATCAATCATTGGCCCTAAAGATTTACCATCTCTCGTTATAATTTAAATCTCAAAAGTGAGTTATAAAACTAGCAGTTGCAATGAAGTCAAAACAGAACTTTTGTAGTTGAGCTGTCATTTTCACGCTGATAGAGAACTTAAAAATAGCAAGCACAAGCATCAAAACAAGAGCTCACCACTTTTATATCTTACTACATATTCATCCACATCAACACCTGGAAGAGAGAAACCTGCTCTTGTCAACAAATTACCAGCATCTCGCACCTGAAACACACCAATTAATGGTTGCGAAGTAAGGAAAAACGTGATAACTATCAATTAAAGGATCATGAATCATCTCTTTAACCGAGCTGTATATGGACCAAAAATTCACTGTAGTCAGAAATGGCAGTTACAGGGGACACAGGACTCAAGACTTTATTATTACAAGTACATATACCAAAAAGTCATATGCACAAGCCCATAAAGTGAAGCAGGCATGCAAGACTGCATCTGCCAAATTTATTTTACTGTCCATAAAGGAAAGTACAACTTCATGGATACAGACAAAAGGCAAGAGAGATTTGAAGAATACTTGTGCTAGAGGAGATACTCTTGGACTGATGCCTCCTTCACGCTCCATTTGTGCTATGGTGCATGCAATTCTCAGTTCCCTTGTCACAAGAATAAGAAAACAAAAGAATCAATCAAAAATTTAATCCTTAAGGTAAAAATGAGATAAATATATATAAGAAGAAATTTGACAACTTTAAGGTTTCTCCACCCAAAATTGCTGCTAGAAAGAGGCCATCAGGCTTCAATGCCAGTTTACACTGTCAAAAAATAATAAAATAATTGTCTGAGCTTCAAATGAACAGAGAGTTTCATGCATTACCATATATCAGCAAATTGATCTAGATTAAAAAAAAAAAAATCTGGAGAAGAACTTTCTAAACAGCATAAAGAAACAAAAAATAAAGGACTGCTATCGTCCTCATCATGAGCCTTCACTTTCTTCAATAATCTCACAATAATCATACCTCCTTATCAGTGATGACAAAACTTACTCTCACTCTCCAGGGAGAAACATAGAAATCTGAAGGAAATTAAGGCCTGATTACAGAATATCAATCCATGCTGTGGAATTTCATATAAGAGACAGTAAGTCTATTTATCTGAGTTAATTGAGGGAAAGCTCTGATGCTGAAACAACGAAGTTTTTACATCAAGACAACTTGGCAGAGGGCATTACACAGTTTGACCAACTTAAGCTCCAAGAAACTACTTTCTGGCCTGAAAATAGCAGTGAAAGTCACTTTGCTCCGTTTTGTTTAAGTAACTTCCCTTTATATATGCAGTGCATGCTGAGACATCAATTCTGTGGTGCCTCTTTTCTAATAGTACACAAAAATCCACTTGCACAAGTAACCCAATTTGATGTTTCCTCCACAGCAGAATTTTTTGGAAGGCCCATATGCTTGCTTTAATTCCTCTTTCCCTCTAATATACATAACCATATTGTTGCCAATGAGGAACTACAAGATCAGATTGCACTAATGACAACAAAGAACAAGCAGAACCATACCTGAATCATCGCTCCAGGAAGATCATTTGTCCAGTGTAGACCCAAACAACTGAGAACCAGATCTAAAGAACTTTATATTCAAAAACACAGACTGTTAGGAATTCAAATTATACTGCTCAGCCATGTAAACAATGTAATAGAACTAATGTCCAGATCTACACCTTTCCTTCAAAGGCAAAAACTCTTCATCACCAACAACATGCAGCGTCTCAATGTTCTTATCAGGTTTATCTTGCTCCCGCTCTTTGCACTGTTGTATCATGTCAGATGACATATCCATCATAATGAGCTTTTGAATGGCACCTTATGTCAGAAAAGAAAAAATGTTCATCATGTTATATGAATAGCATAAACAGTATTTACTAAGTCTGCAACACATTGAAAATAGTTGCTTCTCTATCAGATATGTGATGTTTGCTAGGTGAGGATGCTAACATAAACTAACAAGCTTCCTTAAAATCAAAGTGATGCTCATAAAATCATTACGAAGCAGCATACTAGATTTTCATACATGCAAGCATGCTTATCTCCAACATGTAAACTGTAATAGCAGTTAATTGATGAGGAAAAAGGATCCCTAGTAAATAGCTGTATACAAGGTATACATAAAAGAAGAGTACTAAGATGTTAGTAAAGGTAGGATAAAGCAAATGTCAAATGTAAGATAAAACTAACTCCTGCAGAGATCCTTTCTGCTCCACCAAAAAAAAGAAGCATTTGTATTAAAGGATTTGCTTCCAATGAAACAAAAATTGCATACTGCATCCCTCGTTCAAAAGTCCCCTTTCTCTGCCCAGACATAGATAACGTGGATCAAAACACTCCAGGACTGTGGCATAATATGTTTGAAGCTCACATTATGAACTGCCATTTCAGGCTCCATTTGTATGTCCATCTATTCATCAAGAACAAGGCCGCTACTGTGATGAGTCTATAGAAAGCAGAGGCATGTTGTTACTGTAAGAAACCACTTTGCTCAAACATTTGGAGAGGACCTCTGCAATCGGTTTGCATTCGATCCAAATAAAAGCACTATGCAGAACCACCATTCAACTGTTATTTCCTTTAAAACTGCATGCAATCACAAGTGTCCTGGCTAATTGGTGGAGAGGGAAAAGGAAATTGAACCTAAAACCATTGCATCTCGATAAGGGTTTTCTGTCGACCTGTAGGCCAAAACTTTGTCTACATGCATAACAGTAGAGCAATATAGATTATGAACATCAGCCCTGTTTGTTTCATATATTCTTCCAACCAAGTTAATAATGCTGGGCTAAGAATGTTAATAAACTCAAGCTAACAGGCTTCGACAAGGAACCCACAAAAACTTGTCACTCCAATTTGCAAAGAAAGGGTTTGTACTAAACTGTGGGATCTCATTCTCACGAGTTCGTGTCCCCACATGACGATCTCATGCGTTCTTAAGCGCCAAAGCCGACCTTACCGTGAGCAAAGATTGAATTAGAAAGCATTGTGCCGGTATTAACAACTCACCCCGACCGCGTGACAAGCGCCTGACAGCTTCCAAGGAACCACCCAAGCATAAGGCTGTCGGAAATGTTTTCTTACAGTCCTACAAGAGACGATCACATTGACACCATAAGCACCATAATTGAGAAAACTAAACTAAATGCAAACTGAAGAACGAATTCTCTCTCCCCCATATCTCTCTCTTAGCCCAAATCGGATCGCAAAAGAAAGTGGAAGCACTCTAAATCAAGTACAGAGGAATCCGCTCCACGCGGCGCCCACCTCCAAGCGATCCAACAGATTCTCCGCGACGGAATCAACGAAACAATCGCTGGGACGCATCAACCACGCAGCTCGATCACGCTGCCACGCCGAGCATTCCAACCAGAAAAGCAAAAAGGAAATTGTAACTGAGCAGGCAAAACGGCGAACGAGAAACTATCGATTTCCTGGTCGGGCTCGCATTACCTGCTTCCGCTTGAGGTCGCGGTCGAAGATCTTCACCCTCGAGCCGTCGCCGCCGTCGGTGGAGAAGCAGAGGCGGGCGCCCTCCGGCGCTTCGCTCGCTCCCCGCGCGAAGAGCGACGGCGACCAGGTGCGGCCGGCGCTCCCGCCGGAAAGCAGGGACAAGCTTCTCGCCGCTCTTCGCATTTTCCTCGACGAGGTGAATCGTACGGAGAGTCGCCGGCGAGGTTTGGATTGGATTCGCCAGCTCTGGGGCTTCGCAGGGAAAGAGCGAAGTCAAACGCTGGAAGGCTCGCGCTCGCCGGCCGAGTCTTGCAGACGATTGTCCGAGAGCAAGGGACGATGGCAGAATCGTAATTAGCATCCATGTTTTAATTAAATAAATTATTGAAAAAACATTTCCCAAAAACGACCACTTACACCAGTTGAAATAATTAATTAATGAGAAATGTTTTTATTGTCATAACCAATTATGTTTTAATATATTCATGAATGGTAAAGAAAATTAGTTTATTCGTTTTTGTCTGCAATGCACGCAATCATTTAAAAAAAAATTCAAAATCATTTATTTTTTATCAAATGGAAATTTGAAAATAAAATTGATTTAAAAATAAAACTAATTCACGTAGCTAGACTCATTGTTGTGAGATATTTTGTCACATCCTAATTCACAAGAACAAATGCATGACATGGCTATCTTTGGGTGAAAGGATGCACCTTCAACATAACCAAGATTCGACCAAATATCAACATATATACATTCACACACACACACATATATGACAAAAATAGTATTTGGTGACAATACTAGAGTATTTCTATAATTCACAAAACAAAAACATATACATTTTGCAAAGATTAATTGATAAACTTATCAACTATATACAAAAATCCTCCTCGAAATGGATGCTACTTGTGATTCGTTGAAAAAGCTAAAAAACAAGTAGATGAGAGATGAGAGAAGTAAGCTACCACAACTCAATGAGTAACATATTTCTTTTAAGCGGATCGAAAAATCATTATGCATATTTAAAACACAATCTAACTCACTTTAATATAGTATATATAATCATAACTCAAATACCGAAGATACTAATAGTCCAGGCCATTAGTCAATCTCATAAATATGTATAAATGATTTATTCCATTGATTAATCTCATCAAACTATATAATCCATTTCATCGACTAAACTCAAATAACATGTCAATGATCCACTACATTGACCAACTCATGCTCAAATGTCTAGCCACAAGAGGAACAAGTTCCCCCTTAGTAGAATCTCCACCTATTATTAGCCGATGGCTCGCCCACAACAATATCCTAAACTGGTATACGCACATCCACACACCTCTCAGGTTCACATAGACATTGAACATTAATCATCAATCACAATATCTAGTAATCCAACATCAAAATAAAAGTAATATTACAACTCAAACAATTTGATATATAAATATTAAAGTGTTCTTTAGAATGTCTCAGGATTATTTCATAAAGAATTTCACAAATCATTTTAAAACAATTAAATCAAATTCGAAATATAATTCATTTCAAACAACAAAATGGCAATAATAGCTCGATCATGTTTTATGCAACAAAATATGATTTTTATCAACTTATAAAATATATAATCCACCATGTTTATCAAAACATGAGTTTAAAATACAAAGAACAAATAGTGTCACTCACTTGGGAAAAGCCAAAAATCAACTATGATACTTACTCGAATCAATGCGATCAAATCCATAACAATTAATGAAAAAACAATATTAAAGGACAAGTAAAAAAGATATTCTTATAGTGACTCACCCATACTAGGCCAGTATAGGCCTGTTTGTTGACGAAACAATACCTATATGGCATGAAAGCATGCATTTAGCGGAAACCCATTGTTTTCCGCTAGGCGCGGCTCGCATGTTAACTTCATCATGATATAACTTCCTCCACAAAATTCATTTCAAGCCGTCTTATAGTCCTTAAAAAGCTCTCTTAATGAACTACAACAACCTTAACTTAGCCACCCTAAAACAACACAAAAAATGACAAAAATTAGAATCAAAGCTATTGTTCGCTACAATTCCAGAACACGCTCCCAATTTTCCGAACAAACCGCAAGCTCAAATCACAATCTGTAAGATGCTATAAATTCAAAACATCCCAAAGTACCATTTTCTACAAAAATATGTAGCTCAACGACTCAAAAATTGGGTTTTACCGCACAAATATCCAAGAAATCTAAATTTCAAGCTCTAATTGTGATGGTTGCTTCGAGTAGATGATTAGATACTTCAATTACTTCATAGCGTTGCAAAACAAACTTGAGTCAACTTGATGAGGTGTTTGGATCGGAGTGTGCCAAATTTTTCTCTTTTTTCCATTTTTTTTCCTTTCTCTTCTTTCTCTCCTCTCCCCGGTTTCTTTATTTCCCTTGTTTCGTTTTTGCCAAAGCCCTCCTCTCTCCTCTTTCTAAAACAGCTGAAGAAGCTTCAATTGACTTTTCAAACCCTTTCTTTTATTTTTTTTTTTAGCCCATATATGACATTGACATATTCAAAGTCCAAAATGGATTGAGTTCGATTTGTGTGCCAAAACCTTTTGCTTGAGCTTCACTCGAATATAAAATCTTTATTATCAAGCTTGATTTTGGTTCAGTCCATTGATTTTAAGTTAGTTGTACCTTATTTTCTACTATCTCAAACAAATAAATAAATATATAAACAAATGTGATTTAATTTTTGTATCGAGTGATGATCGGACCCCATAGCATAAAACATGTGCGAGAATAATCAATTCAATTCACCCTAAAGCCACGTGGGAAATTAATGAGCAAGCATTGTAATCCAAGCAAAATCATCATTGTAAAATAGATTGTCGGAGATTCAAAGGAATAAAAAAAAGAAAAAGAAAAAGACTTCAGATGTTTGCTAAAAACGGTAACAAAAGGGAACCATACCTTTATTCATTTTCCATAGTTTATTAAAGTCGTCCGGACCGTGCGGGCCCAAACCTTATCTAAACATCAGATTGACTAATTAGTTCGCACGTTTCCCCGCATGAAACGCGCCAAATTGTAATTTTTCTATCTCTTGCAGGGACCGAGGGGAGGACCGCACAGGCAGCGGTTCCCCGTGAACGCCGCCGCGGCGAACTTCTTCGCGCCGTCGGGGATTCTCCCGCACAGCCGGTTGTAGCTCACGTTCAGGCTGTCCAGGCCCGACACCGCCTCCGGCACCTTCCCGTACGCGAGGTTCCTCGATACGTCCAGCTGCCTCATCGTCTGCGGGATCCTCAGCGCCCCCATGTCGAACCTCAGCCTGTTTCCCGCGGCCGCAAAGCCCACCAGGAAATCGGTCCGGTTCAGCAGCCCTGCCGGGCTGCCCGAGATCTGGTTCTCCGACAGGTCGATGTAATCGTAGAAGTAGGTCTCCTTCGGTTTCCAGTCCTCCATCCGCATCCTGATCCCGCAGCCGGCCAGCTTGAGCGAGTATATGATCGTAGACGAGGTGACCCAGGACGGGATTTGGCCCAGTCTGAACCGGTTGTGCGACAGGTCGAGCGACTCGATCCCTTTGACGTACATTTGGGGGAACGGGTCGACGAGGCGGTTGCGGGAGAGATCGAGGTTGAAGATCTTGGTGAGGTTGGCGAAGCTCTTGGGCACGACGCCGCAGAACTGGTTCGACGACAGGTTCAGCGTGTCGAGCGCCCTGAAGTTCCCGAGGAAGTCTGGGATTCGTCCCGTCAGAGCATTGTGGCCGAGCTCGAGATACGCGAGTGTTGGCGCCAGACCCGAGATGGTTGCCGGAATCGTGCCGGATAGTTTGTTGTGCGACAGCCTGAGGATTCTGAGATTGGTTAATGACCCGAGACAGTCCGGCACGGGTCCGGTGAGCCGGTTCCCAGCCAGGCTCAGAAAGGTCAGGTTCTTGAGCAGCCGGATCCCGCTGGGGATGGCTCCGGCGAGGGAGTTCCCGCCAAGCTTCAGCTGGGTCAGCTGAGTCAGCTCGGAGATCGAGGCCGGGATCGGCCCGGCGAACTCGTTCCCCTCCAGGCTCAGCGCATCGAGCCCGGCCAGCTTCCCGATGGCCGACGGCAACCGGCCCGAGAGCCTGTTGTTCTCGATGTACACGAACTTGAGCTTGGGCAAGCGGAAGAGGAGGTCGGGGAAGGGGCCGGAGATGTTCCTGAGGTCCAGGAGGTAAATGCCGTCGAGGTCCTGGAGCTTGGAGAGGGAAGGCGAGATGGTGCCGGACAGGTAGGCGGCGGGGCGGTCCGGCTGGCCGGAGACCCAGAGGCTGGTGACCCGGTCGCCGGAGAGGCACGTGACGCCATTCCAGGAGCAGCAGTCGGTGCCGGGCTTCCACGAGGCGAGGATGCCGGAGGGGTCGGCGGTGACGGCGGACTTGAAGCCGAGGAGGCCGGCCTCGTCGTCGGGGTGGCAGGAGGCGGCGGAGGCGAGGTCGGGGCGTGGGAAGACGAGGAAGAGGAGGAGCAGCAGCAGGGGGGACGCGACGGGAGGAGGCTTCATCCCTCTGGCGGGGGCTAGAACGGAGAGGAGAGGAGATGGATGAGGAGGAATTGGAAGTGGGTGGCGTTGCTTCTTCGCTTCTTTCTTTTATACTGTTCTGGACCCGTCGACCGAGAAGTGGCGAGTCCACAATGTCGTGCGGCCTTTGACTCTGCGGTCACGGTCAAAGGGAGGAGCAGCCGACAAGCTGAGCAATTTGCCAGCGGTTTATCGCCATACCTGGCGCACCAGCAGGCGTGGCTATGTAGAAAGCGGTGGGCAAAACGCGCATGCCGTGTCAAGGTATGTCAAGACTACTATATAAAATAATTTCACTGAAAGATGATTTGAAAAATATCATTTTAAAAATTGATCACTTGTATCACAATAGTAAATTATCGTCAATAATTTATGCCTAAATATTTTATAGACAGTAAAAGCATATTTATTCGTTCATTTTTTAGAATCGTATAAACAACTGATTTTCATCCAATTATAGATAAAAAAATGAATTTTATGTGCATCTTGAATCTTTTAGAATCTTTTTTAATATAGAGAGATTTAGAATGCTTTGAGAGTGGATAAATAGATTTTTCTTCTCTCTTGCTTATACTCCTTTCACTGTTTTACATCTATTAATAAATACATAAAAAGAATATTCATGTCATAATGCATTTTTTTCCCTTGATTTTCCCTTGCCAACTTCTAAACAATTTCACAATCCAATCCCTTCACTTTCTTTCTCTTCTTTTCTCTCGTAAATTTTATATTCCTTTGTTTTGCAAACTTGATCACTCCCACCGAACTTAGTGTTAATGTGTTGATTTTGTACATCACTTGTTGTAGATCTAGTATTAGTGTTCGTTCCCGCCTATTGTAACTCTAGGGGGGGTGAAATGATCCAGCCCATGGTCCGATCCAACATGTGATGGGTCGTCTTGTGCTTGGGCTGCACCTTTACTTTTCAGATTGGAGGATCATTAGCATCCCAAAAGGCTTGGCCCAACACATACCTTGTCTCGTACTAGGCCGATGCTATGTATCGGCCGGCCCACTAGCCCACTAATGAATGGGTCGCACGATGCATGTGTGGGCGCGACCTGGCCCATTTGATACCCTTGATTTCCTCGGCGGATCAAAGAAGTGGATTGGGACACGTTTGACAACTATCCTGTTTCAAAAAACAATTTTTGCTTATAAATGATTTTTTTTTTGTTCCCGAAAACAATTTTTTAGTTCTTTGTACTTTTTTTTTAAGGTCACATAGTTCTTTGTACTTTTTTTTTTTTTTTTGTAAACTTTGGTTCGCTTTATCTAACCACCGCGGCTTGCCGGTGGTTAGTTCTTTGTACTTTGGTTCGCACTAACTTTCCTAATTTGTCAAACTTCCCATGTTTTGTAATCTTTAGCGAAAGAGCTAAGGAAAAAAGAATGGTAATTAATGCATTTTGATAGAAACCTGGCTTATTTTTGGGTAGAAATGTCGAGGTGATGCGTACGTGGCAACTATTCGGCATCTTGAAATTTTGTCGCATCTTCTCAAAATGTATTTATTTGAAGAGAATAAAAAATAATGGGAACTTTGATATAATTATTGAAACCAAAATGCAACAAATTCCCTAATCACAAAATGGAAGTCGACGATACTATTATTTCTTATGGGAGAGAGTAATTGGTGAATCGACGCTTATAAAGAGCATGGTGTTAAAGAATGCCACCAATACACGTGTTAAGGCCCTATCTAGTAATTATTTTATTTTCAAAAATAATTTTTATTTAGAAATAAGTTTTTCTTATTTTATTCCCTAGACAAATTTCTAAATATTTAAAAAAATTTTAATAACTATCCAAATTTCTATATCGGAATATAAATGTATTTGATATGATCTTTAAATTCTTTTATGACTTAGACTTTCTTTTAATATTTTAAATATATTATATTTTTATTTTTTCTTTTCTTTTTTATAATTCTTCTTTTTCCTTTGGCCATGGCTAATGGTTGGCGACCTCGCCGGAGCGTTGTTGGCTCCCGGTAAGGCTGAGCCTCGTCGACCCAAGTCTCGCCTTGCCACTAGCGAGGCTTGGCCTAGTAAGGGGTTGGCAATGGGCAAAAGGAATAAGAAGAAGAAGAAGAAAAGGAAAAGAATAAAATAAAAAAGAAAAAAGAGAAAGAAAAAGTGGTATTGATTTTGGAGTTCTTCTCAAGAACAAAGAAGCAACTTTTTTTTTTTTTTTTTGCTTTTTGATTTTGTTCTAGGTCCATTTATTAGAACAAAATAATTACTAAACAAATTTATATTCTTTTTTTTTTTATTCTTGAAACAAAATAATAAAATAAGACACCGTTTGGCCCTGTTATCAAACATGACCTAAATATACTCAAATATCTAATTTTGATATATTGATTATGGATATAAAAAAAGAGTCGGTGTATTTGCAGTATATTGAATTAGTTACCTAAAAAAAAGGTCTTAGTGCACTTGTAAAGAAATAGAAAAACACGCAATAGTGACTATTATGTAAAGGGGGACTATCATAGTTTCTTCATGAAGTATGAATATGATATTTTTGAAAATGAAGCGTGCTCTTAGATGGATGGGCCACGAGAGATCCCACCGTCACCTTACACAATTGATCCCCTATGTCTCACGACCCATAGATGAGTAGGTTATATTTATCGTTGCATTTGGTTATTTGAATTTTTCTTATTAATGAAATCAAATCTCTTGAAAAAAAATGGAATATGAATTCTACCGATTGTATCAAATGTCGTTTTTGCTCTCAATTCGAATAAAAATTAAATGAAATCAAGAAAAGTAAAATTGCCACTACTAACCTAAAAGGTACCAAATTGACATACATAATCATGAAAAAGGTTGTGGTTTGTATTAAAAGGGCAAATACAAAATAAAAAAGAAAACAAATAGCTGAAAAAATAGTGGCTATCAATTATAAAAAGCCAGAAAGATTTCTCAATCATTTGTATTTTTTGATAAATTTCTCGTCATTACAAGGTTTCATAGTCTCAAATTTTTCTTGATACGTACTTTACATATTACTCATGCAAAATGGGGTAAATTTTTGACGTTTGGGATTTGACGTGCACCAACTCTAGAGCAAGGGAGAGCAAAATGAATATTTCCGTGATATATATCTTTTTTGGGGATAACTTAGGGCACAAGGGAAGCGGCGAGACATGACGGTCCCCGGACTGGAATCATGTTATTGTCAGTCAGGCACATTTTAATAATTTAGAATTAGAACGTGCATTAGGATCGTGGAATAAATTTTTCTAAAGAGGCCAAGCAAAGCCAAGGCGTTCCCCGTGTCCGAACGCGCCCTCATAACCACCAAAAGCCGGAGGAAAGAAAAAGGAAAATAAAATTAGGAAAAAAAAAAGAAAATGACGAGAAATGACGGAGCAATTGGCGTCATTTTCTTCTTCCGCTGCGTTTAACGGGGGCCCGATCGAAATTCCATCAGAATAAAACAAAATCGAATTCCTGCGCGCGACGGAGAAGCGCACCACCACCAGAGCCGGAGGAGACCGGACGGAGGAGACGACGCCGGCGCCGACGACGAGGAGGAGGAGCCGCAATTCGATCGGTCCCGCCACCGCCCACCGCCGCCGCCCGCCTCTCTTCGACCGATCCGGCGGGCGTGACCGTCGATCTGCACCCGCGCGCGCGCGTGGATCGGCGCCCGAGCGAGCGTCGATTTTTTCCCGATCGGCGCGACGCCGATGGCCCTCAACATGAAGACCTTGACCCAGGCCCTCGCCAAGGCCGGCGCCGTGATCGAGAAGACCGTGCAGACGACGGTCCAGGAGGTCACCGGCCCCAAGCCCCTCCAGGACTACGACCTCATCGACCAGATCGGCTCCGCCGGCCCCGCCCTCGCCTGGAAGCTCTACTCCGCCCGGGCCTCCCGCGACGCCGGGCGCGCCCACCAGTACCCCCAGGTCTGCGTCTGGGTCCTCGACAAGCGCGTCCTCTCCGAGGCGCGCGCGCGCACCGGGCTGTCCAAGGCCGCGGAGGACGCCTTCTTGGATATAGTCCGGGCGGACGCGGCGCGGCTGGTGCGCCTCCGGCATCCCGGGGTGGTCCACGTGGTGCAGGCGCTGGACGAGAGCAAGAATGCCATGGCCATGGTCACCGAGCCCCTGTTCGCGTCCGTCGCCAATGCGCTGGGCAATTTGGAGAATGTTCCCAAGGTTCCTAAGGAGCTCAAGGGCATGGTTCGTGCTCTCGTCCTTTTTCTCCTCATTTCTTATCAGTTGTCGGCAATAGCGTAAATGCCTTCGATCGTTGCATTGACGTATTTCGACAATTAGAGGCGTTTTGCGATCACTTGTTTACTGCAACCATTGTTAGGTTTTAGTCGCATGACCTTATGTTTAATTTGTTTTTGGTGATCCTCAGTATTGATTAAGCTGATTGCGTAGTTTACATTGGTGTGGTTCAGATAGGACCTCTTTTTGATTACTAGTTTGATAGGAATCCATACAGAAATTAAGGTAGAAGGAGTGTAGCCTCCTGGTCAAACTTGGTTCAGGAGAGGTTAAGGCGAGTAGTAGTTTGATAGGAATGTTTACAGAAATTGAGCTGGAAGGAGCTTGTCTGGTGCACAAGCCTCCTGTTAATCTTGGCTCAGGAGAGGGTAAGGTGAATGCCTCGAGATGTACATGATGACTGTTTCCTTGGTTCAGACAGGAGGCAAAGTAGGCGCTCACTATATTTACGGGACTTCACTAATGACAATTTGCACATGCTTTTTTCATTTTAATGATATGCATAATGTCTTCTCTGGGTTGTGGCTATTATTATCTTCAATTTATTCTTGCAAGAAACTTCTGCTTTTGGATGGAGCATGCCTATTTAAGAAAGCATACTGATGTCCATAACCCCTTGTTTTTATTGGCTTGTCTTTTATAAGATCCAACGAGTACCAGCTAGGATCTATATAGGCCTGGATGTAAATTAGAGGATACTGGTGTCAAGAATTGCAAAATGAGGAGGGGCTTGGTGTTTCTTGTCTTTCTATTCATTCAGGATCGTCTTCTTTTAAGTCAAAGTCAATTCGTGTCTGCTTTGCAGGAGATGGGGTTGTTGGAGGTGAAGCATGGCTTGCTACAAATAGCAGAATCACTGGACTTTCTCCATAACAATGCGCGTCTCATACATCGGTCGATATCACCAGAGGTTAATTCTTTGGACACCATTTCTTTTCCCTGAACTTGCGTTAGGGATCATTGGAAGAGAAGCATAATGGAGTGTGGAGTTATTTCTTTCTTTCTTGCGTCATGTAATGTGACTATTTTTTTTATGCTTTATCTTTAAAACTGGAGCGAATAGGATCTTTTAGCTGAGTGCTGTCTTCTTCTTTGCTTGGGTGCATGTTTATTTCTTGTCACCACAATTTAGTGACATCATAGTTGCCCCCTATATTAGATGTGAAGTTCTATATGAATGACTTTACCTTCACATATTTCTATAACTTTACTTTCCCCAAAATTCTTGTCATGCTGTCTTCATGTTATGCTTTCCATGGGATTTGTGCTTGCAAATGAATATTTCCCCTTTTGGAAGAAAAACTTTGTCTTTCCCTTTAATGGTTGATGTTTCTACACTTCTAAGTAAAATTTTCACTCTTTAATCCAAGATTGGAGAAATAGTAGGTGGGTTATTGGACATGCATAAGTAATTAATCATAACTTTTTTTCTTTTTTTTGGCAGAATGTGCTTATTACGTCAAGTGGAGCTTGGAAGCTTGGTGGATTTGGTTTTGCCATTTCTTCAGACCAGGCCTCGGGGGATTTATCTAGTCTGCAATCCTTCCATTATTCTGTATGTGGATAATTCAATAAGATGAAGAGTGAAGAAAACTTTGTTTTCATCTCTCTATTCTTTGAGACATGATTGCTGCACGTTTCTTTTCTCATTTTGGATCTTACAATAGATGTTGGCCAAAGTTACTTATCCTTTTCCTTTATTCACGATGATTATACTCAATCTTAACTGTTAGTTAGTGCCTGATTGTGTTTTTGTAGTTTCTACCTACTCGATTCTTGTTCTCTTGCTACCCCAACCATTACGTAATGATGGAAAACTGTGGAGATAGACTAAAAATTCTCTTTTATGTGTCATGACATTATTGTGTGGCACAATTCTTGCATTTTGTTCAGTATGTTATTGCGGATATTAGTATGATGGTGGTTTGGTTACTTATGCCAGCTTTTGTAATAATCATGCAGGAATATGATGTTGAGGATTCTGTACTGCCCTTGCAGCCATCACTAAATTACACTGCTCCTGAACTGGTCCGGAGCAAGACAGCTTCAGCTGGGTCTGCTTCTGATGTATTTAGTTTTGGATGCCTTGCTTACCACTTAATTGCTCACAAGCCTTTGTTCGACTGCCATAACAATGTCAAAATGGTACTTTTCTATCAAATGCTGGGCCTGTTCTTCTATCTATGTAATCCAAGTGTGCGCCCATATAGGGGGATCAGTGGACACACATATTTTTATGGGATCTCTCTTTATTTATGGTGCTCCACTGATGCGTTTTGTTTTCGATGTGCCATATGCAGTATATGAATACCTTGACATACTTATCAAAGGAAGCATTCTCAACCATTCCTCCTGAGTTAGTTCCTGACTTGCACAGAATGCTTTCAGCAAACGAATCTTTCAGGCCTACAGCACTTGATTTTACAGGTCCTTACTTGATATTGTTTTGTGGATTGATTATGTATTAGTGAAAAAAGGGAAGATTTAGGAATCTGTAGAGACATTTTAATGCATAATAAAGGCAAATAATTGATCTTCACTTTATTTGTACCATGGGCAGTTGGTATGGCTCAGATATTCTGTTTATTCTGTTTGCTACGTGAAGGGAATGATAGTTTTTGAATTGATGGATAAATTATTGGGTTATTCCTTGTCCATCTTGAAGGTCCTCATAACCCCAAGGAGAGTGTCCTATTAACCATGAGAACAGGTGTCCTCTCTTTAGTTTTTCTTCTCAGTAATTTATGTTCTTCCACAAGATGAGAGCAATTATAAAGTGAAATTCCTCGGAAGAAAAGCAGAATTAGTACCTATAGTTTGTCTATAGGCTGGGTTCTTGGAATTGATTGAAGAAGCATTTTGGCTTGAAATGGGGTGGTTGGGCATGTGTACTTTTATCGAAGCTGGGGAAAAAGCAGTGCGGTCAGAGGCATTACGCAGTTGTCAACTGCATGGGTTATTAGGAGACAAGCTTCTTTGAGATTTTCCTTTGGAATTACTATTCTTTGCTTGCAAAAAAAAATGATGAAGGACGTGTTTTTTGGTCAATTACAGCTTAGATGAACTTCGTATCGTTTATTTGTATGTTTGACAATGTCATATGTTTCTCTTAATGTTCTAAGATTAAAATTCCTTTTTGGGCAGGTTCACCATTTTTTCGAGATGACACGAGGTTGAGAGCTCTTCGCTTCCTTGACCACATGCTTGTATGCATAGTTATACTATTTTGTTAACTCACTCTTAGCTGGACAATTGAATTAGAATAAGATTGATATGCAAACCATGATCAATCTTGTGTTCTTGCAGGAAAGAGACAATATGCAGAAATCTGAATTTCTGAAAGCATTATCAGATATGTGGAAAGATTTTGATTCTCGGGTTTTGCGGTATAAGGTTTGATTTTTATTGGGTGTTAAAAAACATAATATACGCTGCTATCATTTTTTTTTTTTTTTTTTTTTTGACTTCTACGTTTCTTTCTATGCATTTGTGGATTAACTCCCAGCTCATCAAGTAATTAATGTTATTTGAATGAGACAGTTCCCTGTACGTAATGTATATACCATCTCTTTTGAATAGAATAGCAATGAATCATGTTGTTCCACTTATGCAGTGTCCCATCCCAATACCTATTCTAAATATTGTATTTATATGTAAATGGAGGATTTGTGTGTGACTGCTTATCATTTTTCCTGCTAGAAGGGATATATGATTTTATTAATTCTCTTTTAATAAAGCCCAAGAAGGATTTTGTTTGAGGTGTCGAATGTCATTTATTATTTTGAATCTTCCGAATGATGGGCAATTCAGTTCCTGTCTGCTGTGGCGACATTTCATTTTAAATGAAATTCTCGTGTCTTGTCAAAAAGAAAAAAAGTTGATATTTTGACTAATTTAGAACCTAGATGCTGTTATTTGATTAAAGAGAAACAGAAGTAAAACTAAGGTGGCTGATGGCCCTGGAGAAACTTCTTTTTGGTTTGATAGCGAACAAAGAGGGGAGAAGGGTTGGCTGGTGACAAACATCTTATTGTCAGCGGAGTTTGTTTTGTCAAATATACTTTATTCTGGTGAATGCTGTAAAGAATTCCAAATTCATCTAGCACTTTGGTTTTCAACTCTAGTTTTCTGTAATTTGGCTCTAGATTTGTACATCTTTTTCCTTGTTCTTTCCTGAATAAAGTTTTTCCATTATGTCCATGCAGGTTCTGCCGCCTCTTTGTGCTGAACTTCGGAATCTGGTGATGCAACCGATGATACTACCGATGGTACTTACGATAGCAGAGTCTCAGGTACTTGGCCTAAGTCTTTAATTTTAGGAACAAATGTTCTACAGCAAGGATGTCCTCATGCTAGGTTTAGAGATTGGCTACTGTTTCTGTAATTTTTCTTGCATACATTGTAAAAGGAAAGCAGAAATGAGGATAAAAGTCTTTCTTTTCCTTCAAAAAGTGAAGATTTATGAACCAAAAAAATGATTTAATGAAGAATTTGACTTATGTGTTCCTTTGATGGATCTAGATATGATTTGTGTGAAACAATTATTAAGATGGGCGCACTTGACCTCAACCAAACAATTTAGGTCTTCATTCACAGTTTGAATCTACCAAAAACTATAATGGGTTAATATCTTATAGCTATGAATGATATAGGCAACTAGGTGCAATAATTCTTGTCTCTCTTACTTTGCGAATAATGATTTTCGATTATCTGTCACAATAAGTAGATTCCTTGGATCTTTTTTTGTTTCGAATCTTCTGGAAATATTTCTTTGCACCTCAATCTTCTGAATAGAATGGATACCGTATTCTTTTCTTTTTTGGGAAAAGACCATATTTTACTGAAAGGCCAATAGTTTTTTCAACACCAACTTAGAATGTTAATGCAATATGTTTCACATGCTATTCATGATCAGAAAATGTTGGTCTCTCTGTTTCTGCAATATATATATCTATATTTTTTTATTTAAATGTCTTAAGAAGATGAGAACCTTAATTTTAGATGTTGCATCTTTTGATGTAAATTCATTTTGGGAGAATAAGCGCAGTATTGAGAACTGAGCAGTCAAAGATAGAAAAATTCCTTGGAATGAGGCCTAGATTTTCTAAAGTTTTAAGCCTTCTATCTAGTGCAGAAGAGGAGAAGAAATTATTATGAACACCGAGTTGGCAAAGTGAAAATTTTCATTTCTCATTATTTTCACGCATAATGAAATTTTTGGAGAAGAGAGCAGTCAATGAATCAAATGTAGAATGAGAGTTTTATGAGGACTAGAGACATTCCAAATGTTGAACTTCTGTCGTCATGTCTTTTGCAGAGCCAAATACAAGAATTACCAACTTTGTATCTGACATTGGCACAAAATCAGTAATGCATTTGTTATATACCCACTCTGAGGGATAGTTTTAGTTAAAAATAACATAAGTTTTGGGAATCTTGACTGGCTTGCTGGATTCTGGATTAATCTGTCGCTTTGTGCCAGCTAGGACCAGCCTGAAGGAATGACCATAATTTATCCATCTTGGCTATATTATAGGATAGACTCAAAACCTCCTTTGGGTCTAGGATCATGATCCATGTACCTTGTCCCAGTCTTTGTATACTTATGTCTTTGGTTGCCAGAATTCTGGACCCTGAGGATCACTTACACCATTGCTAGAATTTGCATTCCCTTGTATATTTGCTTCTGTTTGTTCATGCAAGGTTGAACAACAATTTATGCTAAGTGTGATGCAAGTGTGTGGCGTGCATATATCCATTTGTCTGGTTGGATGTTGGCTTCTGCCAAAGTACGTGTTGAAAGCTTTGATTTATTAGATAGCTTATTTTCTCATTTGTTGTCAATTTCTTTTGTAGGATAAAAATGATTTTGAGTTATCTACGCTTCCAGCACTTGTTCCCGTTCTCAGTTCTGCTTCTGGCGAGACACTGCTACTACTTGTGAAGTACGCAGACCTAATTATCAACAAGGTAATTGCTTAAGTGTGATAGGGGAACTGAGATTTCTCTGACATATTTTACATTGAAGAGGAGCTTCTTGTGTTGGAGATGATAATAACTGTCATATCTGGATTAACCTCTGGTTTGTCAACTGGTTTGGTTGCTGGTAAAAGAGATTGGAGAAAACTGTATGATGTTTTTCCTTCTCCAAATTAAGCAGCATTTTCTGGGTGGAGAAAATAGGAAGACTTACATACATAAACATGATCCATTTCCCTTCAGTTTTGGATGAATGAGTTCTCTTGGTATAGGACTTGCACCTCCTTGGTTCTCTTTGATGAAGCTTTTTACTTTAAAAAAAAAAAAGAATGAAAAATTTGGGTGGCAGTCAGTTGCAGTCCATAAGGAAATAATTTACCCATATCTCTTTAGTTTGCTTGCATTCCTTTACTTTGTACTTCCCTTTCCACTGCAAGCATCATCGGTTACTTAACCCAATGAATTACCATAAAATCAGGTCTTTAGCTTGCTAAACTTTTATTGGGATTTATGTGAAGTACTTCTTTCTGTTAAACATTGCTGCTGTGAATTTGTAGCTGTAATTGGAATTTATTTATAGTTTAAATGCTCCACTGTTGATTCATTTTATGAGGGAGTCAGTTACCTTCAAATTTAGTGTGGTAATTGATTTTTCTTTTCTGCTAACAGTTGATATGAAATCAGTTGCTTGGGTTGCTTCTGGTATGACTAGATTTCTTTTAACTTTGGAAGTGGGCAGGCCTTATACGTGCTAATATAATCATGCAAACTATAGCCTTTCCTTTCTTATGACCCAAAAAAAAAAAAAAATTATAGCCTTTCTGAGACGCTAGCTTTCCAGTCGCAACAGGATTAGTTAAATTAGTTGTTGACTCTATCAAATTACTATTTGCAGACTCATGAAAGATAGTTCTTAGGGATTGTGAGTTATGTTTTTTCTGTTGTATTTATAAATAATGTGCATCTATATTAGATTTTTCTAGGAACATGAAATACCATTTGTCTGAATATTTGAAATCTCTTGTTGTGTACTTTAATTTCTTCTATCATGTGTATGCCTTATATCCAGCAGTATTGATCATGACATGGGCCTGAATGTCATTGTAGACTAGTCAGGAGCAGTTAATATCTCATGTCCTGCCATTATTGGTTCGAGCTTATGATGATAGTGATGCCCGCATACAAGAGGAAGTCTTGAAAAAATCTGCATTTCTTGCCAAGCAACTTGATAATTCGGTAATTTCCTCTTTACTCTTAGCAACAGTGCTACTTGTGTTAAATTATTGTTAAAGCTTCTGTGCAATCATGCACAAGCCTTGTCTGATATGAAATTGGGAATGAAAGACAAGGCTGTTTGGACAATAAAAGTTGCTGCATCACATTAGGAAAAGTCTTAGGTAAAATATCTTGACACATGTAAAATGATGCTTCTTAGTAACTCCTTGTTTGTTATTTTAGCATTTTCTCTGCCATTTTCTTGCTGCTTCATCTCATTTTTTCCTAATAAGGTTACTCTTACCTATGACCTTCTGTCCTTGCATGATCCACTGATATTTGCTTAAACTATTGTTCAACTAGTTCCCTCCTGTTTATGCTAGAAATCAGGACGTTTTATTTGCACATGGATTTCTATTGGACAGGCATATAAGAGTCTCATTAGGGCATGGTTGATTTGAGTCGCAGCAGTTTGATACTTGAGCTTGACTGGTCTCTATCGTGCACTGCTTGATACTCATCTCAGGCTTAGTTTCAGTAGCTCGATCAACTTGACTAAGTTTTCTATATGCTCAAACTCATCTGGGCTTGACTGAAATAATTTTTATTTTTATTTTTATTTTTATCTAAGCCCATTTTAAGCTCAAACTGAGTCTTGAGCTTGAACTAAAATTCTTAAAATATCATGTAAATTTTAAAAAATCATTTGCTGTTTGTAATAGTTACAAATTAGACACATTAATTTCCATATAAAATTCAACTACTTGATTAGTCTTGCTACTCAAGTCAAGCCTTGTCGAGCTTGAGTTCAAAGAGAAGAATTGAGATGAGTTCAAGTAATATACAGGTCAGTCTGGAGTAGCTCATGAGTAAGTTGATTGGGTTACAATCCATCTCGATTTTCCTTCTACGAAAACTTCCCATTATTTTTATTTTTATGCTTTGGAGGTTGTCTGGAAATTTTTTTTTTTGACTATTGACAATCTTAGTAAATGAGGCTGCTGTTCGGTGAAGCAAACCTATTCTCTCTGTAAGATGGATTGTATTATGCCTACTTTTGGTACATTTAGAATTTTGGGGCTTGTACGGTTTGATTTGAAAATAGAGAGTGAAGCATTAGACTTTGGATAGTATAGGTCCAGAGGAATAAGAGATGTTTTGACGAAATGGTGGCGCATAATTCTAAACATCATTAAGCAGAATGTTGAATGGATTTTTCCTGATATTTCTACATGGGCTTCAGGATGACCTAGTATGCTTCTACCAACTTTACTCAAGCAATCAGCTCATGTAGCTTCTTTCTTTGGAATATCAGAATCCAAAATTGAATGACAAGCCCTGGGATCAAGCTAGACTGTAATTTTATGTCCTTTTCAAAACTGAAAGTTGAAAAGTCAGACATTAAACTGATAACCTTCAGACTTAAGTTCTATGTGGCTCACTGCACAATCGGAAGTCCATTGACCTCTGTATGATGTGTCTAGTCAGGTGTGGGATTGATTGGAAAAACAAACTAATTCTATGTTTAGAACCCAGAAGGGTTCACTACAGCTCTTTGTGATGGATCTTGGCTGGCATGCTAACATCTACAGATCTTTGGATTTGGTTCCATTATGGCGCTTCTCTGGTGTAGACTTGTGCTGTTTGATTGCAAGATTTTGCCGCTGGATGCAATAGATGATGGGTTTTAACAAACATTCATCAACTAATAGAGAATCTGTCATTGCTCAAGTTGACTCCTTTATTTGTTTGTCCTATATATGGAACTTCATGAACAGTTTTTGATGATTTTTATTGGCAGCATTAATGCTCTCCACTGTAAGTTCTAATTTCTTGCTATTTTATGCAGCTAGTCAAGCAAGCAATTTTGCCTCGAGTTCATGGCTTAGCGCTTAGAACCACTGTTGCTGCGGTATGTATGTCTAATATGCGTCATTTACAAAAGTAAGTGGTCAGACTGATGTCATTGGGAAGTTGTCACCAAGATATTGTTTTCTTTGTCCGGACTCATCATGTTGACTCTTTCGTCAACTTCATTTTCTTTGGAGTATCGAACAGAAAATTCATTAAGAGGGTACCAGGGGGCTGACTCAACAATTTTCCATGTGAATCAGAAATGACTATTTCCTCATTTTTTTTTCACCTTGATCACCATGTGTTTTTTTCTGTCTTTATTTAGGTTATCTTGACTTTGATGCATGGTAGGTTAGACATTTGTATTGTTTTTGTCTGCCTTGAGTATGAGGTCTTTCACTTTCAGTTGGGTGGTAAAACTTCAGTAGTTCTTGTCTTGGTGGCTTTTTCTCTTCTCGTCTTCATCTTCTTCACCCAGATTTGATTGTTTCTACATCAATGCCTATGCTTCTGCCATGTCTGATGATAAATAATCCATCAATCTTGTTTAATCATACATTTGCTTATACATTATTCTAATATGTTTTATGTGGTGGAGAGTTATCTTATGTGTATGAACTCTCTGAATTCTCATCTTTTGCATCTAGTTTGATGCTTGTTTTGTTTCTTTTGGAAGGTGAGAGTCAATGCTTTGCTATGTTTAGGGGATTTAATCCCTAAGCTTGACAAGCAAGCTACCCTTGAAATTTTACAAACAATTCAACGTTGTACTGCTGTTGACCGTTCTGCTCCTACGCTCATGTGTACTCTAGGAGTTGCGAACTCTATGCTTAAGCAGGTAGGAGTCTGCTTTTACTCTCCTGTTCAAAATGCCTTTTCAAAAATACTTGTGTTTCTTGGTATTATTGTTGTTTTTACGATAAAGTAGAAAGTTCTCTTTCTTATAATGACTTTCTCTGCTGCTTTCAGTATGGAGTAGAATTTGCTGCAGAGCATGTCCTTCCATTACTTGTGCCTCTTCTCACTGCACAACAATTGAATGTCCAACATTTTGCCAAGTATATGCTCTTTGTAAAGGATATATTAAGGTACAGCTTCAGTATCAGCATACACCCTGCTCTTGCTTTCTTCTACGGATGTATTATCATCATGTTTATGCCATGTCACAGGAAGATAGAAGAAAAACGAGGAGTTTCGGTTGGTGATTCTGGTACTGAGGTCAAGTCATATTCTGTGGCAGATGGCCTGCAGTCCCAATCCAACAGCAAAGCAAGCGGTACTGTTGCCTCTACCATGAAGAAGTCCTCTTCTTGGGATGAAGATTGGGGTCCAACAGCTAAGGGACTCATCACTGCAAATTCCCCAAGCATCTCTGTACCTCCAACTTCCAGCAGTCAACCTGTACAATTGCTTTCTCTGCAAATGCCTTCCTCCATCCCATCTGCAGCATCTAGCCAGCAAACAATCACAACATGCACCCCAGTAGCTGATGTGGAATGGCCTCCACGGACGTCATTGAGTGTTAAGCCCCATTCAAATGAGGCGGAGAAAAAATTGGATGCAGGGGCATCATCTACTTTGAGTTTTGATGAAATTGACCCTTTTGCTGACTGGCCCCCACGCCCTAGTGGCTCCCAAAATGTTTCCGGGTCTTCCAAAAATGGCACTGCGGCAACATCTTTGAATGGTTCTGCTGTCAGTACGTCTAACATGACGAATTTCCAGACTGGCAACTGGGGCTTCAGTCAAAATTCTGTTGAGCCATCGAGAACCAGTGTAGGTAATTCTGCTTCAATTGGTGGTGGTCAAAATGGTGGTGTTAGCTCCCAGAATTCATTAGGCTATCTAAAACAGAGTCAGGGAAATATGAGCTCTAGCTTTAATCTTGATAAGAAACCATCTGATATTGGATCCATCTTTAGTTCCAACAAGAGTGAACAGACTGCTCCTAGACTTGCACCACCACCTTCAACTGCAGTTGGCAGAGGGAGAGGAAGAGGTTTGACGTCAACCTCTCGGTCAAACCCTCCTAAATCGGCCTCTGGACAGCCGCCCCTTTTAGATCTACTGTAATTTTGTAAGGTTGCTGTACAATGTTTGTATTACATAATATTGGAGTGAAGAGGTGAAAACTGGGGGTGAAGAGACCTTGAAGAGTGGCCATTTCCACGGTGCTCGGAGAAGACCTTGACTTGGATAACGATAGTGGCCCTAAGTATTTTAGCCTTCACTACGGCAATGGCAACTGGGATGGTTGTGAATTTGTGTTATTAGTCACTTTTGAGTTTTGCGTATAGCTTGGAGCCAATTGTATGTATGGAACTTTTTTACTCTTGATGTTCTGTTCGATTCTTTGTTGAATTGATGATCTCAGGCATGTTCATTTTTTCAGGGTCCCGACTGTCTGGGGTAGTTTCATATTCATTTCATGATAAGATGAAGATTATTGTTCTGCACAAGCTATTTGTAGATTGATATAGCAATGATCAAAATGTCATAAGTTGAGCCCAACATTGTGAAGTTGAGTGGGTTTTGGTATGTGAAAGAGGCAGTGGACAGAGAAGCTGCCAATTGCCATTGGCCATTTGATGGCTCTTTTATCGGATGCTTCTGTTTGATTAGTGGACAGTTGAACCAAAGATAGGAGCGCAAATGGAGTGGATGGGGCAATAAACCATTCAGAGTCACCTGGGAAAACAGATGTTTGAGACATGTTTTACGGCCGAAGTTGTTAGATTTGATTGTTAATCCAACAAGTTCGTGGGTCAATGAACCGGCTCTTCCTCAGGCTGTTTTCTGACTCTAATTTGAGGTATCCACGTGGTACTAAGGTAAGTAGCATCGGTATTGATATGTGACACGACATGACAAGCCGATACGTCGTCTCTCAAAAAATAGAGAATTTTAACACGTTAGGACACGTTGTATATTAAATATATATTTTATATATATATAAAATAAATTATCATTTTGATGATTATTTCAATCAAATTCATAAATAAATAAATAATTAAAAAACCTAGAATTAATATACACAAAAAATATTAATCCGCTATTTATTAATATCATTTATGGTTTCAATTTAACAAATTCAACTCTATTTCAATAATTCATGATTGGAGAAAAATAAGCGATCCATATTTTAGACTCGTATGTTAGATATGTTGAAAGAGGAGAAAAAAAAACTTAAGGGGTGAATTGTGTATTATGGGAAGTGGGAGTCAGAAGAAAATATAAGAATATGTTTTTTTTCTTTTAATTTATTATTTTTATTATTGTCTTTTATTTTTTCATATATATATATTTTGATTTTTCATTTATTGAATTTTTAAAATTGGCCTCGATATTGTAATCATGTGTCGGAAACTCGTATGTCATAATTCTAACTCGAGTGTCGAGAAACTTGATTAGGTATTGGATTTTTCGACATGTGTTGACTGAGTGTCGAAAAATATCCGAGAGTGTTGGAGAGTGTCGGACACGTGTCGAAATGTCCAACATGATATGAAGACTCTTGAAGAGTATCAATGCTTCATAGGTAGTAAGTGACATGTGGTATATAGTTACTTATGTTAAGGGATTTTGTGAACTCATCCATCAATAATTGTAGTACGGTTTCTGGCTTATTAGAACCATTGTGGATCCATGGAAGAAAGGGCATAATAACCAAAAGGTTTTAAGCCTATCATATGGATGATAATTTAGTCTTTGAACTTTTTAATTTGATCAATTTAATTTTAAATCTTTTGATAATTTATTAATGTATTTATTTTGGCTAATTTTGGTTGAAATTGCTAACGTGGCATTAACATGGATAATTTTTTTTCGATTATTTTTCTATTTTTCCCTTGTATTCACATTGCATTTTCCTTTAAAAAAATGTAAAAATTGTCCACGTTAATAGTTGGTGTCCTTATTAGTGACTCCAAACTAAAATTGGTCGGATTATATTGGCAACTTGTTTATAAATTTATGACTAAATTAATCAAATTGAGTATATGTTTGGGATCTTTTTGGGGAAATGCAGGAAAACCTCTAAAATTATTTCAATATTGGACTTTGTATTAGGGATGAGTAGTTCCAAGTTTCTTATAGGTTCTGTTTGGAACTTACCCTCGAGTACAAATTTCTTATTTTTTGGAACTTGGAACCTACCTATTGGAATTTGGAACCTAGAACCTATCTTGTCACAGCCTCTAGGTTCCAAGATCCAACAGGTTCTTTTTTTATATTTTTTCATTTTTAGTTAAATAAAATGAAAATAAACACAACAATAATAAATAAGCTTATTATTCATCAAAGAGAATACAAAACAAATAAAACTATTAATAGGGGAAAAGGAATCCTTGTCAAGGAATTCAACTAGATAAAATAAGGGTGAGTGATTTCAAGTTCCATACAGATTTTATCTAGAAATTGAAACTTACCCATTAGAATATGTTCATTAATTTTTGGAATCTAAAACTTACCTTACATACCCTAAAACCTGGAACCTATCCCTGTCACATGTTATTTACTTAGGTTCCACCTATATTATTATTTGAACGATTACAACACACAAAAAATATGAACATTAATAAAGTAGAAGTCTTAACCATAAAATGGAAAGTCGGACTAGTATTTCTGGATTATACACTCATAATTAAATGGCATGGAATATCGGAGGATCGTATGGAGACATTAACCAAGAAAAAAAATTAAAACTTGTTGCAGGTTTTAGGTTTTAGGTTATAGGTTCTAGGTTTCAGGTTTTTCTAACTAAAAACTTGGAAGCTATCTTTTGAAACAAGTTCATCATTTTTTGGAACTTGGAACCTACCTTACATACCTTGGAACTTGGAATATATAAGTTCCCATCAATCCAGTTCTCAGGTTCCAAGTTTTATCCTGGAACCATGCTCACCCTTACTTTGTATGTCTATTCTTCATTTCATGTTATGATTAGAGATCCTATTCATGATGGAGGATGTTAAGGTCTTTTCATTCCGTTCATTTATGTAAATTTACCATCGGTGACTAATTTACCTCATTGGTAAGTGGAAACTGTATTAAATCAACATATGTAAGATTAGTTATTGAAAACTGACAATACAATCAAGAAGCACTAGATATGAAAGTTTAAGAGGCAAAAAGTGGTAGATAACAAAAGATTGATCTTCAACGCTTATTAGTACTTTAGTTTTGTTCTGACAAAAAATAAATAAATCTAGTTTTGTTAAAATTTAGAGAATAACTTAATGATTTGATTATATGGAATGTGATCATATATCTAATTTTACCAAGAAAAAAGAGATACATAATATGAAACGATACCTTTTATCATAAAAAATAAGTATTTTGCTAACACATTTCTAACCCTAATCGGGAAGTTATATTATGAAAGATTTTATCACCTGTTAGGTAATTTAAAATGGATAATATAGATTTCCTAGACTAAGGAAATCTTCTCAGCGATGACTAAACATCATCGTGGGGGAGGGTTATTTCCGCGTATTGGCATTGGATCAGGCGGCCGCGTGAATTGACCCTACTTCTTCGGTATCGAAACAAGAACACCTCTTGCACAGTGATGTTCCTTTCTGGAGCTCCTTTCTGAGGGAACAGTTAGTGGGGATAAGAACCACTCTTGCTTAAACCGAGCCATCATCGGTTCAAAATGGAGGTGATTGGATATGAGAGATGACAGTCTCTTTTTTGCACTCTATTTTTATCCGAACGTAAAAGAAAAGTGAATGTTTGGAAGAACAAAATAAGTTGCCTTTTCCTTTTGGAAGAAATGCATTTCATATCTCCATTAAAGCCGTGTTACATGCAAAAGCAAACTTGAATTGCGCGGATCAAATTACATAATTGGCCGTGCTAACTTTGGGCGTGTTTTCTCGCTTTGTGATTGCGTCTTCGACCATTGATAATACATTTACTGGTGAAACAATTGTTGATTGTAAGACAAAAGGCGTGATTCCATTTATCTCAAAAACCAAATATGGGCATCGGGGCAAGTGTTGATTGTTTTCCATGCACCGCATTTCATAATTTGCCCATTATAGTATTTTGTCTCTAATGAAAATATCATGATTTTGGCCTAGAGAGTGTAAATATGACAACAAACCGTATGCTTATACGAAGAAATTGTTAATGTCAGTGCCATGTTAGAACCCCAGCCAACAACAGGTGGCGACGAGCGACGCATGTCACTCACGTGGCTAACAAGTATTATAATTACGTAAAGATCCCTTTCCACATAAGTGCGATTTGGGTTCACACTCACAGTAGGAACGTGCGAAATGATGCGTGGAGTGTCCAGTGGTTAGTGGATTTGCGTTCAAATCCAATTCTCGTTGACGAAGAATTGGACTTGCTCGGGTCTCATGCTTCCCAATTTAGTTTATTTTGATTCGCACACAGGTTGGTCTTTGCCAGTGTGCGCCCAAGCGTGTCTTTTGGGCTTTCAGTTTGGTAAAAAGGAGGGTGGGAATACTGGTACATGAATTATGGCATTAGAAGATTATCTTAAGCTGCGTCGTACTTCGAACGGATTTTGTGGGCCGAACGCGTACGAGAAATAACTCTTTCAGGGTCCTACCCGACTCTATAAAAGCTCTTCTCCGTGAGGCTGTTCAGTGTATAGTTCAAGCTGCTCCACCTCATACACATCATTTCGCTCGCTCTCTCTTGCCCACCCTTCGCAACTTAGTAGCCAATTTAAGCTCATAAAATGGCACATTTGCGTCTCATTTGGGCACAACTCCTTTGTTCTTTTCTTCTCTTGGCTACTCTCCTTGCATCGTGCTTCGTTGTCATCGTTTCTGCTACTAACGATACAGATTGGCTTGCATTACTTGCATTCAAGGCAGGAATAACTAGTGACCCTTCTGGATTGCTTAACTCATGGAACGATAGCACCAACATTTGCCGTTGGTACAGGGTTACATGTGGTCATCGACACCACAGAGTCACGGTATTGGACCTTAATTCCCAAGGACTCTCAGGACCCATCTCCCCTCACACTGGGAACCTCTTGAGAGAACCGAGGCTCCAAAATAATAGCTTCGGCCTTGAAATCCCTTCACAAATTGGTCAGCTGCTTCGGCTACAATTTTTGGATTTATCCAATAATTCACTAACAAGCGAGATTCCCAGGAATATATCTGGTTGCTTGAACCTTGCAGTTCTCGGCCTCGCGTTCAACCAATTGGTTGGAGGAATTCCAGTGGAGCTAGGCTCCTTGTTACATCTTCAATCGGTCAGATTTATTTCTAACCAAATAACTGGCAGCATCCCTTCATCCGTAGGGAACTTATCATCTTTGGAGGAGATTTATTGTACTGAGAATGGTTTGGGTGGAATTATTCCCAAATCTCTAGGTCGGCTAGCCAAACTAAAAGCGCTCTCCTTGGGAGTCAATGGCCTTTCAGGTACCATCCCCCCTTCGGTCTTCAACTTGTCTTCGCTGGTTATAATTGATGTAGGTATGAACCGGACCTGTGGCAATCTTCCTGAAGATATAGGATTCACTCTCCCGAATATTCAAGTTTTGAACCTTTTCATAAACCAGTTCAATGGGTCGATTCCTTCGTCAATATCTAATGCCACAAATCTAGAAATGCTCCAACTTGGATTCAATGAGCTCTACGGAAAAGTCCCTTCATTGGCGAACCTCCATAACCTTCAAATAGTGACATTATTCTATAATTATCTCGGGAGTGGGGGGTTCGATGGAGATGATCTGAGCTTCCTTTGCTCCCTAACAAATGCCACTAACTTGAGGGTATTTTTGATGTGTAGAAATAGATTTGTTGGGACACTTCCTGTATGCATCGGTAATTTCTCCGCTACTTTAACAATCCTAGGAGTGGGCTAGAATATGATATCAGGTGAGATCCGAAGAGAGATTCAAAATCTTGTCAACTTGCAGAGATTAGACAAGGGAGACAGCCTTCTTTCTAGTCCGATCCCATCAGATTTAGGAAACCTTTCGAATCTTGCATTAGTTGTGTTGTCAGGCAACAATCTATCTGGTATAATCCCATCCTCTTTGCAAAATCTCTAGAGTTTGATCATTTTATATCTTTCAAAAAATAACTTCCAAGGGCTGATTCCTTCATACCTAGAAAAGTATCAAAGCTTGGCATACTTAGATCTTTCTAGCAACAATCTTAATGGTCCTATAATATTCGCCAAGACTGCAAACCTCCTCTATTTGAATTTGTCTCGGAACCATTTGAGTGGAGTCATTCCGATAGAAATCGGAAACTTGAAACATTTGGGTGTTTTGGATGTTTCGGGAAATATTCTAAATGGTGAAATTCCAAGTAGTCTAGGCAATTGTGATGGACTGACAATATTAAGAATGCAAGATAACCTCTTCCATGGGTCCATTCCTCAACCAATTAGCTCATTAAGAAGCATTGAGGAATTAGATCTTTCCAACAACAACTTCTATGGTGAAATTCCAAAGTTCTTAGAGGCATTTCAATTTTTGACAAAGCTGAATTTATCTTACAATCAATTGGAAGGCTGGCTACCAACTCAAGGAGTTTTTAGGAATGTGAGTGTGACTTTTGTCATCGGAAATGAAAAGCTTTGTGGAGGAATGCCTGAATTTGGGCTTCCTAAGTGCATCTCTCGAAACTCCAAAAGTGGCGGAGTTGTCCATAAGTTGAAACTCACCATCGCCGTTGTTTTTGGTCTTCTCGGAATAACTCTTGTTGTCACTTTTCTATATCTATGTTGGTTGAAGCAGAAAAGAAACGAGCCGATTTCAAGTGGCTTAGACGTTTCATTGTTGAATCTGTCTTATGGAACTCTTCTAAAAGCGACAAATGGTTTTTCTTCGACTAATCTAATTGGGATTGGAAGTTTTGGGTCCGTGTACAAGGGATTGCTCCAAGAGAATGGAAATGTCATTGCGGTGAAGGTGCTTAATTTAATGTGGCATGGCGCTCTCAAGAGCTTCAAAGTAGAATGCGAGGCTTTAAAGCGCATAAAACACCGAAATATTTTGAAAGTCTTGACAGCGTGCTCAGACATTGATTTTAAGGGAGATGAGTTCAAGGCTTTAGTTTACGAGTTCATGGTCAATGGTAGCCTAGAAGAGTGGTTGCACCCAAATCCAACTCCAAATGATGCATATGGGCACTTGAAGAATTGAGTCTCATCCAAAGGATAAACATTTCCATTGATGTTGCTTCAGCATTAGATCATCTCCACAATCAATGCGAAAGCCCAATAATTCATTGTGATCTAAAGCCAAGCAATGTACTTCTAGATTACGACATGGTTGGACATATTGGTGACTTTGGGGTGGCGAAGATTGTCTAGGAATCCGTGTCTGACACAAGAGCAAGTATGAGTTCCGCTGATTTAAGAGGAACAATTGGTTATGCTGCTCCTGGTAAACATCTCTCTGTCACATGCTTTCCATCCCCAAAAGCTTTTACACCCTATGATAATTAACTTATCCTTTGAGAGACTAAAGCCTTTTGTTCTATCTCAACAGAAATTATTTTGTGTATTCAAAAAGTTCTTTTATTTGATATTTCTTATGCCATGGCATATGTAAACTGCAGAATATGCTAAAGGAAGCCAGGTTTCAAGAGAAGGTGATGTTTACAGTTACGGCATCCTCTTATTAGAGATGTTCACAGGATTATGTTCCACCAGCGACCCATTCAGAGATAATTTGAATCTTCATAATTATGTCGTTGAATCTCTGCCCCAACAAGCCATGGAGATTACCGATCCTGTGCTGCTTCACGAAGAAGAGGGCCACAACGGTTTCCGTTATTCGCTTCACGAAAGAAACCGCATATTTCAGGATTGTTTGGAAATGGTATACCGTATTGGACTTGCTTGCTCCGTGGAGGAGCCTAGAAGGCGTATGAGCATCGACAAAGTTGCAACCCAGCTACACTTGATTAGGCAGAAACTTTTTGCAGCTTCTTTTCTTGGACGGATGAGATACGAATAGCTGACACCGAAAGGAAAAAGTTGTTTGTTTCCTAGAATAAATCTTTCTAGTGCTATCTGAGTATGAAAAAGGAAAAAAATGAATGTCCGACTTTCCTAACTTCCTAGTAAATCTAAGAAAGGATTGCCCCCCACATTGCTATATTAAAAGATTAGCCATCAATTCTCACTTTGTAACATTTTTGGGCAGAATAACATCTTTTGTTTCCCTTTAAGTTTCGTTTGTCCCCACATTTTTATGTTTGACTCGTGAGAATTCTAATAAACCCACATATTTTCAACCCTGCTATCACATAGGTAAGATTCTTCGTAGGATCAAATAGATAAACTAAGATACTACACAAGAGAGATTCGAATGAATTTTTAACTTTCAATTTCAGAGCCATTCGCGAACGTCTAACCAGCCTATTCCAAAAAGAAAAGAAAAAAGAACCCCGAGCTTGAAAAGTTTTCAGCATTGGAATCACGGGGTTCATCGATCATTTTTTTTTTTTTTGGGTCAGAATCGTTCGATAATTTGTGCATTTGAACTTGTGATTCAACTTCCAATCTAGGCCCTGACAAGCACGATAACAATAATTAACCGTACTACAAATCGAACAGCGACGAAACTCATGAGATCGAGTCTCAGGGCGACTGCATCCCACATGTGAGCGCATCCTAAGCCCTTCCTCTAAGACGCTTGTGGGACTCGTACTGTAGAACTTCTGAACCGACTTGTTTCAAAGCGCGCTTTGAGAGGTATTTCGTTTAACTCCCTTTTATGTTTAGATTTTTGATTAAAACGCACGAACAACACCTTAGGAGAATCATGTGTAAAATATATCTTTGTTTCCACTGCATTTATTTTGTTAATTTTTCTTATACATGATTCATGAAACCCCAACAGTGGTATCAGAGCCAGGTTTAGGCGTTTTCGTGCGTTTAATTGATTTATAGTTCAAATATATTTTTTGCATTCTAATGGCCAATTTACTTTTGTTAAGAGAATTGGTTCTCTTGCTCTTATGTGGCCCATAGAAGTTGATTGATTTATGTGATAAATTTAATCAACAAAGCAAAAATTAGAACTAAATCAATTTTGAATCAAAAATCCGTAACTTGCTATACTTGATGTTTATATTTTGCAAATGATATGCAGAATTTTATGCATGCCTTCCAGAGCTTTAAATTTTGAATTTATGGCTCGTAAGGAAGGGTGGTGATCATGGAAAAATCCCTAATTGTTGTGATTGTTGTATGGATGAATGTATGATGATTACAAGGAATAATTATTAAATGGAGGCTGCGTCCTTCCTTTTATTTTACTTTAATTTTTCTTGATATGTAATTTTAGTATAGTTTAGTATTTCAATTGTTGATGTAAATACTACAAGAGAGGAGGAGCCATTGGAGGAGCCATTAAACCGGTGAGCTCTTTGGGCCCGGTCTTTGAAGAGTTCAAAGATTGAAGAAAAAGTGAAGAGCAGGTCCATATAATTAAAACATTAAAATGGCTAAATGGGTTTCTTTGGCTCGAGACCCATTGAACCATAATTCCATGATCACCACATAGGATAGATATTATGTGATATCTATTTATTTATTGTGTTTATGATATCGTGCATGTTAAACCGGTTAATGTGCAAAGTGAGACCGTTAATAACGACCCAAATCTCCTTACAAAGAATATTAAGTCAAAACGGGTTTCGGACTCGTGGCCTTCCATCGTCGTGGTTTGATCCAATATTATAGTGGTTAACTAACTGGTTATGGATACATAGGGGTTAATTACCATTTATAATATTGGACCACTCCATTATGCATATGATGCTGTGGTGTTAGAGCCAAATGATTTCTAATAACTGTCAGGTGAGGGAATCATTTGTGTTTTCAATACTTGCATGGGACGATGGGCTAGACTTAACTATAATCATGATGCCAATAACTGTTAGGTGAGGCTTTCATGGTCTAGAGGCCGAAGTTATGATTGTGACTCGCATATGATACATTGAACAAGCTGGTTCACTCACTAAGTTCATAGGACACCAATAACTGTTAGGTGAGGTGGACTTTGGACTAGTGGGACTCCAATCCCCACTAGTAATCTTTACCCAACAAAGATTACCGCTTCCCATCTTAAGGAGTATGGGATTCGAATATAAATTTAGTGGGAGGATCTATTTCATTTAAAGGCCAAAATGAAATAGTTACTTTGAAAGATACAACGGATAACAATTTATTTTCTGCAAAGATATATTATTACTCGAAAATGGTGACCACAAACCCACTCGCTTTTATACTTGACAAGAATTGTTTAACTGGACCCAATTTCACTTGACCGGGTGAGGAATTTGAGAATTGTTCTCAATTCAGAAAAAATTGGGTATGTGCTTGATGAAAAGATGCCAACCTCCTTTCCTGAGGGTGGGACCCAAGAGGAGCGTGTCACTTATGATAAGTGGCATGATGATGACTTAAAAGTTAGGTCATATATGCTTGCTTCTATGAATAATGAATTACGAAGAAGTATGAATCCATGGAAGATCTTTGGGTCGATCATTTTGCACTTAAAGGAATACTTTGATGAGAATGGTCGAATCTCTAGATATGAGATATCTAAGGCATTGTACCGTATGAGGATGGCTGAAGGATCATCTGTTAATGATCATACTTTGAAAATGATCGGCACATTGAAGAATTGGCTAGGCTGAATCTCGTTATGGACAATGAGTTAGCTGTGGATTTGATCCTCCAATCTTTACCCGATTCCTTCTCTGGTTTTGTCCAAAACTTCCCCATGCATAAAATGGAGAAAACTCTTCTTTGAGTTACATAGCATGCTGGTAGTTTATGAGAAGGAAATGCATAACATGAGGCCAAATGTAGTAGCTATGGCTAAGGCTTTTTCTTCAAAGGGTAAGACTGTTTTAAAGAAAAATAAATGGAAGAGGCCCGTCAAACCTGTTGTGCAACCAAAACCCATGATTGATAAAGGGAAATGTCATTACTGTGGTGTTAAAGGGCACTGGAGGAGGAACTGTAGGAGGTACCTCGCGAGCTTGAAGGTCAAGCCCAAGAACCGACCTTATGAAGGTATGGTGTCTATGCTTATTGAAACTAATTCTTGTGGTTAGTGCTGAATCCAGCTCATGGATTCTAGATTCTGCTGCAACTTCACATATTTGTATGTTTTTGCAGAATCTGGAAATAAGCAGGATGCTAGGGCGAAATAAGATTGTCCGGCAGAAGTCCAGCACAAGTGCCATAACTTGGCACACCGGGACACTTAAGTGCCATAACTTCAAAACGGTACACTTAAGTGCCACTTTTTTTCTTTTTCGAGTGAGACACTTAAGTGCCACCTTCGGCGACCCTTCCCGGAAATTCTACGTGGCAATATTTTATTATTATTTTTTGCCTACGTGGCTCGCCGGAGCTCCAAATCAGCATAAAAATTAATTTAAAAAAAAGAAAATTTTAAAAAAGAAAATTTTAAAAAATTAAAAAAATTAAAAAAATAAGATAATTTTAAAAATTAAAAAAAAGAAAAATTTAAAAATTTTAATTTTAAAAAATTAAAAAAATTTAGGAAAAAAAAGAAAATTTTAAAAAGAAAATTTTAAAAATTTTAATTTTAAAAAATTAACAAAATTAAAAAAAGAAAATTTTAAAAATTTTAATTTTAAAAAATTTTAAAAATAAAATAAAATTAAAAAAAAAGGGGGGGGGAGGTCAAACGGGCGGCCGAGGGCCGAGCCCTTGTTGCCGCCGCCCCCCGTAATCCGGAAGGGTCGGCGACGGAGGGGGGAGGGTCAGCCGGGGTTGTCGGCCCTCGGCCGACCGACGGCAAGGGCTGCGAGCCCTCGCCGGATCGCGGCGAGGGCCGCGACCCTCGCCCCAGATCTGGGCGAGGGCTCATGGGCCCTCGCTGCCGGTCGGCCGGCCTCGCCGGCGACCCCGACCGACCCTCCCCACTTCATCGCCGGCCGTTCCCGACGGCGGCGGGGAGGCGGCGAGGGCCCGCGAGCCCTCGCCCGGATCTGGGGTGAGGGTCGCGGCTTTCGCCCAGATCTGGGGCGAGGGTAGCGGCCCTCGCCGCGATCCGTCGAGGGCTTGCAGCCCTCGCCGTCGGTCGGCCGGGGGCCGGCGACCCCGGCCGACCCTCCCCCCTCCGTCGACGGCCCTTCCCGGCGACGGCGGCGAGGGCTCGGCCCTCGGTCGCCCGTTCGACCTCCTCCCCCCCCTTTTTTTTTTTAAATTAAAATTTTTAAAATTTTCTTTTTTTTTTTAAAATTTTTTTTTAAATTAAAATTTTTAAAATTTTCTTTTTTTTTTAATTTTTTTTAATTTTTTAAAATTAAATTTTTTAAAATTTTCTTTTTTTTTAAATTTTTAAAATTTTTTAAAATTAAAATTTTTAAAATTTTCTTATTTTTAATTTTTTTTAATTTTTTAAAATTAAAATTTTTAAAATTTTCTTTTTTTAATAATTTTTTAAATTTTTAAAAATTAAAATTTTTAAAATTTTCTTTTTTTAAATTTTTAAAATTTTTTCGACCTCCCCCTTTTTTTAAATTTTCTTAATTTTTTAAAACTTTTAAATTTTTCTTAATTTTTTTATTTTTTTAATTTTTCTTTTTTTTTTAAATTTTTTAAATTTTTTCGACCTCCCCCCTTTTTTTTAAATTTTCTTAATTTTTTAAAACTTTTAAATTTTTCTTAATTTTTAAAATTTTTTAAAATTTTTAAAATTTTTTGATTTTTCTTAATTTTTTAAATTTTTTAAATTTTTCTTATTTTTTAAAATTTTTTGAATACTTTATAATTTAATTAATTTTTATATTATTATTTACACGTAGACATGAAAAGGCGTCGTTTTTGCGTTTTCTCCGTCACGTCAGCGTGCAAAATGACGCCGTTTTGGACTAAACTCGCCGGAAAATTGCCACGTCAGCTATTTGGCAGGATTTTCGCCGGAGTGGCACTTAAGTGTCCCATTTTACTCCGATGACTGCACTTAAGTGTACTATTTTAAAGTTATGGCACTTAAGTGTCCCGGCGTGCCAAGTTATGGCACTCCAGGTGTCCTCACCTCGTATTTTGCAACTTGCCTGGTCTAGTCTGGGTGTCATATTCCCATTTCACCAAGCTGAGACATTAAATCTCCATTTTCATGCATGTTGATTTTTTTTTTTGCCTGGTATATATGAATATTGGTCTTGAATTGAGCTGTGGATGGCTGTGTGTAGGTGAAGAACTACTGAGGTCACTCGTAGGTGTTGTTGGAGAGGTGTCGGGGTACTAAAAGAAAGTTGTAGAGTCTAATGGTCTCATGATAATGGTTAGTTTGTACATGAGCATGCCTCTTCCATCACTTGAAGTGTGGTTATTGTATAGTCATCAATAAGGTGACAGATGCCCTTAGTAGTCGGCTATGAGTATGACAAATTTTGAGCTGAAGAGAGCAAGTATGAGGATGAAAGTGATTCCATTAGTTAAAGTTTTATGGCGACATCATGGGCTTGAAGAAGCGACGTGGGAAAGTGAAGAAGAAATCCGTCAACAATACCCTCATTTGTTTATTTGAAATCCAATTTCGAGGACGAAATTTTCTAAGAGGGGAAGGTTTGTGACGCCCAAATTCTCATTCTCTTTTCTTGTTAATTAGATTACACATATTAGAGACTAAGATCATTTCTTAGGTTAAACAAAAAAATTTCACGTTATGCTAGTTCGGCCACGACCACCTCAGGCTTGGAGTGACAATTCAAGGAGAAGCCTTTCTCCCCCACGTAGATGCCAAGTGTAGAATGTGAAAGAAAGGAGGGGGATGAGGCAGACCACAATTCTTTTTCTTTATTTTATTCTCTCATCTTTTCTCCTTTTGGGGGGAATGTTTAGTCGAAGGAACCCATTCTTTTTTTTCCCTCACCTGCATTTTCTTTTCTTCCTTTATCTACTGAGGCACCCACTTCTTTTCTCCCCTGTTCTCGCTTCGTTCCACCAAAACCCGGCCCAATCTCTGCCCCTCGTAGCCTAGTGCCCTCATTCAACAGCGGAGTCGTCGTTGCCTCGTCCCATTCGGAGCTCCCGCCACCAATCGCTAAGACCCGACTTGCCCGACGCTTCCTTTCTCTTCTACCAGTGAAAAATCCAGGCAAGTGCGGCTATGATATGTGTCCTAGGTTCACGAAATGGCTATGCCTAGTTGTGCATGTGAAAATCGGGGTAGATTTCGAGGTTGGGTGCGAGAAATTTGGGAACCAAAGCTTGGCTTGGGAGCTGGAATGTGAGCAACTCAAGTTCATTTCCTTTGCACTAGACTAAGGAATTCTTTTGATTACTGGGTGAGGTGCCGTCGCACACTATCCAGTGGGTCTTCCTTTCCTTCAGTTCTGTTTTGGTTCGGCTTCGTCGATGGTGTGCTTTTTGCAAGTTGCTTGTCGGATTAATGGTCAGCATAAGTGTAGAAACTTTGCAAGAAAGCTGTGATATGTTGTTTTACTTGGTAGAAGGGCATGTGTATTGTGAATATTTGCTTTGTACTGAGTTGTGGAATACTCCTATATAAATAAAGACCTACTATGATTATTCTTAGATGTTGTAAAAGAGTGTCAAGATGCTGTAAAAGAGATTGGTAGAGAAATTAATGGTTTGGTTGAGCTAGGAAAGAAGAAAATGGTTCAAAATGTTTATGTTTAAGAGAAATATAGGTGAAAAGCCTTTTATTTTGTGTTGTCTTGATTTCCAATGATGAAGATAAGGAAAAGAACATCCATTAGATTGAGTCCAACTTCTAGTTATAGTAATATGGATGCAAAAACGTGTAGATAGGAGTAGTTTTCTTGAAACAATAAGCTGTATTGTAGAAAACAGCAAGACCTTTGATGATTCCGTGAATTTTCTGTAATTTTCTATATAGAATTGGACTTTGAAACCTTATGGAATTTGTAGGACACAGCCTTAGGAATAACATATCAAAATTTGAGAACAAATGAACAAGATTTGGTTAGTGAAACGATTTTTCTTCTATAGGTACTACATCTGGAAGTTGCTGCAGAATTTTAGAAAGAAGACCGAAATTACCGCTCTTAATACATTGAGATATAGACTTAGGTTTCTTCACAGAAAATGTTAATCTATGTCTTTTATATAACATACTGAAATTTCATAATATTCCGATAAGGTTAGATATATTTTCTGTGTCTGTGATTGAAACTGCTCATTTCAGTCCATAGACTGCTTTGATCCGAGAATGTGCAGCAGTTGTGGTGTCGTCTTTAATGAGAGTTCCTATATACCTTGAAGTATTTTATGATGTGTGTTTAGATCTATTTGTGGTTGTTCACATGCTGAAGTTGTTGGTGCTGCAGTAAGGGGAATTGTGAATGCGTGAGTTGGCTAAGAGCCAATGTGAGACCTCGGTGTCGGGATGCCTGGAGAGGGGTGACGAAGAGTAGTGGTATTCTCTCTAGAGGTCTGAGAAGGGTTGAATAGCTTCTCAGGGAACTCGTGATGCCAGATTGGGTGTAAGGGGTATAGGGTGGAGTGTCATCTCCCCCTGGGTGATCATGGATCTCGTGATGCCAAGTTGGGTGCAAGGGGTTCAGGGCGGAGTGTCGTCTCCCCTTGGGTAATTGTTGCAACTAGATTTCTGTGGATTCAACAAATTGACAGTTTGTTTACTTATTTGTCGTGCTATTGACCAAATCCAAGTTAAGATTAACCGTCCACTTATTGAGTTTTTATTTTAAAAACTCACACTTGTTTATTGTGTTTTTCCTTCAGAGTAAGAGGTGGCCGAGGAGCGCTCGATGTGTGGGAGAATTTTTTTTTTTTCGGTTGTCTGACAGCATGTACATACTCAACGGGAGGCGGGATGTTTAGTGTTTGTGGTTCCTAGTGTTTTTTTTTTTTTTTTTTTTTTTTTTTTTTGTGTAGAAATCCCCCTCTTAACCTCATCTCCCTACGTGTAAAGAAACAAAGTTTTATGATAAATAGAGCCGAGTACAGTTCAGTTTCTTATGATTAAGCTTGACTGAAATTTATTTTATAATTTATGAAATTCAAGCAAGTCGTGTGACTTGATCTAAGATCCTGGGTGCGACAAAACTTTGTAACTATATCGTCTCCTTCACTATAAAGGTTAGTGCCATGTACTCCGCCTCAGTCGAAGACAAGACAATGTGATCCTGTAAGGACGTTTTCCAACTAACTGCACCACCCGCTAGCGTAAATACGTACCCTGCTAAAGGCTTGCAATCATCTAAGTCACCAGCGTGATTCGAATCCACAAAACTAGTTGTCTCACTACCATTGCTGTCCCTCCGCTTCACTATACCCACGTTTGTTGTCCCCTTCAAATATCTGAGGATTCACTTCACAGCTTCCCAATGAGCTTTACCAAGACGCTTCATATAGCGACTAACCATGCTCACAGTTTGTGAAATATCAGGCGTAGTGCACACCATAATATATATAATACTACCCACGGCACTTGAATAAGGAACACGAGACATATGTTCCTCCTCCTCCTCAGTTTGCGATGATAATTTATTTGAAAGTTTAAAATGTTTCGCTAAAGGTGTACTCACAGATTTTGCCGACTGCATATTAAAACGTGCCTTAATCTTCTCAAAATATGTTTTCTGAGATAAATGTAAAACTTCTACAGTCTTGTCACGCAAAATCTCCATACCCAAAATTTTCTCTGTAGCACCTAAATCTTTCATCTCAAATTTAGCATTTAACCGCCTCTTCAGCACATCAATATCAGACATATTCTTAGCTGCTATCAACATATCATAAACATATAAGAGTAGATAAATCAAAGAACCATTCTCCAATCTCCTATAGTAAATGCAGTTATCCATCTGACCTTTCGAATAGTTTAAACTAGCCATGAAAGTATCAAAACGTTTATACCACTGCCTAGGAGACTATTTCAACCCATACAAAGATTTCTTTAACAAGCAAACATGATCTTCCTTACCCGGAATAACAAATCTCTCTGGTTGCCTCATGTAAATCTGCTCCTCAACTTACTGTGAATAAACATAGTTTTCACATCTAGCTGCTCTAATTCAAGATCTTGCGAAGCAACTAAAGCAAGTAAAACATGAATAGAAGTATGTCTTACCACAGGAGAGAACACTTCATTGTAGTCAATGCCCTCACGCTGTGTATATCCCTTTGCCATAAGTCTCGCTTTATACCTCACTGCCTCAACATCGGGAATGCCCCCTTTCCATTTAAAGATCCATTTACTTTCGACGATCTTTTGGCTCTTGGGCACTTTGATTAGCTCCCATGCCTGATTTTGATGGAGTGATTCCATCTCTTCACTCATAACCCCTAGCCACTGCGATGACTCTGAATTAGCCATCGCCTCAGAGTAAGACGAAGGCTCATCTGTCTCTACCTCATCACCTACAGTCAATGCATAAGCAATATCTGTATAACCATAATGTATCGGTGATTTAATTTGCCTTTTCTGTCTATCTGTAGCTATAGTTTGCTACGGCTTTGCTAGTTGTTCACTATCACCGACTTTAGAAATTGCGGTTTCATCTGCAGTCTCAACCTCTGCTACCTTCGAGATCTCTGGAGTCTCCACTTGAAGCTCCACTTCACTAATGACACCATGATCTATCTTCTCTACTAGTTGTGTCTCAAAACTCCTCTGTTGAAGCATTGCAATTTCGTCGAAAGTTACATCTCTGCTGATTAGAAAACCATATGATCTGGGATTGGTGCACCACAGCTGGTAGCCTTTCACCCCATGTGCATAACCTAGAAATATGCACTTCTTCAGGTAGAAATTTGGCTAGGGCAATGGTGAAGCAGCTCCAAGTTTGCGTAGTTTTCAGGTAGAAATTGCTGCAGCTGAAACCTAATCCGTACCCAGTCACTAAACCCATCTCTGGTATTATCATCTTTGTCTGCATGCAACATGCTAAAAGACCCTTTATAGTCAGCCAAAGAAAAAGTCCAACAGATTCCAAGTGCTTCATAGATCATCGATTTGTCAGGATAATAAACACGTGCATCTCGAACGATTTGTCTATGTATGTATATAATTGGGCTTGGTCCGGTCCATCTCACCTACACGAGATTTGGGCACGCCTAGCTGGCCACCCAACCGTGATTCAGGTCTATCGACGCTAGGACAACAGCTTCCGAGTTAAGGTCAACATCCGTGAACCAAACTAAATAAGTTGACTCATAGGTTCTCATCTACCATCAATTACTTACACTTCCGGCTGCATGAATTAATGACTACTACTTCCCTCTTGGAGTGTTTGTTCACGTTAATAGCTATAGCCTGGTTAACTACACTTTATATATCACCCCTCGCAATCGAGTTGTAATAATTTTTCCAAAAATACTCCGATCCTCTTTCCTTTTAAGCTTATTTAATGTGTTATTTTCTATAACTCTTTGCAACTTTATGTAATAGCAACCGCATTACTTGAATTGGAAATTGAAAATAGCCATTTTGCTTCTATTCCATCACAACCTAATAATCCCTAGGTTACGTTGCAACAGTGTTCTATTATTCCCTATAAGAATTAAATCAAATGTTCTTTCCAATTCTTTATTTGACTTTGCTGTTCCATTCTCTGTTAGGAAATAGGGGGATGGCTTGCATTTGGAAATGAAGAGATCGCTTGCTTAATCAATCTTCGTTCTCATGGTATTCCTCCGTGACTACCATCTGTTTGCTAGAAACATTCTGGATATAAGGAGTTTTTGGCTACTTCTTCTTCTTTTTTTGATTGGTCTTACTGTATTTTTACTCTAATTTTTACTCAATTTTTTGCTTTTGCTCTGCCTCCTAGTATGGCATAAGAGTTGAAATCCATACATGAAACTAAATCGTTTCCACCCGAGTCCCCTAAGAAGTGGGAATTCAAAGCCCTCATCTCCCCATAGGAAGGGATCGAAAGACAACAACGTGCAGGCTGGCTCAGGCAAAACTTGAATCAGCCATGGGTTCTCGGAGTTTTTGTGGAGAAATTGCTGCAGCTGAAACCAAAGTATCGTCTATGCTAGAAGACCCTATATAGTCAGCCAACAAATTCCACGCGCCTCATAGAGCATCCATTTGTGGGGAAAATAGCTCTGCGCCATTTATTCCGTGCCGCCTTTTGCTTCACCATTAATTCGGGTTACACACGGAGTCTGAGTCGATCTTCGGGGTTAGCTTGATGAAACCCATGCCAAAGCAAGGCATTCACATGTTCACGACGATTGACTCAGCAGTTCATTTCGTTTAATGAAAGAGGAACACAAGTGAAACCAGGGAATTCTCTCGGGTGGGCGCGCCTGAGAGCACGCCGCGCCATATTCGTCCATTCAAGTCGATTATTGGGCACCTCCATGGCGATCTGACTCGGGTGAACGAGAATGCCGTGCTCCTGGAGTTACATCTCAAAGTAATTTTACGAAAGTAATGACGGATTAGAGGAGGGTAATTGGTAGCATGAGAAAAAAAGGGAGCTGACGAGAAGTCAAACCACTACATCATCTAACAAAACAAACTCTAGTTTATTCAATCACCATCGGTGCCCATGTAGGGTCAGGATCCGATTGCCCCGACTCTAAACAACACATTTCCTAACAATGATTTCTCAATAGATTAAAAAGATTTGTTTTGTGGAGAGATGATTATGGTCGGGTTTGCGGAGTTTTTCAAGGAGAAATTGTTGCTGCTGAAACCGAATCAGTACACATTCCCTGAGCCTATCTCTGGTCTTTATCATCTGTGTCCTATCCAACATCCTAAAAGACCCTTTATTCAGCCAGAAAAAAAGTCCAAGGGACAAGATTGCACGCCCTTAATTAGAGGTGTTAAATGGGTTGTGCAACCCATTTATGGACCCATTTAAGCATAAATGAGTCGTTAATGGGTCAGGCCTTGAGAAATAAGATATCATGATGGGTTTTAAAAATAAAAGAACTAAAATAAATGGATCTTAAATGGGTACCCATTTAAGATCCATTTACAAACCCATTAAAGTCTAAAGATGAGTTGTGCAACCCATTTATTTTTCTTTCTTCTTTTTTTCTTTCCTCTTCCTCCGGTCGCCGGCACGGCGATGGCCGGCGACCGGCCAGGCGAGCCTCAAGGTCGCCGGCGTCGGCTCGAGCCTCGCCCGATGCCGGCGAGCCTCGAGCTCCCCGGATCTGGCGAGGCGGAGGCCTCGCTGACGTCGGCGAGCCTCGAGCTCGCCGGATCTAGGGAGGCGGAGGCCTCGCCGACGTCCAGCAAGGCTCGAGCCTCGCCCGATTTGGCGAGACTCGAGCTCGCCGGCGTCGGGCGAGCTCGAGCTCGCCCAACGTCGGCGAGCTCGAGTCTCGCAGATCGGGCGAGGCGGGGCCTTGGCTAACGTCCGGCGAGGCTCGAGCCTCGCCGATCCGGGGCGAGACTCGAGCTCGCCGGCGCCGGGCGAGCTCGAGCTCGCCGGATCTCGGTGAGCCTCGAGCTCGTCGGCGTTGGCGAGCGGGGGCGAGCTCGAGGCTCGGGCGTGGCCGGCCGTCGTCGTGGCTATTTGCCGGCCAATGAAAAAGAAGAAGAAGAAGAAAGAAAAAAGAAAAAGAAAAGTTATATTTAAAAAATTAAAATAATTAAACTTTTTTTTTTAAAAAAAAATAATTAAAATTCGATTTTTTTAAAATAATTATTTTAAAAATGATAAAAATTGTCCATTAAATTTGTGTTGTATAAAATTATTTTACCAATACCATTTTTTTAAATATATATATCTATATATATAATAAATTAAGTTTAATTAAATGGATCGGGTATGGGTCGGGTCGGGTATGTGTCAAAATTTTTGCATTGCATTAAATGGGTCATAAACGAGTTAAATAGGTCGATTTGGGTCGGACCATTTATGACCCGACCCAAACCCGACCCAACCCACCCGTTTAACGGGTCTACCCTTAATAGATCATCAATTTGTCCGGAAAACAACTTTGTGCATCTCGCTCGATTCCGTGCCGCCCTTTTGCTTCACCATCAATTCGGGTAACATGCAGGGTCGAGTCGATTTTCGGGGTTAGCTTCAATGGAAAGTTGGAAACCCAGGACAAAGCAAGGTACTCTGGATTCATGAGTATATTGATTCAAAGTTCGTTTCGTCTCATCAAAGAGGAAAACAAGTGAAAACAGGGAATTCTCCTAGGCATGATTAGAGAAATGCGAAATTTGCCCTCAAAGTCATGACATTCTGGCAGGCCCGCCCGGGAAGCATGCCGCACCATATTCATCCATTCAAATCAAATATCGTTTACCTCCACAGCGATTGATTTGAGTGAAGAAGAAAGTTGTGCTAGTGGAATTTTATATCTAAAATTAATTTTGTAAAATTAATGACGGCATAAGCAAAAAGGGAGCTGACGAGAGGTCAAACCAATGCATCATCCAACAAAACAAATTCTGGTTCATTACATCGCCATCGGTGCCCATGCGGGCCATACATAGAAAAACAACAAGTTCTAAGACCTATGCTTTTCTGCCACCGGAAACTTGACGGGAACCAGCCGCCCTAGAACCGCCCGATCTGGTTCCTGGTTCTAAATTTTGGAGGTCGGTTTCCTGGTTTCAGGTTGGGAACCTATAGCCTCGACTGTAAACAACACAACTCCTAGCGATGATTTATGAATAGATTAACAAAGATTTATTCTGTGGAGAGGAGGTTGTGGAGGAAATCCTTGACCTTGAGGATCAACTGGGTGGACTGGGCCACCTCCGGGAATATGTAGAAGGCGTGAAACATGGTCGGGAACTCCACCAGCTCGGCCGCCTTGCCGGACCTCCTCAGCCACTCGCAGTACCTCTTCTGCCAGTCCCTCAGCGGGTCGAACCCTCCGACGAACACCACCGTCGCCGGGAATTCCTCCAGCCCCGCCACGTCCGTCGCGTTCGGCCCGCTCACGTTCACCGCCCCGTGGTCCCGGTCGGCCCCCTCCGGCAAGAACGCCCTCCAGCACCAGTCCGTCCGGGGCACCGACACCAGCGGCGCTCCCGTCAGCCGGATCTCCGATTCCGTCCGCTCCGCGCCCCCGAAATAGGGCTGGATCGCCACCAGCCCCACCACTCGGACCCTCGCGAGCTTCCGCTCCGGCAGGGAGGCCCTCACCGCCACGTGGTGCGCGATATTGGCCCCGGCGCTGTCCCCGGCGAGGAAGCACTTGGAGACGTCGGCGACGGGGGGCAGGGCGGAGGGGGTCTCGTCGAGGAAGCGGAGGACGTCGAAGCCGTCATCGTACTGGGAGGGGAAGCGGTGCTCGGGGGCGAGGCGGTAGTCGACGGAGACGACGACGGCGGGGAGCTTGCGGGCGAAGCGGCGGCAGACGGCGTCGTAGGCCGAGGAGGCGGCGCTGAGGTAGCAGAAGCCGCCGCCGTGGAAGAAGACGAGGACGGGGAGGGAAGCAGCGGGGGAGGCCGGGGCGGAGGGGGTGAAGACGCGGAACCAGAGGGGGCGGGAGGGGTCGACGGTGACGTCGGAGGAGGAGACGCCGCGGACGGGGGCGGGGTTGGGAGGAGACTTGAAGTCGAGGAAGCCCATGAGGCGTCGGTTGACGGTGCCGTCGGAGCGGCCGCAGAAGTCGGTGATGCAGGTGAGGAGGGCGACGGCGACGCGGGTCTTCCAGGGCATCTCCGGCGATGACGGGGACGGTTTCTTCGCCGAAGTCGTCATTGCCGAGATTCAGGGCACGATGATGGTGGGGTTCTCTCCTCGGTTTATTGCAGACGACGACATGCGCGGGCGCAAGGGAAGCGTGGGGGTTGGGTACGTTGGCCATACTGCTACGTGTCGCCCATTAATGGGTCTGAGTCTGCAGGTGGGCCTCCCGTTGCGGTTGCTGATTGGTAGTGGGGCCCCATCAATAATCAAAGAGGAAACACTTGTCTCTTCTGCTTTTCTGAACACATGCATTGTCACCGACCAAAAAAAAAAAAAACCCATGCATTGTCAATGATGTCAAGCTCGTTCGTTGATCACGAGGGCTTCGCCACAACGACCCGACTCTTAAAATTCACCGACCTGCATTTACGAATGATTACCGAACAAAACCGCTTCTCGACCGTCGTCGCCTCTCCACTCTTCCACCGTCCAGCAACGACGACGGTTTGCTTATGCGGCTCCTGGCTCCACTTCCCGATGGTCACGACAGCCTATCCTTCATATTCAACGGCTCTATTGCAACATGATCTCCGGAGGACATTATCAGCACCCCCGAGCGAATTGCACCCGAGATCATCAGACCCATTTCCTAGGCCCTATTGTTGATCGAACCGAGCTTTATTCATCGATCCTTGTGTCACGGAACTCAGTAATTTCTCTTTGTTCTAGTCGCCGGCGACTGTTTAGTCATCTTGTTGAACTCTCTATCTTTGCTGACTAAGAGCTCCCAACAACAAGCAAATTTTTACTTTTTCCGTGTCTTCCTTGGCCTCTCCTAATCCGAGTCTGACGGACGGGAACTCAAAAACCATAGAGAATTCATGAGTCGAGCACCAACGATTTGCTCGTGCAAAATTATTCTTTCTCGAGAACATATGTGCCTTGAGAATTCAACCCGACTATAGCTTCTTCACCCTTTGGCCTTTTTCTTGGTATATTAGCAAAGATAAGTTGTGGAGGAATGCTTGGTGGGGGACCTCGAGGCTCATAACTTTTTTATTTTTCTTTTGTTCAGAAAGAAAACCCTAATGCGTTCGTGTTTTTCTAAGGGAAAAGCATAGGTTCGATGGAGAGAGATCACTTTCTGTTTTTTGCCGGAAAGGCAGGGAGAATTCAATGACGTTGTTGGCGCATTAAATTGATCTAGAAACGACTCCATATTGAGAAAAGTGCGTGGGAGGCCATCTACATTTACTTTTTAGAGGTGAATCGCAGGTGGACCGGGGTTGGATCTACTGGAATTTTGCGACTTGCATAATTGGGTTTGATTGGACTTGACATCAGGACTTGCCGTGACATTTAGGCTACGCATGACAACGCTTCTGTTCCCGGGAAGAGTTTTTTTTTTTTTTTTTTCAGAAATAGTTCTTTTCTATTTATACTCCGGGGAACAATTTTTGAGTAAAAGAACCTGTTTGGTAACGGCACAAAATTTCTACTCCCGAAATAGAAAAATAATAGAAATGCGTTTGGTAACGCAACGATTTCTTTATTGTATTTATTTATTTTTTATTTTTGTCGACGGATCGCGCGCCACCGCCGATACATTGTGGCCGGCGTCAGAGGGGCGGGCACGGTAATCAGCGACCGTGGCGCGGCCGCGGCGACAGCGGACGCATGCGACCGGGCGGCGCGGTGGCGGTGGCCGGTGGCTTCGGGCAGTTGACGGTAGTCGCGGCAAGAAAATAAAATTAAAAAAGAAATCAGCTTACTTCTGGAAATTGTTCCCAGGAACAAGAAGCAACTTTTTTTTGCTTCTCAAAACTGTTCCCAGGAACAAAACGGGAACAAAAAATTGAGAAATTATTCCCGGGAACAAATGTTTTATCAAATAGATTTCTGTTCTTTTTTTGTTCCGGAGAACAAAAGAACAGAAATTGGGAGAAACAGGAGCGTTACCATGCGCTACCTTAAAGGTTCCACGTAAAATGTCAGAATTGAGCTTGTCTAGTCAAGCCTGGTTGGAGCTTTAATGAAAAACCATTTTTGAAATTTGCCCAAATCTTATCCAGTCCAATCGAGTCCAATGAGCAAAAATCTCTGCCCAAGCCTGCCGAACGACGGTGGGCATATCTCCGGCAACATCACCGAGCAACCAAAAAAGGGCCGGAGTTTTGAAGTGAAGATAAGTATGAAATTTTTCGGCAAAAAAAATAAAAATAAACGAAAGACTAGAAAAAATGACATGAGCAAAGGAAGCTGTCTCATTCTAGGTTTGCTTGTATCTCCTACTCTTAGAGAATACTTGGTAAGGAGCTGTGAAAAGGGCCTGCGGACAATGACAAATTCACGATCGATTTTGTTTTCAATCTGAATCAAACAAGAAAGAGACTTTAGAGACAATGACATTAATTGTTCATTGAACAATTGTTTGGCTTTGTAGCACGATTGGTCCACCCCTTATTCTTTAGGCAAATAAATTCTTTTTTTTAATCTAAGGAAAAGTAGAACTTTATTCATTCAACTACAGTACCTATTGGATTTTCTATAATCTTGTTTTTCTTTTTATTCATTCCTTCTCTTTCTCATAGATAATATAAAAATCAAGCCCATATCTGTTGTTATAAACAAACAAAAAAAAATCCAATTCATTAAAGACGCTCAAGATAAGGCTTCCATAATTAATGATTGAGACAATACTAATTACGTAGATTATAAACAGTAGCTTTGCGCAACCGTGCCTTGGGCAGCAAACTTGCGTGAGCGCAAGTCCATTTCTATGATCCACCGAAGAACGGTTCTTCCGGGAATTCGTCGGATCGTGGTGGAATTGCAAATAGATCCGTCTTGAACATCAATCAAAAGCCTTTTTCCTACTCGGGGGCGACGAATCAAAGCAACGGATTCATTAAAATTTGAATCAATTTCCGAAAATAACTCAAAATATCAATTTTCATTTCTACATTAATAGTTTCCGCTTAGTAAAGGAAGAGCCGGAAGTGATGTCAAAACATCAGCTTAAATGTGTGCATCGCCAAGAGGAGTCTACTCACTAGGAGCTACTAAGGGCACGTTTGGTGACGTTTATAATTTTCTTCTTTTTTTTTTTTTCATTTTTCGTTCTCCGGAATAAAAATAGAACATAAATCCACTTGTATAGGTTTTTGTTCATGAGAACAATTTCAAAACATTAATAAGAATAAAAAATTGCCTTTTTGTTCTCAGGAACAACTCAAGAAACAAACATTTTCTCTTTTCTTTTCTTTCTTTTTCTCTTCCTCCTCTTCTCCTCCTAACTGGTTGCTAGCCTTGGTGATGGCTGACCACTGGCCAGGCAACGTCATCCCAAGCTCACCGGCCACAGACAAAGGCCCCCCGACCCTCACCTAGCTACTGCGAGGTTGGCATTGCTCGACTGGGCAAGGTTGCGTCGCCTAGCCATGTTGAGGCTCGTGGGGACCTCGCCGACAAGAAGAAAAAGAAGAAAAAGAAAAAAGAGAAAAATGCTTAAAATTATTAATAAATTAAAAGAAATTTCAAGTCACAAAAATATTTAGGGTTGTACTAAATATGTTTCTATTTTGGGAATACAAATTTTTGCAGTTACCAAACATTTTCAAATGTTCAAAAACATGTCCAGGGAACAAAAATAGACAAAAAATATTTTTGAACAAAAATTATTCCCAAAAAAAGAAATGCTACCATATGCACTCTAAAGAATCTGCGCAAAGTTATTTTCAGTGACAATGTAATTTTGTATAAGGCTCACGTTATTTTCACCTCTTAAAATTTGCCTAGTTTTCAGGTGGGTATGAGCAAGAAAGACTGGAAATAGCTGATGCATTATTTTGTAAGGCTCACTTTATTTTTTCCTCTTAAATTTGCTTCGTTGTCATGTTGGTATAAGCAAGGAAAACTAGAAATAGTCCATGCGATATTTTATAAGGCATAAATTATTTTCGCCTCTTAAATTTGCCTCATTTTTAGGTAGGTATAAGCAAGAAAGATTGAAAATAGCAAATGCGATATTTTATAAGGCTCACGTTATTTTCACCTCTTAAATTTCCTTCGTTTTCAGGTGGGTATAAGCAAGAAAGACTGGAAATAGCTGATGCGATATTTTATAAGACTCACGTTATTTTCGTGTCTTAAATTTGCCTCATTTGTAGGCGGGTATGAGCAAGAAAGACCAGAAATAGCATATGCGATATTTTATAAGGCTCACGTTATTTTCGCCTCTTAAATTTCCTTCATTTTCAGGTGGGTATAAGCAAGAAAGACCGGACATAGCCGATGCGATATTTATAAGACTCGTTATTTTCGTGTCTTAAATTTGCCTCATTTGGAGGTGGGTATGAGCAAGAAAGACCGGAAATAGCTCAACAAGTCGTGCAAGGATGAATGATTTGATTGGCAATTTGGGACCTCTAGGCTCAATCAACGAGATTTGAAGAAAAAGCCTATATTTTGTGGCATTAATTGGCTTGGAAACGATTCCAAATGGACTTGACCATTCGAGGTGCGTTTAGAAAGTGCTTTGCCAAGGGATCTGGGAAATCTTTTAGGCAAATACAAATATTACCTGTTAATTTGTTTTTAATTTTTTTAAGGGTGAGGGGAGATACAATTACATTTTCTAAAGTTCTTTGGCTTAAGGCAAGTCCGGAATTGCTTTCAACTTTAAATATGTTTGGCGTGCAAAAACCTTTTTTTCTTTTTTCAGCCAATTTTGCTTTTGCTAAATTTTCATGATTTTAGAAATGTCTCTACCTTACGCAAGTTACTGACGAGGATTCAAGCCACCAACGTGCAGTTGGCAAGACTCTGGCAAGGCTAAATGTCGATGTTGGCAAGCCACGCATGGTGTCATGCAATCTAGGCCACATCACCTAAGTGAGCAGGATTGAGATGGTTGTCGCCTGGGTTCGCGTGACCCAAGCGACGACCATATGGGTTTGTGCAACCTGGGCCGCATTGCCTGAGGTCGCCGAAGCTAAGATGAGGCCACTGGTGTTAGATATGGCTCATCCATAACTATATTTGGCCTAATTGAAGTCTTGCTAATCACTGAGTCCTTTACCAGTTTCAAATTTTTTTAAAGTAGAAGTGCTTTACAAAATATGAATTTTCCCAATACCATTTAAACAAAATTAGATCTCAATGTTTTTTAAGTTACAATTTATAAAATTTTATTTGCATTTCGCAAAATCATTTTGACTTAAAGGTGTTTGTATTTTTTCTTTTGAAAAGATTCTTCAAAAGTCGAATCAAACGCATCCCATTTATCACGTACCTTTCGTAGTCATAGGTGAATACTGAAGTCCTTCGATTGAGTACGTTTTCAACTGCTGGCTTTTAAGTTACTTTTCGTTTTCGAAAGCCACCAAAGATTGACTTGGAATTTCGACCGTGAAGAATTGAAGGAGGTAGGTGTTGGGTCATCTGCAACACCTACGTGATCGGGTTCGATAGGACCCGAGGTGGGGCCTTAGGCCTTAGGCCTTAGGACATTAAAACGACCCGCCAAACGACAGGGTAACATCTCTTGGAACCAACCATCTCGTCGGACAATGACAATAAAGACAAGAAAAATTGCCGACAAAGTCCTTTACCTATTAAACTTTTATTAATTCAATCATAAACTTTTTAACTTTACTCATTAAGTCATAAATCTTTTTATAATTTATCAATTGAGCTCATCCGATCAATTTTAATCGAACATTGCTGATATGGACATCACCGTCCTATATAGTACGTCCAATATTAACGTAAATAATTTTAATTTTTTATTAAATTTTTTATTGATCAATTAGTATTTCTCTTCCTTTTTTTCTTTTCTTCCTTTTTTCTTTTTCTTGCTTTTTTGGTTCAAAGGGCCAACGGAGCCATCGACGAACTTCGCCAACCACTGACTAAGGGCCAACAGGGGCATCGCGAGCCCTTGCTAGCCATGACAAGGGAAAATTTTTTGGCTCAACCCAATTGGCCAAAAAATGAAAGGGTGGAGCCCAAACTCCTTTTTCAATACTTTTTCAAGAAAAAAAAGAAATTGTTAAGTTATTAATGTAAAAAAATAAAAAATGACATGAGGTCCCTTTGTTCCGTGGAATATAAATGATATTGAAATATTTATCTAAAAACAATCGTTTTTGTCACATATAATTGAATAAACAAAAAATATTTTCACAATTTAAGAAAACTTATGTATAAACTATTGTTGATAATATAAATATTTTTTTATCAATTAATTATTTCAAATGATATCAGTGATTATTTTCAAGAAATGGCATTCCCATTTATATCGATATGGGAGAGAGACCCGTTCAAACCATTAATTTTTCATGAAGAAATGGAGTTGAAATTAAAAAGAAAAAGAAAAAAATAAAAGTTCTCGCTACTTTGATTGAGCATCGTGACTTTTGACCCGGTTCGGAATGCTTTACCATGGGCCGAACATCCAAAGCGCATGGGCCATTTTCAGACTCGAAAACCCACTCTTTCTTTGGCACATTTGGGGCACTCCTTTCAAATTTCACGCCACCTGTTTTCCTCGTAATCGATAAGAATTCAATATCTATAATATTTTGGAACGAAAATATATCATGTTTATTTTAGCAAAACTATAAAACTACAGAGAATTTTGGGGTTGAACCATCTGATGCTTCGTCAGAGCGATGACCCTTTCACTTGCTACCGTCGGATCACTTGAAATTTTGGCTTACTCATAACTTAAATATAAAATCCGCTTGAAGGCTAAATGACGGCAGAAGTCAAGAAGTCGCCATAACTTTGAGACGCCGGCACACTTAAGTGCCATAATTTCAAAACGGTGACACTTAAGTGCCACTTTTTTTTTTTTCGAAAGTGGGACACTTAAGTGCCACCTCTGGCGACCACTTAGGAATCCACGTTTGATATTTTATTATTATTTTTTGCTTACGTGGCTCATGCCCGGAGCTCCAAATAAAGATAAAAATTAATTTAAAAAAAAGAAAATTTTAAAAATTTTAATTTTTTTAAAAAGAAAATTTTAAAAATTTTAATTTTAAAAATTAAAAAAATTTTAAAAAATAAAAATTTTAATTTTAAAAAATTAAAAAATTTTAAAAAATAAGATAATTTTAAAAATTTTAATTTTAAAAATTAAAAAAAATAAAATTTTAAAAATTTTAATTTTAAAAAATTAAAAAAATTTATAAAAAAGTAAGAAAATTTTTAAAATAAGATAATTTTAAAAATTTTAATTTTAAAAAATTTTAAAAATTAAAAAAAAGAAAATTTTAAAAATTTTAATTTTAAAAAATTAAAAAAATTTATAAAAAAGTAAGAAAATTTTAAAAATAAGATAATTTTAAAAATTTTAATTTTAAAAAATTTTAAAAATTAAAAAAAAGAAAATTTTAAAAATTTTAATTTTAAAAAATTAACAAAATTAAAAAAAGAAAATTTTAAAAATGTTAATTTTAAAAAATTTTAAAAATAAAATAAAATAAAATAAAATAAAATAAAAGGGGGGGAGGTCAACGGGCGGGCGAGGGCCGAGCCCTCGCGCGCCGCCTCCCCGCCATCGCCGGGAAGGGCGGGCGACGGAGGGGGAGGGTCGGCCGGGGTTGTTGGCCCCCGGCCGACCGATGGCAAGGGCCGCGAGCCCTCGCCGGATCGCGGCGAGGGCCGCGACCCTCGCCCCAGATCTGGGTGAGGGCTCGCGGGCCCTCGCCGCTGGTCGGTAGGCCTCGCGGGCCCTCGCCGCCGGTCGGTAGGCCTCGCCGGCCCCTGGCTAGGGCCCGACGACCCCGGTCGACCCTCCCCACTCCGTCGCCGGCCCTTCCCGGCGGCGGCGGGGAGGCAGCGAGGCTGGCTGACCGGCGGCGAGGGCCTGTGAGCCCTCGCCCAGATCTGGGGCGAGGGTCGCGGCCCTCGTCGCGATCCGTCGAGGGCTCGTAGCCGTTGCCGTCGGTCGGCCGGGGGCCGCCGACCCCGGCCGACCCTCCCCCCTCCGTCGCCCGCCCTTCCGGCGACGGGCGGAGGCGGGCGGCGGCGAGGGCTCGGCCCTCGCCACCTGTTCGACCTCCCCCCCTTTTTTTTTTTAAATTAAAATTTTTAAAATTTTCTTATTTTTAAAAATTTTTAAAATTTTCTTTTTTTAAAATTTTTAAAATTTTTTAAAATTAAAATTTTTAAAATTTTCTTTTTTTTTTTAAATTTTAAAATTTTTTCAACCTCCCCTTTTTTTTTTTTTTAATTTTCTTAATTTTTTAAAACTTTTAAATTTTTCTTAATTTTTAAATTTTTCTTAATTTTTCTTAATTTTTTTAATTTTTCTTATTTTTTTAATTTTTTGAATACTTTATAATTTAATTAATTTTTATATTATTATTTACACGTAGACACGAAACGGCGTCGTTTTTGCGTTTTCTCCGCCATGTCAGCGTGCAAAACGACGCCGTTTTGGACTAAACTCGCCGAAAAATTGCCACGTCAGCCATTTTGCCGGATTTTTGCCGGAGTGGCACTTAATTGTCCCATTTTACTCCGATGATGGCACTTAAGTGTACCATTTTAAAGTTATGGCACTTAAGTGTCCCGGCGTGCCAAGTTATGGCACTCCAGGTGATGTTTGCCAATGGAGCAAGAGTTGCTGCATTAGCTATAGGGACTTTTCGTTTATGTTTCCCTTCTGGACATGTAATGGTTTTAAAGAACTGTTTGCATTATAAGAATGCTGTTAGGAACATCATCTCTGTACCTCGTTTGGGTAAAGAGAATTATGAATTTTCTTTTGCTGATGATGTATGTTCTATTTATCATAATAGAATATGTGTTGGTTCTAACTTATTAACCAACAATCTTTATATCATTACAATGTCTGGTAATGTGATTACCAATGTCAATAAGCAAAATAGAATTGATATAAATGCCATTACTAATAAACTCCCTAGAGACGATCCAAATAAAAAGTATGTTTGGCATTTCCGATTAGGTCATATTGGAGAAGACAGAATTAACAAGTTGAGTAATGATGGATACATTGATCCTTCAAATTTTGAGTCATACTCGACTTGTGAGGCATGTCTTCTAGGAAAAATGCCCAAAGCGCCTTTTGTGGGACAAAGTGCATGAGCTGCTGACATATTAGAATTAATACATACAGATGTATGTGGACCAATCAATGAAACTGCTAGAGGTGGTTATAATTACTTCATTACCTTCACTGATGATCAGTCACGGTATGGTTATTTATACCTCATGAAGTATAAATCTGAATCCTTTGAAAAGTTCAAGGAATTCAAGTCTGAAGTTGAGAAACAGACAGGAAAATGTATTAAGGCTCTTTGATCGGATTGAGGAGGTGAATACCTTAGTACTGAATTCCTGGACTATCTTAAAGAGAATGGCATTTGATCACAATGGACACCTCCTGGAACTCCAGAACATAATGGTGTATCTGAACGAAAAAATCGTACTTTATTAGATATGGTACAATCTATGATGAGTTACACCGATTTGTCAATATCCCTTTGGGGATATGCCCTTGAGACAACTGTATATATACTGAATAGAGTGCCGACCAAATCTGTTCCAACTACGCCCTATGAGATATGGCATAGTAGGAAACCTAGTTTTAATCATATTAAGATTTGGGGTTGTCCAGCTTTCGTGAAAAAGCTGAAAATGGAAAAATTGGATGCAAGATCCGAACAAGGTCGCTTCATTAGATATCCAAAGAAAACTCTTGGATATTATTTTTATTTTCATTCAAACCAAAGAATTTTGGTATGCAAGCACGCTTCTTTTTTGGAAAATCAGTTCATCCAAGAAAGTGGTTCTGGGCGGAAAATAGTCTTACAAGAAGAAAATAATGAAGTGCCAAACGACCGAGTTCATATACCAGTCTCTGATTCAGTGGGAGCTTCTGCTACACAACCTCTTAGGAGAAGTGCGAGAACGTCTCGCCCACCTGCTCGTTATAGACACTCGGTTGATCATATCGAACCATTATTCATTGTGAATGATAATGATCAACCCGGTGATCCTAAAACCTATGAGGAGGCGATGTTGGACATCGATTTTGGTAAATGGCTAGAGGCCATGAAATCCGAAATGGATTCAATGTATTCCAATGACCTTGACTGACCTGCCTGATGGTATTGTACCAATTGGCTGTAAATGGATCTTTAAGAGGAAGATGAATGTTGAAGGTCAAATTGGAATTTACAAAGCACGTCTGGTGGCGAAAGGATATCGTCAAAAAGAAGGAATTGATTATGACGAAACTTTCTCACCTGTGGCCATGCTAAAATCCATTTAGATTATGTTGGCTATAGCTACACACCTTGATTATGAGATATTCCAGATGGATGTCAAAATGGCTTTTCTAAATGGTTTTCTCGATGAGGACATCTATATGGAACAGCCACAGGGTTTTGAATCCAATAGTGAAAAATAGAAGGTGTGTAAGCTTAAGAGATCCATTTATGGCTCAAACAAGCCTCCAGAAGTTGGAACATCCGTTTTGGTGACGTAGTCAAATCGTTTGGCTTCATCAAAAATCCGGATGAACCTTGTGTATATAAGAAGATCAGTGGGAGTGCAATTGCATTTCTAGTTTTGTATGTTGATGATATACTTTTGATTGGAAATGATGTACCAATGATATTATCGATAAAACTATTCTTGTCACAGAAATTCTCCATGAAAGATTTAGGAGAGGCAACCTACATTTTAGGTATCAAGATCTATAGAGATAGATCGAGACGATTGATTGGCCTCTCACAATCTACGTACATAGACAAAGTGTTAACACGGTTTAACATGCAATGTTCCAAGAGAGGATTATTGCCTTTTAGGCAAGGGATCTGTCTTTTTAAGGAGATGTGTCCCAACACTCCTGAAGAAAGAGAGTGGATGGCAAAGATACCATATGCATCCGCTATTGGAAGCATAATGTATGCTATGCTATGTACTAGACCTGATATTGCGCATGCTGTAAGTATTACTAGCAGATATCAGTCTGATCCAGGAGAAGAGCACTGGATAGCAGTCAAGAATATTCTTAAGTACTTGCGAAGGACTAAAGATTTATTCTTGATATATGGAGAAGGAGAATTTAAAGTTGTAGCTTATACTTATTCCAATTTTCAATCGGATCCTAATGATTATAAGTCTACGTCTGAGTTTGTCTTTATATTCAATGGTGGTGCAGTTAGTTGGAAAAGTTCCAAACAAAGTACAACTGCCGATTCCATCACTGAGGCAGAGTATGTAGCTGCTTCTGAAGCAGCAAAGGAAGCCGCTTGGATGAAGAAGTTTATTTTTGAACTTGGAGTCGTTCCTTCAATTGAGCAACCGATCACATTGTTTTGTGACAACAATGGGGCGATAGCTCAAGCTAAGGAACCAAGGTCTCACCAAAATTCCAAGCACATCGAGAGACGCTTCCATTTCATCAGAGAAATTGTTGGGAGAGGTGATATCACCTTGCAGAAAATTGCCTCAGCAGAAAACGTGGCAGATCCCTTCACTAAAGCCTTACCTCAGTCTTCTTTTGAAAGACATATTGACATAATGGGTTTGAGGTACCAGACAAGTTGGCTTTAGTGTAACTGGGAGATTGTTGGATGTATGCCCTAAAACTACTATGTAATGGTTACATATTAGGGATTTTAGTTGTACTTTCATTATTATTATTTAATTAATGACAATGACGTATTCATTCATTTGTCCAACTATTTTATATTGATGAATGATTCCATGAGATCAGTTGCAACTAGACCTATTCTTAAGACGTCGAGAATATATGTGACGGGTTCATAGTTAGACTGAATCTTTAAATCGTTTCTGGTCGATGGATTATTGAGTAGATATTAATAATTCTGTTGAGACCGGTGTGTTCTTAACTTCACCATTAAGTATTGGATACTTAAGGGAATGATGAGTCACATGTCATTGGGTATTATGATGCTTGAGTTAGAACACAGGTGTTTGTATTGGACAAATTCACTGAACGTGATGCATATGGAACGATTAGCGACATTGAAGCTTTTAGCGTGGTCAATGTCTAATTGTTCATGCTTTGATCTTGTGTAAATAATCCTTAGACTTGAGGCACAGTGTTAACTTGTGTATTGAACAACTATGGTTCACGGGTGCACATAATGCCGGGTCGTTGATCCGTCTTTATACCTAATGGTCATAATTTGTTCATATATGAAGTTACACGTGTGCGCAATATGGAATCTGTCTCCTTGTTATATGTAAGGTATGATAATGATGTCCTATGCGATCTAATTGTGATACTGCATTGAAATCCTCGGCCGGGGTTGTAATCGAGAATAAATTGTTTATGTCTCGAATAAAATGCATGTCAATTAGATTTGTGCATATGATCGAATTAATGACTTGACAAATATTCCATGGTCTTTGTTTGATCGGGACATAGTAAGACAGAGAGATTGAATTACACTGTAGCCAAAGTTGACAGGTTAATTATGTTCTTAAAGTATTCACACTATCTGGGTAGCCATGACATATTGCTAGATGTCAATCGTGGCTTGTAGGACCTAAAAGATTAATCGGGACAATTAATTCTTTTGGAAGTACTAATGTGTTAGTACAAGTCTTACTGCCAGCTTAGTGATGAACCTAGGGATGTCACACACCATAAACAATTACGATGACGTGGAACAAGAGAGAAATATTATTGCAAATGTGTTTGCAATTATTGCAATTGAATTGAGTCGATTTGAAATTAAATTAAATGAGATTTAATTTAATTTGTATTATAGTCACAAGCCTACTTGCATATGATGCACACGTATGCCCAAAGTGGATATATGTTAACATACCAAACAAGTTGGCTTTAGTGCAATTGGGAGATTGTTAGAAGTATGCCCTAAATTAACTAATTAAAAAAAAATTACATTAAAGCTTCATGCATGTGCATGAATTCGTGCACATGCACGAAGCGTAATGGTCAGCGGTTGCTGACCATTATGCACAAAGCATTGATGGTCAGCAACCGCTGACCATCATGCCAAGATCGTGCATGAGCGGTTGCTCATGCACGATGGTTGTGCATGAGCAACCGCTCATGCACGATTGGCTACTATGGACGATCAGCAACGGTTGCTGATCATCCATCGATTAGCAACCGTTGCTAGTCGGTTTTTTCTATAAAAACCATTGAGGGACGAGAGTAAAAGAGCTGCTGAAAAATTGGAAAAAGAGACTTCGTGTGTTTTGTCTTCTTGTTCCGGATCCGCTCTTCACCATGAAAAAAAATTTGGAGTTCTCTAGTTGCTGAATATTGAGAAAAAGTGTGCGTGTGTTCTTGTGTCTTTGAGACACGAGGAAGAGAAACAATTCTCTCGTTCGGGCCGTGACTATTATACATCAAGAATACGACGGATTCTTTCCACGTGATTGCTAGCACGGTCGAAGTGGTGGATATCCAAAAGTTCTCTCTTCCGTTCGACGTTCGTTGTTGGTGTGTTTGAACTAGAGGTCCGACGCTTGTGGGACTCGTACTGTAGAACATCCGAACCAACTTGTTTCAAAGCGCGCTTCGAGAGGTATTTCGTTTAACTCCCTTTTATGTTTAGATTTTTGATTAAAACGCACGAATAACGCCTTAGGAGAATCATGTGTAAAATATATCTTTGTTTGCGCTGCGTTTATTTTGTTAATTTTTCTTATACATGATTCATGAAACCCCAGCAGCTTTAACCTAGTTCAAGCCACTCTTACAAAAACCTATTGACAGGGTGCAACTCTGTTGCAGGCACATTACACTCGAAATCGCTAAGAAGAGCATAGGCTAGAGATTCTAACTGTAAGTCTACATGCGAGTGCCAATTTCCAATATCACCATAATAGCAAGTAAAAATCAGTTCTGGCTCTCGAAGATAGGCTCATCTGGAACTCATCTGACTTGCTTTTCATTTGCTCAATTTGCTGCTTCATCTGCAATAACAGGAGTTGCACGAGCACCATTAGCGTTCATGGAGAAAGATGATGAGCTGCAAATTGAGGATGTTAATTCCTAGTGTTTAGTTGCCTCTAAACAACTTTGCTTCTATATTTCATCATTACAATAATGGCTTCTATTGTCCAAGTGATTAAAATTAGACATCACCCTCATGGCAAAAGGTGAAATTAACAGATGAAGGCGGAAGCATAAATACAAAATCAAAACAATACCCTCCTTGATAGGTATCAGTTATAGAGATCATGCCATTTAAATCGAGCTGCTCCATGGCGGTTTACTGCTAGATTATAAAATTGAAATAGGACATGCTTCATTCAGGCCATGAGTTGGTAAGCTCTATTCTTCGGTCCTTATCTCTCAAGATGAGCGTTGTAGTGCATATCATCACATTTCCGCTCTAACCTTCGACAATCGGGTAAAACCATTTTAACAAGAGAAATGAAATCAACACATTGTGGAAATTAGATATGGACTACTTAGCTGCAGAAAATTCTGCAGCTAGCTTAGCTTTTGTTCTATGTATTTTGTCAAGTTTTGCTTTCGCAGAATCCACACTGAAGATCAGTTCCTTGCTTGGTTCATTGTTCTGTCCGATCAATCATTTAAGTAACCACTCCGTTCAATGAATATAATTCTTTTGTTTTTAGTTTTTCGTCTGTAAGTACCGCGTTATCAGTAAGCAGGTGACTGGAAAGTTTGCCTCTTGTTGCAAAGGTATCAGCATTAGACATCAAAAGTAAACCGCAATGGAAGTTTTTGTAACACATAACCTCACGATGCCAATGGCTCCTAATTGTATCTGCTTATTGGCGCTTACATGTAGGTGATAAGTTTTCCTGGTGTAGATCCTGCCTTTAAGTTGAAACACCAAGTAACGAAGACCAGATGAAGCAACTATTACAATTGGCCCAAGAACCCAAAGGACTAGACTAGTAATGGGGCTTTCATGATGGACACAGTTGAGTAATTGACTACCTCTGCTTTACTAGGTACATTGACAGTGCTCCAGCAAAAAATAAGGAAAGGTTGACAGAGACTCAGCACTTATTAAAGAGAATTGACGAACTTCTCACAATGATATATTTGTCAAACTAAACTCATACCAATGGAAAGAAAAATGAAACCATTCTTGTTTCAAGTGTATCGCCAAATGATGATCTATGCTGAAAAAATAGGTGTCATGCTGTTATAAAGCACAATAGATCACAATATTGATGTTGAAAATGCTCATGTTGAGATCCGGGTTAGATGCCTTTTAATCTAGGGCATATTGTCTCCCTAATGTAAATACTACTCGTTCCCCATTGATTTAAGAAATTATTTTACTCTCAAAAAGCATTGAAAAAAAATATTAATGAATTAAGGTCAAGATAAACTCCTGCATGCGGTTTCCGATTGATAATGAACAGATTATTTTCGTCGTAATAAAAAGTATAGTACAATTTTTTTTTTATCAGGAACGCAAAAGAAAATTAATACGGTTTCTGGGGTCTCGGAACCACAGTGGATAGATGGAAGAGAGTGTTCTGTAGTTCAATTGATTCATCATTTCATGTCACGATCTGAGATCCTCTTACATGGTGGAGGATCTTAACTAGAGTATTTATATTGAAGAAAGTGCTTTGTAGTCCAAGTAATTCATCATTCCATTTAATGATCTGAGATCCCTCTTCATGGTGGAGGTTTTTAACTAGAGTGGATACACGGAAGAAAGTACTATGTAGTCCAGTTGATTCTTCATTTAGTGTCATGATCTGAGATCCTCTTCATGGTGGAGGATCTTGGGGTCTCTTCACTCGTCTTGATTTAAAATATATGAACCCGTTCACTTATATCGATTTATCATTGCTGACTAGTTTAATTCAATAGTTAGTGGGAAGTGTAGTGTCCCTCCAATTAACAATTCTACTTTTGGTGGGGAATTCGCAAGCTTCACCTTAGACCAGTAAAAGGGGAATGATTTCAACCATCAATTGAAGAATGCATCACACGATTGTCGTTCCACTAGTATATATTCACACTAGTGATTTCACTTTCAATCCAAGACTTCACATAGAGCAATAATTCATCACGCAAGAGATCAAAAGAAACTAAGCCGAGTCTTAAGATGATGGCACCCTGGATGTGAGTATATTTTAAGCACTTCCTCGTTATGCCTTGACCCTCGAACCATTTCTCAAAAAACCTATGATACAGTGCACCACGAACGTCGGCACAATGCACTTGGAGTCACTATGAAGAGTATAGGCTACAACTTTTTGACATAACTACAAATTAGTACAACTTGTGATGATTGGCTTTGCGATCAACCAAATCATTCTCTCTATAAAGTATCATACTCATAGAGGTGGGGGTGGCAATTCATTCCCAGACTAAACTTGAATAAGTAGAAGATTTACTAAAAAAAATCGTACACGACACGAAATTCTAAAACAACACAAATTGACACATTTTCACTAATATTTAATTGAAAAAAGCTCTTTGCAATCATCGGGAAATGACACAAATAGTTAAGACTAGATTTGATGTTCCACTAGATAAGAAAGCAAAGTCCCTATTCTACGGAAATGTGACTTGGGTTCAAATTTGCAGTGGGAACATGGAAAATAATGTGGGGAAAAGTAACAAAAAAGTCTTAAACTTTTTGTATTGGTACTAGGTCAGTCGTAAATTTTTCAATTAGACCAATTTAGCCCTAAACTTTTTATATATTAGTACCAATTCAGTCCATCCGGCTAATTTAAGTTGGAAATTGCTGACATAGTCACCGATGGTCTTATATGGTGCCACATGGACAAATTTTATAATTTTATAATTTTTTAAATTATTTTTTTATTTTTCCTTTTTTCCTATTTTTTTTTTTCCTTTCTCCTTACCCCTTGGCCGGTGAGGTCGCCAGTCGACCATCGCTGGCCATAGGCTGGTCGGGGCAAGGGCTCCCGTGACCTCGCCGGCCACTGGTGAGGGCATCGGCCCCCGCCTAGATCTAGGTGAGGGTGCGGCGGCCCTCGCCACCGCCAAGCCTGAGGTGTTGTAGCTCTCACCCAGCACAAGCATGGGCCTTCACGCCCTCGCCTGTGGCTGAGGAGGGTGCGGAGGCCCTCACCCTTGGCTGGCGAGGGTTTGGGCCCTCGCCTAGATCTAGGCGGGGGTCGGCGCTCTCGCCTGGATCAAGGCAGGGGCCGACACCCTTGCCTATGGCTAGTGAGGGCGCAGGGGCCCTTGCCCTGACTAGCTTGTGGCTGGCCCTTGTCACAAAAAAGAAAAGAGAAAAAAGAAAAAAATAATTTAAAAAATCTGAAAAAATATAAAAAAATATAAAATTTGTCTATGTGGCACCACATAAGACAGCCGGTAGCCACGTTAGCAATTTCCACTTGACTTGGTACTAATGGCAACATGGAAAATAATGTGTGTGGAGTCACGGTACTAGACCTATATAAAATTCATGCAACAATAAAGTAGAACTGAGAAATAATGTATGTCTCGTCAAATGCGGAGTCTTTTCCTCAAACAGCGGGGATGACTTGCTGGGAAAAGAGGTATAAATGCGTTCCAAAAGGAAGTCTTCAAGGTCTTCACAGCTTCTGGAAAGTATAGAAGGAATTTTGAGATAGGTTCAAGGTATGCCAAAGGTACTTCAGTTGATTGATTCAATATCACGTAAAAAAAAAGATTTATAATTAGAATTGTAATTTAAGAAAGAAAAACAAAAGGAATGAAAGATTGAATTTACGTCGTGCGGTGCACCGTCCTGAATGAGACAAATTTCCCCATGAAAGCACAAGACGGGGTAATTCACACCCTTAAATAAAGCATTGAGCATGTTCAAATGATTTTGCGATCACCAAAATCATTCTCTCTATAAATTATCATGCTCATAGAGGTGAGGGTGGCAATTCATTACCGAACTAAACTTAAATAAGTAGGAGATTTATTTAGAAAAATCGTACATGATATGAAATAGCTAACTCTAAAACAACACAAATTGGCAGTGCTCCAGGAAAAATAAGGAAAGGTCGACAAAGACTCCATTTTTTAAAAGGAATTGACAGACATATTTAGACCTGTTCAACGGGTGGGTCGGGTTGAGTTTGGGTCGGGTCATAAATGGTCCAACCCAAATTGACCCATTTAACTCGTTTATGACCCATTTATTACAATAAAATTTTTTGACCTATGCTTGACTCGACCCATATTCGATCCATTTAACAAAACTTGAGAAAGCTAATTTCTTATATATATATATTTATATATATATTATTTTTTAAAATGGTATTGCTAAAATAGTTTTATACAACACAAATTTAATGGACAATTTTTATAATTTTTAAAATAATTATTTTAAAAATCAAATTTTAATTATTTTAATTATTTTTAAATGTAATTTTTCTTTTTTTTTTTTTTGTTCTTTTTCTTCTTTGGCCGGCCTCCGGCCACGACGACGCGGCCGGCGGCCAGCCACAGGCGAGCCTCGAGCTCGCCCAGCTCACCGACGCCGGCGAGCTCCTCTACTTGTGATCTTCTTTAGAGTTTCTATTTTTATGACGTCATGATCTATTGTGCTTTTTTTAATGACATGACACCTATTTCTTCGGCTTAGACCGTCATCGCGAAATGACAGAATTAGTCAGTGCTCGATTTGATGTTCTGCTGATTAATGACGTAAAGTGCCTTTTCCACGGAAATATGACTTGGGTTCAAATTCGCCGTGGGAACATGGAAAATAATGTGCCTGGAGTCACGGTGCCGGGTCTTCATAAAATTTGTGAACAAAAAGGTAGAATAAATTAGACATGGAAAAGTGGTATGAATATGGGAAATAATGTGTGTCGTCAATTGCGGGGTCTTTTCCTCAAAACAGTAGGGATAACTCGTTGGGAAAGAGGTAAGAATGCACACCAGAAAGAAGTCTTCGGGCTCTACACGGCCTTTGGAAAGCATAGAAGGGATTTTGGGATAGGTTCAAGTTATGCCAAAGATATGTCAGTTGATTAATTCGATATCACCCAAAAAGAAAAAAGATTTATAATTAGAATTGCTATTAAAGAAAGGGAACGAAAGGAATGAGAGAAAAAATTTGCGTCCTGCAGTGCGCCATCCTAAGCGAGACAATTTTCACCATGAAAGCGTGAGGTGGGGCAATTCACGGCGCAGGGTGGGTTGGTATATCACATACCCCCATTATAATTTGTTACGCACTTAATAGTAATTTTTTTAAAATTATATTATTAAGTGAATAAAAACACATTAATTTAAATAATAAGAGTTAAGCTCAAGACATTTGGTTCTTTCAATAATTATAGAACATAAATAAGTTTACAAAAAATTATAGAAAATGTAATTCTTCTAATAAACGGGGATTGCCAATGGGTGGTCGAGCATGTTTTTGGCCTTTTAGATTGGAAAAAAGGAGGATGGAAATACTGTACATGAATTATAGCATTAAAAGACCACCTGAAGCCGCATCACTCTTTCAAACAAATGTGGGTCGAATGCATATCGGAAAGAACTCTTTCAGTGTCTAAAGAGCTACTATTAAAGGTTTTTCATGTGAGGCTGTTTCATGTATAGCTCAAGCTACTCAACCAATACATATCACTTCACTTATTCTGTTGGGATATAATACGCGGAAACGACAGGATCTTGCAAATTACGTCAACGTGAAATCGCCAGAGAATTAAATGAGAAAATAAGGACACCAGAAATTTACGTGGTTCGGTCCGAGTATCGATACCTACGTCCACGGGGAGAGCCAGCAGCAAATAATCCACTAAAAAAAATCGGAGAATCAGAGTTTACAATCGCTCAATCGCTCAAGTGTTTCCCGCACCTAGATTTAACCCCAAACCCTAAGTATATAAATAACAATTCAATTGGGAATAAACTCACGGCACAAATTACCGCGCTACAAAACTCTCTACGTACGGCTTCGCGAGGCTTCAAGATCTTGCGGATCTTCTTCAAGCGGCGTGGACGTCTTCTCACATACGTAGGAAATTGGCGGACGTTCGTGTGAACGTGGGTTCTCAAGTGCGGCTACGTTCTTCCTTGGACGCTCGTATGTGCAGAACCCTAAGCCAAGAAGAAACTCTCTGCTTCTTTTATATATGTGGGCCCAAGTCAAAGGCCCACCACCACTTTTGAATTCCTACGCATGGAGTACTTCACGCCGAACGTGTGTAGAGTTTGCCCAAGGTCAAACCTTTGACCTTGGGCCCCACCATTAATCATCCACGTTCAGAGGCTTCACGGCTTCATTCTTCTTTTCCAATTCTGATTCCGCAACAGCAAAGAAGAAAAGTTTCACTCCTTTTATTTTTTTTTTTTTTATATTTCTTCTTTTTAGCGAAAAACTCGAGACATGATTCAACAATTCTCCACCTTGGCTCGATGTTTGAAGCCAAGTTATAGTGCTCATCATCCATGCTGCTCTCCCAACGCCCGATGGGCGCTCACTCTCCACAGACGCCAATAGAGCTCAAGCGTAACTTGAGCTTCGTCACGAGAATGACTTAGTCATCATGTCTGTCGGGTTATCTGCTGTAGCAATCTTTTTAACAGTAACAATACCCTTAGCTAAGACATCTCGGATGAAGTGGTACCTGATGTTGATATGTTTCGTTCGCTCGTGATAAACTGGATTATACGCCAAATATATCGCACCTTGGTTATCACAGTGTATATCCACACTTTTCTGTTCTAACCCAAAGTCCGAGAGCAAACTTTGCAACCATATCGCCTCCTTTGCTACAAAGGTTAGTGCCATGTACTCTGCCTCAGTCGAAGACAAGGCAATGTGATCCTGTAAGGATGCCTTCCAACTAACTGCACCACCTGCTAGCGTAAACACGTACCCTGCTAAAGATTTGCAATCATCCAAGTCACCGGCGTGATCCGAATCCACATAACCAGTGGTCTCACTGCCATTGCTGTCCCTCCGGTATACTATACCCACGTCTGTTGTCCCCTTCAAATATCTGAGGATCCACTTCACAGCTTCCCAATGAGCTTTACCAGGACGCTTCATGTAGCGACTAACCACGCTCACAGCTTGTGAAATATCAGACCTAGTGCACACCATAGCATACATAATACTACCCACGGCACTAGAATAAGGAACACGGGACATATGCTCCTCCTCCTCCTTAGTCTGCGGTGATAATTTTTCTGAAAGTTTAAAGTGTTTCGCTAAAGGTGTACTTACAGATTTCGCCGACTGCATGTTAAAACGCGCCACAATCTTCTCAATGTATTTCTTTTGAGACAGACGTAAAACTCCTGCAGTCCTGTCACGCAAAATCTCCATACCCAAAATTTTCTTTGTAGCACCTAAATCTTTCATCTCAAATTCAGCATTTAACTGCCTCTTCAGCACATCAATATCAGACATATCCTTAGTTGCTATCAGCATATCATCAACATATAAAAGTAGATAAATCAAAGAACCATTCTCCAATCTCCTAAAGTAAACGCAGCTGTCCATCTGACTTTTTGAATAGTCTTGACTAACCATAAAAGCATCAAAACGTTTATACCACTGCCTAGGAGATTGTTTCAGACCATACAAAGATTTCTTTAACAAGCAAACATGATCTTCCTTACCCGGAATAGCAAATCCCTCTGGTTGCCTCATGTAAATCTGCTCCTCCAACTCACCATGAAGAAACGCAGTTTTCACATCTAATTGATCTAACTCGAGATCCTGCGAAGCAACTAAGGCAAGTAAAACACGAATAGAGGTATGTCTTACCACAGGAGAGAACACCTCATTGTAATCAATGCCCTCACGCTGTGTATATCCTTTCGCTACAAGTCTCGCCTTATACCTCGCTACCTCGACACCAGGAATGCCTTCTTTCCGTTTGAAGATCCATTTACTTCCGACAATCTTTTGGCTCTTGGGTACTTTGACCAGCTCCCATGTCTGATTTCGATGGAGAGATTCCATCTCTTCACTCATAGCCCCTAGCCACTGTGACGACTCCGAACTAGCCATCGCCTCAGAGTAAGATGAAGGCTCATCTGTCTCCACCTCATCACCTACAGTTAATGCATAAGCAATATCTGTATAACCATAACATACTGGTGGTTTAATTTGCCTTCTCTCTCTATCTACGGCTATAGTCTGTTGCGGCTTTGCTGATTGTTCACTATCACCGACTTCAGGAATTGCGGCTTTATGTGCAGTCTCAACCTCTGTTACCTTCGAGGTCTCCGGAGTCTCCACCTGAGGCTCCACCTCACTTATGACACCATGATCTCGTAGTCTCGTTTGTTGTGTCTCGTAACTCCTCTCGTTGAAGCATTGCGTCTCGTCGAAGATCACATCTCGCCGATTAGAAAACCGGGTGATCTGGGATCGGTGCACCACAGCCGGTAGCCTTTCACCCCTTGTGCATAACCCAGAAATATGCACTTCTTTGCCCTCGGCTCAAGCTTACCATCACTCGCATGAGCATACGCAGGACATCCGAATATTCGTAATCCGGAATAATCAACAGGTTTTCCCGACCATACTTCCTCAGGAGTCTTCCACTCGATAGCAGACGATGGAGATCGATTTACCAGGTAACATAACATGTTCACTGCTTCAGCCCAAAATTCCTTGCCAAGTCCTGCATGCGAAAGCATGCATCGAGCTCACTCAAGCAAGATTCCGTTCTTCCGTTACGCCACGCCATTTCGTCGTGGTGTCCTGTGCACCGTGCGGTGTCTTACAATACCTTCTTTCTCGCAGAACTCGGTAAAATCTTTACCATAGAATTCCATGCCATTATCGGTTCTCAGGCACTTGATTTGCTTATCTGACTGCTTCTCAATCAATGCCTTAAATTTCTTGAACCGATCAAACACGTCATATTTGTGCTTCAGAAAGTATACCCATACCTTCCTCGAATAATCGTCGATAAAAGTCAGCATATATCGAGCACCTCCTTTCGAAGGAACTGAAGACGGGCCCCAGACGTCTGAATGAATGTATTCAACTGATCGTTTGGTCGAATGAATAGCTGTAGTAAACTTAACTCTGTGCTGCTTCCCATAGATGCAGTGCTCACATAAGTCCAGCTTTCCTGTTTTCTGACCACTCAACAACCCCCTTTCACTCAGCATCGTCATACCTGCCTCACTCATGTGCCCTAAACGCATATGCCATAACTGAGTCAAGTTAGAGTCTGACTCACCTGATGAAACAGCAGCACTTCCAGTCACGGTCTCTCCCAGTAGATGATAGAGAGTATTCACTTTCTTCCCCTTCATCACTGTCATAGCACCTCGAGAGATTTTTAGTACTCCACCTTCAGCGGTGTACCTGCACCCGATGTCATCGAGTGTCCCCAAAGAAATAAGATTCTTCTTGAGCTCCGGTACATGCCTCACATCTGTCAATGTGCGAACCACCCCATCGTGCATCCGGATCCGGATTGTCTCTATCCCCACAGCCTTACAGACTGCATTATTCCCCAAAAGAACCTTACCACCATCTGCAGCTTGGTAAGTAGTAAACCAGTTCTTATGAGGCGTCATGTGATAAGAACACCCCGAATCTAGCACCCATTCGTCACCTGATGAAGTATCAGTCACACATAAGATAGCTTCTGCATCCCTATTGCTCCCCTCAGCAACGTTTGCCACATTACTTGTAGCATTCTGCTTATCAACTTTATTTCTCCGCTTTGGACAATCTCTCCTGATGTGCCCCTCCTCGTGACACTCAAAGCACTTCACGCGTCCTTTGGACTTTCTATTACGTGATTTTGATCTGCTTTTACCTCTGCTGCTACTAGGCTCTCGATGTTGTTCTCTACCCCGAATCGTCAGTGCTTGTGCTGCCCCTTTCGCCAGACCGTCATCTCGCAACTTTCTCTGCCACTCCTTAGAGAATAAGGCGGACTTTACCTCCTCTGAGGTAATAGTAGTACGCCCCTGCAACAGCGAATCGGTAAAGTGCTCCCATGACTCTGGTAAAGAGGCTAACAACATCATGCCCTGTTCTTCATCATCAAGTATCTTACCGACGTTCTTCAGATCTAACATGAGTTTATTAAATTCATCTAGGTGGGTTTTGATAGACGTACCTTCAGTATATCTAAATTGAAACATCTTCTTTAGCATATACAAGCGATTGTTCAAACCTGTCTTCACATAGAGTGTTTGAAGTTTTTCCCATAATGATGCGGCATCCTTCTCCTCAATAACCTCTAGTAATACCTCATCTGACAAATTTAACAGGATTATGCTCTTTGCTTTTTGCATAAGCTCTACCCTCTCTGAGGCTTTCATTATAATCGGCAACTCATCCTCACCATCCAAAGTGCCTTGGCCAAACATTGTGTTGTCAATAAAGCCCGCATCTTGATGCTCCATAACACAAAGTTATTTCTCCCATCAAACTTCTCAATCTCAGATTTCCTATCAGACATAATTGCAATAACAGAATTTCCAGATAATAATCAGACAAGCAAAAGCCCCAAATTACAATCAAGAAATCCAACCCTACGCTCTGATACCAATTGTTGGGATATAATACGCGGAAACGACAGGATCTTGCAAATTACGTCAATGTGAAATCGCCAGAGAATTAAACGAGAAAATAAGGACACCAGAAATTTACGTGGTTCGGTCCGAGTATCGATACCTACGTCCACGGGGAGAGCTAGCAACAAATAATCCACTAAAAAAAAATCGGAGAATCAGAGTTTACAATCGCTCAATCGCTCAAGTGTTTCCCGCACCTAGATTTAACCCCAAACCCTAAGTGTATAAATAACAATTCAATTGGGAATAAACTCACGGCACAAATTACCGCGCTACAAAACTCTCTATGTACGGCTTCGCGAGGCTTCAAGATCTTGCGGATCTTCTTCAAGCGGCGTGGACGTCTTCTCACGTACGTAGGAAATCGGCGGACGTTCGTGTGAACGTGGGTTCTCTTGTGCGGCTACGTTCTTCCTTGGACGCTCGTATGTGCAGAACCCTAAGCCAAGAAGAAACTCTCTGTTTCTTTTATATATGTGGGCCCAAGTCAAAGGCCCACCACCACTTTTGAATTCCTACGCATGGAGTACTTCACGCCGAACGTGTGTAGAGTTTGCCCAAGGTCAAACCTTTGACCTTGGGCCCCACCATTAATCATCCACGTTCAGAGGCTTCACGGCTTCATTCTTCTTTTCCAATTCGGATTCCGCAACAGCAAAGAAGAAAAGTTTCACTCCTTTGATTTATTTATTTTTTTTATATTTCTTCTTTTTAGCGAAAAACTCGAGACATGATTCAACATATTCCTTCTTGCCCTGCCTTCACCACTTAGTACCAATTTAAGCTCATAAAATGGGACACTCGTGTCTCATTTGTGCACAACTCCTTTGTTCTTGTCTTCTTGTGGTTGCCCTCCTCTTGTCATGCGTTGTTGTCATCGTTTCTGCTACTAATGATACAGACAAGCTTGCACTGCTTGCATTCAAGGTGAGAATGGGTCGCCTTACTCGTGGAACGATAGCACCGACTTTTGCCAGTGGTATGGAGTTAAGTGTGGTTGTCGACACCACAGAGTCATTGTACTGAACCTCCATTCCCAAAGAATCTCAGGACCCATCTCACCTCATATTGGGAACCTCAGCTTCTTGAGGGAATTGAGGCTCCAAAACAATAGCTTTGGCCTTGAAATCCCTTCACAAATTGGCCGACTACGGTTGCTCCAATTCTTGAATTTATCCAATAATTCACTGACGGGCGAGATTCCCAGGAATATATCAGGCTGCTCAAACCTTGTAATTTTTTTACCTCGAGTCTAATCGATTGGTTGGAGGAATTCCATTGGAGCTCGGCTCCTTGTCAAATCTTTGAAAGGTCGGTGTTGGTATTAACCAATTAACTAATAGAATCCCTTCATCCATAGGCAACTTATCATCTCTGGAGTGGATTTATTGTGGGCAAAATGGTTTGAGTGGGAATATTCCTCAATCTCTAGGTCGACTAACCAACCTACAACGGCTCTCCTTTGGAGGCAACAGGCTTTCAGGTACCATTCCGTCTTCGGTTTTCAACTTGTCTTCACTGGTTCTAATGGACGTTTGTGTGAACCAGATCTACGTCAATCTTCCTGAAGATATAGGAGCCACTCTCCCAAATCTTCAAATGTTTAGCATATTTCAAAACCAGTTCACTGGATCAATTCCTTAGTCCATATCCAATTCCACAAATCAAAGAAAGCTCCAACTTTCACACAATGAGCTCTTCGGGAAAGTTCCTTCGTTGGCGAATCTCCATAATCTTCAGAGGGTTACCTTGCACACTAATTATCTCGGGAGTGGAGGGTCCGATGCAGATGATCTGAGCTTCCTTTGTTCACTAACAAATACCCCTAACTTAGTGGCCTTGGTGGCGCATCACAATAGATTGGGTGGGACAATTCCTGTATGCGTTGGTAATTTTTCCACTACTTTAGAATTCCTGGTACTATATCATAACTCGATATCGGGTGAGATCCCGAGAGGGGTTGGTAATCTTGTGAACTTGATCAGATTACAAATAAATAACAACTTTCTTTCAGGTCCGATACCATCAGATTTAGGAAATCTTTCGAATCTTGCAGCATTGACCTTGTCAGGCAATAATCTATCTGGCATAATCCCATCCTCTTTGCAAAATCTGCAAAGTCTGATCTTTTTATTTCTTGCCGAAAATAACTTCGAAGGGCTGATTCCTTCATACCTAGAAAAGTATAAAAGCTTGGTAGCTCTAGATCTTTCCAGTAACTATCTTAGTGGTCCACCTATATTCCCCATGATTGGAAGCCTCCTCTATTTGAATTTGTCCTCGAACCATCTGAGTAGAGTCCTTCCGATGGGAATTGGCAACTTGAAACATTTGGACACATTGGATGTCTCAGAAAATATTCTAGAAGGTGAAATCCTGAGTAGTATAGGCAATTGTGATGGATTGAGAGTACTACAATTGCGAGATAACCTCTTCCATGGATCCATTTCTCAACCAATTAGCTCATTAAGAAGCAATGAGGAGTTAGATCTTTCCAACAACAGTTTCTATGGTGAAATTCCAAAGTTCTTAGAGGCATTTCGGTTTTTGGAAAAGCTAGATTTATCTTACAATCATTTGGAAGGCCCGCTACCAACTCAAGGAGTTTTTAGGAATGCGAGTGCGACTTTCGTTGCTGGGAATGAAAAGCTTTGTGGAGGAATGCTTGAATTTGAGCTCCCTAAGTGCGTCTCTCAAAACTCCAAAAATAGAGGACGAGTCCATAAATTGAAACTCACCATCGTCATTGTTTTTGGTCTTCTCGGAGTACTTCTTGTTGTCGCTTCCCTATCCCTATGTTGGTTGAAGCAGAAAAGAAGTGAGCCAACTTCAACCTCCTTAGATGATTCATTATTGAATCTGTCTTATGGAACTCTTCTAAAAGCAACAGATGGTTTTTCTTCAACTAATCTAATTGGCATTGGAAGTTTTGGGTCCGTCTACAAGGGGTTCCTCTCGGAGAATGGAAATGTCATTGCAGTGAAGGTGCTTGATTTAACGCAACATGGTGCTCTCAAGAGCTTCGAAGCAGAATGCGAGGCTTTAAAACGCATAAAACACCGAAATCTTCTAAAAGTCTTGACGGCATGTTCAGGCATTGATTATAAGTGTGATGAGTTTAAGGCTTTAGTTTATGAGTTCATGGTAAATGGCAGCCTAGAAGAGTGGCTACACCCAAATCTAGCTCCAAATGATGCAGATGGGCACTTGAAGAAATTGAGTCTTGTCCAAAGGATAAACATTTCCATTGATGTTGCTTCGGCATTAGATTATCTCCATAATCAATGTGAAAGCCCAATAATTCATTGTGATCTAAAGCCAAGCAATGTCCTTCTAGACGCTGAATTGATTGGACATGTTGGTGACTTTGGGTTGGCAAAGATTGTCCACAAGTCAATGTCTGACACTAGAGCAAACACGAGTTCTGCTGATTTAAGGGGAACAATTGGTTATGCAGCTTCAGGTAAACATCTCTCTCACACACTCTCCACCCCACAAAAGCTTTAACACCCTGTGATTATTACTTATCCTTCAAGAGACTAATGCCTTTTGTTTTTTCAATTCTTAAATAAATTGTTTTATGTATTAAAAAGGTTATTGTATTTGACATTTCTTACGCCATGGCATGTGCAAACTGCAGAATATGCTACAGGAAGTCAGGTTTCAAGAGAAGGTGATGTCTATAGTTACGGCATCTTCTTACTGGAGATGTTCATGGGATTAAGTCCCACTAGCAACATATTCAGAGATAATTCGAATGTTTATAATTATGTTGCTGAATCTCTACCCCAACAAGCTATGGAGATTACCGATCCCGTGTTGCTTCACGAAGGAGAGAGCCATAATAGTTCCCAGGATTTGCTTCACGAAAGATACCGCATATTTCAAGAGTGTTTGGAAACAATATACCATATTGGACTTGCTTGCTCTATGGAGGAGCCTAGAAGGCGTATGAGCATCGACAAATTTGCCACCAGCTACACTTTGATTAGGCAGAAACTTTTTGCAGCTTCTTTACCAAGAGGGATGAGACACGAAAGGCTGACACCGAAAGCAACAAGTTCTTAGTTTCCTAGAATGAATCTTTGTAGTGCCATTCGAGTATGAAAAAGGAAAAAAAATGAATGTCCGAATTTCCTAACTTCCTAGTAAATCTAAGAAAGGATTGTCCCCCGCATTCCTATTTTAATAGATTAGCCATCGATTCTCACTTTGTAACATTTTTGGGCAGAATAACATTTTTTGATTCCCATTAAATTTTGTTTGTCCCCACATTTTTATGTGTGATTCGTGAGAATTCTAATAAACCCACATATTTTCAGCCCTGCTATCACATAGGTAAGATTCTCCGCAGGATCAAATAAATAAACTAAGATACTACAATTTTTTTTTCAAATGAATTTCCTACTTTTCGATTTTAGAGCGACTCGCGAATGTTGAACCAGCCTATTCAAAAAAAGAAAAAAAAAAATAGAACCCAGAACTTGGAAAGTTTTCAGCATTGGAATCACGGGGTTCATCGTTCGATCATTTGTACATTTGAACTTGTGATTCAACTTCCAATCTAGGGCGTGGCAAGCGCGATAACAATAATTCACCGTACTACAAATCGAACAGCGATGAAACTCATGAGATCGAGTCTCAGGGCGACTGCATCCCACATGTGAGCACATCCTAAGCCCTTCCTCTAACATGCTTCAACCCAGTTCAAGCCACTCTTACAAAAACCTATTGACCAGGTGCAACTCCGGTGCAGGCACATGACACTCGAAATCGCTAAGAAGAGCATAGGCTAGAGCTCATAACTGTAAATCTACATGCGAGTGCCAATTTCCAATATCACCATAATTGCAAGTAAAAATTAGTTCTAGCTCTCGAAGATTGGCTAGGATCAATAGTTGTCGTCCCTTAGCTATGTCTCGATGCAAGCCGTAACCATCTTGAAGGCAATGTCCCAATATACGAAGTGCGTCGATATGGCCAAGGGAGGCAAGTCGGAGCGCATAGGGCTACTCTGGCCACAAGATCATTGCGATTCCTCGGTTGGCCGCTGCCGTTGAATTGGATTAGGGCCAGTGAGAACAATGAGGGAGCGTGAGATTGTATAGCGGCCTTTGCCATCAAGGACAGCCAGCACGCTCTTTTTCTCAAGCAATAGAATCGGACCTACAACGAAGGTTTAAGAAAGAAAGCTGGACATGCATTTTTTCTCCAAATATCACATCGACACTTAGTCTATCATAATGTTAAATATCCAGTAGCCGTGAACAAAATAATTTCCTTTTTCCAATTCTAATTTTTTCTCCAAATATCATATCAATATCTTTTTCTCAACCAATAGATGGCAATGGATTTTATATGACTGTAGCGTCCCTTCGATTAACAATTCTAATTTTTAGGTTAGTTTTCAAACGTTACATTAAAGCAAAAACTTGTTTTAGTCATGACCCCAAGCAGTGGTTTGCATCGGAGGTGAAATAAAGTTTTGGGATTTGATTGGTCTTGTTGCCAACTGCTTATATAATTGCTGCTCTGTTTTTATTTCCGGTCCTTGATGTCCACGAGCTAGTCAATTATGCAGAAGCAACAGTAACTTCTCTTGTTGACATCACAATTAAAAAAAATTGAGTTAATTTATCTACTTGCGAGGTCAACTAGTACAGCCGACCGCGCAAGAATTCGAATGAATGGCATTAGTAGCTAAAATAACCAAAAGGCTTGGCATTTTTCTGTTATTTTAATCTCCTATGGTTCATAATGTTAATCATGTGGAAAGTATAGGGAAAGGAGGAGAAATAGTTTATGCAACTCTTTCTTGAGGATTTCCTGACCTCGTTATATTTGGAAGGTATTCCGCTCAATGTGGTCACTGAGTATGGATGTTAGTATGTTACAATGAAGCAGCTGGTTGTTTGGTTGGGCAGTGGCCTCTACAATTCGACTCGATCTCCATTTCTCCTGACTTTTTTGCTTCCTTTTTTCTCACTTTTCCTTTTGTTGATGAAACTTCCTCTAGAGCGATTCGTCTATCCAGTCCAGTATCATATTACTACGCTAGTTAGTAGTTAAAACTTCCAAATATCCAACGTTCTGGCTGCTGTCTTTTCCTGTTCATACACAAGCATCTAACTCAATCTTGTATCCTGTCCACAGGCGCACTTCACGAGCTGTGATATTCCCCATTAAAAGGAGATAAACAAATGATATACAAGGTTACCAAGGAAAATATCTGAACAGAAGGTTGCGTTACATAATTATTCATTTGAGTTGAGACAGCAAATACGGAAGACAACAGAGTTTGAATATAGGATGAAATCCTATCTGATGGGTACACTCCCCCAGTTAACAGCAAATTGTTCAAATAGGAGATTGTTGACAACCCCTTTCACGTTTAAAACAAAAAAGAAAAATCAGGGTTTTGGAATAGTTTTACCCTCAGTTTCTCGATTTGATTCTGCACAGACTGCAAAACTCGGTTTCCCCAACAATATCAGCTAAAAGAGCTTTCTGTTCCTTCTCCAAGGTCTCAACATCCATTACCCTTAGCTCTCCCTGCATTGAACCACAGAAAACAACAGATGTTGAGACATAAATACAACCAAGTACAATCAATAAAAAGTCCTGGACCTGCACTTTAAGGATCCATTTTAGAAGCAAGTTCAGCAGATAAGCCAAACCACATTAATAGAACTTCAAGTAGCCTATGTCTGTAATAATTCGGTTCATTGAAACAAAATGCAGATATTCCACATAGGTATTGCATGAAATATAAAGTATTGAGGTGATCGAGTGTAATCCGTACTTGACAACACCTATTGTCTTGATACACACTTGGAACTCATCTGACTTGCTTTTCATTTGCTCAATTCCCAGCTTCATCTGCAATAAGAGGAGTTGCACGAGCACCATTAGTGTTCATGGAGAAAGATGATGAGCTGCAAATTGAGGATATTAACTCCTAGTGTTTAGTTGCCTCTAAACAACCGCTTCTATATTTCATCATTACAACAATGGCTTCTATTGTCCAAGTGATTAAAATTATACATCACTCCCATGGCACAAGGCAAAATTAACAGATGTAGATGGAAGCATAAATACAAAATCAAAACAATAGCCCCCTTGTAGGTATCAGTTATAGAGATCAGGCATGCCATTTAAATGGAGGCTGCTCTATGGCAGTTTCCTGCTAGATTATAAAATTGAAATGGAACATGCTTCATTCAGGACCACAAGTTGGCATGCTCTATTCTCTAGTGCTTATCTCTCAAGATGAGCGTTGTAGTGCATATTGTTAAAGCTCATAAAGCAACAATCAAAACAGAAAAATCTTTGTTGTTTGAGGGAGAGAAAGGATATAAAAAAAAAACAGAGCATGGCACTTCATACGACTTGTGCAAAAAGAAAAACCTGTCGAGTACCACATCTAAATACAAAGCAGAAATTGCTCACATACGTGCAACACATAACTACACACAAACGTGTTATTAACTTTCTAGAAAATAGCAAAAAACACTAACTGCATAACTAAATGAACTTGACTATTTTTTTTATTATAAAAAAAAAGAGAAAAATAGAGAAAAAACACTACCGAAAACAACAACACTGAGACAATTCCAACAAACTCCTCCTTGGATCAGTTGTTGCTGCAGATTCTTATTTTCTCTCTTAACAGCTCAAATCTTCCAGCCTGAAGTGGTTTTGTGAACATATCTGCAAGCTGATTTTCAGATCTGCAATAGAACAACTTAACTTTGTCACTTTGTTGCACCTCACGCAGAAAGAAAAATTTGATTTTGAAATGCTTGGTTTTGCCATGGAAAACTAGATTATGAGATATTGCTAAAGCAACTTGATTATCCACATTAACTTCAATACAATCACTAGAATTCAACCACAGATCTTTTTTTTTTTTTTTTAAAATCTTTTTCAGCCACAAAGCTTGATTTCCAGCTGCAGTAGCTACTATAAACTCAGCTTTTGCTGTGGACTCGAGCTACAATCTCTTGCTTTTTGGAACACCAGGGGAAATAAGCAGAACCAAGACTGAAACAATACCCAGACGTACTTTTCATGTTATCCACTGAACCAGCTTAGTCACTATCAGAAGATCCTTGTAAATTAAACTTTTGACCTTTCTTAAACTTCACACCAAAGAACAATGTTCCTTTGAGATATCTTAAGACCCTTTCTGCTGTAACCAAATGTAACTGACTAGGACCCTTTTTGTTGCAACCAAATGTAACTGACTAGGACTACTCATAAACCTGGATAAAACATTCACAGCAAATAGAACATATGGTCTGGTTGTTGTAAGATACATGAGACACTCAATCAGACTTCTATACATAGAAGCATCTACTGCATCTGTTCCAACATTCTTTTGCAGCTTCTCTTTAGCTGCCATAGGAGTGCTTACACTTTGAAAATCTTTCATCTGAAACTTCTTTAGAATTTCCTTCATGTATTTTTTCTGACAGATGAAGATCTCATATGAAGCTTGTTTGACTTCCAGACCCAAAAAATAAGTCATCTTTCCCAAGTCTAACATCTCAAAAACTGCAAATAGATCTTGCTTCACCTTCTCTATTAATTCCATATCATTCACTGTCACTAATAGATCATCTACATAAAGTGACAGAATTGCAACATTGTGATTCACCTTCTTGACATAAAGAGTGAACTCACTTAAGCTTTTTATAAAGTCAAAATCTTGCAAATATCGATCTATCTTCCCATACCAAGCTCTTGGAGCTTGCTTCAGTCCATATAGAGCTTTTATCAACTTGTATACACTCTCTTCTTGCCCTTTGATACTGAAGCCTTCAGGTTGTTCAATAAAAATCTCCTCCTCAAGCTCTCCATTCAGGAATGCAGACTTGACATCTAACTGAAATATAGGCCATCCCTTCTATGCTGCAATAGCTAATAGTAGCCTTATTGTATCAAGTTGTGCAACATGAGCAAATGTTTCAGAATAGTCTACTCCCCATATTTGTGCATAGCCTTTCACCACCAGTCTAGCTTTGTGTTTATTGACAGAACCATCAAGATTAAATTTTGTTCTAAACACCCACTTAACCCCAATCACATTCTTATTAGATGGTCTGTTAACAAGCTCCCATGTGTGGTTTTTCTGGATCATTGCAATCTCGTCATGCATTGCTGCAATCCACCTCTGATCCTCCTTAGCTTCCACAAAGTTAGATGGTTCGAGCATTGTCACATTGCTTCATTCATAGATTTCAGCAAGTGACCTTGTGCCTCTCAATGGTAAATCATCCATATTGTCTTCCAATCCATTTATAACTTTATCAACCTCTATATCTGTTGTAGGTTGTTTTTCGAATTGCTGCTGTTCTGCACTTTTTCCTTCCATCCAATTCCACTCATCTTCCTCTAGAAAAATAACATCTCTGCTCACAGTCACCTTCCTTGTCATGGGATGTAAAATCTTGTAAGCTTTTGATTGAGACTATACCTAATAAAGATTCCAAGCTCTGCTTTCTTATCCAGCTTGTCCCTCTTGACCTCATGAGCATGAGTGTAACACAAATACCCAAAAACCTTCAAATTCTTCACAGAAGGTCTAACACCATACCAGACTTCAAAAGGTGTTGACTTCTCTAAGGCCTTTGTGGGCAATCTATTCAATAGAAACACTACAGTATTAGCTACTTCAGCCCAAAACTTCTTAGGTAACTTCTTCTCCTGCATCATACATCTAGTCATCTCCATAATGCTTCCGTTTTTCCTCTAATTGACCTCATTCTGTTGAGGCGAATAAGGAGCAGTGAACTGTTGCACAATTCTTGCTTGCTCATAATTCAACTTAAACTTGTGAGCAGTATACTCATAACCATTATCAGACCTGAGCATTTTAATTTTCTTCCCACTCTGATTCTCAACTAAGGCTTTAAACTTCACAAACACATCAGTAACTTCAGACTAGGCTTGCAGAAAATAAATCCAACTCATCCTAGTCATATCATCAGTGAAAGTAATAAAATACCTGCTACAATTGAGAGAAGACTCAGACATAGGTTCACATAAATCTGTGTGGACTAATTGCAGCTTCTCACATGCTTTCTAGCCTCCTCCTTTGAAAGGAAATTTGGCTTGTTTGCCAAGAAGACAAGTTTTGCACTGTGGAAATTCCTCCTCCAAACTTGGCAAGTCATTTGTTAAGCTATTTCTCTGCATAAACGAAATGCACTTCTTGTGAACATGCCCAAGTCTTTTATGCCATAGCTCTGCATTTTCTTCTTTGCACTTTAAAGCCATTTGTTGCATCTCTTGTGGCTTGAACATGAAACTCTTATCCTTCATTGGGATTCTTAGCACTTCTTTGCTATCTGCATTATTAATAAGACATTCCTTCCCTTTAAACTTCACTTTATAGCCCTTCTCAACTAATTGACCAACATTTGACATATTTTGGTCAATATTTTGCACAAAAAGAACATCACTGATCAGCTTCACCTCATGATTTCCTTTAATAGCCACCGTACCCTTCTCTTGCACTTCGATACACTGTCCGTTGCCAATTCTGACTCTGGACCTGACTGACCTGTCTAAACTCCTAAACAGCTTCGAATTACCAGTCATATGATTGGTACAGCCATTATCCACCAGCCATGCATCATTCCCAACAGAAGATCCAGGAAATGAAACTACAAACAAGTTCTCTTCCTCAGTTTCATTCACTGCTACCTGTGCTTCTCCTGCTTGTTGGTAATTTTTCTCTTTGCAGATTGCTTCCATGTGACCCAACTTGTGACATCTTTTGCATCTAGCATCAGGCTTTCTCCAACATCTAAAAAGCTGATGATTAGTTCCACCGCAGTATTGACAAGGCTTTTTGTTCTTCTTCCATTTGCTAGACCCACCAGAATTTCCTTCTTTTGCTACAAACTTGGAGTTACTAGCATTTTCTCTGGACTAAATCCATTTCTTCCCTTTGCCTCAATCATTTGACTTCACTCTAGCTTGTAGCACACCCTCTACAAACTCAGCTCTTTTCATCAGTTTTCTGCGTTCCTGTGCCTGCAGAGCATTTAACAATTTTGCAAGCTTTATCAGCTAAGTCTCTTGTATTTTCTAGAGAAGCTATGGTGACTTCGAACTTCTCTGGAAGAGACACCTGGATCTTCTGAACAAGCCTTTCATCTTTCAAGTTAGTCCCTAAAACTTTGATTTTTTTAGCTATCTCAACTAGTCTATCAGAGTACTCCTTCACTGACTTTGAATCCTTCATCTGCTGTCTCTCAAACCCCCTCAAGAGATTTAGCACCTTCATGCTCCTTATCTTCTCATCTCCCTCGTATTCATCCTTCAAGAAATCCCATATTGCCTTTGCAGAATCACATGTCATGATCCTTGTGAAAATAGGGGGTGAGACAGCAGCATACAGGCAAGACTTTGCCTTGGCCTTCCATGTGATTCTCTCTTTATGGTACTTTATCTTATTCAAGGTCAGATTGTCTGGAAGTGGAGCAACCTCATAATTATTCTCCACAACCTCCCATAAATCATGACCCTCCAAGAATGCCGTCATCTTGATAGCCAAAGCCTGATAATTTTCCCCAATAAAGACTGGAGCAGCTATTGTAGAGAATCCACTCGATCCTGCCTCCATCAGCTTTTTCTTTGCAGATTGGAAGTAATCTTCACTCACTTACCCTCACTTCACAGTCCCTTAAGATCCCACAAACGCTCTGATACCAATGTTAAAGCTCATAAACAACAATCAATACAGAAAAATCTTTGTTGTTTGAGGGAGAGAAAGGATATAAAAAAAAAAAAAAACAGAGCATAGCACTTCATACGTCTTGTGCAAAAGGAAAAAACTGTCGAGTACCACAATTAAATACAAAGCAGAAACTACTCACATACGTGCAACACAAAATTGCACACAAACGTGCTATTAACTTCCTAGAAAATAGCAAAAAACACTAACTGTATAACTAAATGAACTTGATTGTTTTTTTTTTTTTTAAATAGAGGAAAAACATGACCGAAAACAGCAACACTGAGACAATTCCAACACATATCAACACATATCTGCCCTTACCTTTGACAATGAGGTAAAAATCATTTTAACAAGGGAAATGAAATCAACACATTGTGGAAATTAGATGTGGACTACTTAGCTGCAGAATTTTCTGAAGCTAGCTTAGCTTTTGTTCTTTGTATTGCATCAAGTTTTGGTTTGACAGAATCCACACTAAAGATCAGTTCCTTGCTAGGTTCATTGTTCTGTCAGATCAGGCATTTAAGTAACTGCTCTGTTCAATGAATATAATTCTGTTGATTTTAGTTTTTCATCTGTAAGTACCACCTTATCAGTAAGCAGGTGATTGGAAAGTTTGCCTCTTTTTGCGAACGTATCAGCATTAGATATCAAAAGTAAACCGTAATGGAAGTTTTGTAACACATAACCTTACGATGCCCTCAGTACGGGGAGCATGGCTCCTAATCGTGTCTGCTTACCGGCGCTTACATGCAGGTGATAAGTTTTCTTGGTGTAGATCCTGCCTTACGTTGAAACATCAGATTACGATGACAAGATGAAGCAACAAATGGCCCAACAACACCGAGGACTAGACTAGTAATGTGGCTTTAATGATGGACACAGTTGAGTAATTGTCTACCTCTGCTTTACTAGGTACATTGACAGTGCTCCAGCCAAAAATAAGGAAAGGTTGACAGAGACTCAGCAATTATTAAAGGGAATTGACGAACTTGTCTCAATGATATATTTGTCAAACTAAACTCATACCAATGTAAAGAAAAATGAAACCATTCTTGTTTTAAGTGTATCGCCAATGATGATCTATGCTGAAGAAATAGGTGTCATGCTGTGATAAAGCACGATCGCAATATTGATGTTGAAAATGCACATGTTGAGATCTGGCTTAGATGCTTTCTAATCAAGGGCATATCGTCTCCCTAATGTAAACACTACTCGTTCCCCATTGATTTAATAAATTGTTTTAATCTCAAAAAGCTTTGAAAAAAATATAGTAATTAATTAAGGTCAAAATAAACCCTTGCATGCATTTTCTGATTGATAATGAACAGATTATTTACTTCGTAATAAAAAGTATAGTACAACTTTTTATTAGCAACGCAAAAGAAAATTAATACGTTTTCTGGGAACCAGAGTGGATAGATGGAAGAGCGTGCTCTGTAGTCCAATTGATTCATCATTTCATGTCACGATCCAAGATCCTCTTACATGGTGGAGGATCTTAACTAGAGTATTTACATTGAAGAAAGTGCTCTGTAGTCCAATTGATTCATCTTTTCATGTAATGATCTGAGATCCTCTTCATGATGGAGGATCTTGGGGTCTCTTCACTCATCTTGATTTCACATGTATGAACCCATTCACTCATATCGATTTATCATTGTTGACTAGTTTAATTGAATAGTCAGTGGGTGTCATGCCCCGAACCCCCGAGCACGCGAACATCCCAAAATGGTTGATAAATTTGTGACATCCCAGGATGCATCGCTGACCCATTCTTTTTATCTTTCAATTAAACGCAAGCGGAAGCATTTGATATAAACAACACCTAGTCAATCATAACAAATATAATAAGGATAGCACAGAAAACACCACAACATCAAACCAAACACTTCAATTACAAATTTGTTGTGAACCCTAGGAAGTTTAGTAATTACAAGCCCTTACACCAGCAACTTCTAACCAACCAACAAAACCAACAGTGGGTCAAGGTTAACCTAAACTTCACTAAAGCCAAGCCAATCTCTTGTCTCCAAAGGGACCTCGAATCGAGCATGAAGGTTCTCCATACCACGGGCTTGAAAAATATTAATCAACAATGGGGTGAGATATAAATATTCTAGAGAGTTAACAACCTAATCCTCAATTAGGACGCTAATTCGTCTCGAAGGCAGTCTAAACATGCAACATTATATCGACGGCAGGTCAATAACAAAGCAAACCTTGCTTTGCCTTAACTATAAACATGGTCCAGCAATTGACCCCAAAGACAAATATTAAAGCCATCAAATAACTCGCAGGCATCCTTACCTCACCTTGGCACATCCCTGCTTCTAACAATTCACATAGGCCTCATGCAACTCATATATATATATATATATATCCATGCCATACATGTGCAAGTCATAACATCACTCTCGGACTGTGTATTAGCACTCATGCATTTTGCACACGCGGCATCTCAAGAATATCATGGCATCCCATACTACCAAGCTATTCTCGAGACCATAATTCCAGATTATTATGACCCCTTGGGCCACGGCCACCACAAGGGTTGACGGTCTTTCGGCATGATTGGGCATCGTCCCGCTTTATCAGGCATGGCAACGTCTAGAACCTCTGTCTAGACGACAATTTATAAAGGAGGATTGGTCTAGCCTCAACCGCAAGTTGGCATCCGAACCCCTGCCAGGCATCCGATCAAGATCGGGCATCGTCCCTAAATTCCCGTTGGGTAACGGGTTCAATTAAGTGACCACTCAAGCATGCTAACACTTAAGCCAATTTTATCTGACATCAATTAGCCTAGTGTAAAAGAATTCGTTCTCAAATAACAAATCTCAGAAAATCTTTACAATTAAAATTCGGTGAAATAATCGTATGTGATCATGTACTTAAAATCAACCCACCAAACTTTGCACGCTTTCATTTTAAAACCCCATTGCCCCATTTAGCATATAAAACATGGCGTCCAAACATGACGCCTCAAAGTTTGCCATTTTCTTGTAAGTAAAACCTTCTTTGAAAATAACATTTAAAACTTATGATTTGAGCAATCATCATCATGGCATAATAAGCTCAAATAATACGAATTATGCATAAATTCATCCAATAAATCAAGTCCAAAACCCGTAAAAATCATCACTTATCGCCCTATTGTGATAGCCTATTAGCCTTAAACCGATAGCTTATCGCCTATTTAGTGATAGCTTATTGCTTATTTTCTAATAGCTTATTGCTTATTTTTTGATAGCTTATCACTCCTTTGGTGATAGCTTATCACCAATTTCTTGATAGCTTATCATCCATTCGGTGATAGCTTATCACCTATTCTTGATAAACTATCAAGTCCACTTATCACCTATCGCAATAACCTATCAAGTTTACTTATCACCTATTGTGATAACCTATCAAGTTCACTTATCACCTATCGCAATAACCCATCAACTAAACCATACTAACTACTGTTAGCCTTAACTAAACCACCCCTATACATAATTAATAGCCTAATCAAAGATTAGGAAGTTAACTCCAGGTTTTACGGCGATGATGAGCTATCGACGACGGCAGCGTGACGGTGACAAGAACGTGGAGCTCACGTGTCAAACAGCGGCACCATAGGAGCAGCAATTGTTAAGGAAATCTTTTATGATGTTTTGAAGATGACAAAATAAATTAAAGGCTACTAACGCATTTAATGTTGGGTAATAGATATGCTGATGATAGAACACGTAAAGGATATTGTCGAAGTCTATACTTGGAAGAACCAAAAGACAGACTTTATGCTAAAACTGAATTTATTCAGACTGACGTTCAGATTGTAAAGTCTATTACACTCATACTCAAATTGTAAAATTTATTGCACTCAGACTCAGATTGTTAAGTCTATTGCACTCAAACTTTGCTTCAGATAAGACGTAGTAGATTCAGAATGAAGCATGTTTAGAACTAGACAATTTGAAAGAACGTAACACAAGTCCTAAATGTATAACGGCTAATGATTTGGTTTGGATTCTACATCAAGATTGATTTGATTGACTCAATTTAATTGATTGACAATTGGATCATGAAGACAAGAACTTTATATAAGGAGAAGCTCTATTTATGGAAACCAAGATTCTATTTGTATAGGTGATCATAATCAATTTGAGATTTTACTTTTGTCACTCAACGACTATCAAATCTTCTAAATACAGATCTATCCAATGGGTAGATTGGAAGACGATCCTCAAGATACTGTCCAACGTCTAGTTTAGAAGTGGAGGAGTATTTAAGGAGATCAATGATCGATGAACAAGTAAAAGACGGAGCGTAGAATTTATAGTTCCAAAATCTGAGCGACTTTCGATCATACACTTGTCTCTTGTGAGCTTAAACATTTGTGATCATGAGAGAAATACCAAATGAGTGACTTAGTGAAATAGTGTAATCTACTACTAAGTGTTTGCATTCAAAGTTGTAATCTTTTGTTGATTGCATAGTGGAATCCAGCCAAAAAGGCTGTTAGCGTGGAAGAGTGGACGGAGACTTGATCTAAACCGAACTACTTTAAACCTTGTGTTCTTATTCTCTTTTCTGAATCTCCTTTATTTTGTTCGTAATTCTATTTAACTGCTAAAGTCTGAACTCGTTCAAAGTCTATTGTTTTTCAGACTCAGTTTCAAAAATCTATTGTTATTCAGACTCAGGTTAAAATTAAAGATTTTCACTGCATTTTGCAGAATTTATTTTTATACCTATTCACCCCCTCTAGGTGTTGATACTAGTGCTTTCAATTGGTATCAGAGCCAAGTGCTCGGTTTATAAAAGTATTTTTACTTTTGAGCTAAAGATTTTCTATGGCTAGTATCTTGGCACTAGGATTTATGGAGGGACAAAGCAACACTGGGCCACCATATTTTGATGGAAATGAATATAACGTGCGAAAGAACAAAATGAAAGCATTCCTAAGATCCAGATATCCCTTGTAATGGGATGTTGTGGAAAAAGGAATCAATCACACTATTGCATCTACATCAAATAAGAATGGCAAAGACAACGAAACCAAACCCCCTGCTCCTATGTCTCGGACAGAGATGTCCAAAAGAGAAGCTCTTGATGCAAAAGCCATTTATTCTTTATATTGCGCTTTGTCTCCTACTTAATATAATAGAATCTCTTAATGTGAAATAGTTAAAGAAGTTTGTGATAGACTTCATGTTACTTATGAAGAGACTGATTGTGTAAAAGAAACAAAAGTGAACTTCTTGCTCGACCAATATGAATCATTTAGGAAGAAGTTAGGAGAGTCGATTGGAGATATGTTTGATCGTTTTACAGAAATTGTAAACAGTTTGGCGTATCAAGGTCATCCAATTTCTTTCCTAATGAAGGTCAACAAACTTTTGCAAGGTCTCTCAAAAGATTGAAACCATGTCAAGACCTCAATCCGAAATACTCAGAGGATTATACCACTCTCCGTTGATGAATTGATCGGCACTCTTCAATCCTACAAAGTGGAACAAATCAATGATGAAGATCTTGAAGGTAAGAAGTCCATTGCACTTAAATCTAACGCTGATTCTGATGATACAAATTCAGAAAATGATATGGATGACGAAGAAGTTGCTTTTATGGTCAAGAAATTCAAAAAACTAAATAGAAAATGAAGGAAATTCGATGGAAGAAAATAATATAAGCAGAATGGCTAGAAAAAAACAATGAAAAAAGATGATGAGCAAGGAAATATATGCTTGATGGCACATTCAGACTCAGACGCAAATTCGAAATCAGAGTCTGACTCAGACACAGACTCAGAATCAAAGTCTGACTCAGACACAGACTTAGAATCTAATGAGGAAATCGAGGTAAGTCATTCTGAAATTCTTGCTAAAGTTATAAAGTATATAAATGAGCTTTGCTTTAATCTCAAATCTTCTCTTAAAAGGATTTCCAAACTTAAAAATGAGAATTCTTGGCTTAGACAATAGGATCTTTTTCGAAAAGAAAAGTTTGAAATTTTGCAAAAAAATTTTCTACAGACAAAAGAAAGTTGAGATTTACTTGTCAAAGAAAATGATTCTTTAAAAAAGGAATTTTTGAATATTTCAACAAGATTTTCAAATGGATCAAAAATATTAGAGTATATCATTTCTATACAAGTTCCTTACTATAATAAATCGGGACTTGGTTTCACTAAGGAAAATGATTCTCTATAGATTTTCCTAAAGTCAAGGAGAGACTTAGACAAAGACCTTTAAAGGTATTTTACAAAAATCATTTTCAAAAAGTGTTTATAAAACCTGTTGGTCGAAATGCCCTCAAGTGTCAAATTGTGGAGATTCAGAACACTTTGAGAAAGAATGTCCTAAAGTCTAAAAACCTGTTAAGAAAGATTTGATTAAAACAATATATTCTACTAACTCTCATGGACCCCATGAAAAAATGGATACCAAAGAAAATATGAGTTGTTTTGCAGGATATAAAGAAGAAAGAAGAAAGAGAATTTGGTAAGGAATTTTTTTTCTTTCTCAATTTGATTTGGGAAATAATTCTCATTTTATTTGATATTCAATATATCTTTGGTTGATTGAGATTTTATAATGATCATATTTTGTTTTATTGAAGAAAGAATCGTATGATTTGTTTTTGTGATTCGTGAGTTGAGATTTGATTTAATACTTGTGATTATTTTTGATATCTTGCTTAGAGACAATTGAGTTTATTTGGTTTGATTTTATGCTATTAGATTTGTCATATTTTGTCATATTTTGTAAAGTGGAAATCTGTTTTACGTGATATTAAAATATTTTTTTCTTAGATATTCAAGGATTTTATTCTGACTTTATTGTGCTTTGACTAAGTGAGAATTTATTTTTGAGCAAGATATTCTTTCCTTAAATACTTTATTATGATGAGTTTAGAAGGAATATTTGATTATTTATGGAGATTTATATTTTGCTCTAACGAAATGGAAGGATCCAAATTGATGGATACCAAAAGGGAAATGAGTTGATTCCAGGAAATTCTTTAAGGGAAGAATGATCGCAAATCTACACATATTATGGTGCAATCAAAAAAGTATCTCACGTGAAGATTGGTAATGATTTTTTTCAATGGTATATTTTAAACATATGCCATGGGCAAGAGAATATTTTTTTATCATCCTGGCTTACAAATTTCTACATGCAATTATCATAATTTTGGATGATTATTTATTATATTGCAAATATCTTTTATCATAAATATAAGGTATTGCAAGTTTTTACTTGATTTGGCACGTGATAGAAATATCATCTTTCTTTTTGCGAAATGCATCAATAATATATATATATATATATATATATATATATATATATATATATATATATATATAAATATCTAAGATTTATGCTCAAGGAAATCCCTTTGATTTTAAAAGATATTATTGCACATTCATGGATATTCTTGCTAAATTCTTAGAAGATATATTATCTAGCAAGTTTGATCCGCAAATCAAAGGAAGATATTATGTGACATTTTTGCAAAGATTATTATATATTATACAAGATTTTGCAGGTGGCAATAGAATCTTCCATATGGATTTTGGAAAGCTCGATTTGAAAATTATGGAAATTCTATACTATCATCTAGAGGTTCAAAAATTCCCTTCCTTGTGCAAAGTTTTTTGCAAATTGTTAAGGAAACCCTTATATGTCGTATGAAAGGTTGAGTAGTTCTGAATTTTAATAATTGATAATTTTTTATATGCTATTTAATTTATTTATTTAAAGAAAGGGCATTATATATTATGTGGGTATATTGTACAAAAACTTCGTTAAGTTTATCAGGTTGAATTCGAGACGAGCTTGATAGAAGAAAATAGATTTTTGTCTCGAATTTCAAAAAGCAAATGATTGTTGCGGTTGTTGTTGCTACGAAGGAAAAATATGTTGCTCAACATGCACAAGCCGTAATTAGTGCTATTCACAAGTATTGTCATGATGACAGGGGGAGAAAACGAATACAATAGAAATGAAAGAATTGTGATCATCTCAAAAAGGCAACAAGCATTTATCAATTATGGAAAAATCTTTTTGAATTGATCGTGATCTTGATTATTATGGAAAGAAGAAAAGGTAAAAGTGACAAAACTTGTTAAGTTCTACCAAATCCGGTTAGTTCATCTTTTATTACCTTTTGTCATTGACAAATATTTTATTGATATAATATTTTATTATGACAAAAAGGTCAAGTAAATTTTATAATGCATTCATGATTTTTATTAAATATTTGCTGATATATATGATCGAAGTGAGCTATATTGCATATCTTTAATATTCGACTTACTTTATAAAATCTGATTTTTTGGAAATTGTGTTTCATGCAAAATATTTTTGTTATCGATTTATATTCTCTACGTGATACTTTTTATCGCTTTTTGATTATGACAAAAAGGGAGAGAGAATATAAATATACATATTTGTTGATTGGTTGATATTATTGCATAATATTGAGCTGCGATTATTTTTCTATATTATGCTCAATCTATTTGCTGTCTTTTGATTTAAATCACATTTTTTGAAAATCTAAAATTTGAAGATTGATTTATCATTATTTTAGAAAGTTTGATTACACATCTGTATATTCAGAGATTATTTTGTCATCATAAAAAATGGAGAGATTATTAGGGAAATCTCTTATGATATTTTGAAGATGACAAAATAAATCAAAGGCTACTAACGCGTTTAATGTTAAGTAATAGATATGCAAATGATAGAACATGTAAAGGATATTATCGAAGTCTATATGTGGAAAAATCAGAAGACAAATTTTACGCTGAAATTGAACTTATTCAGACTGACGTTCAGATTGTAAAGTTTATTGCACTCAGACTCAAATTGTAAAGTCTATTGCACTCAGATTTTGCTTCAGACAAAACGTAACAGATTTATAAAGAAGCATGTTCAGAACAAGATAACTTGAAAGAACGTAACACAAGCCCTAAATGTATAACAACTAGTGATCTGGTTTGTATTCTACATCAAAATTGATTTGATTGACTCAATCTAATTGGTTGACAATTGGATCATGAAGACAAGAACTTTCTATACGGAGAAGCTCTACTTATAGAAATCAAGATTCTGTTTGTATGGGCTATCATAATCAATTTGAGATTTTACTTTTGTCACTCAACGGTTACCAAATCTTCTAGATACATATCTGTCCAATGGGTAGATTGGAAGACGATCTTCAAGATACTGTCCAATAGCTAGTTTGGAAGTGGATGAGTATTTAAGGAGATCAAGGACCGATGAGCAAATAAGAGATGGAGCGTAGAATTTATAATTCCAAAGTCTGAGCAACCTTCGATCATACACTTGTCTCTTGTGAGCTTAAACGTTTGTGATCATAAGAGAAATACCAAAGGAGTGACTTAGTGAGATAGTGTGATCTATTATTAAGTGTTTGCACTTAAAGTTGTAATCTCTTATTGATTGCATATTGGAATCCAGCAAAGAAGGCTATTAGCGTGGGAGAGTGGATGTAGGCTTGATCTAAGCCGAATCATTATAAACCTTGTGTTCTTATTCTCTTTCCCGAATCTCCTTTATTTTGTTTGTAATTCTATTTAACTGCTAAAGTCTGAACTCGTTCAAAGTCTATTGCTCTTCAGACTCAGTTTCAAAAGTTTGTTGTTATTCAAACTCAAGTTAAAAGTAAATGTTTTTATTACATTTTGCAGAATTTGTTTTTACACCTATTCACCCCCATTTAGGTGTTCATACTAGCGCTTTTAGCAATAGCTTGAGCTCATGGCCAAGGAAGCTTGGTGGCTTGGTGGTGGTTTGACGATGATGGTGGCTCGCGGCTTGAGGGACGGCGAATGGTAAGGTGGCACGATACAACCACGTAGGGCAGCAAACCGAGAGAGAAAGAGAGAGGAATGGGTATGAGATGAGAGAGAGGGATGAAGAAAAATTCGTCCAAAGGGAGGGGTAGAGATAGAAAGTGAGAGAAATGAGGGAAAAAGAGAAAAAATTGGGGAAGAAGTTGGCCGATTAATGTCCCTTGACTTGAAGTCCTAACTCGGGGAGCAAGAGCACATCTTGGCCCTCCATTCCAACTTGGGGAGCAAGGGTAGATCTCAACTGTGACGACCCAAACCTGGGGTAGGTTGGAGGAATAGATTAAGATTGCCTTGGCAGTACGCGGGCAAGGAGAGTGTGACGGCCCGAGCAGTGGTGCGTGGGGAAGAGGGATGGTGGTGCGTCCGCGCCTCGGTCCCCGGACGTGCGCAAGGAATGGATTCCTCTCTTGTCCCACATTGCCTAGGGAGGGAGTCCTGGGCTAGCTTATAAGACAATGGGTCCATCTAACTATATATACGGGTTTTCTTGGAGTAGTATGGGCTGCTCTGAGAAGAACAAAATTATGAGGACTTCGTATCCAAAGTGGACAATATGTATATAATGGAGAGCCAGGGTGTTACAAGTGGTATCGAAGTTGACTCCCAACCGCATGTGGGGCCACAACGAGGATGCAGTGCTTCCAAAAGGTGGAGAATGTGACAACCCAGATCCGGGGCATTATGGAAGAACGAATTAAGATCGCCTTGGCAGTATGTGGGCAAGGAGTGTGTGATGGCCCGAGTGGCGGTGTGCAGGGAGGAGGGATGGCGGTGCGTCCATGCCTTCGGTCCCCGGACATGCGTAAGGAAGAGGTTCCTCTCTTGTCCCACATAGCCTAGGGAGGGAGTCCTAGGCTAGCTTATAAGGCAATGGGTCCCTTTAATCTGTATATACTTGGGGTTTTTTCCCGAGAAGAACAAAAGTAGTATGGGTTATAATGGAGAATAACAAAACCATTGCCTAAAAGGATTTAAACTTGGGGAAGACACAATTGTCCAAAGCGGACACACAATTGTAAATAGTGGAGACCAATTGGTGAAAGGTTTGTATTTTTACATCAACCACACCATTGCCTAAACTTGAGGAGCACACAATTGACTAAACTTGGGGAAGACACAATTGGTGAAAGTGAATTATGTTTGTATTTTAAATATACATAATGATTGCTCGATCCGCTTAGAAGAAATATATTACTCATTAGGCTGTGATAGCTTATTCTTTTCTTCTTATCATGTTTTTCAGGTGCCTTAGTTAGTGATCAATAGAGCAAGAGCAATATGATGGGAACTATTGGGAGCTGGATATTTGGGGTACAGTTTGATGCTGCATCCTTTACATAAAGAACGATTGTGTTACTCCCTCATCCATATAGGATTTGGGGTGCAACAGAATTAGTCCCCTATTTATGCTCTTAAAAATGGGACATTCATGTCTCAATTGTGCACAGCTTCATTGTTCTTGGCTTTGTTTCATTGCCGATCTTGTGCCATGCTTCAGTGTAGCCAATTCTTCTACTAACAATACAGATAGGTTTGCATTGCTCGAATTCAAGGCTAAGATAACTAATGATGCTTTCGGGCAGCATAACTCATGGAATGACAGCACTGACTTTTGTCGATGGCATGGGGTTATGCGCGATCATCGATGCCACAGAATCATGGCATTAGACCTCCATTCCCAAGGACTCTTGGGATCCATTTCACCGGGAATCTTAGCTTCTTAAGAAAACTGTGTGCCTGCGCGTGGTCATGTGTGCAAGAGAAGAAGTAGTGTATAAGAGGAGAAACCAAACCTGAAGTGAGGTCGCTCTCCAGAGATTGAATGGTAGTAATCTGCATCTGCTCTTCGGCCAAGATCTTGGGCGCCTGATCCTCCAAATCTTCGATTCACAATTGCAAATCAGCAACATTTCTTTTTACATAAGGGGTACATGTTTTATCTCGAGAGAATGACAGGTAGAGATGTTGTACCGTTCATTTGACATCACAGTGTCTTCATGTACTGCAAGTATTCCTCCATTTTCAAACTGTACACACATTCACGTCACTTGCCTCGCTATGTACAAAGCAGAAAGTCATCAACCAAAGTTGCTTTTCCTTAAAATTTTCTGTGCAGCAATACTGAGTGGTAAAACTCAAATCTAGTGAAAACCCGAGCTTAAATTTCCTGATTAGGAACTAGCATCTCCAACTCCTTCGTCAACAGAGCCGTGAGCTGAGACAGACCGAGTAAGAACATGACATTTTATGTAAACCTCTGTATCACGCGACATTGACGATGAGAAACTCTATTGCAGTGATAAACGGGACTACTAATCTCGCAACAAAATCAGAGAATGCATCATTCAGCTATAACCGCTAAATGACTGAATGAAGCGCACTCGAGTTCTTGAAAGAGGCAGGAGTCAGTATAGTTCACGAATGTAGGACGTGGCTGGGATCCGAGCTCGATGTCACTAACGATCGCGGTGAATCAGCACTAGTAGCGATGGTGTTGTAAGCTCGTGACGGTGACAATCATAGACGACTTGGCTTTGCACGAGACAGCGATCGGGAGAGAGAGAGGGGAACTCGAGCGGAGGATGGCGGGATTGGAGTTGATTTTATACGAATGTAGCGGCGCTCTAATTAACAATTCTACTTTTTGCATCGGGAGGCCAATTATTAAAGGGAGCGGCTTAGCTGACCGTCCCTCAGTCAACTGACGAAGGAACGGTCAGCTAATGACCTCATGTTTTCAAGGGAAACCGGTTGACTTTGAGGCCTTGGGATTTTGCTGTTCTGCTTTCGTTTCCGGTCCTTTGATGCTCGTGAGCTGGTCAGTCCATTATGCAGAGGCGACTTCGACTTGGCTTTTTGACATCGCAATTAAAAGAATTCGAATTAATTCTTCTAATTGCAAATTCAACTAGTACAGCGGGGAAGGGCAAGAATTTTGAATGTAATCCGCCGGTGTTAGTAACTAATTAGCCAAATTGCTCGACATTTTCTAATCCCAACCGAGAAGTTATACAACAAATGATAATATACAACAAAAGATATTATCACGCGTGAGGTAATTCATTGCGGATAATTTGGGCTTTCCAAATATCGGAAATTTTCTCAGCGACGACTGAACTTCATCGTGCATGGGGGACGATTATTTTCACACTTTGGCATAGGTGATCAGGTGATCATGTAAAATAACAATCAACAGGAGGTTGTTTGCTTTCAAAATAAGAACACCTCTTGCACGGTAATGTGCGCTCATTATTAGATTGAGGCAATTACATTTTGTTGGACATCAGCTTGAGCCTAGCCTATGATCCCAACTCATGTGCTTCTTGGAGTTCCTTTGTGAGGGAACAATTGAGTGTGGATAAGCACCGCTATGCTTAAACCAAGCCATCATCGGTTGAAATTGGGGGGGGGGGTGATTGGATGATATGACAGTTGCACCCTATTTTCATCGTAAGGTAACAAAACAAGTTACTTTTTCCTTTTCGAAGAAATGTATTTTATATTTCCATCAAAGCCATGTTACATAAGAGAGTAAACCTGAATTGTGCAGATCAAGTAGCATAATTGGCTGTGCAAACTTTGGTGTGTTTTTTTGCTTGTGATTGCATCTTCGACCATTGGTAATACATTTATTGGAGAAACAATCGTTGATTATGAGATGAAAGTTGCAATTCCGCTAATCCCAAAATCTAACATGGGTATTGGAGCAAGTGTTGATTCTTTTTTGCTTTTTTAATGCACTGCGTTCCATGAGTTGCGTGGCATAGTGTTGAAATATCATAATTTTGGCATAGAGAGAGTGCAAATATGACAGCAAAATGTATAAGTGATGGAGAAAATGCTGACATTAGCGCCACATCAAAAGCCCAATCAACAACAGGTGGGTTGACACATGTCACCACATGGCTAATGACATGGCGATGCCACATTAGATGTTGGCGTGATTCAGGAGGTAGCATCGCCACATAAACCTAAAGTGAATGAATCACATGTTGACATGTGGCAGCAAGAGCTACGTCGATAGTTGCTGATTCAGGCGTGTCAAGTCACGAATGCAATGCTGCTCATTTGCATCGTCAAGTGAATAATATAAATAAGTAGAGTTATGTTAATGAGATCGTGATTTTTTTAAATAATTATAGAATACGAATAAGTTTGAAATAGAATAATTCATAATTATTAAGAAAAATTTAATGATTATATATAATAGTGAGTATTAAATTGATGTTATGAATTATCAATCATTTTGACTATAATCCTAATTAGATTTGATGTCAGTCCAATAAGAAAAAGTAATCTTTTTTCAGTCTTTGAATCTTTTTTCAGTCTTTGATGTTGAGCGGAATAAGGACGTAAAGATCCCTTTCCACGGATGTGCGATTTGGGTTCAACTCGCTGTAGAAACATAGAAAATGATGTTTATGGAGTGTCAAATGGTTTGTGGCATCGATATATTATAATTCTCTCACAAAATGGTTTTGTTGACATTGAACGGTCATTGCCAATGGGTGGCCAGGCGTGTCTTTTGGGCTTTCAGATTGGAAAAAAGGTTGGAAACACCGGTACAAGAATTATAGCGTTAGAAGATCATCCTTTTTTTTGGTCGTAGAAGACCATCTTAAGTTGCATCATACTTTCGAAGGATTTTGTAAGTCAAATGCAGGAAAAATTACTAAAAAATCCTATACTTATTATAATTGTGCTACTTCAATCATATATTTTTTTTTGGCCAATTCAATCTTGAGTCTTTTGTAATTGTACTAATGCAGTTTATTCGGCCAATTTTGGCAAGTCGATGTTGACATGAACACCCATCTTGTTGGCCACTGTGGGTGAAAAAAGTAAAAGGGGGAAGAAGAGGAAAACTAAACGGAAAATAAGAAAGTAATATATATTTTTTTAAAAATATTTGTAAAAATTGTCAACGTCAATATCAACCAAACAATTGGCACCAGTCAGGGTCCGTGTTAGCATTAGCTAGCTAAAATTGACCGGATATGCTAACTTGATGCAATTACAAAAGGTTTAGAATTAAATTAGCAAAAAAAAAAAATTAGGATCAAAATAGCACAATTATAATAGAATTAGGATTTTTTTGATAATTCTCCTATCAAATGCCTACTCTTTCCACGGATTTTGTGTGTCGAATTCCTACCAGATGAACTCTTTCACGGTCCTACATAGCTTCTATAAAAGCACTTTTGTGTGAGGTTGTTCAGTATATAACTTAAGCTGCTCCATCTCATGCATATCACTTCAGTCATTCCTTCGCGACTTAGTACCCAATTTATGCTCATGAAATGGCACAGTTAGCATCTGATTTGTGCACAACGCATTTGTTCTCATCTTCTTTTTTTGCCCACCTCGTGTCGTGCTTTGTTGTCATCGTTTTTGCTACTACTAACAATACAGACATACATTACTTGCATTCAAGGCTGAAATAACTAGTGACCCTTTTAGGTTGCGTAACTCGTGGAACGACAGCACCGACCTTTTGTCAATGGTATGGGGTTACATGTGGTCATCGACACCACAGAGTCACTGTGCTGAACCTCCATTCTCAAAGACTCTTGAGACCCATCTCACCTCACATTGGAACCGTAGCTTCTTGAGAGGATTGTGCCTACAAAACAAATAGCTTCAGCCCTAAAATCCATTCCCAAATTGGTCGGCTGCATCAGCTCCAAATCTTGGATTTATCCTACAATTCATCTTGTCTTATCTTCAATGGGTCAGCCTTTCTATGAACCAATTAATTGGCAGAATCCCTTCATCCATAGGCAATTTTTCATCTGTGGCGTGGCTGGACTGTGCCCTAAATGGTTTGAGTAGGATTATTCCCCAATCTGTAGGTTGGCTAACCAAACTAGAAGAGCTCTCCTTGGCAATCAAGGCTTTCAGATACCATTCCACCTTCTGTCTTCAACTTGTCTTCGCTGACTATAATCGATGTACAAATGAACCAAATCCACGGCATGATATAGTATTCCCGAACCTTCAAGCATTTAGCATTGTTGCTAAGCAGTTCACCGGATCAATTCCTTCATCGATATCTAATTCCACAAATCTAGTGTTCCAACTTTTAGACAATAAGCTCTTCGGGAAAGTCCCTTCATTGGCAAATCTCCGCAAACTTCAAAGGGTTGCTTGGAAGAAGTATATCGTATGGACTCGCTTGCTCTGCTGAGGAGCCTAGAAGACGAATGAGCATTGACAAAGTTGTCCCAGCTGCACCTGATCAAGAAGAAACTTTTTGCAGCTTCTTTACTTGGATAGGTGAGAAACGTTTAGATGACATCGAAAGTAGCATGTTCATTTCCTATAATAACTCTCCAGTGCTATTTGCAAATGAAAAAAGGAGAGAATAGATGTCTGACTTTCCTAATTTCCTTGTGAATAATCGTCCCGACAATTTTACTTTAAGCCATCGATTCACGCTTTTTAACATTTTTTTTTTGTCAGAACAAAATTTCATGACAAATTAATGGGATAAAAAGCCAAATTGACCTATAATTACGGATTCAATAAGCACGAAATGGGACAAGTGCCCATCTGAGCTCCACAAGGCTCTGCTCTCTATATGGCTCCATTGCTATTAGGGGGTCATCTAACGTTGTTGATTGAATCTGGTTGGTAAGTCTACCAGAAAAAATGATGATACTTGAAAAGTTTCATTGCAATTTGTTAAGGTCTATCCGCACCTCATAAAAACTAAGTTGCAATGGGTTTTATATAAATGTGGCGTCCCTCCAATTATCAATCCTGACATTTGAGATGAATCTTCAAACATCACATTTGAGCCAAAAAGTCCTTTTAGTCCCGACCACAAAGCAACGGTTTGCATCATAGTTTGACTGCTAAAGCTTGAAGTTTTGGGATTTGATTGGTCTTGTTGCCAACCGCTTTTATATAATTGTTGTCTTGTCCGCATTTCCGTCCTTCAAAGTCAGTGAGCTAGCCCATTATGCAGAGGCGATCGAAACGTCATTATGCAGCTTTTTTCTTGAGGACTTACTGACCATGTTATGTTTGTAAGGGATTCCCGCTCAACATGGTCAGTAAGTATGGATGTTACAATGAAGCAGCAAGTTATTTGGTCGGGCAGCCGATCTCCGTTTTTCATTATTTTCCTTCCTTTTCTTTCACCTCGTTATTATATTGATGCAAATTCCTCTATAGCGATTTGTCATTCCAGTTTAGTATCACATTACTAGGCTAGTTAGTAGTTAAAACTTACATGTATCTGATGTTCTGGCTGCTTCTTCTCCTGTTCCTACTCAACCATCTAACTCAATCTTGTACTCCTGTCCGCAGGCGCACTTCACAAGCTGTGATATTCCCTGTTAAAAGCAGATAAACAGATTATTCCGGCAATATGCATGAATAAGGGTACTAAGAAAATTTCCAAACAGTAGGGTCTGTAACATAATTATTCGTTTGAGTTGAGACAGCTTATGGGAAAGAACAGTAAATTTCAGAGAAAACTAGACACTATAGAAGAACAATCTCCTAGCTCTGTAAGATAACAGAAGTTGGAAGTAGAGTGAAACCAATTCTGTTTTATGAGCAAACTCCCCAGTTAACAGCACATTGTTCAGATACGATATTGTTAACACCCATTTCACTCTTTTTTTTTTTTAATGAAAATCACAGTTTTAAAATAATTTTACCTTCAGTTTCTCGATTTGATTCTGCAGAGACTGCTGGAACTCGGTCTCCCCAGCAATATCTGCCAAAAGAGCTTTTTGTTCCTTTTCTAAAGTCTTAAAGTCCATTGCCCTTAGCTCTTCCTGCATCGTACCACAGCAAACAAAGATGCCAAGTCTTAACTACAACCAGGTACAATCAATACAAAGTCCTGGAAATGTACCAAAGGATCCATTTTAGAACCAAGTTCAGCAGACAAGCCAAACCACCTTAATAGAACTTTAAGTTTCCTATATCTGTAACGATTTGGTTCATTAAAACCCAATGCAGACATTCTACATAGGTATTGCATGAACTACAAGTATCATGGTAATCAAGTATGATGCGTACTTGACAAAACCTATTGCCCTGATACTCACCTGGAACTCATTTGACTGGCTTTTCATTTGCTCAATTCGCTGCTTCATCTGCAATAATAGGCGTTGCACTAGCACCTTTAGCATTCATGAAGAAGTGGTGATGAGCTGCAAATCGAGTATATTACCTCCTAATGTTTAGTTGCCTCTTAACAACTTCGCTTCTAGTGATTAAAAATCAGACATCACACTCGTGCCAAAAGATGAAATTAACGCATAAAGATGGAAGCATAAGTATCAAATCAAAAGGTGAAATTAACAGATAAAGATGGAAGCATAAGTACCAAATCAAAGCTAAAACCCCCTAGAGGTCTCAGTTTAGTCGATTGGGCATGTCATTTGAATTGAGCTGCTTTATGGCAGTTTTCTGCTAGATTATCAAATTGAAATGGAACGCACATCATTCAGGACCATGAGTTGGCATACCCTATTTTATAGCACTTATCTCCCAAGATGAGCATTGCAGTGCATATTATCACATATCCGCTCTAAGCTTTGACAATTAGTGAAAATCATTTTAATCAAAGAAGTGAAATCAACACATCATGAAATTTAGATATGGACTTAACTGCAGAAATCTCTGCAGCTAGCTTAGCTTTTGTTCTTTTGATCTCGTCAAGTTTTGCCGTTGCAGAATCCACACTGAAGATCAGCTCCTTGGTTGCTTCATTGTTCTGTCAGTTCAAGCATTAAATTTAAGTAACTACTCTGCTCAATGAACATAGTTCTTTTGTTTTCAGTTTTTGGTCTGTAAGTACCACATTGTCAGTAAGCAGGTGATTGGAAAGTTTGCCTCTTGCTGCAATGGTATCAGCATTAGCTATCAAAAGTAAACCACAATGTAAGTTTTTGTAAAACATAACCTCACAGTGCACAGTACAGGGAGCATGGCTCCCAATTGTATCTGCTTGCTGGCGCTTACATGTTTGTGTTAAGTTTTCCTGGTGTACATCCTGCCTTAAGTTGAAACATCAGATTGCGATGACCAGATGAAGCAACAAACAGCCCAACAATACTAAGGACTAGACTAGTAATATGGCTGTCATGATGGCCACGATTGAGTTACTGACTACCTCTGCTTTACTAGGTACATTGACAGTGCTCTAGCAAAAATTAAGGAAAGGTTGACAGAGACTCAGCAGTTAGTAAAGGGAATTGATGACCTTATCTCAATGATATATCTGTCAAACTAAACTCATACCAATGGAAAGAAAAATGAAACCATTCTTGTTTTAAGCGTATGGCCAAATGATGATCTATGCTGAAGAAATAGGTGTCATGCTGTTAAAAAGCACAGGATCATGATGACATAAAAATAGAAACTCTAAAGAAGATTTCATGTTTGCCTTCACTGGCCTATAGTTCAAACTTGAAAAGGCTAAATACCCATACCTCCAGCTGCAACCTTTTCTTCATTGAATGTTTCCTTGACCTGCCAATATTCGGGTTAGCAAAGCACTGCTATGATCTAATGAGCTTATCACTAACCATTTGGCTGCAAGGTAATAGCCAAGCCAGACATAAGAGAATTCAAGGTGGTTAACAAATTCTTTCCTAGAGGGGAACCATAATATAATTAATGTTAGAGTTCCCTTTATTAATTCAGCCTTCAGTTCACAAAATAAAAAAAAGTTCAGCCTTTCAAAGATTAATATTGAGGATCTACAAGACGGAAAAAAGTGACCGAAGCAATGGAAACCAAGATGTTTGTACGTATTTGTGAGCATGTGAATTAAAAGTACATATATGGTGGGAGCACAACAAAGGATGATCCTCCTCGATATGACAAATTTAAAATCTGAAGGTAACAGCAAGTCCAAAAGAAGAATAAACAAAAAGGAGTACCAAGTCACGCACTCACTGTGTCTGGGCTTGGTTTGCGACGATTAAGCCATCCCTAAAAGAACAGGATAAAAAGACTGTCAGCTTGGCGACATTCTAAAGTTGAGAGGTCAAAACTTGAGAAATCTTACTTGTAGCTGCTGGAGTTTGACATCTATATCCTCGGCAACCTTGGCATAGTAAATGCTGAAAGTCCAAGGAATTCAGTGAAGAGTTGAAGAACACCATCTCTTTGAGTTCGAGGACACGACAAAATTAGATACTTGAGAACAGGCCAGTAACCTTTTCTCAACTAGGTTGGCCGATAAGCTTACTCTTTCTTGGTGGACTAGCTCCAGAGTCTGCACAGAAATCCAACAAATATTCACGATAAGATAAAATTACCCCAAGTTTTCTTTATTAAGCATAACTAATCATGTGGAAAGCCTCACACTCCAGCATGTATATCATAGTCCACCATTTCAGATCCAACTTCATTTCCTTAATTATAAGTAATAAACACAAGGTTGCATGGTACAGAAATCTAACACAATTGACTTTAAAAGTGTCAAAATCAAAATTACATATGCTCTGCCAGACTTACATGGAAAAACTTGGAAATCAACATACAGATGATTGAAAAATTACCTATCTCCACACATTTGGATAATTCCTATATGAGTATTAGCTGCTTTGACAGCCAAGTATCAGAGCAAATAGCCCTTTAGCACATGAAATTTGTCTCCAGGAAAAAGATATTTATGCATCTCATTGCTGGTCTGTTTGCCTTTTAGGATATCCGCTTATATCAGATAAACATCTATGTCTGGTAAGTTGAAAGGCAAATTTGAAATGTTCCCAACTTCCTCTCCATCCTCACTTTCTGCTACTGATCCAAATCTAAAATCCATGTTGACATTAGAGTTCTGCTTGACGTTCGAAGCTATCTTCTAGCCATACAAAGCAGCCCAACTGTAATATTGAAACTATTCTCTGTAAGCTATATATCAACCTGTGGTGATACATTAGTTTCTAATACAATGTCTAACTCTTCAGAATTATTTTGAGATGTATGATCGTCTCCATTCCCACAACATATTACAGTGCTTTTATGCACTAACCTGATTATCAGAAAAGACATTACACAAAAAATAAAAGCTGCAAACAATAGAGTTCAATGCTTCTCTTTATCTGGTATTTTTCTATCTCGGAGTGGATTAAGGAATGAACCTGAAGTCATGGATTTTCTTTAAGATATCACAAAGCTAGCAGCTTGAACAAATTATTCACATCAATACAAGCGAAAGAACAATCAACTAATAGAGAGACATATATTTGAGGAAGGATGCAGCATACTACTTCTGCTGAATCGGATGCTTAGTTGAGTTTCAACGTTATAAAGGCGCAAAAGATTTTTTCAGCTTCCACACATTTCAGCGTAAGATTTATTTCTGGAGTTAATGAGTAAGGGAAGTAGAATAGTATCTTATCACAGGATCACCGTGAAGGACAGATATTACAGTTCAGCATATTGGATATAAGGCTGAAGATCACTTCCTTCTTCAGAACCCAACAGGTGATCATGTTCTTCTTTTTCTCTCTTTTGGTGAAGTTCATCTAACGCGTCATTATTAATTAAATTACACATTTAAATAAGGAGGAGCTCTACCTGTGTCAGTGTGCGACAATCAGATTCCAAAGAAGCGACCTTTCTCTGTTTGTCCAATATCTGAGAGCATAGTTGACCTTTTGCAGTCATCATCTGCTCTGTTTCTTCTTTAAGTTTCTGAATTTCGGATTTTGCTGGACAAACAACATTTTTAAGAAAGAAGAGGAAGTTAAGTACTCTAAGAAAAGGAAAAGGTTGTTTGCTTTTAACAATTCTATACAGTAGCTTGCACAACAAAATTACCCGAAAGCAATTACGATTGAAACATGAGAATCAAAAGATTTTTGCCAAACTAACAATAACTAGCACGAATTGATTGGGTAAATACTTTCCAGGAAATATAGAAGAAGAGTAAAATATAAATTCAAGTAGTTACTGCAATTATCACACACAAGGTGAAGAAGGATCATGCAGCTCTCAAATCCATACAACAAGCAGATGAAGTATTCTCACGAAAGTTACCTCACACCCTAGAACAAGGTCCACATATCCCATCAACTGACAGGGACGGAGAACAAACACTGACTTAGGGTTGGAAAGATGCTCTCTGAAACAACCAGAAATGTCAACTATGTGCATCAAACATTGGGTTTGCTCGTGTACAAATAGACCTAGCAAGCATGCGCCTCTTTGATTAATGTCATTAAGTCTGCTAATAAAGCATTGCCATGATTCAACTTAACATCATCTTCATCCTTTGTGTAGATTCAAAATCATAATCAACAATAATTTGATAGAAGACTGACATTTAGTGTAATTAGTACTAGCCAGGAAAGACTCATATTGAGAGTTAAAATAATGTAAGCTTAATTAAAAATGAAATATTCACTCATGAAAAGCTTTGCATGAATATTCTGGCTTGAATTTAAATATCCAATGCTAATATAACCAATGAGTTTAGTAAATCCATTACATACTACACTGAACTCTTGCAGAAACTTATAGCAGTTTTTAGTATGTAATCCACAGGTAGATAAGCACCAGTAAAAACAGTTGTCATCTATAACCAATAGTATTATTAAGAAAGATCATAGTCATTGGTGGATCCATTAGGAAACAGGAAAAATACCGTAAGCGAAGCTAAACATTCACCTGGAAGACAATCAGACGGGTAATACATATGTTCACAGATACATCTAATCACGTGCTCATCTGTGTAGAGAAGAAGTGGTAAATAAGAGAGAGAGAGAAACCAAACCAGAAGTGAGGTCGCTTTCCAGAGATTGAATGGTAGTAATCTGCATCTGCTCTTCGACCGAGATCTTGGCCGCCTGATCCTCCACATCTTTCAATTCACAATTGCCAGTCAGCAACATTCTTCACAGAGGCGTACATGTTTTACTTCGAGAGAATGACAGGTGGAGATGTTGTACCGTTCATTTGAGATCGCAGAGTCTTCATGTACTGCAAGTATTCCTCCATCTTCAAACTGTACACACACATTCATATCACTTGCCACACCATGTACAAAAGCAGAAAGTCATCAAACAAAGGTCCTTTTCCCTAAAAACTTCTGAGCGGCAATACTGCGTTGTGAAACTCAAATCCAGTGAAAGCAAGAGCTTAAATTCCCGATTATGAAGTAGCATCTCCAACTCCTTCGTCAACGGAGCCCTGAGCTAAGACAGACCGAGTAAGAACTGGACATTCATTAAAGCCCTCCGTATTAGGCGACATTGACAAGGAGAAGCTCTAGTGCAGTGACGAACGCAACCACTAATCACGCAACAAGATCACAGGAACGCGTCCCTCGGCCGTAACCGCTAGATGACCGAACGAAGCGCGCTCGAGTCCTCGACAGAGACGGACCTAAGTACAGAGACGCGCTAGCGATGGAGGTGTCGTGAGCTCGTGATGGAGGCGGCCGCGAGCTCGACGTCGCCGACGATCGCGCTGAATCGGCGCCGGCGACGGTGTCGTGAGCTCGTGATCGCGACGATCCCTAGACGACGAAGAGCTAGAGACGCACCTGACGAGAGAGACGACCGAGCGGCTTGGCTTCGGTGACACGGCGATCGGAGTGGGGGAGAAAGGGAGAGAGAGGTGGAGGCGAGTGGGGAGTGGAGGTGGAGCGGACGATGGGAGGATCGGACGACGTCAGGAACTTGATTAACATTTTTTTTTTTGGTAAAGGTAAAGAATATTATAGCTTGGACAAAAGAACAAACAGACGGCGCCAAGACTTACACTCTAATTGCAACAACAAGCAGAGTGGAGGGGAGCCGAAACAAAACAGCAACAACAAAGAACAAAAGACCGAAGAGCTCACACAAAAAAACACCAAGGCATTAAACCCCTCAAAGAACTATAGGAGAGGGCTGAGAACCGGAGAGCCAAAAGGCTTGAAACGGGACCGCACAGGAGCTTCCACTTCCGGAGCTAAGTAATGTCAGAGTGATCAGCAAAGATGGAGGGGTTGAAACCCCAACTTCTCTGAAGTCTTCTATTTTTTGGGGGGAAAAGTACCAAAATAGTCCTAAACCTTTTGTATTGGTACCAATTCAGTCATAAACTTTTCAATTGGACCAATTTAGTCCTAAATCTTTTCACATTGGTACCAATTCAGTCCATCCAGCTAATTTAAGCCGGAAATTGCTAATTTGGCCGCCGGCGGTCTTACGTGGTGCCACGTAGACAAACTTTATGATTTTTTATAATTTTTTTTAAAATTTTAAATTATTTTAAATTATTTTTTTCCTTTTTTTCTCTTTTTTTCTAAAAAAAAATTATTTCTCCTTACCCTTGGCCGGTGAGGTCGCCGCTGGCCGGCCGACCATCGCCGGCCACAGCCGGTTGGGGCGAGGGCCCCGCCCCGCCGGCCACGGCGAGGGCCGCCACGCCCTCGCCTGTCATAGGCGAGGGCGTCGGCCCCCGCCCAGATCCAGGCGAGGGCCGAAACCCTCGCCCGTTGGCCGGCGAGGGCGCGGCAGCCCTTGAGGCCGACCATCGCCGGCCACTGGCGAGGGCCGCCACGCCCTCGCCTGCCACAAGCGAGGGCGTCGGCCCCCGCCTAGATCCAAGCGAGGGCGTGGCAGCCCTCGCTCGTGGCAGGCGAGGGCACGGCGGCCCTCGCCCAGATCCGAGCGAGGGCCCTCGTCGGGGGGCAGAGTCTTCGAGCGGCGAGCGACGGAGAGAGATGCTGCGAGGAGAAGCGCTGAGCGCGTACATGCCCTCGCTCGGATCTGGGCGAGGGCCGCCGTGCCCTCGCCCGCCACGAGCGAGGGCGCAGAGGCCCTCGCCGGCCAACGGGCGAGGGTTTCGGCCCTCGCCTGGATCTGGGCAGGGGCCGACGCCCTCGCCTGTGGCCGGCGAGGGCGCGGCACCCCTTGCCCCGACCAGCCTGTGGCCGGCGATGGTCGGCCGGTCGGCCGGCGACCTCGCCGGCCAAGGGTAAGGAGAAAAGAAAAAATAAAAATAAAAAGAAAAGAGAAAAAATAATAAAATAATTTAAAAAAATTGAAAAAATTATAAAAAATCGTTAAAAAATTCCACGTGGTGCCACGTAAGACCGCCGGCGGCCAAGTCAGCAATTTCCGGCTTAAATTAGCCGGATGGACTGAATTGGTACCAATGTGAAAATGTTTAGGACTAAATTGGTCCAATTGAAAAGTTTAGGACTGAATTGGTACCAATACAAAAGGTTTAGGACTATTTTGGTACTTTTCCCATTTCTTGGATATCCGGGACATTTGAGAAAGTGATGGCTTTATCCCTGACAATCTTAACAATATGATTTTTCAGTGCAGCAGTAGCCACCGTTTCCCCACGAAAGATGATGGCATTCCTTTTCTTCCAAATAATGTAGCACATGGCAGCAAAAGAAAAGCGAGCTATACTGTGAAAGAAATCTTTGCCATTAAGAAAAGACATAGCCCATTGGAGATTCTCCACCCAAGTCCTAGGGCGCCAAGGGAGGTTGCAACGAGTTGCCCAAAAGAAGGCAATAGACGCCGATGAGTGGCAATCAAAAAACAAGTGATCAATGGAATCAGGAACTTCATTACAGAAAGCACACAGTAGCGAAATCAATCCTACCATAAGAAAGAAGAAGTTCCGAGTAGGCGAGACGATTTCTAGCTATCAACCATAAATTGAATTGGAACACGGGTGCAATGTCATTATTCCAGATAAGAGAAGCCCAAGGAACTCGACTTTTCTTAGCCCTGATATGGTCCCAGGTAGAACCCACTGAAAAGGAATCGGATGGATGCCAACGCCAAGAGAAAAGGTCCGAGTCTAAGGATATCGTCGGGATGGAGAGTCCCCAACTTCCCAGAAGAGATCGAAAGGAATAGCCCATTGGTGAAAGGAGATCAGCCACAACTGCATGCTTAGGAAGGCCCGAGTTTTGGATGAGATGATTTGGAATAAGAAGATCAAAAGGGCCCTTCGGGTGCCAATGATCAAACCATAAGGATACCGAAAGTCCGTTACCAATTTTCCAAAGGAAGGAAAGTCGAGAATCTCTTCTTAGTTGCAAGATTTTTTTCCAGGCCCATGAGCAAATTTTAGGAGATGAGGCGATCCAAAAATTATCCCTCTTTAAAAAATTGGAGTGAATCCAATGGCACCATAAGGATTCTTTATCTGTGAAAAGAATCCAAATGTATTTCATCATCGCCGCTCTGTTGCAGTCTTTCAATTTCCGAATACCGAGGCCTCCCTCCATCTTTGGAAAGCAGATATCTTCCCACGAAACCTTAGCCCCTCCCCTACCAAGGGTGGCTCCTTTCCATAAGAATTGCCTCAAAATTTTTTCAATATTATCAAGGACCGAAACCGGCAAGGTAAAGACACTTGACCAGAAAGCTTGGATGGAATGTAAGACTGACCTAATCAGTTGCAATCTTCCAGCAAAAGAAAGAAAACGATGAGCCCAAGATTGGGCCCTAGCTGTGATTCGATCAATCAAGGCAATACAATCTGTTTTCCCAAGCCTGGAGGAGATGATAGGCACTCCTAAATATCGCACCGGTAGCTTTCCTTCTTGAAAACCAAAAGCCAATAAAATGTAGTTACGTAGAGAAGGATGGCCACCTGAAATGAAAATTTCACTCTTGTTCTTATTTGGAACCAAACCGCTCCAAGAAGAGAATAAATCCAAGCCTTTTTTTAGCATGGTAATGGACACCCGATCAGCCTGACTAAAAAGAAAGACATCATCTGCGAAAAAGAGGTGAGAAAGCTTGACCGCTTTGCATCTCCAAAAGTACTTGAATTCCTTGAGTGAAGTGTGAGCACTCAAGATTTCTGAGAACACCTCCATCACTAGGGTGAACAAATAAGGAGACATAGGGTCGCCCTGACGAAGGCCCCGCCCACCGGTGAAAAAACCATGCAGTTCTCCATTGATTGAAATAGAGTATTTCGGAGTCCGTACACAAACCATGATCAGCCGAATCAGAGAATCAGGAAAACCAAAAGCCACAAGAGTAAGTTGAAGGAAATCCCAGTCAATAGTGTCATATGCTTTTTGGAAATCTACTTTGATAGCACATTTAGGGAGATACGGGTCTAGGTGAAAACCGGCAAAGAGCTCCTGTGCCATCAAAATATTATCCCTAATCCTTCTTCCCTTTATAAAAGCATTCTGGGAAGGATCAACCACATCACTCAAGACAACAGCAAGTCGATTAGCCAGAATCTTGGTAATAATCTTATAGATAGTATTACAGCAGGCAATGGGTCTAAAATCAGAAACCGCACACGCGTTCGGCACTTTAGGTACCAAGGCGAGGATAGTGTTATTTACCTCTCTCAAGAGGCGACCATAAGAGAAGAATTCCTTGACTGACTCTATCACGGACGAGCCAACAATATCCCAGTTGCTCTTAAAGAATTCCGCTGTGAAACCATCCGAGCCAGGAGCTTTGCCTCTTGGAAGAGAGAATAGAGTATCTCGAATTTCGGTGTCAAGAATCGGGCTAGAAAGGGAGCTAACCTGGTCCATAGACAACGGCCTTCGAATAAACTCCTTTAATTCTTGCAAGGAAGGCTTGGTGAGGGACACTTGAGGAGCAAGAAGATCCGCAAAGTAAGAGACAAAGACTTGGGAACCAAGTCAATGTCTGTGATGAAATCCCCCGAGGAGTTTTTAACAGAGAGGATTCTATTTCTAAGTTGTCTTTTTTTAACGGAAAGATGAAAGAATTTAGTATTTCGATCCCCTTCTTTAAGCCACCGGACTCTTGACTTTTGTTTGCAGAACAATTCTTCATTTATGCGCAAGTCCACGAAAAGTCTATGGCGCACCTTCTCTAGATTAGCCAACTCAGAGTTGTTCGGATTAAGTTGAAGATCAAGCTGTGCAACCCGAAGGGCTTCTCTAGCTTCATCCGTCCTCAGTGAAATATTCGAGTATACCTCTCTATTGAGTTGCTTGAGTCTACCTTTCAGCATTTTTAGTTTAGACACAAGCCTGTACATGGAGAAACCATCAACCGGCGAATCCCAGACATGTTGAACGATGGAGGTGAAGTTCGGGTGCTTTGCCCAATAATCAAAGTACTTGAAAGGCCTCCTCGTGTTCACCGGGTTGAGAACTATGACTACCATGGGCGAATGATCAGAGATACCCGAGTTTAGAAATGAGGCCTCCGAGAAAGAGAAATCCATATTCCATTTAGTGTTGACCAACACCCGATCAATCTTCCTCATCTTTCTAGTTGCACCAGCAGACGTCGACCAAGTGAAACGAAGGCCAACGTACCTGAGATCTTCTAACTCAGTTTGAGCTAAGCAATTAGCAAATTCATCGAAATATGGAATCTAGTTGTTAGAACCACCGAACCGGTCAAAGGGATCCTTTAAGGCGTTGAAGTCTCCAGCCACCAACCAAGCTGACTCCTGTAGAAGATTGTTCATGCGTAGTAGGTCCTCCTAGAGAGGCCGACGACGAATAAAAGTATGCTCCCCATATACTACAGAGACGCAACAAATCATACCAGAAAAGTTAATCCTCAATCGACCATGTACGGCCTGGTCGTTGATCGCCAAAGTTTCAAAATTAACATACTCCGGGTTCCAACCTACCCAGATTCTGCCGTGAGGTGAGAATTCATAATTCGCAACCCAATTCCAGCCATTTAACAAGGAGGAGGAGATGGAATCGAAATCAGGTTCAGAGACTTTCGTCTCAATAAGACCAATAAAACAAAGATTGTGCTTGGAGACAAACTTCCTAACTTCAGCCCGCCTAAGAAGACCATTGAGGCCTCTTATATTCCAAATGCCTATATACATATTTACAAACGGAGAGTGAGAGAGAGAGGGTTACCTCTTTTTAGTGGTCATTTTCCGACTAGTAGCTGAAATAGGAGCCACCGAAGGTGGGTGATCCGGGCATAATAACAGTAGTTTATCTTGTAACATCTCAATAGGAGCATTCAAGGGGAGGCCTTTCGGTGAGGGACAGCCAACCGAGAGCAAGTCTTCATTATCCGCACCATCAGAAGGACTGGGATTGTCAATCTCATCAGAACACTCAGCCAAGTTCAAAGGAGGATGAACAGCCTTGACGTTTGCTAGAGAGGAAGAGCCATCAACGGCTTTAGGTAAGGAACCTTTAACGCCTCGAGGCACAGAACCAGTACCAGATTTTCCCGAGGCAGCACCTTTCAACTTAAGAGGTTGTCCACCTTCATTGGGCGGAACTAGATTGAAGGAGGCAGCTTCTTTGTTAACCCGGTTTTTCTTCTTCGGGACTTGCTTCCAACCTGGTTCAGCAAGAACCGGAGGTATACTTGTAGAGCAAACCAGATCCTGGCTTCCCTCGCATACAGAAGTTGAAACAGTAGGTGTACTAGTTGCAGGTGGAAGATTCTCAGCAAGATTAGTGTCTTTGTGAGGTCTCCAAGGGTCCTCTCTTACTAGAAGACCCGCATCAGAATTAACATAGAGGGGATTATCTCTTGTCTTGTCACCGGCTTGCACTTGTTGAGAAGGAACAGGGGCAGAAGGCGAGGATACTGCAACAGGAGCAGGGGTTCTCTCATTCAAAGGTTGTCGGGAGTGATCAGCAGAAGATTGAGCATTAACATTGCATTTATGGCCGAAGATACCACAACCTGCACAAGCCGTAGGCTTCTATTCATATTCTATTTCAACCAGGCAAGATTTGCCTCGATGTACCACCTTGACGAACTGACAATGAGGCTGCTTAGCTGTGATTTCTACACAAACTCTAGCATAAGTGAGCATTTTCATTTGCTCTGTTTTTAGGTCTACATATAGCGGTTTACCTATAGCACTAGCAACTTTGCTTATAGTTTGTGAAGACCAACAAGCAGCGGGGAGATTTATGAGTCTAACCCATATAGGAACCGTGAGGTGAGCATCTTTCCTTAGATCCAAATCCGGTCTCCATTGTTGAAGAACTAGCGGCACCTTGGAGACAGTGATGGGCCCTCCTTCTAGCACCTTCCTTCGAAATTCCTTGTCCGGAATATAAAAGAAGAAAAACCCCTTCCCATTTGCCATGACTTCAGCCAAGTTAGATCCCCAAGCTTTTTTAAAAGCTGCTTCAGTAACTACAAAAGGTATCCTCCTACCTATGTAGTATCCCATGAGACATTCTTGCAGTTTTGGGTCAGCAGCTTGGAGGTCTTCCTCTGTCATTTCAACTACCGGCCTGTTATTAACATAAGTTGGAGGGAAGGACTCGAGGTCGTATCCCTTAGAGGCTACTTTGGCTACCGCGACACTCGCCCAAAAGCGTAAATTTGAGCTCCTTGAGATAGCTCTCTGAGGGCGTTTAGAGCCTGATCTGCCTCTGCTTTTACCTCTCGGCCCAACCGTAGTGCGAGAGGAGCGAGCACGAGCAGCAGTTTCCTTTTGGGAATCACCACCCGTGTTCTCATTAACAACAACACCGGACAAGGATCTGTCTCTACTCTCCTCTCGCAAACCAGCAGGACGATGAGCAGTACCCAGGCGGTCTGTTTCTATCGGGATAGGGTAAATCGGTGGCATATGCCCCTTATCTTTCCTAGACGAATCATCATAGGAAGAATGGGCATGTTTTTGGGGAACCGGAGCAGATGCACTCGGACCTTCATCAAGACAAAGGGCCTGAGCCGAAGCCGAGGCCATGGCCATCACAGCAATAGAACGAAGAAACAGCAGCAGAATCGGGACAAAACCATAATCAATCTCCTCCATAATCGGACCAAAAGAACGACGTACCAGGGAGAAACTTCGGGGGGTTTTGAAGAGTGACCCAAGGCGTCTCTTGTTGCCAAATGGCAGCCTCAACTGGCGGTCAAACCACCTGGAATCAACCGAAGAAGAAATCGAGTGAACAGGGACTCGGTCGCCAGCTTGAGAGCTTCTCGGAACTTGATTAACATTGGGCGCCAAAGAGCCGCCGATTTCCAACCCGCCTGAATGGAAAGCAGGAAAAAAATTGATTTTTTTAAAAGGAATGAAACGACGCTAATACCCTTCACTAAATTGACGTGCCTAGCCTTTTTTTTTTTTTTTTTAACGGTAATTTGCACGGTCAAATATTCACTTTACTTTGATCCTATGAGTCCTCTTCCTCAGGAATTAAAACTGGTGGAAAGAAACGATCGGTATCGACGATGCCCAAGAGACTATAAGAATTCTATATCTACAATAACATATGTAGTTTGAGTCATGAAAAATGCTCATTTTGAACAAATCTCTTTCACCACTACCTCCTCATCGTAATCCTAGTGGGAGCAAAGCTTCTTTTTTTTTTTTTTTTTTTTTTTTTTTTTTTGTGGGGGAGGGGAGGGGGGTACAATGAGGGAGGCGAAGGTCCAAAAGATAAAGAGACATAGACTACGGAATTTTGATGTGTCTTGGAAAGAGGCAACTTCAAAAATTTTTGACGATTGGTCTTCCATAACTAGTAGATTTCTTAGTAGAATGCGTCCTTCCTGTGGCCGTGATATCAACACATTGATTTGCTCATCTGATTATGTGCTCCATCCATTATTGAGGAAAGCTCTTGAGGAGAGCCCTTGAATTTAAGCTCTGTAACAGATTTGGAGTTAAAACACCTTTTTAAAAAATGACCACCTATATGACTTACAAAGGTGAAATAACGATAATTATTTTTCATCATGCACATATATGTTTAGACATAAATTATCATAAGACTTCCTATATTTTTAAAGAGAACGTTGTCTTCAATGAGCTTAGGGACTTCTAGTGGATACGAATAGGATGACCATTTGGGCTTCATTTCTCGAGTCTTGAAACCTCATATGGGAATCCTTGCTGCATACCTACTTATGGAAGTGGTAGCTCTAAATTATTTTGGTCATGATAGAAAATCAACAAGTATATCTTTTTTTTAATAATATGTTTGGTTCAAAAAAATATTTTGAGAACCATTCTACCCACCTTAGAAGCTAAGGATGTGATACATTACACTCAAAATTCAAGCTATGAGATCGAGTCTAATAGCGAACTCATGAGATCAAGTGTCAGGGTGACTACATCCCACATGTGAGCACATCCTAAGCCCTTCCTCTAAGGGTGCATTTGGGAAGGCTTTTGGGAAAAGTTTTTAGGAAAATGCAAAGACCTTTAAGTTAAAGGTGTTTTTTAAAATGCAAATTGTATTTGGTAAATTGTAATTTGAAAGCTCTTTGTGAAATACCTTTGACCATAATGCTATTTGGGAGAATTACATTTACAAAGGGCTTTTGTGATAAAAAAATAAAAAAAATTGACCGGCAAGCGGCCGCCGATGATCGAAATTTACTGCCGGTAGCCGACATCCGACTTAGGTAGCCCTGTAGACGACTAGGGAGGGTCGCCCGGGTCGAGCGACTCCCAAAGACCACCAGCAAAGGCTGCTTGAGGTCACATGACGCCGCTGCGGCCTTCGGCAACCCTACCGACCCCCTAAGACCATTGGCAAAGGCCACCCGAGGTCACATGACGCTGCCGCGACCTATGGCGACCCCGGATCTGGGGCGGTGAGGTCGCGTGACGCCGCCTCGACCTCTAGCGACCCCACCGCGACCTAGATCTAGGGCATCAAGGTCGTGGGAGGACCTTGCCGACAACCGCTCGTGGGGCGGTGGTGCCAAGGCGTGGTGGCGTCGGGCTTCGGTTAAGGGGGAAAACTAGCGTCACAGCAGAGCGCGGGGGTTGGTGATCAAGTGAAGGACGGTGGGTAAAGGCGCGACGGAGGTGAGCTACTGAAGCGAAGGTCCTGCAAATGGCGAGTGGAAGCATCGGCCAGCACGGCGGAGTTAGGTGCTAGGTCGCAGGCTGGTGGCGGCAACAGTGTCGGGCGGAGGTGAGCTCAGATCTGCAGGTGTCGGGGCACTCAAGCAATGAGATCGGGACAGCAGTAGTCGAGCGGTGAGGGCCTCAGGTGTTGGGTCGCGAGCTGCTGAGCAACGACGGCGTCGGGCGGAGGCGAGCAGCAATCTGCGGTGACACGGTCATGAGCGAGATCAGCGTGGCAAGCTTCGCGATCTATTGCAGGGGCTTTGGTTCGAAAGGGGTAGCGGTCCACTCGGGTTTAGATCTGGTGGAGGCGCAACGACAATGGCTGGCGGGGCCGGTGGAACGACAATGGAGTAGAGAGGGCTTGCGGGTCACCGGCGTTGGTGGTGTTGGCGCGGTCGAGGGTTGCCGGCACAATGGCGGTTGCGAGCAAGGTTGTATCCACGAAGAAGATGAACAGTACCCACTTACGGAAGAAGCAGACGACGATGAGAGGGCAAAATCAAAAAAATAAAAAATCAACAGGATAATTTGGAAAGAAATTTTTTTTCTCCACCTCAGCTCAGCATTGCCTTGGGCTTTCAGACTTCACAAGACAAACTTCCAGCCAAGTATCTTTACAAAACATTTTGCCAAACACCCATTTTTAGCCCAAAGGGCTTTGGAGGCCTAAAGTGGTTTGGAAATGCTAATTCCAGTTCAACCCAGTTCGAGCCACTCCTACAAAAACCTATTGACCAGGTGCAACTCCGGTGCAGGCACATTACACTCGAAATTCCTAATGCAAATCTACATGCGAGTGCCAATTTCCAATATCGCCATAATAGCATGTAAAAATCAGTTCTAGCTCTCGAAGATTGGCTAGGATCAATAGTTTTCGTCCCTCAGCTATGTCACAATGCAAGCCATAACCATCTTGAAGGCAATGTCCCAATTCACGAAGCGCGTCTATATGGCCAAGGGAGGCAAGCTGGAGCGCATAGGGCCACTCTGGCCACAAGATCATTGCGATTCCTCGGTTGGCCGCTGCCGTTGAATTGGATTGGGGCCAGTGAGAACAACGAGGGAGCGTGAGATTGTATAGCGGCCTTTGCCATCAAGGACAGCCAGCACGCTCTTTTTTTCAAGCAATAGAATCGGATCCACATCGAAGGTTTAAGAAAGAAAGCTGGACATGCATTTTTTTTTCCTCCAAATATCATATCGATACTTTGCCTATCATGATGTTAAATATACAGTAGCCGTGAATAAAATAACTTCCTTTTTCCATTTCTAGTTGTTTCTCCAAATATCATGTCAATATCTTTTTCTCAAGCAATAGATGGCAATGGATTTTATATGAATGTAGCGTCCCTTCGATTAACAATTCTTTTGGCCCCAAGAAGGGGAGCTCGACCAGCCCAAGGGGGAATGGCCGGATGGGCCTAAGCCCAAGCCCATTCAAAATTCAAAAAAATAAAGATTACAAGTGGCCAAAGGAAGAGCATGCATTGGTTGGTCATTAGGTGGATCAATCATTGCAAATGATGGGATATAAAAGGGGTTAGGAGAGAGAAATGGCCGGTTGCTTGCTTCATTTCCGTCCAAAGAGAGAGGTGTGCGAGAGAGAGAGCTTGAGCGGAAGAGAGGAACCGAGAGAGAGGAGGTGGAGCCGAGAGTTGCCACCGCCCATCCGCCGTACGTCCGCCTAGTCCGACCGCCGTACGCCGCTGTTCATCGCTGTTTGTTCATCTTGGAGGCAAGTGGGGTCCTTAACTTCTCTTGCATGTCTGTTTTGTTGGTTGCATGTTCGGTTTTAGGTGTGATTTGGGCGAAAAACCGAGGTAAGGGTTGGATGTGTTCAAGCTATGTGACTGTTTTCGTTCGGTTTGTGGTAGTCAGTATCTTAGTCGAGCTTGCATGTGTATTTGGAGTGCGATTTTGGCTTCGGTGTCTTCATGAAAGTTGAAGATGACATCTTGTAGTATGACATACTCGAATTTCATGGAAAACGATGGTGATATGTGGGGTCAAAAGCTCTGTTATACGGAGACCTCAGATCTGCGAAATCTTCACTGACCTTTTGTTGATTTCTTGGTTGCATGTTGATTTCTGTTGGAGATCTCACTTTGTTTTCTTCTTGAAAGTTGTAGGAAACACCTTAAGCTACAACATACTCGAATATGAGGCAAAAAGAACAAGTATAACTTGGTGAATCGGTTAGATCTTGGAGATGGTTGATTCTGGTGAGGTGTACCGAGACACCCGAGACTTCATGGGTTAAAATGGTGACCATAATCTGGTTATTTGACCTAGATCCCTTCATGAAACTTGTAAAGGACACATTGTTACATAATATACTTAAATTTCAGAGGAAACGAAAGAGAATTGATTGGTGAAAATTAAGAAATTCGGAGAAGTGTGTTCTGGACGTCACAGTAGTGTTTCCAGAAGCTTCGTAGGGCTATAGAAATTTATCTAAAAATAACTTGGCTCAAAGTTCTTCATGATAAATTTAGGAAAATGTGTTGGCTATCACCCTGTAAAATTTCGTAATTTTTGAAGGCCATATGAGTATTTTAATCGAATTTATCTGAAAACTGTGCAAGTCTGGCCATTATCCGAATATAAGGTGCTATTTTGTGAAAATTGCGAAATTATAAGAAATTCAATTCGGCCCCAAATTTTGTATGAAATTGTGATTCTATTTGTTTGCTTAATGATTTTTGAGTATCATGATTTTGGGAAAAATCATAGATATTAAATTTAATAATTATGGAAATAAATAATAAAATAATAATAAAAATAATAAAATAATAATAAAATAATAATAAAATAAGTTGGATTTTTATTTGGCCTTGGATTCAATTCCATTTGTGTGGCACTTGTGTGATGAGGTCTTTGTATATGTATTAAGTTGAAATGCATATGTGATTAAGCTTTGGCATGTGTATGACATGTGAGTTGAAATGCAAGTGTGATTTGTTTGATGCCATGCCAATTGCCATGTTAAATTGAGATAAAAGGATAAATGTGAATGAGAAAGAGGTTGTGGTGGAGGATGTTGTCTGGTGGCCTGGTGGCGTAATTCCAGAGATTCCCTGGGAGTTTCAGGATGCCCGGAATGCGGGGGGCCGGAAGCTCTGTCGGAGGTTTCTGCCCGAAGGGAGTGACTCGCGATGCCAAGATTGGGGTGCGAGATCCCCGGCTAGAAGGGTAAAGGCCGGAAGCCTTATCGGAGGTTTCTGCCCGAAGGAAATGCCTGGTGATGCTAGTTGAGATGCGAGATGCCCGGAATGTGGGGGGCCGGAAGCCCAGTGGCCATGAGATGGCTGGAATGCTGGGATCCCTGTCGGAGGTTTCTGCCCGAAGGGATGGTGATGATGGTGAATTTGATGATTTGAGAAAAGATAATGTGGGGATCAATTGATAAATAAAAGTGGAAATTGATCTATGATGTGATATGCATGGTGATGCATGGCTAATGATGATGTGATATGCATGGTGATGCATGGCTAATGATGAGATGATGTGATATGCATGGTGATGCATGGCTAATGATGATGTGATATGCATGGTGATGCATGGCTAATGATGATATGATGTGATATGCATGGTGATGCATGGCTAATGATGATGTGATGTGATATGCATGGTGATGCATGGCTAATGATGATGTGATATGCATGGTGATGCATGGCTAATGATGATGTGATGTGATATGCATGGTGATGCATGGCTAATGATGATGTGATATGCATGGTGATGCATGGCTAATGATGATGTGATGTGATATGCATGGTGATGCATGGCTAATGATGATGTGATATGCATGGTGATGCATGGCTAATGATGATATGATGTGATATGCATGGTGATGCATGGCTAATGATGATGTGATGTGCATGGTGATGCATGGCTAATGATGATATGATGTGATATGCATGGTGATGCATGGCTAATGATGATGTGATATGCATGGTGATGCATGGCTAATGATGATGTGATGTGATATGCATGGTGATGCATGGCTAATGATGATGTGATATGCATGATGATGCATGGCTAATGATGATGTGATATGCTATGATGATGCATGAATACGCTTGACATCAAAAAGGTAAGCAATGCCTACATTGTATGATGGTATGCATGGTGCACTGAGTTGTTATTGGATTTCCCTATCTGCTGAGTGGTGGTACTCACCCCTTTTGGGGATAACATTTCAAATTAGCACTATGCCGCTACCTGCTGTTTCGCGTGGGGTATTTTACGGTCTACCGTCTGATGTTGAGGTGGAGTGTACGGAGATAGATTGTCCTCTGTGCCCGGATTGACGTTTATCCGAGTGCGATGCTTAGTTATGTATGATATCGGCCTGGCTACGCAGATAGACATAGGAGGCCTTTGGAATTTAGTGTAGGAGATCATGTATTCCTTAAGGTGTCTCCAATGAAAGGAATATCTCGATTTGGGATGAAGGGTAAGTTAAGCCCTAGATTTGTTGGACCTTTTGAAATTCTGGAGAGGATAGGTGATGTGGCTTATCGTTTAGCATTACCTCCTAAGTTAGGAAATCTGCACGATGTGTTTCATGTATCGATGTTGAGGAAGTACCAGCCGGATCCTGGTCACATACTCGATCATGAAGCCATCAAAATGGATGAGAAAGTGAGGTATATTGAAGAGCCTGTGCAGATATTAGATCGAAAGGAGCAAATTCTTAGGACCAAAAAGATCCCATTGGTTAAGGTGTTATGGCGACATCATGATGTGGAGGAAGCCACATGGGAAAGTGAGGATCAGATAAGGGAAAAGTATCCCTATTTATTTCAAGAAGGTGCGAGTAGTGCTTGAATTTCGAGGAAGAAATTCTCTAAGGAGGGGAGAATTGTGGCATCCCGGAAATTCAAAGCCAAGCCTTAAGGTGTGTTAAATGTCTTTAATTAGGTGATAGAATTTTATGGCTTATGCTTTAGCCAATTTGTCTTTTAATTTGATGAATTTTGCTTGTGTTGTGGAAATTTAAATTTAAATGCTTGGCCATATGATTTAAATTTCAATAATTAAAAATATTCCAAGACTTTGGCCGAGATGGAAATTGGAATTCAAAAATATTATAGAAGAAATTTCAAAAAAAAGAAGAAGAGAAAATAGGGTTATTTTCGAATGGGCCTTGGACCCATTAGCCTAAAGCTTGGTGGGCCAAGCTAGTCGGCCATTAGGGCCCAAGAAGGGGAGCTCGACCAGCCCAAGGGGGAATGGCCGGATGGGCCTAAGCCCAAGCCCATTCAAAATTCAAAAAAATAAAGATTACAAGTGGCCAAAGGAAGAGCATGCATTGGTTGGTCATTAGGTGGATCAATCATTGCAAATGATGGGATATAAAAGGGGTTAGGAGAGAGAAATGGCCGGTTGCTTGCTTCATTTCCGTCCAAAGAGAGAGGTGTGCGAGAGAGAGAGCTTGAGCAGAAGAGAGGAACCGAGAGAGAGGAGGTGGAGCCGAGAGTTGCCGCCGCCCGTTCGCAGTACGTCCGCCTAGTCCGACCGCCGTACGCCGCCGTTCATCGCTGTTTGTTCATCTTGGAGGCAAGTGGGGTCCTTAACTTCTCTTGCATGTCTGTTTTGTTGGTTGCATGTTCGGTTTTAGGTGTGATTTGGGCGAAAAACCGAGGTAAGGGTTGGATGTGTTCAAGCTATGTGACTGTTTTCGTTCGGTCTGCGGTAGTCAATATCTTAGTCGAGCTTTCATGTGTATTTGGAGTGCGATTTTGGCTTCGGTGTCTTCATGAAAGTTGAAGCTAATGTCTTGTAGTATGACATACTCGAATTTCATGGAAAACGATGGTGATATGTGGGGTCAAAAGCTCTGTTATACGGAGACCTCAGATCTGCGAAATCTTCACTGACCTTTTGTTGATTTCTTGGTTGCATGTTGATTTCTGTTGGAGATCTCACTTTGTTGTCTTCTTGAAAGTTGTAGGAAACACCTTAAGCTACAACATACTCAAATTTGAAGAAAAAATAACAAGTATAACTTGGTGAATCTGTTAGATCTTGGAGATGGTTGATTTTGGTGAGGTGTACCGAGACACCCGAGACTTCATGGGTCAAAATGGTGACCATAATCTGGTTATTTGACCTAGATCCCTTCACAAAAATTATAAAGGACACATTGTTACATAACATACTTAAATTTCAGAAGGAACGAAAGAGATTTGATGGGTGAAATCTAAGAAATTCGGAGAAGTGTGTTCTGGACGAAACGGTAGTGGTTCCAGAAGCTTCGTAGGGCTATGGAAATTAATCCAAAAAGAATTTGGCTTAAAGTACTTAATGAAAAAGGTACGAAAATGTGTTGGCTATCACCCTGTAAAGTTTCGTAATTTTTGAAGACCGAATGGGTATTTTAATTTAATTTATTCGGAAACTGTGCAGTGGGTTTAAATCCGAGAATTTTAGGATGTTTTTGGAGGAAATTGTGAAATTGTGAAAAATACAACTTGGCCACGAATTTTATATAAAATTGTGATCCTATAAATGATTATTGAATATTATGATTTTGGGAAAATCATAAATATTAAATATTTATTTATGAAAATAAATAAATATAATAAAATAAATAAAATAATAAAATAATAATAAAATAAAATAAATTTTTATTTTGCCATGGATTCAATTCCATTTGTGTGGCACTTTGTGATGAGGTCTTTGTACATGCATTAAGTTGAAATACTTATGTGATTAAGTTATGACATGTGCATGACATGTGAATTGAAATGCAAGTGTGATATGTTTGATTCCATGCCAAATTTCCATGTTAAATTGAGATAAAAGATAAATGTGGATGAGAATGAGGTTGTGGTGGAGGATGTTGTCTAATGGCCTGGTGGCGTAATTCCAGAGATTCCCCTGGGAGTTTCGGGATGCCCGGAATGTGGGGGCCGGAAGCCCGAAGGAGTGACTCGCGATGCCGGGATTGGGGTGCGAGATCCCCGGCTAGAAGGGTAAATGCCGGAAGCCGTCGGATGCTAGAATGCCTCGTGATGCTAGTTGAGATGCGAGATGCCCGGAATGTGGGGGGCCGGAAGCCCAGTGGCCATGAGATGGCTGGAATTTGGGATCCTTGTCGGAGGTTTTACGCCGAAAGGATGGTGATGATGGTGAATTTGATGATTTGAGAAAAGATGATGTGGGGATCAATTGATAAATAAAAGTGGAAATTGATCTATGATGTGATATGCATGGTGATGCATGGCTAATGATGATGTGATATGCATGGTGATGCATGGCTAATGATGATGTGATATGCATGGTGATGCATGGCTAATGATGATGTGATATGCATGGTGATGCATGGCTAATGATGTGATATGCATGGTGATGCATGGCTAATGGTGATGCATGGTGATGCATGGCTAATGATGATGTGATGTGATATGCATGGTGATGCATGGCTAATGATGATGTGATATGCATGGTGATGCATGGCTAATGATGATGTGATGTGATATGCATGGTGATGCATGGCTAATGATGAGATGATGTGATATGCATGGTGATGCATGGCTAATGATGAGATGATGTGATATGCATGGTGATGCATGGCTAATGATGATGTGATATGCATGGTGATGCATGGCTAATGATGATGTGATGTGATATGCATGGTGATGCATGGCTAATGATGATGTGATATGCATGGTGATGCATGGCTAATGATGATATGATGTGATATGCATGGTGATGCATGGCTAATGATGATATGATGTGATATGCATGGTGATGCATGGCTAATGATGATGTGATGTGATATGCATGGTGATGGCTAATGATGATGTGATATGCATGGTGATGCATGGCTAATGATGATGTGATATGCATGGTGATGCATGATGCTAATGATGATATGATGTGATATGCACGGTGATGCATGGCTAATGATGATGTGATATGCATGGTGATGCATGGTTAATGATGATGTGATGATAATGATATATGAGATGCCATGATGATGATATATATGCTATGATGATGCATGAATACGCTTGACATCAAAAAGGTAAGCAATGCATTGTATGATGGTATGCATGGAGCTTTGAGTTGTTATTGGATTTCCCTATCTGCTGAGTGGTTGTACTCACCCCTTTTGGGGATAACATTTCAAATTAGCACTATGCCTCTACCCTGCTTTGTTTCGCGTGGGGTATTTTACGGTCTACCGTCGATGTTGAGGTGGAGTGTACGGAGATAGATTGTCCCTACGTGCCCGGATTGACGTTTATCCGAGTGCGATGCTTAGTTATGTATGATATCGGCTGGTGGGGGCCTGTCATACAAGAGTTCTGTCGTGCACGTTCGACGGGATGGAGCGATGCGAGGATCTTTGCCGCCGCCACCACGACACCGGGTTGGGTGTGAGACTGCGTGAGGAGTAGGAGCTAGATCACTTTTTGATGTAGATAGTTGATGCTGGTGATGGGAGGGTTTTGTGTTCATGTGATGTTAGGGGTCGGAGTTCCTTTTTAAGATTTTAGGTGGGACATGGCCGAGTCTTAACCTTTCTGGTTTTTGTACCGACCTGAAGGAAACCCCATCTCGCTATATGTATGTATGTAAGCAAAGCGTCAACGTTATTTATAAGAAAATCGTGCTGTTAGTTGGTGTGTATTTGTATCATGGGTTAGAAGGGAGATAGATGACGATGTGAATTTTGCTTCCGCTATGAGTCGCGCATGGGACCGCTTTAAAAAAAAAAAAATGCCTGTAATTTGGCAAGGCTTAATTTAGCCAAGAGATAGAGATGGTAAAAGATGTAACACCGGCGCTGGTGACGACTTGCGAAGGGTTCGGGGTGTCACAGTCGCCCTTTTTGGTATCTGTGACACCCCGAACCCTTCACAGTCGTCACTAGCGCCGGTGTTACATCTTTTACCATCTCTATCTCTTGGCTAAATTAAGCCTTGCCGACATGTGCATTTTTTTTTTTAAAGCGGTCCCATGCGCGACTCATAGCGGAAGCAAAATTCACATCGTCATCTATCTCCCTTCTAACCCATGATACAAATACACACCAACTAACAAAGCACGATTTTTTATAAATAACGTTGACGCTTTGCTTACATACATACATATAGCGAGATGGGGTTTCTTTTGGGTCGGTACAAAAACCAGAAAGGTTAAGACTCTGCCATGTCCCACCTAAAATCTCAAAAAGGAACTCCGACCCCTAACATCACATGAACACAAAACCCTCCCATCACCAGCATCAACTATCTACATCAAAAAGTGATCTAGCTCCTACTCCTCGCGCAGGTCTCACACCCAACCCGGTGTATCAGACGTGGTGGCGGCGGCAAAGATCCTCGCACGCTCCATCCCGTCGAACGCACGACAGGAACTCTTGTATACAGGCCCCAAACCAGCCGATATCATACATAACTAAGCATCGCACTTGGATAAACGTCAATCCGGGCACGAGAGACATCCATCTCCGTACACTCCACCTCAACATCGACGGTAGACCGTAAAATACCCCACGCGAAACTAGGGTAGCGGCATAGTGCTAATCTGAAATGTTATCCCCAAAAGGGGTGAGTACCACCACTCTTAGATAGATAGGAAATCCAATAACAATTCAAATCAAAGCACCATGCATACCATCATACAATGCAGGCATTGCTTACCTTTTTGATGTCAAGCGTATTCATGCATCATCATAGCATATATATCATCATCATGGCATCTCATATATCATTATCATCACATCATCATTAACCATGCATCACCATGCATATCACATCATCATTAGCCATGCATCACCGTGCATATCACATCATATCATCATTAGCCATGCATCACCATGCATATCACATCATCATTAGCGATGCATCACCATGCATATCACATCACATCATCATTAGCCATGCATCACCATGCATATCACATCATCATTAGCCATGCATCACCATGCATATCACATCATCATCATTAGCCATGCATCACCATGCATATCACATCATATCATCATTAGCCATGCATCACCATGCATATCACATCATATCATCATTAGCCATGCATTACCATGCATATCACATCATCATTAGCCATGCATCACCATGCATATCACATCATATCATCATTAGCCATGCATCACCATGCATATCACATCATCATTAGCCATGCATCACCATGCATATCACATCACATCATCATTAGCCATGCATCACCGTGCATATCACATCACATCATCATTAGCCATGCATCACCATGCATATCACATCATCATTAGCCATGCATCACCATGCATATCACATCATCTCATCATTAGCCATGCATCACCATGCATATCACATCATCTCATCATTAGCCATGCATCACCATGCATATCACATCACATCATCATTAGCCATGCATCACCATGCATATCACATCACATCATCATTAGCCATGCATCAACATGCATATCACATCATCATTAGCCATGCATCACCATGCATATCACATCATCTCATCATTAGCCATGCATCACCATGCATATCACATCATCATTAGCCATGCATCACCATGCATATCACATCATCATTAGCCATGCATCACCATGCATATCACATCATAGATCAATTTCCACTTTTATTTATCAATTGATCCCCACATTATCTTTTCTCAAATCATCAAATTCACCATCATCACCATCCCTTCGGGCAGAAACCTCCGACAGGGATCCTAGCATTCCAGCCATCTCATGGCCACTGGGCTTCCGGCCCCCCACATTTCGGGCATCTCGCATCTCAACTAGCATCACGAGGCATTCCCTTCGGGCAGAAACCTCCGACAGGGCTTCCGGCCCCCCATATTCCGGGCATCCTGAAACTCCCAGGGAATCTCTGGAATTACGCCACCAGGCCACCAGACAACATCCTCCACCACAACCTCATTCTCATCCACATTTATCTTTTATCTCAATTTAACATGGAAATTTGGCATGGCATCAAACATATCACACTTGCATTTCAATTCACATGTCATGCACATGTCATAACTTAATCACATAAGTATTTCAACTTAATGCATGTACAAAGACCTCATCACACAAGTGCCACACAAATGGAATTGAATCCATGGCCAAATAAAAATTTATTTTATTTTATTATTATTTTATTATTTTATTATTATTTTATTATATTTATTTATTTTCATAAATAAATATTTAATATTTATGATTTTCCCAAAATCATAATATTCAATAATCATTTATAGGATCACAATTTTATATAAAATTCGTGGCCAAGTTGTATTTTTCACAATTTCACAATTTCCTCCAAAAACATCCTAAAATTCTCGGATTTAAACCCACTGCACAGTTTCCGAATAAATTAAATTAAAATATCCATTCGGTCTTCAAAAATTACGAAACTTTACAGGGTGATAGCCAACACATTTTCGTACCTTTTTCATTAAGGACTTTAAGCCAAATTATTTTTAGATAAATTTCCATAGCCCTACGAAGCTTCTGGAACCACTACCGTTTCGTCCAGAACACACTTCTCCGTATTTCTTAGATTTCACCCATCAAATCTCTTTCGTTCCTTCTGAAATTTAAGTATCTTATGTAACAATGTGTCCTTTACAATTTTCATGAAGGGATCTAGGTCAAATAACCAGATTATGGTCACCATTTTAACCCATGAAGTCTCGGGTGTCTCGGTACACCTCACCAAAATCAACCATCTCCAAGATATAACAGATTCACCAAGTTATACTTGTTATTTTTGCTTCAAATTTGAGTATGTTGTAGCTTAAGGTGTTTCCTACAACTTTCAAGAAGACAACAAAGTGAGATCTCCAACAGAAATCAACATGCAACCAAGAAATCAACAAAAGGTCAGTGAAGATTTCGCAGATCTGAGGTCTCCGTATAACAGAGCTTTTGACCCCACATATCACCATCGTTTTCCATGAAATTCGAGTATGTCATACTACAAGATGTTAGCTTCAACTTTCATGAAGACACCGAAGCCAAAATCGCACTCCAAATACACATGCAAGCTCGACTAAGATACTGACTACCACAAACCGAACGAAAACAGTCACATAGCTTGAACACATCCAACCCTTACCTCGGTTTTTCGCCCAAATCACACCTAAAACCGAACATGCAACCAACAAAACAGACATGCAAGAGAAGTTAAGGACCCCACTTGCCTCCAAGATGAACAAACAGCGATGAACGGTGGCGTACGGCGGTCGGACTAGGCGGACGTACGGCGGACGGGCGGTGGCAACTGTTGGCTCCACCTCCTCTCTCTCGGTTCCTCTCTTCCGCTCAAGCTCTCTCTCTCGCACACCTCTCTCTTTGGACGGAAATGAAGCAAGCAACCGGCCATTTCTCTCTCCTAACCCCTTTTATATCCCATCATTTGCAATGATTGATCCACCTAATGACCAACCAATGCATGCTTTTCCTTTGGCCACTTGTAATCTTTATTTTTTTGAATTTTGAATGGGCTTGGGCTTAGGCCCATCCGGCCATTCCCCCTTGGGCTGGTCGAGCTCCCCTTCTTGGGCCCTAATGGCCGACTAGCTTGGCCCACCAAGCTTTAGGCTAATGGGTCCAAGGCCCATTCGAAAATAACCCTATTTTCTCTTTTTTTTTTTTTGAAATTTCTTCTATAATATTTTTGAATTCCAATTTCCATCTCAGCCAAAGTCTTGGAATATTTTTAATTATTGAAATTTAAATCATATGGCCAAGCATTTAAATTTAAATTTCCACAACACAAGCAAAATTCATCAAATTAAAAGACAAATTGGCTAAAGCATAAGCCATAAAATTCTATCACCTAATTAAAGACATTTAACACACCTTAAGGCTTGGCTTTGAATTTCCGGGATGCCACATTTTCAGGTTAATTTTCGAACATTACATCAAAGCAAAAACTTGTTTTAGTCATGACCACAAGCAGTGGGTTGCATCGGAGGTGAAATACTAGAGCTTGAAGTTTTGGGATTTGATTGGTCTTGTTGCCAACCGCTTATATAATTGCAGCTCTGTTTTCGTTTCCGGTCCTTGAGGTCCACGAGCTAGTCAATTACGCAGAAGCAACAGTAACTTCTCTTGTTGACATCACAATTATAAAAAAAAATATTGAATTAATTCATCTACTTGCGAGGTCAACTATTACAGCCTACAAGGCAAGAATTTGAATGAAATCCATGTCATTAGTAGCTGAAATAACCAAATGGCTTGGCATTTTTCGTTTATTTTAAACTTCTATGTTTCATAATGTTAATCATGTGGAAAGTATATGGAAAGGAGGAGAAATAGTTTATGCAATTCTTTCTTGAGGGCTTCCTGACCTCGTTAATCGTTATGTTTGGAAGGCATTCCGCTCAATATGGTCACTGAGTATGGATGTTACAATGAAACAGCTGGTTGTTTGGTTGGGCAGTGGCCTCTACAATTCGACTCGATCTCCATTTCTCATGACTTTTTTGCTTCCCTTTTTCTCAATTTTCCTTTTGTTGATGAAACTTCCTTTAGAGCGATTTGTCCTTCCATTCCGGTGTCATATTACTATGCTAGATAGTGGTTAAAACTTCCGAATATCCAACGTTCTGGCTGCTGTCTTTTCCTGTTCATACACAAGCATCTAACTCAATCTTGTACTCCTGTCCACAGGCGCACTTCACGAGCTGTGATATTCCCTGTTAAAAGCAGATAAATGATTCCGGCAATGCATTTATGCAAGGTTACTAAGGAAAAAATCTGAACGGAAGGTTGCATTACATAATTATTCATTTGAGTTGAGACAGCAAATATGGAAGATAACAGAGTTTGAATATAGGATGAAACCAATCCTATCTGATGGGCACACTCCCCCAGTTAACAGCACATTGTTCAAATAGGAGATTGTCGACAACCCATTTCACGTTTAAAACAAAAAGGAAAATCAGAATTTTGGAATGGTTTTACCCTCAGTTTCTTGATTTGATTCTGCAGAGACTGCAGAATTCGGTTTCCCCAACAATATCAGCTAAAAGAGCTTTGCATTCCTTCTCCAAGGTCTCAACATCCATTACCCTTAGCTCTCCCTGCATCAAACCACAGAAAACAACAGATGTTGAGACATAAATACAACCAAGTACAATCAATAAAAAGTCCTGGACCTGCACTTCACGGATCCATTTTAGAACCAAGTTCAGCAGATAAGCCAAACCGCATTAATAGAACTTCAAGTTGCCTATGCCTGTAATAATTTGGTTCATTGAAACCAAATGCAGATATTCCACATAGGAATTGCATGAAATATAAAGTATTGAGGTGATTGAGTATAATCCGTACTTGACAACACCTATTGTCTTGATACACACCTGGAACTCATCTGACTTGCTTTTCATTTGCTCAATTCACTGCTTCATCTGCAATAATAGGAGTTGCACGAGCACCATTAGTGTTCATGGAGAAAGATGATGAGCTGCAAATTGAGGATATTAACTCCTAGTGTTTAGTTGCCTCTAAACAACTTTGCTTCTATATTTCATCATTACAATAATGGCTTCTATTGTCCAAGTGATTAATATTAGACATCACCTTCATGGAAGAAGGTGAAATTAACAGATGAAGATGGAAGCATAAATACAAAATCAAAACTATAGCCCCCTTATAGGTATCAGTTATAGAGATCAGGCATGCCATTTAAATTGAGCTGACCTATGGCAGTTTCCTGCTAGACTATAAAATTGAAATGGAACATGCTTCATTCAGGACCATGAGTTGGTATGCTTTATTCCCTATTGCTTATCTCTCAAGATGAGCGTTGTAGTGCATATCAACACTTATCCGCTCTAACCTTCAACAATTAGGTAAAAACTTTTTAACAAGAGAAATGAAATCAACACATTGTGGAAATTAGATATGGACTACATAGCTGCAGAATTTTCTGCACCTAGCTTAGCTTTTATTCTTTGTATTTTGTCAAGTTTTGCTTTTGCAGAATCCACACTGAAGATCAGTTCCTTGCTTGGTTCATTGTTCTGTCAGATCAAGCATTTAAGTTCAAGTAACTACTCTGTTCAATGAATATAATTCTTTTGTTTTTAGTTTTTCGTCTGCAAGTATCATGTTATCAGTAAGCAGGTGATTGGAAAGTTTGCTTTTTGTTGCAAAGGTATCAGCATTAGATATCAAAAGTAAACCGCAATGGAAGTTTTGGTAACACAACCTCACGATGCCCTCAGTACGGGGAGCATGGCTCCTAATTGTATCTGCTTACTGGCGCTTACATGTAGGTGATAAGTTTTCCTGGTGTAGATCCTGCCTTAAGTTGAAACATCAGATAACGATGATCAGATGAAGCAACAAATGGCCCAACAACACTAAGGACTTAGTGTAAAGCCACGCGCACAGGACAGCTCAATCGCATTCTCATGATGGACACAGTTGAACAATTGACTACCTCTGCTTTACTAGGTACATTGACAGTGCTCCAGCAAAAAATAAGGAAAGGTTGACAGACTCAGCAATTATTAAAGGGAATTGACGAACTTGTCTCAAGTATATATTTGTCAAACTAAACTCATACCTATGGAAAGAAAAATGAAACCATTCTTGTTTTAAGTGTATTGCCAAATGATGATCTATGCTGAAGATATATGTGTCATGCTGACAGACTCAGCAATTATTAAAGGGAATTGACGAACTTGTCTCAAGTATATATTTGTCAAACTAAACTCATACCTATGGAAAGAAAAATGAAACCATTCTTGTTTTAAGTGTATTGCCAAATGATGATCTATGCTGAAGATATATGTGTCATGCTGTTATAAAGCACAACGGGTCACAATATTGACGTTGAAGATGCACATGTTGAGATCTGGGTTAGATGCCTTTTTGATAGAGGGCATATTGTCTCCCTAATGTAACTGCTACTCGTTCACCATTGATTTAAGAAATTATTTTACTCTCAAAAAGCATTGAAAAAAATATGGTAATGAATTAAGGTCAAAATAAACTTCTCCATCCAGTTTCCGATTGATAATGAACAAATTATTTGCGTCGTAATAAAAAGTATAGCACAATTTTTTTTATCAGCAACGCAAAAGAAAATTAATACGGTTTCTGGGTTCTTGGAACCGGAGTGGATTCATCGAAGATAGTGCTCTGTAGTCCAATTGATATATCATTTCATGCCACGATCTGAGATCCTCTTACGTGGTGGAGCATCTTAACTAGAGTATTTACATTGAAGAAAGTGCTCTGTAGTCCAATTGATTCATCATTTCATGTAATGATCTGAGATCCCTCTTCATGGTGGAGGGTCTTGGGGTCTCTTTACTCATCTTTATTTAAAATGTATGAACCCGTTCACTTACGTCGATTTATCATTGCTGACTAGTTTAATTCAATAGTCAGTGGGAAGTGTAGGGTTCCTCCAATTAACATTAGAAGATGGCATCACACGATTGTTGTTCCACTTGTATATATTCACACTAGTGATTTCACTTTCAATCCAAGACTTCACATAGAGCAATAATTCATCGCGGAAGAGATAAAAAGAAACTAAGCCGAGTCTCAAAATGATCGCACCCTGGATATGAGCATATTTTAAGCATTTCCTTGTTATGCCTTGACCCTCGAACCATTTCTCAAAAAAACTATGATCCAGTGCACCACGAACTTGGGCACAATGCACTTGAAAGCACTATGAAGAGTATAGGCTACAACTTTTGACCTAATTACAAATTAGTACAACTTGTGATGATCAGCTTCTGTTTTAATCCTCCTCCTCGTCCTTCCTATGCAACTTAAATAAAGCATTAAGCATGTTAAAGTGATTTTGCGATCACCAAAATCATTCTCTCTATAAATTATCACGCTCAGAGAAGTGGGGGTGGCAATTCATTACCAAACTAAACTTGAATAAGTAGTTATTGAGAAAAATCGTACACGGCATGAAATGGCTAATTCTAAAACGACACAAATTGACACATTTTCACTAATATTTAATTGGAAAAAAGCTCTTTGCAATCACCAGTAAATGATATAAATAGTTAAGACTAGATTTGATGTCCCAATAGATAAGGACGTAAAGTCCCTTTTCCTCTCGGAAATGTGACTCGGGTTCAAATTCCCTGGGGGACATGGAAAATAATGTGAGGAGTCACGGTACTGGACCTTTCTAAAATTTATGAACAAAAAGGTAGAACAAATTAGACATGGCAAAGTGGTATGAACGTGAGAAATAATGTGTGTCTCGTCAAATGCGGGGTCTTTTCCTCAAACAGCAGGGATGACTTGCTTGGAAAAGAGTTATGAATGCATACCAGAAGGAAGTCTTCAGGGTCTATGCAGCTTCTGGAAAGTATAGAAGGGATTTTGAGATAGGTTCAAGGTATGCCCAAAGGTATGCCAGTTGATTGATTCAATGTCACAAAGAAAAAGATTTATAATTAGAACTGTAATTAAACAAAAAGAACAAAAGGAACGAGAGAGAGAGAATCTGAGTCTTGCGATGCACCATCCAAATGAGACAATTTTCTCCATGAAAGTGCAAGGCTGGGCAATTCACAGGGCAAGGCAAGTTGATATATCTTATACCCTATCATACGAAGATTTAATTATAATATCATATACCCTATTATAATTTGTTACACATTTAATAGTAAAATAAAATAATCATATAGGTTATAAAGTGAATACAAACACCTTAATATGGAATGATATTTTTTATCATCAAAATAACTATTTTACCAACACAATTAACTCTAACCAAGAGGTGATGCTATGAAAGATTTCATTACGTGCGACGTAATTTATCATGATAATTTAGACTTCTCAGCTAGAGGGAATTTTCTTAGCGATGACTAAACTTCATCAAGGGGGAGGACGTAAAGATCCCTTTCCACAGAAGTGCGATTTGGGTTCAAATTCACTATAGGAATGTGGAAAATGATGGGTATAGAGCAACCAATGGTTTGTGGCCTCGACATATCATAAACCTCTCACAAATAGGCTTTGTTGACATTGAATGGTTATTGCCAATGGGTGCCCAAGCGTGTCTTTTGGGCTTTTAGACTGGGAAAAAGGAGGGTGGAAATACTGGTAATATGAATTATAGCATTAGAAGACCGTCTCAAGCTGCTGTCACAATTGCAAACAGATTTTCCTTTGAAGTGTAGGGCAGGGCAACTCATGAGACAGGAACAAGAGTCCTCTAGCAGTTGCCACACGCAATGTCCTTTTAACCATCACAGGCAACAAATGTTGATTGTCGACAAGTCACCCATTCTGGAGACGTTACTTGAGGAAGAAGGAGATGGAAAATCGACCACAGCTTCCCCCTTGACGTGTAGGGCGGGGCAATTCATGGGATGGGGACAGGAGTGCTTCGGTGGCTGCCATAAGCAATTTCCTCTGAACCACTACTGGCAACAGATGTAGGCTGGCGACTGGTCATCCTTGTTGAAGAAGTTATTGGAAGAAGAAGGAGAAGGAAGAACAAAGAAATGATAACAATTAAAAGAAAAAGGAAAGACAAAAATACGTCAACCATTAAAATCAAAGGTAATATGGTCCTCGCCCCCCGGGGGGGAAATGGAATAAAAATATAAATGTCATTATACCTTTCAGATTAAAAGAATCTCCACCACTATATCTACATACATTCACTGACTAATTAGAGACGATGGGACATAATAATGAAAATGTCATCATTTAAAGGGTATTATGCACCAATCTTTGACAAATTGAAAATCAATAGCGTTCAATGACATCCTACATATAACATTCGGCATAGAATTTAAATGAATAACATGTTTCCCTATTAAGAAGTTTGGTAAAACTTTCCCATGATACCTTAGCTATAAATAAAGGCCTTGTAACTATTATGAGGTGCAAATTCCTTATAATTGCAGTTCCTCCAATTTTAACATGAATAACTATTATGAGCAGCTTTTGGGAGGAAACCCCATCCGATTTTAAGATGTTGCAAATTTTAAATATGTATTCTCAAGCACATAAATTACAATACACTTTACAATACATTTAAACACAACACAATTAAAATTCAACCATAGTTCTATCAAGCATGATGCCATGAAATAGAGAAAAAAGGGAATGATTTCTGTTAGAGAAAACTCCCAACAGATTTTGAAGTTGGCATAACTTTACAAAACCTTATTTGCCTTAAAGAATCTATAATTTAGGCATATAGTCGACATACTCATTGCCACATCCAGACCGAACTCAGTCAAACACATTCTCTTATTTCCAAGATATTATCAGTCAGAGAAGGAGAAAACCTTCCATTTCCATCCCGACAACCTCAGAATGTAATATTTAAATGATAAATATTGTATTTTGTGTGCTCATCCAGAAGGAAACAGATCCAGAATGAGATTACCTTAGATTCCACAAAGGCTAGCAATTTGATTGGGTTTCACATCTTTGAGGAAGATTAACTAAATCAAGTTGATTAGGAAATCAATCCTGGATACAAGTTCTTTCCAAACCGAAGGAGCTCTACTTATGGAAATCAAGACTCTGATTGTATGAGCGATCAGAATCAAGTAGATATTCTATTTTTATCACTCAACGGCCAATATATCTTCTTGATACCATTGACCAAAAAAGGAAGATTATCCTCTGGAAGTTGTCCAACGGCTAGTTTGGAAGTGAATGAGTATATAAGGAGATCAAGGGACTAAGGAGCAAGGAAGAGACAAGGCCTAGAATCAACAATTCCAAAGTTTAAACGAACTTCGATTATACACTTATCTTTATCATGCTTAAGCGATTGTGATTATGAGAGGAATACCAAAAGAATGATTTAGTGAGATAGTGTGATCTCCCACTGAGTGTTTACACTTAAAGTTGTAGCCTCTTGTTGATCATACAGTGGAATTTTGCCAGTAAGCTATCAGCGTGGGAGAGTAGACGTAGACTTGATCTTAGCCGAACTATTATAAAACCTTGTGTGCAATTTTCTATGATCCTCACTCTATTATTGTTTTTGTTAAAATCTATTGCACACTTGCAAGTTGCTCTTAAAATCTGTTCTACCGCATAACAGATTATGAAACTTGTTCCGGAATTTGGACCTCGTGTAGACATTAATCTTGACTTATTCTATTCCACTTTAATTTATTAATATTTTATTTTATCACCTATTCACGCCCTCTAGATGATCTCGGTTAGCAACATCAATTTCAACCATCAATTTTAAGATGGATCACACAGTTATTGCTCTGTCGGTATACATTTACACTTGCAATTTGACTTCCAATCCAAGGCCTGACATAGAACTATAATTCATTACACTAGAGATCAAAACAAAACTAGGCTGAGTCTCAAGATAATTGCCCCCTAAATGTGGGCATATCCTGAGCACTTCATCCACATGGCTCGACCCTTGAACTACTCCTTCAAAAACCTATGACGAGGGAAAAGTACAAAAAAGTTTTTAAACATATAACATTGATACAAATTAAGTCATAAACCTTTTAATCAGATCAATTTAGTCTTAAACATTTTTACATTAATTAATTCAATCCTCCAGCCAATTTTGACTAGCCAGCGCTAACGTGAACACCAACCGACCGATGAACGCTGATGTGGCAATTTAAAAAAAAAAATTGAATTTTTTTGAATTTTTCTTTTTTGCCCTTTTTTTTTTCATTTTCCTCCTCCTAGGCCAGCAAGCCATTGGAGGCTCGTTGGCCATTGCAGGAGAAGAAGCCAGGAGAAAGAAGAGGAAAATAAAAATAAGTAAATAAATAAAGGAAAAAAATTATTTAAAAATTGCCACATTCGCAGTCGCCTATCAACGTCCATGTTAGTGCCGGTTGGCCAAAATTGGTTGGAATGACTAAATTGATATTAATATGATAAGATTTATAGCTAAATTGGTCTAATTAAAAGGTTTATGACTAAATTGGTATAAATGCCAAAGATTTAGGACTTTTTTGGTTCTTTTCCCGCACACCTCCAATGTGGGCTTCCTATTTCACCACACACTCACTGACCGGGGGTGTCCAATGAAAAACACACACAAACCTTGGTAGAACTTATGATGATCCGCTTTTGTTTTAACGCTCCTCTCCTCCTCCTTTGTAACTTTAAATAAGTCATTGAAACATGAAAGAACGATCTTGCCTAATAGCAAAATCATCCTCTCCACAAATTGACATGCTTTCACTTATATTTAGTAGAAAAAAAAAACACTTTGTAGTCACCATGAAACGATATAAATAATTAATATTAGATTTGATGATACGAATTGTCAACCCTATTTAGGGCGTTAAAAAAGGTATTTATTTTCTAAGATGCTTTGCAGAGTAAGGATGGAAAAATCCCTCTCCACATGGATATTACTTGGTTCAAATTCACCTTGGGAACGTCAAAAACAATGTGTGCGGAGTGTCCAACGATTCAGCTTGTAAGAGGACCACTAATCGAACTGAATTGTGTCCCATGATTAGTGGTTTGCTGGTCTTTTTCCGCGAATAGGAGTTATCATGGACGGTCAATCAATGGGCGCTTTAGCTTGTAGGAGGACCACTCAGCGTACTAAATTGCTGCTCGCAACCTAAATAGCATGAACACGTGACACGACACGACACAACACGACATGCCGACACGTCATTTCTCAAAAATAAAAATTTCGACACGTTTAAACACGTTATTATTAAATAAATATTTTTATTTTTAATTCATTTGATTTAAATTCACAAATAAATAAATAGTTTACAATGAATTTATACTAATAATATTAATAAATCTATTCATAGAAAATTTGAAAAACATATTCATAATTAATGTGTAACCATATTTAAGAACATGTTTTTCACTTTAATAAAAATTATGAATAAGACTAATGACTAACAAAAAAATAAAATCAACTTTATTTAAATAAATCGATATTTTATAATCATCAAAATTTATTATTATTTAACATTCAATATTTTTATTTTTCGAAATAATTTAATTTATTATTATTTAACATTCAATATTTTTATTTTTCGAAATAATTTTTTAACTCATTTATTTACTTTTATAACAAAAATAATTTTATCGCTCAAAATCATTTCCCTCCCCGTTTCTCTCTCCTCTATCCCCCACGTCACCCCCAAAATCTTTCCTCCATTTTTTCCCTGCTCTCTCTCTCTCTCTCTTCCTCTCCCCCGTTTCTCTCTCTCCTATCCCCCACGCCACCCCAAAATCTTTCGTTTAATTTCTTCCCTACTCTCTCTCTCTCTTCCTCCCCCACGACAGCACTCACGCCACCCCAAGATCTTGCCCTTGATTTCTTCCTTGCTCTCTCTCTCTCCCCCTCGACGGCACTTGCTCCCCTTGCTACCTACCCCCAATCAATCATTCCCAACCCCCACCCCCTTTCGCAGCTGCAGCCTCGCTGCCGGCCATTCATCACATTGTCGCAAACGCGGCCCTCTGGATTGCCTGCTCTTCCTCAAGCCCTCCCTCGCCATCTCAGCCTCGCCTCCACCCTCCATCGTCATCCTTTCTCTCAGACACGTGCATCGAAACGTGTTGAGAGAAAGGTTGACCACGTGTCAGGAAATCTGACATGTGTTGACCACGTGTCGCAGTGTGTCGGACACGACACGGAAACTCCGACAACGTGTCGGTGCTTCATAGCTCGCAACTGAATGTACAGAAGGGATGACTTCCTTGGAAAAGAGAGACAAATGCATAGCAGAAAGAAGTCTTCAGGGTCTACACAACTTCTATAAAAGCTCTCCGTGAGGATATATAGTTCAAGCTGCTCAACCAATACATATCACTTCATCATTCCTTCTTGTCGTCCCTTAGCAAATTAGTACCCATTCATGCTCTGAAAAATGAGACATTCACGTCTCAATTGTGCACAGCTTCATTGTTCTTGGCTTCTTTTTGCTGCCATTCTTGTGCTATGCTTCAGTGCAATCATTTCTTCTACTAATGATACAGACAGGTTTGCATTGCTTGCATTCAAGGTTGAAATAACTAATGACCCTTTTGGGCGGCTTAACTCATGGAACGATAGCACTGATTTCTGTCAATGGTATGGGGTTACATGCAATCGTCAACACCACAGAGTCACGGTACTAGACCTCCATTCCCAAGGCCTCTCCGGATCCATCTCACCCCATATTGGGAACCTCAGCTTCTTAAGAGAACTGTGGCTCCAAAACAATAGCTTCAGCCTTGAAATCCCTACACAAATTGGCCGGCTGCATCAGCTCCAAATGCTGTATTTATCCAATAATTCATTGACAGGTGAGATTTCTAAGAATATATCAGCTTGCTTAAACCTCCTATTTCTCCACCTTGAGTACAATCGGTTGGTCGGAGGAATTCCATCAGAACTAGGCTCTTTATCAAATCTTCAATACGTCAACTTTGCTGCGAACCAATTAACTGGCAGCATCCCTTCATCCATAGGGAACTTGTCATCTCTAGAGGCTATTTATTGTTATCAAAATGGTCTGAGTGGGATTATTCCCCAATCTCTAGGTCGTCTCAACAAACTAAAGGTGCTCACCTTGGGAAGTAATGAGCTTTCAGGTACCATTCCACCTACAATCTTCAACTTGTCTTCATTGACCGGAATCGACATAAGAGCGAACCAGATTCGTGGCAATCTTCCTGAAGATATAGGATTCACTCTCCCGAACCTTCAAGTTTTGATCATTGCTTCTAACCAGTTCGCTGGATCAATTCCTTTGTCGATATCCAATGCCACAAATCTAACACTTCTCGACCTAGGAGGCAATGAGCTGGTGGGGAAAGTCCCTTCGTTGGCTAATCTCCATAACCTTTGGAAAGTTACCTTATACACCAATTATCTCGGGACTGGAGGGTTCGATGCAGATGAACTGAGCTTCCTTTGCTCACTAACAAATGCCACTAATTTGACGACATTGGTGATGCAGGGAAATAGATTTGGAGGGACACTTCCTGCATGCATTGGTAATTTCTCCTCTACTTTTATAGCCCTGCGACTAGGCCAGAATCTAATTTCGGGAGAGATTCCGAGAGAGATTGGTAATCTTGTTAGCTTGCAAGGATTACGGATGGACGATAACCTTATTTCGGGTCCAATCCCATCAGATTTAGGGAAACTTTCCCATCTTGCAAAATTAATCTTGTCAAACAACAATCTGTCTGGCATAATACCACCCTCTTTGCAAAATCTGCCGATGTTGTTCTTTTTAAATCTTTCTAATAACAATCTCAGTGGCCCCGTTATATTTCCCATGGTTGGGAACCTCGTCTATTTGGATTTATCTCGGAACCATCTGAGTGGAGTCCTTCCGATGGAAATCAGGAACTTGAAACATTTGGATACTTTGGATGTCTCAAGAAATATTTTGGACAGTGAAATCCCAAGCAGTCTAGGCAATTGTGATGGACTCACATTATTAAGATTGCAAGATAACCTCTTCCATGGACCCATTCCTCAATCAATTAGCTCATTAAGAAGCATTGAGGAATTAGATCTTTCCGTCAACAATTTCTATGGGGAAATTCCACAGTTCTTAGAGAAGTTTCAGTTTTTGGAAAAGCTGAATTTGTCTTACAATCATTTTGAAGGCATGCTACCAACTGAAGGAGTTTTTGGGAATGTGAGTGCGACATTTGTTGTTGGAAATGAAAAGCTCTGTGGAGGAATGCCTGTCTTTGAGCTTCCCAAGTGTGTTTCTCAAAACTCCAAAAGTAGAGGGCGAGTCCATAAGTTGAAACTTACCATTGCTATTGTTCTTGGTCTTCTCGGTCTTCTCGGAATAACTCTCGTTGTCACTTTCCTACGTCTGTGTTGGTTGAAGCAGAGAAGAAAAGAGCCAATTTCAAGCTCCTTAAGTGATTCATTGTTTAATCTATCTTATGGAACTCTCCTAAAAGCGACTGATGGTTTTTCTTCAACTAATTTGATTGGGGTCGGAAGTTTTGGGTCTGTCTACAAGGGGCTGCTCCAAGAGAATGGAAATGTCATTGCGGTGAAAGTGCTTAATTTAACGCAGCATGGTGCACTCAAGAGCTTCAAAGCTGAGTGCGAAGCATTAAAGAGTATAAAACACAGAAATCTTCTCAAAGTCTTGACAGCGTGCTCAGGCATTGATTATAAGGGTGATGAGTTTAAGGCTTTAGTTTATGAGTTCATGATCAATGGCAGCCTAGAAGAGTGGTTGCACCCAAATCCAGCTCCAAATGTTGCGGATGGGCACTCGAAGAAATTGAGTCTCCTCCAAAGGATAAACATTTCCATAGATGTTGCTTTTGCATTAGATTATCTCCACAATCAATGTGAAAGCCCAATTATTCATTGTGATCTAAAGCCAAGCAATGTCCTTCTAGATGCTGACATGGTTGGACATGTTGGTGACTTTGGGTTGACAAAGATTGTCCTTGAATCCATGTCTGACACTAGAGCAAGTATGAGCTCTATTGGTTTAAAAGGAACAATTGGTTATACCGCTCCTGGTAAACATCTCCCCCTTAGACTTTCATTATCAACTTGTCCTCGTAGACACTAGTGCTTTTTTTATCCTTTCTTCAAGAAACTATTTTGTGAATTCAAATTTTTGTTTTTACATTTCTTACGCCACAGCATATGTAAACTGCAGAATATGCTAACGGAAGTCCAGTCTCAAGAGAAGGCGATGTCTACAGTTACGGCGTTCTCTTATTAGAGATGTTCACGGGATTAAGTCCCACTAGCGACATGTTCAGAGATAATTTGAGTCTTCATAATTATGTTGACAAGGCTCTGCCCCTACAAGCTAAGGAGATTACCGATCCCGTGCTATTTCACGAAGGAGAAAGCCACAAGAGTTCCCAAGATTTGCCTCGCGAAAGAAACTGCATACTTCAGGAATGTCTGGAAACGGTATATCATATTGGACTCGCTTGCTCTGTGGAGGAGCCTCGAAGACGCATGAGCATCGACAAAGTCGCAACCCAGCTACACTCGATCAAGAAGAAACTTTTTGCAGTTTCTACACTTGGATAGATGAGTCACGTATAGATGACATCAAAAGTAGTATGTTCTTCATTTCCTATAATAAATCTCTCTAGTGCTATTTGCGAATGAAAAGGAAAGGACGAATGTCCAACTTTCCTAATTTCCCTCTGAATCGGAGAGAGTATCTACCCGACATTCCAACTTTAAGCCATCAATTCACACTTTTTAACATTTTTTTAGTCTAAATGACACTTCATGACATATTTATGGGATAAAAAGTCAAATTTACGAGCTAAATTCACCTGTAATTACGGATTCAATATACACTTAAATGGGACAAGCGCCCTGTGAGCTCTACAAGGCTCTGCTCTTTATATGGTTCCGTTGCGATCAGGGTGTCATCTAACGTTGTTGATTGAATCTGGTTTGCAGGTCTACCAGAAAAAATGACGATACTTGAAAAGTTCTATTGCGACTGGTTAAGGTCTATCCGCACCCCTAAAAAAACTAAAATGCAATGGGTTTTATATAAATGCGGCGTCCCCCCAATTAACAATTCTGATATTTGGGGTGAATCTTCAAACATCACATTTGAACAAAAATCTCGTTTTAGTCCTGACCAAAAGCAACGGTTTTGCATCAAAGGTTGATTCTCAAAGCTTGAAGTTTTGGGACTTGAATGGTCTTGTTGCCAACCGCTTCTATATAATTGTTGTTTTGTCTGCGTTTCCGTCCTTCAAAGTCAATAAGCTAGTCCATTATCCAGAGGCGATTGAAACGTCATTATGCAGCCTTTTCTCGAGGACTTACTAACCTCGTTATGTTTGGAAGGTAGTCCGGCTCAATATGGTCACTCTGTATGGATGTTCCAATGGAGCAGCCAGTTGTTTGGTTGGGCAGTCGATCTCCATTTTTCATTATTTTTATTCCTTTTCTTTTACCATTTTATTATATTGATGCCGATTCCTCTTCAGCGACTTGTCATTCCAGTTTAGTATCACATTACTAGGCTAATTAGTAGTTAAAACTTACAAGTATCTGGTGTCCTGGCTGCTTCTTTTCCTGTTCATACACAACCATCTAACTCAATCTTGTACTCCTGTGTGCAGACGCACTTCACGAGCTGTGATATTCCCTGTTATAAGCAGATAAACAAATGATTCCGGCAATACATATAAATAAGGGTACTAAGAAAATTTCTAAACAGAAGGGTCTGTTACATAATTATTCGTTTGAGTTGAGACAGCTTATATGGAAGAAACAGCAAAATCCAGAGAAAACTAGACACTCTAGAAAAACAATCTCCTGGTTCTGGAAGATAACAGAGGTTGGAAGTGGAGTGAAACCAATCCCGCTTTATGTGTACACTCCCCAGTCAACAGCACATTGAAATATGATATTGTTTTTTTTTTTTTTTTTGGTAAGGAAAGAGAAAATGAAGATTGAAATATGATATTGTTAACATCCATTTCACTCAATTTAAAAAAAAAAAAAAGTTAAAATCACAGTTTTGGAATAATTTTACCCTCAGTTTCTCAATTTGATTCTGCAGAGACTGCTGGAACTCGGTTTCCCCAACGAGATCTGCTAATAGAACTTTTTGTTCCTTTCCCAAGGTCTTAATATCCATTGCCCTTAGCTCTTCCTGCATCGTACCACAGCAAACAAAGATGCTGAGTCTTAACTACAACCAAGTGCAATCAATACAAAGTCCTGGACCTGTACTTCAAGGATCCATTTTAGAACCAAGGTCAGCAGAGAAGCCAAGCCACATTAATAGAACTTCAAGTTACCTATATCTGTAATGATTTGGTTCATTAAAACCAAATGCAGACATTCTACATCAGTATTGCATGAACTACAAGTATTACGGTGATTGAGTATAACTTATACTTGACAAAACCTATTGCCTTGATACTCACCTGGAACTCATTTGACTGGCTTTTCAGTTGCTCAATTTGCTGCTTCATCTGCAATAATAGGCATTGCACTAGCACCATTAGTGTTCATGAAGAAATGATGATAAGCTGTAAATTGAGGATATTAGCTCCTGATGTTTAGTTGCCTCTTAACAACTTTACTTCTAGTGATTAAAAATTGTACATCACACTCATGCCAAATGGCGAAATTAACAGATAATGATGGAGGCATGAGTACCAAATCAAAGCTAAAACCCCCCTGGAGGTATCAGTTTAGTTGATAAGGCATGTAATTTGAATTGACCTGCTCCATGGCAGTTTTCTGCCAGATTATAAATTGGAATGGAATGTGCTTCATTCAGGACCATGAGTTGGCATGCTCTATTTTCTAGCGCTTATTTCCAAGATGAGCAGTGTGGTGCATATTATCACATATCCGCTCTAAGCTTTGACAATTAGTGAAAATCATTTTAATCAGAGAAGTGAAATCAATACATTGTGACATTTAGATATGGACTTAACTGCAGAATTTTCTACAGCTAGCTTAGCTTTTGCTCTTTTGATCTCGTCAAGTTTTGCTGTAACAGAATCCACCCTTGTTCTGTCAGTTCAAGCATTAAATTTAAGCAACTACGCTGTTCAATGAACATAATTCTTTTTTTTTTAGTTTTGTATGCAAGTGCCATGTTATCAATAAGCAGGTGATTGGAAAGTTTGCCTCCTGCTGCAAAGGTATCAGCATTAGATATCAAAAGTAGACTGCAACGGAAGTTTTTGTAACACGTAACCTCACGGTGTACAGTACAGGGAGCATGGCTTCCAATTGTATCTGCTTACTGGCACTTACATGCAAGTGATAAGTTTTCCTGGCATTGATCCTGCCTTAAGTTGAAAAAATCAGATTGCAATGACCAGATGAAGCAACAAACGGCCTGACAACAATTGACAGTGCTCCAGCATAAATTAAGGAAAGGTTGACAGAGACTCAGCAGTTATTAAAGGGTACTGGCTAACATATCTCAATAATATATTTGTCAAAGTAAACTCATACCAAAGCAAAGAAAAATGAAACCATTCTTGTCTTAAGTGTATGGCAAAATGATGATCTATGCTGAAGAAACAGGTGTCAACAGGTGTCAAGCTGTTAAAAAGCACAATAGATCATGACGACATGAAAGTAAAAACTCCAAAGAAGATCACATGTATGGTCTAATAGGTCAAACTTGAAAAGGCTAAAAACCCATACCTCCAGCTGTAACCTTTTCTTCATCGAATGTTTCCTCAACCTGCCAATATTCTGGTTAGCAAAGCACTGCTATGGTCTAATAAGCTTATTACTAACCATTTGGCTGCAAGGTAATAGCCAAGGCAGACATAAGAGAATTGAAGGTGGTTAACAGACTCTTTCCGAGAGGGGAACCATAATATAATTAATATTAGAGGTCCCATCATAAATTCAGCCTTCAGTTCACAAAATAAAAAATGTTCAGCCTTTCGAAGATCAATATTGAGGAACTGCAAGAGGGAAAAAAGTGACTGAAGTAATGCAAACCAAGATGTTTGTACTTGTTTGTGAGCAAGTGAATTTAAAAGTACATATACGGTAGGAGCACAACAAAGGATGATCCTCCTCGATATGACAAATGTAAAATCTGAAGGTAACAGCAAGTCCAAAAGAAGAATTAACAAAAAGGAGTACCAAGTCACGCACTCCTGTGTCTGGGCTTGGCATGCAACAGTTAAGCCATCCCTAAAAGAACAGGATAAAAAAATTGTCAGCTTGGTGGACATTCTGAAGTTGAGAGGTCAAAACTTGAGAAATCTTACTTGTAGCTTCTGGAATTTGACATCTATATCCCCAGCAACCTTGGCATAGTAAGTGCTGAAAGTCCAAGAAATTCAGTGAAGAGGTGAAGAACACAGCATCTTTTTGGGTACAAGGACACAACAAAATTAGATACTTGAAAACAGGCCAGTAACCTTTTCTCAACAAGTTTGGCCGATAAGCTTACTCCTTGGTGGACTAGCTCCAAAGTCTGCACAGAACTCCAACAAATATTCATGGTAAGATAAAATTACCCAAGTTTTCTTTATTAAGCATAATCGATCATGTGGAAAGCCTCACACTCCAGCATATATATCATCGTCCACCATATCAGATCCAACTCAATTTCCTTAAATATAAATAATAAACACAAGGTTGCACAGTACAGAAATCTCACACAATTGACTTTAAAAGTGTCAAAATCAAAATTACATATGCTTTGCCAGTTCTACATGGATAAACTTGAAATGATTGAAAAATTACTTATCTTCACACATTTGGATAATTCCTATTCGAGTATTAGCTGCTTCGACAGCCAAGTATTAAAGCAAATAGCACTTTAGCACATGAAATTTGTCTCCAGGGAAACTCTGAAAAGGCTCCAGGAAAAAGATATTTATGCATTTCATCACTGGTCTGACTGCCTTTTAGGATCTCAGCTAATATCAGATAAATGTCTATGTCCGGTAAATTGAAAGACAAATTTGAAACCTTTCCAACTTCCTCGCCATCCTCACATTCTGCTACTGACCCAAATCTAAAATTCATGTTGACATTAGAGTTTTGCTTGACATCCCAAGCTATGTACTAGCCATCCAAAGCAGCCAAACTGTAATCTTGAAACTATTCTCTGTAAGCTATCTATCAACCTTTGGTGGTATATTAGTTTTTAATACAATGTCTAACTCTCCAGAATTATTTTTAGATGTATGATCGTCTCCATTCCCACAACATATTACAGTGCTTTTATGCACTAACCTGATCATCAGAAAAGCCATTACACAAAAAATAATCGCTGCAAACAATAGAGTTCAATGCTTCTCTTTATCTGGTATCTTTCTATCTCGGAGTGGACTAAGGCCTGAATTTTAAGTCACAGATTTTCTTTAAGATATCGTGAAGCTAGCAGCTTGAACAAATTATTTTACATCAACACAAGCAAAAGACCAATCAACTAATAGAGAGACATATATTTGAGCAAGGACGCGGCATAGTATTTCTGTTGAATTGGATGCTAAGTTGAATTTCAATGTGATAGAATGGTGCAAAAGATTTTTCCAAGTTCCACACGTTACATCTCAGCGTAAGATTTATCTCTGGAGTTAATGAGTAAGGCAGGTAGAATAGCATCTTATCACAGGATCTCGGTGAAGGACAGATATCACAGTTCAGCATATCAGATATAAGGCTGAAGATCACTTCCTTTTTCAGAACCCAACAGGTGATCGTGTTCTTCTTTTCCTCTCTTTTGGTGAAGTTCGTCTAACTCATCACTATTAATTAAATTACACATATTTGAATAAGTAGGAGCTCTACCTGCATCAGTGTGCGACAATCAGCTTCCAAAGAAGCGACCTTTCTCTGTTTGTCCAATATCTGAGAGCATATTTGACCTTTTGCAGTCATCATCTGCTCTGTTCCTTCTTTAAGCTTCTGAATTTCAGATTTTGCTGGACAAACAACGTTTTTAAAAAGAAAAGGAAGTTGAGTCCTCTAAGAAAAGGAATAGATTGTTTGTTTTTAACAAGTCTATACGGTAGCTTGCACAACAAAATCACCTGAAAGCAGTCATGATTGAAACATGAGGATAAAAAGATTTTGGCCAAACTAACAATAACTTGCACGAATTGATTGGGTAAATACTTTCAATGAGATATAGAAGAAGAGTAAAGCTTAAATTTAAATAGTTACTGTAATTATCACACACGAGGTGAGGAAGAATCACGCAGCTCTTGAATCCCTACCACAAGGTCCACATAACCCATCAACTAGGAGGGACAAGGAGAACAAACACCAGCTCAGCGTTGGAAAGATGCTCTCTGAAACAAACAGAAATATCAATTATGCGCATCAAATATTGGGTTTTCTCATGCACAAACAGACATAGCAAGCATGCACCTCTTTAATTAAATGTCATTCAGCTAGAACTCCACTAATAAAGCATCATCATGATTCAACTTAACATCATCTTCATCTTATACGTAAATTCAAAATGATAATCAACACTAATTTGATAAACGACTGATATTTAGTGTAATTAGTACTAGCCAGGAATGACTAATATTGAGAGTTAAAATAATGTCAGCTTAACTGAAAAGCATTCACTCATGAAAAGCTTTGCATGAATCTCGCTTGAATTTAAATATCCAACACGAATATAGGCAATGAGTTTAGAGAAAGCATTGCATACTATACTGAAATTTTGCAGAAAGTTAGTGGTTTTTAGTATGTAGTCCACAGGTAGATACGCACAAAAGTGTAGATCAGGTAATACATACGTTCACAAATACATCTAGCATGTGTGCCTGAGCGTGGTCATGTGTGTAAGAGAAAGTAGCACATGAGAGAGATAAACTGAACCAGAAGTGAGGTCGCTTTCCAGAGATTGAATGGTAGTAATCTGCATCTGCTCTTCGACTGAGATCTTGGCCGCCTGATCCTCCACATCTTTCAATTCACAATTGCAACTCAGCAACATTTATTTACAGAAGGTGTACATGTTTTTCTTTCGGAGAACGACAGGTATAGAAGTACCGTTCATTCGATATCACAAAGCCTTACTGTACTGCAAGTATTCCTCCATCTTCAAACTGTAAAGACATTCATATCACTTGCCGCACCATGTACAAAAGCGGAAAATCATCAAACAAAGGCGCTTTTCCCTTAAAAATTTCTGTGCGGCAATGCTGCGTCGTAAAACTCAAATCTAGCGAAAGCAAGGGCTTAAATTCCCGATTATGAACTAGCATCTCCAACTGCTTCGTCAACAGAGCCCCGAGATAAGACAGACCGAGGAAGAACTGGACATTCATTGGAACCCTCTGCATCACGCGACATTGACGATGAGAAGCTCTAGCGCAGTGATGAACGCAACCACCGAATCACGCAACAAGATCACAGGAACGCGTCATTCGGCCGTAACCGCCAGACGACCGAACGAAGCGCGCTCAGGTTCTCGGAAGAGGCGGAGCTGAGTACAGAGACGCGCTGGCTATGGAGGAGTCGCGAGCTCGTGATGGCGGCGCCGCCGCGAGCTCGACGTCGCCGACGATCGCGCTGGGCCGGCGCCAGCGACGGTGCTGAGAGCTCGCGGTCGCGGCGATCCCTAGACGACGACCAAGAGCGAGAGACGCACCTGATGAGGGAGACGACCGAGCGGTTTGGCTTTGGCGAGTGGGGAGTGAAGCTGGAGAAGAGGGAGGATGGGAAGATCGGACGTCGGCAACATGGTTAACATCGGGCGCCAAAGAGACGCCGGCAAAATTTTTTAAAAAAAAAAAGTTTAAAAAGGAAATGAAATGACTCTAGTACCCTTCACTAAATCGACGTGCCCAACTTTTTTCTGAACGGTGACTCGCACGCTCAAATATTCACTTAAACTTGATTCTTTAGTTCCTTTTCCTCGGGAATTTTAAAAATGGTGGAAAGAAACCATCGGTATTGACGGTCTGAGTGACTATCATAATTCTATACCTGCGATAAAATGTTTATCTTGAGTAATGAAAGCTGCTTATTTTGAACAAGCATCTTTCACCGCTGCTTTCTTATGGTAATTCTAGTATGAGTAAAGCTTTTTTTTTTTTTTTTTTTTTTTGGGATACAATTAAAGGGGTGAAGGTCTCAAAAAATAAAGAGACATGGACTAAGAAATTCTTACATGTCTTAGAAAGAGACGACTTCTAAAATTTCTAATAACTGGTCTTCAATAACTAGTAGAATCCTTGGTAGATTGCGTCCTTTTCTTTTTGCCATGATATCGACACATTGATTTGCTTGTCTGAATATATGCTCCATCCTATATTGAGGAAAGCTATTGAGGAGAGCTCTTGAATTTACACCCTGTGACAAATTTGGAGTTAAACACGTTTCTGAAAAATGACTATTTATATTACTTATCAAGGTGAGAGAATGATAATTGGTTTCATCATGCACAAATATGTTTAAACATGAATTACCATCAATAATGAAAATACTTTTCATAAAATAAACAGCATGTTAAGATATGAAAGTCGCAGGGATACTTGCACAATAAATTTTCATCGCGTTCAGTGTGAGTATTAAAGCAAACATTGTTATAAAAGCCAAGCCAAATGTGGTCCAGGATTTTAGGTAAAGTCCTTGTTTACCAAATTCAAGACCCGTCATTTGGTATTTACTCCGTCAAGATCTTTCCAGACAACCACCGCTTTTGTGTTGAAGTGCCCATTACCTAAGTAAATTTTCACTTTAACCCACGTCTTTGATAGTTTACTTGACAATGCAAGTTGCTTCAATGGCCATCTTGACGTGGACAGGTGACTTTAGTCTATCAAAATCTCAAAATTCGGGTGACTATTTGAGTTCGAACATTTGAGTTACTGTCACTCGAGTCAAATCATCGCCAATTTGGTTTTTAACCGGGGGTAGGAGGTACTGCCACTGCTCTTCTCGTAGCTTGAACATTTGTTCTACGATTGCCGGTTGGAAGAACCGAATTGGTTTGAATAAAAAAGCACGTGATCAAATTAACTAATCATAGTTTATTTCAAGGTCCAAATTGAATAATGACTAAGAATTCGACGACCGTGTCGATAATATTGCCAAAGATAAGATTTTTTAAAAAAAAAAAAAGGAAAGAAAAAGACTTATTAATATCTCTCGAGAAGAACTGACGAGAAAATATTGGTTGGGTTTTACACTCCACGTCAGCGAGATGTAAGACCATTCAGAATTCGACACGTGGCTCCATGTGTAAATGGTGTCAGAGGTTCAAAATTCGCTCGGCGCGCTCTCTCCTATGGACCTGGCCCACCACTCTGACGCTCTCTCTCCTCTGTGACACTATCGACTCGTCCTCTCTCTCTCTCTCTCTCTCTCTCTCTCCGTTCTCCGTTCCATTGCAGGGAGAGAACAAAAACTGCAAGTGTGCTTTCATATGCTCTTCCCCCTCCTCTACTCTCCCTCTGTTGCTTGCTTCCATCTTCCCCCCACCCTGACGCCGACGCTGCCGACGCTCCTTCGCACGACGCCGACGCCTCTCCACCCCTCCATCGCCCCTGACTCCGACGCCAATGCCGACGCCGCCAACGGCTTCACCTCCGCCTACACCCCCGAACCCGATGTTGATGCCGACGCCCCTGCCTCCCTCTTGCGACCTCCGGTCCCTTCTCTCTCTCTTTCCTCCTCGAAGCCGCACCTCTCTTCCAGTGAACCGCGACGCTGACGCCCCTCTGCCAATTGCCTCCGTCGCCCCCGACTCTAACGCCTCTCAAGCTGGTTGCCTCCGTCTTCGCGGTTCGGTGAGGTCTCGAGGATGCCCTCGTGCTGCGTCTCTTCTTCCTTGCTCAGCAACACCGTACTGCCTCTCTCTCTTTCTGAGTGTGTCTCTCTGTGCATTCTTTCATCCATGAGGGAAGTATTTCGACTAGGGTTCAGGGGTTTCGCCACCCCTTCTTTGAGGTTCGTCCGAGTACCTCTTATTTTTGCATGAACCCAAGGTGAATTTTATAGTCTTTCTTTCCAGATGACTACCCTTTTCACTTCAATCGTTCCTTGAGCAAAAGTGACTGCTGAGCAACAATGCGACGGCAGTTTCGAATCTTAGGTTTCGCTCTGTGATGCTAAGCCTTGCTTTGGTTCCTTAAAAAGTTGCTGACTTTTTCACACATCGTAGCTTTGTGGCTGCTCCGAGATTCTGGGCTGGTCGTTCTATCGTCTTGCTCGGAGCGAGCGAAATGGTGTCCAAAAGGGGCGTGTCGAAAGGATTGGTGGCTTTAGTTCCTAGTTCCACCCCTGTTTTGGGGACTTGACCATTTAGCATTCTTTTTTTTTGCAGAAAAATTCAGGTGCAAGCATTGGTGAAGTCGTGTTGTCTAATAATGACCCGGCCAAAATTGAGGCAATGACATTTCATGAATTGAGAGCTACATTGAGGTGGGGATGAATTGTTTTAGTTGCAAGCGTGTGATAGTTGTTATAGTGTTTCCCGCATAACCTTTACGGTAAGTAAAAATCAAGTTTTTCTATTTGATGCTTGCAAGGGAGATTATTGAGCAGGGAAATGAATATTACTGATGGAAAACCATGAGGTCTTGAGAATTTGCCTTCAACAAAGAGCGGGGAAGATTTTTGGCCCCTTTTTATTTCAAAAAGAGTTGTTGGGCAAGAAATAGAAAAAAAAAATGAAATGTCAGGTTTGGATGCCAAATTTTATTTGCTCAATAAAACACCGAGGTTTTAAACTAGGTGCGTGCAAAGTTTGATGGAATAATTTTGAGTACGGAAACACATACGAATTTATTTCCAAAAGCTTTAAAGAACAAAAGAAGTTGGCCAAGTTCATTTCAAAAAGAGTTGTTGGGCAAAAAAAAAAAAAAGAGGTATCGGGTTTGGACGCAAAAATTTATTTGCTCAATAAGACAATGAGGTTTTAAATTAGGTGTGTACAAAGTTTGATGGAATAATTTTAAGTACGAGAATACATACAAATTTATTTCCGAAAGCTTTAAAAGAAAAAAAAAACAATTGGCCAAGTTTATTTTAAAATGGGTTGTTGGGCAAGAAATAGAGAAAAAAAAATAAAGTGTCGGGTTTGAATGCCAAATTTTATTTGCTCAATAAGACAATGAGGTTTTAAAGTAGGTGCGTGCAAAATTTGATGGATTAATTTTAAGTATGGGAGCACCTACGAGTTTATTTTTGGTAGAATGGAGAATCCTCTTGTTCTCTCTCGTTCATATATAAACGCAAACTCACAAAACCCTAAAACTATTAAATTTTTATACATACTTCAATCAAACCAGACTACCATGAATACATTCTAAATATGGTCATATTGCTTTATTCTCATGGAGATATAAATTCACAAGAAAAACAAGACTACAAGTGAAAAGGTGTTGAATATGCCTTTGTAAGCTTTGGTCAACAACTTATTCTGCATTCACTCGCAAATCACAAGGTCATTTGCTACAAATACAAAGCATGAATTGCAATAAATAAACATAATAACAAATTGCGTGTGGCAGATCTAATGGCGATAGATACAACCCTAACTATACTTCAAGAGAAAACCATAATGTATCTGTGCTTCCTCACTTGCTCAATAACTGGCTCCGTCAATGGACAGTGCTTCTCATTACAATTTCAAATCTAATTCTCCATCTAAAACTGAGTAGAAGTTCTGTCTAAGGGTAGGCAAAACTCTCACAAAGGAGTCTGCTAAAGAATTGTCCCTTTTCATGCTCGACTCGTGATCTTACATCAACAAGGCTAAGGTAAATTAATCCACTATCAGCTGTTCTTGGTGCAGTTCGCGTCTGTACCATGCTGGGTGCAATGACGATACCCAACAGTGACGAAATTCTCAAATCTCTTTAGAACTGCTGTTACTTGCCTGCAACAACCGTTCATTCTCCTCATAAATCAAATGCGGTGCCTTGCCTACCTCTCTCGACAACAACTTCACGGCCCCCTTCAGAACATGATGCTCCCAGCTCTAAACATCTATTTTAACGAGAAGAACTAGTTCTGACTCTAGTATCACTTCGTCCAGTGGGATGGACCTCACTTGAAGTTCTATTTCTTCATTGGACTTGAATGCCAACTTGGCACCGGCTGATGAGACAGCATTGTTGTCGAGCCGGCCAACCAATTGAAAACATCAGTCAGCGTGGACATGATCAACACAGCAAAAAGCATAGTCAGATACCAACAATAAAAGAATAATTGTGCTATCAATCTTCTTATAAGAATGACTGCATCGGTATCGGGAATTCAAAACATGATTAGATCATACGACATCTAGGACTAGAAGGAGCTAATGCAGATTGAATTCAAAACATGATTAGATCATATGACATCTGTGCTCATGGATGATATATACAAAATCCCTCCAAGTATAATATAAAATTCACAACATAGGTAGGCCAAAATTGCTACAATTGCAATGAGATTTAGGTGATCCAAACGAGCTTTGGAAAATCTGAACAAGAAATATATTAGGAACTCCATATACCTAACAAACTTTGTCAATCTAAACCAAAGGCAGCAACTCAAAGTAATATATTTTTCCCAAATGAGCCAAAAGCAGCAACTCAAAGTAATATATTCTTCTCAAATGAGCCAAAGGCAGCAACAATACCAAAATTTCTAGGCGAGACAGAGACATTCTACGCGAGACCATCCACAAACTCATGTCAGCAATTTGCCCAGCCATCCAATTCAACAACCACAAACCCATTACTGTGACAAACCCATGTCAACGAAATTTAAAATAAAATTCAAGTGAAATCAAGACAACATAAATATAAAGCACCGCAATTTCAAGAAGATGATGAAGGCATTCAGTGAGCGTAAGCAAGCGGGTGAATCTAAGCAAGCGTCGGATGTAGGCGTCGGGCGAGCGTCGAATGAAGATGTTGGGTGAGCCGAGCGTCGGACGGAGGCGTCGGGTTGACACACACGTTGGATGGAGACGTCAGGCGAGCGTCGACCAGAAGGGTTGGATGGAGGCTTCGAACAGAGGTGTTGGGCGAGCGTTGGCTGGAGGGGTTGGACAGAGGTGTCAAGCAGAGTCAGTGGGCGAGCGGAGGCCAAAGGATTTCAATGGAGGTGTTGAACGGAGGCATCCACCAAGAATCAATGTTGGGCACCATGAATCAAGGGAAGATCCCCTTAATTTAGGGTTCCTACTTGATTTTGAGAAAGAACCCAGCCATCCCCACGCTCTTTTCTCTTCACACCTTTTTCTCTTCACGCCTTTTTCTCTTCTGCCTTTTCTCTTTGGCTTTTATTTTTTTTTAAAGCAAAACGATGATGTTTTACTCTCCGGTGCCATGTCAGCGTTGGCAATGCCGACCGGTGCTAAATAGGATGCCACATTAGATTTTTCCGACTATGCATAGCCGGATGGACTGAATCTGGAACAAAAACAAAAGGTTAAGGACTAAATTGGCCAAAAAAAAAAGGTTTAGGACTGAATTGGCATAATTGCAATAGGTTTAGGACTTTTTTGGTAATTTTCCCAATTTTTGAGGTAAACTTTCAAACATCAAATTAGAGAAAAAGCTTTTTTTTTTTTTTTTTTTTTTTTTTTTTTATTGTCATGACCACAAGAAATGGTTTGCATCAGAGATCAATTACAAAAGCTTGAAGTTCTGGGATTTAATTGGTCATGTAGCCAACCGCTTATTGCTGCTTTGTTTTGATGTCCATGAGCTAGTCAGTCCATTAAGCAGAGGCCACCGCAACTTCACTGGTCGACATCACAAGCAAAAGAATTCGAATTAATTCTTCTACTGGCGAGGTCAACTATTTACAGAAAGGCAAGATTTTGAATGAAATCCATGGCGTTAGTAGATAATTACCCAAATCACTAGACATTTTCGGTTATTCTAGTCACATATGGCTTATAATGTTAATCATGTGGAAAGAATAGGCGAAGGAGGAGCAATAGTTTATGCAGCCTTCTTCTTGAGGGGCGTAATGACCGTGTTATATTTTCGAGGTATTTCGGAACGATGATAGCAGCCCAAAGAACTTTGGCCTCCACTGCGGTTATGACAACCGGGAGCAATGTGAGTAGTCGCTTTTGAGTTCTGCATATATCTCGAAGCCCATTGTATTTTTATTTTTTTTTATTCTTGGCATTGTATTCGATTCTATGTTGTATTGATGATCTTACGCAAGTGCCTTTTTTTCAGAGTCCTGACTGAGTAAGGTTGTTTAATATTGTACCGCACAATCTATATGGAGATCGATACACTCATGTTTAAAATGTCACAAGTTTAGCCCATCGTGTGAAATTGATTGGCTTTTGGTATGGGGGATGAGACAGTGCATAGAGAAGTTGCCGATTGCCATTTGATAGAACTCATGCTTTGAATCTTCTGGGAAAAACTTCATCAGATGCTTTTGTTGATGCTTAGCTGAAATTGAATTGACGAAAAATACCTTTCAATATATCCAAATAGATGTTTCACCAGAATTGAATCAACGATGAAATACCTATTGAATATATGTAGATCAATGTGTGAATCGACAAAGGTTGCATGGGGTCATTTATTGATTTTGGATAGGAAAGTAGATGACAAGGTATTTCAAGGAACGCAGGCTGGAGGCAATTGCAAACAGTCATTTAAATTACGGGAAAGTAAAGACAAATATAAGTTTGCAAAGAACATTGAGTTATGTGATTGATTGTGGTGATTTACAAAAATTACAATGTGGTTATTTATAATCCACAATCATGGTTACAAATGGTTATTAAATGTGAAAGATAGATTACTAATCCTATCATCATAACAAATAACCTTTTAGTTCTATATGAGGTTACCAAAAGTTACAGCAACACTAATCTACAAGAAGTTACAAATCCGAAACTATCCACATTAACCTAACTATGAATAAGGGTGTTGTAGCTTTGATGAGTTGCAAATCAGAGTATAGAAATATTTAAGGGCTACCTCATCCAATTTTAAGGTGTTGCAACTTAAAAAGTACAAATCACCGAGCAGAAGTTACAATGCACTTCACAGCACAGTCAAGCACAACATGGTTATAGCTCAACTATGACGACACTAAACAAACTCATTAAAGATGGAATCACACAATTGTTGCTCCATTAGTATGTATTTACACTTGTGATTTCACTATCAATCCAAGACCTCACATGGAACAATAATTCATCACGCGAGATCAAATGAAAACTAAGCTGAGTCTCAAGATGATTGCACTCCGGATATGAGCATATCCCAATCACTTCCTCCATATGCCTCTACTGTCAAACCATTCCTTCAAAAACCTACGACCCAATGCACCTCGAACGTGGGCATAGTGCACTCGCAATCACTATGAAGAGCATAGGCTACTACTTTTGACATAACTACAAATTAATACAACTTATGATGATCGGCTTTTGTCTTAATGCTCCTCCTCCTCCTTTTGTAACTTAAATAAAGCATCAGACATGTTTGAAATGATTTGTGATCATTAGAATATCCATAAATTGTCACACTCATAGAGGTGGGGGTGGCAATTCAATACCAGTCCGTAGAGGTTTATTGAGAAAAATTAGATGCGACCCAAGAGTGCTAATTCAAAGGAAATACAAATTGACATACTTTCACTAATATTCAATTGAAAAAAAGCTTTTCGCAATCACCGGGAAATAAGATTTGATGTTCTGCTGAATAAGGACATGAAATCCGTTTTCTACGGAAATAGGACTCAAGTTCAAATTCGCCATGAGAACATGGAAAATAATGTGCGTGGAGTCACGGTACCAGATCTTTATAAAATTTGCGAAAAAAAGATAGAACGAATTAGACATGGAAAATAATGTGAATGTGTCGTCAACTGCGGGGTTTTTTTTCCTCAAACAGCAGGGATGACTCACTGGTAAAGAGGTATAAATGCATACCAGAAAGAAGTCTTCAAGAAAGCATGGAAGGGATTTTGGGCTAGGTTCAAGGTATACCAAAGCTTCGTCAATTGATTGATCCAATATCAAAAAAAAAAAAAAAAAGATTCATAATTAGAATTGCTATTAAAGGAAAGGAACAAAAGGAACTAGGGAAAGAATCCTCAACGAGACAATTTTCCCACTGAAAGCGCAAGGCGGGGCAATTCACAGTTTTGAGTGGGTTGGTGTACTGTATACCCTATTATAATTTGTTACACACATAGTAAAGTAAAATATAAAAAAAGGTATATGTTATTAAGATGAATACAAACACATTAACATAAATAAATAAATAAATAGAGTTAAGTCCATGAGATTGTAATTCTTTTAATAGTATACAATATAAATAGTTTAAAACAGAAAAAATATAGAAAAATAAATCTTTTAATAACTCGAAACTAAACGAAATTTTTGATGATTATATACTAAAATTTAAAAAAAAAAACAAAATTTTTTTCCCTCGCTGGAGGTGGCCCCGTGAGGACGGGGCTCGCCCCGGGCCATACGGGACACGACGTGGTGGCAGGGCAAAGCTCCGCCCCATGGGAAGGGGACGGGAGTCCATCCCTAGCCATGGACAAGTTCCACCACGCAATGATTCCTCCGGCAGCTGCCACTCATGGTCTTCTTTTATCCACCACTGGCAACAGATGTTAGCTGGCGACGACTTGCCCTTCGTGGAAGAAGGAGAAGGGGAAAACAAAAAGCAATGAAAAGAAAAATCATGACAAAAACTTTTCAACCATTGTGACCAAAGATATTATTATGTTTTTCCTTAAATGAAACAATTTTTCAATATAATTTTACCTTTCAAATTCAAAGAATCTCTGCCACGATGGCTACATTCCTCTACCAACTGATGAGAGATGATGGGACATGATAAATTTGTGTTGAAATGATTTTGCGCTCGCCAAAATCATTCTCCCCAATTATGGTCTCGCTCGTTGAGGTGTTGGAAGCAAACCATTACAAGACCAAACTTGAATAAATTAGAGGCTTATCAAGAAAAACCGTATACGATATTAGAGAGTTAATTCAAAGACAGCACAAATTTACACACCTTCATTAATATTCAATTGAAAAAGAAGCTCTTGCAATCATCAGGAAATGACACAAATAATTAACAATAGATGTCCATTTATTTCACGGAAAATTAATTAAATGAAAATTTTCCTAGAAAATATCACTTGTATCACATAAAAATGATATAAAAATTATTTTCACTGTTGAAGAATATATTGAAGGTTGACTAATTATTGCAATTGATACACATAATCATTTTTAGCAAGTCATCTGTGTTTTGCATAATAAACAGAGCCTAAATTTTGACGATGCTCTAAATAAATCCCATTTCCACATAAATATGACTCGGTTTCAAATTCGCTGTTGGAACATGGAAAATAACTTGTGTGGTACTAAACTTCGTAATACTTGCGAACAAAAGGTAGACCAAATCAGACATGGAAAAGAGGCGCAAACATGAGAAATAATGTCTATGTGGATCAAAAAATGCGGGGTCTTTTCCTGAAACAGCAGGTATGCCAAAGGTAAGTGAGCTGATTGATTCAATATCGCCAAAAAAATAAGCAACTAGAATTAGAATTAGAATTGCAATTAAAGAAGAGGAAAAAGAGAAAGAATTTGCGTCGTTCGGTGCCCCCATCTTGACCAAGCCAACTTTCCTTGTGAAAGCGTAAGGCGGGGCAATTTACAGGAGCGGGGGGTTGGTATATCTTACACCCTATTAAATGAGGATTTGATTATTATATCATACACCCTATTATAATTTGTTGCACATTTAATTGTAAAATAAAAAACAAAAACGTATACGCTATTGAGTGATTACAAACATATTAATACAAAAAGTAGAGTGAAGCCCATGAGATTGTGATTCTTTTAATAATTATAGAATGAAGATAAGTTTAAAACACACAAAAATTATAGAAAAATAATTCTTCAAATAATTCATGACCATTATGAAAATTTTTAATAATTATATGCTAACATTTTTTAAAAAAATTACTGAAACTTTTTTCCTTGCTGGGCGTAGTGCACCGTCCCCGTGAGGATTATGATCATAATCCATTATCCAATCATGCTATGTTACAAAGAAGAAGGGAATGATTTCAACCATCAATTCAAGATGGAATCACACCATTATTGATCCATTTGTATGCATTTCTACTTGTGATTTCATTTTCAATCGAAGGCTCACATAGAACAATAATCCATCACGCTAGAGATCAAAAGAAAACTAAGCTGAGTCTTGGGAGGATTGCACCCCGGACGTGAGCATATCCTAAGCACTTTCTCCCTAATCCATATATGTTGACCCTCGGATCATTCCTTCAAAAACCTATGACCCAGTCCACCTCAGATGCGGGCACAATGCACTGGAAATCACTATGAACAGCATAGGTTACCACTTCTGGCATAACTACAAATTAGTACAACTTAGGAGGATCAGCTTTTGTCTTAATCCTCCTCCTCCTCCCCCCTTCTTTTCTGACTTACATAAAGCATTAAACATTTTAAAATGACTTTTCGATCATCAAAATCATTCTCTCCGTGTCACGCTCATAAAGATGGAGGTGGCAATTCATTACAGACACACTTTCACTAATATTCGATCGAAAAAAAAGCTTTTCGCAATCATCGGGAAATAATAGAAATAGTCAATACTAGATTTGATGTTCCGCCAAATAAGGATGTATAGTCCCTTTTCCACGGAAATATGACTTGGGTTCAAATTTGCCCTGGGAACACGGAAAATAATGTGCGTGGATTCACGGTACCGGACCTTCATAAGATTTGTCAACAAAAAGGTAGTGCTATTAAAGGGAAAAAAAAACAAAAGGAAACAGGGAAAGAATCTTGAACGATACAAATTTCCCGTGAAAGCGCAAGGCGGGGCAATTCACAAGGCTGAACGGGTTGGTATATCATACACCCTATTATAATTTGTTACACACTTAGTAATAAATTAAAAAATATATATATTTTGCTAAGTGAATACAAACAAATTAACATAAATAAGTAGAGTTAAGTTATGAGATTGTAATTCTTTTAATAGTATAGAATATAGATAGTTTAAAACAGGAAAAAATATAGAAAAAATAAATCTTTTAATAATTCATATAGAAAGATAATTCTTCCAATGATTCATCACATTATGAAAATTTTAATAATTATATACTAAACTTTAAAAAAAAATTAATGAAACATTTTTCCTTGCTGGGCCTACCGCACCGTCCCCGTGAGGATGGGCCTCACCCCGCCCCACACGGGGCATGGGATGGTGACAGTCCATCCCTAGCCGGTGGACAAGTTCCCACAGGCAGTGATTCCTTCGGCAGCTGTCGACGAGTTGCCCTTCGTGGAAGAAGGAGAAGGGGAAAACAAAAAGAAATGAACGAAAAAAAAAAAAGGAAAAAAACTGGTCAACCATTAAAATATAAGATTCTAGAAAAATATTAATTACAAGTGATCTTTTAAAATTTAATCATCCTATCATATAACCCTCTACAATTTATTCCACGACTAATAGTAAAATAAAAAATATATATGTTGTTAGGTGAATAATACAAACAAAATAATATAAATAAGTAGAGTCAAGATTATGACTATAGTTACATGCATTTACCAACGAATGAAAGATGATGGGATATAATAGTTAAAATTTCACTTACCCAAACGCTATTATGTACCAATGTTTGATGAATTGAAAATAAATAATGACTAATGACATCCCCGAACTACTATTCATAATAAAAGTTAGGGTTAATACCCTAAAAACCACAAACTAGCACACATGTGATAAATTTATCACAAATTATTTTTTTGATCATGAAAAATCCCAAACTGGTATATCTGTGACAAATTTATCCCGACTGACCATAAAAAACTATAAATTAGTAGATTTATGACAAATTTACCAAAAAAACCCCAAACTAGTAAATTTATAACAAATATACCATTCGTTAAATTGGATTAATATCACAAAAATATCACAAAAATTGCAAATTGTAATAAACGAACCATAAAACCTCAAATTGGTATACCCGTCAACGGTCACATGTTATTTAACTTAATAATTTGACGGTAAAATTTAACGAAAACTATCATAGGGTAAATTTGTCACAAATATACTGGTTTGAGGTAAATTTGTCAAAGGTATACCAGTTTAAAGTTTTTTGTGGTCAAAAAAATAGTTTAGAGTAAATTTGTCACAAGTGTACCTATTTGGGATTTTTGAGGGTATTAGCCCTAAAATTAAATACGTAACATGTTTGGCTTTTAAGAGGTTGCTTGGCATAATATTTCCACGGTAGATTAGCTATGAATAAGGCTGCTGTTGGAAGGATTTTGGGATCATCAAAATCATTGTCTCCCCAAATTGTCTCGCAAACATAGGTAGGAGTGGCAATTTATAACAAGGATGGACTTGAGCAAGCTAGACATTTATCAAGAAAACTCCTACACGACACACTAGAGCTAAATTGGTCTTGAGCAGGACCTTAAAAGGCTTTGACCACGGGAAAGTCCAAGTAAAGGTCGGGTTAGGCCTTGAAAAATATTCCAACCACATTGCTCCTTCCGTTCACAACACCCTCATGGGGGTAGGGGGCAGCCTGGATCCCCGCGATGCCTTCCCCCTAAAACACGGGGGCATGGTACAGGGAAATGAAAGGTCCGGGGGGAAACCCCTAGGCTACACGACACACTAGAGCTAATTCAAAGATGACACAAATCAATACATTTTTACTCATATTTAATCAAAAATAGAATTCGCAATCATCTTGAAATGATTTAGATAATCAATATTAGATTTGATGTCACGAATTGTCAATCCTAACTAGAACTAGAACGTGAAAAAGTTAATTTTTTATTAGGGATGTTCCGTAAAGTATATACGTCAAGATCCCCTTCCACATAAGTATGACTCGGGTTCAAATTCACCGTGGGAACGTGGAAAATAATGTGTGGAGTCTCCAACGATTAGTAGTTTCGTGGTCTTTTCCTCGAGAAGGAGTTTCCGTGGGAGGTCATTCAATGGTCGCAACCGACTCTCGTCCCAGAATTGGTTTCCCTCTTGTCTCATGCTTCCCCCCAATCCTCTTGTTGTCAGAGTTGGTAGGGTCACCACTCAGCGAATTGACTATACAGGAGGGATTGACTTGCTGTAAGAGGTATGAATACAGACCAGAAAGAACTTTCAGGATCTATATAAAAATCTCTTCTCTGTTCATTATATAGCTCAAGTTGATCAATCAATAGATATCACTTTACTCATTCCTTCTTGCCCTCCCTTGGCCAATTAATGCTCATGAAATGGGACATTCGTGTCTCAATTGTCCACAACTCCATTGTCCTTGTCTTCTTTTTACTGCCCTTCTCCTGCTGTGCTTCAATGAAGTCATTTCTGCTACAAACAATACAGATAGGCTTGCATTGCTTGCATTCAAGGCCGAAATAACTAGTGACCCATCCGGGTTGCTTAACTCATGGAATGATAGCACGGACTTCTGCCGATGGTATGGGGTTAAGTGCGGTCGTCGACACCACAGAGTCAGGAAATTGGACCTCAATTCCCAAGGACTCTTGGGATCCATCTCACCTCACATTGGGAATCTCAGCTTCTTGAGAATATTGAATCTCGAAAACAATAGCTTCAGCCTCGAAATCCCTCCACAAATTGGTCGGTTGCGTTGGCTCCAAGCCTTGTATTTATCAAATAATTCACTAAGAGGCGCGATTCCCAGGAATATATCAAGTTGCCCGAACCTTGGAATTCTGCTGCTTGATTACAACCAATTGGTTGGACGAATCCCCATGGAGCTAGGCTCCTTGTCAAATGTTCAAGAGCTCAGCTTTGCTAGGAACCAATTAATTGGCAGCATCCCTTCATCTATGGGCAACTTATCATCTCTATTGTGGATTTATCTTAGCGAAAATGGTTTGAGTGGGATTATTCCCCAATCTCTAGATCGATTGACCAAGCTAGAAACAATTGACTTGTCAAGGAACAAGCTTTCAGGTAACTTTCCGCCTTCCATCTTCAACTTGTCTTCGCTGGTTGAAATTGACGTAGGTGATAACCACATCCATGGCAATCTTCCTGAAGATATAGGATTCACTCTCCCAAATCTTCAAACGTTGACCATTGTTCAAAACCACTTTACCGGATCAATTCCTTCCTCGATATCAAATGCCACAAATCTAAGATATCTCCAACTTGCAGCCAATGAGCTCTCTGGAAAAGTCCCTTCACTAGCAAATCTACATAACCTTCTAAAGGTTCTCTTAGACAGAAATTATCTTGGGAGTGGAAGGGTTGATGCAAATGAGTTGAGCTTCCTTTGCTCACTTACGAATGCCGCTAACTTAGAGGTGTTGTCCGTAGTTATCAATAGATTAGGTGGGATCCTTCCCGTATGCATCGGTAATTTATCCACTACTCTTATGGCCCTACAAGTAGGCATGAATATGATATCAGGTGAGATCCCAAGAGAGATTGGTAATCTTGTGAACCTACAAAGATTGGACATGGGAGACAACCTACTTTTCGGTCTAATCCCATCAGATTTAGGAAACCTTTCAAATCTTGCATCGCTAGACTTGTCGAATGACAATCTATCTGGCATAATCCCATCCTCTTTACAAAGTTTGCAAAATTTGTTATTTCTATGGATCGACGGAAATAACTTTGAAGGGCCGATTCCTTCGTACCTAGAAAAGCACAAGAGCTTGACAATTATGGGTTTTTCTAGAAACAATTTTAGTGGTCCTGTTATATTCCCCGTGGCTGGGAGCCTCCTTATTTTGGATTTGTCTTGGAACCATCTGAATGGAGTCCTTCCGATGGAAATCGGGAACTTGAAACATTTGGACACATTGGATGTCTCGGGAAATATTCTGGACGGTGAAATCTCGAGCAGTCTAGGCAATTGTGATGCACTAGCGTTTCTAGCAATGCGAGATAATCTCTTCCGTGGGTCCATTCCTCAATCAATGAGATCATTAAGAAACATTGAGGAACTAGATCTTTCCAACAACAGTTTCTCCGGTGACATTCCAAAGTTCCTAGAGGCATTTCAATATTTGGTAAAGTTGAATTTATCTTATAATCATTTGGAAGGCCCGCTACCGACTCAAGGAGTTTTTAGGAATGTGAACGCAACTTTTGTTGTCGGAAATAAAAAGCTTGTGGAGGAATGCCTGAATTTGAGCTCCCTAAGTGTGTCTCTCGAAACTCCAAAAGCAAACAACGAGCCCATAAGTTGAAACTCACCATTGCCATGCTTTTTGGCCTTTTAGGAATAACTCTCACTATCACTTTCCTATATCTATGTTGGTTGAAACGGAAAAAAAACAAGCCGATTTCAAGCTCATTAGATGATTCATTGCCAAACCTATCTTATGGAACTCTTCTAAAAGCGACCGATGGCTTTTCTTCGACTAATCTAATTGGGGTCGGAAGTTTTGGGTCCGTCTACAAGGGGCTACTCCAAAATAATGGAAATGTCATTGCAGTGAAGGTGCTTAATTTAACACGGCATGGTGCACTCAAGAGCTTCAAAGCTGAGTGCAAGGTTTTAAAGTGTATAAAACACAGAAATCTTCTGAAAGTCTTGACGGCATGCTCAGGCATTAATTATAAGGGTGATGAGTTTAAGGCCTTAGTTTACGAGTTCATGGTCAATGGCAGCTTAGAAGAGTGGTTGCACCCCAATCCAACTCCAAATGATGCAAATAGGCATTCCAAGAAATTGAGTCTCATCCAAAGGATAAACATTTCCATTGATGTTGCTTTTGCATTAGATTATCTTCACAATCAATGCGAAAGCCCAGTTATTCATTGTGATCTAAAACCAACCAATGTCCTTCTAGATGCGGACATGGTTGGACATGTTGGTGACTTTGGGTTGGCGAAAATTGTCCTCGAATCTACCTCCGACGCTAGAGCAAGTTTGAGTTCTGCTGGTTTAAGAGGAACAGTTGGTTATGTCGCTCCTGGTAAAAAGTCTCCCTCCTTTCCCCTTCCCCTCACCCCCCCACCCCCTTAAAATAATAATAATAATAATAATAATAAAGCTTAGACCCTATCATTATCAGCCTATTGTTATAGAGACAGTGTTTTCTGTTTTGTCATCTCTTCAAGATACTATTATGTGAATTCAAATTCATTTTGACATTTCTAATGCCACAATGTGTGTAAATTGCAGAATATGCCAACGAAAGCCAAGTCTCAAGAGAAGGTGATGTCTATAGTTATGGTGTTCTCTTATTAGAGATGTTCACTGGATTAAGTCCCACTAGCAACATGTTTAGAGATAATTTGAATCTCCATAATTATGTTGCTGAGGCTCTACCCCAACGAGCTGTGGAGATTACTGATCCCGTGCTGCTTCACGAAGGGGACAGCCACAACAATTCCCAAGATTCACTTCATGAAAGAAACCGCATATTTCAAGGATGTTTGGAAACAATATATCGTATTGGACTTGCTTGCTCCGTGGAGGATCCTAGAAGACGCATGAGCATCGACAGAGTAGCAACCCAGTTGGACTCGATCAGGAAGAAACTTTTTGCAACTTCTTTAATTGAATAGATGAGACACGAATAGATGATATTGAAAGTAGCAAGTTTCTTCATTTTCAATAATGAATCTTTCCAGTGCTATATGCGAATGAAAAAAGGAATGGACAAACCTTTGACTTTCCTAATTTTCATGTGAATCTAAGAGAGTATCGTCCCGGCATTCCTACTCTAAAGGATTAGCCATTAATTCACAATTTTTAGCATGTTTTGTCCGGATGACATTTCTTGACATATTAATGGGTTAAAAAAACCAAAATTATGAGCCAATTAACAATTCTGATACTTGAGGTGAATTTTCAAACATCACATTTGAGCAGAAAACTTGTTCTAGTCCTGACCACAAGCAACGGTTTGCATCAAATGTTGATTGTTAAAGCTTGAAATTTTGGGATTAGAGTGGTCTTGTTGCCAACCGCTTTTATATAATTGCTGTTATGTCTTCGTTTCCGTCCTTCGAAGTCCATTAGTCCAATATCCAGAGGCGACCGAAACGTCACTCGATCACATCCAATTGAAAGCATTCAAATTAATTCTTCTACTTGCGAGGTCAACTAGTACAGCGGAAAAGGCATTCTGGCTTACTATAGTCACTATACCATGCATTAGCATTGATGTCACAATAAAGCAGCAAGTTGTTTGGTTGGGCAATGGCCTCTACAATTCGACTCGATCTCCGTTTTTCATTAGTTTTCTTTCCTTTTTTTTCCTTCACTTTTTCCTTTTGTTGAAGAAACTTCCTCTTGAGCGATTTGTCCTTCCAGTTCAGTATCATATTACTAGGCTAGTTATAGTTAAAACTTAAAAGAGTATCTGATGTTCTGGCTGCTTTCTTTTCCGGTTCATTCACAAGCACCTAATTCAATCTTAGGCGCAGTTCACAAGCTGTGATATTCCCTGTTTAAAGCAGAAAAACAAAGGAGTCCCGCAATACATATGAACAAGGGTACTAAGAAAGTTTCTAAACAGAGGGATCTGTTACATAATTATTCGTTTAAGTTGAGACAACTTACATGGAAGAACAGTAAAATCTAGAGAAAAGAATGGACGCTATAGAAAAACAATCGCCTAGTTCTGGAAGATAACAGAGGTTGGAAGTAGAGTGAAACCAATCCCCGATTTTATGGGTGCACTCCCCAGTTAACAGCACATTGTTCAAATATGATATTGTTAACACCCATTTCAAGTTCATTTAGAAAAAAAAAAAATGAAAATCACCGTTTTGAAACGATTTTACCTTCAGTTTCTCGATTTGATTCTGCAGAGACTGCTGGAACTCAGTTTCCCCAACAATATCTGCTAAAAGAGCTTTTTGTTCCCTTTCCAAAGTCTTAACATCCATTGCCCTTAGCTCTTCCTACATCATACCCCAGCAAACAAAGATGCTAAGTCTTAACTACAACCAAGTACAATCAATACAAAGTCCTGGACCTGTACTTCAAGGACCCATTTTAGAACCAAGTTCAAGAGATAAGCCAAAACACATTAATAGAACTTCAAGGTACCTATATCTGTAATGATTTGGTTCATTAAAACCAAATGCAGGCATTCTAAATAGGTATTGCATGAACTACAGGTATTATGATGATTGAGTATAATGCGTACTTGACAATACCTATAGCCTTGATACTTACCTTGACTGGCTTTTCATTTGCTCAATTTGCTGCTTCATCTGCAATAATAGGAGTTGCAATAGCACCATTAGCGTTCATGAAGAAATGATGATGAGCTGCAAATTGAGGATATTAGCTCCAAATGTTTAGCTGCCCCTCGACAACTTTGCTTCCATATTTCATCATTACAATAATGTCTTCCCTCGTCAAAGTGATCACAAATTGGACATCACACTCATGCGAAAAGGTGAAATTAGCAGATAAAGATGGTAGCATAAATACCAAATCAAAGCTAAAAACCCCCCTAGAGGTATTAGTTTAAGCGCTTAGGCATGTCATTTGAATCGAGCTGCTCCATGGCAGTTTCTGCTAGATTATAAAATTGAAATGGAACATGCTTCATTCAGGACCATGAGAGCATTGTAGTGCATATTATCACATATCCAATATAGGCTTTGACAATTAGTGAAAATCATTTTAACCAGACAAGTGAAATCAACGCATTGTGAAATTTAGATGTGGACTACTTAACTGCAGAATTTTCTGCCGCCAACTTAGCTTTTGTTTTTTTGATCTTGTCAGGTTTTACTGTCGCAGAGTGCACACTGAAGATCAGTTCCTCGTTTGCTCCCTTGTTCTGTCGGTTCAAGCACTAAATTTAAGTAACTACTCTGTTCAATGAACATAATTCTTTTGTTTTTGGTTTTTCGTCTGTAAGTACCACGTTTTCAGTAAGCAGGTGACTGGAAAGTTTGCCTCTTGCTGCAAAGGTATCAGCATTAGTTATCAAAAGTAAACCGCAATGGAAGTTTTTGTAACACATAACCTCACGGTGCAGAGTACGGGGAGCGAGGCTCCTAATCTTATCTGCTTACTGGCGCTTACATGTAGGTGTAGGTGATAAGTTTTCCTCGTGTAGATTCTGCTTTAAGTTGGACATCAGAGTACAATGACCAGATGAAGCAACGAATGGCCCAACAACACTAAGGCCTAGACTAGTAATATGGCTTTCATGACCGACACGGGTGAGTTACAGACGACCTCCGCTTTACTAAGTACATTGACAATGCTCCAGCAAAAATAAGGAAAGGTCGACAGAGAATCAGCAGTTATTAAAGGGAATTGACGAACTTATCTCAATGAAATATTTGTCAAACTAAACTCATACCAATGGAAAGAAAAACAAAACCGTTCTTGTTTCAAGTGTATGGCCAAATGATGATCTATGCTGAAGAAATAGGTGTACGTGCTTTTAAAAAGCACAATACATCATGAGGACATAAAAATAAAAACTCTAAAGAAGATCGCATGTCAGCAATATATGCCTCCATTGGCTTATAGTTAAAACTTGAAAAAGTTAAATATCCATACGTCCAGCTGCATAGAAATAGGTGTACGTGCTGTTAAAAAGCACAATAGATCATGATGACATAAAAATAAAAACTCTAAAGAAGATCGCATGTCAGCAATATATGCCTCCATTGGATTATAGTTAAAACTTGAAAAAGTTAAATATCCATACGTCCAGCTGCAACCTTTTCTTCATCAAATGTTTCCTTGACCTGCCAATATTCTGGTTAGCAAAGCACTGCTATGATCTAAAAAACATATTACTAACCATTTGGCTTCTGACCAACAAAAAAAAAGGAAAAAAAAAAAACATTTGGCTGCAAGATAATAGCCAAGACAGAAAGGCATTAGAGAATTCAATGTGGTTAACAAACATTTTCTTAGAGGGGAACCATGATATAATTGATGTTCCCCCCATTAAATTCAGCCTTCAGTTCACAAAATAACAGAAGTTCAGCCTTCCAAAGACTGACATTGAGGAACTACAAGAGGTAAAAAAGTGACTGAACCAATGCAAACCAAGATGTTTGTACGTGTTTGTCGTGTACATAAAAGTACATATATAAATTGAATCGCAGAAAAGGATGATCCTCCTCGACATGACAAATTTAAAATCTAATGGTAACAGCAAGTCCAAACGTAGAATAAAAAAGGAGTACCAAGTCATGCACTTCTGTATCTGGGCTTGGTGTGCGACAGTTAAGCCATCCCTAAAAGAACAAGATAAAAAGACCGTCAGCTTGGTGGACATTCTGATAAGAGGTCAAAACTCGAGAAATCTTACTTTTTTTTCTTTCTTTTTTTTTTTGGGTCATAAGAGAAATGTTACTTGTGGCTGCTGGAATTTGACATCTATATCCTCAGCAACCTTGGCATAGTAAGTGCTGAAAAGTCCAAGAAATTCAGTGAAGAGTTGAAGAACGCAGCACCTTTTTGGGTTCAAGGACACAACAAGAACAGGCTACTGACCTTTTCTCAACTAGTTTGGCCGATTAGCTTACCCTTTTTTGGTGAACTAGCTCCAGAGTCTACATAGAACTCCAACAAATATTCACGGTAAGATAAAATTACCCAAGTTTCTCTGTTAAGCATAATCGGTCATGTGGTTTAGTCATTTAGAAGTTTAGAAAGCCTCAGAGTCCAGCATATATATCATCCTCCACCATTTCGGATCCAACTCAATTTCTTTAAATATAAGTAATAAACACAAGGTTGCATATTACAGAAATCTGACACGGTTGACATTAAAAGTGTCAAATTCTAAATTTACATATGCTCTGCCAGATATACTTAGATAAACTTGAAAATCAACACAGAAATGATTGAACATCTACCTATCTTGGAACATTCAGTTGCTTCAACAACCAAGCATTAAAGAAATAGCACTTAAGCAAATGAAATTTGTTTCCACTGAAACTTTGAAAAGGCTCCAGGAAAATATATATATGAATTTCACTCGCTGCCTTTAACCTTTTCAGCTCGTATCAGATAATAACCTATGGCTGGCAAATTAAAAGATTTATTGAAACCTTTTCAACTTCCTTTATATCCTCCCTTTTTGCCAGGGATCCAAATCTAAAATTCATGTTGACCTTAGAGTTCTCCTCTACGTTCCAAGTTATGTACAAACCCTCCAAAGCAGCAACACCGCAAGCTTGAAACTATTCTCTGCGGCCTTTGGTGATAAATTACTTCCTGATACAGTGTCTGACTCTTCAGAATTATTTTGAGTTGCATGATAGTCTCCATTCCCACAACATATTACAGTGCTTTTATGCACAAACCTGATTATCAGAAAAGCCATTACACAACAACAATCACTGCAAACAATAGAGTTCAATGCATCTCTTCATCTGGTATCTTTCTATCTCTGAGCAAAATAAGGCATGAACCTGAACTCCAAGTCACAGATTTTCTTTAAGATATTGTGACGGTAGCAGCATCAACAGATTATTCACATTAATATAAGCACAAGACCAATCAACCAAAAGAGAGACATTAGAATCAGCCTGTAATTTGAAAAGAAAAATATTATATGAGGAATGGAAGACGCAGCATACTATTTTTGTTGAACTGGATGCTTAGTTGAGTTTCCAACGTGATAGGATGGAGCAAAAGATTCTTCCAAGCTCTATCCATTACATTTCGGCATAGAATTTATCTCTGGAGTTAATGAGTAAGGCCAGTAGAATAGCATCTTATCATGGGATCACCGCGAAGGACAGATGCCACAGTTTAGTATATCAGATATAAGGCTGCAGATCACTTCCTTCTTCACGACCCAACAGGTGATTGTGCTCTTCCTTTCCTCTCTTTGGGTAAAGTTCATCTGACCCATCACTATCAATAACACATATATAAATAAGGAGGAGTTCTACCTGTGTCAGTGTGCGACAATCAGATTCCAAGGAAGCAACCTTTCTCTGCTTGTCAAATATCTGAGAGCATATTTCACCTTTCGCAGTCATCATCTGCTCTATTTCTTCTTTAAGTTTCTGATCTTCAGATTTTGCTGGACAAACAACATATTAAGAAAAAGGAAGTTAAGTACTTCAAGAAAAGGGAAGATTGCTGGCTTTTAACAGTTCTATACAGTAGCTTACACAACAAAATTACCCGATAGCAATCATGATTGAAATACAAGGATCAAAATATTTTAGCCAAACGAACCATAACTTCCATAAATTGATTGCGTTAATACTTTCGAGGGAATATAGAAGAAGAGTAAAGCTTAAATTCAAATAGTTACTGTAATTATCACCCACGAGGTCAAGAAGAATCACGCAGCTCTCAAATCACTACAAAAAGCTGAAGAAAGTATTCTCACTAAAGATACTTCACACCCTAGAGCAAGGTCCACAAATCCCATCAAATTAAAGGGACAAGGAGATCATCAACTTAGCATTGGAAAGATGCTCGCATTGACATTGGGTCTGCTCATGCACAATTAGACCTAGCAAGCATGCGTCTCTTTGATTAAATGTCATTTGGCCACAACTCCACTGATAAAGCATCATCATGATTAAACTTAACATCATCTTCATCCTATATGGAACTTTAAAATGATAATCGACACTAATTTGACAAAAGAGTGACTTTTAGTGCAATTAGTACTAGCTAGAAACAACTAATATCGAGAGATTAAATAATGTAAGCTCAATTAAAAATGAAGCATTCGCTCATGAAAAGCTTGGCATGAGTATTGTGGCTTGAATTTAAACACCCAACGCTAATATAGCCAATGAGTACAGAGAAACCATTACATACTATACTGAACTCTTGCAGAAACTTATCGTGGTTATTAATATGTAGTCCAAAGGTAGATAAGCAAAAAGCGTATAAAGTAAGCACCAGTAAAAACAATCGTCATCTATAACCGATAGTATTATTAAGAAAGATCGCAGTCATTGGTGGATCACTAGGAAACAGATAAGATATCGTAAGTGAAGCTAAGCATTCACCTCAAAGACAAACAGACGGGGACAAGCTAATGCATGTTAAGAAAGGGAGCACACAGATATGTAGATGAGGCAATACATACGTTCACAGATACATCTATAATGTCCTAATCATGTGTGCCTGCACCTGCTCATATATGTAAGAGACGAAGTAGCAAATAACAGAGAGACACCGAACCAGATGAGGTCGCTTTCCAGAGATTGAATGGAAGTAATCCGCATTTGCTCTTCGACCGAGATCTTGGCCGCCTGATCCTCCACATCTTTCAATTCACAATTGCAATTCAGCAACATTTTTACACATAGGTGTACATGTTTTAACTTCAAGAGATGACAGGTAGAGATGTCCCGTTCATTTGAGATCGCAGAGTCTTCATGTACTGCAAGTATTCCTCCATCTTCGAACTGTACATAAACATTCATATCACTTGCCACACCATGTACAGAAGCGGAAAGTCATCAAACAAAGGTGCTTTTCCCCAAAAACTTCTGCGCGGCAATACTGCTTTGTGAAACTAAAATCTAGTGAAAGCCAGAGTTTACATTCCCGATTATGAACTAGAATCTCCAACTCCTTCGTCAACAGAGCCCTGAGATAAGGGAGACCGAGTAAGAAGTGGACATTCATCGGAACCCTCTGCATCACGCGACATTGACGATGAGAAGCCCCAGTGCAGTGATGAAGGCAACCAGTGATCACGCAACAAAATCACAGGAGCGCGTCGTTCAGCTGTAACCGCTAGATGACCGAACGAAGCGCGCTCGAGTTCTCGATAGAGGCGGAGGTAAGTACAGAGACGCACTAGCGACGGAGTCGCGAGCTCGTGATGGCGGCGCCACGAGCTCGATGTCGCCGACGACCGCGCTGAATCGGCGCCAGCGACGGTGCCGTGAGCTCGAGATCGCGGCGATTCCTAGACGGCCAAGAGCCAGAGACGCACCTGATGCTGATGAGGGAGACGACCGAGCGGCTTGGCTTCGGCGAGACGGCGACCGGGAGAGAGAGAGAGAGAGAGAGAGAGAGAGGGGTGGAGGCGAGAGGCGAGTGGCGAGTGGATCGGACGTCAAGAGCCTGATTAACATCGGGGGCCAAACGGACCGACGCCGATTTCTAGCCTAACCCGTCCCTCATGCCCGCCTAAACGGAAAGCAGAAAAAAAAATTAAAATAAAATTAAGAAGGAATAAAATGACGCTGATACCCTTCAGTAAATTCACGTGCCCAACTTTTTTTTTAACGGTGGCTCGCAGTGTCCAATACCTTGGTGTCTCCGTGCGAATCATATGTCTACCTAGTGGGAAGCAAACTTTCGATACAGGCTTTCATTGGTAGTTCGACAACCTAGTGCCTAGCTTGGATACATTCTCTATTTTAACATGTTGATATCCACACGTCCTATCTCCCAATTAAAAAGAAAATCTTTCTTCTCTTATCCTTGAAATATCCCCAAATTTTACGTTTTAAAGTTCAAACGAAATAGTTTTATGACATATTCAAGATCAATCACACTCAAAAAATATTCACTTAACTTGTTCTTTGGGTCCTTTTCCTCAATAGTTAAAAAATGGTGGAAAGAAACGATCGGTATCAACCATCCCCGAGTGACTATCAAAATTCTATACCTATGATAACATATTTAGTTTGAATCATGAAAATTACTCATTTTGAACAAGCCTCTTTCACCGTCGCCTTCTTATTGTAATTCTAATTAGAGTTTTTTTTTTTTTTTTGGAGGGGGAATACAATGAAGGAGGCAAAGATCCAAAAAATAAAGAGACGGAGATTAAGAAATTCTTACGTGTCTTAGAAAGAGGCAACTTTTAAAATTCTTGACAATTGGTCTTCCATAACTAGTAGATTTCATGGTAGAATGCGTCCTTTTCTTTTGCTCTGAGATCAACACATTGATTTGCTTGTTTGAATATGTGCTCCATCCTATATCAAGGAAAGCCTTGGATTTAAGCTTCGTAACAGATTTGGAGTTGAACACCTTTCAAAAAAAATAATTGCTTTTATCATTTACAAATGTGAAAGAATGATAATTATTTTCATCATGCACAAATATGTTAAGATGTAAATTATCTTAAGACTTTCAAGATTTTCAAAGAAAACATTGTCTTCAATGACTTTAGGGACTTATGGTGGATTCAAGTAGGATGCCCATTTAGGCTTCATTTCTTAAGTTTTGAAACCTCTTATGTGATTCCTTATCACATGCATATTTATGGAAATGGTAATTACAAATTCTTTTGGTCTTGACAGAAAATCGACAAGTATATATTCTTTTTTCAAGCAATATGTTTGGTTTCAAAGAATATTTTGAGAACTATTTTGCTCATCTAAGAAGTGAGGATGAGGTACATGCTTTTGCTTGAATTTTGGCATATGAGAAAAAGAGGACATATCCATCTCCTCAAGGAAATGATGTCCTATAAGATAGTATTTATCCATCTCCGTGAGGAAATGATATATTATAAGATAGAATTTAAACTTCTTAATTAATTATTGCAAGTCATTAATTTTTCACAAAATAAACAGGGCCTTAAGATATGAAAGTTGTAAGGAAAGTTGCATAATAATTTGTGCATTAGGTTCAATGTGAGCGTGGGAGCAATACTATTATAAAAGCCAAGCTGAATGAGGTCACATGATTTCAGACAAGGCTGTCCGTTGGTAGCTAACCTCCACTAAAAAATATTTAAAACTTTAAAAAATAACTTTATAAAATGTAGTTTTTACCAAACAACATTTAAGTTCAAAGTTATTTCCCAATGTATTTTAAAATTACAATTTATCAATCGCTATTTACATTTAGAAAAACTCATTTAAGCCAAAGCTATTTACATTATCCCAAAACATTTCCCCAAATTGAACCAAATGAGGCCCTTGTTCACCAAATCCAAGACCCATTATTTGGTATTTTTTTTTTTTGGACAACATTATTTGGTATTACTCCGTTAGGATCTTCCCCATTGTCTAAATTTTTTCACTTTAACCTACTGTCTTTGACAGCTTCCTTCACGTCGCGAGTCTCTTTGATGGCCATCTCGAGGTCGATGGGTGACTTTAGCGGATTAAAATATCAGGATTCAAGTGACTATTTGAGTTCGAACATTCGACTTGTTACAAAGCTAAATTCCACTCGAGTAAAAGACCGCCAATTTGGTTTTCAACGGGGGAAGGAGGTAGTTCCGCTGCTTCCTCTTCTCGTGCTTGAACGTTTGTTCTATCAACGCCGGCTGGAAGAACCAAATCGGTCTGAACAAAAAAGCACGTGATCAAATTAACTAATCATAATCAATTTTAAGGACCGAATTGAATAATCACCAAGAATTCGGGGAGCACGTTGATAATATTGCCGAAGATAAGATAAAGAATAGGCAAAGGAAAGACGTGTTTATACATATGGAGTAGAACTGGATCGAAAGCAAACGCCTTCGCAAGATAGCTAGCTAGCCAGCTATCCATCGAGCAAGCGAGCAAGCAAGCAAGCAAGCTCGCGATTCGAAGAGAGATTGCAGCGGCGAATCTTCTGCGCAACCGAAACTCGATTCGAGAGCTGGGTTCGAGCTTCATATTCGATCCTGAATCTCGAGGGATCGGGGAGTAGATGACGATGAGGATCCCGGGAAGTGGGCTGATGCCTTGGTTGCACGGCAAGGTCGTCGAACCCCTGCTCCAGATCCTGCGCAAGTACTCTCTCTTTCTCCCTCTCGAGCTCTTTCGAGTGACTGCGCGGCTTCTCTGCAGTTGCCCGTGGTTACTCGGCGCGATTTCCTTTCGTCCGTCCGTCCGTCCGTCCTGGAGACCGAATGTTTGGTGTCGTTTCGTTTCGTTCGCTGCGTCGAAGCCGGCAGGCGAATTGTTGGTTTTTGACGTGGGGTTTGGATCTATGGGATTTCCTGCGTCGATTGAAACATGAGATTTAGATCTCCGCTGTCATTGCGATGCTTCGGTTGCCGAGTTCGAATGTCTAGGACATGCTGTTCCGATCCTGGGTCCTTTTCGTGTTGCATTTGTTGCGTGTGAAAACGTTCTTCTAAGGAAGAATGGTTACCGTAATCGAGGGTGACAGAGGATTGACGTTTCTTCTGAAATTTTGAACTCTCAGGGGTGCAGAACCAAAGCAGCTGGCATTTTCTGCGGCTCTTGGCATTACCCTCGGCGTGTTTCCGATTTGTGGTATGTTTTTCTTCTCACCTTTAGACAATGGACTAATACTTGCAAAACCAACATGCTGCATTTGGCACCCATTTGAGCTGGCTTGATAGTTTTCAGTCCTGCTACCCTGTTCTGGATTTGTGCTTTTGGAGCTTTGAGTTCAAGATTTACCTCCTTACTTAATAATTCATCCTACTAAAAGCTTGGTGGTACTCTAATAAGAGTCTTGACATTTACTTGGTAGAAATATGTCAAGCTGCCATCGCATCATCCCAATTTAGGAGCAGGCCAATCAAGTCTGGCACTAATTCTGCAGTTGAAGAAAGAGCAATGAACTCATTGTCTGTTCACTTTCATTGGCAGTTCTACCAAAAGAGGGACTAGCTGCTTTATGATAGAACATTGTACTGCATCAAGATTTTCAAATGCAAGTTGATGGGCTCATTTTATTTTGAACAGGTGTCACAGTGTTTCTTTGTGGGGTGGCCATTGCCTTGCTTGGATCTCGATGTCATTCCCCAAGTGTGCTGCTGTTTAATTTCTTGGCTACTCCTTTAGAATTGAGGTGAGCAATTTCCCCACCAGTACCTTGCTTCTTGCCCTGGATGGTTGAAATAGGACAAGATTATATCAGTATATCTACAAGCTGCTGACTTCTGTTAATAGCCCTCATTTAGTTTTCACAGATAATCAGATGTCCAGTGGACTAAAAGCATGAGGGCTCTAAAAGATGTTCTCATTATTAAATGATTGGATAACCAGGGTCCATGCTTTCGATACTTGGCTGACATTAACATAAAGTGCAAGGGTCCATATATGCTATCCAGCAGAAAACTGATTCTGCTTTAGGTGCTGTGAAAAGAATTTGTTAGGCTAATGCTTGAAGTCTGAAACCCTTATCTCCCCAAAGAGCCTCATGACCTTAACTGGTAAATTTAAGATTAAGGCCAAAAGAGAGCCATAGTGTGGTAATGATGCTTTCGTTGTACAGCTTTGGATACAAGTCAGGAATGGATCTACTTCTGGAGAGTCAGAATGGCATAAAGCAGTAAATCACATCTTTAGTCACATATAAAGCCTCCTCATAACAAAGCCATTGTTGCTACATTTTTCAGACTAAGAGCTTAGACCATGGCAAAACTGTGACTAGCCAAGTAGTGTAAGCTGAAAAAGAAAGTTGCCCCTACCTAGTAGACCATGTCATTCAATGTCATGGGCATGTGCGTTGTTGATGCTTAAAGTTGCAATTAGATTTAGATCAGTAGGTAGATACAATCCTTGAACTTAGTTTGCCAGATTCGCAATCAACTGTGAAGTCCAAAATCTGAACTTCAAGCATCATTTTTGAGGGGGAACAAGTTGTATGGCCAAGTACATAATTCATTCCCAAAATAATGGGCTCCAGCAGATGAACTACTCTTTGGACTAATCAGAAGCCACTGGTTCCTTAGAGCTTTCTCTCATGGCCATATAAATAATAAGGAACTATTCTCCCAAGAAATCTAACTCTTCCTATCCTGACCTGTGACACAGTTTTGGCACCAAGTTTTATGGATGAAATGAGTTTAATTCTGGTTATTAGAGCAGCTGTGTGGTTCTCCGGACAGACCAATCAACATAATAACATGACCCCTTACAGTAGCTTTATGGTTTGGATGTTTTGGAGTTCAGTTTCGTCCATTAAGGTACTGGATACTAGGAGAATCAAGCTGGGTTATAGGAGCTGGTCCTTAATCATAAAGAATGGACCAATCAAAGACTGAGCAGTATTGGTTTGGATATATGATTTCCTACTGTCTTTTTCATAGTTTAGAAAGAGAGACAAGTCCTGTAGCTTCCTGCTTTGGATTGTGTACCAGGAAATTGAAAAGTAGTTTTAGAGATTAGTTTATGTGCTATAAAAATGGAATCCATAATATTAAAGTTTAATTTAATATCCCTTTGAGGAGTTAACCAGGGAAGGCCTTCTTGCAAAGCCCTTACATTGTCAGTGTTTGATTGAATCTATTAAAGGCTTTGATCTCCATTATAAGCTTAGTGCTGAACGAGAGATCGCATTCACTGTCATTGCAGTCTTTTTTTTCAGTAGATTTAGTTTCTAAGCCTATATGCTGTCAGCATGGTACTTATTTGTGAGTTATACTTCCATATTCTGCTTGCCAGCAACTTAGTTTATATTAATTTGTTTCTTGGAACATCTTTGTTTGGCCTTTGAAGTCTGGTGGTTCCGTTTCTGCGCTTTGGCGAGTTCATATCAGGTGGGCCTCATTTTCCACTAACATCTGATGCCTTGAAGAAGGTGTTAATGGGTCAAGCATCTCGTGACGTCTTACTGAGTATATGTCATGCGGTAAGTGTGGTCACCCTCTCTTTGTTACTGGATTCTCTTTTTTCTTCTCCCTTTTTTGTCTACTATGTGGAAAGGCAAATTCACAGCATGTACTCTTTTCTTTTGGCAGAAGAAGTTCCATGTTTTTCTTGAAAGTTTTCATTGTTCATGTGTAACTCCAAATTAAGACTAAATTGTACAATAAAAGCACTAACCACAACTGGGCCTAACTAAATGGGGTTGGCTATGTTAATCCTTGTATGTGATCGCGCCTAAATTGTAGTCAGTCCTATGTAAGATCTATATGCTCAATACCTTGCCTCATCATCTTCTACTTCTTTTCAAGTTCTTGCGGAGCCCTTCTAGCCTGAGTCCCCATCCTGTATTGACATCTCACAGCAGCATAGTGGCTTCATTACGAGCGCCGAAATCATCTCGAGCGAGTTTAGCTCATTTTTATTCTTCATTGGGACCCAAATTTCCTCTGATACAATTTTTTTTTTAATCCTTTCTTTGTTGAGGCTTGGGGTCACCTTTTAGTTGTAGGAAAGTCTTTGTTTTTACCTTCATGTGCCCTTACTGAAGTCATGGCTAGTCATACATTTCTTTTGTAGCTCATGTATTTGCAACCGTGCTCTTTTCTTCTCTGGAAATCTTCCAAAGATATTCTTCTATTATAACCTTTTTCATATGACTTATCCAAAACTATAGATGCCATATGCACATGCTCTTGTTTATTCTTATACCTTTACACCTGTATTCTGAAGCCTTTCCTGACTCCTGTGGTATTTTATGCAATTTCTCTGATTTTAAACATTAGGGAAGTTATACCTTACCAAAAAAAACATTAGGGAAGTTATAAAAGATTGTGCTCTAGATGATGTCTTAGTAATTGTTCCACCAAGCAAACTGAGGCTTCCTGGCTTTACCATAGATTAGTATGCCTTTCTGCTGGGCACAGGCAGTCCTGTTGTATTATTCTTTCTTTATATCTTGGATTTGTGAGAGCTAAAAATCCTTTTGCAGTTATTGGGATGGCTTGTTGCAGCGCCTTTTATTTTCGCCTTCCTCTGTGTATTATCTCTACCATGTTTCAAGCTTTTGGTAAGCAAGTTCAAATCTGGTTCATCAAGCCCTAAAAAGACCGTCCATTTGCCAAAAGATGTCAAGATAAAGGTAAGAGATGTCTGACAGCTGATAACTCTTGCAACCCTTCTGTATATAGGACCATTTTCAGCTTTGTATAATGCTCTGCCAGTCATTTTTTTTATCACCATGTGGGTCGGAGAGCAACCTGTGAACGTTATGATCACAGTGAGAGATGGATCGAAGTCTCTGACTGAATTTGTCATCCACTCGAATGTGCAGTGGATTCAATGTAATTTGTTCTTTCATGGTTATATGAAATGCATTCTTCCACATTGGTGTCGGCAAAGCAGCAGCTAAGATCACTTGGTTTAATATTTACGCTAATGTAGAAAAACAATAAACTCAAGGAGCACCAGTGTTTCCTTTCAAACATCTATTCGCTGGATGTCAGATTTCTCATTTATTTTCTTGATGATTGTATTTGAAAGTTGATGTCTGGTTTGACTCTGTCCCTTGAGATTGCTTTTTGCTTCTTCGGCAACCTACAAGGCATTTTACCGTGAAAGATCATGAGAAATTCGTGGAAAGGGGGAGAGTCAAACTTGCATCATCTTATGATTGAGACGAGTAATGACGTAAGGCATTTTCCATGTTCCTTAAGATCAAGGCTTGTTGCATTTCAATTTAATAGTGATAAATTATAAAGGCACGATGTGACCAAGAAATCACCCATGGAAAGGAAAGGGGAAGAAAGGGGGCTGGGTTTTCCTTTTGTGTCGAGGCATTGATTCCATAATGGTCCAGCTCGATTTTGACTCGCGTCAATTTAGTATGTTGGAATGGAATGGAAAGAGAAAGCAATGCAAATAACTAGAAGTACACCCTAAGTGTTAAAACTTGGTAAAAATGGATATATAATTGCTAAAACTTTTAAAAGTACGTTTAAATATCATTTAAAAAAAAAAAAATTGGACACTTAAGTGCCAACTTCGACAAGATTTATTAGAAATCCAATGTGGCGTTATTTTATTAATAAAATTGATTTACGTGGCTTGTCGGAATATTTACTCTACATCCTCATCCCAAAATGACGGGTGTGTTTGGGAAGATTTTTAAGGAAGGTCTTTAGGAAAATACAAAAATCTTTGAGTTAAATGTGTTTTCCAAAATGCAAATTGAATGTGTTTTCCAAAATGCAAATTGTGTTTGGTAAATTATAGTTTAAAAGCCCTTTTGTAAGTATTTTTGGATAAAATGGTGTCTAGGGGGATTAAATTTACAAAGAACTATGGTGATTAATAAAAAATAAATAAAAAAGTTCTCCAGTGAATATTTGCTCAACATCCTTGTCCCAAAATGACATCATTGTGACCCCCTAAATTTCATTTTAAATATGAATATTAATTAAATTAAGTTTATGAACTAAATTCATGAAAAACATTTAAAAAAAAGGAATCAAATTTTGGGCTTTGAGGAGGTTCCCAAACACCCAATATTTGCAAATGGGCTTTGAACCCCAAAAGGGCCCACCATAAATATTAATTAAATTAAGTTTATGAAAATTAAAACAAAAGGAATCAAATTTTGGGCCGAGGAGGCTCTTTTTGCCGCCGTCCCACCATTGTCGGCGGTGCCCCAGCGGCGGCGACAAGGGCCTCCACTGCCCCAAATTTAATCATTGTTTTTTAGAATTTAGCTTTTTAAAATTAATTTGATTACAATTTATATTAAAAATTAAATTGGACAAAAATGACGTCGTTTTGATCTTATATAGCCATGTCAACACTACATTAATGTTTTTTTGAAACAGAATTGCCACATGAATTAAAGATCTCATCAGAAAATGCCATGTTAGTAGTTTGGTCAAAAATTTTGTTAACATTAACACTTTTAAGTTTTGTGGAAATGAATTGAATGAGAATTCTCTCATGAATTTAATTTACACTAAAGGTACATTGATAATATAATAATCGATACTTCTAAAAACAAATATAGGATTTTTAAAGAAGCATTATCAATCATATTGTTCAATGATCCTAGTTCTTGACTATAATATAGAATTACTGGATTATTGTCTATAATTTGACAGATTGATAGTTGGCATTTCGTAGATAAGATATAGATCAATTCAATAGTATTTATTCATATAATTCATCAATACTTTAAGTTATAATTAATCATCAAGATACTCATTAAGATAGTTTTTTAGCTAAACTATTTGATTATATATTGTAATGTTGCATACTTGTCGAATTATTTAGATTCGCAAAGAAATATCAAATAGCATCGTTATCATAATTACTCTATTATTACAATTAACTAGTAATTAATTAATATTGATTAATATAATAATTTAGTATAACTTAATTATCAAGTCGGGTGGGACTGGACTCTCCAATCCCAGATGAATGCTCTTGAATGATAATCCCGACGGTAGAAGGAATGGTCGTTCCCTTGGGATGGTGGTTCCAACTTCCAACTTGTAAAATACCCCCTTCCCCCCACCCAAGCAATTGTACAGGGAATCATGGCCATTCCATCAAACCAAGCCCAATGTCGTGCCGTCGATCGAAACGAATCGACATAATAAATCATAAGTCTGGCTCGAGAATTGACTTGGATGGCAGGAAAATTATAAGTTCAAGTTTAAATAAACCCGAAATTATGGGGCCTAGCTACAAAAAATGACAGGATTTAGGATTAAGTTGCCTTTTCTAATACCTTTTGAGGGGCTGAAACTAAGAACTTTTAAGATGAGATGGACCTAAAATTTTGCCAAACATATCATAGCTACCATCATTTTAGTTTGTTAACTAACTCGATTTCTCTTCACATGATTTTCTCCTAAGCTCTCATCATATTCCCAGGTTCGGAGAGAACGAAAATAATCCCCCCTTTCAATTTTCGTTTGCCCTTTCTTTTGGTTTTTCACTTCTTCGAGCAATTAATAATTGTGGCTATTATCAATTACTCTACATATATTATGTCAATCAGTTCTTTGCAAGAATTGCCCTCGATTAGTCCACAAAAGAAGTCGATAGGAGAGAAAGGCCCCCCGTGCATTCTCTCGATCTACGTTAATTCACTTTACATGGATTGTTCAATCATGTAACGGGGCGAATTTAGATTGAGACCCACCAAATTGACACCTCTCCCCGTCTTTTTCCTTCCTAACTACGAAGTATCTCCTCTTAAATCCAAAAGCTTCAATCCCCTCGAATCTTCTTTCACGATTGGAACTTCTGATGACTCTGAAGGGCGTGGGGTGATTTTAAAATTCAACGCGGCTCTTCGGGATATCTGCAGAGATGGGAATCGAGATAAGAATAAATATCAAAAGGCATGAAAACAATCTTGGACGTGCTGACAATTTGACGATGCTAGGTGCCGCTTTTTAATCGGTTAAGATGAAGCTTAGCGCGCACAGATTTTCTAGCTCTGGGAGCGATTGCCTTTTTGTCTCGTCTGGACAAAATTCCAAAGCGTATTCTTGGGACGTGCTGTCTCCTCATTGTCAAAGAACACGCTGTCCAAGTTTGCTTTGCGTGGCCGGAGAAAAGTCATCCGGAAAAATGTCCATGCGGGCGTAGCGTAGGGGGTGCCCTCTTAGGCTTTCATTTGAAAAAAATAAAAAAAAAAAAACAGAGGAGATTTCAACGCAGGTGAGATGTCTGAGTAAATACAGTCAGTGGTTTTAGCAAAATTAGAGAACGGATATATGAGGGTATGTTTAGTCTTCAGAAGGGTGACGGTCCATGGTTTTATCCTTTGAGTACCTAAGAGTTGCGGAGAATATGACCATTCCACGTGAATTATGTCAATCGCCTCCGGCCAGTCTACATAAAAAAGTCAAGAGAAGAAAAAGCCCTCGGACATGAATTTTGGATTTGTGTTGATTCACTCTACATGAATTGCTCTATCATATAAAGAGGACCAATTTAGATCAAAAGTATTTGATGGGTTCTGCTCTCGTAGACTCGGCACTCTTGCGTGCCCCAACTGCATTGCCTCGCCAACCTCACCATCAAGCAAGTAATTTAGATGAATACAATAAAAATAAGTGTATACATTAAGTTGAATTTTGACACCTCCGCCAAATAATTTTTGCCTAGTACTATACTCTTGATAAATCAGAGATATCTCCCTTCTCTCTCTCTCTCTCTTCATTCTGACTCTGGCCAGTGAGGCGACCCTGTCCGCATCCGAGTTTCTCTCTCCACCGTGCTGACAGGGACGCGCCCCCACATCCGGGATCCTCTCCGGCGACTCGCATTGTCGTCTCCTGGAACTTCCCAGCACATTTCATCCATTCGGGCTCCACCATTTTTCCCTTCCCTTTCCAATTTTTTCTCTCTCTTTTTCCTTTTTCAAAGTAGTTCCTGTCGCTGTCCTCGGCGCGACCCGACCGTTTGGAAAATCATTTTTTGGTGCTGGGTTGGGGGCGGTGGTGGTGGTGCGGGAGATCTTGATCTCTCCCCTAATGACAGCCGTGTCGGCGGCGGAAGATGTCGTCGTCTGAGACCGATGCCGGCGGTGGCGGCGGCGGAGGCTGGAGCTCCGGCCCTCCGGACCGCTGCTGCCCTCCCTCGCCCGGCTCCAGCTTGACCGAGCTGAAGCTGTACCAGGCCTTCATCTTCTCCGTCCCCATCGTCTTCACGTTCGTCCTCCTCTTCTCCTTCTACATGTTCTACCTCCGCCGCCGGCGGGCCGATTGGGTCTCCCTCCGCATGCGCACTCCTTTGCCCATCGATGATGGGCGCGGCGCCGACGTCCCCAGAGTAAGGGAGGCCGATGGGTCCCGCTATTTTCTCCCCAAGTTTGGATCTTGTTTGGTTATTTGTTGCTGACTGATGGATTTCTCGTTGGCAGACTGAAGCGGGCCTGACGAAGGAACTGAGAGAGATGCTTCCCGTCATTGTGTATAAAGAGAGCTTCTCGGTGAATGACTCCCAGTGAGTAACATGATGCGCCGGCCTTTTGTTTAGCGTTTGCAGGACCTGTTTTGGCGTGGCTTAGCGTAATGTTGCCTTGCTTGTTGCTTTGTCTCCGGATGTTTAAATCAGTTTCTTCGTCTCTTTTGTGTTGTGGAAATGGAACTCCTCGAGGCTACAGACGTGGCGCATGATGAGTAGAGGTTAATTTATCTTAGGTTATTCTACTGGGCATAGATGCTGTACATTCGAACCTTTCTTATCATTCTTGTTGGGGTAATTTCGACATTCTCAGATTGTAACTCACTGGAAATTTAGAAGGCGAATACATAGCCAAGTTTGAGAGTAAATTGCTCCAGAAAAGATTGTTGCCTGGCGGAGATTATGTTTGATTGTTTTGTTGGTCATCTTAATCATTGGGCACTTCTTCATCATCTTAGCTTTTTCCCAACAGGTGTTCAACAGACAACAACGAATAAGAAGAAAAATATGCACGTTTGACTGTATATTAGTGGTGGACACAAGATTTCAGGACTTTAGAAAGGGTGATTTTGGGTTTCAGTCTTGTTATCTAGCTTTAGCAAAGGGGGGAGCCTGATTCTGGTGGAACAGAACTACGGGGAAACTTATTAGACAAAAGTTAAGTGGGGACCTTTAGGCAGGAACTGAAGTGAAAAAGTATCATATCCACCCAGAGTTCGAAGAAGAGAAACTTTCTTGGTAGTGGTTTTCTTTTTTGGGACATGGCGGAATCAGTGAAAGATCCTACTCGTAAACTTGAAGGGTAACGGATTTACCCGCATTGACATAATAACTGTGGATGAAATGGCTCATGTCAGTTTTTTTTTTCCTTTTTTCTCTTTTTTTTTTTTTCATTAGAGGGTAGGTATAACTTTGAAGTAAGTTGGTCCTGCAGGGTCATGTATGTAAATGTTATATAGGAAATGTGTTCAGTATTCTTTGGCTTCTTTAGAAGGGGATAAATCAGAGAGAATCAAAGAGAACTAGTTTTCCATGGGAGTGGCGCTTGCTGTTACAGGCACCGCTTATGATTTTTTTTTTTTTTTTCCATTCATTTGTTCTATTTAAAGTTTTTTCTTAATTGACCGGCAAATATATTGGTCTATTATGAGAGCTGTCTGGTTTAGCAATACATGAACAGTGGTTTTGGGGCTCTGGAAGCATGCTATAGTCACACTGAATCTCATTTTGGTGGTTTGGTCATTTACAATTTGTGTTGGGCTCGGTGTGATAAATATGTGAGAGAGAAATTAAGTTTGCAGCTTTTCGGAGGTGCCAGTGCATTCTTATTTCCAGACTATTTGGCAATGCTGCTCAGCTTTATGGCAGGCAATAGCCTGTTGATGGTGATAGTGTCCATTAATGGGGGTGTGCTAGAAAACGTTCCTTGAGGAAATCCGAAGAGATAGAATTAGGGATGTTAGCTAGAATTTCTAGTTAGTTTGATGCACATTTTATAACATTAAAACGATGACCTGATCTTTTAATTCTCTATCTTTCATAATTTGAAAATTCTGTGGCTGCAGATGTTCGGTGTGTCTCGGGGACTACGAGGCCGAGGATAGGCTTCAACAAGTACCGGCGTGTGGTCATACTTTTCACATGGGTTGCATTGATCATTGGCTTGCTACCCACACAACCTGTCCCCTTTGCCGCACTTCTCTCCTTGCTCCTACAAATAGATCCATTGAGGTCCAAGCAGAAGCAGGACGTGGATCTTCTGTCCAAGAGGTTCTGCAGGCTTCTGAAGAAACAGAAACCAGGCAATCTCAGCAGGAAAATGGTTTTCTCAATGAACAAACAGGTTTTCAACCTTTTGTTCTTGAAACAGAACAGCATCCTCGAGTGGCTTGAGGATGGTGGACCATTACTATGGGGTCAGCGCTTCATCTCCCGCTCATTTCATTCAACACTTAATTTTATTCATGAAGCCAATTCCAAAAATCAGTTTTTTAGATGCATCGGGGGCAGATATTCACTGTAGATTAACCGACGTTCCCTGATTTGAGCAATAAAATAGTGTGCCTTGGTCAATCTAGAATATCTATTGACTAGGGGAGCCAATTAGATTGAGTTCTGTCTCTTTGTAATGGGCTTGTACCGGGATTAGAACACTGCACTTGTTGTATTTCTGATAATTTGTGATACAAATCCTTTGTCCACCACTGACATTAGCAGCTCCTTTTTATCGATTCGTCGGAGCTTTTATTTTCCTCGTGGTAGCTGTTGATTTTCTCTCAAATTTTCTGTAAGCGATATTGTCGCCATCTATTCAATTAGTTAGCTAATTGTCTGAGATTTTGCACCGACGGCAATTGGCTGGTCTGGCAAGCGAAGCTTTAGGTTTCCTATAGAGAGCATTTGTTCTAATAGAGAACCGCCATGTTTCTACTGAATATTCTCTTGGAGTAGTGATCATTTCATTTCTATTTTCATCAGCAAAACATGTAGGAATCCTTTTGTAAGAGCAGAGGTTTGCCTACAATATCAAACAAGTTGATTATCGGCCAAGGATCGGGCCACTTAGGAGTTCTAAGGCAGTTGGCTCTACATCAATTGGCTCTACATCGGCCGTCTCGTCAGTAACAAGTGATGGTTATTTATATGTTGATTGGAAAAGTTGAGAACTCAATTAATTTTAACTAGAAATAATTTAGAATGTATTTAAGTTTCATTTTTTTCATGGAAAATCAATGAATTGGAAAATCTTTTTTAAAATTATCACTTATATAACTTGAGATAATTAATCAATAATAAATATTCTCATTATCAATAATAATTTATGTCTAAACATTTTTATTGAAAATAAAAATATTTTTTCATTAATTCATTTTGTAAGTGATATGAGTAATCATTTTTAGGAAAATAGTTTTTAAATAATTTTTTTTATGAAATAAACGCATTTAGATCAAGTCTATGCTACTCGTAAGGACAGCTTATATGTCTAATAGGACTAGTCTATCATCATTAAACAACAGTAGAGGAGAAGTGGGTACTAATAAATGGTGGTGATGTTGACAATGGAACTCCTATCGATTGGAGATGACATTAGTGACGATGGTGCCGGCGGCAGGTCGATGGTGGGTTTTATTAAGGCAACAACATACAGTCTTTCTTCAATCTCGCACAAAGAGTGACTTTCAATTCAAGGGCCCAAACATGTGAAAAAGTCTAATTCGGTCAATTACAGTTGCTAAATATTCTCCAAGTAGAGTTATCATCATCAATGGTCAGTCAACTTTAATCGTCTTTTCTCTTTAGACCTAACATGCCGTGGTCGTAGAGATACGAGTTTGAAACCCCCCCCCCCCCCCCCCCCCCCCCTCTAAAAAAAAAAAAGGATTTAATAAAGAAAAATCAGATTATTGATTATTCGAAAATTCTTTCCTTTTTTCAGAAATTAACGTACATGTTCTCCAATCTACACCATTCCGTGGCGAAAACGTTTCTTACACGGCAGTAGTTTCCTTCTCTTAATTATACGTATTAATATTACGGGCCCCCAGGAGGGGAGGTGATCATCCACCGTATTTTTTGCATTTTGAAAAATTCATCGGTGAATTATTTACAGTTCCCTTGGATTGAAAAATCAAAGGGGGGTTAGGACAAAGTCGATTCTTTATCACGAGATTTCTTGCGGCTGCCTACATCTCGATGGATGATGACCAGTGCAGGCGGTGCTCGAGCGCAAGACAAGAGGAGTAAGTTAACACGGATGGCGATGCGCGTATGCCCACCTGATCGCTAGTGGAGTACCAAAGGGATGATGGGTCAACTCAGCTCAAGCTCAGCTCAAGCTCAGCTCGAACTGGCACGAGGGTGATTGAGTTTTGATCGCATTTTGACCCGTCCCACCTTGAAATCTGCCGCCCCCGAATGAACCTCGCCCTCCCACGCCGTCTTTTTTGGTAGTTGGGGAAGCTCTTTCAGATCGTTTGCGGCCTTGAACGCGTCAAATTTCTTGCGGGGCATTGCCGGTGACGTTGTCGGATAAACTTTCGAGTTTCCGTGTCTGTTGGTCGTCGAGAAATTTCGAGGAAAAAACGGACGACGCCAATTTCTTATCCTTGGTTCTGTCCTCTTCTTCTTCTTGTATCCGTCCACTTTCTCGTAAGTATCCTCGTTTTTCCGTTGTTACCCTTTCTCGATCGCTGTCTCTTGATCTCTCTCTCTCTTTCTTTTTTTCCCTTTTTTTTTTTACTTCCGTTGTAGTTCTTGTTAATGTTTTTTTGGGGGTTATTTCACTAGATTTCCTTTATTCTAGGAGACGCTGGTTGCACCCTCTTCAATGCATGGAATCAGATTTTCAATGTTTGTCAGTGGTCGATTACGCTGGCTGAAGGAAGGGACCATATTCGTTCATCGGTTGTTTTGATTGACCCTGTTATTGGAGAGGGTTTTTGAGGATTGCGTCTAAGATCTGAGTTCTCGCAAGCTGAGAGGGGTGCTTCGATTCTGAATCTATATTGGGTAGCATCGACCGGACAATCTTTTGTGGCATCATGGGTACTATCCCGGATACAGTTCACTATTGTTCGGTGTCAAGGGGAAACAGAGTACTTTATGCCTACAATGGGGGCAACCCCGAGCTAGATAACTTGGGCGCCTTGTGCTTGGAAAGCACTCCTGCTTTCCATAGATGGTACTTTGAGACTGTGGGTAAGAGGACCTTTGGGTTTCTGATCGAAGATGGTTACGTCTATTTCGCGATTCTTGATGAGGGTCTCAGGGACCGGGGCATCCTACAGTTTCTAGAGCGTGTGAGGGACGAGTTCAAGAAGATTACTAGAAAGGGTTCGAGGGGAAGTTTGTCTAGTATTAACTCGGTCATAGTTCAGGAAAAGCTAGTACCTGTAGTACAGCATTTGATAACTTCGCTGGAGCAAGTTCCTCAGGGTGGTGATGACTGGCCAATTGAAATTGCTGCATTGGATCAGGCAGGCTTGTCCCCGTCCCCAAGTAACATGAATGGGGTAAATGAAATTGGTAGCTCCACTAAAGCCCCTTTGTTGGGCAAGATCGGTGTGCAAGAGAAGAAGAAGAACAAGGATCATGTTCTTGTGTTGCGGGATATTGAATTGGAGGAGCACAGGCGGTCATCCGACAGAGGAGTCAAAGTTGATTCTGCTGGCCTGGACTCTACCAGCCTTAGCAGATCAGGTTCTGCTGTCTTAACACAGAAGGATTATGGTTCCATGAGGAATAGATCAGGTTCACAAAATATTAGAAAGAGGTGGTGGCGCCTAGTTCGCATTGTTCTTGCCATTGATGCTGCTGTCTGTGCAGTTCTCTTTACCATTTGGTTAATGATTTGTCTCCGAACTGAATGCATGCACTGAGGAACTTTCTTCCCCATGATGCTGCAATTTTTCTCATTCAATGAGGGCTTCCACTTTCACAGATCAAAGCAGCTGGCTTCTTGGTCATTTTGAGGTCATGAAGTGGACTTTTTCTGAGGAAGGATCTGAATGGGATGTTCTTGATATTGTCGACCGCCCCATAATCCTATTGGAGGTAAAGTGATTTACGTTGTATCTATGATACAGTGAAAGTCATCGAGTTTAGGGTCCACTATGCAAAGGGAAAGAATGTTAAGATGACGAGAAACAATAAGGATCTTGGTTGGAGTGTCTATACCATACTTGCATTGGTTACAGCTGTAATTATTTTACATGTTGAAAATGCGAGTCTCCCTTTTCCATTCTAAGTTATGTTTGTAGTTGCACCTCTGTAGTGTTGAAAACACGTTGTAAATGTTGCAGTTTTTTACCTACATGATTGATCCGTTTGTAGTACATGTCATTGTTAAAATCTAATTGCACTTTTTTTAATGATTCTTGTTTTTCACTTGGGGATTACTTAAAAATGGCGGATTTTAATATTAACATAAAAAATAGTATCTTTACAGTGGTGGTCATAATTGATGATTCTGATACGATAAACTATATTTAAGTTGGCCTGCAAAAGATTAAATCATAGTTTGTTAGGGTGGTTTAGTCTTTTTGTTGGAGCCTTTGGCTTTTTAGTGACTCTAGTGTTTGGCTTTAGTAATGACTTCTACAGAGATTTGTTGGGAAGGTTCAACTTCTGAAGCTGTTATTACACCAGAAACATAGATAGAAGTATAGACAAAACTATAGAGTAATTTTTGAAGTAGAAATTTTTGAAGGAGATGGATTTCATTTAATATTAACTGTGTGTCAATTGTCACTTACTCCGCCTTATCAATGGATCCACATGGCGTATTGCAACATGATGCCTCCTGGAAAAGGTATGATTGATGGGAGAGTGGAATTCTATAGTGGAAGTTAAAAGACTAAGCCATGAATCCCTGAGGAGAGGGCAAGGGAGCAGCTCCTGGCATAACTTGTTTTAAGCCTTTATAGAATTGTGTTTTGATTCCAAATAATGACTTAGAATCTGTAGGAAGCTCTTAGCAGAACACAGTCTTTGTTTTCACATTAATCAGAATCTACTTCCTGACTTTTCTGTACAGGCCAAGAAGAATGAACTTTGGTATTGTGTACTCTGAGGCACACATTATAGCATTGTTCGTGATGTTCTAGATGGTGTAATTTTGACATGGATAATTGTCTTTTACATCACTTGCTAGGATTATCTTGACGAGTCATCTGAGTTGGATCTTATGCTTTGAAGCCTAGGCTCTATTAGAAGATGGAGATATGAGATCCATATAAATATTGGATGAATGGAATAGGTAGATGCGGATTATATTTATATAGCAGGGAATACCCAGACATACATTTGATGTTTGACATGAGTTTCTTGTCAAATGTGACAATACAGAGATGTAGCGTGTTTATGAGCCCAAACAAAATGCAAGTAATGGTTGAGTAGTTTAGGTGTAGAGAGGAGAAATAGCTTTTGTGGAGAGAAGAGATCATATTGACCCGTGTTAGTTTTTGCTTATTGCGGAGGCAAGACATTGGCTAGCGTTGGAGAAAACAAGGCATCTACATGAATTCTTGTGGTGGATACTTTGGATACTAGATTCTGGTTTAGTAAACAGCATTTTACAAATGTGGAAGTTGCCATAGACTTTGTTGAAAGATCAGATATTATTGCCACTGACACCTCCAGGATGTCTATTATTAGTAAATTTCGTTTCTAATCTATTAGGGCCAAAAACAGCAATTAGTGACTTGCTGGTTTCATCAGGTTCTGCGTTCTGATGCTGATATCTGTAGTATGTTAAAAGACAAATCGGTTGAAAGTTAGACTTAACGTGATCAATGAAGAAATCATTTAAACTTGACGTCAGCAATGATGAAGTTGCTCAATGCTCCTTTGGAGCTTCATCTTTTTGGGTCAAGCTCCATTCTCAAGATGCTAATCATACACATAATGCTTCTTCTTCTCTCTCTCTCTCTCTCTCTCTCTCTCTCTCTCTCGGGTATCATATAATGCTTATAAAGTGTGTAAGTGATCAGTGGACCATACTTTATCAGTGTGTCTTTATTGATTGCGTCAATTGCCTTAGCAGAGTCGGTAAGATACTCCATTTGCTTTGCAGCGACTCTACATGCAAGGCTGAAGTGAAGTGGCGAGGGTGGTAATTTTTTAGTTTGATTCAAAGTTAAGGTTATTCACTTATTCCATATGTTTCTCCTCTGTGTTCGCAATCCACATGTTCACCTTCAGTTCTGACTTTGATGGAAAACTTTTGCAGAATGCTTCCTTCACCTCTGCCTCTTTTTAATTTGAAGTAGTTTATTTTCAGTCCAAATAGTTGTAGCTGATACTACAACGTTCTTGCTAGTTCTTTACTTTGAAAGGGATGAACTCTAGGTTTCAAACAGCCAAGGCCATCAGTTGGCCAGTCTGCGAAACTCTTCCGTGAACCAAGCATAATGTATCTGAGGACTATAAAGTTCCAATAGGATTTGACTTGATTTGACTTTGATCCTTGTTAGGCCGTTAGAGTTGTTTCTTTTGGTCTGAGATGATCTTAATGGTTTGTCTTTTATTGGTCGGTATCTTAATGGCTTGTCGAGAAGTAACACTCTCAGGTGAAACTGCATAAATCAAATTGGAATATCACTTGAGAATGCTTGATAACTTGGGCTACTGAAGTTGCAAGCACCAACACCCTCTTGATGAAATGCGTCATGTGGATGAATTTGAATGTGGTGACATTAGCAGAGCAAATAATTTCTTTAAAAAAGGTACCTACACCGTTACTTTGACAGCACTTGAATAGATGAGGTCAATATTCATGCTATAAGCATCTGTTTTTGAACAAATAGGACGTTGTTTATCATTCTTCTCTTCGTTTTTCCCTGACCCATCAAGCAACCTACAGGTTTACCTACCATTCGATGGTTGTCCGTTGACCTTGTATGACAACGTTCATGCTAGGACTAGAACGTCGCGTGTGAACGGTAATCATTGTGATTCGCCTCCGTTTTAGACCACTCACGCTGAACGGGACATTCAACTTCCGTTTGATGTCAATACGCCTAGAACTAAGCGGGGATCCATTGGAAAAATCCAAAGAAAGGCAATTATCAGATGGAAGAAGAAACAACATAATACGCACAGAAGTCTCGATTTAAGGCAATAAACTTAGGAAAGGAGTAGCTGATTCATCCTCATCCAACCTTGAATGATGAATGAACCACTTATATCCAACATAGCATGCTAGCTTAAACATTACAATCCAAGCAGTCTTGTAAATACATCGACGACATTATCAAGGTCCACAGAATTAATAAACGAAAGTTTTCACGGAGAAGAGTGGGTTTTTCTTTTTTCTTTTTTTTTTTTTTTTTTTTTGGGGGGGGGGTGTTGGGGGGGGAGGGGCGGTGAGGGGGAGAGGGAGAGAGAGAGAGAGAGAGCTGATGCGATGGAGAAGATCAATGGAAGGGAGACAGGAAGAGAGCGGAAGGGTGGAAAGGCGGGAGCTTCAATGAGAAAGGATGATGATGACGGCTTAAAGTCCTAACCATGGTTGAAACTTGAAAGGGTGTCAGCGGAGGAGAACCCAAGGGAAACAAAATATATCCCAATCTGGGTTGCATGCAAAATGCTTTGAGCTCCATCTTCCATTAATGGAGACCTCAAAGTTATGGTCAGTTATTACAAGCCTAGATGCAAAAGGGGAGAAAGTCCTATTCTAATCCTTCTACTCGTCTCTACATTGTTGGGGCTTGACCTCCCGTGGTTCAACCCCCATTCATGCTACAGAAGAAAAAAGGGTATTGAGCAAAAAATAACAAAACATGACTATGTTCCCTTACCCTAAGGGATGATGTTGATTAGTAGATAGTTTATGTGAGAATTCACCGTTGATGATGAAGTATTTAACAAATGCCCGGCTAACTCCTAGTGCTAATTACAGATGTTTAAGACAGTACCACATGTTAACACAAACAAAATTTGGGGCCCACCTGGCCCTAAATTTCTTTTTCTAAAACTAACCCTTCATTTTGAGAGGTGATTAGTTTTCGAGTAATTTGGATGGATTAGCCAGTTTCCTAGCCTAGCCTAGACTAGTCAAACTTCCAAAAGTGAGGATGGGCTTGCCATTTGTTTTCTTTTGGTTGGTGAGAAATTTACAGATTTTTAGCAAACCATTTTTGAAGGGTTTCTTCATTTTTCTTTTTTCTCTTCTTAGCCTCTTTCCCAAGGGCTAAAATAATCTTCTCAGTAGTCAAAGGCTCCCCCAAGAGCCAAGACTTTGAAAAAAGAAAAGAGCTTTTTTTCTTTCTCCTCCCAACTCTGGGCTATTTCCATAACATAGCTTGAGCTGGTCATGATGAATCCTTGTTTGGAAAAAAAATGCAAGGAGATGATGATGATGCTGATGCATGAAACACACTCCAATTCTCTCGGAGGTGTGATTTTTTGACCCCTACAGAGGGCTTGGCATGAATGAGATGGCCCGAGAATGCCGAAGGCATGGGCTCATGAGTGTTAGAGAGAGATAAAGAGAGAGAGACACAGAACCATGGTTAGGCTTTAAGGTCTTTGAGGCTTCAGAGAAGGGCTGAGCAAAAACGTAAAGAAGACTTGGGACCAAAAAGACGATGAATCCAGTCTAGCGATGTGGTATCGGGGCATGCAACGCCATCGTCACGCCTGTGGCACAGCAAAACAAACTGTCATAGATATTAGTACCTTTTGTCGACTTAATGAAATGAACTATGAAGCTTGAATAGTTATTTTAAGTCGTCAAGAGAGATTGTTTCTTTCAGTAGCAACTAGCAAGCAGATTTTTTTTTTTTTTTTTTTTTTTTTTTTTTGACATAGAGAGGTCAAAAGTTCGAATCTTGAACTTGACGGCGGAATATTAATTTTACTTGCCATTATATGAAAAGAAGTTCGGTTATGAATGTGGTACTAACCTGAGTGAAGAGCAGGAGTGGGTGCGAGAGACATGGGGGTCGCATAGTGCTGCGCCGGGTAGCCCGACGTCGAGTTGATGGCCGAGTAGTGGAAGAGGTGATGCGGGTATTGGACTCCGTAATTCTGGCCCGAACTGTAGCTCGAACCTCCGCTGCTCCCTTCGCCGGCGAGATGTAGATATGGGTAAAATGCCGTCGCCGCCCCATTCATGAGCCCGCTCGGCCCGGTCCCGTACATTGGGTACTGTGCAGCAGCTCCTCCATACACGCTATAGTAGTTCTGAACATTTCGCACAAACTCCGATGTGTCACTACTTCATTCTTGCACATGCTCGAGACTATAGTTTAGTACCTCTCAAAATCACTCTCCATGCACTGTAAAGTCTCGCGGGCACGTGACATGCAGCTCTTCTCTTTTGCGACATAGTTTTTTTATTCTTATTCTCATTTTTATTTTTTGTTTTTGCTCCCAAATCTTTCGTAGTATAGTATAGTAGCATGTGCGTGAGGCTAAGGGACAAAAAGATACATCGAACATACCAAACAAATTGGATCAAACAACCCTTCGTTTCAAATATCGCCGAGTTTGACCGAATTTCTATGGGATTTGCGTCTATAGCAGTTGAAGAACCACATGTAGAGTCAGAAAAGGACGCGCTGGTCATATGGTAAAACTATAGGTCGAAAACATACTCGCAGAGTCAGTCAAAAAGTGAAGACAAGATCATGTGATGCGCTCCATTTATTTCACCACTAAGAAATTACTACATTATTCCTACAAACCTTATAGCGAACTTGTTTAATTAGGTCATATATCATTTATCTTTCACACCGGAGGTTCAGAGAAGATAAAATGAGACCGACAAAAGGAATAGTCCAAACCGTGGCAAACTTGTTTATTTTATTTTATTTTATTTTATCATTTAATGGTTTATTATCCAGAACAGTAGGGGCAACATTTCGCGGAAAAAGAACCAAAGGGCTACGCGTCATGTTATTCTTCGGAAATTAACTATTGACCATAGTGACTAACTAAAGGTGAGGGAAGTTTTAACAAAGTGATTTGTCTCCCGAAAAGATGGTAAGGCCGGTTCAAAAGTTAAAAAAGAGGAAGAATCCTATGGAGTTTCGCTTTCAAAAACACGTAATAAAAGAGAAAAAAGGAGGGAGCGTACGAACCGCGGGGTAAGTGTAATCTGGTGAATAGGAGGAGTACCTGAAAACCAAAGCAAAACAGTTAGAGAAATATTAGAGCTTCGTCGTGCACGCATGAATCAGTATGCATGTTCTGCGGTTGCATGGGCTCGCCATTACAATCCTAATACACTGCATGGCAATGCCAGGGACGTGAGAATACGTATGTACAGAAAGGAACCCTAGATAAGATGAGGGACAGCGAAGAAGAGATTGATGTCGGGTCCAGAACATGGGTGTTTCTTTGATGAATGTAGATATGGGGTCGAACATGAACTGTCACTATGAGCATGTGCATGTCCAAAGCAGACACTGTTGTGAGACCCCGTACGAAAAGCCAACCTAAAAGCGGAACAACTGTAACACGCTTAGAGAGAGAGAGAGAGAGAGAGAGAGAGATGAGCGGTTACACACAAACACAATGATGGAATGGAATAAATATGTGGGTGGCTCGCATTCTTCTAAGTTTGACTGGGGAAAAAGAGAGAGAGAGAGAGAACACGATGAAGGATTCCGTGACGTGGACCATTCATCTCGCAAGAAGCTTCTTTCGATATCTAGATCCATCTCAACCGTTATAACGACGATCGAGATTGATTGAAACCATCAATGGAGCAACTTACAAGGTCCAGGATCTCGATCCAGAGACCTGCAACTCCTAGATGCTAGCTGGGCGAACTAATGAGTGAGTAGGGTTTGTGCGCATGAGAGTATGTATGAGTTGGCAATGCACGTGGAGGGTTCTCCCACAGAGAGAGATAAAGAGAGAGTACCCAGCATAAAGGCTAAAAGGGAAGCCTTGTTGGAGCGCATAATGGGGGAAGGTTGCTGCAGAAGCAAAAGCTGTGCCCACGCCTCCATGAAACCCTCCTGTCTGGAATCCGCTCATCCCCCTCATATTCCTCCCTCCTCCACCTGCTCATCATTCACCATCATCATCACCACCATCACCAACCCGACCATTTTACTCGCATTAGTTAAATTAAAGTGATCAACAACTACCATTCGCTTTCCATAGCTAACAATAACATATGACAGCTTAGGAAATATGAACTTAAACCGAAATACAGTTTAGATGACCAGAAGACATCGCAATCAGATAAAGAGAGAGAAGTAAAACATCAAGCGATGCATAAAATGTGAATGTAGCTCCTTAGAAGTAGATGTTAAAGAACTTTGGGATGCATGGCATATACCGGGTGAGTAATACGACTCATTTCCTCTCCTCTCTCTATTCTCTTTTTGTTATTTACTTAGAGAATTTCCCATGACAAATGGTGTTGTCTTTGTCGGCTCTTACTTTTCTCTCGCCAAAACAGCTAAAAGCAACCCAAAAGAAAGCAAAAGAAAAACCCTTAATGCATCTTCCATATATATTGATCAAAATGTAAAAGCTTTGGAAAATCTACAAATAAACCCAAAAGAAAGAGGGAAAAATTGTGATCACTAGCGCATGGACTAGAAGCAACCGCAAAACCCTAAATAAGAGAAAAGGGGGTGTCACCAGTGAAAACCCTCATTAAACTTTGGCCAGATCTGAATAAAAGAAAAAACCCATCGACATCGGAAGATAAAGAAACAGTTATCATGTTTGTAGATATACCCGTTTTGGGGGTGGAAGGTTTGGATCTTTGGAGGCCAAGGCAGGCAAGATTGCAGTTAGCTCTCCTCCCATCTATCACCGGAGACGCATCCACGCACGCTCGCATCGCTGCTTCTGGCTCTCGAAACGTCACCTGCAAAAACCAAGAATTCCATGATAAAAATGGAAAAGAAAAGAAGACAAAGAAATAAACAGAAGATCCCCTCAAAACATCCATGTTTATAAACCCCGTGACTCAAAAGGACTCGCGAAAACCATCCATTTCGATACCCCATGAAGGGTCAAAGACAGGATCTTTCCATCGGTTTCAACTGTTTCAAGATCTACACCGACTAGTGGAGGGAGAGAGAGAGAGAGAGAGAGAGAGAGAGAGAGAGAGAGAGAGAGAGAGAGGAGATTAAGAAGGAGGAGGAGGTGGAGGAAGAACGTACGAAGCCGTATCCTTTGGACCTGCCAGTGGCCTTATCAGTGATGACGACGGCCTCCAGAATCTCCCCGAACTGTTCGAAGTACTTCTTCATGGTGTCCTTCTGCGTCTCCCAAGCCAGCCCTCCCACGAACACCTTGGTGTAGGTGGTGTCCCCGAACTGCCCTGCCAAGTTAGCCGGAGTCATCTTCTTCCTCTTCCTTCCTCCGCAAGGATCTCTAACGTCCGCGCTACCGAAAGCTCGGTTCCTCCGGCTGCGCTCAACACCACTACTACCGACGGTTCAGATCTATAATGGAGGGACACGACAGATCTTGAGGGATCTTCTCTTTGGATATGGAGGGTGGTGGTCCGATCTTGGCGGTGTCGATACAGTACAGACCAGACAATTAGGTCAGATATCAGAACAAGAAGATGAGAGAGAGGGAGAGGGAGAGGGAGAGGGGGGAGAGAGAGAGAGAAAGAGAAATGAGAGGGAAGAGAAAGCAAAAGCTGAAGAGGAGAAAAAAATAAGAAAACTAGAGAGAAAAAGAAAAAGGGCAGACGCCATGTCATTTATGAATTATATACAACGCAGCAGCCCCCACGCCCTTTTACATCCTGGACATCACGTTCTCTTCCTCTCACGTCCCTCGTCGCGCGTGGCCGCCACGCCCCCGCACCGCCGCCAGCCGTCAACCCGGGGGCGGTTGGCGGCCGGTCCCGCTGAATCACCCGCCGTGACGCGCGTGGGGGTGGTTCTCGGTAGAATTATTATGTCCGTCACTCGCTCGCCAACTTTGTATTATTTCTAGGGGGTGGCGGGCGGAATTTACCGGTTCGCCCTCGCCCCTCGGCGCGAAATTACGAGGCGCCGCCGCGCGAAACGGGGTTTCCCGTCAGTGGCAGAAACGGGACGGGGGCGATTTTCTTTGTTTTTTTTTATTTATTTTCTATTTTATTATGATTATTTTTTTGTATGGGTAAGGGAGGGAAACCGGGCGGGAAAGTCAAAGGTCAACTCTCGACCGGTAGTAGTGCTGATGCCTGGATTCTTCCCAGCCACTGACACCGTCATCGAAACCACACTGTTTGCATTTTCATTTATAGACAATCATATCGGCTTCACATCATCAAAATTAACATATCTTATCCAAGCTGGAAAAAAATATATTCTTTTTATATGGTTGGCGTGCGAAATAAAAAAATAGAAATCATTACGCAAACCAAGCGGATGTATTTTTTTTTTAGAGTCAAGTGGGTCTCTAGAAGATACCGTCGAGTCGATTCATGTGGTTAGCATCTTATCCGGGCGGGTTCAACGGCCTCTCCACCTGCGGACGAGCACATACGGACGGATCCTATGTCAGGTCAAAGAAGCAAAATCCGATTTGGCTGCTTTGAAGGGACGAAGCTGGATTGGCATGGACATGGAGATGGGTTTTGTTGGGGAGTTCGAGATGGTGGCGGCCGCGGTCGTGGCAAGAAATTCAAAAACGGCGACTTTTGTCGGCGAAGACGGTGGGGATTCGCTGGTTGACCGCGTCGGGGCGGGCGCCTGGACATTCTCTTTGCAAGCAGCCATTATGAACCCCAAGCTCGACTCCGCTTTTATTCATTTATTTAACCTGTAGCGTTGTTCATGGGTTCTCGTGCGAGCTTGTCTCGCTCTCTTTTTTCTCTCGGGAAAACGTGAAAGTGAATATACCGCTGTACCGTCATGGGTACTGAGAATCCCTTCTCGTTTGACCGCGGTATATTCGATCCGGCCGTGACGGTCCGGGTTTTCCCGGGAATCGTCGAAGCCCAGTCCGCCCAACGAGTCGAGGGCCTCGGCGATTGGAGAAACATTTCATGGGCAGGCCCGATCCTAGGAGAGGATCCTTGGGTCCGAGAATCCGCGACGAGGGGGGTTCTTTCCAAGTGGACGGGAAGAGCACGTCGATTTCGTCTACGGCGGCGAAGGCCTGGGTGGAACTGATTCTCGTGCCGATGACCGTACGCGGGGCAGCGTATAAAGCAGCACGGACGTAGCTTTTAGACGCAGTACGCAGTCGACGACGTTAAGGGTAAAAGGATGGGCGTGTTCGCGCTGTAATAAATGGTTCGTGCGAGGGGGAGAAGGGGGGGGGGATGCACGTGGTGGAGATGAAGTGAGCAAGTGGGGGGTGGGGCCGTGCACGCTCGAAACTGTGTGCAGATGAGAGAGAAAGTCCTCTTTGTCTATGCAGTCGCAAGACTCGCAAAAATTATAATTCAGCAGGAGAGAGAGAGAGAGAGAGAGATAGAGAGAGAATGGATGTTATCCATGTCGCTTTCTGGTCAAAAAAAAGAAACCAGTTGGAGACAGCTTGCCCCCCCTTCCCCATCTCGCCAGATAAAGAAAAAAAAAAGGGCACCCCTTCTTCCCCTTGTTTTCCCCTTTGATCTCCTCCTAGAACTCCCCTTCCTTCCTTCCCCCCCTTCTCTCTCTCTCTCTCTCTCCATTCCATCCTCCGTTCGATTCCTCGACTTCCCCCCAATCATTGACGCTTCATCGACGGCTGCTGTTCGTGGTTGGATGCCACATGTTCGTTTAATCACTTTTTATCTGCCCAACTAAGGGTTTGCTCAAACCATGAGCGTGTCCGTGGTTTTCGTTCAAGATTTGGGTTCAAACCACCGGATTTGCATATACGCTCAGGTCATCTCCAAAAGCTTAGACATTGGGTAATTCCGACAATCATGAATAGTTGAGAATTCAAAGAGCCCCGACAATTTAAGGATGCAAATCCAAATTTCATACAAATTCCACTTCATTTTTTGAAACTAAGAACCTATGCTGATTTTACAATCTATAGACTATATCTTATGTTTATACACACGCAAAATATGAGATAATAACAAAATAAAGGTTTCAATTATAAAAAGGATCATACATTTATCATCGGAATAAACCAAGAAAAATATAAATACTTATTCTTGATTTCAAGTTTCAAGTTTCAGGTTTTAAGTTATTTACCTCTTAAAATAGGTTAAAGCCTCCTCTATATATTTTGGAACCTAAAACAAAAAAGGCTCCCACCAATCCGATTTTCCAAGATTCTATCCTTAGGACCTTGTTTCCTCTTACCCTACTAGACACACCTCGTCGATATAATACCAGAAAACCACCTCAGTTACAAATAGATGCGGATGATTACTGTCTTGAGAATACATTACTTTTTGGTAATCAAATCAAGCAGCCAAACAAAATCATCAATAACAAAGACAACGAGACCGAAGGTGGGGTATAATATTATCTGGTTGGGGCTACCAGGCACGTGCCCGTCTGCAGCCTTTGCACTGTCCCCCCCTTAAAGAGAAGGCCTATCCATCTTCCTTCCACATCCCGAAATTACCCTCCCAGCACGACCTTTTTTGCCGGATTGCCCCGTCCGTCGTCTTTCCATTTTGGATCCGGCTGCTGATCTTTCGGGGCGGGCGTGCCAAAGCCCACTGTTTTCTTCATCTGCTGGCAATGGATGATATTTTCTTCCTGACCAACGAGGATGTAGTAATGCTCCCAACCATGTCATTTCGTTTGTCAAATCTTCATGGGCGGGCCCCCCAAAAAAAAATGAAAATTTCCCGATCCCTCATCTGGCTTATGATCTTCATCTCTACTAGTAAAATACTCGGTACTCTTACGCAAAGTACAAGTACAGTCCATTACACTTGGGGAAAAGTACTTCGATTATGGACTTATTTCATGTCCTTGTCAAAGCCAGCTAATGATGTAACAGGCCAGAAATCATTTATGTGCTGAATATATGATTTGGTCCATCACATATTCACATATACAAGTATAATATCCCTATAATTTTTGTGAGATTATTTCTGGATTAATTCGCAAATTACACGGCGCCAATTCTGCCCGAACAATACTGAAACGCCTAGGTGTGTTATGAAAAGAGCATGCCGAATATTAATGTCATCGGCAGTGCAGTTCAAAGTGCCATACGAATGGCACTCGAGTCACACAAGAAGTAAATAGGATCCTAGACAAAACAAGCCATTACCAAGAAAAATAAATTCCAGTCAAGATGGATACAGCTCCATAACCATAACTCAACCCGTCGTGTCTTCTGCAGAACAGCAACTCGAAAAGATTTAACTTGTGCTCGATAGCATGTCCAATACCGAGTAATGCAACTATTAACACTTCTGTTGCTTAGAAAAACCACGACCACACTGCTGCACATTTCGCTAAAGAATTCCTAGTATGTGTGAACACATAAAAACAGAGAAAGCTATACAATGGAAGAAATCGCAATCAGGAGCTTTAGTGAAACTTCAATAACATTACTTTGATTTTTTTTTACAGACAACTCTCTGTGTTTTTACAACCCTCATCCCACGGGAACAACGTTAACATGAGATTGGTGCATTAAAGTTAACCCACCCTCTAACTTAGGGAAACTGGTCAGATGCATATAGAAATGATGCTTTAACCACAAAATGAAGTGAAATGCTCCTTTCCTTCAAACATCACAGAATCTATATAAAAAGTCCAGCCCATCTAACTGACAAAAAAATAACTGATGAACCTCCTCTCCTGCATCCATAGCAACCAAAAGAGCAAGAAAGTCAAGCTTACCACAGAACCAAGCTCATCACAGCATATCTTCATGATACAAATGTAGCCCAAGGCCAAAGCGCGCACAAGCTCGACGAAAAGCCATAGCTTCTGCCTTTTGCACAGGATCTCCATAGCCAGCACCGTCCACCGAAGCAGTACCAATTGACTCCCTGTACGTCTATCGTTATAAAGAAAAAGGAGAGACAAAGAAAGACAATAAAAGTCAGCTTCTTCCTCTCTTACATGCCACCTGCATCCACATTCTTGATAGAGTAAATTGAGTCATCGACATAGATAGGAATCTGTCAACTGCTTTCTAGAAAATATTTATTAAGACATTTAAAAAGTTCATTTCATCGGCTGAACTTTGCCACCATGATACATGAATGACAGAATGTAGTGATTGTACACCTTATCGCATTACTTAATCACAGTGGCACGGGATGGCCATCCATAAAACATCTCAAGAACGAATATTGCAACTTTTCATATGAAAAATAGAATATTTTATTGAAGATTAAGTTAAAAAAAGTCCTTCCAAGCAGATTCTACTTACAAGTTCAAGCAGACTATAAGGTTCTATTCAACTAACATGTATGTATGCAAAAAGTAGACATATAAGCACTTTAAAAGTACAAAAAGTGGGATGATTGAATTAGTTAAAATTCTTACACCCAACATTCACAGCCACTAGCTTTATCAAGATACTCCACTCAGATAACTGTTTAAGCAGCAACAAAATTGGCAGTAAGAACTGTCTGGGGTGGATATGATGCTTAGCTTTTTGCTTAATGTTAACTTCTAACAAAAGTGTATGTAGAGTTCTTTATTTCCAACAACACCAGATTATGACAGCTAATCACAGTAATGCTATCACACTTCTGGAGCTGATGTGAAATCAATAAGTGCAAACTAAAAAATTGCTATAATTTTTCATCAAGTAGCACTCAAATATACATCGCTATATCATAAATCAACAGAATTGCGTGAAGTGAAAAGTTCAGATCTTCATATATTGAATCTTAGAACATAACAGAACATCCAACTGTAAAACATGAAAGGTGTGATGAGTTCAAACAAAGACAGTTTAAGAGAGCAAACACCCTCATATAGTACATTTACTTCACACCCTGAGCCAAGATTAGTCTGGTGCATTGAAAGGATCAGAAGATAAAGTTTCATCACAATTAATGTAACATAAATCAAATTCCACTGAGTTTGCTCTTTGATCAAGGACTAAACTGGATAGGCACTTGGTAGTGTTGCCACTAATTCCTCTCCAGTTTCAGGAGAGATCTGTAATTTTATCCAGAGAAAGTTCTGTTTCATCATCTGCACCATACTCTTTATCATCATTACATGCACTATGCATTGACCCTTTTCTTCCAAGTGAATCAAACCCCAACCTTTGTCCCTCATAAATAGAATTAGGCATTCTCGAAGCATCCTATTTGGAGCTATCTGATATGAAGAAACTTTCATGTATCCACACAATCTACTTCAGTAGTTATGAGCCAATTAATCATACAATGGTTTACAGCATTTCCAGCATGAATGGCATGAGACTTTACCTAGAATTGGCAATCATATATCAACATTTAGAAGTCCAGCAACTATTCTATTTGAGGAGCCAGTTTCTTACCACATCTAACTTGAATAGTTCAAGTTCATCCACAAAGAAATGCAAAATTGATCAGATCAAACAACCAGTTTTCTGCCCCTCACTGGGTAATTACATAACCACAAAGCCACAAATTGGTGGAAAGTGCCAGTATTACAGATTTACTATACTCTGAAGACATAAGTTAATTTGATCCAACTACCCATCTGAAACCTTCTTTACATAGATCAGAATTCCTTCACTCATGTCGGAACATTGTTCACAGTGATATTTTGGTCATATTTTTTGGAGTTTCTCTGTTGAGGGAAGCTTTGAGGAGTTTTGCTTTTACCCGTTAAAAACTTGCTGTAAATCCAAGATACTATCGGACAGTATATAATATCATGTCAGTGGGATGAAACAAGGAAGGGATAGAAATTATGCACTAAAAAGATTCAGAAGTCAAGAGTGCTTGTTGCAAACGTAGAAATGGGAGGATATATATATGGAATACCACTTTAGTAAAGGAAGAAGAATGACTGAACCCATGATGAGAAATGAATGTAAGAACCAATAAAGCTGTACATAGGCCTATTTTGCTGAACAATGGCAAGATGGAGAAGTCACTGTCACAACACAAGCGAAATGAAAGAAATTGGTCTTTTGAGCAACTGCAAAATGCCACTTAAATTTAAGAGACAATTAAGCAAAAGTGCAACGAGAGTGGCTACATTGGATAGGTTAGAATCCATCATGAAAAGAAGTTTGGACAGAAGCATTGGCATTCAAGAAAAACAGAAATAGAAATGAAAATTAAAATAAGAACTTGAAGGAGCCCAGTGGAGGATGATATGAGAAGCAAGTAACCTGGCTAAGGTGGTTTGCCCACTTGTAGCGATGACCAGGAGAAATTTTAAGTCAGGAAATGTGATTTTATGAAAGGAGAGAACGCCAAAAAGAAAAGGATACTGAAGACAAAATAGACATACACAAAACCGTAAAGTACCCTGATTTGATAGAACTTCCAAGGATAATGGCACTTAAAATTGTACAACAGCATAAGAGTATCTATGTATGACTGACACTACTCAATGAGAAAAGGCTCTATTATTATTGTTGTTACTATTGAGAAATGTCCCAAAAATTTCCATTGAATGTGGACTACTATAGATTATACTTGCTGAGATGAGATTAACTCAGCCATAGTATAAATATTTGAACTGAAAAGAAGTGTTCATATAGCGATATACAAGCTACAAGTGATAGGTGGTGGAACAGATTCCGCTAAGGAAGAAAGATTTAGCTGACAATTATCAGTCTAGGACATGACATGAGAATCCAAAGAGACTCATTTTTGAAAGTAATGTTGTATCTGTGCAGCACTAGCGCTAGTTTCTAGAAATATATATGCACAAGGCATGGGTGGAGAAACTAAACGGAGTGAAGTCACACAAGAGAGCACATCTACGCACCTCAGTTACAGTTCCCCAAGGTTATAAACAATCTTAGAATGTGGTAGATGTGATCGCTCTGGTAAATCAATGTGATATGTGTTAAATCCAACACAAAAGATCAAGTAGACACATTTTAGGCAAGTGCACTATAGAAACATGACAAACAACGGATAAAAACTACTTGCAAAGGTCATTGGCTCATTGCCATATATGTGAAATGTTTCAGGAAGTGGCAAAACTACCTCTGCATCGGTCCCGTAGAGCGTCACGCGGTAAACAACAGACACGGTCTTGCCATCAGCTGAATAACTGATGCTCCGAACCTCACCAGACCACCCTGCAACATGCACGTTCCAGATAAAAAAAGTAGGAAAGTTTAAAACTTTGATCTGCAACACTCGCCTAAAAAAGAGAGGGAGATTGAAAATGACAGGTCTTCCACTTATCCGGTGCGTGTAAGTTCATGATTCTATTGACTATGTGCCTGCAAAGAAACGCAAAGGACAAAGAGCCCACTAAGAATCCCGAAAATCAAATCGATTCAGTTGCCAAGGCGACAAATGTCAGAGACTCGAACCATTCCATTCAAAACCGGTAGGGAAACAAAAGGAGCTTTTCCGGCTGCAAACTCAAAAATCACAAGGAAAACAAGAACCCAATTCCCATATCGGCACACAGAGAGAGAGAGAGAGAGAGAGAGAGAGAGAGAGAGAGAGAGAGAGAGAGAGACCAAGGGATGTATTTGATGCAGGACCCATATTCGATGCGGTCTTTGACGAGTGAATCGCCGACTCGCTTGTTGAGTTCTTTGAGTATCTCGAAGAGGGGCCTGCTGATGCCGGAGGTGGGTACGGCGTCGTCGAACTTTTTGGCTTTCTCGGTCTCTGCCTCTCTGCCTCGGGTAGAAGAAGGCGAAGACTTGAACTCGAATGTGCGAACACGAGCTCCAAGTTGCCGGGGAAGGAGGAGGGGTTTCGAGGGAGAAGAGGAAGGAAGTGAGCTTCTGAGGGATCTCATCACAAAACCGGCCATATTCAGTCGCACATACAGAGAGAGAGAGAGAGAGAGAGAGAGAGAGCTCTTTCCGAGGTTTAACTGAATCACTAGGTGGGCGTTGACTCTTTAAAACTGTCTGAAAATGAAATAAGGACAAGACTGTACTAGGTGCACTCGTGCTGCGTAGGATGATATAACGAATTATATACAAATCGACATGCGGCAAATCCGGGCCCATCTATTAGTTGAATCATGAAAATTTCTATTCTCCACCCTCACCATTAGCACTCCCTTAGGAAGAACTCTCTTCTCTCACCTTTAGGATTCATTTACTAACACTTCTATTTTGAGAAAAAAATTAATAATAATTTTTTTATTTCTATTATTTTGAATAATTTCTGAAGAAAAAATGTGTTTGATAATTATATAAAAATTTTGTTCTCAAAATAAAAAAAATAAATAAAAATATATTTGATACGATCCATATTTTTTTTTTTTTAATTTTTAATCTTTTTTCTTTTCTGAGAGAGAGAGGGAGAGCTCTTTCCGAGGTTTACCCCATGGCTGAATCATAGGAGGGCGTTGACTCCTTAAAATTGTTTGAAAATGAAATGAGGACAAGACTGTGGTAGGTGCATTAATGCTACATAGAATGATAAAATAAATTATACACGATATGTGGCAAATCTGGGCCTATCTGTTGGTCGAATCATGAAAATTTATGCTCCCCGCTCTCCCCGTTACGGAGGACTCTTAAGCCGTTTGGTAATACTTTTATTTTAAAAAATAATTTCTTTTTAAAAATAATCTTTTTCCTATTTTTATTATTCGGAATAATTTTTTAATAAAAAACCTTTTTACTAACTATACAAAAATTTTATTCTCAAAATTAAAAAAAATAGAACTATATTTAGTACCATCAACAAAATTTCTACTTCTTTTAATTTTTTAAGATTCTTTCTTTCTTTTTCTTTTCTTATTTTTCCTTGCCGCCCACGAGTGACCTTTGCCCACTGGCCAACAACCTACCACCACTCATTGCCCGCTAGTCGATTGGCAACAATCGATGGCTAGCGATTGACAGGCGAGCGGCAAGCAATGATCGACTGTTGGTGACGATTGGAGGAGAGCAGCGACGGTGGCCGACCGATGGCGAAGGGCGGTGTAGGCAATCGACCGACAAGTGGCAAGTGACAACAATCCACCAGTGGTCGGCAGGTGGCGGCGGCGATCAACTAGCATGAGCTACAATGGTTGGCAATTAACCGGTGAGCAACAGTTGGTGAACAAGCAACGGTTGGCCAGCAACAGTGGCCGAACAATGAGGGGCAATGGTAAGGGGCAAGGGGTAGCAAGGAAGAAGAAAAAAAATATTTCTAGAAATTGTTCTCAAAAATAAGAAATTACATTTTTTTTTACTTTTTGTTTCTATTTCAAATATATTTCCCAATCACTTTTTTATTTCGAGGAATAGAAAAGTTAATTGACATTACTAAGCGGATTTCTATTATTTTTTTGTTCCAGGGAACTAAAGAACAGAAATTTGGGGAAATATAAACATTACCAAATAATGCCTTAGTCTCTCTACTCCCCTCTGTCTCTTTCTGTGACTCTCTCTCTCTACTTCTCTTTTCTTTCCTCCCACGTTTGTCATGGCTCGAGCTCAAGTCGGCTCATGCCCCTTCAGGTCAAGGAGGGACAGCACACTGCTGGATGCAACGATAAGGGGTGTTTCGATGGGAGGTTGAGTGGTTGAGGAGGGATGGCACGCCACCATGGCCACGAGCTTGAAGTTCAAGTGACCAATGTCACGGGAAAATATTAAGTGCATTTAATATGCCATGTAGGATGATACAATAAAATGTTAAAATATATTTTAAAGGAAAATCCACGGCAAACTCTATAATTTCTTCAATTAGACCAATGTGTAATCCACATAATAGTTGCGCGTAAAATAATGGCTTAGGCATAAAATAAAATAAAAAAAATAGTGCTTAGGTGACCAAACTAGGGAAAAATTTTTTCTCATTTCACAAAACTTGTTAATTTTACCAAATTTCTCACTTTAAAAAATGATTCATGAGCGAAGCTTAAACTGCATTTATCTTGATAATGTATTTTACTAATTCCATTAATAAAAAAATAAACCTAATCTTATCAAATGATTCATATCTATTATGATGAACTTGTTGAGTTGAAAGGTGGAATCGAGTGAATGTTATGGATGCACGTACAAAATACATCTGATAATCTCTCGAGTGAATGGATCAATCTTCAATGTTGTTTGTTTTATTACTTCGTACTTCCATTAACAGCAATCTTTAATTTTGAAAAACAGAAATTCCATCCTTTAGTTCAAAACCGGCAAAAGAACAGCTCAAGTGTCATAACTTGGCACGGGAGGACACTTAAGTGCCATAACTTTAAAATGGTACATTTAAGTGCCAGTTTTGAAGTTAAATGGGACACTTAAGTGCCACTTCGGCGAAAATCCGGCCAAAAGACTTACGTGGCGACTTTGGTCCAAAACGGCGTCGTTTATATACGACGTGGCGGAGAAAATGCAAAAACGATGCCATTTCGTGTCTAACGTGTAAATAATAATATAAAAATTAATTAAATTAGATTTAAAATTAAATTTATTTAAAATATTAAATAATTAAAAAATTAAGAAAATTTTAAAAAATTAAGAATTTTTTTTTTTTAAAAAAAAGGCTTGGGGTGGGGGGAGGTCGAACGGGCGACCGAGGGTTGAGCCCTCGCCGATGGTGGGGTCGCCGGGAAGGGCTGGCGACGAAGGGGGGAGGGTCGGCCGGGGTCGCCGGCCCCTGGCCGACCTACGGCAAGAGCTCGCGGCCGACCCTCCCCACTCCGTCGCCAGCCCTTCTTGGTGGCAGCAGGGAGGCGGTGAGGGCCCGCGACCCTCGCCCCAAGCAAGCCCTCCCCCAGATCTGGGGCGAGGGTCGTGGCCCTCACCCAAATCCTGCGAGGGCTCACGGGCTCTCGCCACCTTCTCGCCGCCGCCGGGAAGGGCCGGCGACAGAGTGGGAAGGGTCGACCGAGGTCACTGGGCCCTGGCCAAGGGTCAGCGAGGCCAGTCGACCGGTGGCGAGGGCCCGCGAGCCCTCACGCAGATCTGGGGTGAGGGTCGCGGCCCTCGCTGCGATCCGGCGAGGGCTGGCCGGGGGTTGGCGACCCTAGCCGACCCTCCCCCCTCCGTCGCCGGCCCTTCCTGACGACGGCGGGGAGGCGACGGCGGCGAGGGCTCGGCCGCCCCGTTTGACCTCCCTCTTTTTTTTTTAAATTTTTAAATTTTCTTAAATTTTCTTAATTTTTTGAATATTTTAAATAAAATTAATTTTAAATCTAATTTAATTAATTTTTATATTATTATTTACACACTGACACAAAACGGCATCATTTTTGCATTTTCTCTGCCACATCAGTATGCAAAACAACACCGTTTTGGACCAAACTCGCTGGAAAATTACCATGTCAGCCATTTGGCCGGATTTTCACCGGAGTGGCACTTAAGTGTCCTATTTTACTCCGATATTGACACTTAAGTGTACCATTTTAAAGTTATGGCACCTAAGTGTCCCTACGTGCCAAAACTCCATCTATCCCAACTCCATTCAAAACCCATATGCAACTTAAGACTCCAATGCATCTACCCTTTACAGCTTTTAATTTCTGTAAATTCAATGCTGGAATGTTGGGTGCTTCAGGGCAATGGATTTTCTGTCGCCAACAGAGAAATTTGTGTTGATCTCACCAAAGAGGATTGGCTTTCAGTTTGAGATTACACCATAGGTTTGCACATATACTTTGGTAAAAAGAACGCACTCAAGCAGAACCCAGAAAGCCAAATGGGCTGAGCTAGAGCTGAGCCATTGCTGGGTGTTGATCAGGTAACAGTTCGACTGCGGACCGTAAAACGCCCGCCGGGCAAGACACAAAATTAGCGGCCTGCGTCAGGTGATACGCGTCCCAGAACATGTTTTGATACCTGTTGGCTTACGGCGTTAGAAATGTGAGTGCACGTTATCTCCCTCGGTTCCTTCCTATTCCACAGCATGCCCTGTCCACGACACTGAATCCTGTGCATTCACAGACATCCCGTTTAAGACCAGTCAATCTAACAATGAAGACGGTGCTGGTTCACCGAAACCACGAGGGTCGTAAGTGAAGTTCTCGATGGCTTTTACCGTATGCAGCCGTATTGTTTAGAATGCTGCCCAAAGCGCCATAGGCGTTTCCATATAGAAAGATCGAGCCTGGGTGGTTGCTGTTTGGCTGCTGCATGAGCGACCTGAGCCCCTCATTGAAGGTCCCGATCATCTGGTTCACGGATTCAATGCATCGGTCCAGGGGGATTGGTTGCTGGCCCTCAGGTTCAGGATGCAGCCGAGCCATGCGATTCCTGCTAGTAAGAACTTCCTCAGTCCTAGACTGTTCAGTGCCTGCGAGAATCAGGAACATCAAGGACTTGCTATGTAACTTCTCATCTAACATCCTGATGGAAACCCAGACAAAAAAATTAAACCAAAGTTAGTTGAGGAGGTTCCCATAGGCCTGGGGAGTGTAAATATAACTGGAAGAGTACATGGAAGGCATGAGGTAGCTGTTGATGTAGTCGCTGCTTCCGATGACAACGATAGCGATGGATCTAGCGAGGTATTGGCTCAAAGCGGTTCCGCTCAGCATTGTTCTCAGTTGATTCAGGGTGTTCTCAAAGTTCAGAACTTGCTGGCTTAGGCTGAAGTGCTGAACCTCCTCCCTGCATTTGGCATGCGAAAAGAAACCGATTCACTCAAACGAAGTGCATCCAATGAAAGGGAAAGTTTTCTCATGGATTCATGGTGAAGATGGTAGCGTATCTCAAAGGCACATCAACACGTCTGATCCAATCTATTTTACGTTGGCAGGCTAGTAATATCTCCCCAAATTTTTCGTTTTTCTGTCCGAATTGGAATGATAACCAAGTAGAATCCCTGTGAATTCCCCAATAATCTCGACACAAATGGTCATGATACACGCGCAAGCCATCATGAAATGGACCGTTAGGCGCAAGAAAATCACGCACCCCCCTTTCTTTGCACTGGCAATTAGCATATAGGTCGTGTTTGCTAGAGATCTTTGTTTACCCGGTTGATTTACAGACAATACAGCGCATATAAAGTTCAAAAAAGGAAATTTTGTTACATAACGTCAGCCCGTCTCATCAAGCATGCCCCCACAAAACACTGGTTTCAAAATCAATTCCAAGGTTTATCCAATTCCACCTATGTTATTAATTTAGTGATTGCACTTAATCATTATCTTTAATGACCACCACTTTCTTTTACAATGTGTTTACCGCAACATATATATAGACACACGCAAAACATGAAATTTTAACAAAATAAAAATTTAGTCATAAAAAAGATTATACATTCATCATCGAAATAGATCAAGAAAAACACAAACACTTATTCTAGGTTTTAGGTTCTATCTATCTAAAACCTGAATTCCAACCATCAAAATAGGTTAATTAATTTTTGGAACCTAAAACCAACCTTACATTTTTTGAAATTTTAAACTACAAAGATTCTCATCAATCCATTTCTCCAATTCCAGGTTCTACCATAGAACCATGCTTACCCTTACCAGACATACCTCATCGATATATAAGAAAAACCGCAATAGTTACAAATAGATGCGGATGATTAGTCTTGAGAATATATTACTTTTTGGTGCTCAAATCAAACTGCCAAACATATGATCATAAATTACGGAGACGGCAAGGCTGAAGGTGCGGATATTCTCTGGTAGGGCCTACCAGGCACGTGCCCATCTGCAGCCTTTGCACTGCCCTCCATTAAACAAGAGAAAGGCCCCGTTCAATTCATCTTTCTCAATAGACTTTGAGGTGGAAAATATTAAGTGTTTGGCTAGTAATTTTGGGACCCTATTGACCAAATGCCAGCATGGGAAATATTAAAAGCCTAAAACAGATGAAACCTCTTTTGGGCTTTCAGCATTTTGAAAATGCAAGTCTATATTCACTATTCATCTCACGTTCGCTGTTCACTTTCCAAGATTTGCACTGAGGAGCTGCCAGAGGCCGATGACAATGTTGCCTGAGGGATCATGTGTCACCAACGACGGCCACCTTGGGGTTGCGTATCCCCAACAATCACCACTTGGGGTTGCACGACCTTAGGTGGTGTCACTTAGGTCGCAACTTCATGCAATGTCGCTTGAGGTCACCCTAACCTCAAGTCTCCTCGCCTAGGTTGTAAATCACATAAGGCTGATAAGGCTATTCGACAAATAAGCTCCACCAAATTTAATTTTGACTTTGAAAAAAAAAACTCTTTGTAAATGAAAGTATCAAATGGCATTCAAACCAAAGTTATTTTCTAATGTTAAAATTTGTCAAACATCATAGCATTTCGGAAAATCTCTTTGCCCAAAGGTGTTTATATTTTCCAAAGTTATTTCCCTAGAGCCAAATCAAATGGGACAAAAAAAAAAAAAGATAGCCTGTCCACCTTCCTTCTACATCCCAAAATTACCCTTCCTATACGACCCTTTTTTTTTAATGGTAAAAGGTAAGAATATATTAGAAAGAACCAACTATACAAAAGACCAGCTCCAAAAACATCCACTCAAAAAAGAACCTTCAATGAGTGAAAGGGGTAAGATGAGCAACATAAGAAAGAATACAAGGCAAAAAAGCCAACACGAAGGAAGACCAACAGCAACCCTCCAAGATCGAGCCGACAAAGCAGCGAGACGAGAGAAGGTTGGTGCAGAACAAGGCAGCGACACCTCAAAAAACAGCACTAGTGAGAAGAAGAGCCATTTTTTCATCTGTGGCAATAGATGATTTTTTTCTGGCCAACGAGGACGTGGTAATGCTCCCAACTTATGTCATTTCATTTGTGAAATCTTTATGGGTGGGCCCCAAATAAGAAAATTTCCCGATTTTTTCTTCTGGCTTATGTTCTACATCTCTACTACTAAAATACTCGGTACTTTTACGTAAACTACAGTACAGTATGTCCGTATTACACTTGGGTATAAGTACTTGGATTATGGACTTATTTCATGCTGTTGTCAAAGCCAGCCAATGATGTAACAGGCCAGCAATCATTTATGTGCTAAATGCATGATTTGGTCAACACATATTCTCCCTATAATTCTTGCAAGCTTATATCTGGATTAGCCCGCAAAATTGCACGGCACCAGTTCTATCCGAACAGTACCGAAAAGCCTAGGTGAGTTATGAAAAGTCAAGCATGCCGAATATATAGCGTCACCCGCAGTACGGTTCAAAGTGCCATATTGACATTGTGGCGCTTAAGTCACCCAAGAACTAAATAGGAAGATCGTAGACAAAACAAGCCATTACCAAGTAAGGATAAATTCCAGTCAAGATAGATACAGCTCCATTAACTCAACCTTTTGTGTCTTCTGCACAGCAGCAACTTGAAAAGATTGATCTTTTGCTCGCTATGATGTCCCACACCACGTAATGCAACCATTAACACTTCTGTTGCTTAGAGAAAGCGACGACCACACTGCTGTACATTTTGCTAAAGAATTCCGAGCATGTGCGAGCGCATAAAAAAAATGAAAAAGAAAGCTATACACCAGAAGAAATCGCAATCAGAAGCTTTAGTGAGACTTCAAATGACATTACTTTGATTTTCTTTGACAGACAATTCTCCGTGTTCCTACATCCCTCATCCCACGCAAACATCGTTAACATGACAGAATCTTATATAGAAAATCCGGCCCATCTAACTGACAAAAAATAACTGATGAACCTCCTCTCCTGCATCCAGAGCAACCAAAAGAGTAAGAAAGTCATGCTTACCACAGAACCAAGCTCATCACAGCATATCTTCATGATACAAATGTAGCCCAAGGCCAAAACGCGCACAAGCTCGACGAAAAGCCATAGCTTCTGCCTTTTGCATAGGATCTCCATAACCAGCATCGTCCACTGAAGCAGTACCAATTGACTCCCTGTACATCTGTTGTTACACAAGAAAAAGGAAAGACAGAGAAAGAAGATTAAAGTCAGCTTCTTTCCTCTCTTATGTGCCATCTGCATCCACATTCTTGCTAGAGTCCATCAAAATGAGGCAAAGACATAGATAGGAATCTGTTAACTGCTTTCTGGAAAATATTTATTAAGACATTTCAAAAGTATGTCTCATCAACCGAACTTTGCCACCACGATACATGAATTACAGAATGCGGTAATTGTCCGCCATATCACATTACCTAGCCACAGTGGCATGGTACGGCCACATCTAGAGAATATCTCAAGAGTGAATATTGCAACTTTTAATATGAAATATAGAACATGTTATTGAAGATTGAGTTACGAAAAATTCCTCCCAAGCAGATTCTACTTACAAGTTCAAGCAGACTAAAAGGTTCTATTCAATTAATGTGTATTTACGTGAAAAGTAGACATATAAGCACTTTAGAAGTACAAAAAGTGGCATAATTGAATTAGGTAAAATTCTTAGACCCAACATTCACAACCCACTAGCTTTATCCAGATACTCCGCACAGATAACTGCTTCCTAAACAATAACAATATCAGCAGCGAGAACTATCTGTGGGGTGAATGTGATGCTTAGCCTTCTGCTTTAATGTTAACTTCTAACAAAAGTGTATATAGAGTTCTTTATTCCCGAGAAAACCAGAATATGGTAGCTAATCACAGGAATGCTATCACACTTCTGAAGCTGACCTGAAATCACTAAGTTCAAACTAAAAAATTACTAGAATTTTTCATCAAGTTGCACTCAAAAAAACGTCACAAAATCATAAAACAACAGATTTGCAGGTATGGAATAGTTCAAATTGTCACATATGAAATCACGGAACACAACAGATGATCCAACTGTAAAACATGAAAGGCATGATGTGCTTGAAAAAGACAGCTTAAGAGAGCAAACGCCCAGATATTAGTATGTACACCATGAGCCAAGATTTGTCTGGTGCATCAAAAGGATCAGAAGAAAAATTTTCACCTTAATTAATGTAACATAAATCAAATTTCACTGACTTTGCTCTTTGATCAAGGAGAAACTGGATAGGCACTTGCAAGTGGTGCCAATAATTCCTCTCCAATTTCAGGAGAAATCTGTTATTTTATCCTGAGAAAGTTCTGTTTTGTTTTCTGTATCATAATCTGTCTCATCATTACAAGCACTACACACTTACCCTTGTCTTCCAAGTGAATCGAACCACAACCTTTGTCCCTTATAAATCTACGTCAGTAGTTATGAAACAATTAATCATACAATGGTTTCCAACATTTCCAGCATGAGTGGCATGAAACTTTACACAGTAATGGGAATTATATATCCCTATGAAAGTGTGGCACCCATTATTTTCGAGGAGTTATTCACCACATCTAACTTGAATAGTTCATGTTCATCCACAAAGAAATGTGAAATCGATCAAATCAAATAGCCAGTTTTCTCCCTCCCAGTGGGTGAATTATCTTGCCATAAAGCCACAAATTGGTGAAAAGTGCAGGTATTAAAGATTTACTTTCCTCTAAAGACACAAGTTAATTTGATCCAACTACCCCATCTGAAACCTTCTTTACTTAGATCAAAATTCCTTCACTCATGTTGGAACATTGACGGTGGTGATATTATGGCCATATTTTAGGAGTTTCATTGTTGAGGGAAGCTTTGGGGAGTTTTACTTTTACCCACTAAAAACTTGCTGCAGAAATCCAAGATACTATTGCCTAGTTTATGCCTTTCACATATCATATCATGTCACAAGGAAAGGGTAGAAACTATGCACTAAAAAGATTTAGAAGTCAGAAAGGCTTGTTGCAAACGTGGAAATGGGAGGATATGGAAATGGAATACCACTTTAGTAAAGGAAGAAGAATGACTTAACCAATGATGAGAAATGAAAGACATTGATCTTTCGAGCGACTGCAAAATGTCACTTAAATTTAAGAGAAGATTAAGCAAAAATGCGATGAGACTGGCTACATTGCATAGGTCAGATTCATCATGAAAAGAAATTTGGGCAGGAGCATCAGCATTCAATAAGACAGAAATAGAAAGGGAAATTAACAAAAGAACTTGAAGGAGTCCAGTGGAGGATAATATGAGAAGTGAGAAACCTAGTTAAGGTGGTTTGCCTGTTTGTAGCGATGACCAGGAGGAATTTCAAGTCTGAAGATATGGGGTTATGAAAGGAGAGAGCATAAAAAAGAAAAGGGTACAGAAGACAAAATAGACATACACAAAACCAGAAAAGATTATGATTTGATAGAACTTCCAACGATAATGGCACTTAAAATGGTACAACAGCGTAAGAGTATCTATGTATGACAGACACTACTTATAGAGAAAAAACTCTATTATTATCGTTGTTATCATTGAGAAATGTCGCAAAGATTTTCATTGGATGTGGACTACTATAGTTGCACTTGCTGAGATGAGACCAACTCAACCATAATATATATATAAACTGAACAAAAGAGTCCATAAAGCATTTTACAAGCTACAAGTGATGGGTGGTGGAACTCATTCTGCTAGGGAAGAAGAAAGATTAACCTGACAATTATCAGTCTAGGACATGACATGAGAATCCAAAGAGACTCATTTTTTAGATAATGTTGTATCTGTGCAGCACTAGCACAATAGATGACGACGCCTTCTAGCACTAGCACTAGCACTAGCTTCTAGAAATATATATGCACAAGGCATGGGTAGAGAAACTAAACGGAGTGAAGTCACCCAAGAGAGCACATCCACGCACCTCGGTTACATTTCCCCAAGGTCATAAACAATCTCAAAATGTGGTAGATGTGATCGCCTTGGCAAATCAATGTGATATGTGTTGAATCCAACACAAAAAATCGAGTAGACACATTTTAGGCAAGTGCACTATAGAAAAATGGCACACGACAAAGGACAACTTGCAAAGGTCGTCGGCTTATTGCCATATATGCGATGCTTGATGAAGTGGCAAAACTACCTCTGCGTCGGTCCCGTAGAGCGTCACACGGTAAACAACAGACACGGTCTTGCCATCAGCTGAATAAGTGATGCTCCGAACCTCGCCAGACCACTCTGCAACACACCATTCCGAATAAAAAGCAGGAAAGTAAGAAACTTTGATACGCAACCCTCGCCTAAAAAAGAGAGGGAGATTGAAAATGACAGATCTTCCACTTACCCGGTGCATGTAAGTTCATGATTCTATTGACTATGTGCCTGCAAAGAAACGCAAAGGACAAAGAACCCACTAAGAATCCCAAAAGTCAAATCGATTCAGTTGCCAGGGCGACAAATGTCAGAGACTCGAACCATTCCATTCAAAACCGGTTGGGGAAAAAAAGGAGCTTTTCCAGCTCTAAACTCAAAAATCACAAGGAAAACAAGAACCCAATTCCCATATCGGCACAGAGAGAGAGAGAGAGAGAGAGAGAGAGAGAGACCAAGGGATGTATTTGATGGAGGACCCATCTTCGAGGCGGACTTTGACGAGTGAATCGGGGACGCGCTTGTTGAGTTCCTTGAGTATCTCGGAGAGGGGCCTGCTGATTCCGGAAGTGGGTACGGCGTCGTCGTAATCCTCGGCTCTCTCGGTCTCTGCATCTCTGTCTCGGGTAGAAGAAGGCGCAGACTTGGCCGCGAACGTGCGGGAACGAGCTCCGAGTTGCAGGGGAAGGAGGAAGGGTTTCGAGGGGGAAGAGAAACGAAGTGAGTTTCTGAGAGATCTCATCACAAAACCGGCCATGGTCAGTCGATTTCGCACAGAGAGAGGGAAGGAGGGAGAGAGCTTTTCCGAGGTTTATGCCAGGGCTGAGTGGCTTTGACTCTTTGACTCTTGAAAACTGTCTGAAAATGAAATAAGGACAAGACTGTTCTCCAAGAAGTGGGAATGTTTACATTTATTTTTTAGGAAAATCCACGTCGGACTCTATAAATTTTTGAAATTCGATTAACATGTACTCCACACAATACTTGCGCATAAAATGAGGGCTTAGGTTAAAAAAAAAAGGGTTAGGTGACCAAACTAGAAAAAAAAATTTCAAATTTTGCAAAACTTGATAATTATTGAATTTTCTAATTTTACTAAATGATTTACGAGCAAGATTTAAATAGATGAACCTTATCATATAAGATAATTTGTGTCTAGTACAATGAATATATTTAGATATATCATTGAATCTAGTTAATGTTACCGATGCATGTACAAGAATATGCGTAAATGGATTGATCTTCAATGTTGTTTACTTTATTACAATTTGCTTCTCATAGAGAGCAATATTTAATTTTGAAATTTGGAAATTCCACCCTTTAATTTCAAAAACCATGTGCAACTTGAGACTTCCATGAATTTAGCCCTTACATCTTTTAATTTCTGTAATTTTTTTCCATGAATTTCTTTAATCTTTGTAGCCTCTCCAAATTGTCCATCCCACGCAATAATTTTTTCTGTCGTTAACAGTAAACATGCGTTGATCTAACTAAAGAGGATAAGCGTTCAGTTCGAGATTACACCATCGATTTGCACATATACTTGGTAAAAACTAAAAAGAACAAACACAAGCAGAACCCAGAAAGCCAAATGAGCTGAGCTAGAGCTGAGCCATTTGCTGGATGTTGATCGGGTAACAGTCCGACTGCGGACCATAGAAAGCCCTCTGAGCGAGCACCGAATTAGCGGCCTGCGTCAGGTGATACGCGTCCCAGAACATGTGTTGGTTCCTGTCGGCGCACGGCGTTAGGAATGGAGCGCACGTTATCTCGCCTTGGTTCCTTCCTATTCCACAGCATGCCTTGTCCACGACACTGAACCCTGTGCATTCGCAGACATTCCCGTTAGGATCAGTCGGTCTAATGATGAAGACGGTGCTGGTTCAGGAAAACCACGAGGGTTTCTCAATGGGTTTTACCGTATGCAGCCGGATTGTTTAGGATGTCACCCATGGCGCCATAGGTGTTTCCGTATAAAAAGATTGAGCCCGGGTGGTTGCTGTTCAGCTGCTGCACGAGCGACCTGAGCCCCTCGTTGAAGGTCCCGAGCATCTGGTTTACAGAGTCGACGCATCGGTCTGGGGGGGATCGGCCGCTGGCCCTCTGGTTTGGGATGCAGCCGAGCGGTGCGATTCCTGCTAGGAAGAACTTCCTCAGTCCTAGACTGTTCAGTGCCTGCGAGAATTAGGAACATCAAAGACTTGCTATGTAACTTCTCGTCTAATATCCTGACGGAAAACAAACAAGAAAATTAAAACAAAATTACCAGAATCTGTCGAGCGTAGCGATTGAGAAGGAGGTTCCCATAGGCCTGGGGAGTGTAAATGTAGCTGGAAGAGTACATAGAAGGCATGAGGTAGTTGTTGATGTAGTCGTTGCTGCCAATGACCATGACGGCGATGGATTTCGCGAGGTATTGGCTCAAAGCCATTCCGCTCAGCATTGTTCTCACTTGATTCAAGGTGTTCTCAAAGTTCAGAACTTGCTGGCTCAGGCTGTACCTTTCTCCCTGCATTTTGCATGCAAAAAGAAACCGATTCAGTCAAACGAAGTACATCCACTGAAATGGAAGAGTTTTCTCCTGCATTCATGATGAAGATGGAAGCATATCTCCAAGGCACATCAACAAGTCTGAACCATTTATGTTACGTTGGCACGCTAGTTAACATTTCCCCAAATTTCTCGTTTTTCTGTCTGAAGTGGAACGATAGCTGAGTAGAATCCCTGTGAACTCCCTAATAATCTCGACATAAATGGCCATGATACATGAAAGCCGTCAGGAGATGGACCGCTGGGCCTAATAAGTACAACCCCCCCCCCCCCCACGGCCACCCCGGCGGGGGCGTCTCTTTCTTTGCACTGGCAATCAGCATATAGGTCCTATATTTGCTAGAGATCTCTGTTTATTCTATTGTTTTACAGACGATACCGCGCATATAAAGTTCAAAGATGGAAATTTTGTTACATAGTGTCGGCCTGACTCATCGAGTATGCCCCCAGCTGCAGATGCATAATTTACTCCCCCTAGGATTTTTGCTCCAGTTGTGGATGGATCGGCATAAGCCGGAGGACTCGGCAAACCCAGCAGGTCTCCTGTTGAATAAGACTCGGATTAAAGACGAAACTAAACATATGAATCTGTCTCGACCAAGAAAAGGCATATGATTCGTTAGACTTAATTGTTCTCTGTTTCTGGATGCGATGCATTTCAAGATATATCGATTGATCTGTACAAGCACACAGTCGAGAGAGATGTAGAGAGAAGTTTTACCCAGCACGTCGACGATGTTCTTCCCGTTACAAAATCTGCCAGAAGGTCCAGTAGGGTAGTCAATACCGTAAGGAGGGTAATTGCATTTGGCATAGGAGTTGAGGTAATTATTGTTCCCGACATCGACTATCGAGTCTCCAAAGACAAACATCGCTGGTACTTGCTGTGATCCTAGAGCCACGTTTGCGCACTGCACGACTGAAATCATCAGTAGCACAGCAACGAGCCATGGTCTCTCGCTGAACCCTATCATATTGTTCTTTCCTTGCTATGAAAGCTGTGATGTTTGAGGCACTTTTAAAGATGGAAACCAGAGATGATGATGGTGGAGAACAGAAGATAAGAATTGCACCATTTATTGAGCACCATAACGGCTGTACTTGTAGCATGTCTTTTGGTGTGAACAAGCCTTGTAATGTTGCTTTTGGTCACGTCTTTTGTGCAGGATTTGGGCTGCACCTTCTCGACGGCCGTTTGTCCGGGTCCTTTCTTAATTACAACGCTCATCAGCAACCTTGGTTTCTTTCATTTTCTGTCCTATACGAGATATAGGAGTGAACGTTGATTAAGATACAAGAATACAAACCGAAACTTGTTGGCGAAGTCGGTCAAGGGGTTGGACAATTTCCACTTAAAAAATGGTGGTCACCCGATCAAATCCCACAAACCGCACGACGATGACTTTGGGTCAAGTCCACCTGCACATGCTAAAGACCTCAACTTAACCGGCTCGTAAACCCTTGCAAGGTGTTTCACGAGTCTTCAAGTGGCGGGGTTTCCAGATCAGTATCTCTAGATTAACGAACAAAAGAACAAATTGACACAAATCGGCATGTTCTTTTCACAGCTTTACACTTACGAATAAAATGGGCAAGCACCCAACGTAGAGATACATGTCCTCAGAACTTTAGATTATGTTGGGACGTCTTTCCTTTTCCTTCATGTAATAGATCATATCAGGGCCTAATCTGGTGGAGTGCTGGGCTTAAAAATCCTTGCCCAAGCCTCCCTATGATGTTAAATCTTTTTTTCTTTTTTTTACCTTAAAATGATAGGCTTGAGCAAACCGAAGCCAGGTGGAAACTGCTCTTTCAAGGCTGAAGTTTGTGCTCTGGACCTGTGGTTGATCAGGCCACGAGCATGTCTATTCGAGGAGGGAGATGCACTCACTGGTAAGAAAGTCTACCGTATCATCCATGACTTACTCGCAAATAGGCAGCCTCTTGATTGTTTTTGCAATCAAGTTATTATGGTCAGCAGGAAGTACAATGAGCATGATTTGAGAATTCTGTAAGCTTAAAATTTTCAAATTCTTTCCATGTCTCTTGGTTAGATTAGAATGCCCTATTGCTTTCAAAAGTTCTATTTTCACTTGCACAATCCCAACTATTTGACTCACATCATTCGATCCACGCATTCTCTTCAGGCCATCTGAACTCTAGAGGAGCAAACGGTGTTCATTCTCATAATCACCTGATTTTGAGCGTCAAGGAGAGATTGCGCACTAAATAGGGAGCATTTAAGTGCTCAGGACGCACCAGACACCGGGTTATCTGCGAGAAGGAAAATCTCAAACCAGGTAAATTTGCGCACTCCTCTCGCTCCTCTTATAGCTAAAAAGTAAAAACACATCATAAAAACAATGGCTTCATAGTATCATTCGATGTCCCTCTTTTCCTTAACCTTGAGGAAGAGAAAAAAGCAAGTGCCAGGAACCACCGGCCGGTGGCGTGGATGGTGGATCCTTGGCCCTCCCTCGTGGAGGCCAACGTTCGAAGCCTCTGCGAAGCAGGGAGGCTGAAACGCTGTGTGGTGACTTAAGTGTGACGTCGGGGTGGTGGTTTCTTTGCTAGCATCACCAAGGGGTTTACGGCGCACTGTCGGTGCAAGCTAGTTCATCCTGTTCCCAATAAAAAAAGCAAGTGCCAGGAGCATTTCCCAAGCGTGGGACCCTACCTGTACCTCATAAAAGAGACAAGAACATGGGCGGCACATTTCTCAGCTGATACGCAAGAGCCTATTCACCCAAGTAAAGATAAAGATCACAGCATTTCCAAGCTCTACTGTCAACCTCTTTTGGAATTGATTAATTTAATTGATTTCGATCCAGGGACGACAGAATGCTCACAAGCAAGCACTGTATTCCACATTGATTCATGAACCGACATCATGATAAATATTAGATTCGCCTTCAAAAGGAAGGGCTCCTTTCACGACGATGGGAAAAGGCACAGACACGGCACCAAGCCACAGCACATCCCCCACCACTTAGCATGCCCTCCTTTTTCATCCAGAGAAAGACAGTGCCTACAGGAGGTTTTATATATATATATATGAACATATTGTCATAAAGACACATACAAGCTAGGTGAAGTCACTGAACCATGATGATAGTTTGCATTGTGGGATTAGACCTAACTTCCTCGCGATAGACTCGCCAACATGGGGGACCCCTCGTGTCCCCCACACACGGTGAAAAGTTGATTCCAGGATGAAAAAAGAAAAAGAAAAGGAAGACATGACCATTGATCTAGCCAGAGAGTGCCAGAGTTTCCCAAAACAGGAATAATCACTCTACTACTAGCTTTTCACTAAGTGATCAGTAAGATATCTAGTCAACTGGATCGACAAAATTAATCGCAGACCCGGGCCTAATTTGAGATATGATCAGGATCCTTCATGTTCAAGTGGGTTGATCCAGCTGTGGTCTTTCTACAGCGTCTCCTCCTACGTGGGATTTGATTGGTGATGTTGAAGATAATGGAGATGGCTTGTTAGAGTACCATAAAGAGCAAAAGAGGTAGTTGAGGAAGTTAATGAAGCTTAGTGCAGCCAGTAACCAGTAAAAGAGGTCAAGCCTGTCCTTGTTGAGGTCATTGTCACTGAGCCACCCACCAACAGAGGATGATGAAGTTGAGGTGATTTTGTTGACCAGTGAGACCAGGAGTGAGCTCAGATAGAACCCAAATGAGTAGGAGCAGTAAGTCATGGCAGTCAAGAAGGATTGCATCCCCTTGACCGACTGGTTGTAGAAGAACTCGATGAGCCCGACTGCCGTGAACATCTCCGAGAGCCCGAATATGAGGAACTGTGGGGCTATCCAGAATATGGAGAGAGTCTCGTGATGCTGCAGCGCCGAGTCCCTCCTCTTCTTTTCGACCAGAGCCGCAGAGACCATCGAGAAGCTTGCGATGAAGAGCCCGATACCAACTCTCTGGAGCGGGGAGATCCCTGAGTCCCTCCCAGTCAGGCGACGGGTGATCGGGACAAACAAGGTCTCGTACAGTGGGACGACAACAATTAGCATGAGGTAAGGGATGGCCTGTAGGGACGCTGGGGGCACATGGAAGTGGTCCTTGATTCGGGTGTCCATGGAACGCCCCTGTAGGACCGAGAATGTTTGGAGCTGCGCTAGGATGGTATTGAAGATTATGGTGCACGCGAATATCGGGATGACCGAGATTATGATCTTCACCTGCTCCACCTGCCTGACCGTGCAGAGTCTCCATGGGCTTTCGCTGTCCCGAGCTCCATCTTGTATCTTAATGCAGGCCTTGTCTAGGAATCTGCAGTTCAATTATGGTCACAAACGGCATTGTATGCACTATGTCACAGTAAAAATGCAGTCCATGAAATGTGATACGTGTCTCTAAGGCAGCTATCAATTTAAGTGAACTTAGTAGGCATGAACCAAAAGTCCAGGGACCACAATGAATAAATCAAAAGTCCGGGGACCGCATTGCACATTTGGCCAAAGTTCAATGATCATTTATATCATTCTCCCGACTATGTACAACATGTGCAGAGGATAGTGCTATATGATTTTGTTTTGCTGATCTATTTGGCCAACTTGAACAGTTTGAGGGCTACCTGAACTTTTCCGTGTGGCGGAGATTGCTGCTCTCGGCTGCAGAGGCAACCTGATCGTTAGATTCATTGATTTTGTTGCCATGAAGCATGTCTGTATTCGAAGGACAGATCTGCTTTCTCTTTGTGATGGCAGCCACAAAAACCTGACCCCACGCAAAAACATATGCACAAAATTTACGTGAATTTATGCAGAACATGAAGCGTCATCCAAGGAAAGTGACTAACACGGGAAAGGCAAAAGCGAAAGGCTACTCACTTGGGCTATCGGGGTGAAGATGCTTCCTTGGGGAGGCGTGTTCTTGTAAAACAGGATTCCTGAGATCAGGCTGACCAGCCCCACCACCATGGCGGCAGCAGAGACGCCAAAGCCTACATCCATCCCAGAGTCAGTCTGGACCCAGACAAGGACAGTGAGGGCGACAAGCTCCCCGGTGCAGAAGGCAAAGTAGGCGGCATTGAAGTAGGTGGAGAGCCTCCTGGACTGCCTGGAGTCCTCCCTCCCGAACTGGTCAGCCCCATGGGAGATGATGTTGGGCTTCAAGCACCCACTCCCAAGTGCCACTAGGCAAAGGGACACATAAAATATGAGAGCCCTGTAACCACTAGCCTCCTCACAATGGGACCCTTGGGCATCAGTCATGTTGCATTTTGGTGGCCTCAGTGATTGGAGATGTGCTTGGATGGACAGTAGTATAAAACCCTGCATATCCAATTCAGAAACCATAGTGCATTTCATTATTATTGTGCCTCTATATGTCCTCCCATGACAGTATGGTAGCCCTGTAGGGGGTTGACCTTCACTTATGCAGAATATTTTAATCCATAACATAGTGGTCTTTGTATTGGTATATTAAAAAATTGTGAAAATTCTGAGTGTAAGGTCATCATTGAATGAGAGAACCATGTATAATCCCACGCTAGTCGCACATTTTCCACATTATTGAATTCCTGCAGTTAGTGAGCGTTCCTTTAAAAGCAATTTCGTTCCCTCCATTTCAGCAAAGAGCTTGATGTTCAACGTGCTTCATGCCGTGGATAGATTAAGAGCAGCTAAAGCATAATTATTCTCTGTTCCATATACTAAACCGTGGGCTGGGAAAAGAAGCGAATTTTAATATAGCATGTAAGTGCAATAGTCAAAAAAATGAAAGTGCAATAGGCACTGAGCTTGCTTTTTGCTTCTGAATAGGACCACGACACCAGGAAAACAGAAGAAAAATGTACAGGAATAAAAATGGAAGATCCTGGGAGGGAAAACAATCGAGTTCGAGGCAAGAGGATTGACTCACTGCAAGCTCAACGAAGCCGAAGACAAGCATGGTCCAGAAGCTCCCGAGGTATGAGTCAGAGAGGAAGCCGCCAAGAAGGGAGAGGAGGAAGATGGTGCCGACGAAGTTGGTGACGATGTTGGCGGATTTGGACAGAGGGAAGTGCATGTCGCTGAACACATACGTTATCAGATTGTTGCCAACCCCAGCGATCGCCATCATCTCAAACGCTTGGAGACCTGTGCGTGATCATCAATTACAAACCACCAACCAACCAAAAAACAAACAATTACAAACTACCATAATATATTTTTATGTGCATGAACTCTGTTCGAAGTGAGTGAGGCAAGTGTGTGAAACTCCGCTTGCTTAATTACTAACAAAAGGAAGTGACCACTTCTAAATTCAACAGTAACTTTGCTTCCATCGCCAACACCTTATACAGTGGCTAGAGAGCTACAGTTGACAGTTTTGAAAGGGAAAAAGTTGGAAACTTGCTCAATTCAATTTCCACGTACACAACATCCAAAAACAAAGAGCAAAAAACTTACGGAAAACAGGGGTTAGCATAAACATAAACAAGGCAGAGCATATAATCTTTGAAGCTGCATGAGAGAGAGAGAGAGAGAGAGAGAGAGAGAGACCAAGAACGAAGATAGCGGCAGTCATTCCACCATGTCTGTTGGCTCGGCAAGGTCTTCCTCTCCAATCCACAGGCACCTGATGATGAAGAGTCTGATCACCATCTCCAATTTCAGACGTCGAACTTAGGTCCGACTTCCTGCTTGTCTTCTCCATCGCTTACCCTCACTCGGTCTCAGGACTCTCTTTGTGCCAAGTTTGTGTTTCTCCCTGTCTCTCTGAGCGCGTGTTATATATAACTTGGCAAGCAAATACTGTTTTATAAAGTTTCTTCGAGGCTTAATGAGGATCACTATACCAATCTTCTAAAGCGAACCGAGAAAGCTACACAACTCATGCCTATCTTTTCCTCTTTAGCGAAATGGAGAGGCAATGTCACAACACAAAGTGGCAAACAGGCCCTTGATTTTATAATGCATTCTACTGTTGAATGCGCCCTCTTCTTTTTTTCGTTCTTTTTCCCTTTTCCGCGCGTCGTGCGGGTAAAAATCAAAATGGCTTCGATCTTTTTTCTCTAGCACATGTAATTATGTATTTGCCACTCGCCCAGTTGACTCCATGGATGGATCAAAGTGGTGGACCTACCCCATTTCCCCCCCAAATTTTTAATCTTTCAGCCTATCATGTCATCCATTTCTAAGCTGCCATGAAGCTCTCTCTCTCTCTCTCTCTCTCTCTCTCTCCCTCCCTGTAGATTGGTGGCTCCGGGAGGCAAGGACCGAACATGGCGCAGATGGGAGCCATTCATCAAATCCTAAGGCCATCTCTTCCTCTGTTTGTGTGGGGTTGATGAGTACACATGATGAGACCGATGAAGCCATTGATACCACCCCCACCACCATGACTGATGGGCTCTTTTATCTCTACGACCTCTTCGGATCACGAATCAACTCGTGTCCCACGTAATAAAGTTAAGCTGGTCGTTCCTCTGTCCCCTTGATTTTTCTTCAGAGTTCCTTATTTCGAAAGTCAATGGCACACGAAATGAGCGCACACCCGCGCGTATAGATATGCTCCCTAATCATCACCCTCATGATCACACGAATTACTCTGTTTTCTCAAAGGGTACAGAGCTCTCCTCATCGACGAGCCGCCGGACTGAGACGGCAGCGTGTTCGAACTTCATTTGACCTTAAACCGATCGAACCGAGGGGAACCGAAAGACAAGAACCGAAAGACGGGAGGGCTATCCTCTTAATGCAGGAGAACAAGGTTGAGTGCTGCTACTGGCCCCACGGGAATGATGAATCGGATATCTGCAGCACGCCGAATGATGCGATAGTCGAACGAGGGTAACGGCGAAAGGGTAAGTCAAGAGTCTCGTCGACAACCCCCCACCCCACTAAAGTCTGAATCTTGGTACGACGAAAACCCCGGGATTTGAAGTTGCAGGCATATCAGCACCTACCAGACAGAGGATCTCTACCACTTTTCCTGCTGCTTCAGAACTGTGTTCTTTAATTCTATTTTCTTTTTTCTTTTTCTGAATTTTTTTTTCTTTAAGGAATAATATGATAGATAATCCTTGAATTTGACCTAACGTGTTATATGATTCCCGATATTTCAATTTGTTTAATGTGATCCTTACACTTTAACTCAATGTGTAATGTTATTCTTGAACCTTTACTTTATTTAATGTAGTTCATGAACTTTTTATATACATTCGATGTTGTTTACGAATAAATTGAAAGTTTCATTGAACAAGTTAAAAATTTGGCGATGACACACATTAAATTAAAATTCAAGAATCATAATGAACAAATTAAAAATTGAGGGACCACATTGCAAATTGAATAATAGTTTAAGGACCATTGGTATTTATTTGCCCTTATTTCGTACATCTTATAATTTCTATATAAAAAAACAATTTATATGCGGTACATGTTAATGTAAACTCGTAGTGCTTGCTTTGAAACGCTTCCATTGCCTTTCTAGCATTAATCTTCAAGAAAGTTAACTCTGACCCGCACTTGCATTCAAAAAGTGTGATTGTTCACATCTATTATTGAAGTGGAACTTGGAATGTTCTTAAATCTAGTCTAGGGGGTTTTTTTTTCTCATACTTATTCATTAAATTAATATCAACACTTGGAAAGACATGCATGTAGACGTACCCTAAAACGTGTAGACACACCCTAAAACGCACTTTCAACGCAACCTCTTGAGATATGGATACAAGGAACATAAGGACTGCATAGTAATGTTTCCGTTTCTCCTGATTTTTATTCTTTTATTTTCTAGAACAAAAAAAGAATAGAGTTCCATTTGGTAATATCAACTTATTTTTCTATTCTCTTGAAATAAAAAAAGTAGTTAAGGAATAGATTTGAAACAGAAATAAGAAAAAAAAATAGCTTTTTATTCCGAGAACAATTTCTAGAAATAAGCCATTTTTTTTTCTATTTTTCTTTTGTTCTTCTTTTTTGCTGCGGCCACTGTCGATCACCTGCCAACCGCCGGCCACCTCCGACTTCTAGCGTCCACCGTCGGCTGACCGTTCGCCGCCACCACAAGCGACCATCGTCGCCGCAGCTGCCATTGCTCAATCGTCAGCTATTGTCGTCGATATCACCACCTAATCGCTGACCAACGTCGCTAACCACAGCCCACTGGCCACCATTGCTGGCCGACGACCGCCACCGACTACCATTGTCGCCTCCCAATTGTCGGCAGCTTGTCGTTGCCACTAACTAGTGGGCTATGGGCAATGGTTGTGCAATGGCAATCGACGGCAATGGTCGATAGTTGATGGTCATGCGACAATGGGCGACGGTCATGCGGCGGCGAGTGGCAATTGACGGTCCATGAGCAGGAAGAAAAAATGAATGAGCACTAAAAATTTATAAATCGTACCAAACACATTTCTATTCTTTTTCTATCGCAAAAATATAAATTTTGTATAGTTACGAAACATATTATTTTATTTAGAAATTGTTCCTTAGAGTAGAAGAGTTACCATGTGCGCCCTAAGTAACTATTATCAATTCCCGGTCTCATTATGGATGACTTATCTTCAACCAAACCGAAAAGAAAGATTTTATTATGATTAAAAGATCAATCTAGGATATAACGATCCAAAAAAGGGGCTCTCATGCTTATAATTTTTTTTTGTTACAATTGACGAATCAATTGCGTGACGAATCAATTTTGTCTAATGCATCTAACAAATGTTCATATGTTTACCTATGAACAAGCCAGCATGAATTCTCACTCCACATGTATAACATGAATCAAAATTATGGGGGTGAATAGGATGAATGTGGGATTCTTGAGAGAAAGGCAACCACCATCAGTATCTTTCTCTACCTCTGGCTCTACCCCACCCACTTTATGGGTAAAGAAGGCAATAATCAATTTGGGAATGTGGTGCAACAGAAGAGGTCACTAAAGCCTATGGCCGAAAGCTCCCTTCCATGATCATATTTTATCTTCCCCAACACTCACATACACACACACACGTAAAAAATGCAAGGCCAAAGGCCCAAAGGTCAAAAGATGCCACGATCGCCTTGACTTCGATCCCCCATCTAAAAGTTTGATATGCACTTTTTGCCCAACAATTATGAAATTCGAACTTTGAAAAAAAAAAAAAAAAATTGTAAAATCTCAAGATAATAATACAAGTGATCTTTGAATTCCTACCTAATGCACAATATCGTCACTAAACTTTAAATTTATTTAATATGGTCCATGAACTTAAAGTTAATGTGCAATATCGTCCTGGATTTTTTATTTATTCGATGTGGCCTCTAAATTATATGAAAATGTTCAATCTAGTTTCTAGAATATATGAAAATATATAATATTATTCATTCATTAATTTAAATTCTAAAAAAATGTTGAACATTTTCATTAAATTCAAGAATTAAATTGAATATGTATATCATATATTGAGCCAAAGTTGAGGGACTACTTATGTCGTTTTCCCTTAAATCTTCTAGATCGCTTCCCATCATTCTAAACGAGACGAAAGCATGACATAATGAGAGGATCCGATGCTTCGGAACAAAAGATCTCCCGAATCTAATACCAATTAAAACTTAAGGCAAATTCACCATGAATTTTTCCATAATAAGTCCAAACCATCGAATGAGGCGTGATATTTAATATTAAAATGCTTTAAGGAGAAAAGGAAGGAAATTTACCGAAGTCTTTTAACCCATAATTTCAACTTTTGATGGGACGATTTTGAGGGAAGGCCCCTTTTTTCGATTGTGCTGTGGGTTGGTCAGATGACAATTTCACAAGCAGTTGATTTTCACTGGAAGTGCATATCCTACGTGGGAGGAATCTATTGGTCCTTTGGGGATGCGAGTGCTGGGGAGTGGGAGACAGGGGACAGCCATTGATCCTTTGTCCCCGACATCGATTCTCGATGAGTAATGGTACTCCTATAATCGAGTGATTCTCCAACATCAACCTCCTAATTCCTTCGTCAATTCATCATTCGATGCATGTAATGACCGGATGATGCAAGTTTCTGTATTTTCGGGTAATATTGAGTGTTCGTCTTTACTTTGCTGAGCTTCCGGCGCCATGCGTTGATTGTAGTTTTCTCATTTTATGATGATAATTATCCGTTGTTAACTGCGTTAATAAGACACTCAATCTGGCCTTTTTTTTGGAGATTTTTTGAAAGGTTTTGACTTTCCCAGGTAAAGTACATATTTAGTGCTTTAAATTCCAGTGTTTCTATGGTTTGGTTCCCTATCTTTTACTTTATTCAATGGAGCCCTCTAACTTTAAATTTGTACAATTTGTCCCTCTTTTTTTTTTTTTTTGCAATTGAATTCTCTAACTTTCTTAATTAGATGACCAAGTTGCAAAAATCCTGAAAGTTTAGAGTACTTGTTTGCACAAAATAAAGCTTGAAAAGACACAAACGCAGAAACTATAAGAACGTGTTTGGACGTGATGTGTATTTTAACCCTGATCATTGTAGATCAATGGTGAGCCAGATGGTGCCGTCACCCTATTGAGAGTTTTGATGTTACCACTGGACCTGCTCATTTGGGCTGGCCCAGGCAACCTCAAGCCCAAACCTCCTTAGGTGTAGCCGAAGCCCACCAAGGTAAAGGCATGGGAGGGCCAGGCCCGCTGGCCAAATGTATATATGAAATAACATTAGGGATCTGTGTGTTATTTTACTTCATTACTTTACTTATGAATTTTATATTATTTTTTCTCTCCTGTATTAGACATCTGGACTTGTTTCATCCGACTGGTGTTCATGAATCTTTAAATATCAAGTAAAATTACTAACATAACGTGATGTGTATTTTTTTTCTAGATCAAAGGTGAGCCAGATGGTGCCATCACCCTATTGAGAGTTTTGATGTTACCACCGGACCTGCTCATTTGGGCTGGCCCAGGCAAGCTCAGCCCAAACCTCCTTATTTAGATGTAAAACCAAGGTAAAGGCATGGGAGGGCCAAGCCCGCTGGCCAAATGTATAGATGAAATTCCATTAGGGATCTGTGTGTTATTTGACATTACTTTACTTATGAATTTTATATTATTCTTTCTCTCCTGTATTAGACATCTGGACTTATTTCATCCAACTGGTGTTCTTGAATCTTTAAATATCAAGTAAAATTACTAACAGAACATCCTTTTTAATCTCTTTCAATAAAATGCATACATGGGGTAGGTTGAATTCCCCAAGGCCCTTTCTGAGGTCCGACTTGGAATTTTTTGTTGAAGGCTACCCAAAGGAACTGCCCGGACCAGTCAGTTTCCATGGCCATCAATCTGATTATCAATCATAAAATTGGAACGGATGAATTTTGATCTATTTCCTAGTTCTAGATGTGAAATCACACATCCAAACAAAATCAATTTTTTTTCTATTTGTTTATTTTTCAAAAATATTTAAAGAAACCTAAACTATCTCTCATTTCAAATTTCACTTACGCATCCAGACATGCATGAGTTGCACGATTTGCATTTCATTCACACACGTGAGTAAAATGACAAGAACAAATGAAAAAACAATAATAATTGCTCATTCCAACTAAATTTTGCCACAAATTGGAAAAAGGCAATGCCACATGTAACTAATGATTGTAGAAAAGCCTCAATTACCAAGACAATCTTCAATTTTGTTTCGAACATAAGCGACAAAAAAAAAAAATTGAATATGCCACTAGTTCTATTAGCCCACTTAGGAATTACATCGAATTGGTTGGTATGATTCTAGGAGGCACCGATTCAATTTTCGATTCTTGAGTGGAAACCGGTCATCCTTAATGCACAACACGATAAGTATCGTTTGCACCATCAACTATTGGCTAGAAATATTTTGAATTCCACGGAAGGAAAAGGGCAAAAGAAAAATAAGGTCAAATACAGGGGAATTCGGTCATGTTTCCTTGCGTTGTCGTTCTGCGACATAAATTCAAGAAATATTAGTAGTCCGACTGTTGGCATCCAAAAAAAAGTTAAATATACCTTCATCGAGCAGCTAACACGTATTCATAAAGTTAGCTGTTCTTACATATGTCAATCATCCGACTGCAAACCCGTACATCGCAGACCCATGCAGGGTCGACCATTTTATTTTATTTTATTTTCTAGGTCGCACCCATGTTTATCCCTAGGAAATACCAAACGAAAAGGCCCTCTTATTAGGATGCGATGTTCTGTTATGGCTAGGGCGTAACATATAGGGGCCCTGCAGATGGATCAGATCCAGAAATCTGAGAGTTAAAGTTAGCATATTGGCCAGTTCTCTTGTTAACTACGCACATTAAAATTACCCTGGTGGATGTCCCCTGAAGATTGTCACTTTGTTAACCCATTCCATGTGTAGTTTGGCCAAAACAAAAAGGTTTTTGTGTAGTTGTTCTCCTTTTCAATGTTGATGAATTATATATGATTTTTGCACATATTATTTAGAGCATTTAGTTTTCCTTTTCTTTCACACACCCACAATGCATTATACTAAATTTTACGAATTTATCAATCAAAGAGAAAAAAATAGAAAGTAAGGCCAAAAACCACAAAAATTTCCAAACTCTTTTTTTTTGTCAAAAAAAACTTCATACTTGCCAATTATGACATTAATATCCCAAAATATTACGAAAAAACCTAAATTTATACATGTGTAGCATATATACCCTCTATTAAAGTTGCACCCAAAGTATATTTGTCACATCGGTATAGGTTTAGCGTTTTTTATGGTACAAAACAAAAAAAGTTCGATATATTTGTGTCACAATAGTCAAGCTTAGGATTATTAGTGATACAAAAAAAAGTTTTGAGTTATTTGTGTTATGGTGTGCATAATTGAGGTTTTTTGTATTAATAAACCAATAAAGTAATCACTTGTTGGCATCACCATTTAATACTTGCACAACATATCAACGAGAGGATAAACATGTAACTCATATCAAGTGATACATGCTCAGTGAGAAAGGGGAAACCAATTTACGTGTGTGAATATTGGGCGACGAGCCACTTATAATGCTGTTGGAAGATATGCATCAATCCAGAAGATTCGCTCGGATTCTCGACCAATTTTGTTTGTATAAATTAGCTAGGAATCTTAGATTGAGATTAGATCATGATTTCCAGAATATGTATTTGCCTTTATTATTTCATCTCCGTATTATAATTACGAAGCATTGTACATCGAGTAAATCAATCGAATACACAAATTTACAAAATCTCTCGTCTTCCTCAACTTCTTTCATGGTATCGAGCTTTAGGCTTCGATCTTTGCTTCTTGATCCTTCGCTTCCGCTTCCGATTGCCCACCGAGGAGTCCTAACCGCAAAACAGTAAGCGCCATCCGGTAGTGGAATCATCTTCGAGGAAGAAAATAAGAGATTTTTTCTTTACCTTCAATGGCCGACGAGCACTCCATCGAGACAATCCATTGCGTCGCAGACCAAAACCTACCACCCGCCATCCAACAACAACAGCCACTCCGAGACTCGGGCGATACGGTGGATACCCCCACGCAGCTCGGTTTAATGCAGGGTAACCCGCTTCGGGTCAACCATTCCGGTGGGTACCTTACCCATGGTACCTTGGGACGAGCCCAACTACATCATCGCCGGCCTTGTAGGGCACCAAGGAGTCCACATCCAACCCGAAGGGAGCCCACCAGCCGTAAGTGGGGCAAGCCCAACCCCGGATTGGAGCAAGACGAGCGGGTCGGGAGAACCGGGTCTAGGCACAAATTCTTATCCGGGAGTTTTCAATGCGGGGTATCAATACGGATCGGGCGATCGGGTCCAGGGACAAATCCCTACCGAACTTCACGCCCGGTTTTTTACCGTTTCTCATCGGAGCAATCACCGGACGGCCGGAGCCGGAGACCCCCCCGTATGTATCAACAGCCGATGGCCCGACTGCGGCTAATCAACCCGCAATTAACGGGACCGAGAGAACTATTCCAGGTGGTCCGAGATTTCGACGAGCGCGGGTGACAAAGATAAGGACGGTTTCCTAGATGGAACGTCCCCCCGTTCCGACCGAAACGGCGGCGGCGCGACACCGGAGGAAATGCAACCAGCTCGTCCGTTTATGGATCGGAAATTGCATCTCCCCAGATGTCGCGGCCGGTCTACCGCCGACGGAAGATCCCAAAAAATGTGGGAGAATATCAAGCAAATGTATGGCAAACTAGACCGGGCGAGAATTTTTCCTTGATGCAGGAACTTAGCGACTTAAAACAAGGAAATATGTCGATTTCCGCATGCTACAACAAATTATCGTCCCTCTGGAACGATCTCGAAGCTGCGAGAAGAAAAACTCGAGGGTCCGAGGAGACGCCGCCCGACCGGATGATGAAAGAACGAGAAAAGGCGACCCGTTTTTACTTATCTTGAATGACTCTTACCGACGTTCCGATCGCGAGATATTAGCCATGGAACCGGTGCCGCCTCTTGGACGGATCTTCCAATTGGCCGTTCGGGGAAGAGAGTCGAGACTCGCTTCGTCGAGCCAGCGAAAGGAGGAGAAAGCTTCGCTTTGGCCACCGCGGCGAACGGAGAAATTGGGGACCCAAAACCCTAGCACACGAAAAAGGGGGCGAGCTAGGGTTACGGGCATCCGGTTCTGCGGTCCTTAAAAGAGGAGGAACGGACGGCCCAGATTTGCCTCGCGGATCGGACGGCCCAAAGGGGCCTATCCATCCGTCCGAATCCAACGGACGAGATGCAGGGTTTTGGAAAGCATCCGACGGTGGTGGCGTCTCCTCGCATCCAACGGTGGAAATCTTTTCTCCGGATCGACGGTGGAGGAATTTTCTCGGCATCGCAAAAAATTTTAATCAAAAAAGGGGTAAATTATATTGTGATTTTTGCAGAAGGCCACATCACACGGTAGAAAATTGCTGGAAATTGCACGGAAAACCCGGAGAAAAAGGGAAAAGAATTTCTGCTACTTATCAAATCGGGGTTCCTAATGCCGATCGATCCATCACAAATGATCAATACCCAGCTCATGCGGTGCAATACAGAAATTAGACATGTCAAACAAGGGAGGAAATTTTTTAGGTATTTCCGTTGCACGATAAATATTATTTCCGAGAAAATCCTGGATAATTGATTCGGGGCTAGTGACCACATTGTTTGTGAGAAGGCATTATTTTCAGATATTCATGACGATTTGGAATTTCCTATTTCTGTTCAATTGCCAAATGGAAATACCACTCATGTCAAAATTACTGGCACGATCAAACTTAGCCCACAAATCACACTTCGAAATGTTCTCTACCTTCCAGAATTTCAATTCAATCTCATTTCGTGTCCAAAGTCTGCAGAGAAAATTCATGTCGTGTATTGTTTGGCTCGACACTTGTTTCTTTCGAGGCCCTTTCGGCGGCAAAGTGATGGGCTTGGGTAGTCCCTTTGACGGGCTATTTTTATGGAAGAATGATCCAAGTAATTTTGATTTGTCTTTATTTCCTTCAAATAAAATGTCATTGTGTAACACGACTACCAATGATAAAGACTATCTTTTACATTCACGATTGGGTCATAGTGCTTCCATTCCCTATTCTAAGTGTCAGATATGTCCCCTTGCAAAGCAATCACGCATTCCTTTTGCTCTTAGTAAAAATCGTGCCATGCACATTTTTTCTTTAATTCACATGGATGTATGGGGTCCTTATCATACCCAACATCATGATGGGTCCAGATATTTCTTAACAATTGTGGACGATTATTCTCGTGCTACACGGGTTTTCGATGCAGTCCAAAGGACAAGTTTTCTCACACTTGAAAACTTTTATTGATCTATCCAAAAATCAATTTGGAAGATCCATTCAACGAGTGAGGACAGACAATGGAAAGGAATTCTTCAACAATGATTGCAACTTACTCTTATCATCTCATGGGATTCTTCATGAGAGTACTTGCGTCTATACTCCACAAAGAATGGAATAGTGGAACGTAAGCATCGCCATTTATTAGAAGTTGCCCGTGCCTTAAAATTCCAGGCGTCCATTCCAGAAAATTATTGGGGAGAATGCATAATTACTGCAAAGCATATCTCATCAACCGTATGCCAACTCGGGTGCTCAACGGAAAAACTCCATTTGAGATTCTCTTCAAAAGGAAACCGAGTTGGGACATTTAAGGATATTCGGTTGCCGTGCTTTGCTACTATCTTAGGCCCTCGAGACAAAATGGGTCCTCGAGCACGACGCTGCATATTCATGGGTTATCCGAATTTACAGAAGGGGTATCGTGTCCTTGATCAATCAACACTCGAATTCTTCATCAGTCGAGATGTCATTTTTCATGAAGACATCTTTCCCTTCAAGGAAGGAGATACTCCAAAGGAGGCTCCAAACACTTCTGGTAAGTCTCTATTCATGGAGGAATCTCCGCATACTGAATACCTTGTGGCAGGAACTCAAGCACCAATTACTCCAATGGCTCCTGAGATCTCTGTACCAGCAGTTGTTGAAGAGCTAAATGATGAAGTTCAAGGAAATTCTCCAGTGATGGCCGAATTTCCAAATGAAGTTGGCAATACGGAAATATCACCATTTCAGTTCAAACAACTCCTCCCCGACGATCCGGGTCGGTCTACACGACCACCAACGTGGACCAAAGACTATGTTTGTGCATCCTTCAACTCACCAGGTATTCACTACCCAATATCATCTTATGTCTCGTTTCATAGACTTTCACCGGAACATAGATCTTGTGTGAGTCGAATATCGAAGATATTGAGCCATCTACCTATGAAGAAGCGTCAAAAAGACCCAAGATGGCAAGAAGCCATGGGTGCTGAATTACGTGCGGCCCGCGCAAATGGAACACGGGATTTGGTCAATTTACCATCAAATAGGAAACCCATCGGATGCAAATGGGTTTACAAAATTAAATATCAGCGATGGATCGATTGAACGTTACAAAGCTCGGTTGGTAGCCAAGGGGTTCACTCAACGGGAAGGTTTTGATTACCATGAGACATTTTCCCGGTTGCAAAAGACGTTACGGTAAGATCATTCTTATCTTTATGCAGCAATTAACGATTGGCCATTACATCAAATGGACGTGCATAATGCTTTTCTGCATGGAGACTTAGAAGAGGAAATCTACATGGATATTCCTCAAGGATTACGGAGACAGGGGGAGAATAGAGTATGTCGTCTCCGTAAATCCCTTTATGGTCTTAAGCAAGCATCCAGGCAATGGTATGCCAAATTTGCCGACGCCATCACCTCTACAGGCTTCAAGCAATCCAGATATGATTACGCCTTATTCACATGGAATCAAGGTACGTCATTTATTTATCTGATGATATATGTTGACGATATTCTCATTATGGGAAATGATAGAACTGCGATAGAGAGATTCAAGGAGTATCTGCACTTCACTTTTCATATTAAAGATCTGGGGGCACCCAAATACTTCCTTGGGATAGAAATTGCTAGATCCGATCGTGGAATTTCCCTTAGTCAACGAAAATTTGTGCTTGAAATTATATCAGAGGCAGGTTTGTCGGGATGCAAGCCATCGGTCATTCCAATTGAGCAAAATGTGAAATTGACCACCAAGGATTATGATGCTGGAACATCTGAGGATAATGATCCCATCCTCAATGATCCTTCGGGATATCAAAAACTCGTTGGGAAACTGATATACTTGACTATGACCAGACCTGACATATCATATGCAGTGCAGACTCTAAGCCAGTTCATGCATAGTCCAAAGTTGTCTCACTTAAATGCTGCTTTGAAGGTTGTGAAGTATTTGAAGAGATGTCCAGGACTAGGGATTCTTTTATCCAGAGATTGCAACATGGAGATGTTGGCATACTGTGATGCGGATTATGCGACTTGCCCTATGAGTCGACGATCCATTACGGGTTTTTGTATTAAACTTGGAAACTCTCTTCTTTCATGGAAAACCAAAAAGCAAAGCTCTTTGTATCATTGTCTTCAGCCGAAACGAGTATCGAGCTATGGCAAAGACCACTGTGAGATCATATGGATACGAGGTCTACTTGGGGATCTTGGGATAAAACTAAAAGGCCCGACTAAGTTGTTCTGTGACAACGATGCTGCACTCAAACTTGCAATGAACCCTATAGTACATGAAAGAACAAAGCATATAGAAGTGGATTGCCATTTCACTCGAGACAAGATTCAAGAAGGGGTAATTGAAACTAGAGGAATTGGAACATTTGAGCAGCCGCTGATATTTTCACCAAGCCTCTATGTCAAAGACAGCATGCATATCTACTAAGCAAGCTAGGCGTCTTGGATATCTACCAGCCACCCGGCTTGAGGGGGAGTGTTGGAAGATATGCATCAATCCGAAGATTCGCTCGGATTCTCGACCAATTTTGTTTGTATAAATTAGCTAGGAATCTTAGATTGAGATTAGATCATGATTTCCAGAATATGTATTTGCCTTTATTATTTCATCTCTGTATTATAATTACAGAAGCATTGTACATCAGTAAATCAATCGAATACACAAATTTACAAAATCTCTCGTCTTCCTCAACTTCTTTCAAATGCTTGCGTCAATTGCTTGAGTTCTAAGAAACCTCATTTGCAACCCACTTATTTTGCCACATACGATCACCGTCACATGATGTAACCGTCGCACATGATAATCTTAGTAAGAGATAGCTCACATCCTTAAAAGATCAACAATCATTTTGTGGCTCCCAAATTTGAGAGGGCGACATGCCAAATGTAAAAATTCACGAAATCAGCTCACTTACTAACACCTCGAGGAGTTAATGAATGACCTAACAAAAGATATGCTGAAATAGATTGTTTCCTAGGCCCTCCACTAAATAAATCCATGGGTTATCAATACAGATCCACCTATGTTTACCCACGAACTTAGGCATGCGCATCACTTCGGGGATTTTCCTTTTAAATAGGAAAGACAATTCTATGAAGACTTTCTCCCTTTTGGTACCAGTCTTTTGATCATATGGATTGCATTTACTAACATGGATGTCGACTGATGGATTGCTACGCATCCAATTCGTCCTTTGTGGCGAGGCTTTCTGTTCAAAATAGACCCACAATGGCAAATTCTTCTCTTTCTAAACTAGACTCCTATCCGACCAAAACAACTGGACTCTTGAAAAAAAAAATAAAGATGTTCAATTTAGACCAAAGGCGCAAAATTATTAGATTCCAGTGTCACAGAGATCGCACAATTCACTTGGCAAATTTGTACCCACAAACAAAGTTGTACGTGTCTCTAGCATCAGCCAAATGAAACGGTCTTCTTTTCTCAAGAATGTTGTGGATTGTGTGACTGCAGGACGTTGGTACATGCACGAGGGTTGTCCCATTGATGCTGACGAGTTGAACAGAATGGGGATCAAGTTCTCAAAAAAAGTTATGAACTTACTGTAATTGTACCAATTCAATCATAAATATTTTAATTTGATCAATCTAGTCTTGAACATTTTGATAATTTGCTAAATGAGTCATTTTTAATTTTGATAAATTTTGATAAAGAAACTGCTAGCTATTTTACTTAGCATAAATGGCACTAGCATGGACAGCTTCTGTAATTTCTTTTTAAAAAAATGAATTATTTATTTTTTTGGATTTTAGGAATTTCTTCTTCTTTTTTCTTTGCTTTTTTTTTTTATTTTATTGTCCACATTAGCGATTTCCAATCATAATTAACCAAAAATACTCCATTGGCAAATGGTTAAAAATTTTAGGACTAAATTTGCCATATAAAAAGGTTTTTCTAGGATTGAATGGATACAAATGTAATAGGGTGATGATTTTATTGTTTCCCATGAAACAGGCCACGATGCATGTGCTTCACCTTCCCATGTTTCGTATCCAAAGTATGTTATTATATGTGCCGTGTGGTATGTCTCTCGAATGCTCAAGCCTGATCAACCAGAAACAAGGTCCATCCGACACAGGCAATTTTAGGTTGTGCACTGTTTTCAGCTCCCCTTGTCGTAATTAGGCAACCGATGAATGACTTTGGGTTGTATTCGCAATTGCAAACAAAACCGTCTCTCTTTCCCCCTCCTCCTCTCTAAAAGTAAGAAAATTGACGGGCGGAATTTCGACGACACATCTCTCGGTCTTTGCTTGGCGATGTGCTTATCGATACGTAAGGTTACTTCCTTGTAACGACGACCGGAGTGGTGTGAGAACTGGACCAATCGATCCGCACTAAAATTCATTTCATCTTATAGTACAAGTAAGAAAATCGACAATGCTTCTAATTCGACCCTTTGAAATGGAGTCTATCATTTCAACCCAAAAAAAAAAAAAAAATGGAGCCTATCATGTCCACATATTTTGTTTTGAGAAAATGACACAAATACTTTTTAAACTTTGACTTAATGTGTAATGTGGTCTATGAGCTATAGTCCAGTGTGTAACGCCATTCTTGAACTATTAAATTGTTCAATGAGGTTCCTAAACTTTTAGTACATGTTCAATTTTGTCTTTAGACTATAAAAAAATGTTTAATGTGGTCCCTGAATTTGAATTAATGGAAGGACCATACCAAACATTTCCATATAGTTCAGGGACTAAATTAAATATATATCAAAAGTTCAAGAACTATATTGAATAAATTAAAAGTTTATGGACCATGATAAATATTGAGGTAAAGTTTATGGGTCACATTGGATAAATTAAAAGTTCATGAATTACATTACACATGGAGTTAAAATTCACGAACTATTTGTGTCATTATCCATTTTCTTTTTCTTGTTTGAAAAGAAAATTTTTGCCAAAGCTAATCTCATTCGCTCTCTAAAGAGAAGGGAGAGGCCTTACAGCATGGCGGACAAGGCGTGTATCAACAAGAAGCAAATGTGTACAATCTCGGTGACATGAGCAGACAGGTTCGTTGAGCCATGAAAAACAGATGATCGATCCTCCGAACAGAGCCGTCCGTCCCTCTAAATCGTTCAGCCTTAAAACCATTTGCTTAAATAAAGAGACTGGCATTCTCTTTATCCTTGTAAAACCGAAAGGAAGACAGCGCCCCCGTATGTCATCCCGCAGCTAGCATTTAGACAGCGCTGGATTGCTGCTATCCCCGCGATCCCTGGACAGGTACTCAGCTTCGTGCCGCTTGTTCTCGCGAGGATATGATGTCGTGTTGTGTGCATGGCAAGTTTTTCTGAGTTAGAAATCTGTTGTGAGTAAAGTTTTCAGTGATTTATCTACTCAGCGATGCAGATCATTCGTGAGTCCGTCTTGCATTCGTTCATGGTCGACATGGAGAATCGTGCATGAATTTTACGTAGTTTGACGTCGACCTAAGTTTGCCGGTTTAGGTCGATTATGCGGTTCGGTCGCTTCGCCCTACCTAGGCCATTTACTTAGTCATGGATCTTAGCTTTCTTTCTGCAAATGACATGATCATTTCCGTCTCTCTTCATCTCGGGGTTGCTCAAAATGGAGCAGGGTTTGCCATCTAACTTCACGTTCCCGTCACTTTCGCTAATCTGATTCTCCCCCTCACATGGCATGTTATAACAAGGAGACTTCATGTTCAAATCGACGGCTTCCTTTTGCGCGGCGGTGGCTCGAGGACTATCTAAATCGTTGACCGATAATGCTTGGCGTTTAGGTAGAGATCTCTCGAACCGGGAGAGAGGCGACGATCGCGTAATTCTCCAAGCACTAGAGCGATCCTGCACTATAAATAGCATCCTGTGTCCGGGGACATAAGAGGGCCACCCTGAGTTCGAGTATATCTGGTCATCTTCTCCTTATTTTCTTCCAGGAAACATTTCTCTAAGGCGCCTTCATCGCGGAAGGAAGCGATCGTGGGGCTGCGGCGACTAATGCTCAAGGCTTGGCCAGTGCATCCCGAGAACGAGCTGAAGAGAATGCGGGGAAAGCTGCTTCCAGGGAGATTCATATTCGTGCTGTGCATTTCAGCTTCCTGGCAGGGTCGCTCTTCTCGGGCCGAACATGGACTGCTCATCCATCTCCCGACACCGACGGACAAATGCCGACGGCACAGGATTGCGACCACAAGCGCGTAAGCTTTGGCTTTCCGTTCACTCGGTACTGTCATACGAACTGATATTATTTCCATTCTTTCAGAAACTCATCGAGGAAGAATCCAGCGATATAGCGGCGGAAGTCACCAAGACCCACCAGGCCATCAAGTGAGTCTGACCTGAGGATACGCTGAGCTTCTGCAACATTTTACCTTAGACAGCATCTGATTTTTTGCCTGGTGTCATCGGCATGTTTATCGACGTCGATAATCCGGTTTAAGCGCAGGTCGCTGGACAGAACAATGTCGAAATTGGAGACGGACTTGGCCGTGGCTCGCGCAGGCCAACTCGACAGCCGTGCTTCGGAACACAGTGCGTCATCGTCTAATCACAGTCTCGCGAAGGCCTTCATCGTGGTCGGGATCAACACGGCGTTCAGCAGCAAACGGAGGCGAGATTCACTCCGGCGAACGTGGTTGCCTAGAGGTTTCTTCCTTCTCTTTTCGTCCAATCTCCTCCTTCCCTAGGAGAGTTACCTCTTTTTTTTTTTTGGTCGAACCTTAGGAAAGTTACCTTACATGAGTGCAATTTGTGGCAGGAGAGAAGCTGAAGAAGCTGGAGAAGGAGAAAGGGGTGGTGGTGAGGTTCGTGATCGGGCACACCGCGACGCCGGGCGGGGGCCTGGACCGGGCGATCGACGCGGAGGATGCGAGGCACCACGACTTCCTCAGGCTGGACCATGTCGAGGGCTACCACCGGCTCTCTTCCAAGACCCGCCTCTACTTCTCCACGGCCGCCTCGATCTGGGATGCCGACTTCTACGTCAAGGTCGACGACGACGTCCACCTGAACCTTGGTCCGTGAAACTTGTCCCGACCCAACATGCCTCGCCGGCCACTCTCCCATTTCATTTTCGCTCTTGTCGGCCTAATGACTAATCTTGTGTGACATAGGCACGCTGGCGAGCACATTGGCGACGCATCGGTCCAAGCCGTGGATCTACATCGGGTGCATGAAGTCTGGTCCGGTTTTGTCACTAAAGTAAGTAGCGACCGAATCAAGATGTCAATTGTCATTTTTTCCGCCATTTAATAAAAATCAATTCACGTGCATAATTGGTAAATTTTTTTAATTTTGCATTTTTCGAATGCCGTATTGAAAAATGAAAGGGACGAAAAATACCACGAGCCGGAGTTTTGGAAATTCGGGGAAGAAGGGAACAAGTATTTCCGGCACGCCACCGGCCAGCTCTACGCCATCTCCAAGGACCTCGCTTCCTATATTTCCACTAACTCGTGAGTTGACTCGTCGCTGACGCGGCCAATTTTTTTTCTTTTTTTTTTCCATGAAATCACGGCCAATCTTCACACATTTATGTTTTTTTTTTTTTTGTTTACCTAATTTTGTATTTTAAAATCGATTTATTTTTAATTAATTTTTTAAAAATTTTGTTTTGGCAGGCCCATATTGCATAGATACGCGAACGAGGACGTTTCGGTGGGAGCCTGGTTCATCGGCCTGGAAGTTGAACACGTGGACGAGCGCTCCATGTGCTGCGGGACCCCTCCAGGTAGTAATTTAATTATGTAGATTTAATCCAGGATTTTTAATTTATATTTAATTATGCGCCCAAAAAGAAGGAAAACAAATTAAATTAGAGGATCTGATTTTTTTAAATATATATTCTTTCGTTCCGCCTTTTTTTTTGTGTGTTTTTTTTTTTGGCAGACTGCGCAGCGAAGGCGGAGGCTGGCAACGTGTGCGTGGCGTCATTCGATTGGTCATGCAGCGGCGTGTGCAATTCCGTGGAGCGGATGGAGGAGATCCACGGGCTGTGCGGGGAAGGAGACGGCGCTCTTTGGGATTTTCATCTGTGACCCCGGAAGTTTGCTTAAATTATGTTCCGTCCCCCCAAACCCCCCAAAAAAGAAAAAAAAAAAAAGGAGGAGAAGAAGCAAAAAGAGGTGCTTAGAGTACGGAGAGTTTGAGCGAGGCTTTGTTATTTACGAGAGTAAAATTGTCAAGTACATCCGGGCTTATATACGTGTTTTGAATATTCGGGATGGCTAGTATGATGGTTGCAGTTGTTTTTTTTTTTTTGGCTACTAAAATATGATGGCTGTAAATTGTTTCGTGCTTTTCATTTGTTGACATATCAAATCGAACTCTCGCAAAAAATAAAAATTATATCGACAATTTGCAGCACCTTCATTGATTATGCTTGATGCTATCTGTGGAGCGAGGGGACTAATTTGAAAAGAGAAATGATTGATGCGTCTAAAAATTAGAAAAAAAGGAAAGGAAGAGGGTCATTGGAAAATACTCGAAAAAAGAAAGGCGGTAGGAGAAGCGGGGGAAGTAGGAACCTTCTGAATGGACGGACCATTTATTGCTTTCGTCGCCCCCCGCCGGCTCCTATTCCCGCGCTTTGCACTATGGTCCACATGATTTTTCCCGCTAAAACGTTGCGCCCCCCCCCCCCCCCCAAAAAAAAACCCTAATTTCCCAATATTTTTTGTGCTTATTCCGGTCGGCGACAAATGAAAAATTAATTAAAAAAAATCGATCCCTTTCACCATGTCTCGAAAGTCTTTCGGAAGCTACGCATCATTCGAAATCTCCTATCTGGACGGCTACTCTCGACTTGCACTTAGCCATCCTCATTACATCACACGTCAATTTAAGAAGATTCCTTTTCGTACAATTCGTGATGATTGTATGATTGTATGGTGAGCCTATTTGCTTTTATATATTAAAAGGGCAATGATCATTTTGAATTCGAATCTGAGATGAGACATTTATGGATTACATGGTAATTATCTCAAGAATTTCTTGAATAACAATTTTGTCTACTAAATAATAATGTGATTTTTTAATTTCTTCGACCAAAAAAATGTTAATGAGATTTTTTTGATAATTTATTATATGACTTTTGTAATGACCTCATGAAAATCATTGAGTTGAATGATGTTTTAAATTTGCTCTATTATAAATAAAGAGATAAAGAGGATATAAATGTCTCGAAATATCTTTAAATACAAACATATTATTTGGAGATTTTAGTAAAATTCATGCTCGTTGTGAAATTAATAATGACAGAATAATGCTAAACGACACAAAAAATTGTTAAAAAATCTTCAACACGCACCTCCGATCTTATCCCATGAAATTTTCAGATATTATAAACTGAAATTAAATCTTTCTTATTACTGCAATATGCAGCCAACGCAAATTTTCTTCTTTTGTTTATTTGTTTTCATTTTCTGCAGATGCGCACGTGTACGTGTCCTTTTTTTTTCAGGTAATGTTTCAACCTTTTAAAAGCAAATTCAACAGTAATTTCCACCTAATTTTTTTTATAGAAAACGCAAAAGAAGTCTCACGCCCAATTTAAAATTAAATCTATCCGTTCATATTTTTAGCAAATAATCCATGAATCTCTCACTTTTTGAATTTTGAACTGAGGGTAAATGCCAAATATTTCATAAGTTCCAATCTTTTCAATATTATAGGAGAGCATCTCGGCTCATTTCCACTGTGATAAAAAGTCTTTGCATTATTTAAATATTGACACATAGATTTGTAAATACACATCTCCTTACCTTTTTATTAATTGGATAGGTTTTTTAAGTTTACAAATTTTGAATTTCCAATTGGAATCCGAAAGGGTTTCCTCCCTTAAATTAAATGCACTAAATGCCCAAAAAGTCTAGTTTAGCATAACACGTCGGATTATCATATCATCAATATAATAATTATTCGATGACCGAGGTCAGATTTTCTACCATTTTTGGGCCCAATAGATAAAAGAAGAAAACTACAAACAGAAGAAGGGAGCTGAATTATAAATCGAAAAAATAGAATTACAGAAAAGGTAAGACAAGCAAATTAAGAAATCTCAGTGGATAGAGAGAGAGAGAGAGAGAGAGAGAGAGAGAGAGGGGGAACCGCCAATGACGGAACCGAACGAAAAAGAAGTAATAAATACAGCTGAAAAAGTAAAACCCTAATCCAAAACTCCGCCTGCTTCTCCTCCTCCTCCTTCCTCACCGCCTCTCTCCCTTCGCCTGCAACTCCTCGGATTCCAGCTCGGATTCAGACACGAAACAAGACCAAACCTTTCCACCCTCCCTTCGTAAATCGGATCGAGCCGAAACGTGGGTCGACCTCAGATCCTGCAACCGAGCTCTCCGCTTCGTTCCCCCCCGCCCCTCAATGCCCTCCGCCATGGGAGTCAACGACTGCGGGAGACCCTACAAGCGCCTCAAGAGGAGGGTGACCGCCGACCTCGCCGACTTCCTCTCCTTCAACTCCGCCTCGGCCGCCGCCGCCGGAGAGCTCTCCGAAGGGCCCTTCCGGTCGAGGGTCGCCGAGTTCCTGAGCACCCGCGCCCGCGCCACCTTCCCGCCGTCCCCCTTCTCGTCCCTGGCCGCCTGGAGGGTCCTCTTCCGCGTCGGCGACCTGGACTCGTCCAAGGTGGTGGTCCCTTTGGACGTCGTCGAGGAGGACGTCACGAGGTCCAGATCCGTGTACTGTGACCAGTGCCGCGTCGTTGGTGAGTCTTGACTCAGTGAGTTGGGACGAGTTTCGCTCTTCTTAGGCCCGGAGGGCGGCTTCTTTTCTTTTTTGCTCCTCGCTTTTTCTAACTTTTGTTTAGCTAACGCGAGGAGCTGGGCTGAGCTGCGGAAATTACGAGATGGGTATTTTGCTAATTACAAACGTCTTTGAAAATTCAAGAAGCGACAAAAAGATATTATATAAAACTCTAATGTGAAAGGACTACCTGGTGAGCCCGGCCTCAACCCACGAAAAGAAAATGTTAAAAAAGTAGGAAGTCTTGAAAATGATAGGCCGTCGGATCTTCTACGAAAAGGAGCACCGATTCTCTCTGGGTAGACGCACTGAGCTAGAACACGAGACTTTCTTCTTCTTTCTCCACCGAGATTTGACAATACGGAAACTCTGCTTGAATTTTCGGGTTTTGGTATTACAATGGATGAAGACGATATTGATGGGTGTCGCTTTTCGTTTTTCTGGTCGATCGATGGTCGGCGGTGAAAACAGGGTGGAGCGGACATCCGGTGTGTCGGAAGCGGTACCATTTCATCATAAGGAGGTCCAACGAGACCAGTCTCTCCCAAGGCAAATGCCGCAAGGCTTGTTCCAGATGTGGCAACACCTTCCTCTTATCCGATTCCAGGTCTCCCTCTCCGTCTCTCCGTCTCTTTGTCTCTCTGTCTTTCTCTGTGGGCAAAGCCTTCCGATTCTCATTGTGGGTCTTTTCTTGTTTTCCTTTTGAAGCTGACGTAGTTATGTTTGTTTGAATTTGTGCGATTGATTGGCGTGGGCAGGTGCAAATGGTGCGACTGCGAGATAACGTTGGAGGATGTGGAGGACTGGGTGTACTCGCAGCTGGAGAGCAACACCCATCTCCTGCACGGGGTCATCCACTCCAACGGCTTCGGCCACTTGCTCTCCCTCAACGGCCGAGAGGGTGGCTCCACCGTCCTCTCCGGCCGTGACATCATGAACTTCTGGGACGGCCTCTGCACCGCTCTCTCCGTCAGGTTCGTCTCTCCTCTTATCCTCAGGAAATTGGAGCTTTGGCAATCTGATGTGTATGCATTCATATGACTTATTCTGTTCACCACTTTACCTTGGTGGCACCATGTTTATATCTTCGACTCGATGAGCAGGAAGGTCAGCGTGATGGACGTGTCGAAGAAATACGGGATGGAGTGTCGACTGCTGCATTCGATTGCTCATGGCCACTCTTGGTATGGCAACTGGGGCTACGAGTTCAGTGCAGGAAGCTACGCATTGACACTCGATGCGTACAAGAGAGCCATCGATTCGCTCTCTAGCATGCCCCTTTCGCCCCTTCTATTCCACGGCCGGAAGCCTCGGACTGCCTTGCAGAGAGTCATCGCTTTCTACCTAGCCATGGCCGAGACCGAACTTCTAACGCTGCAAGACCTCTTCTCCTTCATGCTGGGTCTAATCCGTGAACACGGAGGGGTTTCTAAAGGAACCGTCCAGGAAGAAACCTCGAACTTCAAAGGTGTTGTGTGCTTGGTCTAAGGACGACGTTGAACGCGTGGAACAGGCTATGGTGAGAGTTTTATCAGCCGCGGTCGGTGAGGCTGGCTGGGTGAAAAGGTGTGCTCTTAAAGGTGCCTTGTATAGGTCTGCTTCTCCTGAGCTTCTGGACTATTGCCTCAAACACCTGGGAGGGAAATTGACGGCCGATGGGATGGTAGTCCGGACCCGTTACAACCCCGCGACAAGTGCTGTCGAATTCAGGTAAGTCCAAGCGACGATGAGGTTTCTATCTTACAGTTTGTCTTCAGCGGTTTGCAGTATGTGTTTTCTAAATGAGATGACATGTCAGGCTTGAGACTCCGAGTCTTGGATACGACAGATCTCGCTTCCAGCTTAACCACCACCCATCGAGAGAGCATGTGATTCGCGACCTTAAGTTCCTGTACGGTTCTTTGATTTTTCCGGAAACAATGGTGAATTATAGACCTCAGACAACAAGAGAGCGTGTGCGCAATTCGGCAACAAAGCTTCTTGATTGCAAACAGTTTATGAAGGATTATGCCTTAGATGAAAAAGCAGTTAAATCCCCACTTAACATTCACCTTTGGTGTCATGTGGAGCTCTCGGACCATTCTAAGGATGAATTGCACCTACCTCAGGAACTAATTGTGTTGCCCTTGAATGCAACTGTGGCCGACCTTAAAGCCAAAGTGACAAAGGCTTTCCAAGACGTGTATGCGATGTTTAAACGGTTTCAGGCAGTGGGCTTCCCAGAATATGGCAATGTCGAGGACTCTCTCTCTGTTAAGCTATTGACTGGTTTGAATGGGTCTATTCGGGTTCATGGTAAGTGCCTCTCGATGCATGGGCTCAACCGCTTTCGGATGGAGAGGGGGATAGAGAACTGGACGGTGGATTGTGACTGTGGCGCCAAGGATGATGATGGAGAGAGGATGTTGGCTTGCGACACATGCGGGGTTTGGCAGCATACCAGGTGTGCTGGAATCGACAATTCAGACTCCGTCCCTTTGAAATATGTCTGCAAGAGGTGTTTGGACTCGTCCGTTCAAGTTATGAAGGCATCGGGCTCTGGTGGTAACGCCACCAATATGGATTTTCCTATCTCAGGTGCTACTTGCAGGGTTCAAGCAATGCTAACTGATGATCACAAAGTTGGAAGCAATGTAAATGTGTCGTTTGGTGTCCCCAGAATGTAGATTTCATGTTTTGTATATTTATGCAGTCATGCAGTTTTGCCACCCTGGATCAGCAATATGAGCTGCTGTGATGAATGGCTTCATGTGATCGGACAGTTTTGTAAAGAATGAAAAAAGAAAATGTAAAGAGAGTATTTAGGAAATAATGTTTTATCCTGTGATCCATGAACATGTTATGTTTGTCAAACAAAATTGCATAGTACAATGGCAAAGAAAAGTCCAACACCTACCTGATAAACAAGGTAATAAGTTTTGACCGCATTATTCACCTCTTCCGTCCATGCTTTCTTTGTCTTTGCGAAGGCTTGGCTGAGGTGGCTGGGCAAACGAGCCACCAGTTCCCTCCAAATGATGAAATTCCGGTTTTGACAAAGAAAGCTGCCTAAACGCCTCACTTAGATGTGTAAACTTGTTGACTACATCCTTGTATATGCTTAGCAGTCTTTCAACATCTCCCACAGTAAGTTCACCAGCTTTCGCTTCCATGAATGGATAAGTTGAACGTCCTGTAATGGTTGGTTATGAGCAGCTTATTAGTAATAAAGGCAGTTGCAAACCAAGCTGCGATGAGCCTCTACAAGACAAGTTGTCAAGGAAAATATAACATGTTTAACTCAGGATATGCAAAATTCAATAGCACAATAGGAACATGAAAAAGTACATAACAATCCCTTCAGAAAAACTCCTTCAAATGGAACATGAAATAACATTCTACACTGAGCTTACCCTTCATGATTCTTTCTTTATCATTCATTGTAAAGGATGGACCGGGGTTGCCCTGTCTTCTCCTGGCAGCCATGTCCTCAACTGCAGGGTCAGGCTCATCATGTGCAAGTTTATTGGCTCCTCTAGCTGCTTGCATGTTTTCCTCAAATTCAATTTCATTGATAGATAGAGATCTGGCATTTAAGTCGGCAATAAATGATTTTGCAGAGATGAGATTTGTGAGATAGTAAGCTGCCTCAGAGACAAGTTTCGCCTGTCTTCGATATAGCTGAATGAATTTGAGGTTGGAATGCAGCTCTGGAGGATTAGCCTGTCCAAAGGAATTATTGCCATGAATACAGGAAAAAGCATCACTTCCAAAGTGAAGAGGATTTTAACCAAAATGTATGATCTTTTATCTAATCATGTAGACAAAATGGATGATCAATGATTTTATCTAATCATGTAACTTCATCTAGACTTTTCAAAAAGTTGTTTGTTTGGGTGAGATCTAGGACAATATCTAGGAAGATACTGGCTAGATTGACATAATCTTTCTATCTAAAGATTTTTTACAATGATTTAAGTTACAGAATCATATGATAAGTCAATCACTAAAGATTTTATTCTGAATAACTTCATCTCAAAGATTTCAAACATCAATTCTTTGAAAAGGAAAACACATGAACAGTTGACAACTTTTTGTGAACATATTTCCACAGGAAAACACTTGGTTTTAGCCATAGAAGTTTCATGTCAGATTGTAATATGCCTACATATTCTAAGTTACCGGAAAATAACCATTTAAGTCAAGAAAGTCAATTAAATCATGAAATCTGGTCCTTCAAGTTTTGACAGCATCTGGAGTAATCTTTCAATTTTTCAATCTAATTAGTCATGATTTGATTGGGGCATCACAAAAAGTCAGGAAGATTATAATCACAATAATAGTAAGACTGCAAAAACAAAAGATATCAACTGAAAGAAAAGCTTTTATAAGTCTAACTGTGAGGTGAGACTACCGTCTTTCCCATTATTTCACAGTGCCTCAATTGACAAAACTGTAATAATCAATGTCATTGAACAAATGTGATTCCCTTTTATTAATGTCATCGAATAAGCAAATACTACTTCCCTTCTGAAACTCAACTTTTAATCAAGGAAAAGAGAAAAGCTTACAAGAAGTGGCAAACTGCATTGCAAACCGCATTCGTGTTTGCCAGGCATTTAGATAAGAGTACTTCCCCTTTTAATCATACAAACATAGTTGAAATAAAAGCACATTTATATAAATTAAAATATATACTGGCGGAAAATATTACCAATAAGAGCTTGCCTTGATCGTGACATATATAAGAACCGGAAGAAAGTCATCAGCCCCCGCTAGCACATGATTTTCTGACATTGATGCATTGAGCAGCAAATTGTTGATGACCCTACAGCAATTCATAATGCACAGAAGCTTCTCCCGAGGAGCTTTGAAGCTATTCATTTTTTGCAGCTCCTTCTCTGCAAGCTGGAAAGCACAAAAATTATAGCACTTGAAGTATTAGGGGAGCAGACACAATGATGAGCAGTCTAAGAACTGATACATGTGAATTTAACACATCAATTTAACATGTGCTAAAAAGTACAAGAAGTGATGCATCCCCCATAGTAATATAGTTGTTAATTATCTGATTCGAGGTTTTTCCCCTCTGAAGAAGAAAACAGTCAGTTAACAGGAGCCAACAACAGCAATCTCTAAGCCTTTGCTGTAATGACCAAAAATAGAAAAGGCATTGGCCATAAGCTACAGTTAAAATCATTTGTTACAGTAGCAACTTCAAAAAGACAGGCATAGGACAAATTCATGCTGTCCAACACATCATCAAAGCCTCTAAAGTGCAACCACGGCATGCTTTTGCTATCCCTATTTATTGAGCTTAAAATCTGTCATGGAAGGTGTTAAAGTCACCGCCCCTTGTGGCCCAAGGAATCAATGAAATAAATGGTTCGACAGGCAACCCAAAATGATACCGGAGAAGCATCAAGAATACCAAGTGTTTAATTTCCACGGAATTATTATTGTCAAACTATTTCTACTAAAAATCTTCTTTGATCCTTTTACCTCCTCAACAATCACATAAAACTATTGCTTGAAGAGGACCAGAGGACGTGACAAATGAGCACATTAAAACAACAAATCAATAACAAACGCTGGAATAATCATGCAAATCAGCAAACTGAAATAGTTTCAGCTTTGTTTTAATTTTTTAAAAAATATTAGAAAGGCCAAACTAAGGTAAATAATTTACAAAAAGAGTAAAACCACATAAAAACTAAGATCTTCCAGGTTCCATGGGGCAGCTATATGGAAACACTCAGGTTTCCTACAAACACCATCTCTTGAGTAACACACATGTCAAATTTGCAAGCGAAAAGCAGTAGTATTGCACATACCAACCATGAAGCTTTGTTTTGGAGAACAGCTGGTATATCTAAATGCTCAGGCCTCAAGAAGGTCTGCAATAGTGAAATTTTCTCTGCAATCTCCCTGTCAACTTTTGTATCCTCTGGAGAACAAGCAAATGTCCGAGAGAACAGCTTTGTCATGACATATTTTTCCAATCCCTGCATAGTACGTAAGAGTAGAGGTTAAGACCAAAAAAAAAAAACATCAGCTGTAGAAGAGAAAAATATGTACTAGTTTTGAGCAGATTCATAATTGAACACGGTATGCCTCCAGATTTCATAATTATAAGCACCAGGCTCATATATCTGTTTAATAATACCTAGAAGACATTCAACTACTCTTCATAAACAAATAGTGAACATAACAACATGAGGTATCCCAAATGGAACGTCGTGATCAGGCTCTAAAGCTAAACTCAAGCTAATCCTAACAGAACAGTCACAGTGGACTTTTGAACTCAATTGCCCACATAAACTGACCCACAATTCTGAGTGGATGGCGACATAATATCTTTTGATCAACAGAATAAAAAAGTATTTCTAAAAAAGATTACCTCCATTGCACGGTCAATTTCATTGTCAGAAGCGCCTGCCCAGAGAGGATGATCCCTTAATGCACCTTCCATCGTCATAAAGAAGTCTTGCACTTTTTTCCCATCATTTTCAGGATTTGCAGGATAAAACGAGAAGGATACAATGAAGCTGCAAAAAATGCATTCAGTGCAGTAAAAGATTTAGAAAACTTTGGAAGAAGTCAGTCGAGGAGTAGGGCTTATCTGGAATAAATTAAAACCCTCAAAACAGGAGCCAAATCAATCAAAAGGCAAGTTCCTTTCCAATAATCCCTTAACAATACCCTCAAGGATGAAACTGTGGAAGCATTAAAAAAATGAATGCTCAACAATTAAGATGAGAAGTACAAGATGCTAGAAAGAAGCTTTCATCATCCCATTCTCTCAACTCTAGTCCTATGAATGATGGACACTGGAGATCCAAAACTGAAGTTAAGCTGGTCGATGCACTGGAAACTATTTTGAAGATTTAAGAAAACCATTGATCTGGGCAAGGTAACACGGATGTTTTCTTTGAGAGTGATAAACCTTCTTCTGACGTCTCTTTGTATCAATATCCATGTGGCTGATGCAACTTAGGGTACTAGTAGCACAAAGTATATGCAAGTTGCAATGCTAGTTTACTCTAGATGCAACATGCACGTTCCTTCTCGTCTGTTGGATGAAAAGCTAAAAAACATCCAGAAAGGAAAGAACACTCTGCAGCAAGAACTACAAGGATCTACATCACAGGTAACAGAGAAGAGGTTCCTGTCAAAAAGTAAGCCCCCAAAACCCCCTAAGAGAGTTCAGCTTGAGCTAGGAACAGTAAACATCATTCAAAGAACATTCACAGGCTTCTCCAGTGCGCCTAATCACTCTGTCTTACGCAATTCTATCACAAACCCCAGAACCCTGAGCAGCAGAATATGCTAAAGTTAGCATCTTGCTAAGAGAGTCCATCGATACGGAAAATCAAGGCACAGAAAGCGAACGTTTCCGAACACCAAAGGCTTCCACATTCGTCGGGATTTTAACTGATGCAATTGCTTAAACTCACGACGAGTATCACGCTTTCCCGCATGAACTAGTATCCACAAGTACCGCAAAAAGTCAAATCAAATTGAAAAAAAGAAAAAGAAAAAAAAGGGAACAAACGAACATGCTTCCACAAAATCAACTTCGGATGAACAAGCAGATTGTGCAAGTACAGATTGAGCTGCAACCGCCACGGAATTGAGAACGAGAGAGAGAGAGAGAGGCAAGGGAGGGAGGGGGCGAACCTCTTGATGGACCGAACGAGATCGAGAGAAGCCGGGTTGCGCATCCTGTCGAGGAAATCGTAGAACTCCATCGAGGTCGGAGACGCTAGCGACGGCGACGACGACGGCGACGGAGACGGCGGAGTCGTATCCATGCTTCAAACTTCACCAAAAGAAGAAGAGAAGACGACGACGACGAGGTTTGTTTTCCCGAATTCACTGCTTTCAGAAAGCGGAGGATCGCGCGGACTGCGCGAGCTCCGATCGCCTCCTTCCTCTCCGCCGCCGCCGCCCCCGCCGTCGAAGTCGCTCGCTCGCTGGCGATTGCAAGTTTTTTGATCAGGCGTTGAGATCAGACCCTGGGAAGAAGAAAGGAATGCAGTTGGAGACCGACGACCAGAGCGAGACTGTTAGGTTCGGCACGTGACCTGAGTCCCTCGTTCCACGCCTTTCGAAATCGCGGCGTGCTGGAGCTTATATTAACGAGGAGCAAATACCCTATAAATCCAAAAATTTCTAAAACTTATTACAAAAATATAATGGAGTCTTAATATAAATTTTAAGACTTCATTACACATTTTAAAAATTTTAAGACTTGTCTGCATTTTCATGATAAATTTTATAACTAGATTGGGTTTATTGAAAGTTTTTTGAATTTAATTGTACTTTCGTGACAGATTTTAAAATATTAAATACATTAATCCTTATTATCAAATGGGAGCAAAACCTAGGGGTATGCAAAAAAAGGGAAGCCACCTAGGTCACCAGAATCAAATTAGATTGGTTGGTTTTTATTGGGACTGATCCAGTTCTCATTCCAAATTTCGGATCTGGTAAATATTGATCTTGTTCTCAATGCCAAATGTGGAACTACACACTTGGATTAAACAAGTACATATATATAATTATTTAATTTTCATATTTTAAATTTTTAGATCAAAACTCTAGTTTCTTTTTTGTCTCTCTTTGTCTCTTGCTTCAATCATCTCGAACCTCGCCTCCCTTTCTAATTCTCACTCTTGATTACCTCCGGCCTTGTCACTCCCTCTATCACTCTCGTTTTTAGTTGCCTCCAGCCTCCGATCTCGTTACTTGTTCACAAGTCTCATGCCTCTCTCGAAGTAGATAGCAAAGTTCCAACTTTAGGAGCTGATCTTACTAGTAGATCTCCTTCTTTATGTTTGGTCTTTGCATATATTAGGTTATTTTCTCTACTTAATTCATTTTTGAGTTTCTACACAGGGTAGGAGATATTAAACTCATGAGACTCCATTATATGAAGGTTTGGGATTTTAAAAGAGGAGATTTACTTTCACTACATTTTTTGTTGACATTCCAGCGCACTTTCCCTTTGTTGGTTACTCCTATTTTTCTCCTCCTCTCACGTGCCCTATAGCTCTTGTCATTACAATATCCTAAGGGGACAAATCGCTATTTCATTTTACTTCCTTACAGTAGGAGCACCGACCATAATTTATGATCAGCTACATTCTTGCAATCCGAATGTCTCTCCTAGATTAACCCTCATCTCTGTTGATCAGTCAATTATGGCGGTGGAACAGATCACAACAAATAAAGGTAAATTGCTCCACTTTAGACAGCTCTTGACCAGTTCCATACACCCACTCAAGAACTGGACTGAGCATTTTTCGGAGCCTATTCTTAGTGAGCAGTGACTAACTCAAATATGAATAGATTTTGCAACAATAGTTGTGGTAATTTTTGACAAGCTCTTAAATAAGGCAAATCATTAATTACAAAAAAAAATGTCGATAAGTAATAAGGATGCAAGTTGTTAATAAAAAATTAGTAGGTAACAAATCTAAAAATAGCGAGCAAGTCATTCACCAAGAGTTAGGAAATTCAAGGAGTTAGTAAGAGTGACAAATAAGAATTGATAAAAGAGAAAAATTGGTAATTCACAATCATAAAAATGGGTAAGTAACTTTGTGAAAGTACCGATAATTTACTAACAAATTTCACCGAAAATGAGGGAGCGGTAAGCTTTTTTCACTTATCTATATTTTCAGAAATCTATGGAAAGGAGAAGAATTCCTTTTTTTTTTATCCATCTATATCTACTACTGCAAGCCCTCGTCGTGGAAGTTCTGCAAAAATTGTGCAGCTGCGTGAATGGTGCTGACGATGCAACTCAGCAAAAATCTTCCCAGGACACTCTCAGTTCTATCATTGAACCATTGCGGATTCTGGAGTTTTACCTACTCCATCCCATATTTGATGAACAATACTGTCAATGCATTCATCAACCATTTTCTCATCCCAGGCTGATCCGATCTGTCTTCCTTAAATCACTGCCGTGTTCTTCCCCCTCAGAACCGGGTATCCTAAAGTATAATGCAACAAAGCCGCGCATGGTTCCTTGCCCTGTTTTGCTTACAGAATACAAGAGGCCGAGAATAAAAAAAATCCCTCCTGGAATCACAGGTCGATATACATTGCAAAAGGTTGGAATGAAGAGTCCATGTACTAACTCTTTGCCGAAAGGATATTCCCAATCGCTAGCCACACGGTGCAATGGGAAAGTTCAGGGTCATCTGGGTTGAAACGAGCCCATGTCTGCCGATCTACCTTGTTACTTTCTGTTTTGAACCCTTGAAGAGGTTGTACAGATCAATCGAATCAGAGAGCTACTTGGAATCGTCTGAGAGGAGGGAACCGCCTTGCCTTGGCATGATGTGCTAAAGCTGAACTGCACCAGATCATCGAAAGCAACGCTGCCCCTTCTCTTCAGCCCAGTTGCAAGAAATTTTTCGAACTGCAAAGTATGGCAGAACTGGATGCTCTCTCAGCTACAAGAATGAAGAGTCAACGATCTCTTCCCAATATGATAGATGTAAGTAGAGACAGGCTAGCGTGCTCGGAAGTCCTAGAACAAGCTACACACCTCATGGTTTAGGCCACCCTATTGCAACCCAGTGACCTTGGACTGTATTTTCAACTGTTACCATGTATTGAATCATTATTTTCGCTCACGATGTACCTAATATAAACTCGTGATCCAATCAAATTCTATGAACCGGTACTGCCAGATTCAACCCAGCATGGCCAAGGATTCTTCGAGCGCTCCTTCGTCCGAGAGGGCCAAAAGAGATGACCATGCAAAAGGGGCGCAGCGATTCAAGGCATGAACGCAAAGTGTTGCATCTCATCAAGTCAACTGCTCAAAGTTTCCCCATCCCAATATTATAATCTGGCCTTTCTTCTAGTAATGGTCCCATGCAATGAGGCCCCCATCGTGGCCATGTCGGTGTAGTTATGTTTCGCTGGCACGTGAAAGTTGGAAATAGCGGGCGAAAGATCGCTTCAAAAGCCAGTAAACCTGCGAATTCGGGTTGCTTCAAAAGGTTATTTCCGATGGGGGTTTGACCTTCGAGCATTAATTGAATCAAATTCGAAACTGTGTCGAATATTCTTTTGTTGTCTCGTCTGGTCAATGATGAGCACGGTGCTTCAGCTGGAATTCATCCCAATCTAGATGCCGGGGCGTGAAATCTTGCCACTTCCTTTATGTAATAACTGATACATGATCAATGGGAGATGGACACGAAGGTGGGGCGGGACGGGACGCGATCCTCGTTCCCGGGGAATATCCTCCCCATCCAAGTCAAGGCCCTGCGATGCTCCCGTGCCCGTGTCTATAATCAATGCATCATGGCCTTCTTGATTTGCTCTATTGAAAGTTAAAACGCACCATCGATTAATATTGCTTTAAATTTCGGTTTTTCATTTGCGCTAATGCAATGTATGCTCATATCCAAAATTCAAAAACTGTGACGACCCAGACCCAGGGCAGTACAGAAGGACGGACTAAGATTGCCTCGGCAGTACACAGGCGAGGCTAAGGGCATTTCTCTTGTCCCACATCGCTTAGGGGGAAGTCTTGGGCCTTGTTTATAAGGCTTGGGTCCCTTTAATTGTGTGACGCGTTTTAAAACTGTGAGGGAAAAGATCGTGGCTGGGATGGCGGTTCGTCCGCACCAGGGCGGGTGACCCAAAGCGGACAATATCACACGATGGGGCCCGAGTCCTTACAAAAACAGTACAAGATTTCGTTTTTATGAATCGGTCTTATTCAATATTTCTCTTTTTCCAGAGGTCTTATTTTGTAAAAGTTGTTATATACATCATCGTGTGTCATTTTTATCTTGAATAATTTCTTTTACACGCAATGATTACAGATTTGGTTATCATAGGTGAATCTCTAAGTACAAAGAGTTGGACGTTCAATTGGGAATGACTTGCTGCCAATAAGAGTAAACTTCAAAGCTTTCAAATTGGAACGAGGTTTTCCTTTGCCAAAGAAAATACGGACCAATTTTATCATAGGTAAAATGATCGATTTCCGATTACCAACTTCTATTTGCATAGTTTCCGACGTGGTTAATTCAATATGAAGGTTTGTAACTTTAACAAAAGTTGATAATTTATTAGAATAGCCAGTAAGTTGTTAAAGAAGTTGACAATTTCTAATCAAATGAACGTCGGTTTAATTACCCCCAATAAAAGTTAGCAACCTAAAACTAAGTACTAACTTAATAGGAAAAATGTTGGTTATTAAATCAATCAAACAAAGATTGATGATTTCTTATAACAATCAATAATTTTGAAAAAACGGTTACTAACGCAAATAAACATAGGTAATTTCCAACCAATCAAAGTAACTATTATTAATTTATGATAAGGCTGTATTTTTCTTTCATTCTGGTTGAGCGGAACTTTCTCAAATCAATATTCTGATTATAAGGCTACAAACATAAATACCTGTTATATTCATATTTAATTAAGTTTGTATGTAGTGATATTCATAATTTGCAAATCACCAATCATAGACATAGTCAGACGAGTTCAACCACTTAAAAATGTCAAAAATGTTTTCTCGTTACAATAAGTAATACCAATATCTTACTAATAAGTTGCCTGTCGAATAGTTAACCGGTTGCATTTTGCTTAGGAACAATATTTGATACAATACCAACACTATTTCCTATTTACCAATTCAGGAAATTGTCCTGTTTCTTAGCACCCAGAATCAATTAAACTTCGCCATTTAAGAATAGATTAAAGAAGTGGACGGACGAGGGTAGTAGATCTAGCATTCTTTCATGAGAGTGAAACCTTGAGATCCTCCATGAGAGTGCACTTAGTGGAACTGTCACCGTGGATGCCTAAAAAATTACGACTTGCTGCCAAAGGAAGAAAAAGGTGGTCAAGGTTTACCGCGGCATAAAGTTTTAGGATGTGGACACAGGACATCACTCCAAATAGGCAAATAATTTGTCATCGATCGGCTCGCAAACACAAATATATGCACGGTCTTCACCAAACGGTCGTGCTTTCATTCATCTCCAATTGGAGTAAGCCATCTTTCAACCAGCCTTTTGATTGATAGGTTGCATGTAATTACTTCACTTATATGTAAACTTAACTAAATGCATATTTCTCCTCCCTCGACCTCCGCCGCAACTTGCCTCGTCATCATGACTTGCCGCCATGCACCTCGCTATTCGAGCCTACAGCCACTAGCCGCCGTCGGCCCGGCACTCGGCCCCGTCGCCACCATCCTGTATGTGTCCGTGTGATGTTTATGTGGCGTGAAACAAGCTGCAAATGATTTCCTAACCCAATGGATCGATGAAAGACTGAATCAGCATAGCATTTATTAGGGCAAGCAGCATTCTAGGGACCGAGTCATGTGGGAGACAAGCAAAGCCTACATTTTACAAAGCAAGGATAACCCTACTCCTAGCACATCCCTAATAACTCCTACAAAATCAACTCCGCAAGACCATGGGAACCTTCACTATCATATGATATATTATGGTCATATATAATCTCCAGGAGGGTTCAATGATATCTATTACGCAAGGACTAGGACGCGTGCAATTGAATCAAATGTACAAATGCAAAGGTCATACCCACCACCACACATGTGCAAAGGCTCAAGCTATGGCGACTGCCTCTCCGACGGTTGATGAGGGGCGCCATTTTGTAGTGCCGAGTGAACATTCGACAAGTAAAAAGATCAATTGAGAAATGCACAGTTTTCTTCTAAAAGTGAATAAAAGAAGTTCACAATACTTGACATGCTAGGCCGTTGATTGGCACCGCGGCCACGCTATGCTCCTAAAGCAACAGAAAGTTTCCCATCCGTTGATGATAAGAACGAAAATCATACCTAATTAAGTCAGGCCCGTCTTTTATATTCTTATAATCTATGAGGGTTGTTTTCTCGATACAATAGTAACATTCTCAACTTTTCCAATAAGTCGACGATACTGATGTTCTTTATTGATAACTTTCAAGTGGGCACAAAAATATCACGGCACTCTGACAAAGAAACAATCCAGTTGAATCAAGACAGAGAACGCGAGCAAATATCTAATCTAAGTTGTCTCAATATGATAATAATTTCGTCATACAATAACTTTTCGCATCTAACAATTTTCAGGCGGATACGAGATAATATAAAATGTTGGTTTCAGCTTAACTAGCATGAACGATCAAATCGATATCTACCCACAATAACTTTGGCCGTTCAGTCGAACGCCGAGAATCCCTAGGAGGAGGAAGTGGCCGTTTTTCCAGAGGTTGCTTTGAGAACAATCAAATATCCCCGTGAATGATTTCCCTTCTTTATGCCTCGGGATCGTTTAAGGGTTTAATATATTCCGTTCGGCTCGTTCGTTGCACTTCGACAATGAAACAACTCCATGGCCTTGCGGTGGCGCGTGGAAACATGTTTCCCTTGCCTAATATTTAGCTATCGCATTACTCTGCTGATATTCACGCGGTACGTTGTTTTTGATGTTTTGGATATGATCAACTATTCTTACTAAGATACTTTATCAATGATTGAAATGTAGATTTTGTAAAAATAAAACCTTCACACTTCTAAGTCAATATGAATTCTCTATCTTTCCAAACTTATTCATGTAGGTTTTTCAGTTATTAAGAATCCTTTTTGCATATATATATAACTTAAAAGGCAAACACTTCTTATATTTATCAAGGTTGATATAAATCATGAATAGTTTTATCAACTTCAAAAAATATTTGGAGGTTTTCTTAATAAGGAACAACTGTTTAAAAACAAGATCATGGGATAGTTAAGATGCATTTTCAAAGAAATAGCTGCTCGAGAACAAGGTCATGAGATCGTGAAAGTATGGGTGCAAAACTTTCAAAAGTGGAGGATGAAGGCAACTGCTGGAAACCATTCAAGAAGGAACCACTAGAAACCACTTCGAAGCAATTACATGCAACCATGATAAATACCTATGGTTGTCTACTAGAGCCGCCTCCTTTGAGTACGAATCAAACAAATTTGCTATCTTTTTAGTATCTTTACCTTTCTTCTGCATTACACTTTATTTTTCTAATTGTAGCTTTCAGATTTGTATCGTCAACTAAATTCCAACATGTATCTTTATCTTGGGTGCTGTATTGCCAATTAAATTTTGGCACAGTTTTTTTTTCTGTCCTCAGACCATGTCATCAATTAAATTCCAGCATAGTTTGTTTATCTATGGTTATTTCATCAAATCTATGTCTTTCAAGCCTTGTTGGTGATTGAATTCCAACACTTTTTGCATTTGTACAATCTTATTTTAATTGAAGTTGTTGGTTCATTTTGCTTGTGACATTTTCTATCCGAAGTTGGAGTAGAACCCTAGTATCCTTTAATTAAAAAAACTGAAGAATGACTTTCGATAAAAGGTATTTTGTCCATCAAAACAGTTACTCACAAATTATAACAAAATGAGGTGAGCAGTAAAATTTTTCACTAACAAAGTTTTTCCACTTATCAATTATTTTGGAAAACCACCGGAAGGGGAGAAATTCCTTCCTTTTTTATCCATCTAAATCGACTACTTGCAGGCCCTTGTCATTGTAGCTCAGCAAGAAATGTCTAACCGTGTGAATGAAGCAGACAATGAAACTCAGCAAAAATCTTCCCAGTGCAATACGAGGAAACTCTCGGTCCTATCATCAAACCATCGCGGAGTTTTAACTACTCCATCACATATTCGAGGAGCAACACTCTTATTGCAATAATCAACCATTTTCGCATCCGAGGCTGATCCGATCTGAGCAACGTCGTCCTGAAATCACGGACATGTTCTTCCCCCTCAAAACTGGGTACCCTGAAATAAAATGCAACAAAGCGGCATGGTTCATTGCCCCGATTTGCTTACAGAACACAGAGACAAAGTATATATAAATGCCTCACGGAATCACAAGTCAATATACAGCGCACGAAGTTGGACTGTGCAGGCCATGGATTAACTCTTGCACAAAGAAAGTTCAGGTCATCTGGGTTAAAACTAAACGACCCTGTGTATACCAAGCTACTTTGCTACATTCTATTTCCAACACGTAGAGGTTCACTGATGAATCGATCACAGAGCTACTTGGGCCGCAACTACATCAGGGACAGGGGATTTTAATCCTCCAAGAGGACCGAATCCGCCTTGCCTTGGCATGAAGTGGTAAAGCTGAATTGTACCGGATAATCGAGAGCAACGCAGCGCCTTCTCTTCGGTCTAGTTGCAAGGAACCTCGAACCGCAAAGTTTGGCAAAACTGGATGCTCTCTCAGCTACAAACCTCATGGGTTTGGCCAGCCAATCGCAATCCAATGACTCAGGACTGTTATCATTCCTCAAATCTTTATTTTCGCTCGCGATGGACCTAATGAAAATTCATAAGGTGATAAAATTCTGGAAAATGGTATTGCCGTATTCAGCCCGGCGTTGCCAAGGATTCTTCGAGCGCTCCTTTGTTTGAGGGGCCAAATCAAACAGCCATGCAAAATGGGACGCGGTGATGCAAGGCATGACCGCAAACTGGTTCATCTCATTAAGTCAACTGGTCAAAATTTCACCATCCAATATTATAATTTTGGCCTTTAATTTTTTTTAAAAATAGCTCCATGCAATGAGGCTCTCATCGTGGTCACGTCGGTGTGGTCATATTTCGCTAGCACGTGAAAGTCTGAAATAGCGAGCGAAAGATCGCTTCGCAAACCAGCAAACCTAAGGATTAGGGTTGCTTCAAAAAGGGTAATTTGGATGAAGGTTTGACCTTCGAGCATTAATTGAATTAAATTCGAAACTGTGTTGAATATTCTTTTGTTGTCTCGTCAGGTCAATGATGAGCATGATTGCTTCAGTTTTGGGATTCATCCCAATCTAGATGCCATGCGTGAATCTAATCATTTCCTTATGCGATAAACTGATAAATGATCAGTGGGAGATGCACACAAAGGTACACTAAAACTAGTACTTGTTAGGATAACCTAACAACTCTTAGAAATTTCTTAAAACAGTTTGTAATTTTGAAAAGTTTGTTAAGAACGCAAATAAACGTAGGTAATTTCTAACTAATCAAAATAAATATTAGTAATTTGTGATAAGGAATATTTTCTTCCAACCTGGTTGAAGGAAACTTTCTGAAATCACGCTCATATCTAAATTTACTTAAGTTTGCATGTAGTCAAGACCTAGACCCTATAGCCCACTAATCATAGACATAATTAGAAGAAGTCTCCCCCAATCAGAGGTGGAGGAAAATTGTATCTTTTAGAATGACTATTACTAGTGACTAACTAATAAGGACCTGTTTAATAACATTCTAAACCTTGTTTGATTTTATTCTTTTGTTTCCCAAAACTAAAAAAGAACATAAATTCGTTTAATAATTTTATTTATTTATTTTTAGGAACAAAAAGATTTTTTGTTCCTAGGAATAGATTTGTAACAAAATTAAAAAGTAGAGAAAAGTTGCTTCCTATTCCCGAAAACAATTTCTAAAATCAAGTCTTATTTTTCTTCTTTTCTCTTGTCTTGTCTTTTTTTTTTTTTTTTTTTTGTTCCTTTTGTTCCTTTTGTTCATTTTGGCAGGTCGCTAGCCTTAGCCATGGCTAGTGATGCCAAGCCACGGTGAGGCTTGTCGGCTCGAGCCTCATCATGGTTGGGTGAGGATTGACCTCATCTTGGCTAGGCGAAGTTGACCTCACCTTGCTAGCAAGTGCAAGGCTAGGCCTCGCTAGGCTAGAGCGAGGCCGACCTCGCGTCACTTGGGTGAGGTGGAGCCTCACCAGTGATCAAGTGAGGCTTAGCCTTGCCAAGAATTGCAAGGCCAAGGCTCGCGATGGCTCACTTCAGCAAGCTTGCCAACCCTTGTCAAGCTGGTTGCTAGCTATTGCTATGGCTAGTGACCAGCCACAAAAAAGGAGAAAGAGAAGACAAAAGGAAAAAGAAAAAGGAAAAGTAAAAAAAAAAAGAGAAAAATATAATAAAATTATTATTAGAAACAAAAAAAAATTGAGTCTTACAAAACGCATTTTTATTTGGGAATAAAATTTTTGGATAGTTATCAAATGCCTTTAAAAACTTAAAAATTGTTTCTAGGAACATAATAAAAAAAATCATTTCTGAGCAAAAGTTATTTTTTAGAACAGAATGATTACCAAATGTATCCATAAGTTACTTGAGAAATAGTTAACCATTCACATTTTGCTAGAACACTATTTAATTTTTACCAACACAGATAATTTAACTATTTTTTAGCAGGAGACTAAAGCGGAGCACCAAACTTTGGCAAGGCCCCCCTTCTGTAAGTGTTAGGTTAGTCGATCTGGCCCCGGCGAATCCCTTGCATTAAATTCACAAGTCCACTCGTAACTGTTGACATAGTCTCCTAGGCTAGTGCTTGGTAGTGCCCGGATTGCTTCCTCGATCTGGACTTCCTAAGAACTTCGAGGAAATTAGATTTCCAGATGGATTGGTTTTCCCTTTTCTGGACCAGAACAATAGAATTTTGCCTCCAATGAGTGTACGAGGGGAAGTGGATGTCGTTCATTTCATCGGACACTAGTTGCAACCTTGAGATCCTCAGTACGAATTAGGGTTTAGGCCGTGGATGAACAATCGTGAAAGTGCACATATCATCGTGAACGCCTAATGAATTACGACTTGCTGCCAAAGGAAGAAGGTGGTCAAGGTTTACCGCAACCTAAAGGTTTTCAATGTGGAAAAAAAATATGACTCTTTCATTAGGTAAAATAATTTCTTGTTGATTGGCTTGCAAACACGACAAATGTGCCACGTGGCTAATTTAGGAGTTAATAAGAATTGGATTCTCTTCAATCACCTATTAAATAATGGACCATACTAAATTACTCTGAATTTACCAAAAGGTCACGTTTTCCTTCGTCACTTATAGGAGGAAACCGGACTTTTAATTGTGTATGAACTTCACCCATACGTAAATTTAACTGAACATGTGTTTCTTCTTATTGGCTTCTGCCGCATCTTGACTTATCACGGTGACTTGCCGCCTTTTGCCTTATTATTGAGCTTGTAGCCACTAGCCACCATCGGCCTGATGCTCGATCTCCGTTGCTACCATTCTATATGTGTGTGTGTTTATGTGATATCCTAACCCAAATTCTTCATTGAAAGACTGAGTAATAAGTAGAGCATTTATTAGGGCAAGCAGCATTCTAGGGACCAAGTCATGTGGGAGGCAAGATACGCCTACATCTTACGAAGCGAGAATACCCTACTCCCAGCACATCCTTAATAACTCCTACAAAATCTACTCCGCAAGACCATGGGACCCTTCAATATCATATGATATATTATGGTGATATATAATCTCCGGGAGGGTTCAATGATTTCTATTATATAATCATGCAAGGACTAGGAGACGTGCTATTGAATCAATTGTACTAATGCGAAGGTCATATCCACCACTGCACATGTGCAAGGCTCAATCTATGGCAACTGCGTCTCCAGCTATTGATGAGATGTGTCATCTTGTAATGCGGCGTGAACATTCGCCCAATGAAATGATTGATTAAGATATGTATACTTTCATTTCTAAAGTAATTAAAAAAGTTCATAACAACGAACACACTTAGGGCACATTTGTCCCTTGGCTAAATAGTGAAAATTTCTATTATTTTGTTTTCAAAAGTAGAATTAGAATATAAATTCATTTAGTAAAATTTTTTTCCTAGGAACAAATTTATTCCATAGAATAGATTTCAAAGCTAATTGAATTTTTTTTTTAATTTTCTTTTCTCTTCTTCTTTCCTTCTTGTTTTCCTTCCTTTTCTCTTCTTCTTCCACTACCGCTGCCATCAGCCACCATGGTTTGGATTAGAAATTGTTCAAAGGTTGAAGAAGAAGATAAAGAAAAGAAAACAAGAAAAAAGTAATAAAATTATTAAAAAATTAGAAGAAAATGGTTTGGGAAATTTTGAAGATGGTACTAAATACAACTCTATCTTAGGAATAAAATTTTTTAATAGTTACCAAATGTTTTCAAATGGTTATCAAACACACATTTAGTGATTGATCATCATCACAGCCATGCTAAGTTTCAAAAGCAATTGAAAGTTTCCCATCATGTTGATGATAAGAACCATAATTATACCTAATTAAGTTGGGCCAATCTATGATATATGAGTTCTTGTGAGGATTGTTCCCTCACTACAATAATAATTTCTTATTCAATTTATCTGATAAGCTAATAATAGTAATGTTCGTCATCAATAGCTTTCAAGTGGATACTGAAATATTTATAAAACTATGGCAAATAAACAATCTAATTGAATCAAGATAAAGAATGTAGGCAAACGTTTCATCCGAATTGTCTTGATATGATAGTAATTTTGCCACGCAATAAACTTTTTAGGGTAAACAAGTTTCAATAGGATACGAGATTATATAAAATCTTGATTTGAGTTAACTAGTATGAACGATCAATTTGATATCCACACACAGGAACGTTAGCCGTCCAATCGCGCGTCGAGAATCCCAAGGAGGTATAGTAGCTGTTTTTCCAAAGGTTGCTTTGAGAACAATCAAATATCCCCATAATTGAATTCCCTTCTTTATACCTCGGGATCGTTTACGGGTTTAATATATTCCGTTCGACTCGCTCGTTGCACTTCGACATTGAACGACTCCAAGGTCTTGTGGTGGCGCGTGGATGCATGTTTCCCTTTCTTTAATTTGACTGACGTACATTTTACTTCTTCAACTAATTTTTTTTTTCTTGCTAGGTGCCTATTGTCAATTTTGGGGTCGTATAGTTCACTGCGCCCGCCGCATAATGCGAGGCAGAAGCGACTTAGACCATGTTTTTGGACAAAATAGTTACGAATTTTTAAGATATGACATCTATCTATTGAAAGATTCTTTTGCCCTTGTCTTTCTTTCATGATGAATATCGAAATGATGAGTTTAGTTCTTGAATTACCGATTCTCATCCTACTAATTCCTTTTCTCCGAACATGGATCCGGTTTTCATTTACCATCTCGTGACCAAGACGATGACATGTTGTCATTTTACGAATGTGCTTAAACAAACATTAGGTAAAGAAATTTGAGAATCCTTATCACCCTTCTCCCTACCCTTTTGCCCATACCTTGTCATTGGTCCCCCACCGCAACTCCGATCACCACCGCCAACGGCAACCTCAACTGTACCGTCATCACTCTCCCCTCGACGTCCGTGGGTTTCTCTCTCTCTCTATAACTTTAAGGCATTCATTTCTTTATAGTATGGATCCCGAGGTCTAGGTAGATAATTGAGGTTTCACGAGGCTTTAGCATAAGTAGGAGTATTTCATCTATGTTAGAAGAGAGGGTTAATCAAATCTCGGTGAGCTAGTGCTGGTATTAATCGTTTGAGGTCGCCTCGTGAGGTATGACACTTTTGCATGAGGTCTTTACATGAGTTTGGGGAAAACTTATATATTTATGAAGTGCTAATCCTAAACATTGTGAGATGAGTGCAATAGGGACATCGGATCTAGTGATCCTGACTATGCCATTCCCTTTCAAGTTTTCGGTGAAAATGCTAAGATATAAAACAACGTCTGGCTCTACATCCATCGACTTTAAGTAATCATAAGATTTCAAGATCACTGCCCGAACGGTCGGATGATCTTGATCGCCACTAAACGAATCCCTAAAGAGTTAGGGAAGTGAACGTGAGTTCGTAATTTGATGTTGGAGGATAACGTAAAAACATTTCGTTTGGTCGCGCGAGAAGTACCCTTCTTGGAGTTAAAAAAAGAAGACATGCATCAATGGATTCAGAGGTTTGGAGGGAGTTGCTGAGATAATCGATAACCAGACCCAAAGTAAATCGCAACAACGCGTGAGTTGACATTAGCGTAACGTAATCATCGATCCAGGCCTCCACACACGCTCTGCGGGAGCGAGAGAAGGAGAGGAAATTGGATTGTCCAGGGAATCGACAACTGCAGCCTGAGGAATTAAAAAAGAAAGCTGGTCATCAAGCCCTAGAGAGACTTGCTTTTCACGATATCTTTAGCCATTCCCGCCGGCGTAGTCACAGGCCGTCAACACTTTCTTTTGCCTCATCAAACATATATAAACCCCCTCTCTTACGTACAACTGACATTGCTTGCTCTTGCGCACATTCTCGTTCCCATTTCATTTCACCAGAACTCATTAGCTGCAAGCATCTCTCTCTCTCTCTCTCTCTCTCTCTGCGCGCAGAGTTAGGCAAAAACTTATTCTTAAAAGTCCTCAAAGAGAGATATTGAAGAGCTTTGCTCCACCGGCTTGCCGTTGTGGGGTTTGGCTTGATGGCTTCATCCAGCGGCGGTGTGCCTCCGGGGTTTCGGTTCCACCCGACGGACGAGGAGCTCCTCCAGTACTACCTGAAGAAGAAGATCTCGTTCCAGAAGTTCGACATGGAGGTGATCAGGGAGGTTGACCTGAACAAGATGGAGCCTTGGGAGCTTCAAGGTAATTAATTTCAAGTTAGTTTATTAGCATGCATTGGTTTTTGTTAATATTGACGTTTTCATTTCTCTTTTCTGGGCCACCTAAAACGAAATTAATGCGCAGCTTCCGACCATAGGGTTTAAGAAATTCTCACCCAACACTAGATGTAGTTTAGTTTGGGAACATCAACGACACCATGAGGGTAGAGAATAAGTACTTTGATGCAGGTTCTTTAATTTATAAAGGTCTCAATAAGAATTCGTTGTGTAACTTGTTTCCTGAATCTTTTTGCATCATATTTTTAGTAGGATTTCGTTAATGAGTGTCCCCAAAGCATTTCTTAGATACTTGCTTAAGGGAAGATTGTAATTTCCAAAGCATTGCTTTCCTCGAGATCAATGCATTGATAATCAAATTATTCCCATGTTAATATACGGAATTTGGCCAATTAATAAATAATCTTTTATCAATTGGTAAAGTTATGAGGTGATTGGGTTCTGAACCCGAAAACTTAACGCCCCCAACTATGGCCATCCTCCACTGATATGTAATAAAATCTGTTCTACAAGATTCTCTGGATAATTGCATCTCTAGGAGGGAAAAAAAAATTAACCCTTCAAAATATTTTAATTTCTATTTCGTAATAATTATGTTGCTTATTTAATGCTCGAAGAATTCTTACATTGACAGAGGAAACTCATCGTATGTCTCACAATTCATGTGAATTATAGGCCACTTTTCGGTTAACAGGACAAAAGCCACGTGAAAATTTGCTTAGCAGTGGCCTAAAATCATGCAGGATTTTCTTGAGGCCTCACATGAATTTGGCTGCCGTGCATACACAGCAAGAGCAAGTCCTTGCTTGCATGAATTTAACGCTTATTTATGGACTGCCTGAGTCGGTTTTTTCTAGGACATACCTTTTAATAGACGGGGAAGAATATAGTTTCTTGCAATGTAATTATTAATATACAGGAGCACCTTGTAGAGTCAAGCTTAAGCTGTGGATCGACAATCCACAGGATCTGTAGTTAGGGGAAGACATTCGTTCTCTAACTAGTGCGAATGGGGAGAGTACCTACCACGGTCGCATTTGCTGATTCCGGGCATTTAGATAGCTATTTTCCATATTCAAACTATTCCTCCCTCTCAAAAGCAGTCAAAAATGTAATATATTATTCAAATTTTAGAAGATTGTGAAATGACTATTCATGAATCTATATGTTGACATTTGAGTAATTGCGAAAAGATTCAAGAATTCAAGAGAAAGTCTGAACGCATACATTGCAGGATTTAGATTAAATTAAAAAAGGTCAAACGTAAACGTCGAATTTAGATAGGATTTTTGCATCTGCTTGGAAATGCAAGAACAGATTTTCTACGTGACCGGTCAGGGTTTGACCACGAACCTCCTCAGAAAAGTAGAACAAGGTCGACCCATGTACATTTCCTCCATTTAGTCACTGTCTATGAATTTCGAGAGTGAATATCTTCCGGTCCTGTTGCATGTAAGTTCCTTACAATTACCATATGCGAACTCTCGTAGTAGTTATGTTATCCTATGAAGGGGAGTACGTCTGAATTAATGCAATCTCTTTGTCAAATGTAGATTTCAAGTGAGTCAACGGCCCATCCTTCTCAAGATCTTGTTTTTATAGTACTTCATATTCCATCAATTTTGGTAAATCGATTTCAATTTCTTGTACCCGTAGAGCGATGCAAGATCGGATCAACACCCCAGAACGAGTGGTACTTCTTCAGCCACAAGGATCGGAAGTATCCGACCGGCTCGAGGACGAACAGAGCGACGAACGCCGGGTTTTGGAAGGCGACGGGGAGGGACAAGTGCATAAGGAACACCCACAAGAAGATCGGGATGAGGAAGACCCTCGTCTTCTACAGGGGACGGGCTCCGCACGGCCAGAAGACCGACTGGATCATGCACGAGTACCGGCTCGAGGACGGCGACGACCCCCAAGGAAACCCTAATGTGAGTCTCCACTTCCTTAACTGCAAAAGATTTTCGCGCTTTCATGGTTACGATCATGCGCGATGAGAGAGAGCTAGTTAAGATGATATCGAACTCTCACGCGTGTCGAATTTGTTTATCTCCTGGATGCTCCATTGCCAGGAAGACGGGTGGGTGGTGTGCAGGGTGTTCAAGAAGAAGAACCTCTTCAAGATCGCCGGCAATGACAGCGGAGGTCAGACCAGCGCCGGCTCCGACCAAAATCACCACCACCAGCAACTCAGCATCAACAGCACGTCCAACACGACCGCCCATCAACCTCGCTCCTTCATGCACCGCGACAGCAGCCTCTACCTCCACTCCAACCACCTCAGCCCGTCGACGGCCTTCGAGCTCAACAAGCCCGAGCTCGCCCTCCACTACTCCTCCCACCACCTCCCTCAGTACTCACTCTTCCCTTCCTCGCAAGGCCTGATCCCGACCCCGAAGCCCATAGGGTACCACGACTACACGGCCCTTCAGTCGGCTGACACGGTGGCGCCGCCCGTGATGCTGAAGCAGCTCATGTCGAGCAACACGAGGGACCAGTGCGAGAGCGGGAGCGACAGCTTCAGGTACCAGAACTGTGACCAGGGCCTCGAAGTTGGGACGTGCGAAGCGACGCAGGAACAGATGGTTGGAGCGAGGGACGAAGCGGGCATGAGCGATTGGGGCATGCTCAGCGTCACCAGCGGCGCTCATAATCAGCTCGGGAACCACAATGAAGGCGATTCCGGCTCGAAGGGGGTGAGGTTCGAGGACGGGACGGCTGCGACTTCTCTGCACCCGATCAACCATCTGTCCTTGAGGGGCGAGATGGACTTTTGGGGTTACGGCAAGTGATCGTTTTTTCAATTCTGCGTGGTGCTACTGAAGTTAATCAAAACAATTTAATTGAAAGATATGGATTCAAAGAACCAGCTATGTCCATAATGGTTCTCAGCGTGTCTAGGTTTATGCCACCACCCAAACTGGGTATGGCAAAAGATTAATCATTTGTTGCATTCGCCCTCGTTCTTGTTGTCTTCATCATGCTTGTGACACTGATAAAGTGAAGATTGTTGTATAATTGTATCGAAACTTTGCTGATAATATGTTCGCCTTGTTAATGAACTGCGTGTGTCGATGCGTTCAGACAGTGGCTGCACTTTGTGATACTTCGTCATCCCCGGTTAAAACTGATTGAGAACCTTGAGTTTTCATGCAGGTGCGAAATGACAATGCAGGATTCACGATGTTTTGAAAGCTGAGGTAGCTGTCGTGTAAATAACTAGAAAAGGATGTATGCATATATATACATATAAAATATTGGTGAAAGATTACAAATTCAATACATAATTTAACTAAGATGAATATTTTCGAAGACGTACGGTTAAATCGGCAATAGATCGCATGCACATTACATAGCAAGCCCTACTAGTTCTTGCGGCTTTCACACACTTATAATGAACCGAGCTTTGGCAGAACGACTCTGATTAGGTAGTGGTAGCCTTGGTCTCTCAGAGACGGCCGCAATCGTAACGAGTGTGGCCGATTTTATCTGAGAAGAGGACGGCCATGAGCAGCACTGTCATAAGCTTGATGATCCCTGAGTAATCGCCTAAGAGCATCGCAATAAAGTAAGTCTGCAAGGTCAGCCAAAACGCTCTTGCCCTCCGCTCCTTACTGTACTTTTCAAATGCTTCCTCGACAGCGGGCTTCTCGAATGATAACCGCGTCTCTCTCGGGCCATGACCATCGCTGTTGGCTAACTTGATCTTCTCAGCCAAGCACCGAGCGAGCACAACCGCGTCCTCCAACGAGGCAGCGCCACCTTGTGCAAGGAACGGGGCCATCGCATGCATGGCGTCCCCGGCCACCACGATGAAACCTTTCCTAAGACTTCTTCGTAGTATCTCCCACGGCGGACGATACCGCAGTTCGGTGTATTGGACGGAGGCTAGGTCGCTGCCGGACACCATTTGTATCGCTTCAGTTGGGAAATCATTCATTGCTTTCACGATCGAACTCCTGAGGAGCATCGGATCTTTTGAAAGCGTTGCCCTGGATTCTAATCCCAGAAAGCTTGTAACCTTTAGAACGGATTTGAATTTTCCCTACTTTAGAGAAAAGTTCATGTCGTCTTGGGTCTGAACAATTATTTATGATGACATATCACTATATTAACGCAATTTGGATAATCTTAATTTTGTTTTACGCGAGTTGTATTAATAAAGAATGTTTCTCTCATCAAGTTTGAGTGACTCGAGTGTGATCATAATTTTCATTGCATCGCTCAAGTCAAATCTTATGTCGCTCTTCTCATAAATGTAGGTCATGTCGATCAAACCACATAAATCCGATATCTGATTTATTTTATAGTTCTGCTTATGATAATGTTCGATTGCTTGTTTTCACAACATAATTAATGGAAGAGAGCAAGACATAATAATACCTGGAGAAGTCCAGTTCCGAGTCACGAACCAGTAAACCAAGCGATCGTCTATGGGAAGCCACCCCAGTTGCAATGCATCTTTCCTCATCACAACGAACTCATTTGCAAGTCCATGACCATTTTCATACCGAGTGAACCCTCTCGTTACATATGTCGGGTAAAGTCCGGTTTTGTTCAATCCGACGATATTCGCGACCACGGAGTGCACACCGTCGCATCCGATTACGACCTGAAAATTTCAATCGGATACAAGCCGTATGACCAAAGAAAGCAGTATTTAGCAACGGAAAGAAACGTCGATCGAAGGGTTCAGTGTTCTTAGGGCGGAACCGCGGACAGAAAAGACTGTAAATCAGGTCATGTGCAGTTCTTAGAACATTACCTTGGCCTTAATGGTACCTCCGTCGTCGAGATGAAGGAGAGGACGCGATGTAGTCGGATCCAGTTCGACAGAGACGACACGACATCCGAATCTTATGGTGTTCGACGGCAAGCCCTCGGCCAATACATTGATGAGATCCATTCTTCTCAAGCACCGAACTTCTCCTCTGCAAACCAAAATTTACAAACACGAACTTGATTTTCAATTCCAATCGCGTGTTCGATCCCCAAAATAAATCGGTCGGATAAGCTCTTCATCATGCAGTTCCAATGGTAATCTACTGCTCTACTGGACACACTTGACAGGCATTCAAAAAGGTTTACCCTTTAAACAAGAAAACTATAGATGCTGTTGATTGTGACTTACCCAAGACGGATAGGTCCTTGCTTCCCATCTGGAATGCTTACGATGCGGCCGCTGGGCATTTGGCTTAATGCGTTAGCAATCGAGAAAATAGATACTGTCCGAAACTCAACCGATGCTCTAAGCAAGAGACGAGGATCGAAACTTACCCTTCCATGGCAACAGCAGTCTTCCGGAGCTTCGGGCCGACTCCTAACTGATCGAGTGCCCTCCAACCATTCGGCTGCATGATTATGGCCGATCCGGTCGCCCGGAGGGTCTCCGATCTTTCTAACACCAAGCTTTGTATCCCCTTCCTACATTCGGTATAGTAAATACAGGTTTGACGTTCGCGGAAAACAATCTTTGTAGCTTAATACACGTTCATCGAATGATTTCGATTCTCTTCAAATTTGTTCTAATTCATGAAGCTTCACTTTTCCCATGCCGAAAGATTTGATTCATCACAACATTTGTCGGTCATTCAGACTTTGGAGTTATGTTCTACTCTCGACGTTACTGTACTTTTTACCGCATTGTCGATCTGCCATCACGTCTCATGGTAAGGACAAACTATTTGTGTAGCCCCCTTGATTATAAGAGAGTACAACCATTTAGTACAAGGCAACCCAAATGCAAATTTTGGGAAAATCACCAAAATTTTTTTAAACCTACTTCATTTATTAGTCCTAAATCTTTTAACGATTTATCAATGTAATCATTACAGCTAATTTTGACAAGAAAAACCCGACATGACAATCCAGCCAATGCCAATAATACCACGTAGGAGGGATGTAGTTGACATGAACGGTTTTTATTTTTATTTTTTTTCTTTTCACAAGTGACTAGTCTCAAACAAAAGTTGTTAAGGATAAGCAAGGGTCACCCTTACTTGATCTAGCGAGGGTCTCCCTCGCTGGCTGTAGTTGAGGGGTCACCCTTGCTTGATCTGATGAGGGTCTCCCTCACTAGTCACGGGTAAGGCCAACCCTCGTCAAATCTAAACAAGGGTTGCAACCTCCGTTGGCTGCAATAAAAAAAAAAAAAGTAAATAAAATTCAATTTTTTTAAATTCCAAAAATTGTCTATGTTGGTGTTGGTAGTGCCATATACAATAGCTAGCATTAGTGATTTATAGTCAAAATTTAAAAATTTATTTTGTAATTTTCCCTACAAATTTGAAATTATATAAAATGGTGTGGCTTCACGTTATTTCAATTGCCCTTCAAGGTCTCTTATCTTCCGACCAAAAAATAAAATGACACTCATCTAGATAAAGTGTATAAAACTAAATGAAGCATAGAGATATTAACAAAGAAAAGAGTCCACTATGTACGACTTTTGCAAAAAAGTGACGTCAATGCTTTTTGATAAACTACTTAAGCTGGAGAATGAAAGGAGAATAACTTGTTGTAAGCTATCAAGCGAGAAAAAAGAAACCGATAATCGTACCCGAAAGCCGAATTAAAATCGGAAGAAGCTCATTGTTTTACTTGCTACTCGAATCGAAAGAAAATCCAAACAGACTAGACTCGAAATTTTTTGTTCCGGTCACTACGGTCCACGTGCATAGGTTACATATGGTGGCAACATATCAAAAGAAGGAAGGAAAGGAAAACGAGAAAGGATATATGGGGCAGACAGAGGAGAAAGGAGAAAGAAAAGGATAACAGTACATATTCGGTCATTTATTTTGGGTTCACTACCGTGCCAAAATCATTTAACGGGAATAAATATAAGATTTACATTCACAAAAAAAAAAAAATCCCAAAAAAGTATGAAAACCTCAAAATGGAAAATCGGAGCTATCTTTTTTTCTTTTTGGCTTTGGGCAAAGGTTGCGATTTGTCTCCTCGATGAAGTACCGAAGGCGATTCGATTTGAATTCGCATGATGTACGATGAACGCATGCAACTCCATGCAAAACGAAAAACCGCAACCCCCCCGTTGGGGATCTGAAAACCTAAACGAAAGCACATCTTCGACGCATAACAACCAAATGCCGATGAGTACAAGAAAGAAAGAGAGATCTATATGACACGAACGATGAAAGCGTCTTCTTTCTTCAAGGGAAAGGGAAAGAAAACCTATGAAGTGCCAGGGCGGTCGCAAGGCCGCATATCCCTCCGCCGACGACAACTATGTCTCTCTCTTCGCTCATCTCTCTCACTTTCTCTCTCTCTCTGCTCAGCTCGTGAAGATGATGGTACGCAAAGTGGAGGCAGAGGGGCTTAGCTATTTATCATTGCAATGGAAGACCGAGGGAGCGGCTCAAACGAGTGCTACGTTCCGGTTTGACACGTTGACGAAGATGTACGGTGATTCAGAGGGCGTCTTAGGTTTCCTTCCAGCCGGAGACAGGATCTACGTGCGTGCCTAGCCTTTTTCCATGAGCCACACTTTCGAGCAAAACACTGTTTGTCCTTACTGCCCAGTCTGCTTGGTCTCCACGGGTGTCACGTCTCCTTTTTTTTTTTTTGACGACCCACTAAACACTCACTAATTGCTACCATTAGGCTGCCGTTTAGTAATCCAGACAGGATAGCAAAGTATCTTATCCGGTATTTGGTGACATTTTCTGCATAGGATACATTCGGATAAAATGCCAAAAAGGAAATCTGACCTAGGGGATGGGATAAATCCGAATTGAATATAATATTCTAAAACATAATTTGACAATTCATATTTTCTTTAGATGGAGGGCGTGATGGGTTGGATATTACCAAGCACCACCAAAATAGCTAATAATCGTCACCTTATACCATGGCAAAATCACCATTGCCTCCGACTAGGCAACTCATCATTAATGGCCAACATTCGTGGTCCAACGACTGACGTTGAAAAATGATATAAAGACGATGTTGTGCTAGTTTTGTGCATATCATACTTTCTGCGCAGGTCATGCTTTCCACCCCAATTGCATACGTCTTTCATGTCGACCTCGACACGGAAAAAAACCTTCTCTGTTGTCGCCTCCCTTAGCTCCTACTAGATGGAAGAGCCGCTCTTTTCGGCTATGAAGTCCAGCCGTTAGACCCACGGGAAGTGCCTCCTCCCGTCTTTCATGAGGTCATCCCAGAATTACGTGAAATCGGTTGAGAGTCGTCATGCTCCCAAGGTCGATTGAATAAGGATTTGAATCTCACATATAGCAGCCGCCAATGGAAGATGGGACTTTCAAAGATTTTAAAGGGATCATCAAATAAGAAAGACTTTCAAAAGTTTTCAAATCTATTTTTTTTTTGTCAAAATTCAAATCTATTTTAAGTTACAAATTTTTAAATATTTCTTCAATGATTTTAAATCCTATCTTAGATTGTACCAAACATATGATGACATATTTTTACAATTTGAAGATATTTGAAGGATTTCAAATCCCACTTTATCCTATATTATCTCAATTCAAATTCGGATGACGAAATGCAATATTAGGACATGGATCCTTTGCATTTACGCTAAAGTGAAGAAAAGGTCCCTAGTTTACAAAGAATTTATGCTAGAGTAAAACCAAACTTCTAATATCTCTCTTATTAAAGTGGCAAACCAAAAGGCTAAAAATCAGTATGGTTATAGTGCAAAATATATTATGAATTAGCATAAAGATAGCACATCAAGTCAGTGGTCTTTTTTGATATGTAAAAAATTATGCATTGCCGACTTTGTAGTGGTGCAACTATCTCCGTAGTAAGGAAATCAAGTGGGTCCTAACTTTCAATTAGAGACAATACCTATGTCTCCCAAAGTAAATAGTTGTTTTCATTGAGCTTTGATGTAAGAAAATTTGCTACATTGATGTTTGAAGGAAATGGAAATTTAAGGCTATTAATTCTTTTTTAAAAAGAAAAGATCGGCATGCTCTTTTATGGCTTTGATATCATAAAGAAAATATTACTTTTCATTGATATGTTGTACAGTATAAATAGAGATATCACCACCTTTAATTATGATGAAAAATAGAAATAGAAGATAATAATTTTATCTGTAAGGAATTTTTTTTAAAAAAAAAAAGACAAAGAAAAACAGATCTCGTAACGAGTTACGCTGCTTAGTGTATTACTTCATATTGATTTAGAAAAGATTTCGCAATGCAATCATTGCGATTTTTTTTTTGTTTTTTTTGGCTTTCTCGTCACTTCAATATCTGTCTGCACGGCAACCACCGCCCCTCCGTCGCCCCTCGCTCCCCACCAGCGTCGCCATTTTCGTCGGTATTCCCCCCGTCTCCATCTCTAGCTTTCTCTCTCAATGAAAGACAAGGCGGCATCATTTAAGGGGTGACGTGATAGTGCTTGGTGCGTTCTGCGTGCACCTGAGTCAAGAGGGAAAAGGAAAAGAAAAGGTTATTTTTTTTCTTTTTTAATTCCTAACCAGTTTTTCATTTATTTATTAGTGAATTAAAAGTTATGTTCATCAACCACATGAAAATTCAGTTTAAAATTAAAAGAATAAATGTATTGAAAGTTCTAAACTTATTATAAATGTGCAATTGAATCCTAGAATTTATAAAAAAATGCAATCAAATCTTAAAACATATTAAATGATACAATTAAGTTATTCTATTTACTTCGTCTAATTAGACTAATTAAAAATGCTGTTGGCAAGAGTTGCCGGCCCTCGTCAAGCCCCCTCCAACAGTTGTTGACGTTGTGGTGGCAAGGGCTAACTGCCCTTGCCCTAACCCTTTTGTGTTTTTCCACAGTACATTTCTTTTTATTTTTTAATCTAATTTAGGCCAACATGATGTCTAGCCTTATATTTCATGTTTTTAGTAAGGTAATGTCTCGAAGGAGAGAAAAAATATTTTTCAAAAGTTACATAAAAGAGTGAAAATATTTTAAAAATCACATGAGTATTTCTCGTTTGTTTAATTGGATGGAATTAATTGAAGCATTTCATTGTACTGACTTAATAAATTTTATAATTTAATTGTACTTTTTATAAATTTTAGAACTCAATTATATTTTCATGATAAATTTTAGAACGTTTGGTATAATTATCTCTAAATTATATGTTTACGACAATGTTTATCCTAACTCATGAATCAGAACATAGGTTGAAGTAAAAAAAAAAAAAAAAAACGACCTGGAGGGGATAAAAAAAAAAAAAGATCGAGAGGAAACAAATCTGGACCGTTCAAAACGCACCAACTCACTCCGGTACATCGGCAGATCACCAACATCAACTGATGAGATCGCTTTGTCGTCGCGTGCTTTGTCGTCACGTGCAAATTGAGTGAGCGTGCCCGAACTGGACACGCTCACAAAGCGAATTCAAGACACGTGGGCGCATCCAATTTGGGAGCACCCACACCTACGCGGAGTGGCTTGAAAAAGACATCCTTGTCACCATCATTTTCTGGGGTCCGCTGAAGAACGACGATTGCTTTGGAAAAGGGAGAAAAAGGGACGATGATAAAGAAGACATCTAACCATTCTTGACAAGATCATTTATGGCGGACTTAATTAAAGGGAAAATCTCGAAGATGAGGCAACTTATAATTGTGAAATAAGTTAGGCAAAATGCATCTTTCGACTTACTTTAATAGATATAGATATAGTAATAGTTGTCTTACTATAATAGTTAGTGAATAGCTCGTATGTTCACTTAATGGTTTGATTCAATTGAAAACCAACAAATTCAATGCCACACCAACCGCCTTGCTTCAAAGATAATTTATTAAATGGAATTATGGATCGTGAAATTGAGATTTTGAATGATTTTGAATTGCCGACCATTATGATTTTGCATTAAGGGCCAACAACTCGGGTTGGCATGATTGTACTCGTAATGATGCATCGATAGTTCGATTCCACAAGCTAAATACGATTTATGAGGAAAACTAACACTGATTCAATGAAATTAGAAAAATTACTAAAATTTTTTAAGGGCCAACAACGTGGGTTGGCGTGATTGTACTCGTAATGATGCATCGATAGTTCGATTCTACAAGCTAAATATGATTGATTTGCGAGGAAAACTAACACTAATTCAATGAAATTAGAAAAATTACCAATTTTTTTAACCTATTATAATTATATCAATTCAATCATAAGCCTCTTTTTTGTTAATTAAGTCATCCATCTTTTGTATTTATGTCAATTCAATTCATCCTATCAATTTTGACTGGTCGATAGCTGATCCATCCTACGTGGCTTCACCGGTGCTAATATAGATAAATTTTAATAACATTTTAATATTTTTTTCAATTATTTATTTATTGGTTTCTTCACTTCCTTCTTTCTCCAATTTGTCGTCGACTTGTGACCAGCTAAAGGCAAGGCCGGCAAGGTTTGGAAGCCTAGCCATGGTTGGGCAAGGCTTGACCTCGCCAGATTTGATGAAGTCATGCCTTGCCCAAACTCTAGCCTTGTCAGAAGCTACAAGGGTAGCTTCGCCTAAGCCACTCGCTAGGCTGGTGAGGGTTCGACCTTCCTGAGTGGTTGGGTGAGGCACAACCTTGCCGAATTCAGCAAGGTCAAGTCTCACCTAGCCATGGTTAGGCTTCTCAAGGCCCGCGAGGGACCAAGGTCCCTTACTGGACTAGCCTTTGGCCAATCACTGCTAATAAGCAATTGGAGGAAGAAGGAAGTAAAGGAAAAAAAAAGAGAGAAAGAAAAAGAAAAGAAAAGAAATCAAAATATTATTAAGAATTATCCATATTAATATTGGCACTGCTACATTGTCAACGCTAGTCAATCAAATTATGATTCATTATCGGTCTCCTATTTTGTTGGTTAGGGTGCAAGCTAACGTGTGAGGGCCATCTCTCCTACTATTTTCTTAGAGTAGCCTTGGCCTCCATTATTGCTTTCGTACTATAGCTAGACTCGGACCATTCAATTATTTGAAAAGAAGAGCAAGTCGTGCTAGGTAGGACCAAATTTTTATTGCTTAGCGGTGATTAATGTATTGAGAAAACTCCTATTAAGTATTGAAATTGATAAAACTTTCTAGATCTAACACTAATTTTAAAAACATATAGCTTTTAAAGTTGTTTCTGAAGAACTATCGAAGACTTTTGCAAAAGTCTATTCATCCCCATAAGCACTTCCCATTCTGACAAAAGTCCAGAACAAGGAAGAGTGCAAAATTAGACTTATCGATTTTGTGATACAAATCTAGAATGAACTTATTAGGAAATTATCCTATATCGTCTAGTTCTCTGGTGAAAGATTTCACTTACTTATTATAAATACGTTGATGGAATCAATTACAAATTGATGAAATCAATCTTGACAACATGATTATTTTTTGGGAAACATCCACTTATGGAAGCCAAAATTTTGATTATATATGCGACCATCATCAAGTGAAAATTATGTTCCTAACTTCAACGGCCGCAAGATCCCTTTGATTGATTATATCTAATGGCTTGATTGGTTCATCCGGAGATTGTCAACGGCTAGTATGGCATTGAGGAGTATTTAAAAAAGGTCATTCGGTCTAGAAGAGGGTGGAAAAACGTGAATTTGAGATTCCAAAACCTGAAGCTACTCTCATTTTACTTGTCTTTGTCTGTGAGCATTACAAAGTGTGATCAATGGAGAAAACACAAAAGAGTGTCTTAATAAGTTAGAGAGTTCTATAACTGAGTGTATGCTTATGAGTTGTGATCTCTTGATTTATCATATAGTGTAATCTAGCCAGTAAGCTGTCAGCGTAGGAGAGTAGACATAGACTTGATCTAAGCTGAACCATTACAAAATTCGTGTACACTTTTCTTTTTCCTTAAATCCTTCGTTTATTGTCTGTTGCACACTTTATGATTATTATAGAAGTATGTAGCTTCGTGTTTCTAATCCTCATCCAGACTTTGCAGGTAATTATTTTATTTCGCACATATTTGTCAATATTTATTTTAAACGCCTATTCGCCCCATTTAGGTGTGAGTACTAGGCTACTAGCTTTATCATATTACTTCATCTATTTCGTGAACAATAAATATTTTGAAAGTTATTTTCTTAAAAATTATCGCCCCCATCGTTTGAAGTAATTTATTAATAAAAAATACTTTTACCATAGCCAATAATTTATATATAAACATCTTCGTGAAAGATATTATTTTTATTATTTATTTTTGTAAGTAATACAAACAGTTAATTTCATGAAGATTTTTGCATAGTACTAATCTTTCAGGAGATAAACATACTCTAATAATGAACCCACGTGGCGACTAAATTTGTTGAGGACGGCACGGGAGGTTCCCACCTTACGTGACTCATTCTTGAATGTGCGATGCCTGATAGTATCATTGTATAGTCATGGCATCTTTCTCAGGAAAGATACCATTTTTCACGGGCGTGCCCGAATAATTTTCACTTCTTGGGCAATATTATAAATCAATGATAGAATTCATAGCTTTAACTTTAAAGAGAAATAAAAAGATGGGACATTATTTTTTTCGTGTTGCCAATATACCAATTCCTCTAATCTGGAAGAAAGCATTAAATGAGGAATGAACACTTACTCGAACTTCAAAAAATATAAGAAAAATGAGAGAAACATTCTAAGTATTTCACCTCGAGCGAAAAAAGATGAGATTGGTTATTACACTGTAAAGACAATTAAGTGACTTTAATAATCTCACATCTTTAATTGAACGTGGTAGTTAGATTCTTTGTTTATTCTTTATGCCTTTTTCTTTGACAATTTTACTCTCTCTCTGCTTTAGAAGTAGAAAAATAAATCTATAAGTGCTAAATGGGAGACACAAAGATGAGAAAAATGAAGCTTTTTGACTTTTTTTTTTTTTTAACAAAGATGCTTTTGACTTGAATATGTGAGGGTTAGGTGGGAAAGTTAAAAGTGAAATGAAATCCACTTCTAGACTTGATATATAGATTTCAAAAGAGGACCTTTTATAATCAAGGAAAAGGACGAAGAAGAGGACAAGGAGGAAGAGGAAAGGTGAAGTGAGAAAAGAAAAAAATGGCTTCATCTTCCTTATCACTCTGATTAGGTTTTAAATTGTTGAATTATTATGAACGTTACTTACAAGAAAAAGTAATTGAAAATAAATGCGACTGGTTCTGCTACAATAACTAGGATGGGGGTACAGTATTGAATCGTAACTGCTCCAGTACTGCTCTAGTCAATTATTTAAGCACATGGTTGAAGAAAGTTTTCTCCGATCAGGATGAAGGGGAAAAAAATCAATGCAAGACGATAAGAAAGAAAAGGGGGAAAAAAAGAAAGGAAAATAGAGAAAATAGAGATACGACAAATCCAGACCGTTCAAAGTGCACGTGTGCCGATGTGCATCACAAGACCCCGCTTTCTCTTCTCGTGCAAAGGAGGTCATGCACACAAAGTAGACAGACTCACCTACGAATTCCTGACTCACTCCGGTCGATGAAGCGCTTTCGATATAGGCACATCATAATGTTCTAACAAACCCCCTTAGAGAGAAACATCTGGGCTCTATTTGTTTTTATTACGTTTCTGAAGAATATCTTTTAGGAAGTCATTTTTCACAAACATAATTATATTTTCTAGTACTTGACGTAAACTTTAGAAAAAAAAAGCTGAGAAATTTTTTTTCCATTGTTTAGACAAGAAATTCTAATTTGATTTGCCTATATATACATATACTATTTGGGTACTAATAATTTAAGCAAAGCAGTCAAAAAACACACGAGCATCGGGATCTCAAGTCTAGCCTCAATGAACCTAGGGATGAGCATGATTTTAAGGTAGAATTTGGAACCTAAGAACCGGATTGGTGAGAATTTATTCGGTTTCAAGTTCCAAAGTTTACAGGATAGGTTTCGAGTTCCAAAAATTGAGAAACTTATCTTGACAAGTCGGTTTCAAATTCTAGGTTTATGAAACCTAGAACTTGTAAGTTTTTGTATTTTTTTTTATTTATGTATTCGCGCGATCCTATAGTATTCAATGTCATTCGATGATAAATGTATAATCTAGAATTATTAGTGCAAACTTCCATTTTATGATTAAGACTTTTACTTTGTTTCGTATTTGTTGAAATTATAGTTAGTGAATTGTAGCGGTAAGCTATGTAGCACCAACACGGACACACGACACGACACAACACGCCGCACGTCATTTCTCAAAAAATAAAGAATTCCGACACGTTCCAACACGTTATTTATTATATATATATATATATATATATATACAAAAATAAATAAATAATAATAAAAAGAGCATATAATTAATTTATACTAAAAATATTAATCAAACATTTGTTAATATCATTCATTATTTTAATTTGACAAAGATTGAATGAGAAATTCAAAAATTGCAAACATGAAAGAGTAAACTTAAAAGGAAATGTCATGTTTTCTTATACTTGTTAGAGATTAATGAGATTTTTATAGTTCTAGACAGAGTTCGGAGTTCATGATATAGACTAACTTGGAGCTCCTCTGCAAAATAAGGTTAAAGAAAAATGAAAATCCAGGACAAGAACTCTCGAAGTATGACCAAAAGAAAAAGAAATCACTAAATTTGCCACGGAAAATGTGAGAGATAACTCACAAGCCAATAACATAGACTAAAAGAGATAACTCGCAAGCAATGCTTTTGAGAGGCAGAAAGAATAGCCAAAAAAATTATAACTTTAAGTATGTGGGGGCAATAGAACGACGTCGACGAGAAGAGGGGCGTTCTATCGTCACTCACAAGAAGATCAAAACTTATAAGCGAGAAACTTGAGAGTAGGAATTTTCTTCTTTCCCTTTTATTTTTATTATTTTCATTATTATTATTTTCATATATTAACATTTTGACCCCTCAAATATTGAAAAATTTTAAAATTGACCCGTGCGCGTTGGAATCGGGTATCGGAATTTCAGACTCGCGTGTTTAAGTGTGTCGACAAGAGTTGACCATATGTTAGATTTTCCGACACTCGTTAACCATGTGTTAGAACGTATCGGAACTTGTTGGACACGTGTTGGAGTGTCGAACACGACATGAAGACTTCCGAAGAGTGTCGGTGCTTCTTAGGTGGTAAGTAGTAGTTATAAAAAGTAATAATTTACTATAATCATTCAATTAATAATAAAAGTGGAATTTAGGTATACCTTAAAACTTTAACAAGATATCTTTCAAGTTCCAAGGTATATAGATAGATTCCAGGTTTCAGATAATGAGGAACCTATTGTATAAGGTAGGTTTTAGGTTACAAGTGGAATCAAAACAGATCTTGGAACTGCTTAACCTTGGATGAACCCCAACTTGGATACTGGGGACAAGAGCATGGGTAGTTGGGTCTTGACCAAGGGCACAAGCACTGGTCCCAACTCCATAAAGGCCAAGCTCAAGCCTTAGTGCTTATGCCTTGATCTTTGGCACCTAGGCTTTGGTCCACAAATGCTGAGTGCAAGGACTCAATGTGCGGGCATAGAGGCCAGGTTGGGACTTGGTGCTTGAGCTCTATTCCCTGACACTCGAGCGCTAGTCTATGGAGGCTGGACTTAGAACGTTAATGCCCGTGCTTGAGTTCCTGATGACTTGGGCTAGGTCCTCAATGCCAAACTTGGATCCACAAAAGCCGACTCAATTCCATCGAGGCTAGGCCTAAGACCTTGGTGCCTATGCTAGGGTCCTCAATGCAAGTACTTGGATCCCTAGTGCTCGGGCCAAGGCCTTAATGGACCAAGGCACTAGCACTAGGGTTTCAAGTCACAGCCTTAATGGACTCGGACTCGAGCGCGGGGGATTTGGGCTCGATACCTTCAAGCACAAGCACAAGGGTACTAGGCCCAGCCTCGATGGACTCGAGCCCGACCTTGGTAGATCTGGGGTAGGGCATCAAGGACCTTGGCATGGGCACCAGGGTCTTGGCCTCAACCTCAATGGACTCAAGCTTGGGCATTGGGGACTCGGGCCCAATCTGGGTTCCCAAGCCCAACCTAGATGGACATGAGCACATGCACCGAGGTCCCAAGCCTTAGCCTCAATGGTTTTGGGCTTGAGCGTAGAGGCTCTTAGCACGAGCACCAGAGACCCATGCCCGAGCATTTGGGACATTGGCATGTGTGGGCTTAGGCCATGGTGCGAGGGCATTAGGTTTGGGCATGGGCACTAGGGCCTCAAGCTCAACCTTGATGGATTATGGCACTCGATGGACTCGACCTAGGCATTGGGGATCCGATCTTGGATGCTAGGGTCCCAAGAGCGGACATTAGGGTTTTTTTTTTTTTTGTCAAAAAGGCAAAGTCATTTGTTCAAATATCGATATTTAATCATATTTTAGAAAGTAATTTTTTTTTTTTTTTTTTAAAGAGACGACCATTTTTCAGAATATGAACATAAGTTTTACATTGTCTAAGAAAATATAATTTCGTTAACTCATTTTATTGAATGATCCAAATAGATATTGCTTATTTGAATATTAGGCTCAACTATTTTTCTAGATGCACGAGAACGTGCCGTGCCATTCACGCGAAATGTGAAATCAGACTACACGACAAACCAGCACGGTTTCAGCTCTCTATGTGGTATTCCATCAACATCCAACTAATTATAATTTCTAAGAAGTTAGAAACCGAAAAAGAAACGGTGTAGAGCTATAATAACCCCATGGAAGCAAGGCACGTGCCAACTCCAAATGCTAAGCATCTAGACGCATAGTCTCCATGCCGAGCATCCAAAATTTCCGCCGAAAACGAAACGAGTTAGAAAGAGAGAGACGTCCACTCGCATTGATGGGAAAGGAGCAGTTGTTGGTGAATCCGACACGCCAAGATCATCGAACATAAACGATCGAGCGGTCGAAAGGCAAAGGAGAGAAGAAAACGATACCGAAGAGCATTCGAGGCTCGCTCAAAGCGACCGTGGACAACGCGCGAGTGTGGAGAAACCGGTTTGGTTGAGAAAAAAGGAAGTCGTCCGTGGACATCGGTGGAGGAAAAGTACCAAAAAAGTCTAAAGCCTCTTGCATTGATGCCGATTGATCCTAAACTTTTCGATTGGGCCATTCGATCCTAAACCTTTTATATTGATGCCGATTGAGTCAGTCCATCCGGCCAATTTTGGCCGGCCGGCGCTGACGTGGACGTCGGCCGGTGGCCGGACGCTGACGTGGCAATTTTTATGATTTTTTAAATATTTTTTTGAATTTTTTATTCATTTTTTTTTAATTTTTCTTAATTTTTATGATTTTTTTCCTTTTTTTTTTTTATGCTTTTTTCTTCGCGGTTGCCAGCGAGCCTCTGGTGAGGCTCGCCGGCCACTGGGCGAGGGCCGCGAAGCCCTCGCCTGCCGCCGGCGAGGGTCGCGGCCCTCGCCCGGCCTCTCCCGAGCCGCCGGCGAGGCCATGGCGGCCACGCCAAGGCGGAGGCGAGGGCCGCGGCCCTCGCCCGGCCTCTCCCAGAGCCGCTGGCGAGGCGGCTTCGCCTGGATCTGGGCGAGGCCAGCCTCGCCCGCGGCTGGCGAGGCCATGGCGGCCATCGCCAGGGCGGAGGCGAGGGCCGCGAAGCCCTCCACAGCCGCCGGCGAGGGTCGCGACCCTCGCTCGGCCTCGCCTTGGCCTTGCCGCTGAGTCCCCGGCGCCTCCTCCGCTGTCGACCCCGGAGCTTCTCGACCTCGTCATCGCCGCCCTCACCTCCACGAGATCCCAATTCGAGGCCCTGGTCCCCCACCTCCCGCGACTCACGCCGCCGCTCCTCCGCCCGATCTTCGCCTCCGAAACCCTAGCCCGCCGCCCCAACACCCTCCTCTCCTTCTTCCGAGGCTGGCCTCGCCCGCGGCCCTGGGCGAGGCCGAGCGAGGGTCGCGACCCTCGCCGGTGGCTGGCGAGGGCTTCGCGGCCCTCGCCTCCGCCCTGGCGATGGCCGCCATGGCCTCGCCAGCCGCGGGCGAGGCTGGCCTCGCCCAGATCCGGGCGAAGCCGCCTCGCCGGCGGCTCGGGAGAGGCCGGGCGAGGGCCGCGACCCTCGCCGGCGGCAGGCGAGGGCTTCGCGGCCCTCGCCCAGTGGCCGGCGAGCCTCACCGGAGGCTCGCCGGCAACCGCGAAGAAGAAAGCAGAAAAAAAAGGGAAAAAAATCATAAAAATTAAGAAAAAATTAATAAAAAATGAATAAAAAAATTCGAAAAAATCATTAAAAAATCATAAAAATTGCCACGTCAGCGTCCGGCCACCGGCCGATGTCCACGTCAGCGCCGGCCGGCCAAAATCGCGGATGGACTGAATTGGGCACCAATATAAAAAGGTTTAGACTGAACCAGCGACCGTGGACAACGCGCGAGTGTGGAGAAACCGGTTTGGTTGAGAAAAAGGAAGCCGTCCGTGGACATCGATGGAAGTCCGGTGATAACGAAGGGCTTTGCTTCTTCCGGAGCAAGCTCCCTCGACTGCGGCACTTGGCCGCCACTGAGGCCATGCGTCGCCACAGTGGACCTCTCAGTAGGATTCAAATGGTGCCGTGTTACGGAAATTCTCGGCGATAAAGTTCTCTTGTGTTGAAAAAAATAATAATATAATTTTCATGTTTTGGGAGAAAAGATAATATTCACGTATTGGAGGACAAATACATAATACTATTTGTTGGAACTAGAAAAATAATAAATCTAAAAAAAATAGTAACGATAATATAATAATGATAAAGCCAATGTTTGTATAATCTTTACATATAAAGATACTGAAATCACAACCCAAAATACAAACTTGTTTGATTAGTGAGTTAAAAAGGAGGTGAAATACAACTAATTGAATCTCTTTAAAACGATTAGTTCTTACCAACAATTTTTAGTAGTTTCACGAAATATGTCTCACAAGATACAACACTTTGAACATTTGTAACTATACAAATTTGTATTAACACTATACAAATAGGACTCTGTCAAATACTTCTAGAAATCATCATATTTGGAGGAGTGTTTTTTTTTTTTTGAAGAGAAATTCTAATTTCTGAATGACTTTATGTGCCACAAATTGAAGAAGGCTGAGAAGTTAATCATTTTCGTAATTTGAAGCTCATCTTAGAATTGTTGCTGATAGTGTTTGGAAGATTCGTCATTAACATTTCCCTTAATGTGAGTAAAAGTTGCTAAAGATGAAGGAATTCGTATCCATACATTAATTCGTCCATATATGTGTCATAAAACTGATGCAAAATTGTTGTGTATGCATCCATTAACACATCAATTAATTCATCCATAAAACTGATCCAACACTGAGAGCGTCCATTGATACATCCATTTGATAGGTCATTAATGTTGAAGGTCGAAGAAACGTGTGAATTGAGTCATTAGTAATTGTTATAATTACATCTCGATCGTCCTTGTAATGATATGCTGACACGTACCGCTTGGTGTTCCATGGAGATCTTTACAACGTTCTGAAGATCTCTCCAAGTGTTGAATGTTTCTATATGTTTGAAGATCTGAGTTGAACTCGAATTTTGAAAGGCCCAAAGCCGAAAATTCCAAAGTAATTTCTCTTCAAAGACAGCAAGCCCAGTCATGCGCATGACTGTCCAACTCCATCATACTCATCTTTGGAGCTGACACGGCGTTAACCAGCTCAATCATAACAATTGAGAGTTCAACTCAGTGATCGGATAAATTAATTTATTTTTTGTGAAATGAACATTAGAAAATTTAAAAAAGGTTTTTTTTTTTAAAGTTATTTTTAGTGAAACAAACAGAACCTTAGTTTATGAATGTTCTATTCACGCAGAGTATTCTTGATAGATCAACCCCTTTTAAAAGAGGATCTTCTATATATGGTGACTTTTGAACGATGCAGTTCTGTTTCTGAGTGTTTATTCATGTTTTCCTTAGAGCTATCGCCGCCATCCGTTTACTTATCACATTAAGGCCAGGTCCATGCCTCCTGCAATTGCTAGCTCGCCGCTTCTAGCCGCCAATGACGTGCTGCATCCTCTGTGCGTGTAAGAGTCATGCGCCTGCATCAAGTTCTAGATTAGGGGTCGCGGCCCTCCCAGGTTACCGTCTTCGAATCGCGCCTTTGACCTTCTGAGGTCAAAGGTTGATGACCGTTGAGATTCAAGGTCATCCATGGCAGACAGGCATAAAATCTAGGTCGTGATCTTGATTTGTGGCAACTACAGAGAGAGTTACTTAGTCTAAGCTATCTTGGTTATATGGGCGATGAGTACTTCAAAGTTCAAAGTTCAATGTCATGACAATAGAAGTGACGAATAATTGTGCATTAGTGGTGCTGAACAAGATTTTGCACATGAGATGACAAAAGAATGTTCAAGATGTTACAGCCTTTATGGCCAACTCGATCAAGCCCTCTATGTAGATCATAAGAGAGAAAGTTTCAAGTGGAAATTCTGATTGATGCCTCAAACTGTCTGAAAGAGATGTACAACTCATTCCCATATTCAAGAGGATTGTCTCAAGGACTAAAATCACAGGGTAGGAGTTCTTTCAGCTGTTCCTGCAATCACAGTGAGCAAGTTGTTTCCAAATGGATCACTGAGGTGCTTCGCAAGATTCTCGATAGGTCCCTCCCCAGTAACGTAGGCTTGCAAGAAGAACCCGAGCATGGCAAACATGGCAAGCCGGCCGTTTTTTATCTCCTTCACCTTGAGGATGGCAGCCTGGTCTGGGTCCTTAGCGAGACCCAATGGGTCAAATGGACCACCAGGGTGGAGCTTGTCCTCCAAATCCTAACAAGAGAACAGAGAGACAATTAGCAGAAGAAATGAGATGTTAAGGACCAAACGGTGTGTATGTGCTGCTGGACTTGTAATGTAAACACAACGGATTCACAGTGCAATATTGATGGATTTTTCAATCGACTGATAGCAAAAAGTGGTCTACTTTCTATATTTGAAAACTTGAAAGCTTGTGATGTTTAAGAATGAAAATCATGTGAGAATATGATTTAACCAGGGTCAAATTAGCACCACCGCAAATACAACAACAACAAAGCTTTGGACACTATGTGGCAAGGTTAATGCACTCTAACAAATCATTGCACACCATTCAACACAATGTCAAAGGGCTTGTATGAATGCGAACTCTATGCTTAAATTCACTGGTCAAGACTCAAATTCACTGGTCAAGACTCAAGACTGCTGATCTAAATCCAACTTAGCTAGTTCAAGGCATAGTCTCCCTGCCTGCGGCTACTCTTACAATCAACAGGGCGGGCGTTCGACATATTTACACTTGCCAGGAGATATCTCTGACTCAAGACACTAAAGCAGTCATCAAAGAGAGATTCGATTTCCCTACTCAATTACAGTTTATAAAACACATATAGCATGTTTAAGTCAGATAATTGGCATAATAACATTTGACCTACCAAGCCATTGATAATTCTGTAGTACTCGGCACCACCAACAAGAACAACCTCAGCAATGACAGCAAAAATTAGATTGATGGGAATGTTCTTGCCAAAGTAGTTCAATGTGTTCCCGTCCAAGAGTAGGGCTCCAGTCTGTATCAACAGCCAGAATATGGTATCAGATAAATGTCAAGGGAAACACAGAACTGCGAAATTCTACACCAATTTTGGAACAAAACAAACAACTGGAGATGCGAACCTTGAACCAGACAGCTTCGGGGCCACAGTTGGCGCCAAATTTGTTGAAAGCCTCAGGGATAATGAATCCGGCAGCTCCGAGCATGGCCCATCTAGCATGGATCAACTCATAGGCCTGGTATCTGCAGACAAAATCTCATCGATTTGAGATGCTGATTCATTCTGAATATATCTTCACCGAGAGAAAAGAGAGAGTGACAAGAAAATAAAATGGCAGGCCAACTCACTTGCTGAAGTCTTCTGGCTTCTTGCTGAGGCCAAAAGGATCATAACCATAGCTGCATGAACATGCTCCAGAATTAGCACCACTATCATATTGGGATGAATCTAAGAATTGCACTAACTGCTAACCCTAGTGGTGCGCCTTGCCATGTACAGTTATCGGGGAAGATTTTATGCTAGTTGAGTCTATCCCACTAATTTCAATTGCAACAGATATCAATGATATTACCGCTACCAGAGGGAGGAGAGGAAGGAACTTACTCTCCGGGCACCTCTCCGGTCAAGTACTCAGGGATCTCGGACCGGTCCAAGAGACCATCAGGCAAGAAGATCCTCCTGTCAGGACCTGAAAACCACACGCCCACAAATCCAAATGACGACCACTCCCGAAAGCTCCTAAAAATACTCCATGCAAAGCATAGCTTTTACAACGACCAGCAGAAGGTCTGGACACTAACTCTTTAAGTGATTGGCCACTCACCGTACCACTTGGCGAGCTCCTCGTCGGCTGGAGAGACGGCAACGGGCTTGGCCTTGGGAGGCGGGGCGGGCTTCTTCCTGGAGAAAAGGGCCACGGTCTTGAAGGTGGCGGGGCTGGAGGCGGTCGGGGCCGACCTGGCGGCGCTGCTGAAGTTGAGGGGGTTGCCCAGCATCTCGGAGACTCCGAGGGAAGCCATTGCACGGTGCTGGGATGGGTGGTGTTGGAGGGGAAAGATTGAATCTGTGTGTAATGAGAGGAGGTGGAGGAAAGGGAGAGAATATAACGGGTGGTCTGGTGGATGTGGACGTGCCACATTGGATTGCTAATCCTGCGCCTTTGATTGGCTGCACGGTGGATTGACGATGTGCAATCCAATCCAGTCGTACCATAGGTCGCCTGGAGTGACGTGGCGGATGATGGGCTTACGTGGCAAACAGATGAATGAACGCATTGGTCCGTTTTGGATAACGTGTCTAATCCTTCTCTGTTCTCTCGTTCTGGCTACAACCAAGGAGGAATCAAAATCCTCGCTCCGTACTTGGAGAAAGACTAAAAATTTGCTCCAGCAGAAACTTCATTAAAAATAGTCAATTCAGAGCCGATTCTTACGTCTTTTCAAACATATTAATATCACCAGTAATAGGGGTGCCGAATCTCTTATGCTAAAAGGATTAAAGCAGAATTATAAGGTGCGATTTCAAGCATATCACAGAATGTTGCTCTCGAATACTTAAGAATTTGGAATATCATTTCATCATTCAAAAACAATTCTGAGATTTAATACTAATGAACGACCACCGCCAGAATTGGACATAAATTCATCTCGCCGATGCTATGGTCGTGCCTTAAGAACAAGCAAAATCTATGCCAATGACATATGGTCAAGTAACCATCAGGAGGGGAAAAAGTTAAATTGAAGAACTGCAATTTCGAGTGGTCCTGGAATGCTGCATACGCAGCTGAATGATAAATACAATCAATACAATGTATTCCGCATTCATGGATTCAACAACTTCAAACAGAAACATAATTCGGTTAGAACATATCGATGCTATACAACTATATCCCCGATTTGTCTGCATCAATTTAAGTAACTGAAATCATCTCCTCCACTTGTCAATTTCTCTTGAAGTTGCACTGATGAGCTTCTTCGTGTTGATTACCAGATCATCAACAAGTGCACCAATTTCATCCCTGTGAAAGCCAAGAGATGTCAAAAACCAAGTATCCTGAAAATCCTTCCTATGTTAAGTAAACGTTACTCCGCTTCTCCCCAAACTAGTGACTCACCCATCATGGATTCAGCTAATTGTCAATTCAAGGAAACAGAGGATGTAACTAGAGGATACTTACTGAGTAGGAAGACTCCCTGAACCATTAAAGAGATTCCCCACATTTGAGTATCTACGAGTATCATCATGGGCAATCCCCCTTCCAACACCATAACCAAATCCCACACCAACACCACATCCAGCCCCTATCCCAAAGCCAAGCTGCAAACCAGGAATTCCAGGACCAAAGCCTAGCCCTACAATGTGCCAAAGAACTCACTATTACAACTCCAAGCATTAAAATAGCTCCTGAACATCAGGTTGATGGCACGGAACTTACAAACCTGGTCTGTGCCTACGAAAAGTTGCAAGGTAGAGCACACACCTATGCATCATTAATATGCTAAAAGAGATAACCACACATGACAAAATCTCAATGAATGTTCATACTTTACACTAAAACAATTAAACCAATTGAATCATCTTGCAGAGAAAGATGGCCCCTTCTAGCTGAAAAGTAAAGACCTAACCAAATAAATCATGTCATCTCCCTTGCACCCCCTGTGGAAAGAGGTGAGAGCAAGACATCAAGCACATAACAAGATCATTATCTACTTGTAAGCTGCGAAACTCACATGTAGATTGCAATCTATTGAAGCCTGAAGCAGGAGATTTGTTTTGCGGAAATATTCAACTTCTGATACATTAAAGTGAAGAAGGAGATGAACAGAAAATATAAGCCTGGAGTTAAAAGCTTGCTTCTCTACCATGAGATCTCAAGTGCTTCATGTCCCCTGCCTCTGACCAAGCAACATATCTTCAACCACATTCAATTTGGTTATTGCACCAAATAGAAGAGGCAATACCGACACACTCAACATTAGCGGCTATATGCCATTTCCCAAATAAATTAACTTTCAAGACGAGTGAAACTGTGATGGCACTGCAACAACTAGGTAATTCTTTAAGATAACTCAAGAGGAAGAGCAAGCAAGCAATCCACAGACACGGTTTGCTCACTTTCATATCAGAACCAGTCCAATGCCCTGGTTGCGAGAAGACTACTCTCTCTCCTCCAACAACAGGATGGACCACCAAGGTGGAAGCATCAAATATCAGCTACAGATTCATCCAAGAGCTGCGAAGCTACCCTAAAGGAAATTGTTAACTCGGCAAAGGCTTCGCCTTCGGAGTAGAGAAATATACAGCTGAAATGCACCAACTTCCGTGCCGCTCGCTCCCTTTTCGCATCGAAAGAGGAAGATAGCCATGATTCAGCCACTTTCTCTACCCCTTGTCTCCATCCCACTTCGCCGACACGAGCGCTAAAACTCGACAACCACAAGCAGCTTGAACCTCTGATACTCAAGCGAAACAGAATACGCATCTAAAACCTGACGTCCGTGTAGAACTCTAAACACAAAAGCGACGCCTAGCCTGGAATCACGAGTTCCAGGATTCGGGAATTGCAAGGAAGAGAAGAGAGACACGGCCCGAAGCGATGAAGGCCGTTCGGCTCGGAGCTCGTCTCTCGCTACTCGTAAAGAAGAAAACCCTAAAACAATCGCCGGAGAATCCAGGGAGAGGGAGGGTGGAATCTTACCGCCCATGAGGCCGAGGCCGGCGCCGAGGCCGCAGCCGGCGCCGACGCCGAAGGCGGGGCCCAGCTTGCCGAGCTGCTTCGATCGGACCGCCGGGAGCTTCCACAGGAGCCCCCGGTCGTCGTCGTCTCCTCCTCCCCCCCTCGCTCCGCTCCTCCCGCCGTTCATCCTCTTCGCAGGATTTTCGGCTTTTTCGGAGTGCAGCCTAAGCAAGCGAACTCTCTCCGCGCTACTTCTAAAGTGCCAGTCAAGAGGGCCTGTCTGATTTTTAATTTTTATTTAATTAATGATGCGTTTGCTTGGGGAAAAAATTCATAATCTATTTTTTTAAATAAATAATCGAAAATGCTTTTTAATGTTTGGATCTCATTTTTCGATCTTACATTAAAAAAAAATATTAATTTATCTTGTAAGTCATTGGACCAGATTCACTTCTAATGCTCTCCTCCTATTTATCATTTCTAAGGATGGTTGATTCTTAGTCTGATAGCTAGAAATCGGACCGATTTGCCTTAGGATTGAGAATGAATCATTTGATAGAAACGATCATTTTTATTTTTTTTACTTTTTTCTCATTACTTTTTTTTCCATGACTTGAAATTGGACCAAGATAAAGTTTATTTACATTTTACTATTTTTTCAAGAAATAATAAAATAAAAAAGTATATTTAATCTATCAATCTAATCTCCCTTAGAACCAAAAAATAGATCGCTTGGACATTAGTTTCACATTTTAAGAATTGTAAACCAAACCAACATTCTTGAAAATTGGACCAAACTGATTGGTCTAGTTTAGTATGGTCCAAATGATTCTCAATTCGGACGGTTCATTTTGCACAGCTCTAATCATCTCCAACATCGCCAACCTCAAAACCCTCATTCTCTATTCCTTCATTTACAAGCGCTTTCCCTTGTCGTCCTTAAGCTCGACACCATCTCCCTCCCCGTCGACTACTTCGACTGCAGCGGCTCCACCAAGGGGAGATGCTTTGTAGAAATCTTCAAAAGCTTCAGCATCAAACTGCTCAGATCGAGTTAGTCGGCTTTGGTTCGCTGCTCCTGCAGCCGCGTCGTTTCGTACGACAAGCTCTCTCACCTCAAATACCAGTTCTGAGAGCTCGAATCCCTTTGCGTCCAGCTCCAGAACTCCATGAGGCTGCGAGTCAACGATGCGGCTTGCAACTTCCTGACCTAACAGAAAGCCTTTTTCTGAATCTCGACTTGAGACCCGTGTCATCCTCTCCACGGTATCGGTTTACAGCACCGTAGCTGGCGCCTTCGGTGGCGTTGGCCGCATTCGGAGAGGATGAGCAAGTCCAACCTGAAGTCGATCCTCGAGACGACGAGGTTGTTGTTAACGGGAAAATGGTTTTGGTTGTCCAGTCATTTTCGGAAAACTAAATAGATGAAAGTCATATTTTAACCAAGCAAGTATTTTCGGCTCCTCTTTCTTTCACCTCTACACCAAATACTTTTTTTTTTTTTAAACTAAACAAATCTTTCTTTTATTTTTATTTTTTATTTTTTAAAAATGGGTTTTAGAAAAAAAAGTTTTTTTTTTCTTTCCCTTCTTTTGGTTGGTCAGCCATGACCATGGCTTGTGATTGATCGAAGAAGAAGAAGGAAAAGAGAAAAGAAAATAAATTAAAATTTTGATTTTTGAAAAAAAATAAAATAAAAATATTATTAAAAAAAGTGTATAGAGGAAAATCAAATCAAATTTTTATACCATTTGATGGAAAATATTTTATTTTTCATTTATATGTTTTAGTAAAATATGGAAAAATATTGTTATTTTCCTAATAAATGACTTCTTAGAAAATATATTTTAGAAACACCACATTTTCAACAAAACGGAACAGAGCCAAGTGTGTTTGTTTGGAGGAAAATATTTTCCAGAAGTTGATTTTCCATATCTTCACTTATTTAGTTTGTGGAAATTGACTAGTCAACTGAAAAAACTTTCTTGTTAATGAAAATATTAATGCATAAATTTAGGAAAGTGAATTGCTAAATTTAAAAGAAGTGAAAATGCTTTCCGAAACTGCTCTTCTCAAATTTTTTAACATTTTACTTTTTTTTTTTCTTTTTCCTTTTCATTTGCCCTCCTTCGTCGGTTGCCAACCTTAATGAGGGTTGATGATAGGTTACATGCGATGGGCAGTGAGGCATGATCTTATTGACCTTGGGCTAGGTTGAGCCTCGTCAAGATTAGGTGAGCTTGAGCTCATGTCTCAACTATGACTTGCGACAAGCGTGACCTCATTGCCCTGTTTGGTTCAACATTCCTAAGGGACTTTCAGCCTTGAAAGCCCCTTGGGAAAAATTTCAGGCGTTTGGTTCAGCATTTAGAGGTATACTTGGGAGAATGCTAGCATTTGGAATGCTGTGGAATGCTGAAGGGGGGTTCAATGAATTTTTTTCTTCCAATATTGCCCTCACTGATAATTGTGTTTTTTTGTTTTACCCTAAAAAACAATTGCTCATCGTCTTCCTTGTCTTCCTTGTTTCTTCAAGACTGAAGCTCAGCTGGCAGAGCTTAGCTGGCCGGAGCTAGTTGCCCATGCACCACCGTCGCCACACATCGCCGTCGCGTGGGTCGCGGCCTCAAGCGACGTCACCTGGGTCACGCGACCCACGCAACGGGCTGAGCAATGCTCAACCGGCCAGATCCAATCGCCACGCACCGCCGTCGCGGGGGTCGCGGCCTCAAGCGACATCGCCTGGGTCACACGACCCACGCAACGGGCTAAGCAATGCTCAACCGGCCAGATCCAGTCGCCACGCACTGCTGTCGCGTGGGTCGCGGCCTCAGGCGGTGTCGCATGACCCATGCGACGAGCTGAGCAGTGCTCATCAAGCTAGATCTGGTCGCCACGCATTGCCGTCGCATGGGTTGCGGCCTCAGGCGACGTCGTGTGACCCATGCGACGGGCTGAGCGGTGCTTAGCCGGCCAAATCCGATCGCCATGCACTGTCTTCGCGTGGGTCGCGGCCTCAGGTGCGTTGCGTGACCCACGTGACGAGCTGAGCGGTGCTCAGCCGACTAGATCTGATCGCTACGCACTGCCGTCGCCATGCACTGGCAATGTCGCGTAGGCGACTTCGCCCTGAGGCCATGCAACCCACGCGATGGCGGTGCGTGGGTCACGTGGCCCTAGGCGACATCGCCCTGAGGGCGCGCGACCCACAGGACGGCGATGCGTGGCGACACCACCTAAGGGGGCCGAATCAAGCCTTTTAGTGATCGGGCGAGCTAGTTTGTTGCCATTATTGAGCGGTCACAATGAAGGAACGAGGAAAAAAAAAGAAAAGAAAAGACAAAAAAAGAAATTAAAAAATATATTCGATTTTTTTAAAGTAAAGTAATAAAAATAAGAAATATTAATTTTTTACATGAGATAAAGCCATTATATCAGAAAATGTTTTCAATCATACCAAATAAAGGAATACCGTAATCCTAGCAAATGTTTTGCACGAAACGAAGGCAGTTTGAGCACCATCTGGTGTTTTTTCCGTCCCTCCGTTAACACGACGGCAGCGGGTAAATGGAGGAGAGTGACGGCGATTTTTAGGCCACGCGAGGCGCCAACCGCGATGGAGCTCGCCGTCGCTTCCATTCACTGTCTTGTTCCTCGGGCCTCGATGCGAGAGAAGCCGCTCCTTCGCCACCCCGGGTTCCACTGCTGTCCGCCGAGGGCCGCGTCTCTCCGCGACATCCTGTCGCTCGGCGTCCAGCGTCGGCTCTTCTCACTTCACGGGCGAGGACAACCTCGATGCCTTATTGCAGGTCTCGTTCCTTCCCTTTCCCTGCCAAGTTAATTTGTCGTAAATCGCCGATCGTATCCGGTCGACTGCAACGCTCTGTTTCCGCCACCGTTCTCTTGTCCGTACAGATCCGCAATTTGCTGTATAACTCTGGCTGCATTCAGTGTCTCGCGTCCGAATTCTCTGTATTTCTTCGGTGTGCTCTAAGAGGGTTTCTCCGTGATTGCTAGTTGCTTTGTTGTAATATCTCTGCCATAGGTCCTGAAGCAGATGAATAACCCATTTGGTTCAGCATTCCCAAGAAGCTTTGAACCCCAAAGCCCCTTAGGAAAAATTTTAGGGTTTTGATTCAATATTTGAAGATCTTCTTAGTCAAATGCTTGCCTTTGAAATGCTAAAAAGCCAATGAGAACCTAGCTTTCAACATTTTCGGAATGCTAAATAGGGGTTTAATGAATTTTTTTCTTTCAATATTGCCCTTATTGATAATTGCGTTTTTCTCTTTTACCCTAAAAAATTATTGTTCATTGTCTTCCTCCTTGACTTGTTGCTCCGTCGGTGAAGCTCAACTGCGGAGCTCAACCAACCAGATCTAGTCGCCGAGAAGGGTTGCCTGAGGTCAAGTGACCTCGGGCATCAAGCCCATGAACCGCCGTGCCTGGGTCGCACGACCCGCCGCCTCCCCCACCACAACCACCAACTCTAGCTAGTTGCCTCTCGATCATTTCCTTTGCTTTAGCATCTCCTCCTCCTTTTTCCTTTTTTTTTTTTCATTTTTCTTTTCGCCTCAAAACTAATTTACAAAATATACCAAAATGAGAGTATCTAAACACTTTTCCCTTCATTAAATGCCTATTCCTCTAAAGATACCTAAGGAAATGCAAAGCTATTTACCCAAAATTGAACCAAATGGGACCGAACTGGTGAGCTGAGCAGTGCTTGTACTTCCTCCATTTTCTATGTAATAGAACAAGAGCCGCATTATCTTACTATTTGATTATAACTCATCTGTATTTAAGAAATGTTTTCTATTGTAGTATGGTAACGTATAGAAGTTTTTTTTTTTTTTTTAATAGTTAGCGGACAGAGGCTTCTACTTGTTTATATGTATTTTAGAGATAGTATAATATTTGCCGTTTATAATATTCTGTGTTGTGTTTGTGGAATTTTGTTTTTATACTAATTAGTTGCTTTCTACTTTGAAAATTTAGTTTCAGGCTTACCTTTTACGCCTAATGATCCGTTAAAGTAGTGTTGTCTCTGGCAAGGGCTTGCCACTTTTTTCAATTTTTTTATAAAATTTAATCTAATTTAATTTAATTTAAATTTAAATTGTATTTTGGATGAAAATACCCTTGGTCGGCTGAAATTTTTTGTCGCCGGTGAGACTTGCTCTTATTTGAAACAGTTATAATCACTTTAAACCCCTTTTTTGAGATTAATATGGCATATTAAGCCCTTATTTGAAATGATGTCTATTTCAAGTCTTTATTTAAAAAAAAAGTGTGCATATTTCATGTCCTTATTTATAATTTTCTCAAAATAAAGGCACCAGTAGTTTCTGTAACTTTTCAATTTGCTCACTATTGTTCTTGCACTTTTTTTTTGGCCAATGAAGTTCCTCAATTATGTGTACTTTTTCCTCTTTTGGGATTGATCATGCCATTATACAAGTAAACGAAAATGCTGATGTGACCATTAATTTGTCGTTATTAGCTGACGTGTCATCTTACTTAGCTTTTAAGGTTTTTTTGGTTGGAAAGTTTTTATAATAAATTTAAAAAACGATAAAATTATATTTAAAAATAAAGAAAAGGAAAATAAAAAATTATTAAAAATAAATGAAAATAAATATATAAGACATTCGACAATTAAAAATAAATGAAAATAAATATAAAAGACAAAGGAAAACGAGAAAAATTGAAAAGTTTTTAAGAAATATTTTATTAAAACAAAAAGTTAGAGCCATGTAGGGTGGTGTCGTTGAAAGAGCCATGTAGGGTAGTGTCGAAGAAAAGCTTCCATGCTAAGACAAAACCAATCACTTAATCAGGAAAATTTCAAATAATAATATGAAATGAAATCGTTTTCTCAAAAAATGGTTCAAAGTGAACGTTGTCTCAAATAAAGGTTTGATTAATATCAAACAAGGGTCTAAATTTATTTTTCGACCAAATCTTCTCCGGTTGACATTTTTGGTGAGTAAGGTGTGTACAATTTTGTCCAAAAAAAATCCAGCTAGGTAAAAATGCTTTAAAATCCTTAAACAAATGTTGACAACTAAATTTTGGCGACTCGTTTAGTCATTTATCGCATTAAAAACTTAAGGGTTAATTTTATCTTGAAAAAATAGTTAATTGCATATCATATAGTTTTAGATGCATTTATTTTTAATTTGCATTTACATTGGGCTGGTGACAGATAGGTTCGAATCAATGGTTCAAAATTTTTAATTTGATGAGTCGGGTTAAGCCCATGAAGAGAGTAAATCGGCACAAGCCCGTATTCTCGGGGAGATTTTACGAATTTATCTTTGTGAGATTTCAATTTAAAAGCAAACATTGTGTTTCGAAAAAAAGTCTTCGTGGATATGGATTTAAAAAATTTAAAAATCCTAATTTGTGACTTATAAATAGGTAAAAACGGGTAGGGTTTTGAGGGGGCCACACAATCGATACAAACGGCGTCATTGAGGGGAGCTGAAAAAATCAACTCAAAGGGAAAAATTGGCAATCTGTTGGTGAGGTTTCGTGAGGGCAGGGATTGGAAAGTGAGAGACCGAGAGAAAAGCACGGCTTCAATTCAGAATTTTTTATATTTCTCTCCTCCCATAACCACATAGAGGCTTCTGCCTTTTTCTTTCTTTCTCTCCACCATATTACTATTCCTCATGATCATGGGTGGTCGTATGGTTATCCCATCATCTGACCAGCATTGCTCGGAGGTTGACATAACCAGTAGAGAGAGACACGTCTCTTGGCGAAGCGACCAGCAAAGTCAGCTGCGACCACGTACCCCATCGAGCGCCTGGACCGCTCCACCTAGCTGAGTTAGTGTCAATCCACGAAGACGTTGCTGCGGTCGGGTCTAACTTTGCGACGCGTGGTTGCTGCCCTGAATCAACGACGAGCACCTTCAAGTTCCTGCACCCTTTACCGACGCGGATGTTGCCTTGATGAAGCTGATCCAATTTGCAACGACGACTCGCTGGTTTTGCTATTGATGCCGTGGCTGACTTGCTGCTCCGTCTCACTAGCCACGACTCGGGATCTCAGCACACGGTTGCTGGGTTCCCGTCGAAATTGCCGATTGTTTCGTGACTCGTGCAATCTTTTAGTCCATTATAAATCCAAGCGTACTCTACAGTCCTCCACACCAACTTTGGCGTGACAATCCCCAGCACCCCTCTCCTCGCCAACAAGTTTCCCAGCCGGAACCATCATGCTTAACGTGTTCTTTTTTTATAGGTCTCTTGTGATTGCAGCAAAAACGATCACTTGCAGCAGCTTTAAAAATATTGGATTTTCCTGTGAGACCCCACCATCGCCGATCATCAGTCTAGTGCCAAGTGGGGAGGAGGTTTATCTATTTTTTTTTTTTTTTGAAAAAGAGTCAAAGTCAAGCAGAGGCCAATCAAGCTCTTGCACTACTCATTCGTGCTCGGAGCTTGACACTCTTCACCGACAACCCTGCTCCATCGACGATTCCTGATCGATCCATTGTTGATCACCAATCCTCAAGCCCAGCCGCAGCAATTGATTGTTTAAAAGATAAGCACCAAATCATTCACAATCACCAAAAATATTATCTATCATTCAAATTTGAAAAGATTAAAATATTAATTTCATTCCGGCATTTGCATATCATCTAGATTAGAATTGATTTCCTAGATAGAGTCGCATGACAGAATAGTTAGATTTTTTTTATATGCATGTTTAGATGGTATCCAAGTTAGACAATACCTTTTGAATTAAGTTGCATGACGAGATAATTTTCTAAGTTAAGATAGGATTCATATTAGTCTATTTCCAACTTAAAATAGATAATATCTCCCTTTAGTTAGATTTTTTAAAAATATATTTTAGCAATTTTAATCACGAATTTTTATAGAAAATACAAAAAAATTATGTGCATGTCATATAGAATTAGGTTCATGAAATGCACCATTTAATGATTGTTGCTAGGTCCATTTAATTAGAAATTGCCCGTCATTAGAATTAGGTCATTTAGTTATATTGCATTGCATAAAGCATGTTTCCCATTAATTAAATGAAAAAAAAAAAAAATTGCGTGTTAATTAGAAATCATATCTAAGATTGATGATGTGAATTATGATCTAACAACGCAGATGCTTTCGTTGCCATGGGGTAATTACTACAATTTATTTATTGCTTTGCTTGGGTGTTAAATTGGTGGTTTGCACACCCGCATGATAACTCACATGTTAAGAGGGAGATAAATTAAAATCAATTCAAGCTGTCTGCCGAACATTTTTTTTCAAAATAAAAGAGAAAGGTATTGAAAGGGCATTAGAGAAATCTAGCGTAATCAAGTCTTCAAACTCATAGATTTCTAGTTCGTAGGAGTAAAATAAATCTCCCGTTACTTTCTATAAAAAATAGATTAATGGTGACTCCTTATTTAAAATCATTTGCATGTTAAGAACTTTAACATAAATCGCGAATTGGTATGGGCTTGAGAGAGTCCGAGCTAAGTTTAGGCTTAATAATCCATTAACCAAACTTTAGGTGGAGTACTCGAAAATTTGATCGTGACAACAAACAAAAATCCCAAATTGAAATCTCATTGGTTCTTCATGAAATTGTCGAGTCTTCAAGTCAATCCCCAACAATGAATTAATCCTCTCCTTGAAATTTTTTTGTCTCGAGCTCCATTGTTAGCTGGAGGAGGAGGAATGTCAATTCCATCTCCTAAGTTTAGGATGGGGCTTGGGTTCTTCGATTCTAGCTCAAGCCCTTCATCCACTCCAAATACCTCCTCGCCCCATTGTCATGAGCTTTGTCCTTGTCAGTAAATGCATCCATTCCATTTAGCATTGTAGACCGGAAGAAAACATGGTACAGTCGAGAATCGAGGGACTTAGAGTTCAAGTTTCAAAGACTCAATGATTTCACGAAGAACTAATGAAAGTTCAATTTGGAATTTTTGTTTGTTCGAGAATTTTAAAGCATTTTTACCTAGCTGGAATTTTTTAGACAAAATTGCCCACACCCTACTTGCCAGAAAAAGCCGTTCGGTGAAGATTTGGCCGTAAATCAAGTTCAAGCCCTTATTTAATACTAACCTAGTCATTTCAGGCCCTTATTTGAGACAACGTTTACTTTGAGCCTTTTTTGAAAAAAAAAAAATAGCTCTACTTTAGGTCATTATTTGAAATGTTTCTCACTTAATATGAATATTGTGGTCTAATTCTTATATAAGCTTTCAACCGATAAGGCATCTGATGGAGAATGAGGGAGGAATTTTCATTATGCTTCAAAAGAAAAAAGAAAAAAAAGTATTACAGCTTTGCAGTTACAAGTCAACATGACACGCTGGAAATCTACATAGTTTTCTCCATTAAACACCAGCTTTATTGAATTGAAGTACATGCTGTATTTCATTTAAATTAATTAATGAAAGCACGACATAAACATATTAAAATATATTAGAGATTCAATTGGAACAACTGAAAGTTTCGGGACAATAGTGCACACATTACTCATAATTGATTTAATTTAATCAATCGAAAGTTCAATATGATATTGCATATCGATAAAAGTTTGAATACTACTAGTACTATTATCTCTTACAACAATAGAAACTAGATGTTCCTTACATCTCATATCAGAAAAATGCAAGATATGTTGATCTAGTGCATTTTGCAAATTCACTTCCTAATCTCTGCAAAATGATGGAAATATTGTGAAATGGGATCTTCTCATAAGTCTTCCCATAATTATTTCCAGTACCACAACTTCAAACTATAAACATTGCACTCTTCATGTGACTTTCATAGACAAGCTAGCTCTGCAATGAAAATCAGAAATCGCATGATTGGGATTAGTGAGAATTAAGAAGATATTCAAAAATCAATCGTCATCATAATTGAAAACCAAACACAATAGCACATGAATACTTCAAATCTTACCATCTCCTGAGATGCTCTAAATTTTTCGACATTAAGATTGCGAAGTTGCTCTAAGCTGATTGCAGAGAGTGGTATATCCAGGGGTACTTGAAAGTGAAGCTCACGTGAGACTTGTCCCATGGTCGGTCGAAGCCTCGGATCGGCTTGCAAGCACTCGAATGCTAGCTTGGCGATTAAGACCACATCCCTTGCATCTTGAAGGCCAAGTCTAGAAGGCGAGAGACGTTGGTCCAGCACATCCTTCAACATCACAGATTCAGTTTGGAGGGATGATGAATATTCTAGAGAGACATGATCTCCCGGATGCTTTCCCATGATTGTCTCTAATGCGACAATTCCAAAGCTATACACATCGCACTTTTCAGTCGGAATGGAAGAATAAGCCAACTCTGCAAGTGGAAAATCCGTCGTTATTTTAAATCTTGATCATAAGTTATACTCAAGTTGACAACATTACTTCCCATGACATGGCATATGACAATAACTAGTATAGATTTCTGTCATACAATGATTATAAGTACAAATTTCTACTTAATTTACACTTACAACACTGATTTGAGTATGGGAGTTTATTTGGCAAAGTTCAAAAAATTTTGTTCAATGCTTGAACTCCATTTCTTTCCCAAAAAATATCAGTTAGTCATTTTCTTGAAAAAAACACTATTTTCCTGCATTTAGTTAAAATCTGAAAATGAAAAGGTAAATATTTTCTGTCTCGAAACTGGCCTTTGGGAATGCAGGTCTATGGACTGGGCCAAGCCCGAGCCCGGGTCCATCATGGCCGAACGCCAGACTTTGTGAAATCTATTTAACTGATGAAGGATCCCCGATTTCCAGTCCTCTAATCGAAATGAAGAACTATTCAATAGACTAACAAAGGGAGAAAAAATTATCACTAGTAATTCAGTCTTCAGACGGCTTTAAAATCAACATCCAACAGGAAAATCGAAAATCAGACACAAATTCTCTTTGCTTAACTCTCTAGACAACAAGTCCAAAAGAACCAAAGGGGAAGAAAAACTAATCGCCAAAAATCAAACTGCGAAGGTGAAATTCGGCGAAGAAGACGATGAATAGTGAAGGGCCTCACTGCTCTTCTTTCCCTGTCAATTATCAAGTGAAATCTGCTTCAAGCAAGACGACAGCGGAGGAGCTCAATGCGAAGCTGGTCGAGAAGCCGGCGTAACAGCCGTTGCGCAAGACCAAGTTTATGCGGAGAGAGCCAAGGGAGAAGATTGAGCAGCTAGTCACTGCCAAGTGTATTGCGATCGAGTTGAGATTAATTGTGACAGGTTCAATGTTGTCAAGCTCGGATTCGAGCTCGGGACAGCAAATTCACATTGTTGAGCTCAAATGGACCTCATCTTCGAATGACCCTAGATCTTGGGTTGCCCGAGCCCCACAACACCCTCACGGTGACAAGGAGTTGGAGGCTGTGGCACAGCTCAGAGGTTTTGGGTGGTGATGGGAATGCCGGTGAAGCTGTGGCCAAGTAGTCCGTGCACAAGAACAGTGAGGACAAGCGAAGGCGCGGAAGGGAGATAAGAGAAGCCCTAGCGTGAGAGAGGGAAAATGATTTCCTTAGTCTTAGAAGGGTATTTTCCGTTGATCTGAACATCTTTTCTTTGACCACTCAGTTTTCATGCCCCAAACACCAGAAAATGTGAAAAAGGTTATCCTGAAAAATATTTTCCGTAAAATAAATATATTTTCTAGGTAATACGAACTTAGTATCCTTGAAATGGATTGATTATGATGTTTTCCTCATTTGCCAATTCTTACTTAGGAGGAAAAAGGGAAAGCTGTTTCATCAGTACCGAACCTAAAAGCCCTAAATAAGTAAAACAAATTTCCATAAGATGATTAAATACTAATGAACTGCACTAAACTAGAAAAAGTTAAATTATAGGAGCATGACACCAAATGCCATTGAAATTGAACAAAAAATTACAATGTACCTGGAGCAATATACCCAATGGTGCCAGCAATGGCAGTCCAGTTTGATGAATCCGGCCTCAATAGTCTTGCAGTGCCAAAATCGGAAACATGAGCCTGATAGTCGAGATCCAATAGAATATTATTACTAGTCAAGTCTCGATGTAACAATGGAGGTGAACATTCGTGATGCATATAGCACAATGCATCTGCAACTCCTCGAACCACATTTACCCTCTTGTCCCATTGAAATTCTCTTGCTATTTCATCATTGTTCAAAATCATCCTCAAGCTTCCTCTTTCCATGTACTCATATACCAAAAAACAACATTGGGCATGAAAGCAAAATCCATAAAATTTCACGATGTTGCGGTGACGGATATTTGTTAAGGCTTGAATTTCCCTTTTAAATGGTATCATATCAACAATCCCACTATCTTCTTGGGATGACAAGGTTCGCTTGACAGCAACCGTTTGACCTTTTGATATCTCTGCTTTATAAACAATTCCATATGCTCCTTCACCCACATAGTATTTGGAATCAAATCCTTCCGTGGCCTTGATAATTCGATCATAGAAAACTTTGCCATCATAACCTAAAGATACGCATGAAATTCAAATCGTTTGCCCCTTCATTATCCTCTCTCTTGGTAATCCTTCTATGATTGTGATTGTTTGCCCCTTCATTATCCTCTCTCTTGATAATCCTTCTTCGATAATGATTGACAAGAACGATCAAAGTGGAAGAGAGAACAAGGAACCCCAAGAATGAGAGGATAATGATTATCGTGATTCTAGTTGCAATGCCTTGATTGCGATTCTTGCTTCCATTGCATTTTGGTAAACCAACAACATTTCCACAAAGTCTTTTGTTGTGTTGAATTGCTTCAAATGGGGCCTCATTAAAAGCCTTGATATTTGGGAGAGGACCTTCTAGGTCATTGTAGGATACATCAACGAAAGTCAATGCCAACATATCACCAAAAGCATTTGGGATGGTACCAGACAGGCTATTGTGGGAAATATTTAAAACTTGCAACATTCTCATCTTTGCAAGCTCTCCGGTATATTTTCAGACAAGTTATTATAACTTAGATCAAGAACCTCAAGGAATTGTATGTTGCCCAACTTAGGAGGAATGCTTCTCTGGAATTTGTTTCTACTCAAGTTCAACCTCAACAAGCTCATGCATGTACCTAGTTGCGCCGGTATTGATCCGCTCAAATTGTTTGATGCCAAGTTTAGATGTGCTAAATGGGACAAAAGTCCAATCTCAATCGGGACATTTCCTATGATGGCGTTGCTGCTTAGATCGAGTTCAAACAACATCGACAGACTTCCCAATTCCCTTGGAATCTCTCCGATTAAATTGTTTGAAGAAAGGTCTAGTACTTGTAATTGAGCCATCCTTCCAAATATTGTTGGTATCTCACCAAAAATGTTGTTGTTTGATATCTTTAAACTCGTCAAATTATTACAATACTCCCATTTCCATGAAAGTTCTCCATTGAAATGATTGTGACTCAAGTCCATAAAACTTAGATGAGGATATATTCCAAAAGCTTTTGTTAGGTTTCCGGTGAGTTGGTTTCCCTCAAGTCTCACTCTGACTAATGAAGTACAATTCCTCAAGCTTTTTGGTATAGGGCCGGTGAAATGATTATTGTTGATAGTGAGATTTCGCAATGATCTCTCGAGACATACATCTTCTGGCAAGTTCCCCCTCTAGTTCATTATGAGATAAGCTTAAAGAACTCAAACGTGTTAACTTATTAAATTCAGAAGGCAAGGGACCAGAGAGTTTGTTTGCCTCAAGGTGTAACAAAGTTAGATTGGGCAAGCTTCCAATTGATGCAGGAATTGGACCGGTCAAACTATTCACAGCTAAATTTATTTTTGTAAGAGATGTCAATTTCCCCAAATCTTGTGGAATTGAGCCTGAAAGATGATTTGAGAGAAGGCTTAAAGCATTTAGACTGCTTAAGTTCAGGAGAGACAATGGAATTGGACCGACCAAATCGTTTTTTGACAAATCCAAGTGTTTGAGATGTATCAATCTTCCAATTCTGAAGGGATGGATCCCAACAATCTATTTCTCGATAAACGAAGAATAGATAAACTTTTCAAGTTTCCAATGGAATGAGGAATTGAGCCATTGATTTGTTGGATGACAGGTAAAGTCTAATAAGAGAAGTGAGCCTCCCAATGTCTAAAGGTATGGGTCCTGAAAGTCTATTTTGCTGTAAGAGAAGAAACTTCAAATTCCTCAAATCACTTATCTCTTTGGGAATGGAACCGGAAATACTATTTCTCGAAAGCATGAAGTTATTTAAATTGCCTAATTTTCCAAGAGAACTAGGAATGAGCCCAGAAAGTCGGTTTTTTTGTAGATGAAGATCAATCAAGCTGCTCAAGTTCCCCAGTGAAGTAGGGATAGGACCGTTTAACTTGTTTTTGGAAAAATCGAGTTCCAAAAGAGAATCCAATTGTCCAATCTCTTGAGGGATGTGTCCACTTAGGTTGTTTGCACATAGGTACAAATAATGAAGACTCTCTAGCAAACCTACACTTGGAGGAATGTCCCCAGACAGTTCATTGAAGCAAAGATCAAGAGAGTTGAGTTTGGAAAGGTTACCAATACTTGAGGGGATGAAGCCATAGATTGAGTTGTTGGCAAGTTCAAAGCTAACCGCACTGGTTAAGTGTGAGAAGTCGAGGCCATCTAGAGTTCCTCTTATACCGAGATTGGAAAGATTTAGATGGGTGATGGCTCCAAAGTCATTGCAAGTGATACCGGTAAAGCCACAAGGATTGTCACCATGCCATGAAGAGAGGAGAGACCAACTATTGTTGTCAAGAGTAAATTTCCAATTCAAGAGAGCTCCTGCTCCATCTTTATTCTCGGTCATCTGGATAGGGGAAAAAGAAATGGAGGAAGCAAAAATGCGTACACCATGAAATGAAGTGGTGCCTACCAAGAAGACCAAGAAGAAGAGGACAGCTAAAGGAGACTGGGTGGACAGCAAAAGGAAGAAACCATGATTTGAGGGATGGTTGGATTTCCAGAGGTGGGAGATGGTTCAGGTCTGCATGTTGCTTACAAGATTGATGACTATACTTGTAGATTGGAAGATCCACCTCAATCAAGGACAGTTCCAATTACAGTTGTACTACTATTTCCGAGGAGTGGGGTCCTTTACATTGGCGATATATTTGCAAGATAAAGGCTTTGTTCGTTTCACGGAAAATGTGGCGTTTTTGGAAAATATTTTTCAGGAAGTCATTTTCCAAGAAAATATAATTATTTTCCAATGTTCGGATGAAACTTGAAAATGAAGTGAAAAATACTTTTCACTATTCGGTAAGGAAAATCTTTTCATTCATATACTCTTTTTCATTTTTCATACTTTTTAAAATTAATTATTAATTATTAAAGTCTATTATTAATTTTTTTCTTTTCTATTTTTTATTTATTTTTTTTTTTGTTTTCCATCTCCTTCTTTTTTGGCCAGTCGTCGGTCATGGTGATGGCGCGCAACTGGCCACTAGCGAGCCTCGAGCTCGCCAACAAGCACGAGGCTTGCCGCTCTCCAAATTGGTGAGCGTGAGCATTGAGCTCAAGCCTCGCCAAATCAACGAGCAAGAGCTTGAGATTGATGAGCTCAAGGTTCACCTTAGTGACGGCCGACGACTAAAGCCAAGAAAGAAGAAAATGGGAAACAAAGAAAAGAAAAAGAGAAAAAAAAAAAAGAAAAAAGAAAAGAAAAGAAAAGGAAATTAAAAATAATTTGAATAAAAAAAGAAAAGAAGAAGAAGAAATGGAGGAAAAAGTGAGGATTTGTAGATGTGTAAGATAAGAGAGATCAAGTGAGGAAAATATTTTCCACTTTTCAAAAGTGGAAAACATTTTTCCCTAATTTAGAAGACTTTTTTTCTTTCATGGAAAACATTTTCTCCAAAGAATTCATTTTCCATGGAACGAACACCGAAAATCTAAAAAACATTTTCTTGGAAATTATTTTCCACGAAACAAACGGAGCCAAAAAGTCTTTTCCCTTTTCAGTCTTCTTAGCACACGCCGTGGGGGATAATAAGTGAATGGCACAAGCCACATACATGTCAATCGTTGGTGATGCTTGACTTGTGCCATGGCTGAAAAGTGGAAAACATTTTCCCCTAATTTAGAAGAATTTTTTCTTTTCATGAAAAACATTTTCCCCAATGAATTCATTTTCTGTGAAAAAAACACTGGAAAATCCAGAAAAAGTTTTCTCGGAAATTATTTTCCGCAAAACGAATGGAGCCAAAAAGTCTTTTTCCCTTTTCAGTTTGCTTAATGCGCACCATGGGGGATAATAAGTAAATGGCACAAGCCACATACGTCTCAATCGTTGGTGATGCTTGACTTGCGCCGTGGGTGAAAAATGGAAAACATTTTTCCCTAATTTAGAAGACTTTTTTCTTTTCATGGAAAACATTTTCTCCAAGGAATTCATTTTCCGTGAAACGAACACCGAAAAATCCGAAAAAAATTTCTTGGAAATTATTTTTCACGAAACGAACGGAGCCAAAAAGTCTTTTCCCTTTTCAGTCTGCTTAGTGCGCACCGTGGAGGATAATAAGTGAATGGCACAAGCCACATATGTCTCTATCGTTGGTGATGCTTGACTTGCACCGTGGGTTGAAAAGTGGAAATATTTTTCTCTAATTTAGAAGACTTTTTTTCTTTTCATGGAAAACATTTTTTCCAGGGAATTCATTTTCCATGAAACTAACACCGGAAAATCTAAAAAATGTTTTCTACGAAATTATTTTCCGCGAAACGAACAAAGCCAAAAAGTCTTTTCCCTTTTCAGTCTGCTTAGCGCGCGCCAAGCCACATACGTCTCAATCGTTGGTGATGCTTGGCTTGTGGTGCCATGGGGGATAATAAGTGAATGGCACAAGCCACATACGTCTCAATCGTTGGTGATACTTGGCTTGTGGTGCCGTGGGGCATAATAAGTGAATGGCACAAGCCATATACGTGTCAATCGTTGGTGATGCTTGGCTTGTGGTGCCGTGGGGGATAATAAGTGAATGGCACAAGGTGATGCTTGACTTACTTTTCCAAGTCTCCATGACAACCATATTTGTGGAAAATGAAAGTGGCGATGCTTGACTTACTTTTCCAAGTCTCCATGACAACCATATTTGTGGAAAATGAAAGTCTTGATCTTGGGTGGATATATAACTTAAAATTGGGGGAAATTACCAAAAAAATCCTAAATCTTTTATAGTTGTGCCCATTTAGTCATAAATTTATTTTTTTGGTCAATTGAGTCATAAACATTTTATAGTTGTGCCAAAAAGTCTTTTTCCCTTTTCAGTTTGCTTAATGCGCACCATGGGATAATAAGTAAATGGCACAAGCCACGTACGTCTCAATCGTTGGTGATGCTTGACTTGCGCCGTGGGTGAAAAATGGAAAACATTTTCCCTAATTTAGAAGACTTTTTTTCTTTTCATAAAAACATTTTCTCCAAGGAATTCATTTTTGGAACGAACACCGAAAAATCCGAAAAAAATTTCTTGGAAATTATTTTTCATGAAACGAACGGAGCCAAAAAGTCTTTTCCCTTTTCAGTCTGCTTAGCGCGCGCTGTGGGGGATAATAAGTGAATGGCACAAGCCACATACGTCTCAATCGATGGTGATGCTTGACTTGCGCCGTGGATGAAAAGTTGAAAACATTTTCCCTAATTTAGAAGAATTTTTCTTTCCATGGAAAACTTTTTCCCCAATGAATTCATTTTCCATGAAAGAAACACTGGAAAATCTTCAAAACCTTTTCCCGTAAATTATTTTCCACGAAACAAATGGAGCCAAAAAGTCTTTTCCCTTTTCCGTCTGCTTAACGTGCACCGTGGGGGATGGTAAGTGAATGGCACAAGCCACATACGTCTCAATCGTTGGTAATGTTTGACTTGCGCTGTGGGTGAAAAGTGAAGAACATTTTTCTCTAATTTATAAGAATTTTTTTCTTTTCATGGAAAACATTTTCCCCAATAATTCATTTTCTATGAAAAAAACACTGGAAAATCTGAAAAACGTTTTCTCAGAAATTATTTTCCGCGAAATGAAGGGAGCCAAAGAGTCTTTTCCCTTTTCAGTCTACTTAGCGTGCGCAGTGGGGGATAATAAGTGAATGGCACAAGCCACATATGTCTCAATCGTTGGTGATGCTTGACTTGCGCCGTGGGCGAAAAGTAGAAAATACTTTCCCATAATTTAGAAAAAAAATTTTTTTCATGGAAAACATTTTCTCCAGGAATTCATTTTCCGCAAACGAACACCGAAAAATCCGAAAAAATTTCTTGGAAATTATTTTTCACTTTAAAACGAACGGAGCCAAAAAGTCTTTTCCCTTTTCAGTCTGCTTAGTGCGCACCGTGGAGGATAATAAGTGAATGGCACAAGCCACATATGTCTCTATCGTTGGTGATGCTTGACTTGCACCGTGGGTTGAAAAGTGGAAATATTTTTCTCTAATTTAAGACTTTTTTTATTTTCATGGAAAACATTTTTTCAGGGAATTCATTTTCCATTAAACTAACACCGGAAAATCTAAAAAATGTTTTCTCTAAATTATTTTCCGCGAAACGAACAAAGCCAAAAAGTCTTTTCCCTTTTCAGTCTGCTTAGCGCGCGCCAAGCCACATACGTCTCAATCGTTGGTGATGCTTGGCTTGTGGTGCCATGGGGGATAATAAGTGAATGGCACAAGCCACATACGTCTCAATCGTTGGTGATACTTGGCTTGTGGTGCCGTGGGGCATAATAAGTGAATGGCACAAGCCATATACGTGTCAATCGTTGGTGATGCTTGGCTTGTGGTGCCGTGGGGGATAATAAGTGAATGGCACAAGGTGATGCTTGACTTACTTTTCCAAGTCTCCATGACAACCATATTTGTGGAAAATGAAAGTGGCGATGCTTGACTTACTTTTCCAAGTCTCCATGACAACCATATTTGTGGAAAATGAAAGTCTTGATCTTGGGTGGATATATAACTTAAAATTGGGGGAAATTACCAAAAAAATCCTAAATCTTTTATAGTTGTGCCCATTTAGTCATAAATTTATTTTTTTGGTCAATTGAGTCATAAACATTTTATAGTTGTGCCAAAAAGTCTTTTTCCCTTTTCAGTTTGCTTAATGCGCACCATGGGATAATAAGTAAATGGCACAAGCCACGTACGTCTCAATCGTTGGTGATGCTTGACTTGCGCCGTGGGTGAAAAATGGAAAACATTTTCCCCTAATTTAGAAGACTTTTTTCTTTTCATGGAAAACATTTTCTCCAAGGAATTCATTTTCCGTGGAACGAACACCGAAAAATCCGAAAAAAATTTCTTGGAAATTATTTTTCATGAAACGAACGGAGCCAAAAAGTCTTTTCCCTTTTCAGTCTGCTTAGCGCGCGCTGTGGGGGATAATAAGTGAATGGCACAAGCCACATACGTCTCAATCGATGGTGATGCTTGACTTGCGCCGTGGATGAAAAGTTGAAAACATTTTCCCCTAATTTAGAAGAATTTTTTCTTTCCATGGAAAACTTTTTCCCCAATGAATTCATTTTCCATGAAAGAAACACTGGAAAATCTTGAAAACCTTTTCCCAGAAATTATTTTCCACGAAACAAATGGAGCCAAAAAGTCTTTTCCCTTTTCCGTCTGCTTAACGTGCACCGTGGGGGATGGTAAGTGAATGGCACAAGCCACATACGTCTCAATCGTTGGTAATGTTTGACTTGCGCTGTGGGTGAAAAGTGAAGAACATTTTTCTCTAATTTATAAGAATTTTTTTTTCTTTTCATGGAAAACATTTTCCCCAATAATTCATTTTCTATGAAAAAAACACTTGGAAAATCTGAAAAACGTTTTCTCGTAAATTATTTTCCGCGAAATGAAGGGAGCCAAAGAGTCTTTTCCTTTTCAGTCTACTTAGCGTGCGCAGTGGAGGATAATAAGTGAATGGCACAAGCCACATATGTCTCAATCGTTGGTGATGCTTGACTTGCGCCGTGGGCGAAAAGTAGAAAATACTTTCCCATAATTTAGAAAAAAAAATTTCTTTTCATGGAAAACATTTTTTCCAAGGAATTCATTTTAAAACGAACACCGAAAAATCCGAAAAAATTTCTTAAATTATTTTTCACGAAACGAACGGAGTAAAAAAAGTCTTTTCCCTTTTCAGTCTGCTTAGCGCGCGCTGTGGGGGATAATAAGTGAATGGCACAAGCCACATACGTCTCAATCGATGGTGATGCTTGACTTGCGCCGTGGATGAAAAGTTGAAAACATTTTCCCCTAATTTAGAAGAATTTTTTTCTTTCCATGGAAAACTTTTTCCCAATGAATTCATTTTCCATGAAAGAAACACTGGAAAATCTAAAAACCTTTTCCCGTAAATTATTTTCCACGAAACAAATGGAGCCAAAAAGTCTTTTCCTTTTCCGTCTGCTTAACGTGCACCGTGGGGGATGGTAAGTGAATGGCACAAGCCACATACGTCTCAATCGTTGGTAATGTTTGACTTGCGCTGTGGGTGAAAAGTGAAGAACATTTTTCTCTAATTTATAAGAATTTTTTTCTTTTCATGGAAAACATTTTCCCCAATAATTCATTTTCTATGAAAAAAACACTGGAAAATCGAAAAACGTTTTCTAAATTATTTTCCGCGAAATGAAGGGAGCCAAAGAGTCTTTTCCCTTTTCAGTCTACTTAGCGTGCACAGTGGGGGATAATAAGTGAATGGCACAAGCCACATATGTCTCAATCGTTGGTGATGCTTGACTTGCGCCGTGGGCGAAAAGTAGAAAATACTTTCTCATAATTTAGAAAAAAAATTTCTTTTCATGGAAAACATTTTCCCCAAGGAATTCATTTTCCGTAAAATGAACATTGAAAAATCCAAAAAACATTTTCTCGAAAATTATTTTTCACGAAACGAACGGAGCCAAAAGGTCTTTTCCCTTTTCAGTCTGCTTAGTGCCCACCGTGGAGGATAATAAGTGAATGGCACAAGCCACATATGTCTCTATCGTTGGTGATGCTTGACTTGCACCGTGGGTTGAAAAGTGGAAATATTTTTCTCTAATTTAAGACTTTTTTCTTTTTTTGAAAACATTTTTCCAAGTAATTCATTTTCCATGAAACTAACACCTAAAATCTAAAAAATATTTTCTCATAAATTATTTTCCGCTTAAACGAACAAAGCCAAAAAGTCTTTTCCCTTTTCAGTCTGCTTAGCGCGCGCCAAGCCACATACGTCTCAATCGTTGGTGATGCTTGGCTTGTGGTGCCATGGGGGATAATAAGTGAATGGCACAAGCCACATACGTCTCAATCGTTGGTGATACTTGGCTTGTGGTGCCGTGGGGCATAATAAGTGAATGGCACAAGCCATATACGTGTCAATCGTTGGTGATGCTTGGCTTGTGGTGCCGTGGGGGATAATAAGTGAATGGCACAAGGTGATGCTTGACTTACTTTTCCAAGTCTCCATGACAACCATATTTGTGGAAAATGAAAGTGGCGATGCTTGACTTACTTTTCCAAGTCTCCATGACAACCATATTTGTGGAAAATGAAAATCTTGATCTTGGGTGGATATATAACTTAAAATTGGGGAAATTACCAAAAAATTCTAAATCTTTAATAGTTGTGCAAATTAAGTCCATAAATTTATTTTTTTGGCCAATTAGTCTTAAACATTTTATAATTGTGTTAATTCAGTTCTACTTACCAAAATTGGCCAATTGACACTGATGTGACCTCCAGTTGGCACAAGCAGTAACAATTTTTTTAATAATATTTTATTTTTTAATAATATTATTATTTTTTCAAAATATTTTATTATTATTATTATTATTATTTTATTATTATCTCTTTTTCTCTTTTTTTCCTCCTTCCTCATTCCTCCTCTTCCCTCCTTCTTCCTTTGGCTCCGGCGACTTGCCAGCCCTCACCGGTCATCGGACTGAGGTGGCCATGCAAGCTTGCCTCATCATCTCTAGGCGAGGACGAGCTCGCCTAGCCACTGGTGAGATGAGCCCCTGCTAGATCTAGCAAGGGCTTGCCTCGCCGCTCTTAGGCAAGGGTAGCTCGCCTAGCGGGGCGAGCCCTCACTAGATCTAACGAGGCGATCGGATTTGGCGAGGGCTCACCTTGTAGCCTAAGCAATGGCAAGGTCCCCCTCGCCCAACAACGATGAGGGGGGCTTCGTTGTCATTAGGTCTGGCAAAGTGAGCCTTCGCCATATCCGACAGGGGCTTGCTCCACTAGTGGCTGGGCGAGCTCACCCTTGCTGAGCAACGGTGAGGCGAGCTTGTTCGACTGCCTCAATCCGGCGACCGATGAGGGCTGGCCGATCACCAAAGCCAAAGAAAAAAGGAGGGAGGAGGGGGGAGGAGGGAGGAAAGGGAAAAAAATAAAGAGAGAGAGAAAAAGGTAAAAAAGATTAAAAATTAATAAAGTAATTCCAAAAATTAAAATATTATTAAAAAATTGTTGCCATGGGCCATGTCAACGTCGATAGGTCAATTTTGTTAGAATAACTGAATTGGCATAATTATAAAAGTTTATGATTCAATTGGTAAATATATATAAAAAATATATTATATATTCATGATTGAATTAATAATATAAAAGATTTATGACTTTTTTTTTGTAATTCTCCCCTCAAAATTGGCACTCAAATTTTGGGTAGATGAGTGGGGTGTTGAAAGGGAATATATACAATGTAGGAATTTTATTTTAACATAATATTTGTGGAAATCGACCAAAGTTTTGATCAGGCATAATTTTTCCATCCAACATCCAATTGACTCAGTTCTAATATTAGCAAAACGGTTCTATGACATGCAATTGATAAAGATTCAAGTGATTGGTCTGTGAAGAGAGCTTGGATTCTTTTTAGCAAAGTAATATTCATGCTTCCCTATCTTGGAGAGAAACAAAATTTAATTTAGAAACGGCGATGCTATTAACTTAATTACTAAGGTCTGGGCACTCAAAAATTGGGCATGTTGTTCGGGATGCTTGAAATGTCTTAAAACAATGAAGAGCGGTGGCAGGGGTAGATAGATGGAGAGGTGAGAAACATAGAAAAGGGGTGGATGTATTCTTTCTTTTCCGATAAGAAAAGGGGCAAATCCCGATCGTTATGTTAATACTTGCCTAACAAATACTGCTTGTCAATTATTTTCATTTTTAAGTGGAAATTCCAAATAAGAGCCCAAAGTGCTCTTATTTTATAAGTGCCGTCATTTTTCTCAAATAATAACTTAAAATAAACATTATTTGAAATAATGATTCAAGTGGCCATATTAATTTTAAATAATGGTCCGAACTCATCAATTGTGAAAGGTAATTTGGTCTTTTTAGATTTTTTTAAAAAAAAAAAATTTTCCATTTTCTTTATTTTTCCTATTTTATAATTATAATAATAATAATAATAATTAATAATAATAAAATAATAATAAAACAAAAGTGAAACTAAAAAAAAAAAGGGAAAAACACAAGCGTTGCCCCATCACCGTTGTGGGGCAGCAGCGATGATCAGCAAGTATTGGGAATCCCCATTGACTAGAGGTGCAAGTTAGTGGGCTCTCACCAAAGATGGGAGAGGGTGGCGACCCTCTCTCAAATCTGGGCGAGGGTTGCTTGCCCTCGCCCCGATTTGGGCAAGGGTCTTGGGGGCGTTAGGCAAGAGTCGACGACCCTTGTAGATTGAGGCAAGGGCAGATGACCCTTGCCCAGATTTGGGAGAGGGCGACAGCCCTCTCTCGTCTTTGGCAAAGGTTTGTTGGCCCTAACCGAAGTGTGGCAACCCTGCTAGCCATCACCATCGCCCCACTAATGATGGGGAGGTGCAGCAATGGCTTGTGTTTTTCCTTTTTTTTAATATTTTTAATTTTTAATTCAATTTAAATTTAATTTGTGTTTGGACAAAAATAAACCCGATCAAAAATTTTTTGTCAATTGACGAGACTAGACCCTCATTGGAAATAGCCATAACTACTACAGGGCTTTCTTTGAGATTAATATAATTATTTTAAACTATTATTTAAAATAATGTCAACTTTAAACTTTTATTTACGAAAATATAAGCATTTTGGCCCCTTATTTAAAATTTTCCCTAAATTTAGGAAAGTGATTTTTTTTTTTTTAATTTAAAGAAGTGAAAATGCTTGCTCCTCTAGAATTTTTCCTTATTTTTTTTTTTCCTTCTTCCTCATTTGGTTGCTGGCTTTGACGACGATGATCGATGACAAGCTACAAGCACTAGCCGAAGAGGCATGGCCTCATTGACCTCAGGCTAAGTCGAGCCTTACTTGGACTGGGCAAGCTTGAGCTCGCGCCTCAACCTTGCCTCGAGCTCGGCTGTGGCCATTGCCAATCGGCCGTGGTGGAGGAACGAGGAAAAAGAAAAGAAAAGATTAAGATTTTGGAAGAGAAAAAGAAAAAAAGGTCACGTGTTTTTGTTCCTCCATTAACTACACGTGAGCAGAAAGATGTCTACGCCCCGCGAAGCCCCAGCGGCGATGGAGCTCGCCGTCGCTCCTATTCGCCGTCTCGCCCTCGAGCCTCGATGCCAGAGAAGCCGCTCCTTCGCCGCCTCGGCTTCCACCGTCGTCCCGCGCCAGGCCGCCGTCCCCGAAGGCCGCGTCTCTCCGCGACCTTCCGTTGCTCGGCATCCGGCGGCGGTTCTTCTCACTTCACGGTCGAGGACAATCTCGATGCCTTATTGCAGGTCTCGTCCCTTCCCTTTCCCTGCCAAGTTAATTTGCCGTGAATCGCCGATCGTATCCGGTCGACTGCAACACTCTGTTTCCCGCCACCGTTCTCTTGTCCGTACAGTTCCGCAGTTTGCCATATAACTCTGGCTGTGTTCTGTGTTTTACGTCCGAATTCTCTGTACTTATTCGGTGATTTCTAAGAGGGTTTCTCCTTGATTGTTTGTTGCTTTGTTGTAATGTCTCTGCCATAGGTCCTGAAGCTGATAAACTGGTGAGCTCAGCAGTGCTTGTACTTCCTCCATTTTCTATGCAATAGAACAAGAGCCGCATTATCTTACTATTTGATTATAACTCATTTGTATTTAAGAAATGTTTTCTATTGTAGTATGGCAACGTAGAGAAGTTTTTTTTTTTTAAAGTTACCGGACACAGGCTTCTACTTGTTTTTATGTATTTGAGAGATAGTATAATATTTGCCGTTTATATTATTCTGTGTTGTGTTTGTGGAATTTTGTTTTTATACTAATTAGTTGCTTTCTACTTTGAAAATTTAGTTTCAGCCGTACCTTTTATGCCTAATGATACGTTAAAGTATTGTTGTATTTATATTAAGATGTTCCTTATTCCATTTCAATTATATTTTTGTGAGACAATCTGTGCAATGCGCTGGTAAATGTCTAATTTTGTATATAACTGACTCGTCCCCAAAATTCTTCTTCAAACTGGGACCTTTACTACCATAAGTTGATGTTTTCCCCTCTGTCACTGTTTAAGCTCTTTGCATTTCTCATACTTGTATGACATGTCATTTTAGTGGGGAATTAATTGAAGTTCTGTTTGCACTTTGTAATGTCTCAGAAGTTCTGTTTCTGGTAAGAATTGTAAATTTATTGTAGTAGAGTGCTGTTGGTCTGAAGGCCGGTGCAAGCAAGATTATGGTTCCAACTTTCTTGGAACACAAGACTCACGTGCGCATAAAATTCCTGTCACAATAACTTCATGGTGCTATTATTGAGTGAATTCCTTCTTTCTGCATTGCAGGTTCTTCCAAGTGACTTGCATGATGATCTGATGGGTGAACCTGGTCGATCTCAACTTGTAGAGGTTACATTCCATTAAATCTGTGCTGCTACTACTTATATCGGTACTCTTATGGAGTATATGATATTGGTCTTCTCTTGCTACTTGCTCACAAGACATACTGCACTGTTTGTGCTGTGGAGTAGGTGGGGCATGCATTCTTATTGTCCTGCATATTACATTCATAAGGTACTAGAACAGTTTTTTCCCCCTAAATAAAAGTAACTTTTACTTAAGCAAAGAAGCACTTAGCATTCAGAATAGCATGGGAATAACATTATTTTTCTGCAGCAGAATTTCTATCGTGTGTTGCTGTGGTGGCACATTATAGAGAAAATTCGACAAGACCAAGACGTGGAGAAATCTGTAATAGCGGAAAGGACGGCTCTTTGAAAATCCTCAGTTGGAACAAGGATAATCTAAGGTTCTTTGAAAATAAAAATGTATAAAAACTAGATGTTGGTTTTCTTATTCGTTGAATTTTCTATGTGTACTAAGTTTAGTATGCGGATAGAAAGATATGGATACTTACTGAAATGATGATTTTCTTCATTGTACCTTGTGATGGCTTGAAACAATGAGAATAAGTCACTGGTTGAGATGCTTGCTGTCTAAGTCACAAATGGAGGGGTCAGTATCTAGGTTTTGATACACCAGCATAGTTTCAACCTGGAAGGCTGGAATAAGTGTTTGAGGTTTACAAGTAGGCAAGCATTAGAAAGTGACTAAGATTTAGTACTTGCTTGGGGTTGTTGTTACTTCTTGTCATGTCTCTCTGTGCTGCCTATAAAAACCGGCCAACATATATCTTTACCACTACTGCTTTTAAAGCGTTCAAGACATTAAGAAAAGAAGACACTTTTTGATGTAAAGGAGAAAGCCCCCCTCCAATCAAAGCTCCAAAAGTGTGCACGGTATTTCCTAGATTCTAGCTGTGAAGTGTTGTGACTTTGTGGTGCATATGCTCATATGTGTAGATGAACCCCTTGAAAGTGTGAGTAACTTGAGAAAAGGCAACTTTTTGTTGGACTCCTGGACACCACCTCCTGCCATGCATTATGCTCTTTCTCCTTGCATTTCAATTTGGTCAAAATCCATCACAATGAAGACTGGATTTTCCAAGTGTGTGACATTTTTCAGTACATCCGGCAATGGTTTCCTCCCAAAACCATTAGACTGAAATACGTGCTTTCAACACTTCTTTAGGACTTTTCTTTTTTTTCAGTTTTTAGACGTTCTCTAAGGATTAATCTGAGATATATAAACTTTCCTCCTTCATAATTTCTTTTTAATTGCATTTTTTCTTTTTGCAGATTTTGGCTTGATTAAGTGCTCCTCTGTCATTTTTTATTTTTTCTTTGAAGTTCCATTCATCAATAAGTATTTTATGCTGGCCTTCAGGTTTATAGAATTAAAAGGATTAGCATAATGGAAGTTGTGTCAAATTGCATTGTGTATATCTCAGTGGAACTATCTTGGATTCTTGACAGTTATTACTTCAGTAAAGAAAAAGAATTATGTTGATGATCCCTTTAGCCATGTTGTGGATAACCTGGAGACAATGAAGGAGAGCAATTTAGTGCACACATAGCTGCTTGTGTTGTATTTGGAGAGTCTAGGCTTGTTATTCGGAATTATACTGCTCAGATGCTAAATAAGTCTAGATGTGAATGAAGACAGATTTAGTTAGATCTTTCTGCTAAAATAATTTTTTACTAGGGTTTGCTCTTTTTAAGGATTACACTATTTACCAATGAAGGAGGTATCCTATCATTCTCAGCTTAAAATGAACAGGACCGTTTTGCACAATAATTTCTGATATAGTTTTTGTCTATGATTTTCTTTCCTGCGTAGAAAATCTAAAAGATAACAGCTGTCTTCTGCTGTCTGAATAGGTGATACTAGATTTGGGCCGTTTGCCTGAAGCACGTTATCAAGGTGAAATTGGTGGGAAACACTTGAGGCCAACTGAGGTGATCGATGGATTCTCTTTAGTTGTTCACATTTGAACTTGCTCGAGCACTAACTTATTTACTGAATAAGTTCAACCTTCTCGACTTTCTTCTCCCTCCATATGTTTATACAAAAAAGATTCCTTTTCATTTTCTGATAAGGAAAAAACATTCCATTGTGCTTTGACAAAAAAAAGAACACAAATTCTAGATTTAAGAGAGCACTTTTGCAAAAACTTTGACATAGCTTGTTCATTGGAAATTAATCTACAGTTATTTAGTCGCTTTCCTGACCCAACACTATTATCTAGGTTACAATGAAAGATCTGGAGTACACGCTAGATGCTGTTGGAGAATTTATAGACAATAGAGCTGGCATGGCAGGGACCTTGCATAGGATATCTGCCATCAAGAACAGGGAGGGGACCGTGGTTGGTTTAACATGCCGAGTTGGCAGGGCAGTCATTGGTCATGGTGACATGGTCTATGATTTACTTCGATACGGGAAGAGCATCCTGTTTGTTGGAAGGTTCGCACATTTACTGATGTTAAAGGAAAGAAAAAGGTTGATTGGGGGTCATCCCTGCTCAAGTGATTAACAATGTACATATGCTGTTGTGCTTTCTTTTGTATTGTGTATTTTTCCTTCTAAGCTAAAACTATCAGGCCCCTTGAATCTAAAATTGTATTTGCCATTTGTATCTAGGTTTATCTGGCTCTACCCATTGAACATATTGTTGTCAAATGTTGAATATGAAATGAATATCTTTTCGACATACTATATGGTCCACAAAATGCATTATAATAGGTGGCGTTTCCTTGTCCATGGATCAAATGCCTGTTGTGTTTTTCCCAGATTATGTGAAATGAATTGTCAACTAATGAGAGTGCGTAAGAAACATTTAGGATTTCTTTTTTGATTTAAGGTCATTATATATATTCTTTATATGGACAACAAAGAACAGTATTTTTTTTTTTATTTGTCCTAATACTGTATGACCCAATACACAAGCTTCCAGTGCAGCCACGAGAAAATTACTTTAATGAGATTTTTTTATTAGTTATTTCCTTCTTTCTGATAAACTCTGGTGGTTATTTCTTTTTTGATTTTGAAGAACTTCTAGTAACTAATAATCATATTGTACTAGTACTTCTTGCTGAACTGGACACCACTGCTGGAAAGAAATAGCCATTTCAAATGGCAGGCTAACAGGGGCTAACAGTGATATAAAACCTGTGGATGCGGTATTGCCCTGCTACCTTTAAGAGGTTGGGCCAACTCGAACAAGGGGCCTTGTGTTTATACTTATATCTTCTTTAGCAATTGGACCCTTTAATTATGCTTTGGAAATCTGCTCTGATGTACTTTCTTATATTGGAAAGGCCAGGTGTTGGTAAGACAACTGCAATGCGAGATATAGCTCGTGTATTGTCTGATGAACTTTGCAAAAGAGTGGTAAGTTAAGCTTCTTCTTTGCAATGCTTTCTCATCTTTGATTCTACCGTGTCTTATCTGTCACCACCTCTTTGTTTCCCCTGAAAGAATAGACAAACCTCTGAACTCACTTCACCTGATATAGGTGATTATTGATACAAGCAATGAAATAGGTGGATATGGAGATGTTCCACATGCAGCTATAGGAAGTGCCCGAAGATTGCAGGTTCCAGAACCATCATTGCAGCACAAGGTCATGATTGAGGTGGTGGAGAATCACATGCCTGAAGTGATCATTGTGGATGAAATTAGCACTAGGGCGGAAGCTTTTGCTTGTCAGTCAATCGCTGAAAGAGGTGTCATGCTTATTGGGACAGCACATGGTGAAACACTTAAGAACATGCTAAAGAACCCTAATCTTTCTGACCTGGTGTGTTTGAATTTCTGAGAACTTTTATAGAAAACTTGCAAATTAACAATTCATCATGTCCGTATGGGGTTATATTATCTTACATCTTCTTTGCCAAATTTTCTCTTTGATTTTGCCTTACACCTTGCTTCACAATAATAGGAAAGGCCAATACCTTTGAATTGCTAGTTGTGACCAAGCATAACGTGTTAATTTAAGATGAAAATTCCCCTTCAAAAGTTCATCGAGGACAAGATTATTTTTTTTCCAACGATCTTAATTTCCAAAGCTCTTACAATCAATAACTTGTTATGTTCTAGATGTACTGGCAAGTTTCCTATCACCTCTTAGTATCTTACGCCTACTGATGACAACTACTCTTGCTGTGAACTCATAGAAGTAGGTTCACCCTGTGCAAAGCAGATACTCTGTTTCTTTGGTTTAAGATGGAAGAGAACAAATAGGGATGTTGACTATTTTCACCAAATTTCAGCACTATCAAAACATCTCTTTTAGAAAAGTGCCATAGAGATTTTCACTCTAGACTGTTGTCCATTTATAACAGAACTACTTTTCGGGAAATACAATTCTCCTGACAATCCCTTCCCATTGACAATAAGTGCTTCTGAATATCTCTTTCATCCTAGTCTAAGTATCATGTGAAGGGTCTTGTTATTGAATGTCCACAGGGCACTCGTAAACATATTAAGGAATGTTTTGATTTCTAAGCATTTATTACACATTAATGAGAAATGAAACTGTAAGTTGTTCTTATCTGGTTACTGAACAAATTCCCTGTAGCCACTCATTAACAGAATCCTTATGCAAAAACTTTCATCCTTGAATCAACTGCTGTTTTGGAGGAGTAAACGCAGGATTTTTTTAGATTTTGGATATTGAATTGATAATTTAAGTCTTGATGTTTCTCTCTTTTTGATTGATCATTGTGACTTCAATATATGCTTAGGTTGGGGGAGTACAAGCTGTTACTTTAGGCGACAATGAAGCTCGACTAAGGAGATCTCAAAAGATTGTTCTTGAGAGAAAAGCTCCTCCAACATTTCCTTTTGTGGTAGAGATGAGGAACAGATGCTATTGGGTGATGCATCGGGTATATACTGCTGCTGCTCACTCCTTGGCTAAATCATTGAAGCAACTCCTTTTCCTTTTTTCACCGCACACTTGGGTTGACCGAGAGTCTCTTTTCATTGGCTATATGTAAGTAGATAAGTATGTCAATTGTTGGGAATTAGTAATTCTCAACATGGAGTATTGAGCCTGTTTCCAGCAACTCAAGCTTTTGGGAAAAGGATTGTTTATTATGGTATTGGAGCTCACAGCACATGAGGGGTTTTGAATCCCTGCACCTTTTCTCTCCGTCACTTTTTTTTTACCTCCTAATGGATTCTTGATACAAATTCTACTTTTATTTTTTCATCAGTAATAGCAATGAAACAACCAAAAAGCTATTTAACTTTACAAATTATTCATTCTTCGATTAACATACTGCAATTTCTTGACATTATTAGATGCTTTCAGAAAATGTTCTAATATTCATATTAAATTGTAGCTAAAATTATATTCAAGTCACAGAAGTTAATTTCTGAATTTATTATATTTGTGTTCTCATTTTAAATATACATGCTTCGTATAACTGCTCCATGCTATGGGGTATCCACTATGCCTGCACCAGCACCTACCATAGTGAGACTGCTTCTCTGACCATAACCATAATTCAAAACCTTGCTTGACATAATGTTAAATGATTGCTGATGTTATGTCTTTAGTGTTCAGTTTATGTTTGAATGCATGGTGGTTACGACTGTTGTTGTTTTCACCTTCTCTGTTATTGTGTATGTGTACCTTAGTTGGATTCCAGTTGCTATTTGTATATAGTGTGGTTGGGCATCTGTTACTTGCTAGTTGATGCTTATCAAATACACAGACATTTGGGCTTTGTTCTTTAAGATGAAATCACCTAACGATGTGGGATAATAAAATATCGATTCAATTATGCTTTCAGATGACCAATTTTTGCCCTTGTTTTGCAGACAGAAAAAAGCATGGATATGTTGCTTAATGGTAAATTGCCCCTGGTTGAGGTAATGATTTCAACCTATGCAACTCTTTTTGTTGGATAACCTAGTGGAATAACAATCTAGTGACATAGAACTCCAGGTGGATTTGCATGGGTATACTGTTTTGCTTTAGCTGGTGCCTGATTTGTGATTAACTGGCAGAACGAGAAATAATCCCTTAATCTGTATGATTCTTGCCATCATTGACCTAGAACACTGTGAATCTTTTTCTTCCGTTTCAGTTATAGAGCTCAGAAGCTCCTTGGTTTTTCAGGTCAGGAAGCGAGATGACCAGTTCAAGGTTGTAATAGAGAGGTGGAAGATGTACAATGATAATATGCATGAATAATTTTCCCCTTTTGTTTGCTAATTTCTCGTGACAAACTCCGCCTCTTCATCCAGCCATTTTTAAGCATATCTTTGTGCTAGGATGTAAGTTACAACCAATCCATGATTACATTTTTTGAAAAATTAACATAAATGGTAATACAGTTTCCCATTCTACCAATGTTGATGTATTCTACCTCTTTTTGCAGTGCTTCAGTTTGTGATTCTAGACCATGACCTATAGTATGGCATCTGGCTAGAAAAGAATGTTTGGTCTAAATTATCATCTCATCATGTGTTTCCTAACAGCCAGACCAGTGGAAGGAATCTATTCCCCTTTTACTCGATTCATTTCAAGCGAGCAATTGAGGCATATGTCATATGGCAAGAACTACAATGGCAAAGGGCTTTCACGGAGAAGGCATTATTAGTACGTATACCAATAGAATAGAAATGCCTTTCCTAAGCTAATGGCTGTTGAATAGTTGAGTGCTTGTTACAAAAGTCTGATTAACCGTGTTAAGTATCCAGTTTTGTAACTTATTCTATCTTGTACAATTGGATTAAGATCAATGTGAACAGTTGATTGCTGATTCAAATATTTTTTGAATATCTATGAATTCCAGGTTCGTTCGCTGCATAGGTATGGTAGAGGATATATATCATGTGAATTTTTCTTTTTCGTGGTAATTTCGTTGTTGGAATTGAAAAAGAAGGTACAGAAAGCCTCTTCGGTAGGTTCTTCCATGTCCGTTGGTTCTGAATCTGATACAAATGCATGGTCAACAGAAAAATTATGCCTTTTTCTTCGAGCTGAACCGCAGTCGATTGTCTATGGGAACATCAATAGAATTAGCGTAGAACCATGGTCTAAAAATCCACCACAAGCTAACATGAAGGTCCGCTGCAAGCTTCCCTTTTGTCTAGTTAGGGTCCAGGTGCCTTCCTTTTGTCTAGTTTCTGTCCACACCACAAGGAATAAGTACACTAAAAGTATCAAAAATTGTGTACAACGTTCATTTTAGTGCCAAAAATGAAGATAAATCACTCTTCGCTTTCTTGAAATTGCTGCACATTGAGTCCACACTTTTTTCTTTGCCTCTAGTGGAATGCTCATGATATTGTGTTAGCAAGTGAAGAAGGCCAAATTTCACGGATTAAAAGATGATGGCTTGATTGTGGGTTGTGAAGAAGGTAATTTGTAGAGAGCGACTGAGCTGCCGGAATTGGCGGGCACGCAAGCAAGATGATGGGGCAAGATAGGGCGTGTCATCAACGTCAGGTGCCAAGGGACATGAATAGCAGCTACAAAACACTAGCTAGTCCAGCAGCTCGCTGATCGCTGATGGAGACCCGAAACAATGAATGGACGAGTCATGCGTGGGCAAGCGTTGCTGAACGACTGCTTTTCGCTCGACGTGCTGGCTACATTTGCAGCAGCGTCTTGTAGCTCATTTGCTTGCTCCGTCGCCCGCCGCCTGCCGCACCTCCTCCTCCATCTGCCTCTTCAGTGGCGATGGCCTATGTTTCTTGTGAGAGAGAGTCAACAGGTTCAACAACCATATAAAAAAAATTTAAAAAAAAAAAAGTAAGAAGAAGATAAGCAAATCGCTTTTTGAAGGCTAGCCATGTTGGCTCATGAGGTCATTTTGCGCGTCCACATGGACCGGATTTTTAATAAAATATGTAAACTCATATAAAAATTTTATTATAAAAGTCATGTAATAATTTGGTTAAAATTTTTTGTTAGATGCACTCGAATAATCTTTCTTTCTTTTTTTTGATTTGACATTTAAATGAGCTAGCATACATAATTATTAGCACTTCTATATTGTATTTACCCCACCACAAGCTAATATAAAAGTCCAATGGTGTTGAAGATTCATAGTGGTTAATGGATAAGTCTGGAAATTGGATTCTGCCGGCAGTCATAAAAAAACAAATCTAACGGCATGCTCCATGAGCTCAGGTGTTAGTCTAGACACGTCATGTACAGACACCTGTCAAATGGCTGCCTAAATCGGCATTTCTTCGGGCGGAGTAGAATATTAGCACGGCGAGTGCTACTATGCAGTCAGGACAAATCACTACGGGTTGATTCTCTGCTCCAGCATAATGCAAGAGAGGGGTCAAGCTGAGGAGAGTGCTTCGGTTCAGCCATCTGCGTTGATGGTGATAGAAGAGCGCGTCTGGAAATTCCGTAAAATCCCCTTGATGTTGTGTTAATTAAGGCCGGTGAATCATGCTATTGGCTGCTAATAAGTGATTGCAGAAGAAATTGATTCAAACATGAAGGTAGGTCCTTAGTCATCTTTTCTTCGGATAGAGACCGACACGGCGTGATCCGACCGAATAGGATTCTTGCCCTTCTTGTATAAAACCAGTAGCTACCGAATTGTTTATTAGGTGACATCAAATCGATGGCTTTGGCATGGATGGTGATGCAGGTTACCTCCACATACAAAAGGAAGAACAGAAACACACAAGTGACCAGTACTCTACGTTTGGCCGGCAGCAGCTCCTGCTCTATTCTAGCGTCATGTTAAACCGGAGCATCCATTCTACGAACTTGTTTCTTCCTTGTTTGTTCTCTTTAACATCTTGCTGAACATGCGCAAACACATGTTCCACGAACGACCATGATGTGGCGAGATATATTCGACCTCGAGATACTGTCGTGTAGGCTCGAGGGTCCTATTAAGATACTCAACCGATCCCAATTTGGGGAAAGAATTGGCCAGTTGTACTTAAAGAATGCCATGGACTTACGCATGTTTTATCAGACCCTTGAATTGTATTGCAACCTGTTTTTCTCAGCATGCAATAAAAGTTTGAGCCGCATTAAATACGCAATGACAGGAGTTTCAACTTCGTCAAACTGCTGCAACAAATTTATAAGAATTGGCCGGCCGCGTGTATGCGTATGCTACTAGCTTGATTTGCCTATCCGTTTGTCTTCAATTAAAGGAGATGATTCTCCACTTTTCCTTTAAAAGTCACTCCCTCGCTTCGCCCTCTTCTCAATCCCGAAACATGATGGCGATGACATGATGATGAGCTCCATCGAGCGCTGCTTGATTGGCTGCGTGTTCGTCGTCTTCATGTCTCTTTCCGCTCCTGCTCTCTGCTCATCCGCAGACAGCATCGCTTCATGCCTGACCCGACACAACGTAAGCAACTTCACCACTTTCCCCGCCACTGAAAATGAGTCGGCACGGTACTATGAGCTGCTCAACTCCTCCATCCACAATCTGCGGTTTTCAGGCCCCACGGTCCCCAAACCGGTCGCTATTATCTTCCCCGGTAGCGTCGAGCAGCTTCAGAGTAGCATCGTGTGCTGTAGGGAAGGCGCATGGGAGATCAGAGTGCGGTCCGGTGGGCACAGCTACGAGGGGACTTCATGGGTAACCACCGATGGAGCCCCGTTCGTGGTCATCGACATGATGAATCTGAATCGGGTCCGTGTGGAACTTGACACCATGACGGCATGGGTCGAAGGTGGGGCCACACTAGGGGAGACCTACTACGCCATCGCAGAGGCGAGCGATGTCCACGGGTTTTCGGCAGGGTCATGCCCAACCGTGGGAGTGGGCGGACACATCAGCGGTGGCGGGTTCGGGCTACTGTCGAGAAAATACGGACTAGCTGCAGATAATGTGGTCGATGCGCTCCTGGTGGACTCAAGAGGGCGGTTGTTGGACCGCGAAGCCATGGGGGAAGACGTGTTTTGGGCGATTCGGGGCGGCGGAGGTGGCCTCTGGGGTATCATCTATGCCTGGAAGATCAAGTTATTAAACGTGCCACGAAAAGTGACAGGCTTCGTAGTCTCCAGGCCAGGAACAAAACACCAAGTAGCAACGTTGGTTGGCAAGTGGCAGCATATTGCACCGAACTTAGAAGACGACTTCTATTTGTCAGCTTTCGTAGGTGCTGGTTTGCCAGAGATGAGGACGATAGGGATTTCAGCTACTTTCAAGGGCTTCTTCCTGGGTCCAAGAACTGAAGCTGTCTCTCTCCTAAACCGGAAATTTCCGGAGCTCGACATTGAGGAACAAGACTGCAAGGAAATGAGCTGGATCGAGTCGATCCTGTTCTTCTCGGGGCTCGGCGATGGAAGCTCCATTTTGGACTTGAAAAACCGGTTCATAGACTACAAGCACTTCAAAGCCAAATCGGACTACGTGAGGTCTCCGATATCCTTGAGCGGGATCCTGGAAGCCCTGGACATACTTGAGGCAGAGCCCAAAGGGTATGTGATCTTGGACCCTTATGGAGGACTCATGCACAAGATAAGCGGCGAATCCATTGCTTTCCCGCACCGGGAAGGCAACCTGTTCACGATCCAGTACCTCGTCGAGTGGCACGAGAACGACAACGAGGTGAGAGACGGGTACCTAAATTGGATCAGAGGGTTCCACGATTCGATGGCGGCCCATGTCTCGAGCGGGCCGAGGACGGCTTATGTCAATTACATGGACCTTGATCTTGGAGTGATGGGACTGATCGATCCTAGTGCTGGTAACGATGACGCAGTGGAGATCGCCAGGGCGTGGGGCGAGAAGTACTTCCTGGGGAATTACGAGAGGCTCGTGCGAGCCAAAACGAAGATCGACCCTCTCAATGTGTTCAGGAATCAGCAGGGGATTCCTCCCATGCCTCCGGGTGGCGGTGCCAGAGCAGGACGCCTCGACGCGGCGAAATGAGCTTGACGGCGTCATCGGAGGCGGAGGAGAAGAGGAGGGAGATGAGGAGACTTTGTTAATGGTGATTTGATGCGTATGCACTTACAAGATGAGGGATGGGAGTGTTTCTGTTTGCACGAGGTTTGAGTCCTGTACGTGGTTTGTTCTTATGTTAGGAGTCTTACGTGGTTTGAACTTGAAAAAAAAAAAAAAACAACCACCTAGTGCCTCGAAGCTATAGAACATATGATTTACATCACAATACACACCTCTCAAATTAAGCTTTAGCCCAGTCGTATGAGCTACTCTTGATCAGCATTGTTGGATAGCATGTCATAGCTCCTAAGAAAGTATAATATGTGATGGGTTTCAAATTCTCTGGTTGAACATTAAATAAAAGTAGACACGCCGGCCTGTAAAAGAAAATTTGTTTAATATGATTAACATGTTAAATGATGTAACAATTACTTTATATACTTTGAGATTTCCCTACTCGGATATGTCATAGTAAGTACAATTTTGTAAGTTCATGCCATCATTATTATGTAGTTTGTTCAGATTTGGGTGACTCATGATGGATTAATTTTTCTAACCTAGAGAAGAACTAAGCTTTACTCGCTCAATTCAACAGCTCTCACTCAATTTTTTGCTAGAATGGAAAAAACAATGTCATCCATCAATTTCGGTCCAGTGATAATGGACAGAGCCTTTTGTGCAGGTACCAATAATTGCATTAAAAGAAACCTTCGAAGTGAAAGAAAGGGACGTAGAACTAAAAATAATTTCCGAAGCGAAGAAGCATAAGTAGAAATATTAAAAAAAAAAAAAAAAAAGTCCATACACGAAGATCCTTCTCCTTCCATCCACTCGGAACGAAAGGAAGATTTGGACAAAATTGATGAAAGGGAATATATGGATGAATTCAACTTTTAACAAGTATTATTAATTACGCCACGTGTAATGTCGATGGCCATAAGGGGTGGCTCGATGGTCATTGCCCTGGTCGGGGGCTTCTGAACATCCAAGCGTTGAGCTATTTTCTTGAGGATCGAGACACTTAGGACAGGTGGTGCATCGGAATTTCACATGGTTCCGGGATGAGAAACGAGTGGCCACCAACCAAGTGTAGCCCGACATTTATGGCACCAGAAGAAAGGAGAAGGAGGCTTATTACAAGATTACCCAAAAAAAAAAAAAAAAAAGGGTAAAAAGGAGAAATGGCGTGTTCTTGTGCAGCCAGCAATGGATTATTAACGAGCCAGTCCCTGCTGAAATCCCCGAGTCGCCGCCGTCCAAAGGTCGGAACTTTAGCGTTCCCGTCGATCAGAGCGTCGACCGAGAGCATGAGCGGCGTGGTGGAGAAGCTGGGCATCAAGGTCGAGAGGAACCCTCCCGAGCCTAAGCTCACCGAGCTCGGCGTCCGCAAATGGCCCAAGTACGTCGTCCTTCGTTTTTCTTTTTTCGGTTCGGGCTTCTGGGTTTTCCTCCTGTGTTGTTCTTCTTCGTGGGACTCGTCTTCTCTGGCTTTCCCGCTCGAATTCGTATGTGGGTGTCTGAATTTATGTTTCTGTCCCTTCTGGGACCGTCCCATTTCGCCGGCGCGGTTGAGAGCCCAGATACTCGGCGCTGCCCGAACGTGAATTTGTATTGTCGGCAGATGGTGCAGTGGGTCTTTTTTTTTTTCAAAAATCAAGTGATTGTGGAATTGAGGTAGAGCCTTGGAAACTATTAGCTTGAAACTTTCTTCATGTGGTGGTGCGGAATGGGAAGAGTAAGGTGTGGACGGTTGCCGGTGAACGAAGTATGGAACCATCTTGCTCTAAGATCAGTATGGTGTTGCCTTAGTTTTCATCGTTTCAAGATCTTCTTAATTTCACGATAGGAGGGTTCTTTATGTTCGACCCATCTTTGTATCGCGATGGTTAAATCGATCTATCGCCAGATGGGTTCACGATATGCAGCAGGGGCCGTAGCTACTCTTTTGCTCTTGTGCAATGATTGGTACGTTACAGTAAATGAAGAGAGGAGAGTTTTTAAGAAGGTCGCCCCCTTTAGTCTATTCCCGACGTTTGGACAGATACTGAACTGGTTGGAGGCCTCGCGAGGGCTAATCTACTACTTGACTCATAATCGTTTAAAGCATTACTGGACATAGAATAAAGAAACCGAGGTTCTCGAAGAGTTGGCTGATATATCTGAACAAGTGTACACTGGAACATACTGAGCTTCAATCCTATAGGCACGATATGCACAGGGTAGCTCCACCATTTTGTGCTTTATGAATTCTTCCAACGCTATATTGGTTTTTTTATAAGCAGAGACGCTTTGGTGCTTGATACTTACGTTTCAGCCCACAAAACTGTCTGATAGTATAGACCAGTTGGGTTTATGGGTTGACAAGACATACTGTTTGTCTCTAGTTGCTCATAATGTCTTTTTACTGTGAATTCGCTTATTATTTTATTGTGTTTGATTGAATTGTCTTGATTGATTTCATAGGAGGATGCGACTTCAGTCTGATGGTATATACCAGTTGGGTTTATGGGTTGACAAGACATACTGTTTGTCTCTAGTTGCTCATAATGTCTTTTTTACTGTGAATTCGCTTATTATTTTATTGTGTGATTGAATTGTCTTGATTGATTTCATAGAGGATATGACTTCAGTCTGATAGTATAGACCAGTTGGGTTTATGGGTTGACAAGACATACTATTTGTCTCTAGTTGCTCATAATGTCTTTTTTACTGTGAATTCGCTTATTATTTTATTGTGTGATTGAATTGTCTTGATTGATTTCATAGAGGACATGACTTCAGTCTGATAGTATAGACCAGTTGGGTTTATGGGTTGACAAATCATTCTGTTTGTCTCTAGTTGCTCATGATGTATTTTTTACTGTGAATTCGCTTAGTATGATTGAATTGTCTTGATTGATTTCATAGAGGATTATAACTTCATTTTCGCCGTTCTATCTTTGTTAAGACAGAACTGGTAGCTGGAAATCACCGGCATTGTCATGGCACTTTTATCACTTCCATTTTTGTGACTAATTAGCATGAAGATCCGTAGCTGTCTGCTCTCATCACAAGTTGCTTTAATCTAACCTATGTTTTTGTTGGGTTGGACCAACAGGTGGGGTTGCCCTCCAAGCAAATTCCCGTGGACATATTCCTCCAAGGAGACTTGCTATCTTCTAGAGGGAAAGGTGAAGGTCACTCCCGAAGGAGCAAATGAGGCTGTGGAGATTGGCGCTGGTGATCTAGTTGTGTTCCCAAAAGGAATGAGCTGCACTTGGGATGTCTCGGTCGCTGTCGACAAGCACTATAACTTTGAGTAGATATACCCTTTGGATGGAGCATGCTTCGCCTCTTACTTAGAGAGAGGTCCACGTAATGCTGTTTCCAAGATATGGCTCAGAGAAGCAACATTAAGTTATTAGACAGTCGTGTTGTGCTATGAGGTCTCTGTGTTCTTATGGTATCTTGGCATGTTAACTGAGTACGGCTATCTTTAAAATCTTCTATCTTGGCTCTAATTTTCCAAATTTCTTCCCTCAGTGTTGTGAAAGCCCTTGTTTCTTGGCTTGTTTCGAAAATTTCTCTATCTTCTTCCTTGTACCGAACCATCTGTTCCTTCCGGGTGGGAGGTTTGGCTACATCATCATCATCATCAAGTTGGGGGCTTCATCAGCAACCCAACATAATTTAAGAAATGCATAGAGAGAGGAGGGGTGGAATTGAGGGAGGTTGGGCTGCGGCAGCATTCCCCTGCGAGAGTTTCGAAATCTTGATCGCATCGGCAAGTACATCAAAATTAAATCACTGCAACATTCAGGGTTCCGTGCCCAAATTGTCATCTTCGTTAGTCAGAGATAGCTGTGCCATTCTCTCAGATCGCGGCTAATGCCATGCCACCCCTCCCGATCAATAGTAGGCAAACCAGAGTAGCTGAAGAGGGGCTGCGACAGCACATTGCCGCAGCTCCTTCGGCGCTGTTCAGGGATCTTTTTGAACGAGTGTTTCGAACCATAGTCGTTTAGAACCAAATGGAAGCATACGCAAGCACAAGCACGATTTCGAATTTCAAGCAAACTATTTTGAAATAACTTGTGGGGGTCGTTTCTCAGACTCTTCAGTGGAACCTAAGATGGAAAAAGATAGGATTTTGTTAATACTTCGCTTTTTCTCAGACATGCTTTTAGCGGACCAATCGTTCGGAAGTCTCGAAACGTTACAGTAAGCGAAAATAAAAGGAAATCTCTTGCGATTGGCTCGTTGCCACCTTCTTTATAAAGACAAGATCAAAATGCGTGATTCTCTCCGAGCAGTAAGATCTCCTCCGTGAATGGCGTCGTACTATTTCCCCTCCAAATTCCACCCTCTTTCGCTGCTCGCTCTCTCCGCTCTGCTCCTATCCTGCCTGGTTCTCACGGTGCCCAGATCGAAGAAAGTGGCCATGTCTAAAGCGGCGGCAGGAGAAGAAGACGCAAGATTGGTGACGGAGATTCATGGTGTTAAGATAGAGAAGAATCCTCCTCAGTCCAAACTCGACGAGCTTGGCGTCGCCGATTGGCCCAAGTACGCTTTCTTTTTATTTATTTTCTTGTTTCTTGAACCAGCGATGATCTCGTGTCGACTGCTGATGTTGTATCTGCGTAAAGTCTTCTGGGCACTTGGGTTTATGTTATCAGTTCCTGCTCGGGCTGAATCGTCTTCTCGTTCTTGATTTCATTTTGTTCTGGTTTTCTGTCACTTTGGAGAAATTTAGGTTCAGTGGTTAATATGTAGTGATGTTGCAATGAAGAAGCCGCTTTGAAGTTTTGCTCTGTTTCTTTCGGCTCCTTATGCTCGTAGTTTTATGGAGAAAGCTCCTTTCTTTTTCCTTTTTTTTTCAGCCCACAACCCGAACCTTGCTGGAATCCTGTGATTGAAAATGGTGGCAAAAGCAAGAAACATGAGATATTCTAAATTCTGTGTGTGAGAGAAGCATTTGGGCCATGCTGTGATTTTAGCTCATCAGAGAGGAAGGACTTAGATTTAAGGGTTTTCAAACACTTTTAAGGATGAACATGTTATGTTACAACATTATGAGTATGACAGAGCTTTTCTTTCTCGTCTTTGGTTAAACCATCAAGTACATGAGCAACATTACAAATAACCCATCTTCCCCTTGTTGTGTTTCCTAGTCCTGAGTTTGTGTGGCTCTCAATCAAAATGGAAACTTGCCCTGCTTAATGCAGGAACCATTGGACTATTTCCCGTGGCTTGTGCTTTGAATGTTTCTTGTCCCCATAAATGTTCTGCTCTAGCAGACAAAATATATGAATGAAGTCGCACCACAGAATGAGACACCTCCTTTTTGCCAGCCTCGGTCTAGCTCAACACTTCCTACTCAAACATTATACTCTGGTAAATTTGAAAATGAAAAATGAAAAGCCCGTAAGTTTTAGCTAAAGAATGATATGTTAATGATCATGATGATGACTCCTCATACATCCAGGAAGATTTCCTTTTGTCTTTTCTCGGACTTCTTGTTCTAGGAATAGCTGCAGATCTAAATCCACTGTACTTGCTATATTCACGATCTGCCCTATCCAGTAACTGCAAGGCCTTTTGCTTCTAATTTGAAGAGTGGGACATTGGCCATTAATCTTTGGTACAAATTCCCCTCCTCAAGGATTTAAGTTTCATAAGACTAGGCTAGCGAGCCAGGCAAACCTAGGGTTGAGTTCTCCCTTAGGTACCTTAGTGTTAGTAAATCAAGGCTTAACCTGATCAGTGTTTGTGCTTAGTCAACTATATCATTAAACACTCATTACCAAAACTCAGTGTAGGGTACCTCATGTTTCATTTTTGGAATTCGTCGTGTTTCTTTTAGGAGGCCAACTGGACTTTATCGTGTTTATCTGTCTCAATCTCTGTGCATGTCCACAAGCAATATCATATCACCTAGTGCGGTGATTGGACATGAGGAACATGAATTGTTACGGTTTGTGTCTGATCCTTTGCCTATGAAAAGTCAGCTTCAGTCAATTTAACAAGATATTGGACTTAACACCAGAAGTGCGACTACATAGTGCAATATGAGAAACAATTATATTCCGAGGTGCTTGACTTAAAATTATGAAGAAGAAACCTTTGGTCATCATGTCTTACTTATAGATGAAGTTAATGCTCGAGTCTGAAGTGATCTGCATTCTTCTAGAATACCCTGTTCCCCTTTTTTTCTCTTTTGCCAGCACGAGAAGTGCTAGCATTCTGCTAGAGGTGCTTGACTTAAAATTATGAAGGAGAAACCTTTGTTCATCATGTCTTACTTATAGATGAAGTTAATGCTTGAGTCTGAAGTGATCTGCATTCTTCTAGAGTACTCTGTTCCCCTTTTTTCTCTTTTGCCAGCACGAGAAGTGACTGGAAAGCTCAAATTTTCATCCTTGTTTTTGAGTTTTTTTTTAAGAATAAAATAGTGTTACAGAAAACTAAAGAACATTAGAATTTGTTTTGCTTATTCTTCAACTAATTGTTTCTAAACCTCAGTGACAAAGAAAACTCAAGTGGTTTTTCAAAGCCGGACAATTCCAAAGCAAGCCTCCTTGAGTGAAACAGCGAGAGAATTTGCATTTCTGTCCACTTGCAGCATTCATCCAATTAATTTGGTTATACTTTATTGTGCAAGATCTGCCAACGCTGGGTTGATTATAAGAGGGGCGATGCATTTGCAAGACGTAAAAAATCTAGAGCCGTTGTCATTTGACGTACGAAAGTAGTGTTGGCAATTCTATACTGTGAATCAAATCTTGTTCTGGGGTTTGTATTGTTATGATGGCTTATGAAATAAGTCTTGTATAATGCTGGAGAAAAAGAGTAATCAGAGGGCAGGGAGTCAATATTCTCACTAAACATCTTGATGCGTGATTATATCAGTAGCTTACGATGATGATGTGATATGACCAGGTGGGGATGCGGTCCGAGTAAGTTCCCGTGGACCTTCACATCCACGGAGACGATGTACTTACTGGAAGGGAAGGTGACAGTGTATATAGACGGGCATGATGGATCTTTCGAAATCGGAGGCGGGGATCTGGTTATATTCCCCAAAGGTATGAAGATTGTTTGGGATGTCGTTGAAGCTGTGAACAAGCACTACAGCTTGGAGAAGAACTAAGGATTTCGAACTCTGTCGGTAACTTCATGCGTCTGCAAATCTAATATCTGCTTACTAGGAGGCACTAGATTTCAATCGCTGTCAACTGAAGGAAGAACATATTGGAGACTTGACTACCAAATATTCATATTATCATCTTGTATTGAAGCTTGAACAAGTTTTCGCTACTTTCTATTCAAGGTTCTTCCTGAGCTTACAGGATGAAAAATCTTGTACTGTTCTGTTAATTGTCTTGTTCCTTCGGCGAGATTTGCTTAGATAATGCTATGCAACATCTACATGATGATATTGTCAAGTTCTGGTTCGTTATAGCATTCAAGAAAAGATTGTATGCAAGGCTCTATAACTGCGGCATTAAGCCAAGCCATCAAGCTCTGTGAATAGTTAAACCCTGTCCTGGCAGGCTGGCATCAAATTTTATTTTGGGCATAGGTTGATCTTAAATGGTAAAAAGGGAAGATTTACATGTGTCGTGTCGAAGTGATGAAATGTTGGGCCCTGGGAAGAAATCGGAGGACAATCTTTATGGAACTACCGAGGAGAAATACACTGCCTGAGCAAGAACGCGGCCAGAATTTTCCACCGGTTAAACCCCCTTTAATTGCAATGAAAGTTTTATACAAGGAGCGGCTCAATTAACAACGCTCAATGATTTGCTTATCTTCACTAAATTCCTATTTCCTATTGAAATTGAACTGAGCTATTTGTCGTCTACAGTGGTATAAATACACCCAATCATGAATTCCCCAAACGGCAATGGGTTTTATAGCCACATTTATCTATTTGCGGTAATAACCTCACAAGCTCACGGCCCTCGATGATACATCCGATTCGGCATCCTGCATCTCACCTTCGGGTGCATCCACATTTGCCTGGAACAAGCATACAGGAATGAGAACTGATTTGGGCACAGCATAAACGCCATATCTGAGAAACAAATCCAGTAAAAAGCAGACTGAACAAAAATAAATTCAAATCAAGTGTTGAAGGTCAATAAGGGCACGTTTGGTAACCATTCTACTCTTGAGAATAGTTTTTAATCAAATATAATTTTTTCTGATTCTGCTCCCAGGAATAATTTCTGAGCAAAAGAATACGCTTGCTAACTGTCCAAAATTTTTATTCCCGGTCTAAAAATACATTTGATAAAATTCTTAAATTTTTTGCTAATACTTTTACTATTTTTTTCTTTTGTTTATTTTCCCTTTTTTTTTTTTCTTTCTCTTCCTCCTCCTTTGTAGCTAGTCGCCAGTGGCTGGCCAGCAACCTACTGGGCGAGGTCTGGCAAGATCGCACGCCATGGCAAGGCGTTGCCGGGGCCAGCGATGCTTTGGCCAGCCCCGGCCAAAGGAAAGAAGAAGAAAGGGAAAGAGAAGAAGAGAAAAAAAAAAAAAATAGAAACTGATTCTATCGGAAACAAGAAGTTATTTTTTTATATTTCTTGATTCTAATCAAAATCTATTCCCGGGAAAAAAAAAAAGATTTTTGTTCCGGGGACAAAAAATTTTTGTTCTTTTTTTTATCCCGGGAACAAAAGAACAGAATCAGACACTATTCCTAACAGGCCCAGACCACATAAATCTGTAGAATCATACCGCTGAGTTTTGAAATTTTGTTTCAGCAAGGTAACGCTCCAGCGCATTGTCTCCCCGAAGAATCTTTCCTCCAAATCCCAGGGCTTCAATTGAACCTACAGATTCCTCATCTACGACAACAGCATCCACTCTCTCATTTCCCGTCTTAATGTCAGGGATCTGCAATGTGTGAAAGGCCAATAGCTAAGAAACAGCACATAACTAGAACAGGTGCCTGTGATTGCCATGATAACTCTTCGTTATACCTCATACATTGCTTCTGTCAAAATGCTTTCAAGGATGGCCCTTAGACCTCTGGCACCAGTATTTTTTACCATTGCTTTCTTAGCAATCAATCTCAGCGCCTTTTCTGTAAAATGTAGCCTGACCTGAAAGGGTAAGAATATAAGAGGACAAATGATATTGAAATTACTCATATCGCTATATCTACTAGATTAATCTCCTAGTTTTCTTTTCTTGCTTTGCAAGAAAGTGGATTGTGTGCGCACATGCTGGTATGCTTGGCTGAGGGGGAAGGGGCTCAAATGAAGATAAATGAGAGGAAGACTCACATTATTCATGCTGAACAATTTCTTGTACTGCTTGCCAAGAGCATTTCTTGGTTCTGTGAGTACCTGTAAACAAAACCATTTTAAAAATGAAGCAAATGACCAGTAGTTTATGTTGTTACATTTCTAAAGCTGAACTAGATCACTGAAGTACTTCATGTAAAGAGCAGACTCCAACTAGGATGCAAATATCATGGTCAATAAAAATACTCAAATCTGCAGAAAGTGCCATAATCTTTAGGCTCAAGTGGTTCTCTAAAGTTGATCAAAATAAAAATAACAATCAAAATAAAAATTAAAAGTGGTTACTCCAGATGGGATCCATCAAAAAATAGTCCTGTGAATGGTTTTGCCGAGAGAGGCCAGTTCAATCTCCCAACATCAGTACAATTTGAAATGAAACAAGTAATTGAGAAAATAGAATATGAAGTCTGTATATAAATTTCTTCAATTTAATCATGGACCATTGAAAAGTATAAAATTACTTAATTTGTAATCACATAATTTTCTGAACTTGTTTGAAGTCACCAATCATTTAGATGTTACTATGGTAAAATGTAATCATTAGCACGCAACTTTATTTCTTTGACAATACTATTTTTTTTCCCACTTTCCATCTTATTTGGCAGTTGTTCTTTTACTTTTCCTGTTCAAATATATTATAAGGAAATTGACAAGCTGATTTAACCTGATGCAACCCATTGATCAAATGGGATGGCTTTGACCAATTTTCTACAAGCCAATTTTCCCATCTGCATGCACCATTCAGCCAGTGTCTTTCCAGCCAAAGATGCTCTAGTTACACAAAACTATGGAAACAAACACCACGATTCATTCACAGATATCTATCATATTAATGGGTTAACACCATTTAAAACTAAGGTATGGCAAGGTTTTCATCACATTATACAGATTCTACTGAATTGTAGTTCAATATCGCTGGGCTAGGCAGATTTTACTCTATTACATGTCTGCACTAAAATGTACAGACAGAATTAACATTCAAATTACTCAAGCTTGTCATGAAGTATTGTCGATGAGGGCTATCGTTTACTTTGAAATCAGCAAACAGGTTAGCACAAAGGACTTTGAAATAGTAATAATTAAAAGAAGACATCAAATCAAACCCACAGGCTAATAAAATGGTATTATGATCCAGATTATGAAAGTTGAAAATGGTTAAACACATTTCGCAAGTATCAAAAAGGTTACCTGAACGAGTTGGTCTTCTGTCAGAGCTGACAAACTGACTAAGATTGGAAAGCGTCCAATAAACTCTGGGATGAGGCCATATGCAATAAGGTCAGCACTTTCCACCTGAAAACACAACAGAAAATTTTCAAGAGAATATTATGATTGGGGGAATTAGGAGGATCATGAAAATTAATACAAGAGAGACAGTGGAGAGCAGCAATTTATTTTCTGCAAAGAAGAAAATGAAACAGTGCTTTGCCATACTGATTCAAGTAAAGACGAAGTCACTGCAGCATTTGTTACTCCACCAGCTCTCATGTTAGCACGAACAGGTGCTCCAAAACCGATGGAAGAATCTTGCCGCCTGGTAAAGCATTAAGTAATTAAATACTGCAATCAACAACATGGACAGAAAAATTCAATTCACCAAAGGAATGATGTCAAAAGTTATTACCTTTCTGAAATGGTTTTTTCTAAATCGACAAATGCACCACCACAGACGAAAAGAATATCTTTTGTGTCAATCTGAACATAAATTTTTCATAACAATTAGAGGAAACACTAAAAACTTAATATAAACATGGAACCACTCAAATCCTAGAGTTCTCTGATGCAGAGTAAGATTGATAGAGGACCAAAGCAGGTAAAGGGACTGCATTTGAGTTGCTCTTTATAGAAACTGTGAAATCTGGCAAAATGAAACAAGCATAAAGAAAATACTAGAGGTGAGTGATAGAGCATGCAACCACTCAAATCCCAAAGTCTCTGATGCACAACAAAATGAAGAGAAGACCGAAGCAGGTAAAATGACTGATAAAATAGATAAGCCTACAAAAATAGAGGTAAAGAGACAATATTCTATTGAAACCACACTAAGAAAATAAGCAAGTTTTCAGCTAATTTGCAAATGAGTTGGCTCTCACATGATGCCTACTTTTGAAATCTGTAGTCTGAGTGAAATAATATTGTGTTCATTCTGCAAAAGAAAACTTGATATGAAGACATTTCTGAAGCAGTCCAATTCCACCACAGAAAACACAGCCACCTTTACAAATAGTGAACCTTATCAAGGGTCACAAAAGTAGCCATACACAGCTGTCCTATATGATATATACGGTGACTACAAGACATGAAAAGCCTGAAAGCGCAACCAGGAGATGAAGCAAAAATAGATCACAACAGAAGGGCATATTCACAGCAGAATACCTGTATGTTATCACCTCGGGGATGCTTCCTCGCACCCTTCTCAGGAACATTTACTATCTGGAGAACAAAAAAAGTTGTTAAAAACAGGAAGAGGTGGACAAGCTCCCTTTTGCCTCTGAAGCAACATGAATAGCTTGGGCATACAAAAATCGCATTCTGTATCTTGAACACGTGTCTAATGCAATGAAATCTAAATATCAGGCTATGATGGGTAGGACAATTCCATTTTTGAGGTATGCAGTCCTTCAACAGTTCAAAGATGCTTTTGTAACATTTTATCAAGTAGAGTAGGAGTGTCATAGCTTCTATAAAGATGCTAATGGTTAAGAACTCATATACAACCACCGAGACAATTAAGAGGTACTCAGAGTTCTTATTTGTGTTCCTAAAATGCCAATAGGATGTTCTGGCAGTGACAGTTCTCCTCTCTATATGCAAGCTTGACCACAGAAAAGAATGACAAGAAAGGTGAATTATTTTGCAAACAATTATGCGTATTAGCCCTTATCATTGGCAACAACAGCACACCTTTGGTGCTTGATATTTTAGCGCATTCACATACTTAATAGGGCCTCTTTGGGATGGTCTTATGTAGCTTTTGCCTGATATATTTCAATTTAACCGTGGCTTTTCACTTTAATTTCAACTACTACTATATTTTGGGGGGTTATGATCATAGATATTCTTTAAATTTTTGGCTTTTGTTCCAAAATAATGCGAATGTAAACCAAAGTATGCTTCAATAAATCAAAAGCACCAGCCAGAAGATAAGAACTTTTGCATCCAGCTTTAACAAAGTTTTTTTATGGCAATCAACAAGAAGGATTTATACCCAAAAGCCCAAAGGATTTTTGAGGAATCGACAATTACAGCAATCTTTATTGAGATTACTTTCACCACATATCCACTCATACAGATAATGTGCAATTATTTCAAAAAGGGCGTGCAATTTGCAGACCTCATTTAATGGGATTCAAGAAAGCATGAACGGGAAGAGAATGTTCCTTGGCAAATGTACTACAGTATACAAGGTACTACTATTCTACAAGAAAGCATCATGTGACTTACTGTTCCTTCCAGCATCTTAAGCAAAGCCTGTTGAACCCCTTCACCAGAAACATCTCTGCTGATATTTAAACTTTCAGCCTGCAATCAAACTTCACAGTAAAGACAGATGGCTTGCAAAGTAGAACTAAACGGAATAGTCATGAAATAACCCAGAAACCTTCTTAGTTATCTTGTCAACTTCATCAATGTACACCATTCCTTGCTGAGCTGCTTGTACATTGAACTCTGCTACCTAGAGGAAAATTCAAAAACATCATAATTGACAACTTCTTTCATAATTTTACTAAAGGAAACTGACAGATGCAAGACCATAATAAGTACAGATTTAACAGGAAAAACTACATATTATGGAAGCTCCGACACAACTTATAGAAAAATGACAACTCCATCTACCAATTATGCAAACAAATATAGAACAAAACTCACTGTTGCAAATATCCACTACTAAATAACACAAATCCCTTCACCAGAATTACCATCAGCACATTCATTAGATCCTTTTAAGCATTTCAAACTATTATATTGGAGTTAGTCATATCCAAATTCGTTACTTGTATCAGACAGAAGAAAACGTGACATAAGCTGATATCACATAAAGTAAGCAGCTATGCCTACACTGAGACAGGGACCGATGATGCCACCAGATTGATAGAACTGAAGAAGGAATCGAAAGAAATCAAGTGCAAAAAGCAACAGCAACTTAACTACAAATCTTGAAGGGATAGAGACATGAACTCACCGTGAGCAGCTTATACAGTATTGACTCCACATCTTCTCCAACATAACCAGCCTGCAAAAGTAATCCCATTTTGTGTCTGAGTAAAAGATGTTGAGCCTAGACCAAGAGCAGCACGGAAAAGCTAAACCAATCTCGATTTCAGCACTTAATATTATCACAAGAAGAATGTCTCGACTTTACCTGTGTGAGAGTCGTTGCATCAGCAATGACAAAAGGCACGTTCACAAAACGAGCAAGTGTTTTTGCCAATAATGTCTTCCCTATTCAGGAGTACGCAAGTCAGAGGCGCATGGTGAGAGAGGTAATGAAAACAACATAAAATGGCACTTAGCAAGCATTCATCGCATGCCCAGACCAGAGGCGCATTATTTGACAGAAGCTATCATACCCGAGCCTGTAGGGCCCATCAAAAGGACATTGCTTTTCTCTAGCTCCACATTATCATCATCATCTAATGTTTCTGGGACTCCTGACTCTGCTCCTGACCTAGTAATAAAAACACTAGATCAATTTCAAATCATTATAACAAAGGTAGTATGACAGAAACTGTAGCCAAAATGCACGTCTCAACAGTTTACACATGCAATGTTCACAATGCTTATTGTCTGTAGATTTGGTTGAGCCAGTACCAACAAACATTCGCCCAACAAACTGACTAGTAGATGGCATACATGGCGATGTCACAGCAATCAAATGTTATATATTGCAGGACCACCATTTCTTAAAAATCTATTGATGTGCCAACCCATAAATCCAGCCTAACAGAAGTAATTGAGATTCAAATTTTGCTATGAAATTGCTCGAAGGAAAAGAGAGGCCAAGAATAGCTAACCCTTTTTGGGAGGCAAGGTATATTCTTTTGTAGTGGTTATAAACAGCCACAGAGAGTACCTGCGGCATAGGCACATACCATCTGCGTTAGCTTCTAATAGAATACAAGGTTCACAATACAAGTCCAAATAGTCTTATTAGTGAGAAGACCTTAAACCATATCTTCTACCTGCGAACTGAACTTCATATCAAAGAAAAAACATTCAAAAACATGCATGTAAACTGAATTACTCTTTTCCTTGCTCCAGTTGATGATTTGCTTATTGAATAACTAACAGAGGAAAATCATTTTGAATCCATCCATGCAGAAACCTCAAGGGGAAATTAGTTCTACAAGAGATCCTATTAGTACAGACTGAAACCAGTGACTTGGTTTGCTCGATGACTAATTTTGATTAGCTTAACCAATACAATCATGACCATAATAATGTCATCAGTGACGATTACTAAGCTCACATCAAGATGCCAAGTAACAGCCACTAATCTTTTAGGAGAACTAGGAGCAAATGACATATACCATATCAGTAATCCACATGAAGAACCCATCTGAGGAGTTCAATTAAACAACCGTTTAGCATTGGTGAAAGGGAGGGAGAGTCATCAAGATTCCTAGTCCTATTTGCAATTTGAAGAACTATCCTACAGTGGCTAGGATATGCAGCAAATCAAAACAGATGGAAGAGAATTAAATAAGAGAACCAGAATATGATGTCCCACCGGATCAAAGATGTCAGATATATGCCTGAAACTGAAATGTCGTCCAAATGTGAATCATGGAGAGCTAATAAAGCAAGATCTAACGCAGTGTTGCATACTTTGCCCAAGGTCTCTAAACTCTAAAGTAAATCAACCGGCAACTCATGAATGGCATTAAGAAGATACTGAGATAATGATAACACGTAAGAATAATAAGACATAACATTATAATGCTGGACTTTCGGCATCAACAAAAAATTTCCCACCTTTTTGGCTCTTTCTTGGCCAATGACAAACTTGTCAAGGCCCTTGCAAATCTCCTTTGGCGTGGGCAAATCCTTGCCCAAATTTGCCCCGCCCCATCCGCTCTTCTCCCCACCATTTCCACCAGCAGCACCTCCACTGCTGCCACCAGAGCCACCTCCACCGGGGCCAGTGGCACGGATCACATTGACCCCAGGTGCAAACGGTGGCCCTGGCGGAGAATGCACAGCCAACCCGTTCCCGGCAGGTGGGCCTGGAGGGGGCGGCCAATTCTCCGGCGGGTCCCCACTGTAGGACCTGAGAGTCTCCCAGAAGGAGAACCGTAGCTTATTATTCACAAAATCATTGTACCCACCACCACCCCTATTGTCCTCATCGGAATTAGCACCAGCACCATTACTAGAATTCCGAGGACCGCCGTTCTTGTTCCTCTTCTCGGCGCCGTTATTGTTCTTGTTCGTGCTCGCCACCCTCCCAATCTCGACAAAGCTGCCCTGAAGAGGGGCAATCCGGTACGGATGGAAGTAGTAAGCACTCTTACAATTGGGGCACAAATTGACGGCCTGGTAACCACCCGACGCGGCCTTGGCGACGCCGCCGCCGCCGCCGCCGCCGCCGCCGCCGCTATTGTGCTGGGCGAAATTCTGATCGAGATTAGGCGAGAAGTGACGATTGGAGAAGAGGAGATCCATACTCTTGGAGCACCGGGGGCAATTGGCCTCGGCCCGGATCTTGCGGTGGCGGAGGTCGTCGGAGCCGCCGTGGTCCCACTTGTAGCGCTCCTGGACGCCGATGAGGGATTCCCGGCGGCGGTGGGAGGCGAGGTTGAGGTAATTCAGGTGGGTGGAGATGGCGGAGACCTGCATGTAACGGTGGTGCTGCGGCGAGGAGGTGGAAGAGGAAGAAGAAGACGACGACGAAGACGAGGTGGGACGGGTCAGGCACTTGGAACCCACCAACCCTTTGAGCTTCCTCCATCTCCATATCGTCGGAGACATAGTAAGATTGCAGATAGCTTTTCTGGGTCGCTGTCACCGAGCGAGATGGAGGGGAAGATAGAGAGAGAAAGAGAGAGGGAGGGATTGGGATCTGGAGAAAGCTTATGGGTAATATATAAAATGAGCAGCAGTTGCAGGGGAATAGATAAAGTAATCTAATTTATATGGAGTCCCATGATGGGGAAGCGTAGGCAGCGAATTGCATGAACAAATAGAATTGTATTTTAAGAGAGAGAGCGAAGGTAGAAGAAGCGAAACCGCGCTGTCTCAGTTTGCTTGAAGCTTATGGTTTCGGAGGGAAGAGAAACGCATGACACCCACGTCTCTCGATGCATCGCCATTTCTCTCTCTCTCTCTCTCTTCTCTCTCTTCTTCTCACCCAATCCACAACTTGTCCTAGAAAAAATGGTGTCCTCAGCGCTTGCTGTCGCCGGCGTGGTTCGCGTTTTCACTGTTTCCTCGGCTTTGACCGCATCGCTCGCTCGCGCGTTTATCCACTCGGCCTTTCGCCGCTCTCGTTTCGCCTGCTTTGTCGGGCCGAACCGGTCGGCTCTCACCTTAGACTTCAAGCCCAAGACAAGGAAAAATTCTTGCATCCACGTGATTCATCTCGACCGCAGGATTGGGAGAGGTGAAATCTACGGAGCACACATGTTAAAAGAAGGTTTCGCATATGGAGGGTTGTTTCAAGAAAACCTCGTAATATAATTTTTTTCTGTCTCAATCAAATCCATAAAGATTTTCCATTTTGTCTCAGTTTTAATTTGTTCTAAAAAGAGTTAAAGGCTCGATTTATTTCACAAAAAATAATTTTTGAAAAAACATCGTTATCATTTTCCATTATTTGAATCATTTGAAAAAATGAGTCAACAGAAAAATGAGCACCAAAATTCCAACGCTCATTCCTAGGCCTAAGGCAATGGGGTAAAAACTGGACGTTAAGGCCAAGACCTCAATGCTTGAGCTTAGCTCTATTGAGTCCATACTCAAGAACCCAATTGTTGGGCCCCAATCCATCGAGGTCAAGCTCGAGTTCATTGAAGTTGTGCCCCAGACCAATGGCCAAGAACTCAACTATAATTACTCGGTCCAATGAGGGCGATGAGTGATCACGAAGACCATTGGGCTTGGATAAAAAGCAACTCTTGAGAAGCTTTTAGAATTGATAAACCGAATTACATACCAAACAATGAGAGGGTGCATCTAGGATATATATATTGGAATTAATTCAAAGGATGCACCTTTAGCTTTGCTTTAGAACTCTAAGGTTCAATATAGAGTACTATCAGGATGAGTGACATCTTGGAAAAGTGCTTGCCTATATACCAAAATATAAAATTGTAAGAGTTCGTATGATACGGACCAAAATGGAGAATAACTCGAGTGAGTTAATCTAGAGTGTCATATCATGCCTATGTCAATTAAGGCTAGGCTTGTACTCGGGACCCCAATTGCCCACACCAATATTAGAGTTTCAAGCTGGACCTCGATTGACTCAGGACAAAGCATTGGGGTCTCAATCTCGTGCGTTGAGGTTTGGGGCCTCAATGGACTTAAGCCCAAGCACAAGGGTACCCAAGAGGGGCTCCAAGAGGTGGGTACTGGCACCAAGTTCTCGAGTTCAATTTCAAATGATCTAAGACCAATGTCAATGCTTTTGCCCAATAGTTGGGATTAAGGCTTGAGATGCCAGATTCCATAACTATTTGTGCGTAAGACAGTAGTGCCTAAATAGTGTATCCTTATTTAGGAAAATCACATTTAATTTTCTGATTTTCCTTACAAAACGACAAGCAAAGCTTTTTAGTTCCTTTTTAGATGTCAGTTAAATACTGAAAAATATTATTTTATTTTTTGAAAAAATAACTTTTCAAAAAACATAGAGAGCACTTGCAAATTAAAATTTATTTTATTTGGTCTGACTCCACCTAGCGTCGTCGCCACCATTAGAGTGACTAATCAAGGGCAACAATGGCGATTGACACATGGCGGTGCCATCAGTCTACAGGCCTCTACGGCGACTCCTGGTGGAGGATACGGCGGCAACAATGATGATAGCCTTCAATGAAGCTTAACATTGAAGAATCGCTAGACCAGCGGTCAGACCAACGATGAATGTATAAGATGGTGATTCCACGGAAGGCTCGATATAATAGGTAACTGAATAAAAGGAGTTCCTAAACTAAAATAAGAGGAGATCCCCGATTTGACGAGATTTATTCAATAAAAATTTTGATCAATTTTACTAGTAAGTTACATTAGAAAACGCGACTAAGCACCGTTTGACAAAGCAATAGCATTATAATTACGTTGTATAATCTAAAAGCATTCTAAATTTCAATCTCACCTCCAATTGCTGTGGTTCGCTTTAGTGGTCAAATAATTAATTTGGTATAGGGATGAGGCGCATGATACATTCAATTCTCCATCCGTCATCCATCCAAGTTTCAATTCACATCTTACATGGTCCAGCGACTAAAATGTTATCATGTACATTATAGGTATGAACTTTCATCGCAATTGGCATGCCATGTCATAAATGAGACCCTACTTAAATCTTGATTTGACTAGTCGATTAGGTTGGACCGTTAACTTGCCACCAAATTTATAGGGGCATGAGCAAGTCAAACTATTCATGAGCTACTCAAGTTCGACTACACGAACACAGCTCGATCCTTTCCAACTTCTATTCGAGTTCGAAGAGCTTTTTTTCCTTTTTTCTTTGTTTTTTTTGCCCTGTGAGTTTGAATTGCTCGAGTACTTGATTAAACAAAGTTAGAAATACTTGGCTCAAGTAGTTAACGAGGGCAAGGGGATGAAACAAAACACTCTCACTTCTTTTAATTCTTTAGTTTCTGCAAATAGAAGATTTTATGTATATATGGAGATGTTTAATAGTTACATTCCAGTATTGAATTGTTAACTCCCTACAAACAACTTTGATGTAAAATAAAAAATAAAAAAATTGACGCTAATAAGATTGATGCGATTAACTACACATTGATTGTGTCCAATGAGTCAAGTCAATGTTGATAAGAAAGTGCTAAAACCATTGAGATAAATAGGAATCTCTTGAGACTAGCCCTAGTAATAAAGCAAAGTTACCGAATCAAAAAAGTGAGGATCGACTGTGAGTATTGACTAAGCAATAAAGCACGTTGGTCATCGACAAGAGAAAGAGTGAATACTATTTTGAGTAGTATGCGTGTTTTAAGGTTATTATGAATACTACTAACAATCAAACACCATTATTGATTGTGAGAAGTCATAATTGACCGTCAGAACAATTTTTTCCTATGATAGTTGAGCTGATGTTAATTAAGTTAAAATAGCATTAATTAACTTGATGGATAAAATGGAAGAAATAACTATTGCAATAAAACTCTTAAGGTCATAATAGTTAAAGAAGGTGCCAATGGACAATTGTAGTTAAGCAATCGAGTCAATTAGTTATTATCATTGAGGATTCATGTTCAGTTTTAGAGCCCAATCAAGTTCCCATTTCTTTATTAGTGCGCAACTATATGTCAATTTGAAGCACAAGGATTGTTATTTTCCATTAAGATCATCAAATAGTCGAACTGCGATATTTCTCATTGCTGAGTGGACGATCTGAATGAAATGATAACGACTTTATCTCCAAAATCGAGCTCAAGCACGAGTCTGAATTTCATCCTAAGTTTACACAGACACATCCAATAACTGACTCGAGTTTGAGCCTAATGGTTATTCATTTGAGTCTAGCTCGAGCTCGACAACTCGAGCCGATCCCGCTCTGAGTCGGGCCTTGGCTTGGCATTAGGATTTGAACTCGACTCGATCGGACACGCCCCGGTTCTTTCCGTTTGTCCGGTTCAGGGACCCAAAAAAAAAAGAAAGACGGGGGTTGCTTTCAGCAACCCGGCGTGAAACTTGCTCCTTGTACGCATTTGCGAGCGCTGGCTTGCAGAGAGAGAGAGAGCAGCAAGCATGCTCTCTGCGACGAACCTGAACGAGCACGTCTCGGCGGTCCTCGGCCGAGGCGCCCACCTCAGCCAGCTCAAGCAGCTCCACGCCCTCCTCGTCACCCTCGGCCACGCCCGCACCCAGTTCTTGGTCTTCAAGCTCGTCCGCTTCTGCGCCCTCCACCTCGCCGACCTCCGCTACGCCCGCCGCATCTTCGACCACCTCCCCTCCCCCAACATCTACCTCTGGACCGCCATGGTCACCGCGTACGCCGCCCGCCCGGACCGCGCCCCGGACGCCTTCGCCCTGTACCGCGACATGGTCCGCCGCGGCCTCCCTCGGCCCAACAACTTCGTGTACCCCCACGTCCTGAAGTCGTGCCCCGAGCTATCGGAGTCCCTGGGCACGAAGCTGGTGCATGCCCAGGTCTTGAGATCCGGGTTTGGGGGATACCCAGTTGTGCAAACGGCTCTTGTGGACGCGTACGCGAGGTCTTGTTGCGACATTGGCACTGCACGACAGGTGTTTGATGAGATGTCTGAGAAAAGCGTCGTTTCGTGGACGGCCATGATCTCTGGTTACACGAGACTTGGGCAGATTGAAAATGCCTTGTTACTATTTGATAATATGCCGGAGAGAGATGTTCCGTCTTGGAATGCTCTCATTGCTGGCTGCACGCAAAATGGCCTCTTTTCTGAGGCAATATCCATCTTAAGGAGAATGATAAACTTCTCCATAGGGATGCGATATAAAGAGAATAGGCCTAATCATGTAACAATAGTGTGTGCACTCTCTGCATGTGGCCACACTGGCATGCTTCAACTTGGTAAGGGTATCCATGGGTATGTATATAGAGTTGGCTTAGGTCCCGATTCATTTATCTCAAATTCTCTAGTGGACATGTATGGCAAATGTGGGAGCTTAAAGGAGGCCAGGCGAATATTTGAAAGGACTGCTAAGAGGAGCTTGACATCATGGAACTCCATGATTAATTGTCTTGCTCTCCATGGCCAAACGAGAGCGCAATTTGTGTCTATGAGGAGATGATGCAGTCTGGAGATGACGTTGTCCCAGATGAGGTTACTTTTATTGGCTTGTTGAATGCTTGTACTCATGGAGGGTTGGTTGAAAGAGGACGTGCTTATTTCGATATGATGACCAGGAATTATGGCATTGAACCTAGGATCGAGCACTATGGATGCTTAATTGATCTCCTTGGCCGAGCTGGTAGGTTTGATGAAGCTTTACAAGTTGTCAGGGATATGAAGATGCACCCTGATGAGGTTGTGTGGGGCTCTTTGCTTAATGGATGCAAAATACATGGACGAACAGATTTGGCAGAATTCGCATTGAAAAAGCTTGTTGAATTAGAGCCAAATAATGGTGGTTATGGCGCAATGTTGGCAAATTTATATGTAGAGCTTGGGAAGTGGGATGAGGTCCGCCGGGTAAGAAAGATGCTAAAGGAGCAGGATGCATATAAGACTCCTGGTTGCAGTTGGGTTGAGGTCAATAGCCAGCTCCATCAGTTCTATTCTGTTGACTTATCTCATCCACAGACGGTGGATATACACAATGTCCTGGAGAGTCTGTTTTCTGTGGGGTATGTAAGCATGAGTCCGATTCTTTTTATCTGACAACTAGTCAATAGCAAATGTATGGTAATATCTGTTGTTAAAACTTAAAACCAGCTTCCCATTTTGCATGTCCATTTGTTCGGCCTTTTGGATTCTCTAGGCAGCCTTGCCTGTATGTGTTTGCTAATTCCATTCTATTCACTGCATGTCTAACTTGATTGATTTGAATGCAGTGATGAGCCAAGATGCTAATCTCCTATATCTATTGTTTTTAACTAAAGGAGCAAGTACAAGATCCGAAGAATGGTGAAGTAGCTGTCTTGAGATTGAAGTCAGTGAGGACTGGATTGTGTTTCTGTCACTTTTAGAGTGGCACGGCTCTGGATAAGCAGATGCACCTAGGGTTGGGAGCCCAATATAAACCTCATTCACTGATTGTTTCTGGGAGGACAGGTGTGGGGATAGCAAGCTATAATTTATTTGGATGCTCAGGTATGTTCTTTCAGTTGAGATGTCACATGTGTTGCTTAAACTTGTAAGGCAAGAAATATCTATGTTAGCCAGCAGAAGAAACCATGGCATCAGTGATTGCCAATTATTTGTTAATTTCCACCATTGTCAATTTGCAGTGGAAAATTTCAAGTCGTCGAAGGAAGACGTATCATCTTGACCCAGCTTCAGCCGATAACTTTCGTTTCAACATCTCACTGAGAAATTTCTTGTGCTACCCTGTGAACTTGGTTGTTCAGCAACCCCCATTTCACCTGCTTAGTGGCGACATTAGAAATCTTCTTAAAAAATTTCGATGGCAGTAAAGGTAAGCATCCATGGACATAGTTGTTTGGTGACTAATTTATGTATCCAAGTATTATTTTTCTGATCTTGACTTGGACTAGAACATTGTACTCCTTGGCTTATTTTTGTCCACTGGTGACATGTAGATTGGCGATACCTTAGGTGCTGATTTTGTTCCATAACTTGAAATGTTCTGATTTTGCGTCCTCGTTATCGTCTGTTTCTGGTACCTGCAGGCAATTGTTATAGCAGGAGCTTCATAGTTTGTCACTTAGCCTCGAGGATGTTGACAGAGAGGCTTTTTATGGGGGAACAAGTACCTTTGGATATCTATTTGCAAGACACTGAATAACGAAGTTTCCCATTTCCAAGAGGGCTTGGCTGACCAACTTAAAAAGGCTCTATGTTGAAGACGGCTTTGGAAATTTATGCTTGAGAAGATAGGTTCATGTAAAACGGAGAGGTTCTTTAGATGTAGAATAATCACCCCTAAGCATCAACAGGACATGGTTTATTGTGGCACATTTTCAGCGCAAGACGCGCAAAATTTACCCAACAGTTCTTTTAGGTGCAGAAGATCAGATCATTTTCTTCCTCTACTTTAGCCTTCTAGAACCCAGGTCTAGATCACTCTTTTACATAGCCTCAAATAAGGAGAGCAACACTGGCTCTTTCCTTTTTCACTTGGGTGGATTGGAGAGAAGGGATGGGATTTGAATTGATGAAGAAATTTTGGTGGTGCACGATATGCCATGGCAACGTAACGGAATCCATAGCATCATCCTACTTAATCTATTCTCCCTGTGGTCTTATCGAGTGCAGAGATCCGTCATGTTGATTCAAATCGATCACGTATCTTGTAAGAGTAAGTATCATTGATTAGACTCTAGAAAACATTCAGTTAAACTAAAATCAGACAATTTAGCAAGCTCCACACATCATATACTTAAGAAAACTTTTGATAGGGAGAAGAAAGTACAAACATAAAACTCTTTATTACTACACCATTTCCATGGCGTTCGTGTACATCATATGCACGTTCACCAGTCACACGTCCCGGTTCACAACAAGAACTTGTTCATTCTCTCACAGTTCTTGCTTGGCGTCGCTCTTGATCTTCTGTGGCTCTGCTCCGGCTTCTCCTTCAATGCCGACCACCCTCGGACCCTTGATCTTCTCGGGGGCCAGCTTGGCCATCGTCACCGTCAACACGCCATCCTCGAGCTTGGCACTCACCGAGTCCAAGTCAACGTTCTCCGGCAGCCTAAACTGCCTCCAGAACCTGCCGTACGACCTCTCCACCCGGTGCCAGTGATCGCCTTCCCTTTCTTCTTCCTCTCTCTTCCTCTCGCCGCTCACTCGGAGCACCCGGTTTTCCTCCACCTCGATCTTGATCTCCTCCCTCTTCAGCCCAGGTACGTCCATCCTTATAACGTGCCCCTCTGGCGTCTCCTTCCAGTCCACCCTTGCCGGTGCCGGAGCCTCGGCAGCCTCCCTCAGGAGGCGGTCTGCCCCGAACGGAACCTGCTCCAGGATCCGGAACGGGTCAGCCCAGAAGGGGTCGCTCAGCAAGCTGCCTATGAGTCCTGGCCCGGTGGACGCATCCATGAAGGGCAAGAGCGACCCATTCGAGCTTGACACGATGGCGACGAGCAGCGACAGCACGAGAAGCAACTTCGGCGTGCGGCTTGCCATTTCTACGCTTGTGCTCAGGCTTCAGTTCAGTCGAGTGCGTGATCTCTTTCGAATGTGGCTTCAGGTGAGCTTTGCTTAACTAAGTGACCGCAGCGGGACGTCTTTATATAGATGGTGATGGCGAGATATTCGGTGGGTGGTGGGGGGTTGTTCTTGAAGGTTCCCTTAGGCGCTCGATGGGTGACGAAAGTTCGGGAGAGATGACGACGGGTGACAGTCAGCGACCGTGGATTTAAGATGGAAGAACGATGCCTAGCTTTTCATCGAGTGTTGCATGTGAAATACCTCCTTGCAAGTCTATTGCGATCCACCAGAGTTTTCGATGAATATTTAATATTTTCAGATCAGTTTAATAAAGTAGAGCATCACTCGAACAGTCAAACTTTGAGAGGACGCAGGCGTCTTCCAGTTGCTTCCTCACCTTCCACTTTTTAGTCTCTCTCTCCAGAGTCTTCAAGAGGACGATGATAACGGGGAGAGTAACAGGAAGGGACGGAAGTGATGCGTGCACGAGTGACGCCATGTGGGCCGGGGTCATATGGGCCCAACAATTCGATTCAGTCTCCATTCCCCTCCCAAAAAACAAGGCATGGACCGGCCCATTGGGCTAGTGGGCTTGACCTAGCCCATGCCCACCGGGTCGGCGCCGGGCACGCCTCCTCGATCCAACGGGCAGTGCCGACCCCGGTCATGTTGGGTTGTGCTGTGCTTGACTCAACACAGCCCGTTGGCCGGTGCCACTACCGCATTTCCCTCGCCTTACGGGTCGAAGACCCTCGTTAGGAGCTCAACGTAAACGATCCTTCCACGTGCGAACATTAGCTGAGGACAAGTAAACCCTCGCCAGTTGTCACAGTCCAGCATTTTCCAAATTGGTGAAGGCATAGAAATGAGCTCTGTAATTTCGAGCAAAACACGAGGGATGTAATAAGAACGTCACAACTCGGTTCATGCGAGTGCTAGAAATTTCTTGATGCAAGAAATATGACGTAGAAGGCATCCCAAGGTAGGTCAGCCATTCGTTCATAAGTTGGCTAGGACATAATGCTGCTCTAGTGCTGATGGACACCACGAGTCCCTACTGATTATTTTGTTGAATTAAGATGAATAGTTGATTGAAGATGTGTAATAATCGATCACAATAAGATTATTCTACGATATAAATCTGTGAACAAATTCTTAGATAAGAAGGTTGGCATGATGAACTAACTCATGAGGCACTGCACAATCCAATGATCGAGGGTATTCGGTCTGGACCGGGAGACCGGTGGTGGCGCGGCTACTCTTCGAGAGCAAGGGATAACCTGTACTGGTTTTCCATAAACGAGAAAAAGAATTTTGCTGTGGTCGTTAGTAAACGAGAAAATAAACGAACCAAGAAACAAAACCAACCGTTAAAAAAAAAAAAAAACAGTTAAAAGTCCTCCGCGCCGTCCGTCCACTCATTCCTGCGAAAAAGATCTTGGAAGATTCGGCGCCACAGAAGTTGGTCTCTGTTCAGTGTGGTCATGGCAGGACGAAGAAGAAGAAGAAAAAGAATCCAACCTTCGCTATAATGGGCTCTGCGGTGACGTCGTCTCCTCTCGGGTCGCTGGGCCCTCCGTCGCCGGCGCTCACTTCGCAGTCGCGGAAGCCGCGCGACCTCACCACCTCCTTCTCCTTCGCTCCTCGATGCCCCGCGAGGAGGAGGAGAAGCAGCGGGAGACCAAGGCTCGTCGCCGTCCGTTGCGGCGGCGACTCCGCCACTTTAGCCCCTGCGGCCGCGAGTCCGAGCGGCGGCGGCGGCGGCGGCGGCGTGCTGGAGGCGAGCGAGATAAAGGGCAGGTGCCGAAAGTGGCAATGGCAGGGACAGTACTCCATCAACTACTTCGTCTCCGATTCGGATCCCTCGGCCTCGCCTGCCGGCTCGAAGCCTCCCCTGCTTCTCGTCCACGGCTTCGGTGCCTCCATTCCCCACTGGCGCAGGTTCTTCCTACAATTCCCAATGCCGACTTTCTTTCAAAGGTTTTGATTTTATCCGCACTTTAGGATGAGGGCATTTGCAATTCGAAGTCGCGACCTGATGGGTGAGCTTGCGTGCGTTCGCGTCTGCGCAATTCCAATTCCGGGTTTGGCGATTTCATTGTTTTTCAGTAACCATGTATTCCGGATGCTAGTCGGTTACAGGGGAGTTTCTTTAAGTTGAGGATTGCAACTTGTATGCGTATGGGTGGGGCTTGATGGACCAGGATTGATGTTCTAAGGCATGCCCTGCGATTAGGCTCGAATCATGTTGTTGTCGACTGTCCCTTGAATTCTTTTGATCACTCATTGTCGATATTTAGAAGAATTGCTCTTGTTTATCAGGCCCTTTCTTCGGATATGGGTCCTCCACTTGCTCTTTGTTACTTTGAAGCATGCACGTGTGCACAATCTTAGGCGTCAAGAGTTTATTGTACGAGGAAGCAATCTGATTGCTATTTTTGATATGTTCTCCAAATTTAAGCATCTTCCAGGAATATTAGCACACTGGCCCAAAATTACACTGTCTACGCCATTGATCTTCTTGGATTTGGTGCTTCAGACAAGCCAGCCGGTTTTAGATATACAATGGAAACATGGGCTCAGGTACGAATGATGTTGTCCTGGCTTCAAATTCGGATGTGCTTCCTGTCCTCCTTGTTCAAGATCGTGGCTTGTTTCCGACAGCTGATACTGGATTTCTTGGAAGATGTCATTAAAAGGCCAACTGTTCTGGTGGGAAATTCTGTGGGAAGTCTTGCTTGTGTAATTGCTGCCTCAGGTATGATTTATTGTTTAGCAGTGTGGGATCAGCCTTCTTTCATTCAGAATCCACTGAACTTCATTAATGGGAAAGGATTATCGAAGCAGTAATCTCTTCATGATTCTTGAAGATTACGTTGCTTGTTTTTCTGTTAGAATCTAGAAAGAACCTTGTCCGAGGGCTTGTCCTGTTGAATTGCGCTGGTGGGATGAACAACAAGGCCATTGTAGACGATTGGAGGATAAAACTACTCTTACCACTGCTTTGGTTCATTGATTTTTTATTGAAGCAACGAGGAATTGCTTCTGCAATTTTTGAGCGTGTTAAAGAGAAGTAATGTATCTTTTTTACCGCAGAAATCTGTTTCTTCCGAGCCTTCATGTAATGCAAAAGTAATCCATTTCGTTTGGCCTATACAGGGATAACCTGAGGAATATTCTACTGTCTGTTTATGGAAATAAGGAATCTGTGGACGATGAATTGGTTCAGGTAAATGGAAGTTCCCTATTAATCAAGTCATCTTTTTAACTGCCTGGAGATATTTGTTCAAAATGCCTCTTCTCTCATTGGACTGCAGATAATTAAGGAACCAGCAGATGACGATGGGGCTCTGGATGCTTTTATCTCCACTGTGACTGGCCCTCCTGGACCAAACCCTGTGCAATTGATGCCAAGCATCTCGTTGCCTGTTCTCGTTTTGTGGGGCAACCAAGACCCCTTTACTCCTATTGATGGGCCTGTTGGTAAATACTTCTCCACTTTGCCTTCTAAACTTTCTAACGTTAGCCTCGTTCTTTTAGAAGGGGTAGGACACTGTCCTCATGATGACCGACCCGATTTAGTTCACGACAAACTACTTCCGTGGTTGGATTCCCTTTCTGCCTCATGAGTGGTTGCTTCAATGGCAATCTCCCTCCACTTTGCAGCAGATGGTCACACTTTTCGCACATAATAACTTGTGTCTATTTTAGATATTTTTCTTCTATTCGGAAATTCACACGGCAATCACTTTAGCTCCTCTCTGTGTTCTCAATGTCCTGAAGGAAGGAGAATCATCATATCTTCCTGGAAAATAAATAGGTTGTCACTCTGTCTTTGTAAATGTAAAACGCATTTTCTTGTATATTCTCAAGTGTACATTTTCACTATATTTTTGGCGGAATGAATGGAAAATTTTTAGCCAGTGAAGATCTTTCTCTCTGTTTCTTATGGCAATAGTATCTGTCTTGTCTTTTTTAAGCTTTACTCTTAATCCTTAAACAGTGGTTGCTTTCTTGTTATGAATGAATGTGATAGTGATAGCATGTCAATTTGCATTGATGTGGGATCTTGGTTTTCTTTACTCAGCGATGATAGGACACCCTAAGAATTTTGCGATAGTTCCCATGTTCGTTTTCTTTTTTCACATGCTATTTTGTGTTATACATGATTACTTGAAGAACAAACTCTCTCATTTTAGAGAGTCTACTCTGCAATTTCTTTAGGGAAGTTGTGCTAAATGAATTGACTGGAAGGGAGGTTGCGGATTGCCTTGTGGATAGGTAGAAGGAAGTTGACTCGAATCTCGTGTGCATCAATTATTCACTCATGTGAGCTCCTACAAGAATTAAAGCCGTACTGACCTATTTATGTCACCGCTCACCACATTGGTTTTATTCCACTGCCACGCACTCCTCTCTGAACTCTCCTGAGTGACGATCCATCAACAAACATACAAACACTGTCGTGGGAATCTATATGGAGCATATCCTCCTACTAGCCTACTTAGTTATGGGTTTGAAGGCGAATTAGAAGACCGTTGACAGGGACCGGCGATGGATTGTAGATGATCTTCTCATCCGGGATGGCCTTCTCTATTTTGAATCTTGTCACCAGATTGTGTATGAAAACAAGCAGCTCGAGTCTCGCGTATTCCTTCCCCAGGCACACGTAAGGACCTCCTCCGAAGGGAACATAAGTGAATGGCGCGGGCCCATCCCCCTCGAATCTGGATGGATCGAACCTCTCCGGATCGGGGAAGTACTTGGGGTTCTTGTGTGTTGAATATACTGTCCAAAATGTCTGCACATTATGATAGTGGTTAGATATGACTGTCGAAGTACACTCATCAAACTATGAGAAAATATGAACTCACTTTATGATAGTAGAAACCTGGTGAAGGATATTCTAATATCATTTTCATTTCGTACCCACGCAAGTGTATGAATTGAATTCATATGGAACTCGACGCTAATTGAGAAAAAAATAAAAACAGAGATTTTGGAAATTTCGAGTTCCTCGCTTCACTTCTCTCATTTGGTTTTTCTTTCGGGATCTTATGCAGCTGAGATTATCACATATGATTCAGTGTTTAGATTAGGAGAACATACTGAAGGCTCTGGAAATGGACAGTTGGTAAACTCTTTCTAAGAACTACATTTTTTAAAGCATTTAGATGAAGATGGTAATTGTTAAAATATGTCTCGAGTTTAAGCCGGTCGAAATTACGAATATTCCGAATTGGATATGTTGCGAATGTTCGAAATCGAGCAAAGAAGATCCGAAGATCAACTTCCCAAATTTGAATTTGCGTTGAAGAGTCTGGCTACTAAAATAGGAAAGTCCAACTTTGACTAGGACTTGGATTTTGTTTAAAATATAGATATGTTTTGGATAAGAAACAAAATCCTATGAGAAGTTGGCAAAAGAATAAGGGTTTTACTTATATATAGACTTGAGGCCGTGGGTGATAGGTGTGGATCACAAATTGTCTTGAAGCATCGCGTGAGTGCTTGGTGTTCCGCCGTTGATCGTGAAGAATTGGTCTTGAAGCGCCGTCTCGTTGTCGAGTGCTTGGGAGGGATTTTCTTTGTCGTGAAATACATCCAAGAAGGTTTAGTGTTGAAGCCAATTAAATCTTGTGGTAAGATTTGCGTGTAATTCCTTCATGAGATTGAGAGATTATTTCTTGAGGAATTTCGAGGCTAAACACTGTGTGTGTTATTTGGTGTAATTGGGGCTTGGGAAACACCGAAAGAGTGTTTGAGTGACTCGAGTGTGTAATCTCCTTGTATCGCTTGATCTATAGTGAAATTCGTTGCTGCTCTCCCCGTGGACGTAGGTCTTTACGACTGAACCACGTAAATCTGGTGTCCGATTTATTTTTTTTCTGTCTATATTATTGTTCGATCGCTCGCCTTATCTCAACAAGTGGTATCAGAGCCAGGCTTGGCTAAGTTGAAGCGAATCGATGGCGATAGAAGAAGTAAAAGTGAGAATCGACAGATTTGATGGCAAGGATTTTAGTTTCTGGAAGATGCAGATTGAAGATTATCTTTATCAGATGAAACTGCACTTGCCCTTGTCTGGGGAGAAACCAGCGACGATGAAGCAAGCTGATTGGGATTTGCTGGATAGACGAGCTATGGGTGTTATTCGGCTGACGTTGGCTCGTAACGTCGCGTTTAACATCCTGAAGGAGAAGACCACTGCTGATTTGATGCAAACCCTGTCGGATATGTATGAGAAGCCCTCTGCGATCAACAAGGTATGTTTGATGCGGCGTTTGTTTAACTTAAAGATGAAAGAAGGTGCGTTAGTTGCAGATCATATCAATGAATTCAATGTGATTGTTAGTCAATTGAGTTCAGTTGAGATTGACTTTGAAGATAAGGTATGTGCTTTGATTCTATTATCCTCATTGCCTGATAGTTAGAATACTACCGTTACTGCTGTTAGTAATTCCTCTGGGTCAACAAGTTTGACGTTTGATGGGGTTCGAGATTTAATTTTGAGCGAGGATATTCGTAGAAGAGAATCTGGCGAATCTGTATCTACTGCTCTAATAGGTGAAAATAGAGGAAGATCTGTAACACGTGTGGGTAATGGTAGTACTAATATGAACAGACGTAGTTAGTCTAGGACTGCTAATTTGTTTGTTGGAGCTGTGGCAAGAGGAGGCATCTTAGAAGAGATTGCCTTAAGCTGAAGAATGAGAAGGGTAAGGGAATTATAGTTGATTCTACAAATAATGTTGCAGCTGTAGCAGATAATGCCGATTATGTCTTGTCTATCACTAATGATTCATCGTTTGATGGATGGATTATGGATTCTGGTTGTTCTTTTCATGTCACACCAAATAGAAACTGGTTTATCAATTATTAGTGCACGGGTAGTGGTAAAGTCCAGTTAGGGAACAACGTTAAGTGCGATGTTGTGAGTGTTGGTAATGTTAAAATCAGAATGCATGATGGCATTGTGAGGACATTGACTGGAGTGAGGCATGTTCCAGAGTTGAAGAAGAACTTAATTTCCTTGGGTTCCCTAGATTTAGCTGGTTGCAGGTATTCTTCAAAAGGTGGAGTTCTGAAGGTTGTTCGAGGTGCCCTAGTGATAATGAAAGGAATCAAGCACGATGGCCTGTATAAACTTCAAGGTGAGATAGTGATAAATTTCGCTGCAGAGACGTCGGATGCATCTGTTCGAGAGTCTATTGACTGCTCGAGGAAGACTTGGGTGTTTGTGTCAAGGCACAAATTTGATGCTGGTGTCAGGATCTCGCAGTCAAGAGCTTTGATCAAGACGGAGACTAGTAAGTCGATCAAGCATGTGCGGATCGACAATAGCATGGAGTTACGCTCGGAGCCGACAAATAAATTCTGCATGAAAGAGAGCACGGTGAAACACCTTTGCACTAGTGCTAGTAAATCACAACAATTTGCAGAATTGATGAGCAGAACATTACTAGAGATGGCCCGTAAAATAATCTCTTGTCTTTGGTATTGCTAGGAGAATCCTAGCCGCCGTGCTAAGTACAATAAGCTGCACTGGTGAATAGATCCCCATCAACCGCTATTGAATGGCGGACTCCTAAAGAAGTGTGGTCGTAACGTTGCTGATTATTCTATTCTTAGAATGTTTGGTTGCCCATGTTATTTTCGAGTGAGTGATGGTAAGCTCGATGGGGGGGCAATGTGCATATTCCATGGCTATGCACAAGGTGAGTGGGGCGATCAGTTGTGGTGCCCAGATATAAATTCACCTGTTAACAGCAAAAAAATTACCCTTGATGAATCTCAAGTACTTCTAGCTAGGAGTGATTATAGCAGTGTTAATACGGATTTGAACGATGTTCAGCTTAAGGTGGAGTTGCGACCAGAAACTCCTGAGGTAGTGAGTACAAGTACTAGCAAAGTAATCGACACAGATGATGCTCATAGCGAGGTGGAGCCCATAGAGCCAATGGCTGCTGTAACTGCTAAAATTAACAAGGTACGTGTTCGATCTCCTGACAGATATAGATGCAACAATGGTTTTGTTTTATCTGCGGTTAAAGAGGTTATGTCAGAAAATCCTTGTGGAGCAGTTAAAGATGCATGTGGAGTTGGTATTCTGATGAGGTACTTGGTTATGGCGAAGTTCAAGCGAGGCTTGGACTTGGACAATATCTGTGGTGGTTGAGCCAATCGGGGGCTAGGGGAAAGCAGCAGATGAGTTTGAATTTTTACAAAGCGATTGTGACTTAGCTCAAACGTCGAGCCAAGGTGGAGATTGTTAAAATATGTCTCGAGTTTAAGCCCAATGCAAAATTACGAATATTCCGAATTGGATATGTTGCAAATGTTCGAAATCTAGCAAAGAAGATCCGAAGATCAACTTCCCAAATTTGAATTTGCGTTGGAGAGTCTGGCTACTAAAATAGGAAAGTCCAACTTTGACTAGGACTTGGATTTTGTTTAAAATATAGATATGTTTTGGATAAGAATCAAAATCCTATGAGAAGTTGGCAAAAGAATAAGGGTTTTACTTATATATAGACTTGAGACCGTGGGTGATAGGTGTGGATCACAAATTGTCTTGAAGCACCGCGTGAGTGCTTGGTGTTCCGCTGTTGATCGTGAAGAATTGGTCTTGAAGCGCCGTCTCGTTGTCGAGTGCTTGGAAGGGATTTTCTTTGTCGTGAAATACATCCAAGAAGGTTTAGTGTTGAAGCCAATTAAATCTTGTGGTAAGATTTGCGTGCAATTCCTTCGTGAGATTGAAAGACTATTTCTTGAGAAATTTCGGAGCTAAACACTGTGTATGTTATTTGGTATAATTGGGGCTTGGGAAACACCAAAAGAGTGTTTGAGTGACTCGAGTGTGTAATCTCCTTGTATCGCTTGATCTATAGTGAAATTCGCTGCTGCTCTCCCCGTGGACGTAGGTCTTTACGACTAAACCACGTAAATCTGGTGTCCGATTTATTTTCTTTTTCTGTCTATATTATTGTTCGATCGCTCGCCTTATCTCAACAGTAATTACCTTCCAACCCTTAGGAATTGTGTAGCCAGTGAAAGTGAAATCTGTAATGGCCTCTCTGAATGAGCCTTGAGCAGGCGGACAAAGCCTCATGGACTCGCAGGCAACATTCCATGAGTACTTCATTTTCTTGATGTCGTCCCAGTTCAATAGCTCATCCGGACCCTTGGACTTTGCTATCTCCATTTGTTCTGTTCAAACAAGCAATTTAAAATGCCTTGTCATGTGCTAATTTCGCCTGTACATAGAACCAAAGATTTCATCCCATAACAAGCTCAACGTTGCAATCCCTAGAGTATGCAATGAGCTGAAAAGGAAAATCAAGAATCCATTCTATAAAAACAGAAGCGATGGGCAAACGGTACAAGGAATGTATTCCGGAATTCTTAGAACGGCCAGAAACTTTTCTTGAACTCTAAGTTCCTAGAGTCAATGCAATGAAGTTTCACAATTCCAACATCATTTTTGTAAAGTATAAGACCTCGTTTTTGCACAAATATCAAAGTATCTGATAGAGAACATTGTATAAAGGTTTAGCTTAGGTTTACTGCTTTTTTTAACCAAATTTTGCATGGTTGTCATCATTTTTACGGAGATTGTGGATATGTCTTTCCACTGCAGATATCTAGTTAAAAGTTTCCCAGGATAACGAGATTCAGCACTCTCCTCGAATTGATCAAGAAAAACAAATGTGAGTTGATTACGCGAGAAGTTGTAGTACCTTCATATACTCGCTGGTAAACATCAGGGAACTGGGCAAGAAAGTTCACCACGACGGTGATTGAAGTACTGGTCGTGTCGTGACTCGCAAAGAGCAATCCAACAATCCAGTTTGCGGCCTCCTTATCATAGAACACGTTCCCGTCATCATCCGCTTCAAGCAGCAGCCGAGATAACAAGTCCCTGGCATTGGCATCTTTTCCCTCTGAGAGCTCCTTCTTCCGTTGCCGAATGATCGCCAAGAGCTCTTCCCTCATTTGTTTCCCTCCCCTGACTGCCTTGCTAAACGGCGTGCCAGGGAGATTAATTGGCACCGAAATGAGCCCAGGGGCAATACGAACAAACGGTTTGGCAAATTTTGAAACGATCTGCAGATCTTTGATGTTCATGAAAAGGCGACAAGCCAGGGCGAAAGTGTAGTTCTTGACCGAAGGAAAGACCTCAACTTCCTCTCGTGGCGCCCACTCCGTGTCCAAGTGATCCCTGGCCATCGAGTCCATGATCGGTATGTAATGTTGGAGAGCCTCTGGCTTCAGGAACTCCTGAAAGAAGCTGCGCATTTTCTTGGAGTCGTCCCTGTTGAGCTTCTCTAGGGTCTCTGGGAAGGCTAGGACTTTCTTCATGGAGCTGGGCCACCACGTGGTGATGTACTTGTTCTGGCCTGAGAACAAGAACTTGTTGCCCGAGGCCCCGCAGAAGACCGCCAGGTTCTCGCCCAGCAACGAAGTTTGGAAGACCTCCGATGAGTACTTGCCGGTCCTGTCAGCTATGAACTTCTCAGGGCAGCCGCCTTTTGCAGTGCCAATGAACTCCAGGGACTCACCGATGAGGGGCCATCCTCTTCTGCCCGGTGGGAGATTGGGCGGTGAAGGTTTCTTCCTGAAGACAAGGAAGAGAATGGAGAGAGAGATGTAAAGAATGGCCAAGTAAAGAAGAGACTGAGAAAAGAGGTCCATGTGCCTGTGCTTGTTATTGGGCTTGGTTATGGCAATAAGAAGCCTATGGCGTTGGAGGGATTAGAGAGAGGTTAGGGATGAGGAAGAAGCATCGTGTTCGGTGGTAGACAGGAGGTCAATGGTATCGATTTTTTTAATCATAGAACGTCTCTAACCTCTCGTCCTCGAACCTATGAAACACGGACACGTTGCTTCCGTGTCGTGTCGGACACATGTCGAAGTGTGTCGGACACGTCGCACGCGGTCAACGCGTGTCGAACGACACGCGGTCAACCTTCGTCCGACACGTTTGGACACGCGTGTCCGGCAGATGATGGACGGTGAAAGTGACGGCAAGGGAGCAGAGACGGACCGACAGCAAGCCAGAGAAAGAGCGGCGAGGAAGGGGGTCGTGTGCGGCGAGCAGCAAGGACATGGCTAAGTGCTGCACTTGCAAACTAGAGACATGCAGAGATGGGTTTGAGGGCACTAGCAGCATTGTCAAGAGCGTCGTCTCCGGAAGTCTCAACCAAATCACCTCACTGGTCACACGACTCCTCACCATGGTCCACCCATCTTCTGGCTCCAACTCTGGCGGCGGCGGAGCAGCAATTTCACCAAGGTGGAGGACGCGATCGCGGCCATGCCCGATCATGGGACGCGCCGGTTTGTGATCAACGTGAAAAAGGGCGTGTAACGGGAGAACGTGGAGATCAAGAAGAAGAAGTGGGTCGTGCGGCGAGTGGCGAGCGGCAAGCGGCGAGGAAGGAGACAGATCTAGTGGAGGAGAAGAGGAAGGGTCGTGCGGCGAGCGGCAAAGGAGAATGAGATAAAAGTAAAGCTAGGGTTTTTGATAGGATGGCCATCGTGTATTTTGGGGGGAGGGGAAGTGACAGGACAGCTTGTCTGTCATGTCAATGAATAAAGTGGAGGCAGGAGGGAATGGACGACGTGGGGAGGAAAAAAAAAAGTGAAAAAAAAAAATTTGGGGGAAAGGAGACGAGGGAAGTTTGGGCCCAGGCGGGGGGTGGGGGGCACGGGGGTTTTGTAAAATAAAAATAAATTTGGGGGAAGGGGGAGTTTCGAAAAATAAATGTAAATTTGAGATAATGAAATAAAAAAAGTGTAAGATTTATTAATATTATTAATATAAATTCATTGTAAATTTTTTATTTATCTATTTATTTGTTAATGTGAATCAAATTAATTAAAAATAAAAATATTTATTTAATATTTAACGTGTCGGAACGTGTCGAAATTCACTACTTTTTGAGAAATGATGTGTCGGGTGTCGTGTCGTGTCGTATCGCGTGTCCGTGTCGCCGTGTCCGTGCTACATAGCCTCGAACGGAAGGGACTGGGGATATTTCCTAATATTTTACTGCACCATTGTCAAAAGATAAAGTTTTCAAAACGAGACTACATTGCAGGTACTAACTCACGAGTCTATGTGACATCATATGAAATGTTCGTTATCTCGAGCACCTTGAGTTGTTGGCCAACAGTTGTCTAGCGCAACGCCAAGAGTTTTGGGAGTAATTCTGTAGACTACTCACCGTCGAATCTTCCTATTTCTTCGGCAAATCATCGCCACCTTCTTATCTACTTATCTATTCTGCGTGGACTCGCTCTCCGAGGTCCCCTCACTCTACACTGGCGTACTAGATAATATGAGAACGATCGATCGTCCGGGATTGCACTGTGGAGGGTTCGAATCTGGACGGTCCGGACGCTCCCTCTTCTTGCCATACTCTCATGATGTTACTGGACATTTACGGGCCTTGATTTGATACGATTACATCCACGTTTCGTGTTTCACAGCGAGGTACAACTTGCAAGTGATGAGACCGAGATACACAAATTATATGCACTATTGATCCTTTTTTTTTAATCGCATAAGTTTTCTTGGAATAGAAGGACGAAATTTTCAAGATAAATAATAATGCTAAATAGGCTCGTTAAGATTCGTTAAGTTTTTAGTCCACATATTTTAGAGACGAATCTCAGCACCCCTTAGCATTATCAATCATCATATCTCCACTTTTCAGATTTCAAAGCATGTACTTAAGAATGGATACCTACTGAAACATTATGATGGGGGTTTCTCGAAATATTGTAGATTACTCACTCCAATCAATATATTATATGTACTAAATTAAATTTGAGCTGTCAAATTTGAATAGGACTCAAAGAAACTATTATATAATTGTATTGCATGAGCCATAAATTAAATCTAAACCATTGAAAATTATGTTGGTAGTTTGTTTGTAAAACAAACAAAGAGTGCCTTGTTCCACATCGAAAAGATGTGGGTGCGCCTAGACAAGATTTGATAGTAACCAACAATCATTATATTTATTTATTGAAAATTCGGATTTATTTTTATAAAAATGAACAATTGCGTCCTTTTCAAATAATGTAACTATTCAGAGGGAGTTGCGGTTATTTTTTATTTATTACTATTTAATTCTAAATTTTATTATTTCTTCCAACAGTTATCTTAGAGTTCGTACTTGTTCAAACATAACTTCTTAATTTTTGGAAAGTTGTGTCTGTTTGGATATAACTTCGTGTTTTTGCTATAAATTACTAAACATGTCTATTCATTTACAACTTTTTTCTTCCATTTTTGTTTTCTTTTGAAAAATATATAGCCATTATTTCATATTGTTTTGCATGAAAGACCCTAGAAAAATACTAGAATTATTATCTAGTATTCTCATTTTAAGACTTTGTTATATCCTAAAGAAAATTTGCCTTTAACCATTAGCAATATTGTGGGTCAAATAAATCATTAAAGAAAGTGATATCACGTCTTAAAATTTAACTTAATTGCTTTAAAAATCTGACTTCATTGTTTTTACTCAATTCGAAGCCATATTTTTACAACAATTTTAAGGATTTATTTGTGCAACAATGAAGTTAAAGTCAATCAGCAGAGGTAGAAGTTCCTTCAGAGGCTTCGGGTCGTAATGTATGTGGCCTGGCTGTGTATCTCGCTCGCTCGCGGGCCATGCTAGACGAATGATTTATTGCCAGTGGTGTGAGCATTGCACGATTATCTGGTTCTCTTCGAGTCGGCCTCGGTCTAGTCTGCAGAGATTGGGAGCTTGTGCGAGGAATGATGGAAGGGCGATCTGCCCGAGAAAGAGAGGAAAGGAGACAGAGAAATCGTGAGAGGTTGGCCACGAGAAAAAGAGAAATACAATCCATGAGCAGAGGCGATAGAAAAAAAAAATGGGGGCAGGAGAATACAAGGAAAAAATTGTGGGCTTGGAGGTTCACAAAGAGAATTGAAAAAAAAAACAAAAAAACAAAAGAAGGAGATAAGTTCATCCAGGGAGAAGTTGAGAAAACGCCAAAGCAGAATTAGGTCTGTTCCTCGATGGCTTCCACGGACGCTGATGATCATCGCTCATCGCCATCGGCTGTATTTTTGAAACAGCACAAAACGTGCTCTGCTTGGTTGAGAGCCTGAAGCGACTGTCGAAACATTTTCGTTGGCTGTAACTCCGATCGTCAACGATAACCGAAGCTCTTATCGTCAATCCAATTGCCAATCTATTAACAAGTGATACTCTTTTCTAGAGTATTGCTTCACTTTTCTGTGGATGGCACAAGTAGATTCGACCGAAATGTTCCTATGTTCGCAAATTGGTGTCACATTGGTCGCACTGGTCACACTGATCAAACTCAAGAATAGTGGGGGTCATTGCACCCACAAATAGGACAATTGTGGTTAGCACTGCACGCGAGTTGAAGTTTACGAAGCCCAAAATTTATTACCATTCCAATGGCATTCCTAACGTGGCTTATCCGTATGCCAATCCTCCAGTGCAAGTGAAGGCAAATGTTGGGTCATTCATGGATGTTTTGGAGGATTACTTGAGAATGTACTGAGGTGTTGCTTTTTGCTTATCAGCTTATATGCTAAGGTATGTGATATTTTTATCTCCATGTTTAGCACGTAAACTGCTACACTATTTGTCATTGAGGGTTTCATACTTGCTCTTAGTCTTTAGTCATCTTTTGGCGTGTGTGTTCAATTGCATCTGTGGGATAATGATAGAATTGAAGAGATGAGATATGCCTTATTTAAGACTTCCATAACAAAGAAAATGATACTCATGCCACATGTCTATGCTTGGGCTGTCAATCGTTGTAGGCGGCAAACCAAGGAAGGTGAGTTCAATCTCAATGGACTACGAGATCAACAACAGGTGTGTGAATGATTGAACTGATACTGGAAGGTGTCTATTGAATTCTAGCAACATATGACTTGGACTTTCTAAACGTAGTTCTGTGCAATTGGTTATTTGCTATGAAATTGCTTGGTCAGCAGGTCATGTGTATGTGATTTGGCCTGAAATATGTTCTTAATGGGTCTCTTTCAAAGTGATTGTTGATTGATTATCATTGGATGTTGTCTGCATGTGCAATGGAGACGATGTTGCTCCTTTTGGTATGCTGCATAACTATGGGTCACCTATGGTTTAGTAGAAAGTTACCTTCCTAGAGGGCGCACGAAAGCAGGGTGCATTTTATTGATATGAAGCAAATTGTCTGTTGCAATTTATTTAGGCATTTTTCAGTTTGAGTTAATTACAGCTGAAACCATTTCCTAGTGTTAAAAGAAATACGGATTCATGGATTTGGTGCATAGTAACTTATGTGAACTCAAAGCCTTGATCGGTATGTCATGGTTGGGTTACTCAATGCTTGCGCACAATTGGGAGCACTGGAGTTAGGCTGTTTGGCCAGTAACTTGATAAACGGAAACAAGTTTCTGGATAACTCCATCTTGGGCCCGGAATTGATCTACATGAATGCAAAATGCGGATGCATGGCTGGAGACTGAGGGGTTTTCATGGAAATGATATGGAAGTGGTGTGGCCTTACCATGAATGGGCGTGTCAATCCTACATTTGTGTCGTTTGGCCAAGTAGAGAAGCTTGGGTATTTAAAAGTTAGAAACATAGTGGAGGTTCTTCTTTGAGATAAAGTGATGATATGGAAAAGATGTAACATCTTGGCTTCAAAGAAATAAGTACCCCATTTGATTATAGTATTAAATAGAATTATAATACCAATAGAGCGGTAGCACAATTTGAATATGCTAGTGCTATAGGGTTTTTAATACATGCGATGCCTTGTACTAGGCTCAATATTACTTATTCCGTATAAGTTGAGTAATCCAATTATAGAACATCGGAAAGTTATTACCCGAAATTTTGGTTATTATTGAGAACTAAAAATTTGGGATTATTTTATAATAATTATCTGGGTATATTAGAAGGATATGCTGATGTTAGTTGGGTTATAAGTGTGAAAAATAAACGATCCATTACTAGATGGATTTTCAAATTGTGTGAATGAATTGTTTCTTGGACGAACAAGAAACAAATGTACATAACAATTGTCTACATGAGATCAAGTCATAATATGGCTAATCCCTTGACAAAGGCTTTGCCAAAAGGTGTGGTAAAAATGACCTCACAATAAATGGAGCTGAAATCCTTTAACTAAAATCACCAGTAATGGTAACCTAATATTTTTTTTCTAGAATATCACTAATTATAAGATTTAATGGGTAAAAACAAGTTACGAGATACACAAATGATATGCCCTATTGATCCTTTTTTTTTAATCACATAAGTTTTCTTGGAATAGAAGGATGAAGTTTTGAAGATAGATAATCATACTTAATATATTCGTTAAGATTCCGGTTGAAAATTCAAGCAAATGGACGTCCCTTTCAATCCACATATTTTAGTGACAAATCTTAGCAACCCTTAGCATTATCAATCATCATATGTCCATCTTTCAAATTTCAAAAAATGTACTTAAGAACATACACCTACTAAAATATTATGATGCGAGTTTCTCGAAATATTATAGATTACTCACTCCAGTCAATTTACTATATGTACTAAACAAAATTTGAGCCGTCAAATTTGAATAGGATTCAAAGAAACTATTACATAATTGCATTGCATGTACCATGTATTAATTCTAAACCAATGAAAATTATGGGTATCTTAAGGATTTCAAGTGAATCTTGCCAAATCCGGCAGTCTAGATTCAACTTTATATATAAAAATACAGAAGAATTTAATAGGCCGTTTGTCTGAACAGAGGCAGGTCAAAGTTGATAACATAAATGACATGGGAAGGACTAATCTTCCTTTAAACATGAGTCGCCTGGGCGATATGAAATGCGACGATCCTCTTGTGCTGTCTGTCACCACTCCTTGTCCTCATCCTGAATTCTCCTCAGCCATCGCTCTTAAGGGTAGCGTCCGTTTCATCCAGCTTGAACCTTCTTTCTCTCTCTCTCTCTCTCTCTCTCTCTCTCTCTCTCTCTCTCTCTCTCTGTTATCATCCACGTGTTAGCAGAAAAATTGCAGCACTTGCGTTAAATGAAGGTCAGCCAAGGTTAGAAGCTTCTGATGTATGCTCCTAAAAGTCTTATAAAGTGATCATCTATGCTAGAATATTTCATCTCAGTGGTCGACCGCTTCTAGAATCAATTCCAAGAGTCAATGCCAATGGACGATCACTAGTAGACTCAAGACTAGACCTGTTAAATGGGTGGGTCGGTTAATAAATGGTCCGACCCATCGACTCATTTAACGTGTTTATGACTCATTTATTGTAGTGTAAAATTTTTTACCCATACCCAATAGGAGTGTGCAAAAGAACGGGGACCTACTCAGAACTAGACCGGATCCACCTGGAACCGGTGATTCTTGAGGGAACTGGTCCGGTTCCCGATTCCAATTTATGGGAACCGGTGGGTACCGGTCCGATTCTCGGTTCCAATTTATGGGAACCAATGGGTACCAGTCTGGTTCCCGGTTCCATGGGCGGATCCACCCACCCACCCACCTAAACTGGACCGATTATATTAAAATAATATATTAATTTTTAATATTAAAAAAATGAAATTACAAATTAACAAATCCAAATCAAATAATTAAAAATTAATTAAAATGGAAAAAAGTCCAAAGCGCACCAAATGGAGAGGCGTTGATCTCGAGTCAAACCAAATGGAGAGGCGTTGAAGCTAAAAAGTCCAAAGTGCATCTTGACAAAATGTCAAGCAATTGGTGAGCAAAAAGCAAGCATGTGAAGAAGCAAGGCTACAGGAGGAGGAGAAGGTGGGCAAAAAGCAAGCACATGAAAAAGTAGGGCTGCTGGAGGAGGAGAAAAAGAATAGGTCAGGCGACGAAGAACCAACAATTTTGGTCTAAAACTAAAGTTGTTTCCTGTCAAGATCGGAGCTTTCAAGAAAATGATATTATTATTATAGTAAGACCGGTTCCATGGATCCACTCGGGAATCGGACTGCGACCGTGGAGTGGATCTATGCAACTAACGGGTGTATCCCGGTTCCAATTTTTCGAAACCGGTTCTCAATGGGCGATTTCCGGTTCTAGGTCGAGAATTGCTCACCCGGACCATGCACACCCCTAATACCCAATCGCATTCGACCTATTTAACTAAATCTAAGAAAGCTTATTTCTTATTAAAAAAAATTGAAAAATGTTATTGCTAAAATACTTTTACGCAACATAAATTTAATGGAAATTTTTTTATATTTTTAAAATTTTATTTTTAGAAAATTATTTTTCTAAATATTGAATTTTTATTTTTTATTTTATTTTTAAATAATATCTTTTTCTTTTTTCTTTTTTTTTTTTTCTTCTTCTTCGACCGGCCACTAGCCACGGTAATAACCGGCAACCGGCCACAAGCGAGCCTCGAGCCTCACCCAACACTGGCAAGCTTGAGTCTTGCGAAATCGGCAAGGCTGAAGCCTCACTTGGCCGGTCGCCAACCGTCGTCGTGCCAACCATCAACTAAGGAAGAAGGAAGAAGGAAAAAAAAAAAAAAAAAAAAAAAAAAAAAAAGAGGAAAGAAAAAAGAAAAGAAAATTGGAATATAAAAAATAATTATAATTTTGATTTTAAAAAATTGTAAAGTTAAAGAGGGAAGAGAGATTGGAAGGTTTTGGTTGAAAATGGGTTTTAAGTCCAACCCATTTAAGACCTACTTGGTAAGTCTTCAATTGTTAAATTCATTTAATTAGTTTCTTCAAAAAATAAGTGACTCATATATATAACTCATTTATGATTTAAATGGGTCATATATAGCTCTTAGACCCATTTTGCTACCTCTACTCAAGACACCAATTCATCTTTGTCGATGCTATGGTCATGTCAAGCCCGACCAAGGAGTCAATTTATCGAGCTTTCTAAACACATTTAGATAAATATGCTTTTTAAATAGCATTAGTTTCGACACAGTTTCAGGACTAGTGCGCTCTACTTTGTAAACCCGCATTCTCATCCACTAAGCATATGTCTTTCGATGTCGGTCCAAGCACTAAATACATAAGTTCAGCGTAGCTATTTGTGTCGAGCCAACTTCTGATCGATGCTCCGCTTCATCATCAAAGTTCTCTCTTTCACGCGCACACCATAGTTCTTATGGTTTCAGTTGTCCCAATATGGTGGAGATGGGTTCGTACAAAGCCTAATGCACAATTTTACTATCACTTTAGTAATAATAAAACTATCGGACCAGCGATCTTTGACGAGGTAACGAGAACCAGTTCCTGTCATTTCAATTTGTTGCTTGCTCTTGCGCCTTTTTTTCTCTCTATTTTTTCTATGTATCTTCGCAAAACTCTAGTTGACAACTCATGCAAGACCCAGTTTTCCGTCACTGCAACAGATTACCTTCCACGTGATTAGGGTCGACGATCCCTGACGACTCGAACAGCGGTCCTAGACGACTCGGACATTTTATTCACACGGGCTTAGTCAAGCGTGAAGGCTTACACTTGTGGAGGTTATGAACCATCATCGCCGGTCCATCGCTTTTCCATCTAGAACGAGGAGCTGAAGTGTGAACCAGCCATTTAGTAATACAGGATTCTACCGACTGTGTTAAATGATAGTCAGTCATGGTACAGAAACTTCTTGACATTTACTCCCAAAGTCTTTCAAAGGAAGCACATGCGCTGCATTTTTCAACCTAATGAAAGGTTGTTGTAATAAGTCGGTCAAATATGACAATCTCTTAGGAAAAATAAACAAAAAAAAAAAATCATAAACCTATTACACTTATATCAATTCAGTCATAAACCTTTCAATTTGACCAATTTGGTCATAATTCTTAATACAATTTGTCAATAAAATCTATCCAGCTAATTTTGATCAAAACTTGATGACATATTCACTAACCGTCCCATGAGATATGATTAATATTAATGTGGACTTTTTTTTCCATTTTTTGAATTTTTCTGAATTTTTTTAGTAATTTTTTTCTTTCATTTTTCCTTTTCTTCTTCTGTCCTTTCTTTTGTATTTTATTTTGGACAATCACAAAAATGGTCTTTGAATTTTAAGCCAATGTGTAATATTGTACCTGAACTTTTAATTTTTTTAATGCGGTTCCTAAACTTTTGATACATATTTAATCTAATCCCTAAGTTACATAAAAATACATAATGTTGTCCCTTAACTTGATTTGATGAAAGGACAACATGGAAGATTTTTATGTAAACTAAGGACTAGGTTAAACATATATTAAAAGTTCATGGATCATGTTGAATAAATTAAAAGTTTAAGAACAACATTATATATTAGACAAGTGTCGTAAAGCCCTTGCCGGTTGTGGATAAATGTGATAATGATAGCATGTCAATTTGCATTGCTGTGGGATCTCGATTTTCTTTCCTCTGCGATTATAGGACAAGCTAAGAATTTTGCGATGGTTGCCATGTTCATGTTCATTTTCTTTTTTCACTTGCTATTTTGTGCCAGACATGATTACTTGAAGAACAAGCTCTCTCATTTTAGAGAATCTATTCTGCAATTCCTTTAGCGAAGTTGTGCTAAATCAATTGACTGGAACGGAGGTCGTGGATTGCCTTATAAATAGGTTAAAGGAAGTCGACACGAATCTCATGTGCATCCATTATTCACTCCTGTGAGCTCCTACAAGAAGTAAAGTTGTACTGACCTAATCGTGTCACCGCTCACCACATTGGTTTTATTGCATCGCCACGCACTCCTCTCTGAACTCTACTGAGTGACGATCCATCAGCAAACATACAAACACTGTCCTAAACATCCATATGGAGCATATCCTCCTACTAGCCTGCTTAGTTATGGGTTCGAAGGCGAATTAGAAGACCGTTGGCAGGGACCGGCGATGGATTGTAGATGATCTTCTCGTCTGGGGTGGCCTTCTCTATTTTGAACCTCGTCACCAGATTGTGTATGAAAACGAGCAGCTCGAGTCTCGCGTACTCCTTCCCCGGGCACATGCGAGGACCTCCTCCGAAGGGGACATAAGTGAATGGCGCTGGCCCATCCCCCTCGAATCTGGATGGATCGAACTTCTCTGGATCAGGGAAGTACTTGGGATTCTTGTGTGTTGAATATACTGTCCAAAATGTCTGCACATCATGACAGTGGTAAGATAAAAATCGTTAGCGAATGGAGTGTTTGTGGATTATCATGTTTGAAATGGACCGAGGAGATATGACTCTGTCAAAGTACACTCATCAAGCTATGAGAAAATTTAAACTCACTTTATGATGGTAGAAACCTGGCGAAGGATATTCTAGTGTCATTTTCATTTCGTTTCCACACGAGTGTATGAATTGAATCCAGATGGAACTCGACTCTGATTAAGTTATATGGCAAAAAAAAACGAGATTTTGAAAATTTCGAGTTCCTCACTTCACGTCTCTCATTTGGTTTTTCTTTCGCAGTTTTACACAGCTGAGATTATCACATATGATTCAGTGTTAAGACTAGGAGAACATACTGAAGGCTCTGGAAATGGACAGTTGGTAAACTCTTTCTAAGAACTCCATATTTGAAAGGATTTAGATGAAGACGATAATTACCTTCCAACCCTTTGGAATTGTGTAGCCAGCAAAAGTGAAATCTGTAATGGCCTCTCTGAATGCGCCTTGAGCAGGTGGACAAAGCCTTATGGACTCGCAGGCAACGTTCCACGAGTACTTCATTTTCTGGATGTCGTCCCAGTTCAATAGCTCATGTGGACCCTTGGACTTTGCTATCTCCATTTGTTCTGTTCAAAGAAGAGCAAATTCAAATGGCTTGGGTACTAATTTCTCCTTTACATAGAACCAAAGAATTTATCGCAGAACAAGCTCAACATTGCAATGCCTAGAGTATGTAATCAGCTGAAAAGGAAAATCAAGAGTCCGTTCTATAAAAATAGAAGCGATGGGCGAACCTTGTTAAATATTGGTACGAAGGAACGCATTCCAGAATTCTTAGAACAGCCAGAAACTTTTCTTGAACTCTAAGTTAGCAGAGTCAATACAATTGAAGTTTCACAATTCTAACATTCTTTTTGTAAAGTATAAGACCTCGTTGTTATCTGCTTAATTGTATGGAATTCTGTAAGGTCTAACTACTAGAAAGAAAATCTTTGCACAAGTATTAAATTATATAATAGAGAACATTGTATAAACGTTTAGCTTAGGTTTACTGCTTTATTTTATAGAATTTTGCATGGTTGTCATCATGTTTATGGTGATTGTGGCTAATGTCTTTCCACTGCAGATGTCTAGTTAAAAGTTTCTTGGGATAATAATGCTCAGTACTCTCCTCGAATTGATCAAGAAAAGCTAGTGTGAGCTGATTACGCGAGAAGCTGTGGTACCTTCATATACTCGCTGGAAAACATCAGGGAATTGGGCCAGAAAGTTCACCACGACGGTGATTGAAGTACTGGTTGTGTCGTGACTCGCAATGAGCAATCCAATGATCTTGTTCGAGACCTCCATCTCATAGAACACGCTCCCATCGTCGTCCGCTTCGAGCAGCAGCCGAGACAACAAGTCCCTGGCATTAGCATCTTTTCCCTCTGAGAGCTCCTTCTTCCGTTGCCGAATGATCGCCAAGAGCTCTTCCCTTATTTGTTTCCCTCCCTCAACCGCCTTGCTAAATGGTGTGCCAGGGAGATTAATTGGCACCGAAGTGAGCCCAGGGGCGATACAAGCGAACGGGTCGGCAAATTTTGAAACAATCTTCGGATCTTTGATGTTCATGAAAAGGCGACAAGCCAGGGCAAAAGTGTAGTTCTTGGCCGAAGGAAAGACTTCAACTTCCTCTCGTGGCAACCAATCCGTGTCCAAGTGATCCCTGGCCATCGAGTCCATGATCGGTATGTAATGTTGGAGAGCCTCTGGCTTCAGGAACTCTGGCAAGAAGCTACGCATTTTCTTGGGATCGTCCTCGTTAAACTTCTCTAGGGTCTCCGGGAAGACTAAGACTTTCTTCATGGAGCTGGGCCACCACGTGGTGATGTACTTGTTCTGGCCCGAGAACAAGAACTTGTTGCCTGAGGCCCCGCAGAAGACCGCCAGGTTCTCGCCCAGCAACGAAGTTTGGAAGACCTCCGATGAGTACTTGCCGGTCCTGTCAGCTATGAACTTCTCAGGGCAGCCACCTTTTGCGGTGCCAACGAACTCCAGGGACTCACCAATGAGGGGCCATCCTCTTCTGCCCGGTGGGAGATTGGGCGGTGAAGGTTTCTTCCTGAAGACAAGGAAGAGAATGGAGAGAGAGATGTAAAGAATGGCCAAGTAAAGAAGAGATTGAGAAAAGAGGTCCATGTGCCTGTGCTTGTTATTGGGCTTGGTTATGGCAATAAGAAGCCTATGGCGTTGGAGGGATTAGAGAGAGGTTAGGGATGAGGAAGAAGCATCGTGTTCGGTGGTATATATACAGACAGGAGGCTGATGGCGGGAATACCTCAATCATCGGACGCCTCTAACTTCTCCTCTTTGAACCGAAGGGACAAGGGAAATTTCCTAGTTTTGACTGCACCATTGTTCAAAGAAGTCTTCGAAACGAGACTACATTATAAAATACCGACTCACAAGTCCCTGACATCACGTGATTTGGTCATCATCTAGATGGCTTGAGCTGTTGATAGGCAGTTGTCCAGCGCAACGCCAAGACATTCAGGAGCTATTCTGCGGACTCACGGTCCCATCTTTTTATTTCTTCAGCAGTCATCGTCACCTTCTTATTTACTCATCTCTTCTGCATGGACTCCTCAATCTGCACTGGCGTAGCAGATACAGAGTCCGAGACACGTGCTTGATATATCGCATTTCCCGATATCCTACAAGTTTTGGATTAAAAAAAATGGCAACGACGATGTCGTCGAAAGTTGACGTCAAGGGTTCGAATATGGCGCTCCCTCTGTAAGAGTTTTCCTGATGTGGACTAAATTAATTGATATTGTAATTTACTATTTTTACAGTTACCGTAAAATAGGGTCGACCTAAAGTGAGATAGAAGGTTTCTTAATTAGTCTAATATGGGGCTGGCTAGTGTGGACCGAGTTGAGCCTGGCTCATAATGAGAGGAACTGGCTGTAAACTCTATAAATAATGCTCAAGTCTCTCCTCTAACCCTAATTCTCACATATATCATCACCTAAGGGGCGTTTACCTAATGTTACACGTGAGGGGGCCGCCTCATTGAGCCAATGATACAGAGGGTAATAGAGGAGAAGGACTTGCGCGTGGAACATTGTGTTTCGCTTCCACTTCAAGAACAATGGATCTCAAAATAGGTATGTTAATCTTTCTACTCAATTATATATGTTCTTGTTCTAGTTATGGAGATCTTGGGATTACGCAATTTGTGTTCAACATGTGGTATCAGAGCAACCATAACCTTAGAACTTGAATGCAATTGATTTTGTCCTAATTTGTAAGGATTAGCCCTAATGAGTACGGATCTTGCCCTAATTTGTGATTTTCGAGACTTTTTGTTCTATAAAAATTAAATTAAATCACAAATTTGGATTGGGGGAGGCGAGACGAGCAAGAGGGTCGGTGGCGCGTTGCCGAGAGATGCCGCACGCGCCCCCACGCACGGACAAGCGCCGCTTGGGTGTTGAAAGCGCCGTGCGTGAGCTCCACCTGCTGCGCACTCAGGCGGCGCATGTGAGCACGTGGAGCCTCCGTTCGGCGCGTGGCTAGCGGCATTGGACTTGTATGGTGATTTTCTATCTCGTGGTATATTTATTTTATATGTTTGATGGTTTTATTGATGTGAAATTGCATATGAACCCCTAAATACGTGTATTTTAAATAAATTTTTGCGTATTTTTCCTTGTATTTTTTTGTAATTTTGGAAATACAAGTGTTAGGTTATAGGTATATTATCACATAATCATTATAAATGTGTGATTCATCAATAAAAATCGAAATTTATTGTGAATTGAAGTTGGCTTAATGAGATATAACTATTATGGAATAGTAATTGAGTTATGTATTGAGCTGATGAGAAACACTAAAGGTTATGAAACTTTTGTTACTCAAGCATACTCTTTGACATGCTGGTAATCTTTGAATGATGGACGTCTTAAGAACTTGTGACCAAACTAATTGTACTGATTAACATATCTACTGTATGTGGGTAATGCATGTCAATTAAGTTACTGCATATTATACATGAACTCATCTGGTCACTTGTTAATGTCTATCAAGTTGAATATTTTTATGGTTAAGGAGTATGACAACATTTACGCAGAGCAATATTATCTATTGTTAAATTTTAGATATTTTATTTTCTAATTTAACTCAATTAATAGGCCACTGGTTAATTACAATGATAATTTGTTACTTAAAAATTGGCTAATAAATCAGTTGTTGGCCTTGGAGTCATGTTTTGCCGTATGAAACTCATGAGCAATAGTTGATTAGTTATCAAGCTTGTCAATTTGAAGTACCATGTATTGCTATTGATGTTAACTTGTAAGGGATCCTTTGGATCGGCATTCTTTTAATGTTGTTTTAGTAATCAATAATCAAGGTGCACAAGATACTTGCTTCTATGAGAATTTTCTTGTGTTATTGTTATCAGTGATCTCATTAAAATCTATCTTTCAGGTTATATATATATATATATATATATATATACATATATTAATGAATAAAGCAATGTAATTAGCAAGATATATGATTTTGGTGATATGCTGCCCCTATCACTAAAGTTAAAATCACATGTATATGGTGTATGTAAGAAGTAAAGTTTATATCCCTGGTATGAGAGGATTTCAATGATTCAATTGAGTAGTAACCGCCAAAGTGGCATGTTTGATTAGGTTTGAAAAATTTTGGTCTCGTATAATGATTGGAATGTCTCATGGTCTAATGCGTAGTCATACTCCCAAATGAGGTGATTGTGTATTAGTTTATGGAGAGATACATGACAGTGTAGTGGAGGAGTGACTGATTCTAGTGATTCATATGCCCAAAGGTGATGAATTCACGAAGAATTGGAATATATTCTCATAATCACTATCATGTGAGGAGTGTACACGTATTTCGCCCAAAGGTGATTATATGATTATGCGTGTAACTCTCTGGATGTGTACTTGTATGTCAAGTTACACGGTGCTCACATGATGCTAATTATATATATTGCTTGGTTTTCAGTCATTTTTTCTGTAATTAATAACTTCATTATTATTGAGGTTTTTACTGCTTCAAATTTTAAGTTGTGCACATATGATTTGTTGCTTGAAAAAAAAAAAAGCAATTGAATTTGCTTACTGTCCATGAAACGTTCCATTCTGGAACACTTGAAAAGAGGTTTGCCTATGGACTACACTGCTATAAGATGATGGAAGTCTTAGTTGCTTGAAATTATATCTTATCTGATATTGAAATTATGACACATTTGCAAAGATTGTGTTTAAGTTCTAATGACATATACATCTTGTATATGATTAAAAAGTTGTTTTTGAAAGTTTTCTATTTAAGGAAAATGACCGAGATAATGAATAAAACAATTACAATTAGTCTTAAAAGGTTGTCAGGTTTAACAGTGGCCATGAGTATTTTAGCAAGTATGACAATGCGAAATAGCTTAAAGGGTCATTTGTCAAATACTTGGTAGATTCTTGTGTGGTAATTTAATTACTATACCTGAAAATTCTGACAAAAAAATTTAGTCGAAAGGCATAAATGTACCATATTGAACATGGTGATGAGTATGATTAGTAAGACTAATTTATCTGGTCTTTTGTTGGTTGATATTATGAAAGCAACTTTTTCATACACAAAATATGTCTCTTATCAAAGTTGTTTCATAAACTTTTTTGAGTTATAGACTGGACATAAATTACTGGAATCATATGAAATTTAGAGGTGTTATGCAAAAGTGAGGTTATCTAATCTAATATTAGATCCGTTGGAATTTAGATTCACTTGAAATTATTGTATATCTTACCTAGATTGTTCAAAAGGGTATTGATTTTAAGACCCTAAAAAAGATACAAGAATTATGGAATCACATACTCTAAAGTTTCTAAAGATTGACGTAATTGTAGAGGATAATTACTCTCAAACTATTAAAGATAATAATATGATGGTAGTTATTATGTTTTTGTCTTTACCTAAATAGATAATTATGGAATCTCCTGTACCATAGACTAAACTTGTTGAGGTTTAATGTACTATTCTTGATATAGTTTATAATGAAATTTCTTAAACCTCTCGAGTGCAGAATGAAGTGGTTGCAGTTTTATTAAAAAAATTTGTTAGGGAAAAACGATCAGTTATATCATCATACTATATAGTTTATTTGTGAGAGCATGATTACTATATCTACTACATGGTTGTTTTAGCAACTTATATAAATGTCGTTTCTTGTTCTCAATTAAATATGTAATGCTAACAAAAAAAAAAGATAATAATGTTTTCACTCTGAAAGAGGAGTGGATTGTTTATAGTGAAAAAATAATTATTTCTTTAACTATTTTTTCAAAGTAAACATGACATTAATAATTTATTTTGATATAAAGTTATGCCAAATAGATACAAAATATATATTGTGCAACTGTATGATTTTGCAACAGAGTCAAGTAAACTTGTGTATAGACTGAAAAATTCTAATTCATGGTCTTAAGCAAGTTTCCATACAATATTATTAAAGTTTCATAGTGTTGTTATTTTATTCAATTGGGAACAAAGTAATTCAATATATTGTAAGGTTAGTTGGAGGAAATTTATTTTTTCCCATACTTTATGTACATAATATTTTGCTTACAATTTGTGATATTGAGATATCTTATGTCCTTTGTACCGAGGTCTATAAGAATTGTTTTTGCTATATTATATTAGATTTTCTCGGAGAACATTTGATGATTGTATATTGGAAATATTCAATATACATTATTACATGCCAAGAATTGCTCCTGTTGTTAAGGGTGATGGACTAAATCTATCACATTGTCCTTATTTAGATATTGAGAAAATATAATTAAAAGGTGTACCTTGTGTCAGTGCACTTAAAAGTATAATGTATGCTCGAATTTGCACTAGACTAAATGTTGTCTTTGTGACGGAACTTCTAGGCAGATATCGGTCAAATCCAGGACATGATCACTAGGTTGCTGTCAAGAAGATTTTAAGGTACTTAAAAAAGACAAGAGATTATATGCTAATTTACAGACATGTTCAATTCTTGCAGTTAGTAGGGTATTCATATGTTAACTTTGCTGGCTGTTAAGATGATATGATATCAATAACAAGATATAGATTTATGTTAGTAGGAAGTGCAGTAAATAAAGTTCTACGTTATCTTCTACTATGTATGTAGTGTTAGTAACATTCTTTTAGGTTGTTACTTGGGCTTTTAGGCTCCAGAATCTCATGACGGAGTTGATCGTTTTAAATTGATGGATAGACCCATACGGTTGTATTGAGATAACAAATTTGTAGTATTATTTATTTACTACAGAAGTCTCAAGGGGTCTAAATATATGGTGGTCAAATATTTTTGATCATAAAGAAACGGTACAGAAATGTGACTTATAATATAACATATCTTCACAGATAATGTGGTTGCAGATCCACTAACTAAAGGCTTACGCTCATGTGTATTTGAATGACATGTCATTAGCATGGGCCTAGAAGTAATCTTCGGATACTGTTGTTTAGTGGGAGCTATTTTGGCTTTACTCTGATAAAGGTTTCATCTGTGTTCGTTACACTTTGTAACGGTTTGATATGTATCAACTTTTGCATTCAATAAAATATTTTAAATGTTTTGTTATTATGTTAAATACATATTGATAAAGTCACAAGGGATTGTATAAACCTTGAGTGAAGGTTAGGGGCATATGGGCATCCGGTTATTAACCTTGTGCATATGTCTTGTGATGCATAAAGAAAGGTTAACCATAAGGACAAGATATATGTGGGTACATTGAACCATAAAGCATTCTCTAGTGGTACAAGTTTTTGTAACACCTAAGGTAAGAGAATGATGACTGACAAATGGGATCTCTCTATGAGAGATGTTATCCATTTGACACACTACCATATTGAATTCATATCAATAAAGTTGAGAACATTCGTGACCATGGAAGGCTTTGTGTATATACATGCAGTTACCGTCATGATTCGGTGTTTAAGATTTTATGGGATATGATTGACTATTAAGAATTATCACCGGACCAAATGTGCGCACATATAGTACGATTTCAATTAATATAGTCCAAGTGGGAGAATGCAAGAGTTTTTCTTATGTGAACTAAATTAATTGATATTGTAATTTACCATTTTTACGGTTACCGTAAAACATGGTTGGTCTAAGGTGAGATAAAAGATTTCTTAATTAGTCTAATATGGGGCTGGCTAGTGTGGACCGAGTTGAGTCTGGCCCGTAATGAGGGGGACTGGCTGGAAACTCCATAAATAGTGCTCAAGTCTCTCCTCTAACCCTAATTCTCACATGTATCCTCGCCTCATTGAGCCAGTGATACAAAGGGCAATAGAAGAGAAGGACTTGCGCATGGAAGATTGTGTTTCCGCTTCCGCTTCAAGAAAAATGGATCCCAAAACAGGTGTGTTAATCTTTCTACTCAATTATGCATGTTCTTGTTCTAATTATGGAGATCTTGGGGTTACGCAATTTACATCCAACACCCTCTTCACGCTGTACTCTCGTGATGTTACTGTACATTTACGTTTCATGGATTGATGTGATTACATCCCCGTTTCGTGTCTCATGTGTATGGTACAACTTGCAAGTGAGTAGACCGAGATACACAAATGATATGCACCATTGATCCTTTATTTTTCAATCGCATGAGTTTTCTTGGAAAAGAAGGATGAAGTTTCGAAGATAGATAGTCATGCTTAATATATTTGTCAAGATTCCGATTGAATATTCAAGCAAGTGGATGTGCCTTTCAATCCACATATTTTAGTGACAAATCTTAGCAACCCTTAGCATTATCAATCATCATATCTCCATCTTTCAAATTTCAAAGCATGTACTTAAGAACAAACACCTACTAAAATATTGTGATGCGAGTTTCTCAAAATATTATAGATTACTCACTCCGGTCAATTTACTATATGTACTAAACTATTTTTGAGCCATCAAATTTGAATAGGACTCAAAGAAACTATTACATAATTGCATTGCATGTACCATGTAGTAAATCTAAACCATTGAAAATCATAGGTATCTTAAGGATTTCAAGTGAATCTTGCCAAATCCGGCGGTCTAGATTCAACACTACATAGAAAAATACAGAAGAATTTAGTAGGCCGTTTGTCTGAACAGAGGCAGGTCAAAGTTGATAACAATCACATGGGACGAACTAATCTTCCTTTAAACATGAGTCGTGTGTGCGATAAGAAAAGCGACGATACTCTTGTGCTGTCTGTCATCACTCCTTGTCCCCATCCTGAATTCTCCTCAGCCATCGCTCTTGTGGCTAGTTCCCCGCACTTGCGTTAAATGAAGGTCAGCCATGGTTAGCAGAAGCTTCTGATATACGCGCCTAAAAGTCTCATGGACTGATTAATTAATAGTAAGACATTTCATCTAGAATCAATTCCAAGAGTCAATACCGATGGACGATCGCCAGTAGACTCAGACACCGATTTATCTTTGCCAATGCTATGGTCATGTCTGAAGTCCAACCAAGAAGGAGTCAATCTATCGAGCTTTCTATACACATATTTAGATAGATCCGTTTTTTAAGATCATGATCGATACAATTTTAAGACTAGCGCGATCTAATTTGTAAAACCGCATTCTCATCCATTAGGCACGCGTCTTTCAACGTCGATTCAAGTGCTAAATACATAAGTTCAGCGTAGCTATATATCTTGAACCAACTTCTGATTGATGCTCCGCTTCATCATCTAAGTTCTCTCTCGTGTGCGCGCACTTGCGCACCATAGGTCTTATCGTGTCATTATGATGGGAATGGGTTTGCACAAGCCTAACGTACATGCTTACTTTCACCTAGGAATAGAAAACTACGGGAGCAGCCATCTTTGACAAGGTTCCACGAACCAGTTCCAGTCATTTTATTCTGTAGCTAGCTCTTGCGCCTTTTTTTTCCCTATTTTTTCCACGTATCTTGGCAAAACCCTAGTTGACAACTCCTGCAGGACCCAGTTTTTCCGCCACCGTAATAGATTACTTTGCACATAATATCGAGTGTCAACGATCCCATATGACTCGGACATGTTATTTACATGGGCTTAATCAAGCGTGAAGGTTTATCCTTGTGGAGGTTCGGATCTGAGAATGAGCCATCATCGCCGTTACATCACCTTTGCATCTAGAACGAGGAGAAATAGTCCAGAGGGAATTCCATTGAAAATGCGCAGGAAATTATTCTTCAATGTGAAATGTGAACCAGCCATCTAGGCTCCGTTCGGTAACGTTTTTGTTTATTTCAATTTCTTTTTTATACTCTCCAAAACAAAAAAAAAAAACATAAATTTATTTGGTAATATCAATTATATTTTCTATTCCCTCGAATAGAAAAGTGATTGGGGAATAAATTTAGAACAAAAATAAAAAGCATTAAAAAATAACTTCTCATTCCCGAAAACAATTTCTAGAAGTAAATTATTTTCTCCTTTTTTTTTTTATTTTCTTATTTTCTTCTCCTTTGCACTACCAGCCAACCGCCGCCGATTGCCCCTACCACCGCCCGTTGACTAGCCGACTACCGCTACTGGCTAATCCCTACCACTAGCCGATTGCCACCGCTCCCAACCGCTACCTTTCGCTACCACTACCTACTGCCGCCGATCGCCCCCACCACGCCGTTGATGACCACCATCACCACCGCCCGTCGCTACCAACAAACAATTGACCACCTGGTCGTTGGCAATGGGTGGCAAATGGTGACGTTAGCGATCATCAACAATAAGTGACAGTTGGCAGCGATGATAAGAAAGAATAAGAAAAAAATTAAAAGAAATTCTACATTATAAAAAATATTGTGAATTGTACCAAATACATTCCTATTATTTTTCCATTTTGATAATAGAAATTTTGTATAATTATTAAACACATTCTTTTAATGAGAAATTATTTTGAGGAATAGAAATAAAATAAAAAACTATTTCTGAAAAAAAAAAAATTATTCCTTAGAACAAAAGTGTTACCAAATAAACCTCTAGTGGCACAAGATTCTATTGCCTATGTTAAACAAAAGGTCACTCATGGTATAGGAACTTTTAGACATTTAAGGTGCGTATGACAAAATTTCTGGAATAGAAATTGATTTATGGCCAAAAATTGATTTCTCAATTTCTATTTCAGAAATTGAGAAGTTAAAAATTTTAATTTCTAATTTTTTTCTTCAAATTTATTTCTAGAATAGAAATCTATTTCAGAAATAGAAAAATCAAATAATTTATCAAATGAATTTTGTTCCAAACATATTCTAGAGAACGAGAGAAATAGAAAAATAGAAAGATAAAAATTTTATCATGCACACCTTTAGTCTCAAAAGTCTTTTAGAGGGCGCACAAATGCACTGCATTTTTCAACCTAGTGAAAGGTTGCAATAAATCGGTCAAGTATGACAATCTCTTGGGAAAAATTAACAAAAACAAATTCTAAGCTTATTGCATTTATATCAATTCAATCTTAAACATTTTAATGTTGCAAATTTAATCTTAATCTTTCTGACAATTTGCCAATAAAGTCTATCCCAATAATTATGATCAAAAATTGATGATGTATACACTTACCATCCTATGTGGTATAGTCAACGCTAATGTGACAATTTTTATTTCCATTTTTAGTTTTTTTGAATTTTTCTGAAATTTTTTAATAATTTTTTCTTTGATTTTTCCTTTTTCTTCTTCTTTCCTTCTTTCTTTTGTATTTTATTTTGGATAAGCACAAAAATGATATTTGAAATTTAACCCAATATGTAAAATTAGTCCTAAACTTTTAATTTATTCAATTGATGGAGGGATAACATTGAATATTATTATGTAGTTTAGGGATTTGATTGAATATATACCAAAGGTTCATGGATTACATTGAACAAATTAAAAATTTGCATATAATATTATACATTGAAAAAAAGTTCATAGATCACATTGAACAAATTAAAAATTTTAATTATTATTTTGCACATTGAGTGAGTTTATAAACCATTTGTGTCATTTTTCTCTACTTTTTTTCACTGGGCGAGGCTGCCTTCGTCCGTGGCTAGCAAAGCTGGATTCACCCAGATCTACGCAAGGCAGTCTCACCGGAAGCCCGATGGTCAACAAGGAAGAAGAGAAAAAAGGAACAAAAGAAAAAGGGTGAAAACGAAGAAAGAAAAGAGGATGACATATGTCTCCATCCACGAAATACACCGACGAGTTCTCCTTTGACGATTGTGAACCAAACTACACTAAACATGATGCCCCGAAGGGTAAGTTGAATGGACAGGTTCGTGTAAGATGCGACAATGAAAATGACATGCAGATAAAAGTAACGAGAACGCATCCTTAGCCACCTCTGTAGTCTTCAATGGCGTCGTCAATGGTTAGATAAACGTCAAGTCGTTGCACCTGCGTCAATATTCTAATGCCATTCTAAGATATGATTATCTTTTCTTCTCCAAGACCTGCCAAATTAATGACAAACATTCTCGATTGCCTGTTTAGTTAAATATCTGGACAATCGAGAACACATTTTAATAACAGTGAAATTTCTACCACAAACTACGGTCAATTCAGTGATGCTTAGTCAAATATCTGGAAATTCTACAAAACTTTTGAATGTATGTAAAGTTATACTGCAGACTTGAGCTCCACTCTTTGATTCTGGCGGCTAACCATCTGTCCAGTCCTCAAAACTCAAGCAAAGTGAAGAGCACTTTTCTAAGACCGTCGAGTATTCAAGGATCATCAGCAGAATTATATGAAGACAATCCGCTCATAAAATTGATAGATAACTTGGACCTTCATCTTTTTTTTCTCTCTCTCTCTCTCTCTCTCTCTCTCTCTCTCTCTTTTGTGGTTCGTTTGGGGGGGGATCGGGATCAACAGGCAAGTTTAGGGATCACACAAGTTATTAGGTCAGGTTGTTCCACAAGCTACAAGACTAATATGGTCAAAAATTGAGCAAACATACTCCCAAATTCAAACAGATTATAAGGCTATCGTGATTATTTAAAGATACTCTACAGTTACTCAAATCAATATAAGTACGCTAACTTCGCTATTGACATGTCTCAACACTAGGGGCACATCGTGGATAAAGTCTTGAGTCATGAAGTCTGCCATTCCATGGTTGTCAACGACATAGCTTTACCTCCCAAGAAGAACGCATTCACAGTCCTCTTTGTCCTAAAGGCATTGGGTTCCAATAACCTATGAAGAACAATAGGGAGAAAAAAAGCACAATCAAAGAATCAATGACCGCTATTTTTAAGCCACCCGAGGGACAATCAGCAGAAATGTGAGGAAACCGCTTCCCAGAACGAGCATGAGACCAGCTGAAAAATCGTTACCGACTGTCGAGAACACCATGGATTAGCTTAAAGTACTTAGTTTAGATATACGAAAAGTTACCGATTGGTCGTACGAAAAGTTACTGATTGGTTGTACTCTTAAAACTATTCGCCCTGTTTTTCTTTTTAGATGTAACGGTAAGAAAGTCTTATAAACGTGAGTCCTGTATAGTATATTGCCCATATACGAAGTACTTTAAAACAGAAATTTGGATTCCAAGCCCCGTCGTTTGAACTTTATGAGTTCCCCTCTGTACCCTAGTGCTGTAAATTATTTTGCACTGATTTCTCTAGACTTTGTTCCAATTTGACATTATCCACTAAGAAAGAATACATAACTTGATAAACTTCATCTCTGTCTCATCTTAGCTTGCTATCGATCAATTCAGAGAGGAGTGAAACACGACTCAAGTCCAACGGTCCATCAAAATGGTAACAACAGCTTGTCCATATAAAAAGTAGCACTCCCGAAGCATTGTGCATAATCTTCATATACATTTTCCATGGACGCGTGCACTTCAGATTCATATCTTAGATTCTAAAATTAGTTCTATACTAAGGTGCAACGGAGTATACTATATCAAAACCAACAATATATTCCTCTGGCTCATGGGTACTCTTCAACTAAATACAGTTCAACATTAGTTGAAAATCACTAGAAACTACAAAGCTAGAGTTCCCAATGGAAAGGATATATGACAAACGATGACGTGTGCGCAATGGTAACACATGGTAGAAAGGGAAATCTAACCACAATCATCCTTAAATAAAAGAGTATCGTATAAGGCCCAGGGCGAAAGTTGTACTTAAATGGCCAAAGAGAACCGTGTGGGCCTGCACCCTTTGCCCGCTTGAAAAGTCCGCAAGGTTTTCTCAATTCCTTTGAGAAACTCTAACCTTCTGCAGTGGTTCAAATTTCCACTAATGCATTAGAGTTTCTAAGAACCACCATGACGGGAATAGAGTACAGAACGATATAGAGCGGACACATGGAGGAAGCAAATGAGGACTATAATCAGATCATCCAAGTAGCCAATAATGGGATTTATCGCTGAGGCAAACCACAGAATGGCATGTTAGTTTCCAAGACATTCTAAACCGTATGAAGAAAGCTCAAATAGCCTGAAGCAAAATACCTTCTGGAATGAAGTCTACAGGGCTGAGTACGTAGATTGCACTTATAACCATCTGCAAAAGTAAAACAAGATATGATTTCATCTGCAGGTATAGCAGACAAGCAAAGGAATAATCCTGTGAACGTAATTAAGGCATGCCCGAAACTTTTCCCCAGCCAAATCATTATGAAAGTACATATTTTAACCCAATGACCTGTCTGGTTTAAATTGCCCCATCACTTTGATACTTCTATGTTCTTGTTATACATCAGATCTAATTAATATTATGACTCCAGGGCAATGGATATCAGTCAATGGATCCCTACCACCCAACTATACCCCCCCTTTCTTTTCTTTTCTCTTTTCTTTCCTTCTTTCTCCAAAATGCACCCCCAAATAGGTCATCCAACTAATAAAATGGAAGCAATTTTAAGGCGCTACATGACAGGCAAACAAACGCATCCTGAGGAACTGGGTTGAAGCATCCCCTAGCCCCACTTAACTTTTTCCAGTTTCCCAACACTTCCTGTCCACATAGAAGAAGAATTGGAGACACAGTTGTATAAAGCATAATCTATGTAGGCATAAAACTCAACCATCTAAGGACTGGACTTTCCTGATGACCCCCAAACCGCCCATTTTTATCATGTTACCCCCAACCCCCCCCCCACTTTTTTTTCCTTCCTTTTCTTCTTTCTTTTTTCCCCTCTTTCTTTCTCACAATAAGCTTTAATTCAATGAAAGTGCAAGGCAATTTGCTCCTGAGCTTCCAACCAAGTATAGACAAAAATTCGTAGGTTTGAACATAAGAAGTATTTATTGACACAATAGATCAATCTTTTAACAAAATCAGTAAAAATATTACATAATGACATTTTGCAAAGGAGCCATCACTTTCGTCTCAAATTTCTGTAAAATATTACTGAAAGTTTGGACTTTTAATCAGACAAAGCGTGGTTGCCCCACGGATACATAACCGATACATTCCTTAAAAACAGAAGGAAAAAAATTCTTCTGACTTCAAGAAGTACACCATGGACTAGTTTGGAGTGATGGGAAGCAATCTTAGTCATGAGTCTTCAGCCTCTTCTTGCTGCTTCCTTACGTGTACAGCAGAATTGGGCCATGGCTAATTGCCTATTTCTAGGCAGTTCACTTTTATCTTGGGTCGCTGAAAGGATGGTCGCTCATGGTGCTAGATCTAACAGCTCTAAAAACAGGCACTCGATTTTTAAATGTGCTTCAGCTTTTGCTTTTCAGGTTAAAAAAGCATGAGAATCATGAGTACTAATCCTGTATATTCTAAATGTCTCATCATACTTCAAGCACCAAGCACAAACCATTAACTCAACACAGACCTCTTCATACAATTTTCACTCTAATTGAAGAGTTTGATCTGAAATACCAGAAAAGGCTCAGTTGCCCCGTCACAGGCTCAGTTGCCCCATCACAGGCTCAAAACAGATTTTCAATCAGTTTAAATACTACTCCAACAAGTCCTGTCATATTTGATTGTGTACGTACAGAACCTATAGAATTCACTCCTAGAATTTGCAAACACAGAGAGTCATTTCAAAAAAACACACAAGAGTAACAGAAAGCAAGGAATGCCAGCTTTCCAGATTAGAAACTCCAAAAAAAATTTCAAGCATGTATGGACTATGGTTATGTGAAGAAAACTGCAGGACAATAGAAATATTGCAAATGAAATTGGATTTTTCACTTACTGAAATATAGACGCGTGCCCTGATTATGAAAGGAAGAGATCTTTCAGGATCCATCAGTTCTCGTGCCAGCCTTCTCAAGAAGAAAGGAAGGTCTTGCATCCTCTGTGGGTAAACAAAAAGAACATACTCCAATGTAAAATTGATGTCTTTTACTATAAAGACTGAATGTAAGTCAATCATATGAAAGGCCTGGGTTCAATTACGAAAGTCTGCAAGCAATGAACAATCAAGACCACAAACAGGCAACAAACATAATTTCTATTGTGGACATCATAATATTAAAAAATAGATTATGTTAAACATAAAAATGGAAAGAAAAAAGGTAAATGACTGAAAGGTTATATAAATACACCAACCACTCTCGAGTTTCTTTAGCCTATCAGAATAAATCAATAATAAAAATTTATTACCCAAAACAAAAGATTACAAGGATGATGCACCAGAAAGCGCCTAAAGCAAAGCAGCATTCATTTGCTAACACATGTTCATGATCATGCACCCGAGTATCTGTGCTTTTCTAACATCCAATTCAGTAAATGTCATTTGGTTTCTTTCTTCATCTGAGTCCTGCTCACAGCACACGAAAGTATGCCATTCCAAGGGATTAACAACGATTATAGTTTTCACGAGGTACAAAAATATGGCATTCAAAAAATGACAAGGCCTTGTAGATACTAAGACTGGAAATTGTATATGGAACAGGAATGAGAACATGAGATAAGTTGGTCCATATCGTCCTTATAATGATTGGTCCTTTGACAGAACACGTAAGATCATACCATACAAATAGCTGATAAAAAGATAACCGTGCCAAATTTAGGTCTAGAGAAGCACCAGTGATAAAAATTGTGACGAGTAATAATATGAATATGGGGCAGAAACAAACACGCATCCCGATCAACCCTTCATTCCTACAGTTCAACATTAAACTCGAACCATACATCAGAAGAGAAAAGTGAAATCAATCCTCCTCCAGATTCACTGACATCATTACAAAGGAAATGAGATGCCACAGGCATGTAGGCATCCGACATTCCATAATTTTCTGCACAAGAGGCTGCTTCAGCAAGTTACGTAGACGAACATCGTCTAGTTTCTCTCCTGCTAACAAACTCCCAAGTTTCATTCATCGTACAGAACCTGACCTCCTGACCTCAAACTTCCTAACAGGGCGCAAACACTCCCTAATTGTTACACCAAAAGGAAGCCATCTAACACCTAGAAATGGAGCGACCAATCAAATGCAGATGCAGCACTGGAAAGGCACGTAGACGGATGCAATTACCTGGATCAGACCATCGCTCCTCCCACCGAAAGTACGATTATACGTCTCGACCTTGCGCAGAATCTCGGAAACACTGGGGTCATGACGCAGCTGCAACGAAGCCTCGGTGGGAATCAACAGGGTGATGTTGCGGCGACACAGGGGGCACTTGCAGGGCTGGAGCGCCGAGCCGTGATGCCACACGAGCATGATGCAATCTCCTGATACCGCCGAAAAAGCAACGAGCCACACGTCATCCCAGCGAAAATCGTTACCCTAACCCCACATATTCTCAAGCATCCAGAGCCCCAATCCATGGCTAAAAAGAAGGGGCCAACACGATCACAGAGTCGATCAGCAGAAGCTGGACTCGACATCGAAGAACCGAATTCGCGAACTAAACCTCCGGGCAAGAACGGCGGTCGGACGAGCCATCGGACCGGTGAGAAAGGAGGGTTAAAGAAGAGGGAGAAAAGGAGAGGGGGAGGGAAGAGGGCGAACCGCAGAACCAGTGGGAGCAATTGGCCTGACAAGGGACGGTGAAGACGCCATGGCAGATGGAGCACAAGTCGTTCTCGGGAGGTCCCTCCATTTCACGTCATGAGCCCTCTCGCCGCCGCCGCCGCCGCCGCCGCCGCTCTCCGATCGATCGGATCGCGTCGCCTTCTCTCCGATTCGGACGTCGGCCCTGCAATCGCGACCGGTCGAACACTGATTAAGTGAGTGAGTGAGCGAATGAAGGAACGAAGGAACGAAGATGGGAGTTGATCGGATCTTCAAAAACAGGCGAAAGTCGTGGGGGGGTCACGTCGGCTGAAACCCTTTCCCGATTAAGGCCAAACACGCCGCGCGCGCGCGGCGGCCACCGGCGGATTGACTCGTCGGAGATTGGCTTCGGCAAAATTTAACAAACAGTCCACAAACTTTGTTCAATTTGGCCCGTGAATTTTTCATACATGCTCAAATTAGTCTTTAAATTATATGAAACATTCAGTATTTTTTATGAACTTGAAATAATCAAAAAATGATACTAAACATGATCATATGATTCGAAAATTGAATCAAATATATGCAAAAATGCCAAAGTTTTTGAATCATTTATGTCATTATCTCATTTGCTTATTAAGTGATCCCAAAAATTTTAAAAGTTGTGACAAGCATACATCAACACGAAATCGATTGTACTTGAGTTGAACATTTTGTAATGAATGTTCGATAAAATGCCAGTACGATGCTTGAACAAGTTAGCAATGTCGATAATTAGGGGTGTGCATTGGACCCGGGAACCGCCCGGACCGCCCGGAACCGGACCGGAACCGCCCGGAACAGCGGTTCTTGAGGGAATCGGTCCGGTTCCGGTCCAATTATTGAGAACCGGTGGGAACCGGTCCGATTCCCGGTTCCGTGGGCGGATCCGCCCGCCCGCCCACCCGGACCGGACCGGTACTTTTTTTTTTTTTTTTTTTGGTGACCCAGGAACCTCCGAACGCCGCTTCGCGGGAGAGTAAACCCCGGGAGCGCCGGGGCCCCCACCGCCGACCCCCAAGCGCGGGTAAGACGCGCGTTATGTATTGAAGATCGCTTCCACGGAGGTTCGAACCCTTCCCCCTGCGTTTGGGGTACCAAGCCCTAACCAACGCTTCCACCGCGGGCGGTGGTACCGGACCGGTACTATTTATAATTGAAAAAAAAAAAAACAAAAGTCGCAAAGCCCCCTGCCCCTAATTCGCAAAGCCCTAATTCGCGTTTCTTCTTCTTCAGCCTTCGATTCTCTCTGTTCCTTTCCTTCTCTTCGTCTTCGATTCCACGGTTCCACCCCGAGTATCCACGTCGCCGCCGCTGCTCCTCCTCCGCCACTGTCTGCCCCCTCGCGCCGGTCACCACTCGCCACAACCACTGCTCCTCCGCCTCTGCAAGAACTCTCGACCGAGCCGGCGAGCCTCTTTTCTGTCACTCAACAAGGTACGAAGCCCTAATTCGCGTCTCATCTCTTGATTCTCTTCTGGTCTCTTTCTCTTTGCTTTTTTTCTTTCCCTTTTGCTCATTTTATTATTGTTTTCATTATTTTCTTTCGAAAGAATTCATGGTGGATAATGAGCTTGAGAGGGAGGACTAATGCAAAAGAAATTCGTCTATTAATTATTGTTTTAGTTTTTGGAGATTGGAACTTGGAATTTTAGAGCTCAAAACTTCCGGACCGGCGGTCCGGGAAACCAATTTCACTGTTGAAAACCAGAATTTTTGGCGTCAAAATCGGTTCCATAGATCCACCCGGGAACCGGACTGGACCGGCAGTCCGGTTCCCGGGTGGATCCACGCAACAAACGGGTGGATTCCGGTTCCGATTTTTCGGAACCGGTCCTTAGCGGGCGGTTCCTGGTTCTAGGTCGGGAACCGCCCGCCCGGACCATGCACACCCCTATCGATAATCCCTTGGCCTCTTGCATGTTGAAAGGAGAAATCGTTGGAAAGACATAGACTAAATCATTGGACACACAAAATGATATATATAGTCTTTAACCTAGTGCAAGCACCTAGCTCTATTTAGGAAGAGAGAGCATTTAATGTATGGGTGGCATCACTGGCCAATGAGACAATTGGAATCACCACGTGATATGAATCCGAAGCAATTTTGAGTTCGAGTTTTGAAAAACCCATATAAACGTTTTGTTGAAAATAATCAATTAACAAAAAATCATGTATGGTAAAAGATAAATATACAAGCTTAAAATTAGAAAAATAAATTCCCTAACCCTGAAAAGGGAAAATCATTTAAAAAAAAAAAAGATAATTTTCTAAAATGCATTTTCCTTGGTCATGAAATATCCTCTAAAAAAATAAACCAAAATTGTTGTTTTCTTTTTTTCATTTGTTTGTGTGGCTTTTTATTTGCACTTAGTAATTACCTCTAACTTATTTGTTATCTCCAATCATTTAGTCTAAAACTGGAGAAACACATAAAAAAATATATATCTACAAATCTTAGATAAGATTTGCTTATTTTGGAAATTTTTTATTGTCATACTAAAAAAGTTAAGGTATCCTACAAATTTACCCCAAACTATTTTTTATTAAGTGAGAGACATAACGTATAATTAGATTTTTTGTAATTGTAATTATTACTTACCTAAACTAATTTTTTTACCAAAATGGTAAATTTGTGACACGCTACTTCATAACAAAAATATGCCAAAAATTCGGCATGACAAACTGTGGAATCATTAGCGCGGGGCGGGCGAGCATTGGGCTATCGGATAAAATTTAAGCATGCGCGATAAATTTGTTACTCATATGGCGCAATTTGGGGTTTTTTTTTTTCCGGGGCGAAGCTTCTGAGAAACTCTTTTTCGGTCCTCACCTACGGTATTCAACTTTATTAAGAGACATAATGTATAATTAGATTTTTTTTGTAATTGTAATTATTACTTACCATTTTTTTTACCGCAGAGGTACACGCTACTTCATAACATGAATATGCCTCGCAAAATATAAACTAGAACTAACATGCTGTGCACGCCACATATTTGGTACTTGAATTTGAGCAGTATTTCTTTGTGAGTAATTTTTTTCAATCTAAAAAGATAGTGGGTACTTTTTTATTATATATATATTTTTGACAATTTTATAATTTTAGCCTTTGTAAGCTTTTATTTAATGAGAAAAATAAATTAAGGTGCATCAAAAAAAGAGATATTTCGTTTTAAAAACGGAAATGCGAGGGTACTAGCGAAAGTGAACAAATCTAATGCAAAATGCTTCACTTTCAGCTTGATGACTCCGAGGTACATCATCAAAATACAGATTAGGATAAGTCTCTTATACCAGCTGAACGAGGCCTCATAGAAAGACCATGGCATCGGCCTAAGTCTTATTCCCCATTTTCCTTCGGGGCCCGAATGTTGGACATGTTCGGACGTGTGAGAATTCTTAGTGGGTTCTTGGGAGGCAATGCATTTTGGGCTTTTTCCCCAACGGAATGGCCTGCTTCAACTACAACATTCGGGTCAGTTGTTCTAGAAAGCCCATCGCATGCGGCGGATCCATGTGTTCCACGCACATCCTAGAATTTCAGCAACGTCTCTCCCCTTTCGGCCATCCAATCGGACCCTTCATTCAATTTTCAATGCGCAAATTCAACCGACCCGAGCGGGTTATATTCGTTAAACTTGCCAAACTCTCTCGATGCCAACGACCCCAGACAAGTTTCGGAGAGAAAATCCGCATCTCGTACCTAAACACTGTCGTGGATTCTTTCATGAATTCTTCCAATTAAGAAACGATTCTCTCTCGTTTGCTTCTAATCCAGAACAGAAGGTCGATGTCATTTTGACATTTCAACACCGTCATCCTCCAAAAAGAAATGAAAAAGCAAAAACGAAAAGGAGAAGGGAAACGATGGAGCCGTAATTTACTATTTCTGAAGGAGGGGGACAACCCCCTTGGTAACCGCCGCGACCGTCGCTGTCCGAAGAGTCAATTTGCAAGAGGGCAGGCCTCACTCACGGATCCCTGACCGCACACCATCCTTTCCTGATCCGTTGCCGATCCCATCCCATTACGCGTCCCCCCTAATTAATCCGATCCAGTCCAAGAACGAACGAAAGCGACGCCCCCACAGAGAGAGAGAGAGAGAGAGAGAGAGAGAGAGATGAAGAACATCGCTTCCCCCAAATGCCAACTTTGAAAACGACCAAAATCATCGTTCGCTGTCCCAATTGACGCAACGGTGCGGCCCCGCCGGCGGCCGTCATTTCACTGCCCACAATATTTGCTCCGGTTTGGGGTTTTCTTTCCCCCACTTTGAAAAACCCTTTCGTTGAAAGATAAACTAATTTTAATTATCCGCGTGATTATCCGATCTCCGACTCCAATCATTCTGTCTTCTTGCATTTATAAATTGCTGATTCCGACGCTACGAGATACTTCTTAATTAGGCGAAGGCGACGTCTCACCATTGAACCTGGGAATCTCTGCCATGATTAATCTTCACGGTCCTTTCCTAGTTCTCAAAGTTGTCCTAACCGTCCGGGCCCTTCAATTATACTTGTAGCTTAGGGGTTAGTGCAGCTCTTATATCACGATAGTTGGTGGAGAAAATGATTAGATGACGGCAACTTTAATTAGAAAGGAATCTGCTGTTAACAAAGCATGCATCCCCAGCTAATAAAGACCCTTATAGCTTTAGCCCCACAAGGCCGAATACCGTCTTCATCCTCCTCGCAAAGGTGCTTATCAATATGGCGTGCTCTAGTTGCGGACCAGAATTTGGGTCCGAGGCGCACTCCACGACTCGCCCGACTGGAAATCAATCCTTATCTCAATGTTGGGTTGGTGAAGAACAATGGACTTTAGTGCCTCTCTCCGATCATTAGGAGTGGTCTGCTGCAGCATCACATCACATGCACATTACACCTCAACCCCCTTGAAGACAAAATCATCAGATTGATCAGGACAAGCCGGCGTGCGTGTCCCCCCGGCCTCCACTCGCTTATATAATTCTGTGATTCTTCGTTGGTGGGAGTAGCAGTGTAATCGATCAGATTCCAGCAAATGGGATCCCAAGTTTTTCGAACCGAGGTTCCCCTTTTGTCAAAACACCACCACCTTTTTCACCACCCGAAGATTCCTAAGCCTTCGAAGGGAAACAAACATTGTACGGCACGCAGAGATGAGACACAAGCCAAAACGAAGAGACCCATAAAATTTACACCATTTATACAAGAGAGTATCATGAACAAGAACTGAGTCTATTCACAGCCAACAAAACATTACCATCCCTTTACATAAATGATGACATAAAACCTCAAATGCTCCCCCAATTCAGCAGGAAGGTATGTGCATTCCAATACCAAGAACCACCAAATCCCCAAAACTAGAACCTTAAAACGTATGAAATAAATAAGGAAATTTGGAAGGAAAAAAAAAATCCCCAGACACGAAATATAGGAAATTAAATTATGATTTCAGACAAAGTGAATGACCATGGAAGGACTGGTTTAGGAAGAAAGGGACCCCCAACCCCCTTCTTTTGCCACTGCAGTTGTAGATGATGATTGAGCATGGGATTCATTTTCAATCTGCAGTTCAGTCAGAATAGGCTTTTGTCTTGGACCTGTAGAGGAGCTTCTTCTTCTTGGAGGATTGGTTATCAATGGTGAGAACAATCTTGCCAGGCTCTCCGCCTTTGAAGGTCTCACTGATTATTGTTTCGTCAGCAGGGGCAACCTTCCTTGTCTTCTGCACAATCACAGTGTAGGCACCTTCTGTGCTCGGCACGAACTCAGCTCCATATACGATGTCCCAACCGACAACCCGAATTTCCCATACAAGAAGGCATTTCTGCACAATTAAGAAAATCCTCGGTCAATCGGATGAAGCGTGCAAAATAATTCCATGGAAATGCGGACGAATCTTAGGGATACCTCAGTGACTGGGAACTCGACAGTGTGCTTGGAGTACGGCTTGATAGTGATGTCGGTAGCAGCATCAGCAGTGGTGAACTCATGCTCGCCCTCCCTACTCAGCCCACCATACTGCACCGGGACTTGTTCAGGGGCTATGTATCTGTTCAATTACAGATTGAAGAAACGGATTACACACGCAACGAAACAAAAGAACGGAAATTGAGTTGCAAATAGCAACTGTCACGAGCCAATACACATTCACACGCAACATGTTTTGCCAGTATGACGCCACCAAGAAATCAAAAACAAGAACTCTAATCGATCTCCCATGTGGATGACACGCATATAATCCTCGACTTAAGTTAAGCACCGTCCTTGATATCACGTTACAGGAAAGACATGTTCTTTAGATACTACAGACTCGCTCTCAAACAGTCACAAGGAATATGAGATAGAACAATCGAGGCATCAGATAATCAAGCAAATTTGTCACAGGGAATTATCAAAGATCTCTTTGGGGGCCAGCCCCCAAAAAAAAAAAAAAAATCAAAGAATTGATCCGGCAATAATTTATGGCTAAAGGGAAACGAACACAATAATAGAGTAGCTACAACAATAACTAGGGGGGGACAGCAAGTATTATTGATGAAGCAGGAAGCAAAATTGGCAACGCAAAGAATCCAAGGGAGTAATTAATACTCACTTGAAAAGGATCTCAGCAGTTCTAGAAACCACAAACTTGCTCTTGGTTCGCTGAGTCAGGAAGGGACTGATCATCCTGTTGAAGACCAAATACCACCAAGGAACATTTATGAACACCTGCAGAAAAGACCAACGCCCAACAATAAGAACTCCACTTCCCAATCCTAAAAAGGCAAACTTTTTTTCGTTCTCCTTCAAAGAAAGACAGAACTAGAATTCCAACAATAGCAGGGATGAATGTTTCAGGTACCTGCTTGGCCACGAACTCAGGGTAATTGTCCTGAAGCAGCTGGAGGGCCTGGCTGGTGGCCTGCCTCAGCTCTCTCTTGGCAGGTCCAGGTGAATTCTTGAGATCGTTCACTTGGACAATAGTGCAAACACCTGTGGGGCTGAAGTCGAACTTCCTGATGCTCTTCTCCAGGAACTGAATCCTCCACTTCAAGAACTTCTTGCGCTTCTCTTCATCAGCAAAAGCGCTCTGGTACAGATCCTTCTTCTGGAACTCCCCGTACACGTTGTAGCAGACAGGGTGGCCCTCGGTGTCGAACCCGTGCGTGAACACGACCTTGTCGAGCTCGGCTCCGAGCTCTTCCTCGAGGATGGCCTCGATCCCGAACTCCTTCCGCCAGCGGACCGTGTTCTTGATCATCGCGAAGGCGTCCTTCACCTTGAAGTCCCTGGCCCTCAGGAACTTGAGCAGGATCACGTCGCTCTTTTCGTCCGCCAGGAGTGGAATTCCCCAGATGGACACTTCCTCCGGCGGAGGTGGCGGGGTGGAATCGGCTTCCTCCTTGGGCGGCTCGGCTGCCTCCGAAGCGGGCTTCGCTTCTTTGACAGGCTCGGGCTCGGCCACAGGAGCCGAAGCAGCAACTTCCACGATCGTCTCCTTGTCGACCTCGACGGTCTTGGTTCCGTCCTCATCGACCTCCGCCCTCAGCTTCTCCACCACCTCGACGACCACCGCCATCTCTTCCTTCGGAGTCGCAGTAGGAGCAGCCTCTTCCACCTTCTCCTCAACCGCAGGTGGGGGCGGCGCCTCGGCCTCGGCCTCGGCCTCGGCCTTCGGAGGTTCTTCAGCAGAAGCCGCCGGCTCGGGCTTCGGCTCCCGGCTCCGCCGGCTTCTCCTCAGCCTTGGCCTCCTCGGCCTCCTTCTTCTCCTCCTCGACCTCCTTTTTCCCTCTTCCTTGGCCGCCGGCGCGGGCGGCGGCGGCGGAGGAGCGGTGAGCTCGTGCTTGTTGAGAGCCTCCTGGATCAGCTGCTTGAGCTCGTCGAGGGCCTTCTTCTGCGGCTCGGGGAGCTCCGCGTACACGTTGCTCTCCTCCTTATAGGTCACGGGCTCGACGACCTTCTCGGCGACCTTCTCCTCCTCGGCCGCCTTGGGCTTCTCCTCCCCTTCCTCCGCGGGCGGGGCGGGCTCCTCCTCGGGGGCCGCCGCGGCGGGCTTCTCGGGGGCCTCCTCGGGCTCGGGCGCGGATGGCAGCTCCTTCTCGGCGGCGGCCGCGGCTTTCTCCGCAGGAGCCACGTCGGGCACGACCACGACCTCCTCGGCAGCAGCGGCGGCGGCGGCGGCGGCGGGCTTCTGGGTCTCTTCCGCCATGGACGAAGGAGGTCAAAGATACAGAGAAGAGAAGAGATAGAGAGGAAGAAGAAGAAGAAGAAGAAGGAGAGGGTTTGGGGTACGTTTGATGGAGAAAGGGGAGGTTTTTGAGGAGGGAGATGGGTTGAGAGAGAGAGAGGGAGAGAGCTTGAAGGGTGGAGGTTGGAGTTGGTGGTGTGTTTGTAATGTAGGAGGAAGTGGAGAGAGAGGAACAGACTGTCAGAGCGAGATTGCCAGCTCGTACACCACTTTCGTTACCACGGGCCCCACTCCCCGCACGTCTCTTTTAAAATTTTAAAAAAAGGAAAAAAGAGAAAAACCGCTATCCCGCAGCGAATCCTCCACCCCTCCTCCTCCTCCTCCTCCTCCTCCTCTTCTTATTCTTCTTCTTCCTTTTTCTTATTATTCTTCTTCCTTTGCTTCCTTTTTCTCCGAAAGCATAATTAGGATCGTGCAGGCCGGTTCTTTCCCCCGCATTTTTCACCTTTGTGTAGGGAATAGCGTGTCGTGTCGTCCGTTTCTTTCCACACTGCTTAACCCTACTCATTGCACTCGAAAGAAAGTAAAATATTATAAGAAAAAAAAAAGAATTTCTTCACCCCGTATTAACAATTTCGAAAAATTAATGTGATTCTATGCCCCATGATCTGCGAATCATCAGAGTTTCGAGTTGATGAATAACCAAATTGTATAAGACTCCCAATTCGAACTCGAGTTATCTAGCCTTACTCTAAATTTGGCAAATAATGATCGGCTATCATGTGTATTTTTTAATGATTGATGTAATTTCCTACAATTTCTCAAAAATATATGTCTCGATTTTTTTTCTTTTGAGTTTTAAAAGATAAGTCATTAGCAAAGTCAAAAATAACTAATAAGTCAATACAAAACACAACTCAAATGTGCGTCGAAGATGGATATTGTCTTACTTAAAAGCACAACTTGGATGCAAGTGGTTAGAGTATAAAACGTCATGTGATATTCTAGATAGTTGCTATTGCCATCCCCATCAGCAAAAGCAATCTTTATAAAATCTATTGGGTAATTGAGTTGATTATATTCCTTCACGAGCAAGTTTGGAATTTAATTAGACATTGTTACAGAGAGAGCTAACATCTACAAAACCTTCTGTGGGGTAGGGACTAGGGAGGAGCGATGGTATCAAGCTTGGGATAAATTTGAAGTACAAGCTAGTTCACTCAACCACATGCCATTAGCTCAAATGACAAGTTCCCTAAATCAAGGTGTTCCTAACCAATTTAAAAAGGTACCTTCCCCCTATTAGGTGCCTAAATTGAATGCATTGATAGTTTCGCGATAATGAGAATGCTAAAAGCACAATGATTTCTTGATTTTATAATACTAAACTAAAGGCTCGTTGAAAGTCTAAATACAAATTACTTTTTTAGATGCTTCGTGCTTTATTACATCATTGCACAAACCAAACTTTATATAATCATAGCCTCACCCTATTCACTAAGGAGATAAATACTAATTAAGTTTTTTTATAGCCCATTAATCAAAGTTCAATCACTCATGGTCTATGTCATAATATCAAACATGCATACATTTGAGTAACATCCGTTCACAATGTAATCTTTCTCATCAATTTCGAATGGACAATTTTAGTAATTTGTTAAGCATATAAGACGTGATGTGTGGTTTAATTCAGGCAAGGTAGCTAATGTAGCCGATGCGACTCAATCCGATTACACTTATCAAATGGATCGATCTAGCATTAAGCGATTCGAATGCAAGTTTGACTTTTTCATTTATCACGTTCGAGCATATATGAGCACTACTGAAATAAATTTGAAAACCACTAATTTCTTGTTTTGTTCAAGTCATATTTTCTTGAAATGTAAAAAACTACCACCCTCAATCAACTAGCCATAACTTTATGAATTTGACATGCCAAATCAACAAATTTCAAAAGAGAAGGGCTGTCCAAGTAAGCTTTTACGTTTTACTTTCTCGCTCGATCAAAAATGTCACGTTGCACTCGGTTTTTAAGTTTCTTGAAATCCTAACTATTCGAAGCTCTGCAATACTCAAGCATTGGCACGTATGTTCCTCCATATTTCTTACAATATCAGATAATATGTTTTAATAAATAGTTACTCATCATTTAAATTTGAATCTAAGCAAGCGAACCCCGCCCCGTACAACCGCACAAGGGAAAAAGAATCGGGCGGGTGTGCAGGGCTAGAATGAAACTTCAGGTAATTTCACGTGCTGTTACCCGCCTGTCGCCTTGACTCGTGGGCACGACCCCCTTGTTGAGCAAAGCTCCTCGTGTCCGCAAAACGCCAACTTTAAGATCAAAATGGGGGCGAGAAAGCGAGAGAAATGCAGACATTCTGTTCACCTCATTTCCCTCGAAAAGTATTTAATAAACCTCTCTCTCTCTCAAGAACGACACGACTTCTTCATAGCCGCCTCCGGATTCCGTTCATATCCAACCGAGAAAAAGCAATCATTTCCACTCCTTTCACCTAAAATCTTTATTTTTCTTTTTTTCCCCTTTTTTTTATGAGTCTTCGTTCACATTAAGAATGTCTCCTGAACACCCTGTCGCTCGATCATCTCCGTGCGCGAATGAATAGGAAAAAACCCTCTTCCCATATTAAAAATAATTCCCTTTGAGAAACCAGAAAAAAAAATTGAAATAAAGGAAGAAAATGGATTTCACGACCACCTTGACATTATCGAGGAGAGCTTGGAAATGCTTAAAAAAAAAATAATAAATAAAAAATAAAAAATAAAACAAGGTAGCAGGGAGGGAGGGCCGGCCAGCAACAGATAACTGTCAGGGTCGGGAGGCGGCGGGGCCCACCCTGCCCCGGTCGTGGGGCCCGCGAAACTCGGCGGCTTTCTCGCCCCGCAAAGCAACCCAAAGCTGTTGGCTGGTTTGTCCTCGCTGTCCCTTTCTCTTCGCCCCTTTCAAAAAAAAATCTATAAAAAAAAATCGAAATTCTTTTATTAGGAAAAAAATCCGATCTCGATTTATTTATTTTTATTTTCCGCCGTATTTATTTTTTAATTTTTAATTATGGTTGGTATCTTATTCATTTCTTGGGTCCGCCGTTAACGATCCGATAATAAATCGGGAACAGCCTCTGCTAAATCTTTTCCCGTAATCTTTCGGCGTAGCAAATAAAAGTTTTCCTTGAATAAAAGGAAAAGAATTCGATAAAGGCCTCGTCGGGGCATTTTTGCGGTCAAAACTTTGGACTATCCAATAGTGCGCCAGCGTGCGATGTCGTCTTAGGTAAGGATCGCAACCTTTGTGGATCCTTATCTTGTAGAAGGTAGCTTATGAGGAGTTACTTTCCAAAAGTCATAGGAGGATCTCGAATTGACATCTTTTTTATTCGAGAAGAGAGGTAAAATATCACCTGCGATACGCGCCACTTGACTTAAGGACTAAAGATTGGCTTAATCGTCTTGGGCCCACTTGGCTATTCCCCGGGGCGGCAAGTTTAAACCGTGGCATATGCGAAGGCATGGATGAATTTGAGCTCTTAGATGTTTATAGCGTCGGAGTATTGACACGTGCTTGGCGGTAACTGGCTTGTTAGAGTAATTTATTCAAGTTAGAGTCCAAATTCCTCGCGGGGTATAAGTAACTAGGATGACTTGAGGGTCAAGTGCATCTTCAATCCTCTTGGATAGGCATATTTTGCTTGTAAAAATTCTATACCAAACCCGGATGCACATCTCAAATATGAAAATCCCGAGCTTCGTGGTTGTTATAACCAAATGTATACTATTCCTACCTAGTCAACGCGTATAAAAACAATCCTTGAAAACTTAAATGACCATGAATTAATATTGGAATTGTTAAAACTTTCCCCTTCTAGAAACCGTACAAAATCGAGCAAAGTAAATAATTGAGATGACTTGAGGATCAAGTATATATTTGATCCTTGCGAACATGCATTATTTTGCTTATAAGATATCATATCAAATCTGGATGTATGGATCTCAAATATGAAAATTTTGAGCTCCATGGTTGTTAAGATCAAATGTATACTATTCCTGCTTAGTTAGCACGTATACAAACAATCCTTGAAAACTTAACCGACCATGGATTAAGATTAGAATTCTTAAAACCTCCCCACTTCTAGAAACCACCCAAAAAAATAGATAAAAAAAAAAGAAAAAAAGAAAAGAAGAAGAAGGCGGAAGACTATTGTATATCGAATTTATCTCTTGGATTATTAAATAAAATGGGGGAGGTTGATTAAAGGATTGACATTGACTATAACTCGGTCTCCATTCGATCGAGACGAGGATTGCACTTGCGGGCGGGTGTTGAGGAAGAGCACCTTTTCTAGTGCAGCGACGGGCCAGACAATTTCTGTCTTCTTTTCTTTCCCCCTTCTTTTTATTCGATTTTACATCATTTTTCCTTTTTTGCTGGAAAGGGGAAAGCACCTTTCGTTAATGCCATTGTCATTCATGCGCAACAGGAAACGGCTTTCATTATGCACTTCATGTTCATGGTACGTGGGCCTTCTCGAGTTAGCCGTTGATTGATGAACGACGACGCATCGGAAAGGATGGAAAATATAACGCGCGATGGAAAAAATCAAGACGCGGGGTAGATGTTGATTCTCGGAAGGTTTTTAGATATTTCCACCGAAGGCTACTAGAAGCCTAGGATTCTAAGTTTGTTTTTTTCCGAGGGTAATTATTTGGGTGGTCCAAAATATTTTTCTGATGTTCAGTATAGTCTTTGAGGGTTTTTTTTTTTTAATTTTTTAATTCGATATAATCCTTAGACTTCTAAAAGATTTCTCAATCTAGTCAATGTGTTGAGCATATCACTGCATCGATTGGATAACATAAGCTACAATAAAGTTAGCTAACGGTGTTAAAATTTTCAATGGAAAGATTACGTTAGTTGAACTTTTGAATGTTTAAATAGTATATTTAACAGGAAAAAAAAAGCAAGTCACCATTATCAAGGATCATCCAATCCCTCGTACAAAAAGACCAAGTTAAGCCCCAGTTTGGCACAATCAATTACGACGCTTGGGAATTTTTAACTTGGGGAGTAAAATAATCAGTCATTTAAATCTCACTAATCACGTGACAATTACTCTAAATTAGGGCTACTTGCACATGCCTAAGCTCTTATTTCTCTTATTCATGAGATTTGTAGGGTGCTCCATAAATTTTTAGATAGTCAAGTCTCCACATTCGAGCTCTCCTTAATCACGAAGACAAAAGACGTCAAGTTGCCATGTGGAAACACCATCGCCGTAGTCGCGTGGTCACCACAATAAGCAACACGTCAGCATAGAAACGGAAGGGTCGTGCCTCGTGCATGTACTCGACGTATCGAAATCAAAAGACTGGAAGGTGACTAGCCGTTCTTTGCCGAACCTCGTGAATGTCATCATGTCGGAATCTTCTTCGCGAGGTCAAACAAAAAAACATGGAGGAGAAGGGGAGAATTCGCACGTTTTTCACCGAACGCGAACCGTAAAAATAGGCGGAGGGGGGGAAGTGAAACACGCAATCAATCCACCGGAGATCGCAAAAAATTATTGCGTCGTTATTGGGGCCTACGAGGCTCGTGGTAAGGTTTTGGAAGAGAAGCCGCCAACAAATTTTCTAAAACGCACGCAAACAGTCTCTGTCATGATTGGCGATTGGACTACCACGCCCACCTATGCCCTACCACGTGCCCCCCCTTCCCCAACGGCAGTTTTGTTCCAACGTCATCCGCAGCATTAAAATCCCATTTCTTTCCCTGCCGGCACCGGTTGAACTGTCAAGATAGATTATAAATTAATTAATATATAATTTATACATCATCAATTGAATTGTTATATAAATTAATTATATTAAATAAATTATTTATAAATGATTTTAGAAGAGGAAAATTCAATATAATACGAATGTTAAATGGATTTATAACTTATTTGACTAAATTCATATTTACCATTCTCGCTCTCACTTCCATTTAAGTGCGAATTTTTCTCAATTGAGTCTAATATGGATATGTTTTAATAATATGAATTGGGTTAGATATGATTCGGATAGAATATCAGTAACTAAATTCGTATTACACATTAATGAGTCAAGATAGGTTAAATTAATTTATTTGGATTGGAATGTTTCAACCCAACAACAATTCAACGGGCCTACTTTGTTGTCGTGGTATCTTCCCCAGGGTAAATGCATTTATATCTCGAACGGTACAACCCAGGGCAGCATGTCTTTCTTTTCTTGTCCCCCTTGTTAAGGTACAGTGCCACCTTCGTACTCGCCTCGAATGCTTGTTCTATGTTTTGTTCGGCATGCATTCAATGTGACTGACAAATGCGCAGAGACTGCCTCGTGGCCGGGATTCCAGCTCCTAGATTTGCTCCCACATGCGCAAACAAACGAATCGGTCGAGGCATTCCAGACTGTTATAATTAAATTTGGCTCTTCTTTACTTAAATCGTGGAGCAGAAACATGTTTAACGGAGGAACTTAGAATGGATCGACAATTAGACCAAAAAACAAAAAAGAATGGACCCACAGTCTCAGGGCATGGCGACGGCAACGGCAATCGATGTGGTGGCTAACATAATGGATCGTAATGCCGCCCGTTTTGGTCAATTGGGAAAGAGGTTTTAGTCGCACTTTTGTGTCGTCGTTCTATGCCAATCGGAGCACATAACCCTCCCGACGAGGGATTTTTTTAAAAAATAGCTAGTTCATCAGTCATTCGGGTCGGACTTTACCCTTGTCATATTACGCTGCTTTGTCCAACATAATGTATGCGGATTGAAGTGTCGAGGCCATCTATGCGTGGTTTCCAATTAGGCACAATTAGTTATGTCAACCCATCAATTTGATCGCCATTTTGACCCCAATTGGCTTTCCTATTCTCACACTTGTTTTGAATGGTTAGTCCAAGTTTATAGATCCGTACTTCAAGTAGAGCCTCGGAAGAATGCCAAAATTTTACAAATTGAACAAGAAAAGTGGACATTAGCTCAAAAAAACCACTCATTCTTGTATGTTGCGATAGAGATGCAATATCACTATATAGATATGGAGAAGTATATAGAGCTTAATACACCAGTTCCAAAAAGGTGCTTGACTCTCGCAATGTGATGGCGAGACTTTGTCTGTGTCCAAAGGCTTTTGGACCACTCATGTACTAGAACTATAAATCTAGTGGGACAGAGCTCCTGGCTAAGGACAGACATGAAGAAGTGCACGTTTTCTTAATATCATCCCGCTGTAACTCCCAAATAAATGCTATCTATGCATATATATGGTGGTCCGAGGAGCACGGACGTAGAATCTCGAGGTCTATATCCCGCAAGCTGGAGAAGTGCACTAAATTTCGTAAGCAAATGCAATCAAGTCTCTAAGCCGTTCATTTGATTCTATTAAGTCCTAAACCTTATTTCTAATTAAATTTAAATAGAAAGGACCATTTTACTTTCTCGTCAAAATTAAAAACATTACACATATTTCGAAATATTAAAGAAAAGATATGAATATGTGAGTTTACGTATCAATATTTATTTTATTGCGAAAGTCTCAGGCGTTTAGTTTAAAAAAAATAGGGGAGACAAATGCTACTAATATCCAACGAAGCAATTCGCTCGAAAAAAATGAAAATGTCGTAATCGGGGAACGCTTCACCTCTCGAAGCTGCTCCGTTTAAGCTATCGTGGCGAGCCTTAAGGGTTTAATACTCTTCTTAATGAAATGAAATGGATTTGTGGTCCTGGATTAGAGATGATTAAGAGATCACGTCGTTCTTAAGTCGCATCCTGACTTTTTCTTTATCTAGAAGGCACTTAAATTGAAAAAGTCCAGCGAAGAAAAGAAGGGTGCGGGAGGGGATAGAAACTGTGGACCGAGCCGCTGGCTCTGAAATCTGTCATTAGTATCCTCGATTGTGACCTGTAACAGCTCTCTGCACATGATCGGAATTATAGGAAATATTAATCGATTGCTTGTTTGAATGCCCAAAGGCTTTGAAAGAGTCGTTGAAGATGTTGCGTGGTTAAGCTTTAGCCCCTGGCGTTCGTGATCTTTGTGATTATGTCATTGCTCGCGATGGGGATGGAGATGATAATGTATCTAAAAACAAAAAGGGAAAGAAGCGGGGGAACCGTGAGAAACTAGGAAAAAAAAGATTATTGGGATCGATTAGTGAATTACTATTCCTTTTTAGTCTTGAAAACATGCCTTTAGGGAAAGTTAACGTGGCTGAAGATGCATAGGAACTAAATCTGTCAAACATGTGGCTTCGGTGAAAAAATAGTTCAACTCAAATTGATTCGTTTCCATACAATACGGATATAGTGATATTTACCAAATTTGGTCCATATTCATACCGGTCCATATTCATACCGTATCCAACTAACCCATATTGTTAAAACATTTCCTTAGTTAACCCAATCTAGGGAAATTTACACCCAAATTGACGTGAGAGCATAAAATTAAAGTGAGAGCAAGAGAGAGTGAAGAGAAAGTCATCGATGTGGGTGAAGTTTAGGTAAGTTGTGAATCAATTTAATATACATGTTATTTTGAGTTTTAACATTCTAAATCTATTTATAATCCACTTACTAAATATGATTAATTCATATAATAAATTTGCCCCATCAAATATAGATTAACAATTGGGTGTATACACGATATTAAAATGTCTAATTGAAATTTACCTTTATATATAAAATGAAGGAGTGAAAACCGAGATAGGTTCCGAATGGTTAACATAATCCCAAATCTAAAGCTGGCCAATAGACCAGGATTGTCCCATTATTTTGTCAAGGTTGCAACACCCTTTCTAACAGATGTTTGTTTTTGCAGCGAAAGGGAAAAAATAAAAAAATAAAAACAGAGAGTGGAGTTGACTCTAAATATACTATTTATAAACCAAATGAAAAATTAGGGAGCCATGCCAAATCATACAAACGACGCGCGGCAAATATGGACTTTGCACGTTATTTGGAAGCTCCTCGTTTGAGTATAGTCAACAATTGCTTCTTAAGTACCCGTTGTAATTAACAAGAGGATTCCAATTCTATTTCTAATCCAACCCTAAAAGTTGGCAACCCAGTCGTGGGCTGAGGAGAGACAAGAAATAAAACCTTGTCCATATGCTCTCTCGAAACCTTCTTCGTACCCACCCCCCCCCCCCCCCGGCCCAACACCAAAACAAAAAAAAACCCTGCTGGCCACGTGTCCGTCCCTGTAGCGCAATCCGGCAACGATTCAGGGTCGAAATCGGAGTGGGCGGGACACGTGGCGCGATTAATCACGGAGATCAACAGACGTTGGAAAAGTCGAAATTTTGATAGATCGCGGAACGAAAGAGGCCAAGCACCATCTTTCGAAGGAGGGGAGGGGAGGGGCCGGCGCTCGTTAATGGAGGACTCGACAGCGACCTTTAATAGCGATTCTCGCTTCGGATCATCGCCCGTCGGCGATTCCTCCTCCCCGTCGTACCCGCAAGTCACGGCAATCTGGTCTTTTCGAACGTTGGTTTTTCTTTGGGCCCTTTTGTCGCGTTGCGCGCTCCGTTTCGTCGAGAATTTGCTTTTTGTTCGGATTACATGATTCGGTTCGACTTCCACTTTTGCTTTTCCTTTGGTGTTTTTCGGCCCATGTTCATGGGATGGTAGGAAGACGGCTGTCAACGGCGGCGACAGCGAACCCAATCTCCCTTTCCCCCCACGAATGAGAATGCCTCGTGAAAATTATGTCTTGGCCTTTGATAATTTTCCTAAACAAATCTCCCGACTTTCAAGTACGATCTTTATTCTACCTTGAAAAGAACCCTTAACTTTTATTCTGGTCACGAATATGTCCTTTCGTCTAAATATCAACACTAGCTTTTTAAAGATTATCAATATCATGAGATTGTTTATTATTTCATATTAGATAAGGGTTTCGATAAAAACACGAATTTCGATCATACATTTTTAATTGGTTTTGAAACTAAATGTGATTTTTAAAATGGTGAGCATATTCGAGACTGAAGTGAACGCTATGAATTTTTTTTTGGATAAAAGAAGGTTTAGAACAAAATTGGAACTTAACCTAAAGTTACAGATTTTTTTGGGGGAATTAGGCCAAAATGAAAATGGCTTGTAAAGATTTTTTTCGTGACATTACTTTTGGCAAGTTGCATCCGGGTCCATCCTATAAGCTTTTTGGTCTCTATGGGGAAACTGACCCGGTGGGGTCCCAAATAAAAGGGGGTTTTGCTCCCCCCCACCCTCAGAAAAAGACGATAATTTTTTATCAAAAAAAAAAATGTGGGGCCCCCACATGGACAAATGGGCCAATGGAGAGCGATGAGGAGGAATCTCTACCTAATTGGTACAAATTAATTAGTTTGACAACAATCCACTTTAAGAATAAAACAGTGGCGGAGGAGGAGGAGGAGGAGGAGGGGAGAGAGAGAATTGAATTGATGATTGTCTCTCGATTTGTGCAGTAGAGCTTGGCTTGATTGAGAAGCAACCTAAGCGAGAACAGCAGCAGCTGCTTTGCTGGAGCTCTTTTCGCAATGATTAAGGAAGGAGGGGAGAAACAACCGATAATCCGGGATTCGGTTTCCCCGCTCCACAGCTGTCCCCAACGAATTCTTAACCAAAGTCCCGAGATTCCGTTCGAAATTTTAATTGCTCTTTCCTCTTGCCGCTTTTGTCCGTATGAATGTCCATTTGCTTCCGTTTCATCACCCCGTATGCATTTAAAATATATATGCCAATATCCATCTGACGCACTTCTTGCTGATATATCTAAACATTGATAAGAAGAGGAAAACAAGAAGAAGAGGAGGAAAGCATCGTATCGTAGGGTTTGGCTGGGGTCGACACTTTCCTCGCTGGGGTTGGAACGTTCGATTTAAGGCGCCTATCATGGTGGCCTTGTTAAGTGCAAGTGGAGAGAAATCCTATGACTATGGATGTGGCTAAAGTCCATGCCAATCCTTCTCAGACCAACCTGTGATTTCAAAATATAAGTGTTGGACCACTTGATAAATCACGTGATTGGAGTTCTTTTCCTCATTAAAATCTTGCGGAGATTTTCATGTCTACATTTCCATTGCACACAAATGTCAATGCCCTGATTTATGTATTAAATTTTGGTGGGAAACAAAGGTTTCTTTTGATGGCCACATGATATTTTCATTGATGATGCTTACACATTGATTGTGTTACATAATGCAATCATACGCGTGATATCATGCCCGCTTATTTTTATTCACACGCGTGACAGAAATAAATATGCACCTCGAACTATATGTTGTGATCTATGCATGTATATAATACGTATGTATAAAAATATGACAATCCTTCTCATACTGACCATGATATGTGATTTCAAAAATCAAGTGTCGGATCATTCGACAAACCACATGATTATGGTTCCTTTCTTAACTAAATCCCGGAGAGATTTTCATGTTACGCTTTTCACTGCATACAAATGTCAACGGCCTGATTCATGTATTAAATTTTGACGGGAAACAAAGGTTACCTTTGATGGTCATGTAGTGATTTCATCAAAGATGCTTATACATAGTTCAGCCACGTAATGCAATCACGCGCCTAGTTACACCTGATATCATGCCCAATTTATACGTGTGGCTGGAATAAATATGCAGACCTAAATGTTATTATCCCTAAATGTATATAATACGTATTTATATATATATATATATATATATATCTGTAAATATATGCGTACATATGTATTTTCTTGGATGGAGAGAGACAGGAGAGCTATGAGAGCTCTAGCAAGGATTTTGGAGCCCGGTCTGATTTGGGCTTCCGTTCTCATGTGTATGGATAGTCGAACTGGGCTTCACCTGATTTCGTTTTGTATGGGCTTTCAAGTTACCTTTGTACGGTTTTAGAATTACTCCGAATCAGATCAAGACCATATTGAAGAAAACTATTCCCGACATTAATTTTAAATTAAGCTCGCAGAAAATGATTGATATGCAAAAATTTGACCTAAGATGATCACTTGATCGCTTAACAAATTAAAGGAATGATAACATGTTCAAACGTAACTCATTGTCATTTTTCATTCATCAAATTAAATATAGGAAATAAACGAAACTTGAGAGCAAACGAATAGAGTTTTAAGTGATGTAAAAAATACAATTTTTATTATGAGAATCATAAATCATGCCCACGATGACATCAATGTTCTAGACAAGCGTTATCGCCAGTATAGAGTAGGTTATCCCCTTGTTCACTGATTTTGTTGAATTTCACTTTTATTGTGGTTTTGTTGAATCACTTTTATTGAACTTAGTAGAGACAATGTACTGCTTCAAAATTTAAATTTGGTTGAGTTGATCCGTTAAAACTAGCCAAGACACCCAATAGGAAATTCATTGGGCCATAATGAAGAGAGCCAAGAAACCCAATGGGAAATTCATTGGGCCTTTAAGAAGAGGTGAAGAGAGGAAAAGGGGAAAAAATAAAAATGTAAACCGCATACGTTTTGCGCAATGTGCGATTTCGTCGCGAGCTTACGATCGGCTCGATTTGGTCCCCGAACTATTGATAAATGTCCAATCTAGTTCTTGAACTTTTGATCGGCTCAATTTGGTCCTTGAACTATTTATAAATGTCCGATTTAGTCATTCGTTACTGTTTTTCCTTTTTTAAAATTTTTTAAAATTTTTTTTTTGCTTTTTCTCCCTTTCCTCCGCCGGAGCCGGTGGAGGGAAGCTGGCTTTGGGCGAGGGTCGCCCTCGCCGGTGTCGGGGGGCGGCCCTCGAATGATGCCGGGGTGCTCCCTCGCCGACGCCGGCGAGGGGAGCCCCTGCCGATTTGCGAGGAGCCCCTCGTCGGCGTTGAGCGAGGGGCTCCCTCGCAGATTTGGCGAGGGAGCACCCCGGCGTCGGGCAAGGGCCGCCCTCGCCAGATCTGGCGAGGGAGCCCCTCGTCGGCGTCGGGCGAGGGAGCCCTTCGCTTGATGCCAACGAGGGAGCACCCCGGCGTCATTCGAGGGCCGCCCTCCCCTACGTCCGACGAGGACGGCCCTCGCCCGACGCCGGCGAGGGCGACCCTCGCCGGACGCCGGCTTCCCTCCGCCGGAGCCGACGGAGGGAAGGGAGAAAAAGAAAAAAAAAATTTAAAAAAATATTAAAAAAGGAAAAACATTAACAAAGGACTAAATCGGACATTTATGAATAGTTCGAAACCCCATTGGGCCATAAAGAAGAGAGCTGAGAAACCCAATGGGAAATTCATTGGGCCATAAAGAAGAGGTGAAAGAGAGGAAAAGGGAGGAAAAATAACAATGTAAACCCGAAACCTGAAACCCAACCCGAATTATTGTTTAGGGTATTATGCTTTTCAGGTCGGTCGGGTTGACTCGACCCAACCCGTTGACAGCCCTGTCAAAAACTTTATTGTGTCACTAAAAGTCTTAAACTATATCCACCATAGCCCGTTGACAGCCCTATCGCCAAATGCCCTTTATTGTGTCACTAAAAGTTTTGAACTATATCCACCATAGCATTGAATAATTCAAAATCTTATCACACTGTTACAAATTTGAATACAAGACTAGATAAAATAGCATTTTTATCATACTTGTACAAACAAATCTGGTGCTTTGATAATAAAAAAAGATGGAAATTAATGTCACTGTGACATAATCGAGGATTTTTTGTGGTATTAATGAAATCTATTAAAGAGAAGCTTGTCGTGAAGCACGTAACCCAACAGATAGAAAATCTACCATATCATATATATTTCATTTATGTGGTAGCACACTGAGTAGCAAAGCACTTCTGTAGAGGCAGCACATTCAACCTAATAATCCTAGGCGTCAAGACACAACAATGGTAAGCACAAGAGCACTTGGTCTCTATTACAAAGCAGAACTATATAAAGGCGTATATATACACAGATGAACCAGAAGCAAGCTAAGCACTCTTACACTGTACCATACATTGAAATCTTCTCAAGCTCGGCTTGCATCAGCACGGCGTCGAGATGCGCTGCGCCAGATACACCAGATGCCAAGTGAGGGCCATTAGTGTCGTGATGTTGAGGAGCGACGAATGCGAGTTCAGCTTCCTCAGCCTCTCGTTCAATCTCGTGACCCGGGCTCTGAGGGCGTCTCCTTCCCTGTCCTCCTGTAACAGTGCTGCGGTCTCACCAGGCGGAGGCCTTAGCTCGGTCACGCGGGTCGTCTCGGTGGGCTCTCTTCCTCTGCCCTCTTCCTTCTCCAGCTTCATCTTCTCGAACATTATCTGCAATGAATCACGAGGAACAGCATAGTGAATGATAAGTCAGGCGCACCAAGCCATTTAGTAAGAATCCCTTATGCATAGGTCGGATTACATCTATGCGATTGCTTATCCACCTGAAAGACCTCACCAACCGGCCTCGAGCAGAATCGAACCGACCGCGATGTTCCTATAAAGACTCAATTTCCACTAATGGCGAAATCGACACATGATCCCTGAGAAAATGAATTGGCGAAAACACATGAACTCCTCGTACCTTAGTGGCGCGAGGCTCCAAGTAGAGCATATTGGCCAGGACCAAAGGAAGCGAGGCCAGCAAGTTCAAGCCCTGCAGCATCTCCGGCTTGTTCGCGAGCAGGTGCCGCCCCTGGCCCAGCAAATGCCCCAGCAGGCTCAGGGCGATGCTGATAAACATGGCCCTGAAGTACACCGGGTACACCTTGCTCTGCACCATCCCGAACTGCTGCCTCGGCATCGCCCCCGCGAGCACGTAGCTCGACACGAACGTGACCCACACGCACGTCCCGTACGCCGTCGCGAACCCCAGCAGGTGCACCAGCCCCGCCAGCGTCCTCCCGTCGAATCGCGAGGCCACGTGCCTCCTCACCGCCTCCTTGAGCCTGTGCAGCCTCGAGCCGACGTCCCTTGCTGCCTCCTTTGCTTCCTCGGCCTTCTCCTTGGCCCGCTCCTTCGCTGCCCCGGCCGCCTCCGACACGTTCCTCTGGACGTCCTCGACCATGGTCTTTCCTTCCCCCTTGGCGTGCTGCATTGCACCCGGCGTGCTCTCGAACGTCTCCCTCGTCTTCTCCCCAGCCTCGTGCGCCGCCTCCCTCGCCTTCTCCCCGGCCTCATGCGCCTTCCGCGCCACCGCCTTCCCAGCCCTCCGCAGCTTCTCCTCCGCCGCATCCTTCGCCTGCCTCGCGTCTTCCTCGACCTCGTGGACCTTCTCGGTCACCTCCTCCTTGGCCTTCCCCAGGCCGCTCGCGATCCTGTGCCTACACTTGCCAAACGCATCGCATATCAGCTCCTTCGCGCCGATGTACCTGTAGCCGCCATCGTCTTCCTTCCGCTCCGGTGCAACCGACGAGGCGGCCTCCTTCACCTTGTCCTTGGAGCGTTCGAGGACGTCCTTGGCGCCTCGGTAGAGGTCGCCCTCGAGGTTGGAGACGGAGGCGGGCTTGATATGGATGTGGTCGTGCTCCGCCGAGATGGAGACCTTGGTATTGGGCTGGCCTTCCTGGTCGTACTCGACGACGACGACTCGGTGGCCCTCCTTCAAGATCACGTCTTCGTCCTTTGGGTGGCTGCCCTGCTTCTCCGGCGCCGGAGACCAGACTCCGGCCGCCGCGAGCGACGTCACCACGAGGCAAATGGCCACTGCGTTCATCATCCTCACGAATCTCTCTCTTCTCAAGGGAAGTTCAACTGAGTGGGAGCGAAGAAATGGGAGGTTGGATTTGTAGCGAAGTCGCGGGAAGGAAGGGAAGGAAAGAGGGGTCGCCGGTGGTAACCGACACGCGTGGAAGGAGGCTCCACGTGTATCTGAACGTGCGCATCTTAATGCCACGTGTGTGTCTGGATAGGGATAGATGTGGAAGTCCGAAAAGTTCCTCGGCGCGCCAAAACCCATGGAGGAAATACGCCCCTTCTTACTTGTGGCACCACGCACTTCTGACACCAAGGATCTATGGAATTTTACCTTGATTTGCGATGTCTTCCTTAAATTTTTTAATTTATTTAATATAATATCTAACTTTTTGGCAAATTTTTAATTTATTCCTTGAATTATATGTAATTTTTAATGTTATCATTCTATTAATTCAAATCTAAAGACAATATTAAATATTTTCATATAGTCAAAGACTAAATTAAGTATCTATCAAAAATTCATGAATCAAATAGAAAAATTAAAAATTTAAGGACATAATTACACATTGGGCTAAAACTTAGGGACCAAATAAACACATTAGAAGTTCATGAACAATATTTTACATCGAGTCAAATTGAGAGACCATTTTTGTCATTATCCCTCTTCTATACACATATTGATAGTGATTTAATTATGGGGTGGCATCATTTGACTCTCACAACTCAATTAGTAAGGACGTGAGCGGTTTGGTTTGGTTCGAGTTTCAAGAAATCCAAATTGAACTAAATTGTTTGTGTGTGCATTAGCTTTAGATTGAATCCCCACCTAAATCAAATTCAATTCATTTTTTTCTTTTATTTTTTATTTTTTTAATATTAAGAAAATGTTTAGTGACAAATAAGAGGGATTGTGTAAATTGTAAATTAAGAAATGGACGATTTTCAGTTTGGTTTAATTAATTGAATCAAATTGAAATTATCTAAACTGGAATAGAAAATATTTATTTTTGCATTATCCGTAGTGAAACCCAAACCAAACTGAAAGTGCATGAAAATTCAATTCAATTTTTTGGTTAGGTTCTAATGTCTATCAATTAGACGTAGGCTAAGTTGTGACATCCCTACCGATTAGACACAAGTTAGACTCATTTTAATTAATGTTTTAGGTACATGTTGTACTATGTTACCAAGCTAAATTTTGGCATCACCACATGATATGAAGATGGACTATGATTTTTTTCCCTTCCCAGCATCAACTTGCTGAAATATGTTAGCTTGTTTCCGTGCATCTGTAGGACCTGTCCAATTTGTCCTGTATATGATGTCGAAATATGAATCCGTGTCTTGTCTTAAGACAATATTTGTCCGACCGTTCACTTAGCTCAATTTTATGTTTGTCTAGTCATATCGTCGTTAAACTTGTCTCGAATTGTTTGGATTGAGAAAATTCGATATGTCCGTTAAATGTGTTGCTATTTGGATCGGGTCAAATCCGCACAATGCTCTAATTTCGGCACGACATGATATGATGGACCCCGATGCCAGGTGAAAACGTGCTCTGATCGTTGAAAACCGGGGGATCGGATCGTTGCAGATAGGGGAGAGACACATCCACCGACGCATTGCGATATCCTTCCTTCAACTGATCCGAAAGGTACAATTGAGCAGGCCCTTAGGACAAGCCCCAAGAATGCATTTCCTCCCAGGAATTCACACTTTTGGACTGTGTCTGACGTTCGGGCCCAAAAGAAAAGTGGCCATATTGGCCAACTCCCATGATCTTTCTCCATGTACATGTTGGGTAACGTAACACGTGGGCGTGTGACATCTCGTAAGAACTGACGAGTGATGGAGTGAGACCATTTGCCAAATTAATAATTTGGAAACTAATTTCCTAAACGGTCGCTCGTATCGTTTGCCAAAAACAGGCTTAAAAGATAGTCATGCAGCTGGATTGATCCTCTCGTCATAACTTGTTTCTTACGTTAGTAGCGGACTAAATGAAAGTAGTTTTACTATGCTTTTAATATATAAAAACAGGTTGATTGTGACTATTGATAAAATGAGTCATTCCGTTTTGTTTTACTAGCCAAAAAGGGATATCTTTGATTGGCTGGTCTCAAACTTTGGTCGTTGAGCAGTTGTTCAATTCTTCGCCTTTTGAAAATATCGTAAGTCAAAAAAGCAACTTCAAACCTTTCTACACGTCTTGCAATGTGAAACCTACATGACTCATATAACACGTATTCAAAATTTAAGTAGAATCGGAAATTGCCTGGAAACCATAGGCAAAAGAAGCAAACAAACTTGCCAAGTGTAATTTTTATTTTCTACTTAAACCCTAGATCCAATATATATTTTTATGTTAAACAACCCAATTCGTATACTAATGTTAAATAAGCATCATACTTTTCTGTAATTTTAGAGAAACTATTTCTTCGTTTTGACTAGAAGTTGGAAAGGTCTGACCCACTAAATACTCATTCGTCTCCTTCTATACGTTCCTTCTATTCGTCCGTGGTAGTCCAGTCGTTTGTCGGTGCCAAGTAGAAAAAATGGACCAGTTTGGGCAATTTGTTTAATAAGAAACCAATTCCCTTTCTTTCCAACCACGTGGTACACGCGGTCTTACAACCTTGACGTGACGGCCGGGTATTACGACCCAGCACCACCCAATCGACTCGATCGAGTGGCGATGCCTATGCCTCTTCTTTTTGAACAGGGTTTCCCACCATTTCCAGTTTCTGGCGAGGGAGACACTGTTCGATTGGCGGAGATCGTGGGATTGATCAGTTGGAGACATCCATTGGCTATGCTTCATGATTTCAATTCATTTTACTTTTCGATGATTCGATGAGGATTTCACTTTAGACCTTCTTTAAAGTTATACTAGAGACTTTTTAGATCAAAAGTTGAGAAGAAATTGTCTGGACATAGGCTTTGGCGGGGACAAGGCCCAAAGTTTTGTGGGGTCAAATTCGCCACTCCATGGACTCTTTGTTGATAATCTTGTTAAAAAAGTCACAATGATCAACCACCTTGCAAATTCGCCGTAAACTAAGCCCATAATCTCTAATCTTTTCTTCAATAAAATTCCAATGGCACAATCATAATGCAGTCAGCTACCTTGCGGGGAACAAGATAATAACTTATCATCATAATCCCTTACTTAAATTCGAGTTCTTCAAATGAAGAATCATTGCGATCCACATATGAAACGTGTTTGGGAATTCGATATTGAAAAATTGATGTGATGTCGGAAGAGTCAATATAATTAAGTTGGCTTAAAATTCATCAGCTTAAATTTTTGAAATAAAGGTGGGTGGTGGGTTTGGGCTCGGATTTGGATTCTCTTGGCAATTTCCTGAGCACATGGCTCCCATGCTTTTACCACTAGACCAATCCTTTCATTTCTTATAAAAGCGGGAAAACCCGAGGACCCCTCGAATCTGCACACGCGAGAACGAGCAGAAGGAACTTTTGTACTACGGGACTCAAACTAAAGAGTTAGCCAAATGTCATCTCACAACAATAGAAGTCCTTCGGAGCGGGCTCTGCTCGATCTCTTCCTCGCTAAGATATCTCCACGAGGTCGTCTGGGCGGTGTCTGCATCCACAAAAAAAGAGAGGGAAGAGGAAAAATACAACGTGACCTTCTTCAGTGGGGTATTTGCTTTGGGCGCGACCTTTCCTTTTTTCGCATCTCTTTTATCTCGCTTTTGAGTTTTTGTTTTCATCCGGGGGTTCGAGGATAGGCAAGGCAAAAGGGGGAGCGGGGGGAGGGGGGATCTTCTTTTGCTGCAGTCGGAATGCTTGACCTTTTAGGCCCACGACTTTGACGTCTACCTCCCCCTCCACCACGGCGGATCGATCAATAATGGATCCCCAAACCCGATACCACCCCCTTCGGAGAAAAGAGGGAGAGAAAAAATATTCTTCTTTTCACAAAAGGGATGGGAGATATTCTTGAAAAAGAGAGCGGGATGGATGGATGGATGGACATTTTGCTTTTTTAGCAGAACAGAGAACAGAGACGTTTCAATGCGCACCAAAGCTTTTCTCCTTTCCACATCAAAGAATTTCCTTCTCGATTGTCTCTCCACCTAAACATTAATCCTTATCATAATGCTTGACCCCGTAAATCCTCAGCAGTAAGATCAGAATGGAGATGGAGCCCCACTGAATTAAAACTCTCTCTCTCTCTCTCTCGCACACAGTCTGACATAAGAATCCACCAGAATCACTCTCTATCAAACACCTGTGACTTCCCACCACCAAACGATCCGTCCCTCTCTCTCCCCGACATGATGTTTCTGTCTTCGTACTCCAAATGGCTATCTCATCTTCTTTGCCACTAACGGCTCTTCCCTTCCTACAGATTTTTCTCCTTCTCCTTTGGCTCCGTCCCTTCCAAGTACTGTTACCCCACCCACCACCGTTCTAGATCGAACCTGTAGCTCCCCATCATAACGCTCTGGGCGGGTTCTTGAGGAGAAAACCCAGTTACCCACCATGCCGAACCTGGTCGTGGAAGTCCTCGACGCCAGCGATCTGAAGCCCAAGGACGGGCAAGGCTCGGCGAGCCCGTACGTGGAGGTGGAGGTGGAGGAGCAGCGGCATAGGACGAAGACCAAGCAGCGGGACCTCAACCCCCAGTGGAACGAGAAGCTGGTCTTCAGCATCGGCGACCCGAGGAGCCTTCACAGCAAGACGATCCACGTCGTGGTGTACAACGACACCAGAGGAGGAGGCCCCCACAAGCAGTTCCTCGGCCGGGTAAAGATCTCCGGCGCTTCCGTCCCTCTGTCCGAATCGGAGGCCTCGGTCCAGAGATACCCGCTCGACAAGCGCGGCCTGTTTTCGCGCATCAGCGGCGATATCTCGCTTCGGATTTATGTCGCCCACGACGGTCTTGGCGGTTACATGTCGCCCCCGAACGTCGGTCCTGACGATGGCGTCGGAGCTGCGGAGACGCCTCTGCAAGATGCCGATTTTAGAGATGCCAAGCATGGTAGTGACCACGTCGGCGTCGACCACCATCATCATGCCGATTTCGACGAGAAGAAGAACAAGAAAAAGCATAAGGACCCAGAAGTGAGGACTTTCCGCTCCATCGGAGCTTCGGCTCCGACCGGCGCTCCCCCGGTGTCGAGTTTCTTCTCGGGCCCCGGGAGCGGAGCAAATTTCATGAAGGAGAAAGCGCCGGCCGCCGAGACCAGGGCCGACTTCGCCCTCGCGGGCCCAGCTGCCGTAATGCAAATGCGGATGCCGGGGGGCCCGAACCCGGAATTCGCCTTGCAGGAGACTCGGCCGCCGGTGGCGGCGCACTTGCGGTATCGGGGAGGGGATAAGACCTCAACCACTTATGATCTCGTGGAGCAGATGCATTATCTGTACGTGAACGTGGTCAAGGCCAGAGATCTTCCTACCATGGATGTTACGGGGAGCCTGGATCCCTATGTGGAAGTGAAGGTTGGGAACTACAGAGGAGTCACCAAACACCTGGAGAAGAACCAGAACCCCGTGTGGCGACAGATATTCGCGTTCGCGAAGGAGAAGCTGCAATCGAATTTCCTGGAGGTGATCGTGAAGGACAAGGATACATTAACGAAGGACGATTTCGCGGGGAGAGTCGTCCTGGAAATTTCTGAGGTGCCGACTCGAGTTCCTCCGGACAGCCCTCTGGCTCCTCAGTGGTATAGATTGGAGAACAAGAGAGGAGAGAAATTCAGGGGAGAGATCATGCTCGCCGTGTGGATTGGGACGCAGGCCGACGAGTCATTCCCCGAGGCCTGGCATTCCGATGCGCACGCCATTAGCCACACTAACTTGCAAAATACTCGATCCAAGGTCTATTTCTCGCCGAAGCTCTATTACCTTCGAGTTCACGTCATCGAAGCTCAGGATCTTATTCCCACCGAGGGCGGTCGACCGGTCGACACGTACGTCAAGGTTCAGCTAGGGAACCAGGGAAGGGTAACCAAGCCTTCCCCAGTGAAGACCGTGAATCCAGTGTGGCAAGATGAGCTAATGTTTGTGGCGTCTGAGCCGTTCGACGAATTTATAATCGCGACGGTCATAGAGCGGGTAGGACCTGGAAGGGAGGAGCCGTTAGGGAGGATGATAATCGCGGTTAGGGACGTTCCGCACCGAAGTGAAACCGGCAAGCTGCCGGATGCTCGGTGGTTTAACCTCCAGAAGCCATCTTTCTTCGAGGAAGGAGAGAAGAAGAAGGAACATAAGTTCTCTAGCAAGATTTGCATCCGGTTTTGCATGGAATGGGGGTATCATGTTCTCGACGAGGCCACGCATTTCAGCAGCGATCTTCAACCGTCGGCGAAGGTGCTAAGGAAGCAGAGCATTGGAATTCTCGAGCTCGGGATTCTGAGCGCTCGGAATTTGCTTCCCATGAAGGGGCACGAAGGCCGAGCTACCGATGCCTACTGTGTAGCCAAGTACGGGAACAAATGGGTCAGGACCAGGACCCTGCTAGACACCCTGGCTCCTCGGTGGAACGAGCAGTACACCTGGGAAGTTTTCGACTTGTGCACCGTGATCACGATCGGAGTTTTCGACAACTGCCACATCAATGGAAAAGATGACGCTAGAGATAAGCGAATCGGGAAAGTGCGAGTTCGCCTTTCCACTTTAGAAGCCGATCGAGTGTACACTCACTACTATCCCCTCCTCGTCCTCCATCCCTCCTCCGGCCTGAAGAAGCTGGGCGAGCTCCATTTGGCTCTACGCTTTACTTGCACGGCGTGGGTTAACACGATGGCTCAATATGGCAGGCCTTTGCTTCCCAAAATGCACTACATCCAACCCATACCGGTTCGGTACATTGATTGGCTCCGGCACCAAGCCATGCAGATTGTGGCGGTGCGGTTGGCCCGGGCCGAGCCGCCGCTCAGGCCTGAAGTCGTGGAATACATGTTAGATGTGGATGCCCACATGTTCAGCTTGAGGAGGAGCAAAGCCAATTTCGCCCGGATCATGTCCCTGTTTTCGGGTCTCGCCGCCGTTTTCAAATGGTTCAACAACATCTGCTACTGGAGGAACCCTATCACCACCTGTCTCGTTCACATACTGTTCTTTATACTCGTTTGCTACCCGGAGTTGATCTTGCCGACGGTTTTCCTGTACCTTTTCGTGATTGGTCTTTGGAATTACCGAGTCAGGACGAGGCATCCACCTCATATGGATGCCCGGCTGTCGTACGCGGAGGGTGTCCCTCCGGACGAGCTCGACGAGGAATTCGACGCATTCCCCACAAAAGCCCAACCGGATGTCGTGCGGATGAGGTATGATCGGCTGCGGAGCGTAGCAGGCAGGGTCCAGACCGTGATCGGGGATATAGCCACACAAGGCGAGCGAATTCAGTCGATATTGAATTGGCGGGACCCCAGGGCCACCATGATCTTCATCATCTTCTCATTGATATGGGCAGTCGTCATTTATGTCACTCCGCTCCAGATTATTATCGTGCTCATCGGGCTCTACCTGATGCGGCATCCACGGTTCCGGGGCAAGCTGCCTCCCGTACCGGTCAATTTCTTCAAGAGATTGCCGGCCAAGGCGGACATGCTACTATAAGGTAGGTAGAGTTCCTATATGTACAACTTAACTACATATGAGTCTTGTCCTATTGATTCAATATTTACATATAAGACCATGATTCGCCAATAAACCTGAAGATGTGGTATACTAGAGCAATAAAATGCCAGCAGCTTGCTGTCTCAAGCCCATCGTCACTCGGATGAAATCTCGCTTTCTGATAGTACCTGCTTTCTTTCTGTTTCTTTGGATAAAGGAAAAGGGCAGCTCTTGTTCAATTTCGATGCTTTATGGCCTTTGTTGCTCACCAATAGTGATTGCTGCAGAAAACTTTAGTCTGTGGCATGTATCCTATAGTTTTCTTTGGAAGATAAAAGATATTGAATGAATTAGGTGTCACATATTCAATTCCTGATGTATTTTATCGAATACCCCCTATATTATAAGAATGATGATTTTGATGGCATTGGGCTAAAATGCATGGATATGCTAACATGGCGTTGATAAGATTCTTCTGAAATCTATATAGTTTGAGAGTGACCAATGACTCGGTTTAACCGGTACTTAAAATGTCCAAGTCTATAAACACGCGCCTAAATGCGACCGACAGTAGAATATGAGTTGATCATCCTAGGCAGTTCTCGATAACTATCGGTTGCCTCTTCCCACTCTAGTTAATGCGGTGGAATATCGACTTTGTGAGGTTTCGTGAATTAACTGTTGGCAACGAGAAGCGGCATAATTTCCTAGCCAATCGCCGTTCACTTGATCATCGTAGCTCTCTCTCTTCCCACGCATGGCAAGTCACTTGAATTGAATCGTAGATATTTCTTTTTGATTTCACTGCAAATAGGTCCAAAGTTCCAAAGTAAAAAGAGAAGAGGTTTGCAAGAGATTTGTGAATCTTGAGACTTGGGGGGAAACTTTCTAAATGAGCTTGAACTGCATCGGAGTTACGTTATGGTATTGGTGGTTGTCTCCCAGATTGGATCCATCCAGCAAATTCCCTCCCTCCCACTAGCTATCCAACCAGATTTGTTCGCGATTTTCCACTTATATGTTCATAATCTGGCGCGTCCCACAAATTTCGAACCTGATATTTGTTTCAGTTTCTGCTCTCTCGCGACATGCGCAAGCCGTGGTTCTGCCACCAACTACACCCACATGATCGGAGTAGAAGCCAAAAAATGCATCATCATTTCATGACAAAGGTTTCGAGGTTACAGAGGCAGCCAATTTACTTGACCAGTAGCAATAGAGCTCGCCGACTAGAGGATTTATCCGGAGAATTACAAACTCAAGAACCTCACTGTCCTTTTTCCTGGGACTAACTAGTTCAGACACATCCTGCTCTACAATGACACTGAGCAAGAATTCTATCGTAAGTGACATAGTTATGCCAGAAATTGAACTAATTAATCCTACATACAATGCGCTAGTCAATGACTTCCTGTATATCTCCACCCTCTTCTTGCCTTTTGACCAATAAAGTGCAAAATATTCTGCCAGGACTGACAAAGAATGTCACAAATACCAGGGGAAAATTTTTCTGTGCCTTTGGCAAAAGTAGCTTCCAGCTATTTCTAACTCAACCATGTCGGTATAGAGGCAACGCCGATGAAAGCCACCACTTCTGTCTAAGCCCTATTCACCAAAGAGAGAGCAAACCTGAAAAACCATTAGGCACAGATTCAATCAGCAGGCACCGTGCAAAGCAAGCCATGTCCAGGACTATGCTCCAAAGGATACATCGTTGTCCCTCTAACATATCTTTCATGGTCTATTGCCGATTTTCTGAGACTGGAGAGTCCTCTAGAGCTCCTTTTAATTTGCTTTTTGATAATCAAACAAGCCGCCAGAGGGTCCAAAGATGCAGCTCCAACCCTCCTGCATTCATACAGAAAAACAATCAACCAAACTCCAAATATAAATCAACACCTAAAAATCAGATTACTTAGGAGAAGACTTTTACCACGTCAGTCTTTCAACTACAACTAGTAGTGATTAGGCTTTTACATTTTGTTGAGATAAACACAAAAATCATGGTGATGCCACTAAGTTACAGCAAGGCAAGACTCACTCCATCTAGCTTTGTTTTTACCAATTTTTCAGTCTAGATAATCAGGCAAAGATAAATGCAAAGTTTCCCACAGGATTTACGTATTGCAAGAGAGAAAAATAGATAAATATCACTTGAGTTCCGACTTGCATATTGGAGGTTCGAAATAGCCTATTAATCCAATCGTGCCTCAAAAAAATCAATTGATTCGAGTCTCAAAATGCTATTTTGGAACTTGTTTGAGGGTTTGAGCATGGAGTTCATATGGAGCTATTAGTTACAATCAAGAATATGGACAAATGGGAAGCGTCACCTTAACACTTTCTCTGATGCAATTCTAGCAGCTCTGATTAAGCTATGGCTTGGCAACCACTTCACAATGCGGTTTGGGGCAGCACGCATTGGAGAATGAATCTTGACAAGCTTTACAAGACAAGATGAAAAAATGACGTGAAATAACGTTAGTTACTAAAACTGCCAGGTGAGCATTCTAACATAAGTGGGATAGAATACGACGATGATGCATTTCAAAATTACAAATTACAAAGATGGGATAAAAAACTGAAACAAAGAATGCATTCAAATCTCCAGCAATAATCGCAGTTGACTTATCATGTAAACGATATGATAAAAATTAATTCATCTAGATGCTTCATTCGATTGATGTAAAACCGAATCCTATTGACAGAGTCTTACTAGACTTATAGAAATATTTAAACGTTGATTGAAAAAAGTAGATAAAATCTTCACATACCCCCAGGCACTCCATCATCTGATAGTAAGCCCGACCATGAAGAGGTGTATGACCTTTTCGAGATTCTGAAAAGTATCTAGTCCTGAGAGAACACTTAAAAAGGATACATGATTAGGAAAACCAGAGAACCACAGTGAAAACATGAAAGAGGTTATATGATATATGCAAATTACTAAATCTATACCATTCTTTATAACCAGGATCCACAGTGAAACCATACATATCTACTGATTCACAGATTGACAGAGCAAATTCAAGAGCCTTGAGCCCAGTTCCTTTAGCAGCAGATCCAAAGGATGCCCCCAGCATAAGGTATACAGGATTTTTTATAGGAAGTTCCTGCAAAAGGCAAACCTTGTGCCAAGTAAGGAGGATGCTCCAAACATGCCTATGAGACAGATTAAGAGAAAAAGGAAACTTACGGACCCTTATCATCTTGCTCATGATGTCATGGATTGTCGTTTTTACGATCAGAACTTCCTTCCTCGTTTCTGCAGAAGAAAGTTGTTACTATATCTCCAGTGGAATTAGAGAACATGATAAGTAAGGTGCCACACATACCATCTAACTCAACAACCTTATCAAGGGCTTTTGCAGATCCCCTATTGAGAAGACGAAATGAACTTTTCTTTCCCACATAATCTGTATAATTCTGGTAGACACAGATAGTCAGAAACAGGCAAAGTAGAGTGGAAATAAAAATGTGCACATCCAGTATCAAAATTTCACCTGGATAGGTGCACCGTTTTCCCGGATGACAACATCATAATTATCTATCTCCTTTCCAAACCTTGTTTTTAGAAGATCTCCGGAGTTACCAATGACAGCACAGCGGTCGAACTGCCGTGGAAAGTATGGGGGTGTTTCAGGAAGTACCAGAGAAAGTTTCTCCTTGCATAGAGTCTTATTTTCACATCGGTTGCTGAAATTCAAAAATATACCTTGTCAATATGCTCGTATGCAATCTTTCTGCAGCTTGCTCTAGTTAGCATACTAACATTGTATAACAATTACCTAAGGTGACTGAAACTTTGGAAGAATATAACCAATGGAAGATAATGAATGCTACTAATTTCATTTGCAAAACCAACTTTATATACATGAACCAGCTGGAACTAAGCCCGTCAAACGGGTGGGTCAAATTGAAAATGGCCCAACCCAAATGGATCCATTTAACCCGTTTCTAGCCAATTCCATTCAAGGAAAATCTCGTGACCCATACCAAACCCAACCCATCTTGCTAAAACAGTTGCATATTTAACCCACCTTAGGAAAACTCATACCCAACTAATGTGTGAGAGTGTGGAGTGAGTGAGTACAAGATTAAGAGATGGCAAGAGAGAATGAAGAGAAAGTCATGGAATTGGGTTAGGTTTAAATAAGCCATAAACCCATCATGACCCATTTACCACCTATAGCTGGAATTGACTATATGCAAGAATGAAATTTCCTATATTTTGAAGAAATGTTAACAAATTCCATCCTACAGACTTCCTCAAAATGTTATTTTCTTTTATTTACCGTTATGTAATTCTCTAGCCAAGCAAGGGCCGAATTGAACTATGAACAACATCAAGAGAAATTCACATGATACTTACAGTTGTATTCCTTTGTTAATCCTCCGCCATGCATAGTCTTCCCACCCATTCGGTAAAGCATCAAGGAAGTCCCTGGTAAGTATAGTGGTACTATTCCTGACCTGTGGCAATCAACTCACTACATAATAAATCAATCGCATAGTGTATCTGATTTCTCAGGAACCCAAGTTCTATGAAAAAGGGAAGCAGGGGGATAAGGCCACATTTACTCTATCCCATCTTCAATATCTCAACTTGCGTTTCAATTTACAAACCCTAGACTCACCTGTTCCCATGTAGCCACAGCTTCACAGAGATTGAAATCAAAAGACAAACCTTCAGGTTCTCCAGATGTCGGATCTCTCTGCCAAACAAAACCCATTTCACACTGTGAAAAATCAAAGAGAAACGCCACTCCCCGAGGACGAAGAATTGCCACAAACGGCAAGAAGACGCCAAGCACCCACCCATTTGGAAACAGTGTCGGGAGGGAAGCTCATGGTGACGTCGCAAACACTCTTCCCGCCGACGGCCTCTAATCCCAATCCATTCGCCTTCTGCAAGGACAGCGAGGCGCGAATCGTAACCGTTGCCACCACGCGATCGATCCGAAAGAGAAGAAAGGAAGAAGGAGAAGCGACTGACCACGCACTTTTGGAACTGGCCCTGCAGAGCCCGCAGGGCGTCCAGATCGTCGTCGGAGAGCCGGTAGCCGTCGTCTGCGGACCAGCACGCGAGCAAAAGAGCGCCGGACGCGGCGCGGGTCAGTAAACAAAAAAATCGCAACGCGTTTCAATCGCGAGGGAGGAGAGGGGGAATTTACAGAGATTGGAGACGCCGGCGATGTAGATGTAGAGCGCGACGAAGCCGGAGGCGAGGGCGAGCAGGAGGCCGAGCTGCAGCACCCTCATGGCGGCCGTCGCCCTTCTTCCCCGAGCCACGACGGGGAGCTCGAGTTGCAGATTCGAACTCTTTGCTGCGATGGCGAAGACGGTGATCTGGAAAGAAGGAGAAAGAGAAGAGTTGCGGCTGAAGTCGGAGAACCGGAGAAGGGGTGAGCCGAGCCGAGCCGAGCCGTACCGTAGTCGACGCGGCAACCGGATCTAGAAATGTTGGGGTGTGGCGTGGCACCTTGGAAATTTCTTAAATTCGGTTATTCATCCCTCATTTTTTTGTTCGATTTTTTTTTCAATTGGTCACTACACTATAGTTCTTTCTGTTTATATTGGCAACTCCATTTGAAATAGTATGTAAAAATGCTTAGACACGAATTGTCACATTGGTTAGCATTACTAATATGCATCGATTTACATTACCAATAGAAATATTGTATATTTCTTTTAAGAAGTTAAATGATTAAATTGCTATAATAGCATATTAATATAAGAGAGATTTTCTTAGGGCATTGAGAGAGAGATTAACTATGAGTTTTTTTTAATCCAAATTTCACTTTTTTTTTTTTAATGATGAGCTAAGTTGACATTTTAAATTGTTAATGTTGACAAAGGTAATCTTATTACCGTCCAAATTTTATCGAATTGAAAATATTCGATGGGAGGAGCCACACTTAGGAGCACATACTTGCGTATCTCTGGTAAGAACCCAATGCATGTTGGAGATGAGAGGAAATGCCGCACTTGATAGGATTAGTTGAGTGCTTAAAAATCTTTGGACATCATATTGATATAAAAGAAATAATTGTTATGGGTTAAGCTCGGGACTATTAACTAGACATAAATTGTCATAAATTACGGTTGATAATAAAAACTTCTTTCATTGGCTAATTAATTCAAACGATATAAGCAATTACTTTTAGAAAATGATTTTTTCAATTATTTATTTTTCACGAAACAAACGAGCTTTATAATCACATGATATGAAGAAAGCAAGCTTATCAATATAGTATTCAACTTATCTTGGAAGGCCCAGCTGCCCAGTCACATCCAAAAGCCCGATTGTGATGGAAGGCCCAACCTCTCGTGGCCAGGGGCTGGCCTTCATCTACATTTGGACCGGCCACCTAAAATCTCAAAGTGCGTTCGTGTAATCAAAACACCTATGATTGAGCACGAAAGTCGTGCAAGGGTAAGTTGATGTGTCGGATACATCGAAAATTCCCACATTTTTCTTTCATCATCTAACTTGAGTGTAAGAAGATCTCCAAAAGTACCAACCTCAAACTTTGGGCCAATTTGGTTCAACTTTGGAAAAATGGCTTTGTATTTCCTTAAGTATCTTTAGAAAAATGGATATTAAAAAAAGACAGAGGTGTTCTGATACTTTATTTTAAAAAGTTCATGAAACCCTTATTTAGCATTCCAAAAATGTTTCAACATTTCAATGATAAGCATTTGGCCAATGAGACCTCCAAATACTGAACCAAACGGGGCCCATCCTAGTCTATGTTCTTTACTATTGGCGCTTGGCCAAGCAGATCGGGTGCCTCGACATTCCATCGATTACATGACCCGAATTCCGGTCCAGACCTCACGCAAGAGAGAAATTAAGCAGCATCATCACTTTAATTTGATATATCTGGATCATACCATCAATGCACTTAGTGTGAAGGCATCCTTTGTACTTTTGTTATCTGTCTCCGCTATTTGGTTTCAAATAAACCTTATTTCATCACAATCCACAAGCGCTCATCTGCTCAACATCGATGCAATCGAACATTAAAATTCAAATTTGTCAAATATAAAAAGGGAAGGAAAAAAAAAGAACTCTAGGAAAGCAAAGTAAATCTCGCCGTTGGATTCCTGAAGCCAATATGACGCCTCTCCAGAGACAGAGAATCCGTCAAACATGTGTCCCGATGAAGTTGGGAACGAACGAAACGAGTGTAATTTGAGCTGGGTGTACTTGGAATGAAACGAGCTAATCTCGGCAAGAACGTCGGACAACCTGTTCCTGTCTTATTGCGCTTCGAATTCTCCTGTTTGCATCAATCGCAATATTGCGCTTCGAATTCTCCTGTTTGCATCATCAATCGAATTCTCCTGTTTGCATCAATCGTTGCGAGTCTCAGGAGTCTCGATCTGCCTTTGCACTCTCAGGTTTTTCTACTCGCGTTCATTTTCTTTTCGTGACTTTGATTCGCCTTGGCTTTGTTATCGACCTTCCGTTCGGCGATGTCATTAGGATTTTTCCCGATGGATTCCATGAAGGGACAAGGAGGGATTCAGATGCTGTTGACTGCGGAACAAGAGGCTCAACAGATCATTTCGAGTGCTAAGAATCGTAAGGATTGAGCGAATTCGCGTTTCTTTAGATTTTTAAGATGCTATTCGGTGATGTTCTCATTTTGCAAAGAATGAGTTCATTATATGGGCAAGAATTTTCCTCCGATCATACCTTTTTTTTTCATCACTCTCAACCATTAATCAGTTCATCTGTTCATTTTATTTGATTCAACAGTGAAAAACACAAGATTGAAACAAGCGAAGGAAGAAGCGGAAAAGGATGTCGCAACATATCGATCACATCTAGAGGCTGAGTACCAGAAGAGGATTGCTGAGGTACCGTGTGCTTATTTTGTAGCCAGAGAATCTTTTTCTTCTTGGTTAATTTTTATAGTCGTTTGTATGAACTGATGCTTGCTGTTTGTAACTCGTAGACGGGTGGGGCATCTGGAGCGAATGTACAAAGGCTCGAAGAAGAAACAGACATGAAAATCCAGAACTTGAAAGGATCGGCTTCGACAGTCTCCAAGGATATAACTGGGATGTTGATCAAGTATGTTGCAACAGTGAAGGTGTAAGCGATTGTATGACTTTTATTTGGAGAAGAAATGTCAATTATGCTGAATTCGGCCTAGAAGAGGATCAGTGCTTCTTTTCATTTTATTCATGTAATGATATCGGCATAACCCATTTATCATGGGTTTATCTTGCTCTCCTCTTCTTGGGCTTTTCCCTCTCAATTTAGCAAGACTGTCATATATGAAATGCTTAATTTCACTTGAACCAGCACATGATATGAGAATCCAACAACATAAACAGAATTGCTTTGAGTCTACGACGATCATGAATGTTTTTGAAAACAAAACTGTAGTGATAATGCGATGAACTTATGTAGTTACTCATAGGAAAGTTATGGTTTTCAAGTACTAAATTATGGTCCAGAATGAAAATTCTCTCGGTCTGATGGTGCATGTGGTGTTCATTTTCGCCATTCGTATGCTTTCCTTTTTTTCATCATCTTATCTTGCTTACCTTCCTGTCCCACTGATCAAACCCACCATCCGGCATCACTCATCGTCTCACTCCTATTTCATCCTCCATTGTCAATTTCGCATTCCATTCCATTTAACTTGGAATGCTAGACGCCCTCCAAAGCTTAGACACTTCCTTTGGAGATGCTGTAATGAAGCTATTGCCACTAAAGGGAATCTTTTTCTAAGACTCCATGATCAAGTTGAAAACATTGAGCACATGCTTATTTAATGCCAAGTGAATGTGGAGGTATCTGGTTTGGTGGTGCTGATGTTGAGAGAGCCAAGAGAGCATATTTTTAGAGGAAATGATTTGTTGCTTGCTTTTAACTGATGGAAGGGAACCATCTAAAGAGGGTAAGGTCACATTACTCATGAACATAGCCTTCTGTTGTTGGGCAATGTTGAAGAGGAGGAACTAGATTGTGGTTCTGCCTAACAAGGCTGTGAGCAATGAAAAAGCTGTAAGCAAAATTCAAAGAGCTCGTGGGAAGTTACTTTTCCTTGAGGAAGGTGGTGGATAAGGCAAAAAGAAAGTCAGCACTCAGCAGACTACAGAAACTCGTCTTGCATTGTTTCTCGACACATAATTTTACTTGAGAATCATGTTCTTTTTTTCTTCTTTTGGTCGGCTATTTGAGAATCACGTTACCTACTGAAGTTCCAACTGCTTTTCGGGATTAACAGTTTTGAAATGAGGGAAGTTTTTGACAATGTCACATGCCTATATTACTGAATTGCAAAGAGCTCTTTGATTTTCATTTGAATTATGGCAAAATCTATATCCACCCATGAATTCTGGGTATATTCAATTAGCTCCTGTTAGGGCAGCACCTATTGATTATTGACTAAACCGTGTTCGGCTGGCAAAATCGCCCTTTCAAAGTCATTACATATGATAAAGCGAAAATAAAAGTATAGAGGTGAATCATGAAAAAGGAAAAGAGCGAAATTTTAAGTACACAGCCCGTGTACTCTTTCTTTTTCACACAAATCACGTCTATCACAATTGATTTGGATAACTGGTTGACTTTTTTCAAACTATAACTACACAATCCATGGCAATGAAAGTGGGTTGCTTATGCAGAAAAAGGAGATGGCACGTAAGGGCGAGAGTTGAATGGTGTCGCTTTCGATAATGTAAGATTCGAAAGGGAGATTTTTTTTATAGCTTAATGAAGCCAAACTTTTCTAGGCAATAAATCTATCATCCTGAAGACAAATTTGTTTTAGCATTCAACTACATCAGTTAATTTGTTTCTAAGCGAGTTTCGATAAGAATAAGTTAAAAAAAAGGCACATTTGCGTTTCTATCCCTTTGAGTTTACGAATTGGACAAAGAACATGCATGGACTTTGGAGCTAGACGATTCCTTCATGACCAACCACTTCAACAAGTCTTCTGGTTTGTAAAACATGAGCAAGATAATCACCGTAAAGCTTTAATGTAAAAACAATGGCTAGACTAGCCATGAGTAGATCTTGCTTGGAGGCACTCGCCATTTGCAAACCACCGCATAAGATTTCGAAACATGTATGGTTAGCACCGCATAAAAACAGCATGATCTATCGAGTGTGTTATAAGATAACTTTTAAATAGTAAATGCATCAATATATACATTATACATGTAATGACCATCTAACTTTTAATTGAGAATATGGTTGCATGACATCAAATAAAAGTAACCTGTTGTCAACCTTTGGATTTGCGCACTAATTTCCAAGATCACGTGCTGCTTTACAAGTCATAGGATCACTGTACTTAAGAAGCATATGATACAGTGTAAATCTGCAGTCAAACCTTGAGTTTGAAACGTGCCTGCCTCCATCCTAAGAAGCATAAGCCCTCAGAGCTACAAAGCGATGTAGTGACATGGCAACTTCTCTCTTTTGCACACACGTACATGTGTGCATATGCACTAAGTCAGTATGGATATGAAATCAGCAAAGGCAGCAGTAGCAACCCTCTCCAAATATATGGAATCTGCTACTTCCTCTAGCTATCGTTTAATGTATAAGATCCCCCGATAACCAAGGAAAACCATGTAGCATCCACTCTTAACTGTACTTTCTACTAAAATATCTCATTTTTTTTATTTACACTTGCTTATTCCACTATTACAAGCAGCTTTGTATTAGTCAATTATATGTTAATGAATGGGGAAAAAAACCCTCATTTGTTGAGTTAAAATAGATTATATCAGACAGTTTATGTACACAATCCAAGACTAGATAGGGATAACCCAGATAATATTACAGCGATTTGCATGCACTAATTGTAAAATCATTTAGCCTGAATGCTACCTAGCTAATTGAGAACAAACCCTTCAAAAGTTCTTTAAAAACAAAGTCTTGTAGGATTGAAAACCTCCTCCTGGTACACCCAGGAGAAACATTACGTACACAATTCTTTGTCCAAGAGGTCTGATGATAATGGAAATCTGAAAGGATAATGAAGTCTGTTCATAGCAATCCATTAGCAAAAACTATATCACTCAGTCGGTAGTCCATAAGCACTTCATCAAGTTTCAATTGCAGCCAAGCTATATCGAGGCGCCCGGCATGGCAAACCTGAAGTAGAGACGATGAGAAAAGAAGGCAATGAATTCGTAGTGCTTAGATCTGTTTTCCAGAAAACAAAGATAACAGATAAAACCCTAATTCTACTACACTTCTTCTCAGAGTCATACCTCGGATTGGATGGTGTGGATGAATGTCATTTCACTACTTCTAGTGGAAAGACAATTTGCTACACTAATTCCTTCTTCGAGCAGTAGTTGCAGCACCTTTGATAAGCGAAAATCATGGTCTTGGTCACTGGAATTGGTGCTTTGGATGACTATTTCCACTCCATCCAGAGAAGGCCTTACACTCAAAGCTCTCACCGAACGATTACCACTCTTCAATTCGTCTCTTTTACTTTCCAGCCCTTTGATCTTCCTCTCAAGATGGCTTATGTAATTTATGGCCCCACTTACATGGTCCGATGTCGCTCGCTTCCCCTAAGACTCCCATGCAAGAAAACCCTAATTTTAGGGGAAAACATAAGAATAACAAAGAAGATAATCTCTCTGATTACCTTAATATACTCGAGAGGGAGTAATGATCTGAGAGATGCATAAAGCATGCTCATCTCTTGCCGCCTCTGCCGTTCAATGTCTCGATGCATCTTCTTCTGAGGATCACAATCTGCATCCCTTTTGTGGCTTTTGCTAAAGGATATGAGTACAGATTTGTCTAAGCCCTTGTTCTCATCGTTTGGGTCGGTGATGCAAAGGCTAAGAAGATCTTGATCATGATGAATGATCCGATCCTCTGGGATCGGGTAGTGATTCGGTGGGAGATAGGGCAGATCGTTGTTGGGTTGTAAAGGAAACATGTTGCTCGAGAAATTATAAACTAATGGAGGAGCTCTAAGCTTTGAGCTGGATGGAAATGGAGATCAAAGAAGAGGAAGAGTCATATTAATCATGTTAGGGTTTGTGTGAATACTCTATTCTCCTTTTGATGGGCCTCATGTGTCGGGAGATTCTTGAAAATCTCCTTGAATTAGCATAATCACTTTATTTAAAGCTTAGGTATTGGTATCCTGTTCTTTAAGCACACCAGACCTTATCCACCTTAATACAATACCGGTGTTGGTGTCCCGTTCTTATGGGATTTGTATGATACGATAATTCCACTATAATACTGGTAAAGATAAAGATTTTCGATTGATTTGGATATGGTCTTCGAATAAAAAAATGAGGAAAATGATGAAAACTATCTTAAATTTTGTCTTGTACAGCTATCGTCTAATGGAAGAAAAAAGAAGAGAAAATAAAACCAATGGTCAATGAATTTTGATCTGATATATAATGTGGTTTTTGAATTTTTAATATGTTCAATGTAGTTTTAAAACTTTAATCCAATGTGTCATACCATCCTTGAATTTTAAATTTATTTAATATGATCCTTGAACTTTGATATATGATTAATTTGGATCCATGAACTATATGAAAATATTCAATGTTGTCTTTGAATTTAAATTATTGAAAAATAATATCAAACATTTTCATATAATTTAGGGACCAACTTGAATATGTACAAAAAGTTTAGAGATTATATTAAACAAATTAAAAGTTCATTAACCACATTATACATTAAATCAAAGTTCATAAACCATTTATATTATTATAAAAAAAATGATGGAAACCATCTCAATTTGTATCTATCAAATAAATCAAATCAATAGTTCATAAATGTTTTCAATTATAAATGATGGTATGTTTCAGCTTCAAGAGAAAAGCTTGAGTCTTAAATTTGGTTTGTTGAATTACATGACACGAAGAGAACTTCCATATATTCATTACAATTTTCCGTAAAGTGATATTATCGTCATCAATCTGCATTGAGAAACCGGCTCAACATGGAAACAAGGTTTTAATTAGTTCCTTAAAATTAAAGTCATGTGTGTATATCAACACGAGAGCATTGTATTCATTTCTTAATTGGTCTAAGATCATGGACAACTTCGTGGAACTGACAACATTAGAAGGTACTTGCTAGTGCTTCCTGACATGCTGCATATATTGAAAATATGATTCCCAGTCATCGTCCGTCAAGTCCGAGTTCTAATCGCGAGAACCCTTGAAAGCTGATTGGAACCGTTCTCTTGGTCAACGAATCCATCTTGGGTCTTGTCGAGTTATAGCGTTGTGAGATGACTCTCTTAGGGCTTTTGGAGCTGGCCAGCCTCTGATTCGCATATTTGACTAAGATTATAATGATCAGTAGAAGCTCGTCTTCTGATTCACCTAACCAACTAAGATCATAACAATCAATAGAAGCTCGTTGGGAATGGAAGTGAGTTGGGAAAAGAGCTTAAGTTCAAATCTGTCAATGTATCTAATTAAAATCACACTCATTTAAAAATTTAAATTCATAAGTTATGAGTTAATTAAGATATGTTAACTACTCCATATCACAATAATTCTTCAATATGAGACTTTTTTAATATAACTTATACATATATCTCAATAGAATGACGATTGGGCATTGTACAAACATTCCGGTTTAGAAGTTAGGATGTTTTTCAAACATTCTTGTAACTTTAAAGGTGTCCTTTCTCTCACAGCTTGTAAACTTCTATGGATTTTAAAAATTGTTGGGAAAATTGCTAAAAAAATCATAAATCTATTATATAGCAGCAAATTCAATTTTAAACCTTTCAATTATGCAAATTTAGTCTTAAGCTTTTTAATGATTTGTCATTTTAATTATCTTAGCTAGTTTTGGTTAGAAATTACTAACGTGAATATCGATCGTCCTTACATGATGTAACTAGTGTTGTTGTGAACAATTTTTGTGATTCTTTTTAAATTTTCTAAGTTTTTTATTGATTGTTTTACATTTCTATTATTTTTTTTCATAGGTTGATAGAAAGAAAAGAAAAGAAAATCAATAAAAAAACTTAGAAAATTTAAAAAGAATTTGCAAAAATTGTTTATGTTAATACCAGTCATGTCAAATAAGATGGCTAATATTTACATCAGCAATTTCCAACCAAATAGTACCAATAATTATTACCTACTATAGTTATCTAATGCAACAAGAAGTCCAAATCAACTAACATGTACTTACAAAATGATATCGAACAAGAGGAATCTAATGCAATCATCAACTTTCTCCAAGACCTCACTCTCTTCCATCTTTTAATATGTACTTACAAAATGATATCGAACAAAAGGAATCTAATGCAATCATCAACTTTCTCCAAGACCTCCCTCTCTCCACCTTCTTGATCATCACTTGGTCCTCCGAATAGTTTAACTGGCGTCGGGATTTGACAAGTCAATGTGCATGAAGCAAACAACATCAAAATGATAATTGGGGCAATCGATGATGATCAAAGAAGACGAGTACGAATCAATCGAAGGAAGTTTAAAGTACCCATCCTATTTTAACCTACACCTCCGAGTCCGGTGAGGATTCTCTTGTGCCCTGGGATTTTGCTGGGTCATGGGATAAATTGCATCCGATTGACCTTTCACAATAGACGTCTCTAAATCACGACTCTTTTGCAAAGCGGGGGAACCGATCGAATGGAGAAGGGAGCAAGCGTCGGTGCCGAGTGAGCCGATCATGAGAGCTGAGTGAACATGGGAGAGAGCGACTGAGGTGACCGAGCGTGAGAGAGTGTAGAGACTAATTTTGGGCCGGATATGGTAACACGTGCTATGCACGTGGGCTTGGGACATTTGTGGTCTCGGACCCGAGACGCCTGCTGAAACGAAAGCGCATTAATCGAACGGCCCGACCAATCCTTTCGTTCTCTGCTGCTTTTGTCTTAACTTCTGAGGAAGCTATCAGACCGAACGTGGCCTAAAATCCGTTCTCACTAGAAGTTGACTCGACGGTCAAAAAATCGGGATGCCCTTAGGCGTGCGAAAGGAAGAAGAAGGCCCGGCCCGGCCCAAAATAACTCCGGAAGTTTTCCGGTTCCAAACCCGGGCGGAACCCGGTCCAGACCCGGGCTTGCCATGGCCTTCTTTGCCAACAAGAAACCTTCCGAAAAGCTTTAATCGCACAGAAGAAGTAGCTCTTCACAGAAGCAGCAGCGGACGCGACCTCGGCCAGTTCCTCGCATTTCCCCTTCCTCAAGCGAACTCGCCATTCGCTCCCACGCGATCGCAATCCCGATCGTCTTCGCCGCTCTTGCTCGAGGCCGAGATCCGGTGAACTCTCGCTTTCGCTCGATCGCTCTCTGTTTGTGCGTGCGTGTGTTCGATTTGATTGCAATTTGATGGATCCGTTCGCGTTCTTCTGGCTTGCGAGAGTGACGCGCGCCCCCTCCTTTCTGTCTCGCAGGTTCGCCGCTTCGTTTTTCCGCAATGGGAGACAGTCAGTACTCTTTCTCGCTCACTACCTTCAGGTGCGTCCGCGTAAGCCTGCCGAAGCCGGGGCTCCTGGTCGTCGCTGGTTTTGTTTCGTTGCGTTCGGTTGCGTCTTTCTTCGATTTCGTGAGTTTATGATTTTTTTTGTTCCGTGTGGCGATGGGGGCAGTCCTTCCGGGAAGCTCGTGCAGATTGAGCACGCCCTAACGGCGGTGGGTTCTGGCCAGACGTCTCTCGGAATCAAAGGTGAGGTCCCTCGGGTGCTTATGTTTTTGTCCCGTCGGTTGAGTGCTTTTTCTTCGGTACGTGTGAGTCCTTTGCCATGGGAGTTTCAGTATTGTACCAGGCCCGCACGGAGTATAGGGAAGCTTTCTTAGCTAGGATTCTGACAGTAATCACTTTGGTTCTGCTGTAACACCATTGGGCTTGATTAGTTATGTGTTATTAGTGTCTCAATGTTCAGCATAGAGAAAATTTTAAAGGCCATGGGCTGTTAGTGGGCGTCAGTAAACAAATTCCATTGTGTAGGTATTGCCAATGAAGGGTTTCTTATGTATTGTTTGTGCAATTTTCACTGGGACAAGGATCCAATGATTTCACAATTTTTTGGCATGAAATTTGGCATTTTAGACTTGATTGATCAATTCAAGATGGACCATTTGACCTGAATATCCTTGGGGGTTATAAATTGTTCTTGGCAGTCGATAGCACCAGAAGGATTGAGTTCTTTAAGATTCATTTTCTCTGTCGTTCCCTTCTGTGGCCAACATTCATGTGCATTTTTATGACCTGCTATGTAATATTTAATGGCCTTAATCTGATCTATGTGATTGCAGCTAAAGATGGTGTTGTCATCGCGACAGAGAAGAAGCTTCCCTCTATATTGGTTGATGAAACTTCCGTAAGTAACTCTTAGCATGTCTTTTATTTTCTTTTTGTTTCTTTCAAGGAATGATTTTTTTATCTAAGAAATATTTGTCTCGTGCCTGTTGGTTATCATTGTCTTCTTTCCATATTACTTATGCCCTCGATGAATCTGCCTCTTTGGATGGTTGTCATAGGTCCTTGCAAATTTCTTATGAATAATTTGGTAGCTAAAGAACTTTCTTGAAGATAGAAAATTTATGTGAAGAAGTTGCAGACGGGTTTCAAGGCTTTTGAATACCTTAGAGCGATAATTGGTCCCAACTCGTAACAACTTAAGTTATATTTTTGGTTTGTCTAATTATGCAACGCACTAGAATCTATGTCCTGCATTTGGTTACTGTCTCCACTCAGTGGATGGCTTACCCTCTAATGCTTTACTTATGAAGGGGTTTTATCATCGGCACCTTTGATAATGCAAATTTTATCTATCTGCAAAATGGTAAATGAGATCATACTTGTCACTGTTGTAATTGCTAGTATGGCCTTATGTGTTTGCATTTAGTTTTTTGATTCTTCAAGTCTGGACCTTCACATTCTTTAAATCAATTCTATATAGTTGTTGGCTAACCATATATATCTTTCTTTTCTGCTAAATCTTATCAATTTTACTTTTGTCAGGTTCAAAAGATACAGTGCCTGACACCAAATATTGGAGTTGTTTACAGGTTTGTTTCCTCAATGCTTTTTCATTGTTGCAAGCCTACATTTTTGGGCCTTGATTCTGGCGGAACTATCACCGTGTCATCTGGTTCTGTGGCGATATGAGTCTGTTCCATAAAGGGAAGGGGGCAATGTGAGAATAAGTTTTTAACAGGAAAATGATATTAATGTAAAGCTCAGGGACTGAATTCTTTCAAGTTATGCCCATATTGTTTTTTTAGTAAGATTAAGACATGACATGGTATATTTTGACTTGACTATGAAGATAATTAATCTGCTAAAGAAATTGTTGAGCTTTCAGTTCTGCTCTGGAAAGCAGACTTGGCCACTCTTCTCTGGCACCATTGGAGAGTATATGGTATATAACATGCTTTTGCAATGAAGCAAAAGAAGATTTGTTCAATGCATACAATACCATGAAGAAATGTGGGCTTTTGAAAGACCAAAATGCAAGTGTTGCACTGTCTCCCTTATTTGTCAATGAAATTGGAAATTTGTGTTTATCTGAATATTACATCTTGAGTCAAGCAACAGTTAGAAAGTATTTTTCACTTTTCCTTTTACTACTTGACATGCTCTACTTGTTGCTCTTTTTGGTCACTGATTTATTTTCTCTTTTTATCACCATTCCTTTTGCAGTGGCATGGGTCCAGATTTTAGAGTCTTAGTTCGGAAAAGCAGGAAACAGGCAGAACAGTATCATAAGTTATATAAGGTACCTCTTTGCATTCTGAAGAGTGATCCTCTTTTGTTGGATCAAAATAGTTGGCAAGCCAGCCATTCTATTGTGTTGCGACCAAGGGTTGTTCTGACCTATGTTTTGTTCATACGTAACCCAAGCAAGCATAGTATGGTTTCGTAAAATGACAATCCACAGTTCACATGAAATCTGAGGATTATAATATCACAGAAGGACACTCTTGTGCTATATAAGTTGGTTATTCATCTTTTGTTCTTTTTGTGGGGGTATACATATGAGAGAGCAATTGGTATTTATTGCGGAACCTGTACATTTGTGTAGTTGTCTGAATTGTTATCAACATCTATCACCATAATCTAGCAAACACGCTTATGGTACCTTTTAATTCACAAGATAAAAGTATTCTTGAGCTGCTTCTTGAGGATTATTTATTGTATTTTTCTGTTTTTGTTTTGTATATGCATTTAACTGCTTCATTTTTATGTGCCTTCTGCTCTTTCAAGTTCATCAGCAGCACTATTGTAGCTGCTGTAACTTTTAAAAGTATGATTGTAAAGCACTCCTAAATAGATATGAGTGGAAAAGATATAAGTTTGTGTTGCAATGTTCACTTATCATTGACCATTCTTACTCTAACTGTAGGAACCCATACCGGTCACGCAACTAGTGAGGGAGACTGCAGCTGTCATGCAGGAGTTTACTCAGTCAGGGTAAATGAGCTACTTTATGGAGTATGCTGTATTTGTTTTTTTCCATAGTCAGTGTCGTTTAATGGAAGGTTCAGTTGAGCCTAACACGATGTACGTACAATAAAGAAAGTACGTTTGTTGATTTTATAATGGATGTCAACCTTGCAAAGTTTTTATTGTTCTTTTGATCTTGAATGCCATTTCTCACATGGCCTTTCCTTTTCATCTGTCCTCTTTTGAAGTGGTGTGAGGCCTTTTGGAGTATCTCTTCTGGTTGCTGGATTTGATGATAATGGTCCTCAATTGTATCAGGTATTTTGTCTTCTCTTGGAGATTCTGTAGTGTTTTAACAACAGCTATATATTTAGTTAATCTGGTTTATAGTGTGCGACTGGCAAAGTGGACGTGAGAACACCCCTTAAGATGAGATGAGCACCTCTCATCATTGATCCACCTATAATTAACTTGTGAGTCAAGTTTAATATGTTGTAATGGGGGTCTAGTCTGTCCATGACAAGATTGGTGGTGTTCACTATTTTTCTTCAATATTTTATTACTTTGACATTGAACAATTAGTATGAAGGTTTCACATTGATTAAAATACCTCAAAGATCTTTTCTGTACATGGCGGCAACTTTGTTTTCAAGTATGTAATTGGTGTTAGATTGTATGTCTTTTCAATATCTTATCTGTACTGGAGTTCAACATGATCGCGGTAAACTGGAAGAGTTGAGGATGTGGTTGGTGGAGACAAGGATAATGGTGTCAGAGAAGTCATGAATGACCGAGTGGTTGTCATTGGAAGAGTTGGCAGCCTTGCCCTTGGCTTTGGCTTCACCAGCCATGGTGATTGGATTTTAGGAGGATGAAGTTCCATGAGAGAGTAACTTAAGTGGTTGAATTTTAAAAGTTTTAAAAATAAAAGAGATTGATGGAAAATTGTTGGTACAAAACTGAGTGCTGCATGGTAGTTTTGACACTTCAAGTGTTATTTTTCTCAGAATGTTATATCAATCTTGTGAGCTTTGTACCACTTCCTGAACTTCAATACATTCATCGTTGAAATATGCATATCCCAGCAATCACAGTTAGAAGCATTAAAGAATGCTTATTTAACCCTCTTGCTTTATATTTGTAAACAGAAACAACAGTCTTTTATTACCTTGTATGTGGTTAATTAGAACTACCATGAAGTACTTGTTACTGTACACTTAATAGGTCGATCCATCTGGTTCATATTTCTCATGGAAGGCTTCAGCAATGGGAAAGAATGTTTCGAATGCGAAGACATTTCTTGAGAAGAGGTAATAAGAATGTAGTAGCTGTTGGAATGTCTTCTGATTTCTTCTAACTGTATGTCTGATTATTATTAATTTCATGGAATCGTTCACTGGAAGATACAGCAAATAGTCTTCATTTCCCATACGACTCTTGATCTTTAGCCAAGCTTTATATCATTGAATGAACTATGCAAAAAATGAGATCTTCCTACTGTGACATGGAGAGCTAGATGCTTTAAAAAATCTGTTTGTTGTTATCTTTTTCCTTTAAATGTAAACTTGCATGATTGACATGATTTTGAGTCGAGGCATACAACTCTTGCCTGCGCCCCTTTGCATGTGCTTATTTAATGTTTTCTATGCCATGCAATCGTGTAACAAATGTTTTCTATCTGAATCATGATAGATTATTCTGATTGCCTCGTCTCTATCTTTGTCTATATTCTGAACTTATTTTGTTCCAATGGCCATGAAGAGGCAGAATGACGAAGGTTTCATTTGTATGATTTTAAGTAAATGTTTTGGCTCCTGGCTGAAGATAACTGATATCAATATTCCCTTTTTCCAGTTTAAATATCAGCTTGCTACTGTTGGTGGTAACTTAAGGAGGAATTCTTAAGAGATTCTGTCAAATGCCTAATTGAGTTAGAATGGCTGGCAGCAGTGATGTGTGAGGAGATGATATCAACAGTGGATTCTTAGAGCTATATTTATGTAGTATTGAGTGAATCTTGCATTCTTGCACCAACATTAGATTGTGGTATATCACTTTCCACAGACCAATCTACTATCCTGAAAATTGATTATGTGCTTAAAAGGTTTACTTTTAGAAACTTTTGGACCACTCAATGTACAATCCTTTATCTTCTGAACTTCCTTAGTTGTCCATTTGCTGTGTCCTGTGATGTCTTACAAGTAGAGTTAAAACCGATATAGTGATGTATGAAATGGAATACATGTCAATGAGTGCATCTGCTTCATCACTGTGCAAGGCAGGATTTGAGGATTAACCCTGCACGGCTCCACAAACACATGGAGGAGGTCTAGCCTCCCCAGCCTGACTTCCCCAGTGCCTGTCCACTTGATATACAGTGGTGGCGGGCTGCCTGGATTCTCCCGATACAATGCCTTGGGGAACATGGCTCCAGACTCTCCCTGCACCTACCCAAGCTTTTCTTCCCAGGTAGAGGGGAATACGTGCCTAGCTGAACAGGGTCTCCCACCCCAGGGCAGATCTCCCGCTGTTTCGGAGCTTGGGCCTTTTAGGACAGCCTTTCACCGTGTCAGTTATCTCATAATATTTTTCTTGGGTGGATAACATCCCAATACCCCCCTTAGTTTAAGGTTGGAGGGGCCCCTGGGAAGCCAGGGTAAACCTGCCCAGGTCGGCAGCAAGCCCCCTGTGGGGCTTACCCTTCATTGCTGAGGGAGCAGTTTAACGAGCTGCTCAGCTTGAAGGTATTATGATTCTCTAAGAGGGTTCCAAAATGGTAGCTTGAAAAACCTTGATGGTCGTAGAAACCCTAGCTAGTGTCCACTGCACTACTAGGACAGAGAGTGGGAAAATATTCATCATGTGTAGGAATTATGTTAGTTACTCTAAAAGGAGCGGCCTCTTATCGTGTAGTCACTCCTGTTAGTTCTGAATATGTGAGCTGTAAGTGCCGCATTTTTCAAAAGTATGGAAGTTTAGCAGGGTTCATCATATTGAATCAACTAATAAACATCATGGTTTGGCTAGTCATTTCACATTTCTCTTTGGTATTATTTTAAGGGGACGTGAATGTCCTGATGAAGATTCTTTTCTGTCTTTAAAATTGTACCGTAAGATCATTTTTCTGATGACATAACTTTATTATGTGGACTCCCTTGATGACAAGAATAAGCTCCTTCTTGGGTATTGTAGGTACACTGATGATATGGAACTTGAAGATGCCGTCCACACAGCTATTCTTACACTGAAGGAAGGGTAAGTGACATTCTTTTTTCCTTTATCTGGAGGCATTGTTTAACATGCAATAACTTATGATTCTGGATATAGTGTCTAGTGCATATACTCTGGGGGGAATGTTTCAGCAGTATTCTGTTTCTCACTTTTCATTCTGATGATGGCAGCTGTTTTAATGTTTTTCTTTCTGATTCCTTTGGCTAGGATTCATTTGATTGGTAAAGGTGAACAATGAGATCTTTTCGATGTTAAGGCATTTATTTGTGCTGATCCTATTACTTTCTGGTTTCTTCCTGTCTGTCTTTTCATACTGGAGACTAGAAAACCCACGGAGCTTCACAGCTTAATGTTTTCAAGAATGAGATAAATTGCAGAAATACTCCTCTGTCTTTACCACCACATTTTTTGTGCATTAAGGGAAATTTAGAGGTGGGCTTGCAAGGGGCCAAATTTTAAGCTTTCTATCAAATTACATTGGTCCTCCCTAGAATTAGCTGTGAGATTTTAAGGGGTTTTCATTGTTGATTTGCTGATAGCCTAGCGATGCCTTTGTTACTATGACTGATCCAGCTATATCTACAGTTTCAAATGCTCCTCTGCAATGTTTTACCAGTATGCAGTTGTTAGGCCTAACTTGTTGCATCTGTAAGCCAGAAATTAGGGACTTTAGAGTATCACTACATTGGAAGAAAAACTGCTTTTGCAATTTTTTCTATTCTTTAGAATTAGAAAAGCTGCATTTGGATATCTGGCTTGATATTCAACTAGAATAAAGTATCCAGAATCTTGCAGTCAGAAATGCTCCGGTTAGAGAAGTAAACTTGTCAGAAATCAAGTAATCAATAAGTGCATGTACTGATTAAGTGATTATGAACCATGAGTCGCATTGTGCAAGGGCAGTCTTTTTGGTTGAATGTTTAGGAAAAGCTATGAAATATATTTTGCCATGTATGCTTTTATTGTCAGTAGATGGTTCCAGACAGAGTCGATTTGCTTTTACTTTGGTATGTACCTGTACATTTGGTTTGTACCTATAAATTCAGTAGATGGTTCAGACAGACCAAAATAAACTTGTTGTGTGATGAGTACTTTAATTGCTCATGTTTAATTGGTAATTGCTTAAACAGGGTGTACATGTTAAAGCCAAGGACAATTATTATCATAGGTTTTTAGGTGGGCATGGAGCCAGGAAGGAGCTGTGACAGTTCTTGTTAATCCCTCTGGCTAATGGCTTCCTTTCTTCTGTTCTGGAACTTCTGCTGTACTACTTGGACTTGCTTGTTAACTTTTTCCTTTTGTTTGAGATTCCAAGTCATATTATTGTTAAATGGTTTGTAGGTTCTTCTGTTCCACCTTGCTTCTTGTGATCCATACAATAGCTGATGTAACTTCACTTGCAAATGCTGATATTACAAATTAAACATCTTTTATTGTGGATTGCAGATTTGAAGGTCAAATTTCAGGAAAGAACATTGAAATTGGAATAATTGGCACTGACAAGAAGTTCAGGTAACATCTTATTTGTGAACTTCTCTTTAACATTTGTGGCAAAATCTTGAAACTTACTCAAATTCTGTTGGTGAATAAGTTTCTCCGTGATTGCCAGACTTTTTGGTACATTCATCTATCTTGGATGTGAAGCAATATGAACTTTAACATTCTTGAAGAGAAGTCATTTCACTCATCTTTGGAAGACCTCTAATTAAATTTTCTTGACTGAATCCAAGTTGTCTTAAAGAGTTCTAGCTATTTTAGGTAGCTGACATGTTTCTAATTGAATTGAGTATTCGAAGTATACCAAAGGTCTTTCCTTGTCATATATAATCATCAGTTACTTTGTACAACATCGGAACATAGGCCAACACCTTATAAGATAAAATGACTCAGAATCTCCTGTTGAATTTGCTGTTTTTTTCCCTTTCATGTGCATCTGGTGATTCTTGTAGTACAACATTGGTGATGATGGGTCAAGTAAGATTTCCAAGCAGACATAAAACATAATGATTGGAAGCTGAACCTGTCACTAGAGTTGAGTCTGGAAGAGGCATGGCATTGATACTTCTGTGACCAATATATCGGCATTTTTTTAAAAAAGAAAATGATAGCTATTTTCTGATTTGACGTGAAAATATTAATGCTTATGTCTTATACAGTACACAATGAAGTTTACCATGTGCTTAAGGTGTGGATCTCCTGGATGCTTCTATGTGATTCTTTATCATTAAAAAAATGAAGAGCAATACGTTCTTTTTTCCTATAAGATACAAGGACATTGGTTATTGCGCTTTGTGACATGCTTCTCATGCTGCAAAACAGACAGTCCCCCAGTCTAACCAGCCACACTCTCTGATCAGATGTCCAAAATCTAAGATATCTAGAAATTTGTTTGGAACTAAAGATAATCTGCTGATGAAATAATATGCAATCTTTTATGATGCGTGTCCTTGTCGATAATAACATTATCTATTGACACAGTACTTGCTTAAAATGATTCCAAGTTGGGAATTGCTGCCCATGCTTAATGAGGTACAGCACTCCAGATTTTTGTTCTTCATGAATGGGTAACTTAAGCACAAATTCTCCCATGCAGGGTGCTGACTTCAGCTGAAATTGAAGATTATTTGGCAGAAGTGGAGTAACTTGGTTCATTCTTGTATACTGGTTGATGAGGTCCGGGCAGATCCTATGAGTGGTTCTGTGCATTTAGCATGACAAGTACCGTTGCTTGGATATTTAGTTTTCGACAGCTCAGAAAAGCCTAATTGTATTAGACAGAAGGTGGATTTGTGTTCCAGTTTTAACGGTTCATCAAGTTGTGAGCACTAGATCTTTTCTATTTTATGGCCAGAATGCGAAATCCACATTTTAAAGTGATGAAAATGTGTTGCTTATGTTTAGATCTTGCCAAACCTTTTTGAAGTGTTATATTTGGGGCCCTCAACTCCTAGTAGGCTGCGATGGGGCAGAAGTGATTTGATTGAAAGGCATCCAATCCATGGGGGCTCACAACTCGTAGGATGACCTTTTTGATCAGTACCACTATTTGATTTCACTTTTCTCTTATCATTAAGAAACACTGCACATACGAACAAGGTACTGGAGAATGACAATTCCATTTCCCATGGTACCCAACGAATAGTATGAGAAAGGATCACTGCATATGACTCAGGGCTACATTTTGCCTCAAGCCCTGAGTCTTGTGGGATCAGGCTTTCATGAGAGAATGTCAGATACATGAGGGGAAAATATATTCTGTTACTCTATACAATCGCTTATAATACTTCTTCCCCTCATGTTCCCTTTGTAGCCCAAGGCTCAGGTCTGACCTCTTCCGTAGTAGAAGGGAGATGTTGCGGGGAGGCAGCATTTCTCTTCACAAAAGAAGGTAGGCTATGCAGTTTACAATGTACGCGACTGACATCACCTTATGAATCATTAGTAGGTTTACGGCACATCATCCCAACAAAGTTGTAGTTTGAAAGCTAATTCGCGTTGCCACTTCATGATTCTGGTCGATTCTTGTCTATAGCTTCTGTATCACAGTTGAAGCGAATGCATCTCCGCTGTCACTGAAAATGAAGCGCATTTGCATTAAGATGTGTTTTTGTGGATATAAGTTCTCGTCAATCTCTGTTTCCTCTACGATATTTCTCCTCGTGTCATCGTATAACTAAGAGATGCCGACCATTCGTCAGATTTTTAGATCAGTGCAACTGAAGGTGGTCGTAGAACTTGAGTTCTGGTTCATGACCTAGATACTATTTACTGTCCTTGGCCTTCATGAGCTTTCCACTTCGTAATCAGCATTGCTCGATTCAGTATCACAACTTTAGCACACGTTTGGTGCTCATGCTACTTAGAGTTTAATCTTATGCCCCCGACCCTTTGCTGCATTCATGGATGGACTTTTTGATTGCTACGTTGCCCGATTTCAATCCCAAAACGTTTGGAAGTTTCCATCATTGCGATATGCCCCTATAGGTTCGGCAGAGTTATCAACATATATGCTGAAGATCACGAAATTTGCTCTCCGTAATTAGCAGGCCGATGCCCGGTTTAATATAATATTTACTGGCCGTGTACAGGGTGAGATTCCTAGACAGAGTTGTCAATGGAGAAACTCGCAATTTGGCCACTGCTTTTGGACGATTGTCACGTGGGATATGTAGCGGGCATCATTTTCATATCGAGATAAGCACATGGAAACACAGCAAGTTCCCATGTGAGAAGTTCAATCCACCCATTAAGACAAGGACTGCGACTCCACTCCACTAAGATAGAAAGACTTGAAAAAACCAGACGCGACTACCCTCTTCCTTTCGGTTCACGCGATAGACTCCTAGAAGCACACCATATACACATAAGCCTGAAACATTGAAGTAAGGATCATGACTAAAACACATAGCTAGAGCCAGAATTACTAAACCACGAACTAGCCGTGACCGCATGATTATGCTTGACCAATCCGGGGGCGAAACAGATTGGAAGATGTCCTGTTTGATCTCGAGATGTAGATTACGGAGTCTGAAACCGCACAGGTTTGCTTGCAGGATCCAAGATTAACAAATCCCAGGCCATCGCTTATCCTCCTTGAAACCTTGGCCACAGCCCAGCGATTCTGGGTCATCTCTCGGGTGTCGTCCTTGGAGCACTTGACGAATGCTGAAACAAAAGGGTCTCTCTTGCTGTTTCTTGTGGCGGAGGTTGTCCTGCTAAGCCGGTGTTTCTTGGAGGACGGAGAAGCAGTGGCGGCGGCAGCAGGAGGTAAGGGAAGGAGGAGGCTGGTGGATGGAGATCGCGCCATTATCCAGGACAAGTGGTTCTTGGGGATTCCTGGAATCTTTTCCCAGGAGAAGGGAACGCCGGAGGAGGCGACAGGGGCGGGGGCTGGAATGGAGATACTGATCCGTGCCTAAGTTCAGGGGACGCTGAAGGTCCAAGAAAAGGAGAAGAAGAAGAAGAAGAAGAAGAAGAAGAAGAAGAAGATGATGAACGCGACGAAAGTGATGATGTTGAGGGAGACAGTGAAGGAGTTCTGCGAGAAGATGAACACCTTAGTGTTAGCAGAGAAGGTGAGGATTCCATCTTGTTCATGAGAGACAGAGAGAGAGAGGCTCTGTTGCATTTATTTCTGTGCCCTTCGATCTTGGTGACTATTTATAGACGAGCTCAGCCGGCGGCTGTAGTCATCTCTCAGACGTCCGGATGGAAGACAAGAAATGAAAATAAAATGGACAAGGGAAGAAATGTTATTTGACTAACATAACGACCACCTACAGCATTGATGACTACAACCACATGGGGAAGATGGCTACTAGATGGAAATCGGAAGCAAAGATTAGGATTGTTTTGGTGGATCCAAAATCTTTTAAGTTAGGAATCAGTATGTTATCATTAGATTATCAAAAATTTTGATCTTGTTGAGTCCATGTGAAATTAGATAAAATAGATCTATGTGCTATTTTAGAAAAGATAAAAGACATTGCTGAAAGGATGACAAGTGGAATCCAACACGAAATGTTAGGAAATCATACCATGTGTGCAATATACCTCACATGTCCTGTACAACTTCTTTATAGCAATTCTAATCGTGGGGTGATTCAGTTTTTGATATCTATGGAAATATGTAATAGTTCTTTATATTATGAGTCTTCTCCGTTATGGATAAAGTCCCTTTTATGGGATTCTATCGCAGTGGGGAAAACAAAACCTTTCATGTGTTAGGTATACAAGATTTCTTCATGAAAACTTTCATTGATGGAAAAATTTCATTGCTATAAGGGAAAAGAACCCTTATTTGTATTCCGTCGAAAGATTATTATATTCCATGATTAGTTCTATTCATTTTATCGATGTATCCCTATGAGATCGGATCGAGAAATTTCCTAGGTGTGAAGCTAAAATCGTTTGTCATTTACGTGTACGATGCGTCTAATCCATCGCATTGGCGAAGCGAGGAGCACGGGATTTCCTGTGCAAAAGAAAATGGGGACAAAGCAGGCTTTCGCGTCGCTAGACATTCGGTGCAGCGGTGACGTGCATCGCCCCGCGAGCCCCATGCACGTGATGGAGGCTTTTGTCCGCTACTCGCACGTGAAACTCGATCGGGCCCCACCTCTTCCTCATGACGGCTGCTGACGTCACTCCCACCTTAATTATATTAGGGCTATAATTACCCTTTTTCTTTGTTCTACGACAAATGGATGATTTGAAATAAAAAATTACCACTCATGTAGCTTACAAAAATGAACAAATAAAGATTACTTTCATCACCAATGAAAATATTTTTGAGGCACAATTACTTTGAGTAGATACAAGTGATCATTCTCTGAAAATTCATTTTCAAATCATTAATTTTTTGTGACGAGGGTCACCAATTATTTATATCCATTCTGAAAATACTCTTGTTTAATTATGCGCGCTATTGAGGTTTAGTCATTCAACGAGCCTCTTGCGGCTGTGATCTCGCACAATTAAAAATTAACCCATTTCGTCCTACATAGCTGCTCCACACTTAACAACTGTACCACAGTCTTGTCCAATTCTCACTCAAACTGCAAGTCTTCCCTGCGATATCACGTGCAAGTTTTAATTGTAGTTTCATTCGAACCCCTCAATCGCTCGACAAGTCAGTGCAAGTGTCATCTTGCGTGGCCATCTCTATCTATCAATTCATCTAACCTAGATTCTCTGTACATGCTTGAAGAAGATTGCATGATGAGGATTGATACCTAATTCACTTGCCGCCATCTAGACATCGTTTGATCTTCAGAAGATCCTCTAAGTGACATTAGTTGTTTAAGCAAAAGATTATGCATTCTAAAACTAGCTAGTCATGTAATATGATATTATTGATCATGTGCGCTTCACACGAGGCTTACCTGCTCAAAGACATTGGATAATTGAATTGGGAAGGACGCTTTCCATAGTTCAAGATGGATTAGTAGTAGTCGTCATCTATGGCATGAAACAAAATGAAAGCCCGAGAAAGATTAAGCGCTTGTTTGTTTTAATCAAGCATCAGCCTTTTCTGCTTTCTTTCCGGAGTTCGAAGAAAAAACTTACATGCCAATGTATGTTTGTGAAAGTTTAACGAGGTGTTTCATGCTTATAAAAGGTCAATAAACGGGTGTCGTAAGATCTAAGTTAAGTAAAAAAACAAAAAAGTATCATGGATGTCATTTATGTTTTGATAATGCTTGGTGGTCATGTGAATTTTGTAAAGAAGCTGATGCGGTTGAATTGGCCTGACTCCGTTTGTGGCCAACGATTTGACGCCTCTTCTTGGTTTAGTTTCCTGCTTCATTATTGTCATATGCGGTTCAAACTTTTGGAAATGTTACACCCGTGGTATCACAGTATCTTTGCCCCACATTTGGGAGTTGTGGAAAGATAGGGAGGAGCGAAAATTAGAGTGAAAAAAGATGAAGATTTTGAAATTCTCGTGAGAGCATAAAATAAAAAGAAAAAGAGAAAAATTCAAAACTAGCAGGAATTTCCTTTACATTTTTCTCCCTGAGTGTCTTCCAAACATCTGAACGCAGCCTTAGTATGGATTTGTGTTGTATCCTAACGTTCGGTACAGGGGTAATCAATTCTTGATATGGTCTAGTTCCACCTTAAAACCGAGAATTGGGCCGGGAGGACTAGTTCCCAATTTTTGGGACTAGGAATCAGAGCAAATGGTCCCAGGACCTGGAACCGATCACCTAGCCAAAAAAAAAAAAAAAAAAAAATTAAAAAATACTAGAGTTATTACTATTTTGAAAGTTTATTGTTATTTTTAAGAAATTAATATATATTTTAAAAAAAAAAAAAAGTCAATCCGGTCTGATTTCCCCCCGAAACTAGAAATCGAACCGACAATCACCGGTTCAATTTTTATGGAAGCGGAATTGGATTGATCCTTCTAGGAATCGAACCAAACTGGCTAGTCTAGTCTGGTTCGGGCGATTTTTGATTTAGGCGGTCCAACATGCTCACCCTTGGTTCAGTATGGTATTAAGTGACAATAACGTCAATGGGGTCAACTGACCTCAATGGAGTTCTACTCATTCATTAGAAAATACATATATACACACATTTATATAATATTTATTACATAATTTATCAATAAATATTGAGCATTAAAACACCTGAGGAGGGCATCGATGAATATTCTAAAAGAAAATTAATGGGGAGAATTACCCAAAAAGTCCTAAATATATTATAATTGTGTTAATTCACATAGACCTTTTTTTAGCCAATTTAATTCTTAACATTTTGTAATCGAGTAACTCAATTCATCTAGCTAATTTTGATTGGTTAACGCTAATGTAGATGCTAGTCGACGCGGCTATCCGATCGACATTAACATAAATAATTTTTAATGATATTTTATATTTTTGAATTTTTCATTAATATTAATTTTTTTCTTTTTTTTTTTTATTCTTCCATCCTTACCCCTTTTTCCTCTACAGTAGCTAGCAAGACTTACTGAGCAAGGGTCAAGACCATCGACGACAACCAACGAGGGTCTTGGCCCTTACCCAACCTCACCCCAATCTAGGTGAGGCTAGCCTCCCTAGCCTTTCTCGTGGTTGGTGAGGCCATGGTCGCCATTACCCAAGCCTTGGCAAAGGCAGCCATGGCCTCCTCCAAATTTGGGCGAGGCTAGGGAAGGGCCTTAACCATCGTTAGTAGTTAGCGAGGGTTTTGTGGCTTTGGCCTAGTGGTTAGAAAGCCTCATTGGCCAATGTGAAAAAAAAAAAAAGAAGAAAGAAGAAAAAAAGAAAAAGAAAAAATAATAAAAATTTCAAGAAATTAAATATATTATTAAAAATTATTCATGTCAACGTTATTTGAATAGTCTATATCGATCATCATCCACATCCACATCAACGCTAGCCAACCAAAATAGTTGGATGAATTAAATTGACAAAAGAAAAAATTTATGATTGATTTGGCATAATTATAATAATTTTAAGATTGTTTCGGTAATTTTCCTTGAAATAATGTAATTGCACTCTTTGTTTACTTTTCTTTTTGTAAGTGCTAATGCTAGCCCATCCTCTCTTTTGAGGAATTTGACAAGCCCATGCTGCCAAGCTAGGAAGGCCCGGCGGACTCCAAAACCCAAAAAAGACGTTTTCGCTCCATCTTGGGTTTTGGGAATCGAGGTCTTTTCAAGAAATTGATATGATTCGGGAAGTGCCGAAAGGCTGTAATTTCGAGCGATTTAAATTTATAGATGGTGGGTTCATCAGGCCTTTATGAAATCCTTCCGTTTTATCCTATCGTCTGAAAATGGAAAAAGCTAGATTTCATAGTCACCTATTACAGCCAGAAGAAACATGGCTAGAACTTTATCGTGGCCGAAGCCAATATTAATGTGAATTTGCCATCGTTTGTCGAATTCTAACTAGTAATGGCCCATTGGGCATCTTTAGATATTTTAAAATAAATCCATAAAGTTGATATAGTAAACGAAGTAGTAATTGCGACTCAATATTTAGACCAGCCGGCCATATTCATCATTCAATTGGTCTGTATTACACGAGTTTGTATATTGAATTTGGAAAGCAATCTTCATAATCTCAACCTTCGATTTTCTAAATCTAAAATCACACTCATGTATATGTATGTATTGTATTATATCAACAGTAATACTCTAGATAAGAGTAGTTCTAAAACTGTACTGATCATCATAACTTGAAAAATCCTGTTATTGCTCGTGTAAACGACTAATGCATGATTCCAAGAGAGAGAGAGAGAGAGAGAGAGAGAGAGAGAGAGAGAGAGAGAGACTAATACATTAATAGTATGTGAATACATGCGATCATAATTGATGAAAAATATTATTTTTATTTCATTTGATCTATATTTATGTTAATAAACTACGGTTATTCTAACTTTTCGTCTTTTATGTGATTACCATTAGTCAATTGATTTCAATATAGTAATATTTCATTTGCAATTCAAATTGAAAAACTCATCGCAATGAATACTTATTTGTGCAAAGAATCGAGTTCACAAATTTTCAAATTCACCATTCAACTCTCTCCTATTTTTTTCTTTCTTTCTTTCTTTTGGGTATTAATTAGGGCAAAAGCCAATTGAAAAATTGCAAATTAACCGATTTTAACGTGAAAGAACCTACTCGAGAAATGATCCCATTAATACATGTGTTGTGTAAAGGCAAAATTCATTAACCATCGAACAAATGGCAATAGGGTGATCTACCGCTAGCACCCCGTCCGTGTTCCATTTACCCTAAATTTGATTGAGAAGGACTTGAGCTCCCCTAGAAAAACCTTCACTTCTTTTCTTGACTCGAGAAGCTCTACTTTGAAATTGACCGGATTGAATTGATCTCAAAGCTTAATTTAGAAAAAGAAAATGATTTTGCACTCACCTAGAATCAAACCATGTCTTCAACACGAATGAACAACAACGTGACCCCTTGACCAATGTATATTTAGAAATGGTGAAACATTTATATCTTATTATAGGAATTCAATCATTCACACAAAAACTAAATAAAGTGAGCTGATTGTAGGACATCTCAAGTATCTTCATAGGTCATTCGGTAAAGAGAAACCACCAATGATCTAGGGATAATTACATAAAAGAGCCACAATATTATCTCTAAAGTTTTAATTTGATCAATGTAATTTGTAAATTTTAACACAATCTATAATATTTTCCACAAACTTTTAACTTATTCAATATGATTTCAAGACATTTGATAAATATTCAATCTACTATTTAAATATAATATTATCTTTTCATTACTTCAAGTTCTGGCAAAAAAATTAAACACTTATCAAAAGTTTAGGATTACATCGAGTAAATTAAAAGAAGTGTGGGGATCATATTGAGAAAATTTAAAATTCACGAATGGAGCAAAAATTCAGGGATTATCGACGTCATTTTCCCACGGATTTAATGATTTTTTAAACTCTTTGAATTAAGTCGTCACGCTTTCGAGAGAGAGAGAGAGAGAGAGAGAGAAGAGAGATTATTCTGGTTCATTCTGGCGAGCTCCATGAAGACGGCGCGAGCAGCTCTACAATGGATGACGTAGCTGAAGACCGAATCCCTTCGAAGGCTTGACGCGTCGTTACCTTCGCGACCCAGAGGAGGAGTTCATACACAGGATGGAGAGATCGCCGTCGCCGCCGCCTTCGCCGCCGCCGTGCGAAGGCTCGAGGGAGCTCCAGTGCGTGGGCAAGCTGGAGATCGTCAACCCCAAGCCCGTCGGCTTCCTCTGCGGCTCCATCCCCGTCCTCACCGACAATGCCTTTCGTCACGCCTTCGACTCCGCCCTCGTCCCCTCTCGCCAAACGTATTCGGTTCTTTCCCCCCCTCCCCCCCTCGTTCATCCCCTAAATGCGTTCGCGAACGCGTTCGTCTGGCACGATCGCCTCCTTCGTTTGGAACTCGGGACGCTGTCGGTTTTTTGTTGGCTGATGATTCCTGGCTTTGCTTGGTTCAGGGTGAGCGCTCCGCGGTATCAGATGCTTCCGACGGAGACCGACCTCAAGAGGCCTCCCGTTGCTCCGAATTCTTCGGAGAAGTTGCTCCCCACCGGTGCACTGTTGTCGAGGATGGCCGCTGGAGGTAATTTTGGGATTCGTTGAATGCTGGAGTATGATGCGCATGTAAATATGTAGTTGATGTTGTTTTCGTAGTGTTGTCGTGATTGTACTTCTGGATGGATTGATTAGCGTTTGGCATCCAGGAAGTCCTCCATGCGTTGTATGATTTTCAGAGAATTCGCAGCTTTGTACGTCTAAATGATTCTTCTGAACGGCTGTCTGTCAGAACACGATGATTGAGGCAGCAGATTGTGAAATTATTTGATGATTATATGGATTGAGCTGTCCTGTGTGGGTGCAACATTCATTTAGACTGCGGCCTTGGGGGTTATTAGAGCAGTTGTAGGGTTTGCATAGAAAGTGTTGAATCTTCATTGTGCCTAGTGTGGCTCTCTCATCATGATTTTTATTAGTATTCTTGTAATTCTCTGCTTGGAAGATTAAGGTCCATGCATTGCAGATTTTGGTGTTATGATTTGGAAAACCAGAGGTTTTGTTTAGTTAGCTAGAACTTGATCAAATAATCTGATACTCTATGGTGTTTATGGCAAGTCTTTACTCCTTTGAAGAATGAAGCTTTGGTGGGAAGTGGATTTGGTGTTTTAATACCAAACACAATGATGTTTGGTGAAAGTTAATAGTAATATTTGGCCTTGAAGGAGAAGGATAAATTTTAAACAGCAAAGGAGGCACAGAGTGGCAGTTTTTGAGAAGGATTGGAGTTGGTTGGGGGGACTTCAAATCAGTTGACACTTAAGTTAAGAATGGGAGGGAAAGACTGTTGATCATGACATGCGGTGTTGCAATGAACCTCTGAAGAATTGATTCCTTAATTTTGTGTTGCTGGGAGCAAAGAGGCTGTGGTAGCATATGTGCTTTCTAATGATAAGATGTCTGCATCCATTTATCTCTCCAAGCAAGCCCTAGACTGGGAATTGGAACCCTTCTCTAACTTTTGCGGAGAAATATATCAGAGTTATCTTAGCAGGCAAAGCAGAGGAGGCTGTTCATGGCATATGACTTATATGGTGTTATCATTATCATAATATTGTAGATCTTGCAGAGTATTTTTCATCAGTAATGGGAACAAGAGACTTAATTGGGATACGATTTGGAAAAAGGAACGTCTTAAGAAAAGTAAATTCCTTTGTTTGAGAAAACCTAAGAGGTGGAGGTGATTGACGCTTTCATGCCAGGAAGAAGGGGACATGTTGCTCGCATCTTTCTACACAACCTTTGGATGTGGCATACTTGGTCAACTGTTTGTGCACGGAGATGGATTGGGCCATAATATGATTATTGTAGCAAGTTATTTGGGCTTGGTACAGTATATGAGTCCTATTAATAACTGAAAGTCATCATTTTTGCATGTTAGCGCATATTTTTTAGTTTTGATTTAAAAAGAGGACAAAAGGCCTTTCAATGGAAAGTATTCTTATCCTTCAGATCAAAACTGTGTACTTTTGGTATTGTATGAAAGTGCTTCAACAGGCATTGCAGTTTCTGTTGCTGGTGAAAGAGCTTATTTTTGGGCTTTGATCTCTTTATGTTGATGGTTCGCACCCCCTTGGTGTCTTTTTGATTACATTTCTAGCAACCAAAAAAGTTAGCGATACTTTTATTCCAAATAAAAACTAATAACTTGTTAAAAACCCTTTACTTAATGGGAAAAAAGAATATAGAAATATGCATCCTGAAGGTGTGGAGAGCACAATTGATGTCAAATAGCTCGTAAGAAAATGAGCAGGGAATTTATTGAGTGATGTACAGTCTCTTGTGTACCTAAAATAAGCAGCCCAACTACATCTTTTCATCTCTGGTCAACGTGCTTTTCTTATGCATGGGAATATTGCAATGGAAAATTCAAACTCTTCTCCAAGGAGTCAATTCAGATCTAGAGCTTTTTGCAATGACACCTTTTTGCCATGTGAGAATAATTGGGGACACTAAGGACCTTGTTGCGACTTTGCGAAATGGTTTAGGACTTGTTTGATTCCTTACAAAAAGTTAATAACTTCTGGTCTTATTGTCTATTATACGAAAGATCATTTACTACTTTTTTGAATGCATGAATAGTTGATCATCAGAAGAAAATAAATAATGAACCATTAAAAAGGTGGAGATAAAAAAAAAAAATCCAGTTAAATTATGGTTTTGGACTGCCACTTATAACAGAAAATTGTCAAAAAGTGGGCCTCACAAGAGAAAGAGTGCATGAAGCTCTTCCCAAACTTTAGGTTAGGAAAGAGCTGAACTTGTAACTTGGTTCACACGAAAGTGAATTTTCATAAATACGAAGATTTGCATTTCAAGAACCATCAAAATGCGGGTTCATGGAATTGATCAGTGTATCATGTGGTTATTTTGTCCTTTCAGAGCATAGTTGTCTGGTGGCTGCATTTTAACATTTAATACTTGATGTTGTCCAGTTATTAGTTACAAAGCCTGATCCTTTAGTCGAACTTGATTAGATAATTCTTTCCTTCTGTTATTTTCATCTTGAAGCTCCATGTCTGAAGATGTTTCTGTGTCATTCTTATTGACAGATTTACCTTGGGAAGACAGTGCTATCACATCAAACTTTAGTAGGAAATGTGAAGCACTTGCTGTATCTGGCTTGGTAGAATATGGTGATGAGATTGATGTGATCGCTCCTGCAGATATATTGAAGCAGATATTTAAGATGCCTTATTCAAAAGCTCGTTTGTCCATTGCTGTCCATCGTATCGGGCAAACTCTTGTTCTCAACATGGGGTCTGTGCGAGAACCGACTGTCTTTGGCTCAACATTGCTTTTAGATTTCTAATCTTATGTTTCTGATATGACACAGGCCTGATGTGGAAGAGGGAGAGAAGTTGATTAAAAGGCATAGTCAATCACAATGTGCAGAACAGGCATTATTTCTTAATTTTGCCATGCATTCAGTTAGAATGGAGGCTTGTGATTGTCCAACATATAATGCTGCATCATCAAAGGACCAATCGGATTCTTCTGTTCTTCCTGGGATAGATACTTCCAACATTTTTGGTCTGCATGATGACATTGCTGACAAAGAGCAATCAAGACAAAGCTCAGAGTATCCACAAATAAAACAGAGTGGTTTCATATGGGAAAGTAAGTCCAAGAGGAATAAAAGGCGCGATCCTGTCAAAAAGACGACACAAGTTAGCGAAAAGAACCGACATGCGGTGCAAGAGTCTGACAGGCATAGAAGAGCTGCGGATGATGGATTTTTGAGGGTCTTGTTTTGGCAATTTCACAATTTCCGTATGCTTCTGGGCAGTGACTTGCTTCTCTTTAGTAATGAAAAATATCTTGCTGTGAGTCTGCATCTGTGGGACATTACAAGACAGGTTAATCTAATGAATCGTCTGTTTTCTTCTCTTTCTTTTTTCCACTTTAATCATAACCACATTTTTACACTATTTCTATGTTTGTGCAGGTCACTCCATTGACTTGGCTTGAAGCCTGGCTTGATAATATCATGGCTAGTGTGCCGGAATTGGCTATTTGTTATCATCAGAATGGAGTGGTTCAGGGCTATGAGCTTCTTAAGACAGAAGACATCTTTCTATTGAAAGGCATCTCTGAGGATGGCACTCCTGCTTTTAACCCTCATGTTGTCCAGCAAAATGGCCTTTCTGTATTGAGGTTCCTTCAAGAGAACTGCAAGCAAGATCCTGGGGCATACTGGGTAAGTTTTTATTATGTACATTTCTTTTTTATTATATATTCTTGCACTGGGTAAGTTGCTTAAAGTGAACCAGTATTTTAAAAAGTTTCTTGCGAACCTTGTTGGTGTTGAATTTTTCTTCTTCTTTTTTCTGACATGGTCCATCACAGCTGTACAAAGGTGCTGGCGAAGATGTAATTCAACTTTTTGATCTTGCTGTTATCCCTAAGAATCACTCTTCTGACAATAGCGATGATAGCTCAAGCTCTTTGCCTTCACCAATGCATAGAGGAAGAAGCGACTCTTTGTTCTCACTGGGCACTCTGCTTTACCGCATTGCTCATAGACTTTCCTTATCAGTGGTCAGAACTTTGTTACTCCTTAGAAAATTTTCTGTTTTGCCCTATTAGCTACAATATATTGATGAAAATGTATGATTTTGCTGCAGACTCCAAAGGATAAGGCAAAATGCGCAAGCTTCATTAGGAAGTGCTTGGAATTACTGGATGAGCCTGATCAGCTTGTATGAGTCATTAATTTGTTTTTAATTCCATTATTGGAGTACAATTTGTATTCACTTTTTTGTGTTTTTTTATTATATTAGGTTGTACGCGCTCTTGCTCATGAACAATATGCCAGACTTATTTTGAACAATGATGATGAGGATGTTGATTTGGCATCTGAATCTGTCCCAGAAGAATGTGAAGTTACAGTTATGGACGTTGAAGAAGAATCTCGGAATTTTTTAGGAAGCATTTCTGACTCTTTTGTCCAGGATGATAAGCCCTCTTTTGTTTTAGAAGAAAAGCCTAGTGAAGCACAAAAGGAACTTCAAAATTTAGCATCAGAAACATCATTGAATATGTCTTTAGAGGCTAGTACATCTGCTTCTGGAAAACTGGTGACATCATCTGACATTGAGAAGACAGTTTCAGAAGGAGGTGTCTCTAGTTCTGGATGCGGTGATCACTTTGCAATCTGCCAAGTGTCCCCTGTATCTACACAAGTAATTCAAACTGTTGCAGATCCTATCTCCTTCAAGCTGGCTGCAATACATCATGTTTCTCAAGCTATTAAGTCACTGAGATGGATGCGCCAATTGCAAAGTGACGAGGCAGAGCTGGTTGACTGTGGCAGTGGAGCTGCTGATGGAGCTCCCTTGCCTACGAACTTCTCTGTTTGTGCATGTGGTGATGCTGATTGTATTGAAGTTTGTGATATTCGTGATTGGCTGCCTACATCAAAATTGGATCATAAGCTGTGGAAACTTATTCTGTTACTTGGAGAATCTTACTTGGCACTTGCACAAGCATATAAAGAGGAAGGTGAGTTGCTTCAAGCATTGAAGGTTGTAGAATTAGCTTGTTCGGTCTATGGGTCAATGCCCCAACATCTTAAAGATACAAGATTTGTTTCCTCAATTGTTAGTTGTTCAACATCCTTGTCGATGCTTAATGACAAAAATGGAAGGACAAAATCAAAGTTCGATGCTGGTGAAAATCTTATATCCACCACAGACGATGATCATTTTACTTCTGAGCAATTCTCCTTCACTTACCTCTTTTGGGCCAAGGCTTGGACTTTGGTTGGAGATATATATGTTGAGTTCCACATGTTAAAGGGCAAAGAGGTTTCAATTCAAACAGCTGAGAAACGGTCCATGAAAGAGCTGAGAATGTCATCTGAGGTTGTGAAGGAAGTCAAAAGGCTCAAGAAGAAGTTGGGACAACTTAAGCAGAACTGCAGTTTGTGCTCCCTGGTGAATTGCAGCTGTCAAAGTGATAGGGCTAGCAGTGGTAGCAGCGCAAGCAGTAGCACTGGAGATTCACATATGATGGCTCATTGCAGAAGATCGGGAAGAAAGTCGCATAGTAGGCGAAGCTCTTTTTCAAATTTTGTAGACACTGAAAATGAAAGCACTCTCCAGAAAGTGGACAAGGGTAGGCGGAAAAAGAAAAATACTGGCCCTGTATCAGAAACTTTTAATATAGCTAGAGGCACTGTGGATTTGGATTCTTCAGCTGCTACTGTTTCTAATAATGGTGAAGATTCTTCCGAAAAGCATGCTGTTGCATCTGAAGTGGCTTCTGAAACAGGCTCATCTTGGAAAGAAGTACCTATAAAGAAAACGGGTGGAATATTTGGATATATCGTGGGTGCTGCAGCTGGAGACACAGACAGCAATCTTTTATCTGCTCTAAGCTGCTATGAAAAAGCTAGAAATGCATTAGGTGGAGTTCCGGCTGGCTCAGTGGAACTTCAATCTATTATGAAAAAGAAAGGATGGGTTTGCAATGAAATAGGTAGAAACATGCTGGAGAGGAAAGAGTTGAGTGAAGCTGAGGTTGCTTTTGCTGATGCTATAAATGCATTTAGAGATGTCTCTGACCATACCAACATCATACTAATTAATTGCAATCTGGGTCATGGAAGACGGGCATTAGCTGAAGAGATGGTTGCAAAAATTGGACATCTTAAATCGCTTCCAGCTTTTCATGATTCATACAAGCAGGCATTGGTAACTGCAAAGCATGAATATTGCGAAGCTCTTAAATTTTATGGGGCAGCAAAGTCAGAGCTCAGGGTTGTGGAGGAACATGAAGATTCTATTTCTGAAAGCTTGAAAAATGAGGTGTATACACAGTATGCCCACACTTATCTGAGGCTTGGTATGTTTTTGGCTGGAGAAGACACAACTGCTGACGTGTATGAAACTGCTGCCTTGGAGGAAATTTCACTTGCTGGCTCTAGTTATAGTCCTAGAAGACCTAAAGATTTGATCTTGAGAAAGCACGAAATCACAGCAAATGAGGCCATTAGAGAGGCGTTGTCTGTGTATGAATCGTTGGGTGAGGTGCGTAAACAGGAGGCTGCATATGCATATTTCCAGCTTGCTTGCTACCAGAGAGACTGCTGCTTGAAATTTCAAAATTCAATTCATAAGAAAGGATTCTCTAAAGGTGAGAATAGCATTCTCCAGCGAGTGAAACAGTATGCTTCATTGGCTGAGCGGAACTGGCAGAAAGCAACAGATTTTTATGGTCCCCAGACCCATCCAGCCATGTACCTCACCATAATGATGGAGAGATCAGATCTCTCATCGACCCTCTCAAGTTCACTGCACTCAAATGCGGTATGTCTTTGGAAATATTTGTTTCACAGTTTGTCAATCTGTTTTGCTACCATATCATGCTATCTGTGGTCGTCCTTTTAGTCAGATCACTTTGTTTTTCCTTGATCATGAATATATATACTTCTGTTTTGATACATACATGAGCATGGATCCTAAGGAGGATTGTCCTGAGATCTCCGAAAATTGGATCATAGGATTGGATCAGGGATCATAAGATCACTCTTTTTTGCAAAATTGAGACTTAAATTGTGCAATTTTGTCCTTATCATACACAATAAGATGCATATTAACTCCAAAAGAGAAGAATGAAGCTGAATATATGCCATACAGAAGGTCAGGTTTAAATTCTAGCATTTCTTCAAGCAGAAAAGAGTATCTGAGCATATAGTGTATAGTAACCATGTTAGAAACACATGAGTTCTACAGACGCAATTACCAAATATCACTAACATCATGATATGAAAAAAACTACTAGAACACATAATTTCAAAAATTCATTTATCAGTATTGATAGTTTACAAACTACTAGAATGCATAATTTCAAAAACTCATTATCAGTATTGATAGTTTACAGGCACGTAGACCAATCTGAGAGTGAAATTGAACAAATAAGAACTTTCCTCACCAAATTGAGATAGCACCCAAAAAAGGACAATAGAAGCAAGGGTATTAGGAAGGAGAAAAGAGAAAAATAGCTAAATATGGTTGGCATGACCGGTACAGTTCAATGTGAGAATATCGAAAAAGAAAAATTAAAGCTGAAAGATGTTTTGATCAAGTGGGTTGATTAACAACAGCTAATTGTGGCATGAAGAAAGAGAAAAAGAAAAGAAAAAGAAGAAAGAGAAAGAAAAGGCAGGAGAAGATGGGGTTTAGTCGACATGCTGAAGTAGAAGATGGTGTTTCCTGAAAAAAAGTCAATCCATAGCTGAAGATCTTCTCCTATGCTTCGTGCTTCTTCAGAGCTTAGCCTCACCAGTAGGGATCTCTGTCAATTCCCCATGCCATTGTCTTTCAAATGGACCTAAAAGTAGGCTTAAGGAGACAGTGGTTCTTGTCTAGGAGAAATGTGGCCCAATTTTCTCTTTCTTGTGGCTGGAACATCAATTCCAAGTGAAGTTTAAATCACTATGATCGGCTGTGGGATCATGATCCCACCATGATCCTGACAGCGAGTGTTTTTTAATGCAATCAGGATCGTTTGATGCATTTTGGATCAGAGGATCATATAATCCTACGACCCAGGCCTAATAAACCTCATGTACGTATGAAGTATGTGAAACATGCATTTATTAGTATTGGGAGCATTTTTATGTGGCTCATCATTATTTTTCTTGTATTGTATATGAATCTACACTGTTGCATCATTCTGGATTGGAAAAACAATGATCAGTTTTTCTTTGCCTCCCTTAGTCTTTTTACTGACATAAAGAAGGGGTTTTTCATTTGAAACTACTCTAATGTTTAATATCACAATCAAATTCCATTGTTTGTTCTTGTTATTAATCTCAGTTTAGGTCATAGATATTTGAGTTGAACAATGTACTGTACGTCAAGTGATTATGATGCACCAAATCACTATTTCTTTCAGTTCATGTGTTATGCAATGGATTTATTCAGTTGGATTAGTCATTTATCTCTGTTGTTCTGTATCTCATTCACAATTGCAGCATTTATCTTTGTCACTACTCTCAGTTTAGATCTTAGATTATTAAGTAGAAAAAATGCACACTAAGCCAAGCCTTAGGGAATGCACTCAATCACCATTTTCTTTAGATCACTTAACATGTGAGATTCATCACTCCTTGCTTCTCTTACTTTTTGTGCAATCAACCTTGGTGTGGTGTTTGTATTTGAACAATGAACACAATATCCTAGAGATTTACACTGCATAAAAACTTGTGCAGATTTGTTGTTATGATATCAAATTGATTCTTTTGTTTTCGTTGAGCTTGACTTAGGACTCAGTATGGTGCTTTTGCTTAGTAGAAAACAATATTTAATTGGGTGCGTCCAGTAGATAATGTGTGGAGTGAAGACAATTGAGGGATTGGCAATCATGTCTGTGACATTAAAGAAATTATAGGATCAATAACAGCTAAAGTTTCTTGTCTGCAGCGACTATATTAAAGGCACTCTTGGTTCTTCTTATAATGTGTAGAAATTTGTTCACTGATTTTCAATACGCTGTGAAAACAGTGTTAGCCACAGATTTTATACTTGAAAGGAGTGGATAGCTTGAACTACAGTTACACCATGATTCATTTTTCTGTACTTGTTAGAATGATCTGACTTCTCAACCAGCTATGATTGTCAAATTGGTTAAAAATTGTTAAATTCAACTCCTTGGTATTTCCAGAGATTTTATTCACCTCAACTTGTGACTACAATCCTCCAGTTTGTTTCAATTTTCACACAAAGGTAAGTTTGCAACTGATCCAGATTGATTATGCTTGTCTCAGATGCTGGAAGCATCTGTGTCTCGGCTGCTAGATGGCCGTCAAATATCTGAAACAGCCTCAGATGCTCTGAAGGCCAGTCACCCTGAGATACATGCCAAATTTTGGAGACAGTTGCAGATGCTTTTGAAGAATATGCTGGCGTCAATACTTGCTGCAAGTAGCAGCAAGTCTGCCTCGCATGCAGTTTCAATACCCAGCAAGCCTGGAGATGCTGTGAAGCTCAAAGAACTTTATAAAATGTCCTTGAAGTCCACTGAGTTCAGCCAGCTGCATGTCATGCACTCCTTGTGGATATCTTGACTTGACCTGAATTTGCATTTTGTGATGCTTCCATGAAACACGTGCATTTTAACAGGTATCATACAGAAACGGACTGTCTCTTGGATATCTTGCGTACACGTGCTGTAGTGAACCCATGGATTAATACACGGTTGAAATTGTAGTAACAGTATTACAAGGCGGTTCCCGGAGGTTTTGAACTTGACGATAGCAGAGCAAAAGTTGATTGGCATTCCTTTCTTTCCTGTGGTTTACCTCTTTCTGGACTAGGATGTGTGTGTGTGTTTGTTAGCAAGTTCTGGTTCTTCCCCATATGATGCTAATCAGGGTAGTGGGGGCCTCCTTTAGTCATTCTACGTGTATGTCTCTGTGATTGACTTTTACTAACGGCAGACTATGAAATACCATTTTACTAGGAACAACAGAACTGGGCAAGGTCTTATAATTGCATCTTGAGGGCGCTTTTAAATGAAGGGCTGGAGAAGGGGAATATCGACCCACTCGAGGATGGGCCTTAACCATAAAGAATGTGAGCAACATAGCCCAAAAAAGAACACAAGCCCCTAGCCTCTTTTGCTGAGAAAGATGGAGGGAGGGATGTATCCATGGCATTGCTGTCAATTTTGAAGGTAAAACTAAAATCAACTTTGGAGGGGCTGGTTCTCGAAATTCTGATCAGCGGGTTTCTATGAATTGATCCACCGTTCTAGATGCGTTGTATGTTAATGTATCTTATCATAATTCTCATACATAACGTAACACCACGCAAATATGTACTCTTATGAGTCGACCGCTGCAAATCCCCGAGGATCCTTGGGATTTGCAGAAATGCCCATCCGAACAGGAACTGAACCAATCCTGATTTTTCTAATCTGTTAATTCATTCTAACCGATCACAAGTTGCTACCTGTAGTTCCTCTTCATGCGAGCGGACGATTTTCGGCGATGGTTAATAGTATCAGCACGCTCTATGAGACGCTAAACATTTTCTTTCCCAGTATCTTGTTAAATAAACAAACTCTTTACCTGAAAAGAAACAAAATTCGTCCGATAATTATACAATCAGGGCCTAGAGGAAGTTCCTTTGGAAATTTCCGGAGGAAAACCTAGAAGTCAATCCCTGAGCCATATTTTCTGAGTCGAGCGTTACACTCTGGCGCCCGGCCTCTAGGTCCTTCTCCCGATCCCACGGTTTCCATGGATGCTTCCCCAACCAATCTTCTTTCTCTTGTGGTTGCTGCTTCTGCTTCTTCTTTGAACGGCTCGTAGACTCTTCTCGGTGCTTTTGAACCAATGATTTCGATCTTTTGGCCTTGTTGTACATGTCCACCAAGTTGGCGTCTGCTTTGACCCTCTTATTTTCCTCTTCATTTGATGCAAGTGTGCTAGCCTCATTGTACGCCTCCAGATAACTGCCATGCCGAAAGTGAATATGTACGGATGAGCAGAATCAAAACAGAAAAGCTGGAGTTTCCACATCTTTTCAAAAGAAGGCACATACTTCATCTTAGCTTTCTGTGCTCTGTCTGATGGGGTATCGGTCCAAACACTGGTGTCACCACGGCCTTCTTTTGAGCTGTTGCTAAATTTTGTGGATTGCATAGACACACCAGCCTGGCAACAAAAAGAAGCTGGGTGAAATGATCTTAAAAGAATAGGTTGTGCTATTCAACTCTATTGAGAGGTGAATTTAAATTTATGTGGGCCTTACAATCATTAGAGGAATGATGGCGATTAACAGTCTACGGTGTGAAATTACCTTTTGCTTGATGTGTATCTTACTTTCTACCGCACCTTAGTTAAAATGAATGACATAGCATAAAATAACTGCAATATGATCAGACAAGCTCAATGATCATCAGAGGCCCTAGCAATTTTCCTACAGTATTTATGACTTGTGTCTCTCCAGGATCTTCCACCATCCAGGGGCAAATAGATGACAGTCTTAAATCAATCGAACAGGACTAATCATGCACTAATTCTCACAAAGTAAAAATGATATGGACCTTAAGAGGATTTTCAGCATTGCTTGACTAATCAAGTTGGTAATGAGTGATGCATCAGAATTCCTATAACCATTGTTAACTATTAAACTTTATTTGTTACAGGGGACTAAAATTTAAGTGGCACTGTGAACTAACATGAGAGTTGACATAATATGAAATTGTGAAATTTTGACAAGATCAAGAAAGGATGAGTGATCTTACTTTCCTCTCTGGAGGTAGAGTTGTCATCCACTCATCTCTTTTGCGCATCTCTTTAGCTTGTATGTCCGCTAAGAGTTCATCATCACCCTCCATGGATATACCTGACAAACAACTGATAATTAGTAAATAGATCAATTAGTATTTTCTTCATTTCTTCCAATGAAAGTAATTCTGACATCATTTCACTCATGCCTCACACTCAGGAGTCAATAGTCACATGATCATCCAAAACCTCGGGACCACCTCCAAATGAATATGAATATAAGAAATCGTTTTCAGTTCTTTTCACAAGACTCACCAGATACAGAAAATTAGAATATTCAGGACTTTAATTCCTAGTTGATCATATTCCATATATAAGTGTTGCATCAAAAAAGAATACAAAAAGAAAACTAAAAGACGATATGTCAGTGTGCCAAGAATTGTGTATTTAACAATGAGTGGTAGTTGATGAGGATGATCAGCTACCTGGGACTGAGACATGACTCAGACTCTTATGGGTGACAGCAGTCTCCCATTGGTGGTGACAGGTAAAGATCCTTGTCAGCATCACACCCGAGAACATTTTTTGGCAATTCATTGGTTGCTATAGCCATGACTGACTAAATATGTACCCTTGACTTATCAAAACATTAATTTAGTGCATTTTCTTCTATCTACTTTTCCAAGAAAAGTTTTTAATTCATTTAATCCATCTCATTCTACCTAAGGCAATCCATACCAGCATACATTTAAATTGAGCATCAGAGATTTCAGGCAAAAGGATTGAGAGCATGTAAGCAGTAATAGCGTACCTTGCAATCTCCTCCACTGGGCAGCTTCACGCATGGCTTTCAATTCAATCTAAGGTGAAAGAAACACCATCAGTCTTGTGGCAAGTGAGATATATTCCTAATCTATCGCCTTAGTGATATTGATACATAGCAAAGCACACACCTTAAATGCCTCTTGTTCCTCCTTCAGTTTGATTTTGTCATCCAATGCTTTTCGCTGTACAAAGAAGATATAACATTTTAATGGAAACAGGCAGATACAACTCCAGAATGATCTCCAGTTTTCATACACTTGCTCTTATAACAACATATTCACATGGTCTTAAATCTTCACACACAACTCTAATTTTAAAGATATTTTCCACGATTGTGAAGGACCAATAGTCCAAAAAAGTCCTTGAAAACCAAGGTTTGAGTACAAATTTGAAATTTAAGATTTCCATTTAATAAGAAGACCATGTACAGGCAAAGATTATGTGGTTTGGAGCAAGTATATGTCTGAGTGTTGTTTTTGCCTAAACTAAGAAAACAATAACCAAAGTAATGTCAATCATAAGCCCACTCAACACTGGTGCCTTGGTTAAGGAAAAGGATCCATTTCAAAAAGACCAGAGCAACCTCAGATATACTACTTAGAAAAAAGCACTATTAATTAAGGGGGAAAAATGTCAAATGTCAATCCAATGCCTAGAAAGAGCAGCAGACTGCCACTCCTTTGTACTTAGACATAATTCATTGTGATTTCATCCCTCTGCAGTGTATTCAAGCATTTTCTTACAGAAATCTTAAACAGTGGTTTCAATGGAATGAGAGAGAGAGAGAGAGAGAGAGAGAGAGAGAGAGAGAGGGTCACTACTAATAATGGGGGGGGGGGGGGGGGAGGCAAAATAAGTCAAATGTCAATCCAATGCCTAGAAAGAGCATCAGACCACTACTCCTTTGTACTGAGACATAATTCATTGTGATTTCATCCCTCTGCAACGTATTCAAGGCATTCTCTGTACAGAAATCTTACACAGTGGTTTCAATGGAACTAGCTCCCGCTTCACAGAGAGAGAGAGAGAGAGAGAGAGAGAGAGAGAGAGAACACAAGCATTTAGAGTATCTTGCATTGTGAATTAAATTTTATCTCACCTTATCTGGATCTTGTAAATCCTTAAATGCTTTGTTCAGTTTGATAAATGCTTCGTTAGCTTGTGGATGAGAGCATTTGTCCGGATGCACCAAAAGAGACAACCTCCAATACCTAGAATGATATTAACATGTGAAAAAGATTTCAGAATATGCAGACAACTGTCAAATACATAACCTATAAAGTGACTCAAAATATATCAAACCTACTTTAACTTCAAGACTAAGATTAGGTTGTTGACTGTAATTCTCTCCACAGTTAGGGGCTACTTTGCAATTAGACCTCAGGATAATAGAGCGATTATAAGCATAGATCTGGTTTTACTTCATAGTAATCAACAAATAGAATGGGAACACGGAGAAAGTGAGTAAGTATATAGCCCTTGGAGACAGGGTGATATATATAATGAATCTAGGTTCATTCAGACTAAAGTATCAGCAATCATTGGTAGAGTAAATGCAAACCTATATGTTTGCAAGACAGAGTAAAAGGGTACAAGCAAAATACATGTAGTGGAGAAGTTCATCCAGTGTTTTGTGCGGCTTTTGGATGCCACTTAAGCTAATGAGAAAGTTCCATAAGACACCAATTAAAAACAACATGCTTTATGGAACAAAGTGTTGGGAGAACATTTGCACAGAACGAGTGTAGAAGATGATAATGCTTTGTTGGATGTATGAGCACACAAGAAAAGACAGAACTAGAAATGAAATTATTTGAGGAACAGTAAATATGGTTTTTAATTGAGTATCTAATAAGAGAAAAGGCTTGTATTCAATGACTTAGGTGCTATTTGATAATGTTCCGAGGAACACCCATTTCTGTTTTTTTGTTCCCTGGAATAGAAATAGAACATAAATGCGTTTGGTAATTTTTTTGTTCCCAAGACTGGATTTAAACATAAAAAAAAAAAAAAAAAAAAGGTTGTTTCTTGTTCCAGGAACAATTCAAGAAACAAGCTTTTCTTCCTTTCTTTTCTTTCTTTTTCTCTTCCTCTCTTCTTCCCTAGCTGGTCGCCAATCCGGCGATGGCCGGCGACCGGCCAAACGAGGCCCGGTGACCTTGCTGGCCACCGATGAGGCTTCGGGGGCCCCCCTCGAGCCTCGCCATGGCTGGGTGAGGCTCAACCTCGCCTAGATCTGGTGAGGCTAGGCCGAGCCTCACCCGGCCATTGTGAGGTTGGGCATCACTTGGCCTCATGGTAGTCGGGCGAGGTCGAGCCTCGCCTAGCTACAGCGAGGCCTAGCCTCGCTTGGCCACAGTGAGGGAGAAGAAAAAAAAAGGAAAGAAAAAAGAAAAATGTAATAAAATTATTAATATACTAAAAGAAATTCTAAATCACAAAAATTTTTGGAGTTGTACCAAACGTATTTCTATTCCTCCAACAGAAATTTTTTAGAGTTACTAAACGCCTTAAAATGCTCAGAAACTGTTTTTGAAAACAGAGATAGAAAAAGATATTTCGAAAGGAAATTGTTCTGGGAACAAAAAAGTTACCATAAGCAACCATAAGCACCCTTAGTCATCCTAAATGAATATCTTTGGTAATCATCTGAGATATGATCAGTGGATGGGGAACTTGGATTTATAGGGGTACGGGAAAAACCTAAAAGAAGTTGTTGAAATATTGTCCCACATCGCTTAACAACAATGGATCCTAAATGCTTTTTATATTCATGTGGTATCCCTCTATCTATTAGCTTAAGCTTTTAGGTTGGACTTTATAAGATGATATCAAAGCCAGTCATCCCTTACGTGAAGGTGTGTGGCAAGAAAATTCCATGTGAATGTGCATAGTCAAAATTCCATGCATAGCTTCCACATGCAGCTCATGGTAAAAAAATTCCATGTGAATGTGCATAGTCAAAATTCCACATGTAGCTTGTAATCCAACTTGCACGTGAGAGGGGGTGTTGAAATATTGTCCCACATCACTTGACAATGATGGATCCTAAATACTATTTATATTCATGTGGTATCTCTCTACCTATTAGCTTAAGCTTTTGGGTTGGACTTTTTAACAGACGTGCAAGGAGAAAATTAAAAAAATATAGAGCCTTTAGAGTTTAGAATACATCACAAGAAATTGAGTGCAATGGCATAAAAAAAAAAATTATCTAACCAACGCTGGTTAGCAGGGTTAGACTAGTTTACTGTAGCTGTTTTTGTTGTCAGTAAGTGAAAGAGATTCACTATGAAACATCAACAAGGTGCAAAACTATCTATCTCAGCTACTACAACTCCCAAAATATTTTATTACCCTCATTCATTGTAAGAATCCTATTTATGGACAGAAACATAGAAGTTCTACAAACTTCACTGATAAAAATCTATCACAACTCCTCTCAAAACCCACGACCAAAGTTTCTTGACATGTTTACATCTATAACATAGATGTGGGTACCAGTGGTTTACTATATTGACTTACTGAAAATCAAGAGGAGGAAAAGAAAAAAAAAAGATCAAAAGATCTAGCAGTTTGAAAACATAAATTGCTTTTCATTTTTCACAAGCAATAATTTCAGAAAATTTTATTGAATATTTGTGAATGTCCAGCTACCAAAATTGTTCCCAAGAGAGGAGATGATCCATGCACAGGAAAGTAGTTTACCTTTTCTTCACCTTATCAGTGGACATGTTGTGGTTCACGCCCACTACATCGTAAGGGTTATCAACCTCAGCTCCCACGATTCTTGTCACCTGGAAAAAAAAAAAAATGGAAATTGATAAGCTGATGAGACATTTGTACATCCATGTGACCAAAAATCATATTTCCAGACACATTGACGGATTTGACAGATTCACGTAATAATTAAGCAAGAAGATGAAAAACACTTAGCCCTCCCTGTCAGTGGCTGTCTGAGTAGTAAACAATACATACTGCTTTTTGATATTTTACTACACCGTATGATTTATTCAACACAATAAATTATGTAGACAGAATTTATTTTATGATTTCTTTTATCACAGAATAACTATAAGTCTTTCATTGATCAAAATGAACAGAGGAGGTATCAAAACACAATAAGATGAACTAACTACAGTAAAAAAAAAAAATACAAGTGAGAGGTCTATGTCCAAATCTGATGCATCATTTTCATTAAAAATTTTCCCATTATAAAAGACAATTCAAAGCCTGCAACTACCTCCCAGGAAACAAAAAAGTAATGTATTCCATTCTTAAAGGCCCTTCCATTCCTCTCCATATATGACTGAAAAATAGAAGGAAACCCTTGCCACGACCCAATTGAGCCCAACAGAGCAAGAGATGTCCAAAGCTACCCAAATGGAAATGCACCAGGTGATGGTTAGCAGTTTCTAGGTCAGGCTTCAATGGGAGTCTAAAGCAAATCTTGTTGAGAATCCCATTGATAGCCTTTACTTATGACTCACACCTTCTGAGAGCTAAACATTCCTCAAGTTATCAGTTAATTTGCCCTATAGTCCTAGTTGCATACCATGCTCATTGCTACAATGGTTTTCAAATGCAAGCATCCTCATAGTTAAATGCTAAGCCAAGTATATTCCTCATATCGACAAGAGTTCTATGTCATCATTATTATGTTTACAACCTTTGTCATTTTAAAATGCCACTGTTAATTCCATACTCCAGCATGACTGAGATACACCACAAACTACATTAACCATGGTGCATAGAAGAGTGACAAACCTCTTCAAAACGCTCCGCTTCATTTGCAGATTCTGCTTCAGCAACCACAGCTGGTGGTGCAGGTCCAATGAATAACTCAGTATCTTCCTCCAATTCAGCATCCCTAAAAATAAGCAAGTGTCCATACACAGTATTACATAAGCTTATACAAATGAACGCAAATATACTCACAAATGATGACCTAAAACTAGGAAATTAACATTGCTCCCTAACATGTGCCGAAGTAGAGCACTGCTGTGAAGCATATGGTGTTAGAGGGAAAAAGGAACACCTGAGCTCAGCCTGCGCTTCGGTTAATTTAGCTGCAGCAGCCAACAACTCAGCTGACGGCATTTCTGGGCCAATGACCCTGCAACGTGGCATCCGTAGTTACCATCAGAGCACTTACATGAATAAGCTTCAAAATGCAGACCAAGTACAAACAGAAAAATACGGCATTAATCAATTAGGTCATTCATATCAGGATGAAACTACCTGTGCAACTATCAATTACAAATTATTGGATTTTGGAGATGATATTGGGCTAGTGTCCTAATCGAGAAATCAAGCAATATGTTTCATTGTTTCCATTTATTATCTGGTCAAACAGATCAAAAGAGATAATACCTTCTACGAGCTGAAGAACCTTCCTCCGAGACATCACCGCTTATGCCCTCCTGATGGTTAGGCTCCAGCTGTGAATTCCTCACAACTTCAGACTGTTGAAGATTTTCTTCTTTATGCTCCATATGAGCTTCAATCAAGGGTCCAACAGCCTGCAGCACTGGACGGCTACTTGGTGGCAGTAAGAATACCCCATCTTTTTCCTCAAGGTCAAGTGAATGGAAGAGCTGCTTCAAATGCCTAACCAACAGTCTTTCGGATATGCCATTGATGTCAACTGCTTGTCCACTATCAATCATTTGCAGAAGCTATTGGAGAAGACCAAAAAGGAGTCAACAGATTAACAATAAAAGCAGTCAATAGATTAACAATAAAGGTTCATCGATTTAACGAGCGCAATAACCAACACAGGAAACGGCAACCAGTGTCCACATTCTTATTCCCAGGACATACATAAAAAGGACAACTGACCTTCGCTGTGCAGAAAAGGGACAGAAGTATCATATCCAATAATCGCTTCAAAGAAACGAAATTTTCCAGAATTTGGGCTGATAATTTCAGTCTGTTGTGATTCTTTTTCGAACTGTTCTCATATCTAACCTCAAAACTCAAAATCCATCAAAGCAATGCTATAGCCCTGAACTATTCAGGCAGGATCACATTCCACCAAACAAGACCAGCGGAAAGAACACAATTTTACCTGCTTCAAGTCGCTCGCCACGCTAGGGAACTCCAACAACATATTCCTCAGAACCGATTCCGGATCAACGCGAACTCTCTCCGTCTCCGAATCGGAACCACCAGAAGATCCGTCGCGAGCGCTCCTCCTGCCGCTCCTCTTCTCATCCTTCCTCGACCTCCTCCGCTCCTTCTCTCTATCCACGCGTCCTCTCTCCTTCTTCCTACTGCTACTGCTGCCACCGCCGCCGCTCCTCTCTCTCCTCCTATGCTTCTCCCTCCTAGAACCGCTCCGCTCCTTCCGGCGCCGGTGCCGCCGCCGCCGGGAGGATTCCTCCGAGGCATCGGAGTCCGACGGGGACGGCGACGGCGATTCCGACTCCGTGTCCGTCTCCGAGTCCGATCGCCGCGACGATTTCCTCCTCCGGCTCACCATTTTTTGGGGGGGCGAAGATGCGGACCCGGCCGATGGCCACCAGTCGGCGACCGGCTGTTATCGCGCGCGGGGACGCGGAGGCGCAGGCTTTGGGCCGAAAAAAGAAGATTCGATTCCGTTTCGGGGGCCCATCGTCTTCTCCTTCTCCAGTCGATCCTCGTAGCCCCCTTGAGGTCGGCCCAAATCAGCTACTCCTATTGGGCTGCGAAGCCCAGGTACTGAGAGACCCAACAGATTTCGTATCGAATCCACCAAGGCTTTATCTTCATCGTCAAGGGAAACGGCCATTAAATTAATATCGCCTTGAGCTCCTTCAATCCGATCCCACGTCACGAGATGCATTCGCTTCTCATCGGCAGCATCTATCTCTCCCGAAACGAAAAGATCTGCAGCTTTTCTCTGGGGGCAAAACTTTGCCAGTTTTAAAGCGTTTGGAAATTCTATTATGTGTAATATGTATGCTATCATTCTTGTTTTGTCTTATTAAGGAAGTCATGCTTTTAAGACTCAAAGTGAGTTCTCTACCCACTTCCATTTAATATGATGCATATTTAAGTAATGGGGTGTCATTTAGATCGGAGATAACTCCGATGGGTTGTTCTTATCTCGACACTCTGCAGTTTTTGCAAAAGTATTCCCAGCATATCCTAATGTTTTCATACTATCTATTATGAAGTTAGAATTGATCTAGCAGTTAGTAATTTTGGCCATTGATAAGATTCGACTACTGGCGCTCTTGCGGATGATTTCCTTGTTCCGGCAATAGGAGATGGTTCGTGAATGGGGTTTGTAAACAAGACTTGTTCATAAATGGTCATCATTTGAGCATTCGAGGAGAAATTGAAGCAAAAAAATATCGATCGAAATAAAGAATGGTTTCACATTTTATCTTTTTTTCATCCATACCCTACTAAAGAAGCCACAATCTAGACATTGATGGATTATTGAATCATTTGTAGCATAGGACCATCCATACATAATTCTGCTAGGGAACTGAGACACATTTTATTAATCAAAGACCTCAGCTAAGTAATGCGGAAGTCCTCTTTTACTTGGAAATGAACCGACGATCAATCCAGCTAAGTACATAGAAAACACTTCTCACATTCAACTTTATTTGCCATTCTCATACAAACCCAACCTTACTTTTCTGCCTACACGCATGCATGAAATGCAAGCGTGCATGCATTAACATTTAGACAGACAGGAACAAAGATACAACGAGATACACAACGCAGTACAGATTATATCCAATATTTGAGTGAACTTCGGGATGTATAACGTGATCTAGGGACATTTGTGTCGACCGCCGTGGGTGGTCATGTTGGCGTAGCAAGGGCAAACGTCCTCGTTCCCAGAAGTACCGGGAGGCACGCAGTTGCACCTCTTGCAGCACGTGTTGCACGCCCTTATGCACATCTTGTGCCTCGATGCCTTGCTGCACCTGTAGTTGCACTTGGACTTGCAATCTGCAAAGGATCACCAGAAATCGCAATCAACGTAGCCATCTGCTATATGGGTCTGTATTAGCTATCAAAGTTCTTATCCGCTCTTTTATTTTCTTCTTGACGATGAACATTTTGGGAGGTTGAAAGTATGTTCGTAGGTTCCCCGATGAAAATCTGCAAAAGATCTTACCAATTGTCTGAGCTTCGGCCTGGAGTTGTTCTCCACCAAAAACCAGCACCTGACATTGCAAACCCAAATAAAAAAGAGAGAAACATAAAGTCAGACTCTCACTCTCAATGGATCTCCTTCTATTCCTTTACACCGAATCTATGTTTAGAACCGTGTAAAAGGATGCCGGATATACTGCACACGAAGCATGATATCTGTGCACATAGCGTGTACCTCATGTACCAAGACAACGCAAAGGATCACAAAGAGGATGCTTGTCTTTGCACTCGCCATTTTTCCCTTTTCCTTTCCCACGAGCACGCGACTGCACAACCACTGTAGATCGGAGAGAGAGAGAGAGAGAGAGAGAGAGAGAGAGATGAGGAGAATGGATGTGTAGATTTGAGAGCTTGAGAGTGTATTTATAGTGGAGGAGGCTGTTGATGGTGAGAGTTTCCCGCGCAACGCATAATGTGACTCCATTGAAGACCACGTATTTCCGCAAATCTTACTTGCCGTGAATGACCGAGTAATACTTAAGATTCAATGGCCGGTATTATGCGGTGAAATCGAATTCACATGAATTAAGATTAGGTCGCTCTTCTTTTCTTTTTCCTTTTTTGCACTACCCCTGCCGCATGACTCTTTAGAGACAATATCGGGACATTGTCACACGTCACGCCATCGACTTATGTATACGATTTGCTCCAATTAGTTAGAGAATGCCATGTATTATGACCGCTTATATCTCACCTGCCTCCATTTTCTCCGCAATCTGGAAGATGGATTTCGCCATATTTATGTAGCTGGCATACTATTTTTGATTGTTGCACATCATATCAATTGGTGGCATGATGTATAGCAATAATATTCCCTAAAAAGATTAATTTTATGATTTTGATCACCTTTGGATACCCCAAAGGGTACAAAAAGTTTCAGGATTATAAAAATAATGCTAAGATGTATTCCTAGATTTTGATTATTATTAAATGATTCAATGAGTTCGATATCATACTTGATGTTTAAATTAAGAAATTTACTTTAGCTTGAGTTTTATTTGGTGAATCAAACAACGTGTTATTGTCACATAATTTAGTAAGAGCCACTAAAAAACTTAATATCTCTATCATCACTCAAAATTAGTATACAATGTCAGTATACTATGCCGCAATCAAACTGTGTCACCACAAATTTGGTGTTATTGTTTATTGCGCTACCAACAAGATGTCAAATATGTCTTGAAAACATGAACACTCGATTGAATGGAAATACCGTGCCCAAAAACCACCTCACCATCTTTATGTATGGAAATGAACAGATTGATTTATTTCTATGCGAAAAACGTCTACAAAACTTAACCAAGTAACTTTAAAATTCAAAATTCAAATGCTAACTTTTCTTTTAATGATACGGATGCACAAAATTAGTTGAAATCCTTTAAAAGAGATGGTGATTTCCCTCAATTTGTTGACACCGATAATTGAGGTGATCTTAATCCTACTCTATCATATAGCTTCTGCAACTGGACACCATATTCCCTACAAGCCTACGAAAAACTAGCCTTTTCATGCATTTCACATCCCACAAATGAGCAACTTGTGCTCGGTTTTAAGGACGATATGGAGACGTTTCGTCTTCTTAGCAAAATATGACGTGTGGGTCGTGCAAAAGAGGCCTCAGCTGTCATATTGGCATTTCAGAAATTTCTTGCGGATAAGAAACTGGACATTGAGCCATCGAGTGAAAAGTTCTCTTTCCAGGTGAGGTCTTGGGATATGGCATATGTATTCACAACCACATAATCACAGGATGACAGCCGGAAAGTCAACTTTTCGTTAACAGAGCACGAGCTTACAGAACACGGAGACAATACATCCCCTTTCTTCCTGTAATATTCAGCATGTTACCACGACATAAGCTGCAATTGCTGGTTCAAAATACTTTCAATGAAGTACAAGTGGTCTACGAGCCGCTGCTCAAATGATTAAGGATGATACTGAACTGTTGCTGTGTATGATAGTCATTTGGGGTATAATTTCCACGATCGATTACGTTATTGACTCTGAACCTACTTATATTTACCTCCTTACTAGTAACATAAGATTTTCAGTCTTATTGAAACATATAATTGTAAGAGATTGACTATCCTTTATTTTTTTATATACAGATAGATGCATCTAGTTCTTTTGAGTTCTACCATGCATCCCGACAAAATGCGGATTTGATTGGCAGCGCAAGTCCTGAACTTTGTGCGGTACAGCGAAGCAATATGATAGGAAAAGGAAAGCTTGCCATAGACTAAGACTTTGTAGAACCAAAACTGTGTGGACCATTACGACATCGAAGCATCGCAATTACTTTGGAATCTAGTTTTGTCCATGACCTATGTTTATCAATATTTGGATGTTCCATTTCCTGGTCACCTACTTGGTTAACGATGGGAAAGAATTGAATGCTGTACTTTGATGAGTTACCTTCTGTGCTGTTGCTTGTATACAGTTGGCAACACCTATAGATCTGTTTACCAACCCTAAAGTTTAGTCTCTTTATCAGAAAATTTAGGATACATTTTCTTTATCATAATTAGCTGTACATGGTTTCAGATCTTGAAGAGGATCTCGAAAAGATAAATTTTGTTACGTGACTGATGTCATATGATGTTAATGGTACCAACCACTACAGCAATGGAAGGAAAGCTTTTGAAGTACTCACTGTGAAATTAAACTTTTTAGGGTCGTTGTGGAGTAAATTTGTTGCCTGATAATACCTAAGATTCGTTGATGAGATTGACTAAGGTATCGCAAAACCGAATTGTATTAGATTGCCCACAGATACATCGCAAGGTTTCTGATAATTTATTGGCAGAGGGCACAACATTTTATGTAGGAAGAATAGAAAATGGAACCTCCATTACAAGGTTTCTGATCATTATTATTCCAAAGTCACTCGAGTATGAAGTGCTATGCTGCATTTAACATATATAAAAAACTATCTAAGACCTACATACAAAAGAATCACAGCACAATTATAGAGGCGTCGTGTTGGAGAAATAATCTTCAAAAGCTTAAAATCGAACCCAGCATCTCGTGCACTGTGCCATACAATCTCCCTTGCAATCAATGTTATAACCTAAGACTTTTGGATTTCGGAGCAGAAGGTTGCGGAGAGACTTGCCCTTTATCCCCCAATCCTTTTCCAGGACTTTGACATTGCTCTTCACTTCTTCTTCGAGTTTGCATCCGAGAACCTCAGGGAACTTCTTGAGCAACTTGCAAAGATCATCGTCCGAGAGGCTTAAACTCCTCAAATAATCTAAAGTTTCACCTAGAGCTTCGTAGGTAGGGACTTCCTTTTTCCGTTCTTCACCCCAGTAAGGTGAATGAATCTGGCCAAATGCTTTACCAAGCATCTTGTCCTCCTCCTCATTGCTGAAATTGAACACAGAAAGAGCATCTCTACATCTTTCCCATGTTCTCTTCTCTTCTTCACTTAAATCTACATTTACAGCAGTTGCACGTACTACCCATTTCTTAGCAGAGAGACCTGGAGGCCAAGCTAAGCTGGTCACTTTAGATATGGGCCAACTGGAGACGTGTGTGCTTAAAGCAGCACCAGAAAGTGCAACAGTCACATTATCACTCTGCAAGACAATTCATATAATTCGATGCAATTAATGAATATTTCACAAGAAAGGAAAGTACAAGATCTAAAGCATGAATTACATTGATTTGTCATTGATAACTCTGCTGTAATATTGTCCGAGTTCATTTGAGCAGCAATGAACAAAGCCAAGGTGAAGCACAAAAGATATATAAGACAAGGAAATAAAACTGCAGAAGTGGGAAGCAAATTATGTCTGTGAGCTATATATACAGCATCATGACTCTCATTGTGCTCAAAGAAGTGAGATGAAATCCTCATGCCTTTCGTTCCTCAAACTATTAATCCTAATTGTCCCAAGTTTCCTATATGCTCAAAAGAGATGCATTCGAGGGTTAGACGTGTCAACAAGCTTCAGATAAAAAATTCAAGCATGACAATAAGATTTCAAGCATACTTGCAATATCCTTAAAGTTATACTACAGGACTTTGGGATGTGAATTCTGATATTTCATTCAGGTTCTAAGTTTGCGAAGTCTGTTTGAAAACCAAGATGATCCCATATCTTTGTTTTTTCTCCCTAAATCAGGGAAATGAGAGAAAAGCTTAGTCATGTACCTAATAGTACGCAATATTTTGAATTTTCAGATCTGACCTTCAAAAGATAGTCATTAGGATGATCCAGAGAAACCAGTTTCAAATTGTACAAAGTACTCCAGGAACCAAGACTAGACAATCTGATATCGTATCCCAATTTCTCAGTTAGGATGAGAAAAAATTCATCATGCACTAGTCAAAACATGTGTTCTTTACTTGAAATGTGTTATATGACTCAACAAAGTAGTAAGACCCCAACAACAGAATGAATCTGTTCTAAGAATTCCTCAAGAACAACAATGCAATGTGCACAAGCTGCAGTGCTGCTGGCTGGTTCATGCCTTTAACAAGTTTTTCACTCATTGATATTGCAGACGTTGTTATCATATTTACCATATGTTACAGAATGGTTACAGAAACAAGTACTTAAGTATACCAATTGTTTAACTAACATAGGACAGCATTATCAAATGCAGACGATAGTTTAAACAAAAACCCACCTGCAATGTAACTAGGCCTAATTTATAGCACAGTCTTGCCAGCAAAGACTAACAAATCCCACCTGCCTGTAACTTGGCCTAATTTCAATCACAGTTTTAGCCAGCAAGGACTGACAGTTAAGGATCTCTCAGAGTGTAATTTGCAGGCATTCATTACTATCAAAGAGGTTCCCTAGAGTATGGAAAGTGCTCGGCTTAGTACACAGATTCAATGGGGAAAAAGGATTAATTGACTAGTTTGCAAAATATAGTGCCATTAGGAGATGGAAATAAGGGTCACGGCAGACTAAAAAGGTTGCAGCATGCGCGGGTTTCACTTAATTTTAATAGTTCCTCTACCACACACCACTGCAACAGGTACTTGAGGTTTGAGTGATAACTTGTATTCCACTACCTTCTCCAATTGTCAATCCGACCCTTAAAACACGCTCATGCACAGGAATGTTCTTTCTTAATAAGCTTAAATCAACAAAGCTTAAACCAGAATGTTGAGTCCATAGGTTTGGTAGCTGTATGAATCTGTTGGGTCCATACGCGTAAACAGTGATGAAATTCATGGACATGTGAGCTGGTAAGCAGATTCCCTTGCACAACCTTCTATATATTTAGCTGGAGCAGGGAAGTAAAATGAGAAAATGGAGACTGGACTTCCCATAGTGGTATGTAGCTATATAAAGAGGTAAACTAGAACCAATGCCTCTCCTAATTTAATTTGCTAACAAGGTAGATATCATCATGGTACTTTGAAGTCATATAATTGCAAAAGTTCAATCTTAAATACACAGGAAGTATTGTTTAGTAACCCACTCCACCAATGGGATGAGGACAACAACGGCTAAGCCTTATCCTATCCTGAGATCGGCTATATAAATCTTTTCTTGCTATTGTTCCCTATTATGAGTCAAGTCTGATGTATGATCAAAATACTCCACATCTTTCCATATTTATTCACTCATGTCTTTTTAGATCTTTCTTTACCCTTTAACTTGTGTCTTCATCCAATAATACCATTTTCTCATTAGAGCATCAACATGTCCAATATGGGTGTTTTTCTAGTTCTTTTACAGGTATCTTTTACAGCCAGGCAGACTGTTGAAAAGCTATCAACTGCAAAAAGCAATTAAACATCACCAAAAATAATTGTCCTCCATTCGTTCCATCTTGAGTTGGAAGAGAGGGGCAAGGTGTTAGGGTGGTTTATCTTGAGTGTGGATGGGTCAAGAAACTAAGCCACATATCTAGGAGACTCACCCTATCAACCTGCTTCTCCCATCTCTCTTAACAGGTTCTTCAATCCACAGATTTGTGAATTTTTGACATGAATTAGTTAAGTGAATTAGAGATATGAAGGGGACGAGGTTCTAGGAAGGAAAGCAAGCTGCAATTAAGGATGGGGAGGAGAAGATTACCCACCCTTCCTTGTATCCATTCTTGCAGGGAATGACCTAAGTAGCAACGTAGAATAGAATTATGTGTACCCAAGAATCTGCAACCTAGGTGAGCCCCATAGCATAATAGAATTTCTGTAATATTAGTTCCAAATCTAGTCACCCTCGCTCTTGTTTCCACTTTCAGAAAAGGTGAATCACAATAATCAAGTCACAAGAAACAAATTATACAGCACCTTAAATGAAGAAGCTGTGAGTCTAATGGCAGGACACTGAAGCCTGGAGAGGTTGATAACCGGATGTAAATCAAGCCCTCGTGTATGTCCAATTTTTGTAAGAGACACGTTCCTTTCACAACATTGCAAGTTTAACTCATTCACAAGTAAAAGGGCCCTTATTCAACGTGCTGAGATGATTACTGGCCCGATGGACATAAGATTTCACAAGAAACTCCAAAAAATTCAGGCATGTCCTCAGCAATGTACGTTCGAAAGCATTCAAAGTTAGCCAGTCAGATGAACAAAATAGTGGTTTTGTATTTCGGAGAAATTCACGAGAGTGATACGATCCTTCATATCACGTTCCATTGGTTACAATCCAAATGAAAGACCTCCTTGCAGCTTATATTGCAAAACCAAATTTGCAGAAGGCAGTTGTGAAGTACAAACATGTGCTTTGCCATGCCAAAGAAGAAAAGGAAAGGCATTTCAATTTTCGTCCATGCGCCCGAAATTCAAAACAGCCGAGGAACAAAGATTCGACTTACGGGCGCAAGGTTGAGCAGAGGCGAAGCCAAGCAATTCCCTACCATCCCTGCACTTAGAGAAGAAAAACAAAACAGCCATTTAAAAAATAGCCATCACGAGATTTAAAGAAGAGCTGCAATACTAAGATTAAAAGGGGAAAAAAGAAGAAAAAACTTCTTTTGTATGACAAAACCATCGTTGCTTCCGTTTTGTTAGGCGAAAATCTAATCATGCCAAGAAGCGACCATTGAATCTCTGTTATAGACACCCTACAAGCAAAAAAATCTACAAGCATCGATCTGGGTTTACTTGAACTCTTCAGTTTCAGACAAAACAGCAGAAAATCTAGCGTGAATCCGAGAGAAGCCATGGCGCCTATGGTGATGTCGGAGAAACAGGACACGATCAGAGACATTACCAGAATCCAAGGGTCTCTCTACGCTCAGAAGCTCCGGGGGAAGAGAGAGAGAGAGGCTGAGTCCTCCGATGGTCGGAATTTGGAATTTGGAGGTTGCGACTCCTGGCTCGCAGGAGGGGGCGCCAAAGATCGGGGAGGGGAAGGTGGGTCCTACTGCAGATATAAGGTCCATAAAATATTTGTACCATGTCACAGATATTAGGAATTTTTTTAGTTCTCCATCAGAAAATGTAATTTACACCTTCTCCACTCGACAATTAACATATAGAAAGTTCAATTGTTAATTTATTTGAATACACGCGACATGCATCTAATAATTAATATGTATGATGTCTTTTACACTAATACAGAACCTAATAATAATAATAATAAGTCTAAGCATCGATAATGTTGAGAAATGGATAAATTATCATAAAATGGAATATTGACTTCAATCCAAGGTAATATCGGTCCCATTTTAGTGCCAAAATCAGTTCGACCAATTCTCAGGCTAACCGAGTAGGTTCTTGGGTGTAGAATCTTGGAATTATCCATGGCTGATTTGATTCTCAAGTTCATATTCTAAATTGTTAGATTTTCCCGGCCAATTTTATTTAAATTGGTTTAGCACCTTATGTTGAAAAAAATTAAGAAGTTATAAAGTTGAGTAGATCCCATGAAGGTACGAAATTGGAGTGCATATCCACTTGACTAACCAAAGACTACTGGACATTATCTTAGAAAGCATACGCAATATATATAATTTGATTTTGCCAAATAGGCTGATTCTAGGTTTAGTTAGTTTGATTCCTCGTTTAAAAAAAAAAAAAAAAATTGGAACCGAGACCTACAGAGTAAGTTTCAGCATCAAGTCTTAGAATGATCCAACCTGAAAGTGATTATCCTTAATTAGAGCATTTTTCCATTTCAAAGGGGGAAAAAAGACAGATCTAGGAATCATTGGCTTTGAGACTAGCCTTGGAACCGGACCGGGTGGACTAGTTCCACAAGCTGAGAACCGACCTTGCCCGATTTGGTTCTAAGTTCCAAGGTAGGGAACCGACCCAACGAGGAATCGATCACCCTTAGGATGGCCCACTTTTGATTAGATATTGAAAGATTAACTTGACATGTTGGATAAATACGTTAATATTCACAATGCCAAGAGAGCGACATCCTAGGAAGAGTAATGTATTGGCTAGTGGTGTTCTACTCGTCGACCATCATCATGGACTAACCGGCAATGAAAGCTTAAGACAAGTGTATATCAGAAGAGGAACATGAAATTCCTGGTCAATATTATCCCGCTGAATTGAGCAGAAAATAAAAGCTCCTGTCATGGGAAAAAGAGAGCCTCCGAACGGGTCGAAAACCATTATAAAAGCAGCCTTAATAAAAAAAACCGGTGAATCCAAGAAAGGGTTTGAATGTGAAGCAAAAGCATGGTTAGTTCTGCTTTTGGCCCCATTTCGGTTGACCGAAAAAGCAGCACCCAGTCTATTGTTCAGTCAGCAAGATTCTCTGACAAGTGAAAAAAATCGCGACTTTTTTACCATGCGCTACTATCACAATGTGACTTATGGAGCCGCCAGTAACTGTATTACAGGTAGCCCTTGGTCGGAGTTTCTTGAAAGCTAGTCAGTCTTTCCTCTTTAAGTAATAAAAAAAGATGAATGAAGCTGAAGAGAGACATTGTGATTGTCGGTGGGGATATCTGTGGCCTTGCCACTGCTCTTGCTCTACACAGGTCAACTTTTTCCCTTCTTTTCTATCGTTTTATGTCCATGCGAAAAGTTTTCAGATCATTTGGAGCAGTGAAACTAGCGAAATTTATGATGTGTTATGCTTGTGAGGATGGGTTTACAGGAGGGCATTAGGAGTTTGGTCTCAGAGAGATCGGAGTGTCTGCATGCAACGGGAGCAGCCACGACCATTCGAGCCAATGGATGGCGTGCCTTGGATCATCTTGGACTAGGATTGTTGGCTCCGAAAAGACTCGGTTCATATTGATGGGTTCTCTCTCTCTCTCTCTCTCTCTCTCTCTCTCTGAAATGGCATTATTCTGTTTATGAGTGATATTAGTCTAGGAAGTGGGATTCTACGGGAATTTGGCATGTTTCACTTCCTTGAAGATGCATTTCCTTTGGATGAACGGGTGTTTATGCTTGATCGATATGCATATAGTACTCTGAACTTGTTATGTTATGCTTGATCAAATGAGCAGAAACTGGAATGGAGAGATTGCTCTCCGGGTCGTCACAAATCATTTTCTCCACATGAGCTCTTGTACTACTCGTCTTTTGCTTGATCGTGATGGCCAGAACTAGCGAAATGAAGTTATTTTTTAATTTTCAGCAGTTGATGTTTCCTTTTGCCTAAACTTCAGTTGACTAATCATTCTTCTTTTCGAACAATTTCGCTTCCCCCATTGAAAAATCACGATCCAGCTCATTTCAAGGAAAGCAGTAACATGGCAATGGGTGTAGTCATTTTCCTTGCGGCCGTCTTTTACAATTTTTTTTCCAATGACTGGTTCGGAAACATGAAGCTTGATCAAGGAATAAAACTGGTAAAATCGCCACTAAGGTACAGACTAAGCCCTTCGCAAATTTTTGGGGAAACAGGAAGCAATCAATAGTGTTGATATTTCAGATGCATTTCGCAGGAAAGGGGAAGCGCAGTGCATAAGACGGAGTGATCTTGTCGAAGCTTTGGCCGAGGATCTGTCTCACAGCACCATTTGCTTCGGATGCCACGTGATCTCCCTGAAATTGGACCCCCAGACTTCTTACAAAGTTCTGGAACTTCACTACGGGATCGTTATAAAGGCTAAGTTACCGTATTATCTCAACTTCATTCCATGCTGTAAATTGGTAACAGCAGTGCTGTGAATGGAGTGCATCATCTCCCTAAACTAAAATACCGATGTGAACTGAATGTACATATACTCGATCTCCATTAGGTAATTTCTAAGATAATAGGTACGTAAATTTAACATAATTTATGCTACGTCACTATTTTGTACATGAGTTAACTAGTTTGTCTTAGAGATTTGGTTCTGCTGTTAATTTAAGAAAACCAAGAGTTCCATTCTTTTTTTCCAGTCTTGAAGAGTTTCTCTTTTTCTTCCCTTATTTGACAGGTTCTGATGGGCATGTGATGGGGTAAATTCCATCGTTTTGAGATATCTTCGCATGAACCCTACAAAGTTTTCCGCTACACCTGCTATTCGAGGTTTCATGAGCTATCCAGAAGGTCACTAAATCGACAACCTCTTTGTAGTTGCAATAAAAGAGCAAGTTGTAGTTGGAAGTACCCGTCGACAGCACATTGGTCTTTTGGTTCACAACTCACCTTTGGACACCTACAGGTATGATCTTCCTGTGTCAGCAGTCTTGCTTATTTTTGCGAGCAAAATCTGATCTCAACAGACGAGGAAAGAAAAGGAAATTAACTGAGGAAAATAAGCAGACCAGTCAGAGCTAGAAACTCATATAAAATGGTGAGAAGAATACGTCCATCTAATTAGGACTATATGGTTACCTGCACTACCGTCATCTACATTTTGCAGATTCAGAGATATCAAAGAACCAAGAGTTGATTAAGATGTTGAGCCTCCAAACCATCAATGATTTCCAGGAAGAGATGAAGGAGATGATAAAGAACAGCGACCAGAGTTTGTTATCTTGCTTGAGATTAAGATACTGCGCCCTGTGGGATTTAATGCTAGGAAGCTTCAGAAAAGGAACCATAACGGTAGCATGCGATGTATTAGACGCTATGAGTCCGTTCATAGGCCAAGCTGACTTGACAAGTCAAGAAGATGCAATAGTCATTGCAAGATGTTCGGCACAGAAAATTTTGGAATTCGATGGAAAGACATTATTTGAAAAGTGTACTATAGACAAAATGCGAGGACTTGCATAATCAGTATGCAAAGGAAAGGAGAATAAGGCTAATCAAACTGTCCACGCAATCTTTTCTTCTGAACAAGATGTTCGAAACTTTGTCCATGGTTGTCAAGCTCTTTTGCATTGTGTTTATGGCCATCTTCTTCAGGGATTCGGCAGGTTACAGTCAGCTTGACTGAGGCCACCTTGAAGATGTCTTGGGCCAGTCACAGCTCGTGCCTTCAGTCCGAGTTACAAGAGGGACCTGGATTAATATCTGAAAGACGAATGAACACAGTGCAATAACAGCAATGCCTTCATGATTCACTCTGTCTTTAGCAATTTGAGTGAAGCAAAATGAAAGGAGCAAAGGAGAAAAGACGACCATATTGGCTGCACATTTCTTTTGTGAAGTAGTGTTTGCAGTAAATTGCTATCCCGAGGCTCTGCACTGTACAGATTCTTTATAAGTTCGTCTTTTATGATCTGGGATGCGGGTTAGAGTTTTAATGATACAGTGACAATTGTAATAAGTACAGACAATTAAACAAGTGGTTGCTTGTCATTCACACAAAAGCATTGGCAAGTCTGGGGCATTGTCTAGGATCAATTTATAATGAACAAAGAAGAGATCAGATAATCGATTTCCCTCTTTCCCATTGAATCTTGGATCAAAATAAATCCAATACAGAAGCCCCAGGGAGATAAAATCGCTGTAATTGTCGAACAATAGATGAGAAGGCCACAGGTATATTTTTCAAGGATCTCTCAAAGTAAGAAAACCCTCAAAGCACATCATATATTCTCATTCCACCCTAAAAGAGGCAAAAATGAGTAATTCTATAAGAAACCATGTCGAAATCTTGCGCAAAATTGGAAGTCCGAATCGATCCAGTCAAAACGGGCACCTAGCCAAGTAATACCCGATGCTCATCCTTCACTGCTCCTAACTCTGACTTCTGATCCAATGGAGCTAGGTGCATAGGGCGTAGCCAAGTTACTTCTTTTTGGATGTCTGGTGCTTTTGGCCAAGCCCACAGTCTTACATCTTCATCTTGTGCAAACTAGATTATCTGCATGATATATATGATTACTTGAGTTGTGTAGGTTGACTCATTGCACTGGTTAGTTCGTTATGCTAAGAGTTAGTGACTTGAAGTGATTATTTCCTTTTTATAAATTTGATTAAGTTGATAAGTAGATCTGTGAAAGGAAATGGCAAAAAGGGCAAGTGAGTTCACACCAAAGGAACTCAGAAAGGAGGACAATGCGCATAATTCCTGAGACAACTGGTCCGGTGAGTGGAGGGTTTTTTTTTTTTTTTTTTTTGGTAAAAGTGGAGGGTTTTCTTGTCGACCATACAACCGTACTTTTTGCTCATAGATCTCCTCTGATCACTGTGCTTAGCAAGTGTTCTTAAAGCTAACATAACTTTGAACGCAATTAGAGAAAGGTAATGCGGATTGAAGTAATGAACGTGGGAAAACTCCAAAAGGGAGGCACTTTTTTTTATGTTGGTCAGAAAAAGGAAGGCACTTTAGACATTGCCAAAGGGAACTAGAAGTCTTTCTCCGGTATCACACCACTTAATTCGCTGATCCCCAGTAAACGAGGTTTCTTTTGACTCTGTTTTTCCTGCAGAATATATGTTTAAGTACTCTCCACTGAAAGAAGTATTAATCTAGGGGGTCACGACGTCACCATATGGATAGAGTCCTATCTTGTGCACGTGAATAGGGGGTGATTTGCCTATCTTAATAGAAATTAATCAAGAGAGAAGGTCCCTTTTTGCCTTCCAAATTTAACAAATTCACTTTTTGTCTATTGCTGCTCCAAAGCCAGCATATAAGACGAATGGACCACAGTGCAATAACAGCAATGCCTTCATGATTCACTCTGTCTTTAGCAATTTGAGTGAAGCAAAATGAAAGGAGCAAAGGAGAAAAGACGACCATATTGGCTGCACATTTCTTTTGTGAAGTAGTGTTTGCAGTAAATTGCTATCCCGAGGCTCTGCACTGTACAGATTCTTTATAAGTTCGTCTTTTATGATCTGGGATGCGGGTTAGAGTTTTAATTATACAGTGACAATTGTAATAAGTACAGACAATTAAACAAGTGGTTGCTTGTCATTCACACAGAAGCATTGGCAAGTCTGGGGCATTGTCTAGGATCAATTTATAATGCACAAAGAAGAGATCAGATAATCGATTTCCCTCTTTCCCATTGAATCTTGGATCAAAATAAATTCAATACAGAAGCCCCAAGGAGATAAAATCGCTGTAATTTTCGAAGAATAGATGAGAAGGCACAGGTATATTTTTCCAAGGATCTCTCAAAGTAAGAAAACCCTCAAAGCACATCATATATTCTCATTCCACGCTAAAAGAGGCAAAAACGAGTAATTCTATAGGAAACCATGTCGAAATCTTGCGCAAAATTGGAAGTCCGAATCGATCCAGTCAAAACGGGCACCTAGCCAAGTAATACCCGATGCTCATCCTTCACTACTCCTAACTCTGACGTCTGATCCAATGGAGCTAGGTGCATAGGGCGTAGCCAAGTTATTTCTTTTTGGATGTCTGGTGCTTATGGCCAAGCCCACAGTCTTACATCTTCATCTTGTGCAAACTAGATTATCTGCATGATATATACGATTACTTGAGTTGTGTAGGTTGACTCATTACACTGGTTAGTTCGTTATGCTAAGAGTTAGTGACTTGAAGTGATTATTTCCTTTTTATAAATTTGATTAAGTTGATAAGTAGATCTGTGAAAGGAAATGGCAAAAAGGGCAAGTGAGTTCACACCAAAGGAACTCAAAAGGAGGACAACGCGCATAGTTCCTGAGACAACTGGCCAGGTGAGTGAAGAGGGTCTTCTTGTCGACCATGCAACCTTGCTTCTGCTCATAGGTCTCCTCTGTGCGTTAAAGTTAACACAACTAGGTAATGCGGATTGAAGTAATGAACGCGGGGAAACTCAAAAAGGAAGGCACTTTTTTTTATGTTGGTCAGAAAAAAGTTAGGCACTCGAGACTTTGCCAAAGGGAACTAGAAGCCTTTCTTTGGTATCACACCACTTGATTCGCTGATCCCCAGTAAACGCTGTTTTTTTTTACTCTGTTTTTCCTGCAGAATATACGTTTAAGTACTCTCCACTGAAAGAAGTATTAATCTAGGGGGTCACGACGTCACCTTATGGATAGAGTCCTATCTTGTGCACGTGAATAGGGAGTGATTTGCCTATCTTAATAGAAATTAATCAAGAGAGAAGGTCCCTTTTTGCCTTCCAAATTTAACAAATTCACTTTTTGTCTATTGCTGCTCCAAAGCCAGCATATAGGACAGGATGATGCTGATTCTTCTCTCTGATCTGTTGACGATTGTCCATTAGCTTAGCTTAGGGTTATATATTGCCTGGGGTTCAGACACTGAACAATTTATGCGCAAAAGAAACTTTAGAAGTCTCCAAAAAGGAAATTCCAAGAACACCTACTATTCTGCGGAAGTTAAAAGTTATAACCCAAGATTAGGTAATGAAACACTACTAAAAAATTCTGGGATTGATCTTATGAATAATGTAAAATGGGGAGTAAATGCTCTCAGTTGATAACTTAATCAACAATGCTCTGGACAATAAAGATTCCCTCTTTCTCTTGTCAAGGAGTAGAAAAGATGCCAAACCTAAACTCTGTCAACAGTAGACAGATCTAAAGAATTTACATCGTTGTTTGCTTTGTCCGGTGCTTCTCCTTGAGCAGCATAGAGACAAGAAAACAAGGCAAAAGAAGAGCGAAAATTGAGTTTTTCCAATCCAGGATGATCTTCATCGGGATCACCATGGGGATGGCTTCTTCATGGAACCATGGGCATGGCTTTGTGACCGTGATGAAGCAAGAAGAGCTTCTTCAGCACCTTGATCAGCACCACCACACCCGGCTGTGGCGCCCTCCTGGCAGACACCAATGCGCCTTTAGTCCTCGACACCGTCTGTGCCTCCACGCCCCCGACTCCTGCCGCCTCCCGCGACGACGTCGACGTCGACGTCGACGACCACGACGACGACACGTCGGGATGCCCGTGGCTCCTCGGCAACTCCTCGTTGAAGTCCTCCCACAACATGTCCATCTTCTCCTCCTCCTCCTCCTCCTCCTCCTCTTCACGAAGACCGCCACCTTCTCCATCCGCCATCTCGCCGAGGTCTCCCTCGTCCGAGCCCCGGGAGGACGATCTGTCTCGGAGGGGAGGCGCCGGGGGAGGAGACACGGGCCAAAGTGGGGGCGAGCAGATTGAGCAGGCCGACGGGTCTGGGATCCCGGGGAAGCTGAATCCTTCCTCTGCCATGAGCTTGGGTGGTTCTTGGTATGGGATGTGGAAAAGGAGGAGAGGACTTAGGAAGGAGAATGATGAGAAGGTATTTGGGTTTGGTGGGCTAATTGGCCATGAGATCATGAAAAATTGTAGACGTAGCTCAACTGCTACGAAGTTTTACCTTCTTTGTTTAGTCAGTAGGGAGGAATCTTCTAGGCTATTTAATTGAGCAATTACAAGCGAGGCTATTGGTTTTGGAGGTGGGTGTTCTTTATTTTCTTGGTTTCTGGTCTCATCACATTCTGAGGATGATTTAAACAATTCTGGAATGCTAATAGAAGACAAATGGATGGCTACCTTCTAACTAACGACAGGCATTGACGGATGAAAGCACCAATATTCATGTAAATGGCGAAACCAGGAAGGAAAAGGAGATGGTGAAATGTAAGACATCTTATCCACCGCCGGATTGGTAGGGGATGATTATACACTGAAATTGATTTTTCATTTGATTTTTTTTTAACCTTGGGCCTTCTCAAGAACTCTGGGGGTGATTTTCTAACTATTAATGCACGCTTTCATTTCGTGAACGTTAAAAAGACATTTGTGCGCGTCCTGGGGTCGACAACGTCCCCGCCAGAAAGCGACAGCCTCAAATGACTACTGCTTACTCGCGTGACTTGCAAAGTGGACTTTTGGATCGTTACTAAGGGTCGTGTCGTCATATGAGGTCATATGGAGGCATATTTTACGTCATGGATCCTTGTCGGATGATCCGATCGGAAGGTCGGGAGATTTCTCGACTCGGGGAGAAACGCCCGCCTAAAACTGATCCATTTGGAGTCTGCAAACGTGATCAGTCCATTCGAGGCAGTTTCACCAATTTGAAGCGCCACCCGTGTAATGTACGACAAAGGACGTGTACAGGAGGGAAGAAAACCAAACGCTGACAACGAATTGACATCCAGCTGGTAGGTGCGCCTTTTGAATTTCTCTCCATTCCTACGAGTAGGTAGAAGAAGAAAAGGAGTGGCCGTCTTTACCAATCCTTGAGCTTGTATCGAAAACATCGCATTAGGGAGCAAAATCAATACAACCAATACAAAAGGTACTCACTTGGACTAGCGACACAACACTCGTATTGCTCTTAAATTAACCGTGTACTCGGCGTTTAGGCTACGACCAGGAGCTCTTCCCTACATGCAGCAGAGGAAGCTTAAACGACAGCGGTTCACATCACAGGATGGGGTTATTTCTTTGAGACATAAGAAACTGGAATTGAAAAACATAAGTCGAAATCCAGCTCTCTTTGATAAAATTAAACTTTAAATGAGCTAAGAAACTAAAGAAAGAACAAATATATGCTTAAGGCCTGACTTCAGAAGTTCAGAACAGGAACTAAAACGCAATGTAGCATCTGCAGCATTGCAAGCACTATGGGCTTCCTCAGTTGAATGCTACCCCACTAGCACCAGCAGTGGCTGTTTGACATCAATTTCCTCAAAAAGGCTCATCAATATAGACAATACTCTTGCCATCTGATAGTCGACCCAAAAAGAATTCTAGTTAATAAATTTCAATCAAGACGATTCCATTTGCTCTGCAAATTTGAGCGGAAATACAAGTACACAAGAACTCTGCGCTCGCTATTACAATGCGAAAGATGTTCCTCCAGGAACAGCATCATGTGGAAGCTTTATAAGTATCGCGACCACTGCCACGTGAAACTTCATCGTATTGACTGGACCCTTGACAAAGAATTTCTTCGATCTTGGCCATCATTGGAATCAAATGGAGGGTCATCCAAAAGTGGGACGAAACACAGGATGGCCTTATACTCTTATACCCAAAATGGGTTCAACTTCAGGGGAAACAAATAGCATCTATGAGGATCTCAAGGACTCAGCTGAGCGTAGTGGAATACCTTCTAGGTCAAAATTATCATCTTCCGTGAGCTTAGAATGCCGTGAGGATAAAGATGGTGAGCCTGCAAAATAAGCAAAACAAGATTAGTTTCTGTTACTTTCTGTTTTGAGAAACAATCCAAAGCTTCTTAAAATCGATGAGGGCGCACCGTCCACCATGTCCTTCGTTCTGTGGAGAAGGAAAGTACCACCAAGGATTGTCACAAAACCACACATCTCCGTCACTATCTGAGTTGGATTTTGCCGGTCCCAGTCCTGTCGTAGATATTTTTAATAGAATTAATTAGTACAGTGACTGACATTTAAGTAAAGCAAAAGTCTGATATCAAGGTAATTCACCCTATGATGAACTACCTGGGAATCAAGCAAACCATCCAAAGTCTAGCAAGTCATAATCAATGCTTCAGATGACATTCAACTAGCAAGGAGATTCTTTTCTCAGTCAAAGTCGTCTCTTCATAGCATGACAACAGAATTTGAGAAACTTCTTGTTACTTCCAAGATTAGTATCTACTGTCTGATGATCTTACAAGAATCTATATCCACCACGAAAACATCTTCTGTGACGCATAGATAATTATATGGGTCATACAGACCATTTAATACTGGACTCTGTCCAACATGATTCCAAAGATATCTCACTCGATCCTTTTCATATATAGCCAGCATTGAAGCCAAGTTGAGGACTAAAAGGATACATCAACACAGTTACACAAGCATCAAATGTCGTGATGCAAAAAACCCATAAGCAGAGAAGATAGCCCAAACGTTTTACCTTAAACATAATTACGCTAGCCAAAATAGTTAGTGATGTAAACATCACATAGTATATTGGTGATACAACAGCAGTATTGAATGTATCAAGAGCCTGCAATGATAAAGGAACTTGGTTAGTCTTTCACAATAAACAAGTCAAACCAAGCTTGAACAATTAAATGAGCTCTAACTCTGCATTACCTTGTTCAGATAGTTCATTTGAGTGATCACACAGGTACCCACAACCATGATAAAGACCCATGTTTGAGGATATATTAGCTGATTCATCCCTGAGAAAGTTAACTTCAAAGCTATTCCAAGTGCTTTAACGCTCATGACCTACAATAGCAAAATACTATTGAATAAATAATAGCAAAGTAAATAAAACAAGCAATTTGAACTTGGAACATTGAAGGAAAATGGCTGGCTACATACTGATAGCGACCCCACAAGTGAACACACACCAATATAGACCATCACATGCGTTTGTCCATACTGTGGCACAAAATGGACAACGAGGGTGAAGACTGCTGCTATTACCGAAGCCGCATACAGTAGAAAGGCTGCAATAGATCAATTTTCAAGCACAAAAGCAATTCATTGTTAGGCAAATAAATTTATAATTAGATAGTTGTACAAACTGACAAAGTAAAAGTGAAAACACAATCTGTTTGCATACCTGGCTCTGTAGCAAGATCCCACACTTCCTTGACAGACTCAATTTCCCGCTCTGGAGGAGCATGAAGTACAATTGTTGTTGATCCAACAACACATAGTATACAACCAAGAACCCCAAAGATATGTAGCTTTTCTCTTAATATAATATGTGCAAGTGCGGCACTGCAAAAGATACCTGAATTAGCATTCAAGAGAGTTTCAAAAGTTTGGCTCTTGATAAAATCTACTTGCCTAATTATAATACTCAGTGCACCAAGAGGAGTAACCAGGATTGCCGGCGCAAACGCATAAGCTGCAAAATTCGCAATTTCTCCCACAACCACTGCATTGAAATCATCAGCAGTTTAAACTGGCTGCACCTATCAACTGAATAGAGTAATATAGAGCCCCGATAGACAACATAACAAGTTCAAAGAAGTTTCCAACGCAAGAAAGATCAAAGAAGAAAATTCCAAATAGCATGAAGACATGGAAATGTTTAGAATTTACTCTAATAATCAAGAGATTCAAGAGAAAAAAATTAGATAAGTAGACCATAACAAATGTTATAACAATTTTTAGCAATATATTAACAAATAGACTAGGAGATCCAAACAATGAATGAACACCCCAAATTCTTCTGTGCCCAATAATTTCGATCTACTAGGAAACTACTGATTATTAGTTCCAACTAGGGCAACTAGCCATCAGTTTAACCAGGACATGGGTACTTATGCTTAGAAACTATTGTCCCTCTACTGTCCCCATCCTGAAGTTACACTACCTGATAGTTGGATAATAACAACTAACAAGCACTTGATTATTGGGAGAGGTTCATCTACATTCATCTCCAATGAAATGAAAATTGGGTTGATCCATAGCAATTCAGAATGTTCCTAAAGAAGTAGAAAGTAGAAATAAATTAAACAAAGCTAAATACATTTCATAGGCAATTGCATATGGGAGCCCCGCAAAACTATGCGGACGGACAGCATTTTTAATAAGCTGAACCCAGTGAGGTTTATTCTTAGATTCTCCACTTACAATGGGTACCTCTGATTGCTATGGATATAAAAGCCGACTAGGCTTTTTTAGGGGCCTAGACATCTCAGTCACATCTTCTTCATTACAATAAGACCTTAGCAAAGCATATTTTTCATCCTGATAAACTAGAAATCCTACTTATTTTTTTCCCTAGAACTCAACTCCAATTTTACTGGGACCCATGGCTTCAAACTGCTATGCTGGAAAGTTACCTAAAAAAGCCCAACCAAATTAATTAAGCGAAGTTCTATGCAAGCCATACCACAAGAAAGCAGCAAAATTGGTTCAACTTATGAGAAATGGCACAGATTACTACACTTCAACAGAGATTAAGGGGAAGTTATCGATTTGTTTGGCTCCAAGATACATTTTCAGTGTGGTTACCAGTAGAAGTTTTCAAAATACTATTTTTTCCTTGAACACCGACTTCTTTAAAAAGTATTTGCTTCAATGTTTTCAATATGCAAACTCATGCCTTTCATTGTCCTCATCCTAGCTATAACTCGAAATGAATGAGACATGACAACTATTTCATTTTTCTTCAAATTTAAATTTATAAATAACGATCCACTCAATGAAGCCTTGTTTTATCATCAATTATTTTCTCATCCAAAGTTGCTTTAGAGAATTGTGTTTGAAGCTAGAGGCTTAAGCCAAAGTGGGGAAAAGGAGGGGCAGATAGCCACTTAAAGAGGCACTCAATTTCGACTTTCACAGAACTTTGCACTTTATAGGATTGTTACCAAAATCATTCCAAAATGAGGCCTTGAGAATCCTATTGTGAGAAAAGGATCTTAACTGCAAACCATGGAGATATTATCTGTACACAACAAGTTTTCAATCACCAAGATCATCTCGCAAAGCTAAAACAAATCTTAACTCTCATGTACCGTACTTTCAAGATACAATTTCCAACCGCTTCCCCTTACACAAAGTACAAGTTCCTTTATGAAGCAAGATGGAAGTGCCTGCCAACCGATGCTTCAAGAAACCTTCTGAAGCTCACATTATCCAACCAAATTCCACGCAAAAACCAGAATTCATAAGAATTTGGAAAAAGAAAAATCAAGAAAGGCAGGAACATCATACAAAAAGATTTTCATCAAGTATTGGCTTTTGTTGAACTTCACCACAACAATCCTAATACATGTAAATCAATAAAAACATCTCAGCACGAGGACCACAATTTGATAAGGCAAAATCGATTCTTGTAAATTACGTTTTCCACCAGGAGACATAAAGAAAAGCTCACTTGTAATCATGCCGACCCACCAAAGAGGCTCATACAGATAAGAATAACCTCCAACACCTGCAACAGACAACCATCTTTTAAATCCTATTTAACGAATATGTCATGGATTCACATAACGCACATCCTTTTAAGGGAGATGGAAAAGATTATTCAGAAACTACATAAGCATGCATATTCGTAAACATTTGAACAAACAAGTAGGAGAATATTTGGAAAAAAATATTATTCTGTAATTGAGATAAAAAGAGGAATACCGTTCCTCTTCAGACTGTAATAAATATAAAATCTGTCATTGATGAAACTATTTTGTGATGCAACCATGCTAACTATAGGAAGCGTCATAGGCCATTTTGATTTCCTGCAAACAAGATTACGTAGCCAAACTTCTTTGTGAGACTAATCAGAGATTATATAGTTTTGATCTAGCAATGTTGACTGCTATTTAATGATTTTGAGCTCATAATGGTGAATTCACACCATTAGTTTTTGTCCTCTCCTTTACCATACTAGTGGCAGTTTTCCAACAGAGTAATGTCATAGATTCTATATTACAACTCTGGCTATGCAATCAAACCATTAACAAATATGTTGTTTCCAATACTTGAAAAACAGAGGGCCTTCAGGAAAGAACAAAAAGATATTAACCAACAGGATATCTGTAGAGAATACTAATAAATCTGCCTTGCAGGTAGAGAATAATTTGGAAACTTTTGGCAAGAGAAATGATTGAAGATTGATGTAGAATTCATAATAATCAATCTGCTTCCTACGAACTGCCACTTCTTCAAAAGCATTCACAATCACCTATAGGGTACACAAGCTCCATCAGTCATCCATAAAATCCATAGTTCACACCTCCAGGCATCAGCATATGACAGCAATCACTTCCCTAATAAATTAGAACAGTCAAGACACTGGCAATGCACTGACGATGGATCTCCATCATACTTAACAGAGTCATCCTTTGTATAACAAAGAAGGTACTCCTTCTATTAACAGAGTCATCCTCCCTGACTAAAGTTAGAGTGACGTGAAAAAATTTCAAGTTTCAAGAAAAATATAGTCACTACAGTCCATTTGTGAAATTGAATCACAATACCCAAAAGCAGGTGTTACGAGAAGAAAGACGCCTTAGGCTCAGCTCAAATGAATTCAAGAAATGGCTTCTAGAGGGATATTGTACAAGGAATGGCCAAATGAACGGGAGTTTAAACTCCAAGAAGGGAAGGATACCTCCAATTTTGCAAAAATAACACTTGATCAAAAAGAAACATCGCAAGAAGAAGCAACTTTTTTTTTTTTTTGGGTAACCTAGGAACCCCCGTACAGCCGATAGCCTAGCTGGTGGGGTAAACCCAGAGCGGTGCTAGCGTAGGACCCACCACCACGACACCACGCTTAAGACCACTAGCGACAACGCTGGGATTCAAACACCATCCCTTGCGTTAGGGGAAGAAGCCCGAAGCCAACGCCGCCACCACATGAGGTGGAAAAAGAAGCAACCTTTGTACTCAACTATTGCCAATATTATGTGAAATGTCATAAAATTGCCTAAGAACTTGAAAAGCTGAATCAGGAAAATGCCATGTACTGCCACAGAAGTGCCTAATGCAAAGCACAAGCAACTCGGCAGAAGGCAACCTGTGTCCCCCATTGGATAAGAATTGGGATCAGTAACATCTGCACATTGGCAGATCTAAACAGATTGACATTCACAAAAGGCCTCATTGTTCTTTGTCTTTCTTGAATGTACCATCATTTTTCTTTCCATCCCAGCATACTGGATACAGGAAACAATCTCTCAGGGACAGTCTTTGTTGTCCAACGCAAGCAATCACACCAAGCTCATTATTTAGTGTTGTAATATCAGAGTTGCTTCATCCATCTTATAATATTTGCGAGGTTCCAATATAACCACCTTCCAACATGTTTCTCAGTATTTCACCTCAACAGACATCCTGCAAGATAGTCACATATGAAAATGACCAGCAACATAAAAACCAACACCATAAACATACTCTCTTCCAACCACAGCCCAACCACAGCTGGAGAACCATCATGTGCATATTTCAGCACCTCCAGATCCCTGTACAAGATGCCAGAAGACTTAGAACCAAATTCCTTCAGCAGCAGCCCTAACTTCCTTACTACCCTAACTCAATCCCAGCCCCCAACCGCCAACTCTTCACCCCCCCAAACAAAACATAAAAAGGGAGAAGATAACCAAAGAGTGATAAATCAACACAAACAATGTGTCCAGGATTCAAATCACATTTCCTCTGGCACAGAAGTGTGTTTCTACGACTTTAAGTAAAAAGCTTTTCAAGTTTTGCAGCAATGAGTAGCTTCCAGCAGCTGCCACAGCACAAGAAATGAGCAGGACTAAGGGGAAAGCTAATATCAAAAGAGAGAAGCAAACTTCTGGCACCTATGGCAGGATCAAGCCATTTGAGAAGCCCTCCTCATCCAAAGACAGAACAGCAAATAGAAAGGAGCAAGGAAGACAAAAGAGAGAACTAGATTTGTTGCTTTAAGTTCAGTGGCAACCTATGTAAGATGTATTCCATACAAGAGCCACTAAACCATGGTATCGAATGAGAGTCAGATCAACAGTCGGAGAGTCACTTCCCCAGTTTTACGGCTATGCAGTTCATAGCAACCTTACACATCTCGGCCGAACGGAGATCCCATCAAGAACTATCAAATCATACACTCAATTCACACACAAATCAGAATCCGCGGCCAGCATGCCAGTTAATCTCATGCAAAACCACCTGAAGTGATAAAATCCCTAGTCCCAGCAGCATTAGAGTGCCAAAGACGAACAATACTCAAAAGTAAATCCACATCCGCACACCACATTGCAAACGAAGAACCACCTCAACGAATCACATCACAATCGAGTCCGAACTCAAAAAGCCCCACAGACCTGCGAACCCAAGCCAAATCGACGAGATCTCACCTGCCCTAACGCCAGAAGCCCCGGCTTTCTTCAAGCCCTTCTTCTTGACGATGAAGCTGGCACCGATGAAGAGGCTGGAAGACAGGGCCAGCACCAGCCCCTTGATGTTGTCCGAGGACATCCCCTTGTCCGCGTCCATGCCTGAACGCCCGCCGAACCACCCGCGCGAATCCCACCGACGCCCCGCAACCCTAGCAGTCCCATGCCCCGAGATCCATGCAAGCGCGGCCCATCGTCACTCCCTCGCCATCGGCATCATCGTATTCACCGCCGAGAGCAAAAGCACACTGGTGGCCCCCCGCGCGCGGCACTCCCAGTAAAGGACGTTCGTTCGAGAGCGAGAATCGCGGAGGATTGAGGGAGATGGCGGCAATGGCGGCGAGGGATCTGAGGAGGGAAGAAAGATACCGAGCGAAGAGAAGGAAGCAAGGGAGCTCTTCTGCCCAGCTAGCGAAAGCTTTGAGATCCCGATGGAGAGAGAGAGAGAGAGAGAGAGAGAGCTTGAGAGAGAAGGAAGGAAGATCGCAGTGATCGACTGTTTTATAGATACGTAGATCGGAGGGAAGAGAAAAGACGAGGGGAAGGAAATGGAAAGAAGGGAAAGAGGCAGATACGAACTGCAGCAGATAACCCCGCGTCGCGATTCCGTCGTCCCCCTTTTTTTCTTTTTATTTAATTCCGATAAAATCGGGGGTGAATTCAAACCTAAAAAGCCCAAAAAGACCTGCCCACCGCTCGGACCGCCCCGCAGCTAAGGTCAATGCCTCCCGACCGCGCATCGTAATCGTCATCGTAATTGTCACCATTGTCTTTTTGGTTTTCGTGTTTTCTCATCGACGGAAACGCACTCCGTAAAACATTATCTATAGAATCCCACGAAGAGCCGCGATCAGCGGTCGCTCCCCACCGTCCGAAAGAGAATTCCTAAATCTGTTCGCTGGGTTCGTCGCCCCAAATTTCTCCCTAAACTACAACGTTAGAGAGTCAACGTGAGGAGTCGGGGCAAGTGTTTTGAGTCACTGAACAGTGAACACCGTACCGAACGTAGAGGTCACTGGGTTGGCCGTTTCCGTCGAAAGATTTAGACCCTACGCGATGGGTGAGGCCAGAGGAGGGCCGGGATGCGTGATTGTCTCTTATATTAAGTGGTTTCTCAAATGCAATCCGTGTGTACTTTCAAGACGCGATGACCAGACCATGGGATGGTTGTTTGCAGCGATGTCGGAGACGTTTAAAGGATTAGTTTTAGGTCGCAGTGAAGGTCCATTGCCCTTGGCCTCATGGCGGGCGGCAGTGGCTATCGATTCTTGACGGTCGTTTTGGGTGACGGCCAGTGGCCAATGTTTGAATGAACGTGCATCGCATCAAATACCCAATAATGATATTGACGTTGTTTCGAATTGGATCATCGCGTACAAAGTAATAACAACATCAACAAGTTAATAGTCAGCTATCTCAACCAACATGCATTGTCATTCATCACACATGACATCACGACGAAACTATAGCACCAAACGTCAGAAAACAAATATGGAGGAGAAATAAGCGTTTTCAAAAAGTTAAAAAGATTACATAAATTTCACAATTGTGTGGAAATTTGGGAATTACTGTCAACTATTCTAAAGCTTAAACTTTTTGTCCAGTACTTTGCGTGGAAATCTAGTATAATGTTAAGAATAATGTAGAAGAGAAGAAGATAGAATTTTAATACATTTCGATATATCGTAATGAACATTACGTTAGACTATATACAAGATTTATTAGACAACTATCTAACTTAACGTACATAAATCAATATATGCACAATTAAAGGAGATATTCGTATAATCGTCTCAAACATAGGATAATATTCTATACTAACATTAAAGCAGAAGATAAATTTTATATTTCCGTGTATCGATATCTTTCTTTTTTCTAACTTGGTATTAGAACATTCGTTTCCTTGGAAACCTAAGTGCATCGGTCTAAAATTTCGGTCTATGTATCAATCTTTCCTTTTGCTAACTTGGTATCGGAGCATTTTTTCTTGTGGAAACCTAAGTGCATCAAGACTTCAAGTGCACCCCATGCACCTTGGTACACATCCAAATAAATCCATCCCCATCATCATCGCTTAATAATGTTCAATTCGTGTGCACAAGTTTTATCTAAGGAAGCACTTAACTGAGTCCTTTCCATGATAGTCATGTTTCAATGCTAATTCCACTAACCACGTCATTAGGTTGAGCCATTTTCATGGAAGCGGCTTTCTTTTGATGTCAGCCACGCGGATCGTATCCCAGTAACTATTTTCCAAGCTAGCCACATAGGCCACTTGATGCTGCAATACCAGCCGTATAAGCCGCATTGCTTAGTTTCACAAGCCAACTATATTGATCCCCTCCGATTCTTGACCTTTTGCATGTCGTTTCAAGAAGCCGGCACCACCACCAAATTTGCTACCCTCAGATGAGCCAGATTGGAAGACGCTACCTCACACACCGCCTCACCGCGGATCAAGAAGCTCGATGCCCTGCGGTTTCGCTAGGGAAACAAGTTTTCGTTGCGCTATTTGACATTAATTTAAATGCCAATTAACTACTTCGATGTCACCTTGAGTTTAAAGGGGATGCCGAGACTCTCAAGATTTTATATAGAATATTAGGTCAATACCTTGAAAAATCCAAAACTAGTACACTTGTGACAAATTTACCAAAAACTATTTTTTTAACCATAAAAAACCCAAAATTGATATACCTATGACAAATTTACCCTGATTGACTATAAAAAAACCTTTAACTGGTACATTTATGACAAATTTATCTTAAACTAATTTATTCGACCGCAAAAAACCCCAAATTGGTAAATTTGTGACAAATATACCCTTCACTAAATTGAATTAATACCACAAAAAAAATCACAAAAATTGTAAATTATGACAAACGAACGTAAAATCTCAAGTATACTAGTCAACTGTCACGTGTCATTTATTTTAATAATTTGACAGTAAAATTTAACAAAAATTAACAGATGATAAATTTGTCACAAGCATATCAGCTTAGGGTAAATTTGTCAAATGTATACCAATTTTGAGTTTTTGGTGGTCAAAAAAATAATTTGGGGTAAATTTATCACATATATACCAGTTTTGGATATTTCAAGTTATTAACCCTAGAATATTATCCTATGTTAGAGACAATTATGATATTGCTGTTAATTATCAATGACAATCAAGATTGTATAAATATCTCATTTAATTGTGTATATCTTGATTATATACATTACTTTATATAGTTGTTTCATAAGTCTATATATAAGCTAATGCAATTTTCATTATGATATATTGAAATATACCAAAATTCTCTATTCCTCTCTTCCATATTATTCTTAACTAGTTGAATGAAGTTCCACCATTGGCAATTATCCATTAAGAATTGTTTTGTTTTGCAGGAAATTAATAATTTGGAAAACATTTTCCTAAATGTAATAGCTTATATGGCTTACAAAAATGAATGAATGAAAAATATGTTTGTTATCCAAAAACATGTTTAGACATAAATTGTTATAGTTAATGAAAAAAAATTAGGCATTTATTATTTTAAGTGCCATAAGCAATCACTTTTATAAAAATATTTTTCAAATTATTCATTTTTGATGAAACAAATGAAACTTAAATGAACTTCAAAACCCATGTCGCATATGGACAGTACCTTAAGATTGTGATCAAGACCTAAGATTTGAGCTAGTCAAGAAATCGGACCAAACCATCTGCTTGGGATGCTCTCATCTCTACTTTATAGGTTATTAAGGAAATATCTTTAATTATTCGATATTCACATAAATCAAGGCAATCACAATCATCAATCTTGCGAGTTTCATGGATCAAATGGTGATTATCACACCTCGTCCACGTTGACTCGAAGCAAGAAGTTTCAACTTACGCTTATTAGAGGATTATGAGCAAACAACATGAGCTGTCCTTCAATTTTACTTCTTCTTTTTCTAATTTTTAATGCGGTTCTTTAATTTTTTTTTTTTGTTCAATCTAATTCCTTTATTTTCAAGAATATGCTCAATTGACATTCCTTCTGCTAAGTGTACCACGTCATCACACTTATTTTTATGTTGTGAACGGTCGTGTCCACATTTATTGAGTCAAAATAATGATACAAATTAAGATCTTGTTTTCTTCGAATCAAGTCACTTTGTTTTTCCTTTCTTTTTTTGGGTCATAATAATGAAAGAGACGAGCTGGAAGTCAAATGGATGCTAGCATGACACACCGATGTTAACAGTTTTGAATGTTTAAGAACCGAATTGAAAGAAAAGTTTAGAAATTATATTAAACATTGAAAGAACGATAAGAAACCGTTTATGTCGTTACCCGGGATCGAAGGCCGGCAGTATTTCCTGGTAAACAAAGGGCAAGAGAGAGGTGGAAAAAAAGGTCAAGAGTGGGGACCATGACAGAGGCCCACTGGTGTCGCTAGCCTCGCCAATATTGGGAGGGGGTCGTTAGTGAAGCGTGTTCTCCGCTCCGGTGAAGAGTCAAGCAAGGCGGAGAAGAGCGGGAAAGACGGAGAGTCGCGCACCGCCCTCGGTCGAAGTCTCTTTTGCAGCATCAGTCTCCTCCACCTCCCGCCCCCCGGGGCCAGGGAAACCGAAACCTACGCCATTGAAGCCCTCGCCAACACAGAGTCGCGCGCTGTTCTTGATAGGCTTCAACTTTCTTGTTCTGGATATCTCTCTCTCTCTCTCTCTCTCTCTCTCTCTCTCTCTCTCTCTCTCTCTTTCCCTGCTCCTTCTTCCGCTTTTATGTTCCTCTTTTTCCCGCTATCTGAACGACAGATTGCTTGGGTAGTGGCTCTCTTTATATAGAGCCTCTTGGATTTTCGAGGCTAGCTGCGAAATCTCTCGTACGTCATTTTGGCTTTACCGTATCAAAGAAACCAAAAGATGGGCTGGTGCGCAGATAGCAATGCTTTCCTCATCCCTCTCTTGTTTTTCTTCTCCTTCTACCCTTTGGCCTTCTCCAAGCTGTCATCACCTCAGATAGCAGTCATGGTCGATCTCTCCCGGAAAATCCCGAGTTCTGACTTATCGTGGAACAGCACCGAAGACGAGTGTGAATGGAAAGGGGTCACACGCAGTTCGGATAACTCTTCCGTGTTCAAGCTCTCTCTCTCTCTCTCTCTCTCTCTCTCTGGGCTGTCTCTCGCTTCCTCCAGCTTTTTGCCTGTGACTTACCAGACTGGTTCTTTACAGGTTCTTGACCAGTCCGAACTCCCTGATGCGTTCATCACTTCGTGCAGAAAAATTGGCGGGCTGAGGCGGTAGAACTTCAGCGGGAGTGCGCTGGTGGGTCCTTTGCCTTCTTTTACTGGTTTTGTTGGGTTGGAGGTCTTGGACTTGTCTTATAATAAAATGAGTGGAAGCATTGGCTCAGAATTAGATGGGTTAGTCAAGTTGGGGAGTTTGAATCTTAGTATGAATATGTTCAATATGTCAGTTCCGGTTGACCTGTTCCGGGTTCTGAAGGAGCTCCAGCTTTCGGTGAATGGGTTCGAAGGTGAAATCCCTGAGGGAGTCAAAGATTACCGGAATTTGGCCCTGCTTGATCTTAGCGCGAACCAGCTTTCAGGCTCTGTCCCCGACAGACTTGGGGAGCTCCCAAGGCTGGAAGTGCTGGTTCTGTATTCCAATCTTCTCGGCGGAAAAATCACGAATAGTCTAAGCTAATATCACAACACTTTCCCGTTTCTCTGCGAACCAAAATAACTTTCAGCGCCCCAATTCCCAGCGGGGTTAATGAGGCTTCTCAGAAGTTGGGATCTTAGCTCCTTTAATCTGAGTGGGTCTATTCCGCCCGACCTTTTATCGCAGCCAAATTTGCAGTACGTAAATTTGTCTTACAATCGGTTGGATGGGCTGATACCTAAAATTAGATCGCCTCTCATGTTCAGGTTGAGACTGGGTGGCAATTTACCTAGTGGTACGATCCCTTCTGATTCACTGGGAAGCCTCGAGAAATTGACTTACTTGGAGCTGGAAAATAATAGCTTGACAGGAGCAGTCCCTCTTGAACTGGGCAAATGTCGGAGTTTGGTTCCATTGAATTTGGCGCAGAATAAACTGACTAGTCTCTTACCGGTGTTGAGAAAACTCCTATCAAGTTTTAAAGTTGACAAAACTTCTTAGTTCTTATTTTGAAGAATTGTATACTTTTGAAGTTTTATCACAGATTCTTGTCAAAATCTATTAATTCCAAAAGCCTTCTTATTCTGACACAATCCAGATTGAAACCAAGTTCAGAACGAAAATATAATCAGACTTAGATGTATTGATCTTGCGACAATGATTCATAATGAACATAATATAAATTTATCCTTCAATATATGGTTCTCTCGACGAAAAATCTCACCTACCTTTTATAAATATATTGATGGAATCAATCACAAATCGATGAAATCAATTTTGAAGACAATTTCCTTTTTGAGAAACATCTACTTATGAAAACCTAAATTCTAATCGTATGGCAACCAAAATCAACAGATTTTTTTATCTCAATCTTCAATTGGCTATGAGATTTTCTTAATCAGTGCATCCATGATTGATTGGAAGAAATTTCTCTAGAAAATGCCAACGACTAATGAAGCGTGGATGAGTATTTAAGGAGGTCATTCAGTCTATTTGAGATAGAATGTGAAAATTGAAATTCCAAAATTTGAAGCCTTTCCAATCACTTGTTCTTCATCCACAGTTCTTACAAATTGTATTTAAGAGAGAAAATCACAAGAAGAGGGACTTAGTGAGAAAAAAGGAATCTCCCACTGAGTGTTTACACTCAAAAAATTGTACTTCTTGATGCTATAGTAAATTCCAACCAAAAGGCTATTGGTGTAGGAAAGTAGACGTAGGCTTAATCTAAGCCGAAACACTATAAACTTCGTACGCAATTTTCTTTTTCCTTAACTCCTTTCATTTCAATCTACTGCATCATTTTTAAGTATAGCAAAAATCTAGTTTATCTCTTATTTGATTCTGAATATTCATCAGAAGTTTGAAGACTTGTTTATCAAATTTTGTTTGGTTCTCGAGACTTTGTTCGAAATTTATTTTACTTTTCAAAAAAAATTTAAACACCTATTCACCCCCAAATGTTCATACTAGCTTTATCAACAACCGTGAGCTGGGAAATCTCAACAATATTCAAGTCATGAAGCTTTAGTTCAACAAGATTAGTGGGGACATTCCGAGCCAAATTACACAGTTAGGGAGTTTAGCATAGTTGAATACCGCTAGAATCTATTGAGGGTGCATTTGGTAACCATTATGTTGTCGAGAATATTTTCTAATCGAAATGATTATTTTTCATTTTGTTCCTGGGAATAATAAGCATTTTAAGTTATTTAGTAACTATCCAAATATTTGTATTCTCGGAATAGAATTGTGTTTGATACTGTTTTGAAAATTTCTAATCCAAATCATTTTCTTCTTCTTCTTCTTCTTCTTCTTCTTCTTCCGATCGCCGGCCTTCTTCTTCTTCTTCTTCTTCTTCTTCTGCCGATCGCCAGCCTTAAAATGATCAGTGATCGACTAGACGAGGGTCAACGATCTCACCGGAGTGTCATCAGTTCTCGGTAAGGCCGCACCTCGCTAATGGCCAAGGGAGGCCCAAACGAGGCCCATCTAGCCACCAACAATACTTGGCCTCGCCAAATTTGGCGAGGACGAGGCTCGCCGGTGGCCAAGCAAGCCTCCGGCGAGCTCGCTTAACCTCACCCTGGCTAGGCAAGCCTTTGGCAACCTTGCCGAATCTTGCCCAACCAATCGCCGGCAACTAGTGGCGATGGACGCCAACGGTGGATGGTAGTGGCGATAGTGGTAGTGGTTGAAGAAGAAGAGAGAGAAGAAGAAGAAAAAGAAAGAAGGGAAAAAAAAATGAAAAATTAAGTTGGCTTGATTTTGTAATCGTTCCTAGGAACAAATAATTAACTTTTTTTTTACTTCTCGGATTTGTTCCAAATCTACTTTCGTAAATAAAAAAATAGAAATTTATTCCCATTAAATTTTTTTACCAAATGGATTTTTATTTCAAATCTACTCCCGAGAACAAAATAATATAAATTTTCACTTTGTTTAACTGGTTGCCAAATGCACCTTAAGTGGTGCCATTCCATTTTCCCTTCCAAACTTGAGCACCTTAGTACCTTACTAGGTTTATTAGAACTCTAGCCGGGGAAAAATCAACTTAGTGGAGATATCCCGACCATGCCACAGGGTTTGCAGATTGTTTTGAACCTTGATAGTCATCTTTTCGATGGGAATATCCCGATTACATTTTCTCAGCTATTTAACCTAGAGATTTTGGATCTCTCAAACGACTAGTTTTCAAGTTTGGTTCCCTCGCCTTTTCTTCAGATGCCAGCCCTGACATAGTTGCTACTTTCCAATAATCTTCCATCGGGTGTTCTTCCGAAGGTCAGGGACATGGTCAAAGTGGAAGCCAGTGAAAACAAGGACTTCATTAATGGGGCAACACCGAGTCCAATTGTCATACTGAAAAGAAACTTAGGTTGTGCATGGTAATGTTTCTATTCTAGATAACTATTTCTTTTAAGAAATATTTTTCTTCTAGTTCTACTCCTTGGAATAATTTCTGAGTAAAATAACGCGTTTGGTAATTATATAAAATTTTTATTCTTGGAATAGCAAAAAAAAAAAGGAATACATTTTGTATAATCCACAATTTTTTTTTTAAAGAATTTTTTCTTTTCTTCTTCCCTCTTGCTAGGGGTGATGGCAATGATGTTGGTGGGCGAGCAGCGATTGCGAGCGGCAGCGGGCAACCGACAGTGCGACAACAATTGACGGGTGGCAGTGGTTGGGTGCGACGAGCAAAAAGCAAGAACAAGAAAAGAAAAAAAATGCCTTATTTCTAGAAATTATTCTTGAGAACAATAAGCTACTTTTTTCTACATTTTATTTTTGTTCCATATCTATTCCTCGACAACAATTGGTGGGTGGCAGCGGTTGGGTGCAACGAGCAGAAAGCAAGAACAAGAAAAGAAAAAAATGCCTTATTTCTAGAAATTATTCTTGAGAACAATAAGCTACTTTTTTCTACATTTTATTTTTGTTCCATATCTATTCCTCGACAACAATTGGTGGGTGGTGGCGGTTGGGTGCAACGAGCAGAAAGCAAGAACAAGAAAAGAAAAAAATAAAAGAAAGAAATGCCTTATTTTTAAAAATTATTCTCGAGAACAAGAAGCTACATTTTTTTACATTTTGTTTTTGTTGCAGATCTATTCCTCGACTACTTTTCTCATCCGGGGAACAGAAAAATTAGTTGACGTTACAAAATGAATTTCTATTCTTTTTTTCCAAAAAACAAAAGAATAAAAGAGTAGAGGTACATAAACATTACTATGTGCGCCCTTATTTTTGTGCCAATTCTTATTGCACTGGCCTCTTTTGTTTTTGCCATGTTTGTCATTGCAATGGTTGTTATATCAGTATCAAAACACTTCAATTGCCTCAATGACAACCATTTGCAATTAGGAGATTATTTGCAATGCAAATGAAATAAATGGGTGAGATAAGGCGATAAGAGGGAATGCGAAAGCCTGGTGCTTTTACTTATTTAAATGACAATTAATGTAAAGCAGTCGTCCAAGGATAATGTATATCTTTATGATGAGTAAATTCATTTTGCAAGTTCGTTATTATGAGTAATTCCTACAAAGGATTGGAGTAATAATGGGTGTGAAACTTGAATTTTCAATGTAGATGCTATACAGAATTTTTATGTCTCTAACTCGTTTGTGCTTGTACGACAAATAGAAGGGTTAAAGAGATGTCCCTATGCCGACCAAAAAAAGGAAAAGAGAGAGAGAGAGATGTCCGACTAAAAGGAAATGTTATGAAACGCTTTTGTGGGGAGAGACTTGCCGTTGGCGCGTAGGGAGCTGGGCACGGTAGACTGCGACCTGGGACTTCGACCTCTCTGAAATCCAGAGCAGTGGCTCGAATTGGTTGATCGTTGAAGTTTTGTTTATTTCGTAAATAATAAATATTTTTTTTAATTTTTTTAAAAAAATCATTTATTTCACTTGAAATAATTAGACGTTAAAAGATGATTTTATTATCGACAAAAATTTATGTTTATGAAAATATTTTTCGTTTATTCATTTTATGAACAATCATTTTTGAGAAAATATTTGTTAAATCATTCATTTTTCTAAAAAAAAAAAAAAAAAAAAAAAAAAACTGAGCCAAAATAGTTATAACTGCAAAGATGTCAATGGGGCAGGTTTGAATGGCCCGTGAGCATTGGCCTCTTTGAATCTTAGGCTTTGGTTTCTTGCCTATTTCCAATGGTTACCGTCCTTCAGCAACTTAAACCTTGCTAATCCACCTCGAGAAAAATAATTAGTAAAACCTCTAATTTTTTTTTGGTCAGTACTAAAACCTCTATTTTAGCAGGCGTGGAAAAGGACTATTTCAATTGAGGACAACTTTCTTCATAACACGTATAATTTCATGAAAAATCATGCCTTGCTATGGAGAGAAAAATAGCAAATACTAACACAGATGATATCTTCAAATCAAAAAGGCATATGAAGAGGCTTTTATCAATCATCATCGATGTTGCGCGATGACAAAAGATGGTTCCTATAGCACATTAAGATATAAAATATTCGTATTGGAATCATTCAAGTCCTATCAAAAGGTACCCGTTGCTGCTAATCACAAGCGGTTACAAATTTATCACTTCAAAACGATTCAAATCTTTTGAGACAATTTCACTCTTTTTCCATACACGACTTTCTTACAAGTCTGGTAAAAGTCAATGATTAATCCCATTTAATCTAGCTACCGAAGGTATCTTATATATAAGTTCTACTCCACACATCCTTTTCAATTGCCAAATGCAGAAGAATCACACAAAGAATTTGGACTCCATTTATTTCACAAAAAATTTGATACTTATGAAAAATATCGAAGAAATCATCTTTTACGATAATAAAAATACTTTCTTGGGCTCGTGCCATTTTCAATTGGCTCTTGACACTCCCGTTGCATTCATTTAACCATACTATCCCTTAGGGATGCACTCTTGATTTGATATTATTTCTTTCATTTTTTTTCGTTTTCTTTGGTTTCAATTTTGCTAGAGACGAAATTACCCGAGCTCCTCTTAAACAATATAGGTTAAGATTAAACACGGGACACACTCTTGGTTCAAGATTGTTTCTTGCCTTCTGTTCTTTTTTTTTTTGATTTTTTTCCTTTTATTCTCTTCTCGGAACAAAATTGGTATTCCCATCTTCCAAAAAAAAAAAAAAAAAGTTTATTTGGCAGGTAGCTAACGAATCTTCTTGTTAATAAATTGATATTTCTCTTTATTTTCTACTAAGAAGCTATGATTCAAAATACAACGTAAGCATAAATAGGATTGAAAAGAACCATCTGCCAGTTTTTATAAATTTATTTTATTATAACATTAATATGTGTCATTACATTGTCGTTCATGTACTTTAATTGCTCAACTTTCATTTTATTCGGTGAACGTAGTCGTCTAACAACCATTTTTTTATGCCATCATTGCATGATGTTTTAAAAAAATGCTTTTCAAAAAGTTAAAAATATGATAAAGCTAAGCACATAAAAAATTATAAACATCCATCATTATCATACAAATGCAAAAGAAAATGCTCTCTTTACGTTATTACATAGAATGCTCTATTTACCCTGATTGCATGTACAGCTAGTTGTTGATAAGAAATTATGGCAGCGGTAATCGCATTACTTCTTCTTTTTTCTTTCTTCTTTTCTAAAAAAGAATTAGTGAGAATCCTACTAATAAAAAATTACAAGTAAAAAATAAACGATCAAAGTGATAATTTCTTATGTTTGTGCACATAAGACTCAAGGCATTTTAAATTTGTTTTGCAAGTATCGGAGGAAGCAAATAAAAAAATTCAGATTGCGGACCTCAATCAGGCTAAACAGCACCCGAACGATTTCTATCATGATGCTCAAAGCATTCAAATAAAGGATCCAATCCAACGAAAGAGACATGGTCGTCCAAGAGAAAATTGATTCAACACGACATAATTTTCTCATATATTTATTATTAGCTGGATAGTACTTTACTATACTAATGCACATGAACTCTCTTGTAGAAGAAAACAACCCCTGATTGCTTGACACACATTGACTCTCCCATGAACTTGGATCGCATGGTAAGAATCATTTGGAAATTTATAGCATAGTATCTATAAGTTGAATTAACATATACAATCTACCAGGACGAGAGTATAAGGAATTTCATTGATTTTCACACAATTGATAATTCGGATGAGATAAGTCACCGTAGCTATTCTCGGTATTTGATTTATAATTAGGAAAGAATTGGGGTTTTCAATTGTTGCTGGTATGTGTTATTATTTTATTTTGAATTACATTACCTTACTATAAAATGATATAGGGTCAAATATCTTGTGGTCATGTGAATCTTCTCAATGAACCAAACATTGAAGCTATATATTAGGTGAAATATGCATACAAATTAATCAAAAATCATTTTTTTAGCTTAATTTGGACTTGTGTGATCTTCATATTGATTTTATAATATTTTAGGTATGAACACATCTTTATCTATTCTACCAAAAGAAAAAAAAAACACATCTTTATCTAGGAGATTTGGATCAATTGGGCAAATTTTCTTCTCTTCTAATTCATTATTCTTATTTTGTTCTTTTCTTTACTTCATTTGTTTTATGCATAATCGATAGCACTCATTTCGATTTTAGGTCACTATAGAGTTCTAAAGTAGCTTGATTTTGGCTAATGGACTCAGGGGCCAATACATTGCACAATGGTTTTGTTATTAGTTGCAAAACCAATGTTTCAAAGTGTTTTTCATCTTTTAAATTTAATAGATTTATATAATCAATTATTTCTTTTTTTTTACTTGTAATTAATGATGTGTGGGTTGTGTTGGAATTTTGGAGGGTTTTATAAGGATGGCCTTAAGTCTTATGTGCACAAACATAAAAAAATTATCACTTTGATCACTTATTTTTTTCTTGTAATTTTTTATTGGTAGGATTCCCACTAATTATTTTTTTGTAAAATATATTTTTTTTAAAGTAAAGGAGTGAAAACATGCGGTCCTTAGCTGACCGTTCCTCCGTCACTTGACTGAGGAACGGTCAACTGAGACGCTCCCAAAAAACAAGTCAAGGAGGGGGGCCCACGAGAAGGACCCCATCGGGCAGTGAAATTCACGTAAGCGGGTCGTCGGAGGCGAAGTGTGTTTTACGTTCCGGAGTCAAACCAAGGCGAAGAACAAGAACAAGAACACAGGAGAGAGAGAGAGAGAGAGAGAGAGAGAGAAGTCGCGCACTGTTCTGAGTCAAAGTCTCTCCCTTTTTCTGCAGCATCGGTCGACTCCATCTTCCGAGAAAAAATTGGATACGTCTTATGCTGCAGCGTGTCAAACAAGAAGGCGCTCGGAGGACGATACGTGTTCTCGTGTCAGGCGCCATTTTGAAAAATTTTCGGATGGGAGACTGAGGGTTTTTCTTTCTTCGCGCCTCTCTCACCTCTGCAGATCGTCTCTCTCCCCGTTCTCCTCTCTCTCCTCTCTGCCTCTCTCCCCTCTGCCTCCGCTGGTCGCTTCCATCGCCCCCACGCCGACGCCGACGCCGACGCCGACGCCGACGCCGAAGTCATGCCTCTCTTCCAGCGAAACGCGACGCCGACGGCCCTCCACCTCCGCCTCCGCCTCCGCCGGTTGCCTCCGTCGCCCTCGACTCCGACGCCGACGCAGCCTCCGCCTCCTCCGCTGAACCCTACTCTGACGCCGACGCCCCTCCTCCGGTTGCCTCCGTCGGCGTCGGAGTCCGTCGCCCCCAACTCCTCCGCCTCCGCCTACGCGCCCGACGCCAACGCGTCGAACCACGACGGCGAAAATGGAGGAGAGAGAAACGACGAGCTCGACGGCGACGAAGCAGTAGACGGAGACGAAGAAGCAGAAGCGCGCGCGCTCGGGGTTCTGGACATGGCTCGTCGCGTCGGTCGCGTTCCGGCTCGCCCTCGTCTACCTCCCCAGGAACCTACGCCTGTCCACCCGCCCCGAGGTCGCCACCCCTCTCACCAGCATTCGCCGCCGTAACGCCGCCTCTCTTCGCTCCGTCGATCGATTCCCGATCCCCGCTCCTCGGCCCCCTCCTCCCTTGAAATCTTGGAGGTTCATTTTCTGATACGATTTCTGGTTTTTCTTGTTTGTGCCGCCTGCAGTTGGCAAAGGCTACTGGTTGAAGCAGCAGGCGATGTCTCCCTACGTAGGTTCGGCTCCGTTCGATCCCTGTAGGAAGGAAGCTGCTTGTTTGCTTACTGGTGTGTCGCTATTCCATGCTTTGATCCCTTCCACAGATTCCATGTATCACGAAACCTGTTAACCTAAAGGAATTACTGTACTCACATATATTTCTTTTTGTAAAGGATGCTGATTATCTTCCTAAAGGAAATTCTTCATTGAATTTTGTTAACCTTTGGCAGCCTAGATGGCTCGACTAGATCTCGCATATGCATATTTGGTTTTCCTTTTTCATGTTTGTCGGGACATGATTAAGATTGGTATCATATATTGATTATTACATTCTTCGATTCTGCCAATAGTTCTCTTATTGATCTTTAATTCTATGATAATGACCTAGACAACTGTATGTATTTTGCAACTTTTGAAATTGTCAGATGAAAGGACCTTCTGGTGAACAGATTCAAGATTTTCACGACAAGATCAGTGAGAAATTTGAGTTTGTGGCTCACCATAAGGGTGTTCATCGGTTCTGCTTTACTAACAAGTCTCATTATCATGAAACCATCGACTTTGATGTACACGTTGGCCATTTTACATTCTATGATCAGGATGCAAAGGACGGTAGGACTCTGCCTTTTTTCTGTTTTCTTGTCTCTTGAACTGACAAACTTTACAGAATATACTGCGTCTCTTTTTCATCTGCTGTGAATGTGTCTGCAGACCATTTCAACCCCTTGTTAGAACATATAGGGAAGCTGGAAGAGGCTCTCTACAACATTCAGTTTGAGCAGCATTGGCTGGAGGCTGAGACTGAACGTCAAGCAATTGGTAAGATATTTTATGTCAAGTCCTCTTGCTAATTATCACGGTGGATTCCAACCCTGTTTCACCTCTGATGGAAATAACTTTCCTATTTAATGCTGAGTGGACCACTATAGCTTGCTTTGACTCCTGTTATCTCCTAAATCTCAAAGGTTCTCACAACCTGTTCTTAAAAGACCTTCAGAAGTAGATGTCTCACAAGACAAGTTAAAAGCTATTTCTAGAGCCTTTGACAAGCTCCTTTTATCCATCTGATTGACGTAACTAATCGGTTATATTGTTTATGATCCTGAAAATAGTAAAACCTTCCTAACTTGGCAGCAGCTGAAAAGGCGGACTTAGAAAACAAAGCAGGCAACAAAAAAGATGTGTGCTTGGTGTACTGGGTTTCAAATGGTCATGGGTTTTGCTTACTTGTGTTATCTGCTAGATGTTTTGAAGTGTGTCTGATCGCCACACGAAATGGAATGGGGATGACCTTCCTAATTAAATATTGTGTTCACTAACAGACGATACATAGATATTGGGTTCAATGAATACTCATTCTATGATGATTTGTGATCGCAGTGAACGACGCAATGAGCAGAAGGGCGGTCCATAAGGCTTTCTTCGAGTCAGCAGCACTTATTGGGACGAGTGTTCTCCAAGTTTACCTGCTCTGCCGCCTTTTTGAGAGGAAGCTTGGTTTCTCTTGAGTTTAACATTGATACTGTCAGATGACGCTAAAGTAATTAGAGATTTTTGTTACCAAAGCCAGTCTTTGGTTCTTTCTTTAAATATCCATAGAGACATGTGTAGACAAGGAAACTGTTTACCTTGTGAAAAGGTCATATGATAGATGACCTTGAGGTGAAAAAACAGAATGCGTCAGGCCATGAAGAAAAATTGGGCATTCTACTAGGTTCCATCGTTAAGTTCATGGCAATTACAACTTCTTCCTAACTAGAGTGAAGCTCAAATCAAATTGAAGCAAAGAGAAGGAAAAGATGTGAGGAAGAGAGCTTTGTTTTATTTTGTTGTTTGGTAAGTAGGACAGCCATAGCTCCACAGTTTTGGAATTGCATTTACTGGGATTGGAACCTTGGTCTCATTCTTGAGGTCTTTGGCGGTGATTGTGTAACAGAAGTGGCTTCCGCACCATTAGTAGGGGGATATTAGAGCCATGTCATTCACATCAGTTGCGGAACGTCAATTGATCTTACCAATTTGTGGAATTTTATGGACTACATCAATGATGTATGAATGTGTGGAGTTAATCGACTACATCAATGATCTATGGAAAAAGAGGCCATAGATAAAGCTGGTTCATGATCGCAATCGTCGTTTCACATGCACGAAATTTTGCAAACTCATGTTCTTTGAGGAACGCACGACATCAGAGACATTTTTGTTACTTCCATTGTTGATATAAGACTAACCTTTACTAAAACAAAGAAGAAGGGCAAGATTGTGCCTTTCTCCTTATGAGATCAGGATTACCAATATTCGAAATTGCCATTTGAACAATCCCTACGCAGAAGATTCGTGGAGATGACCTTTCCCATGTCTAAGGGAGTTGACACCTTAATTCCTATAAAAGAGAAATGACAAACGCATATGGCTATGACTCACGCTGTTCCCCCAACCAGAAACATCCGTTAGCGTGATTGATGACAGAGGAAAGGGTCACAAGCTCGTATCTATAATGTCTTCAACAACGATGGATAACAATAAATTAAACCAGATTGAAAGTAGGCGTAGACATTTCAGACAGATCCAATTCACAACTACAGAAAGCAGACAATTAATAAATTAACAATAGAACTAAGCAGAGGAAGAGAGAGAGAGAGAGAGACATAGGCAGAGACAGAGAGAAGCATACTGCTGATAGATTATAGTAAGCATGACGCGTCATTATTTTACTCATCTCCACAAACCCCACATTTACACCACGAGCTATTCCTGCAACAATAACAATGGCTCTAAACTGTTTGTATCTTCTTCAAGTGAACATTCTGGGGCTGCTTTAGCCTAACAACGCACGTCTCTTTTGGAAGCTCCTCGCCAGAGAACCTAGTCAAGATTATGCTGGGCTCTGAATGCAGCAAAACCATTTCTTCTGCGTGCAACAAAGAATTCACGGTAAGAGAGCGAAGCAGCAAAGATTGGGAGAATGAAAACAAAATAAATAAATAAATAAAATCTACAGCAGCTGACTTGTTCACAGACAATTGCGTCCAACACAAATTCAATTCCTGCTCGCACTATAAAGGATAATAGCATCTTTCGGATGGTCATTTTGAATGATTCAAATACTAACGAGCAAGTAGTGCCCAACCTGCTTAGTTTTTATGACACTGTCAAATCAATTTCTTTTACCCTATCTGCAAGTTTGAGAGTTCTATTTTCCATTTCTACATTTTCATCAAGACTAGCATAGCATATAAGAAAGTTTAAATTTAATTATTAGACAGGTTAACTACTAGATAACTGGAACCTTAATAGATTATCGTAGAACAAATGACTGCAATAATTAATGCATCCTACATAAATAAAACAGTTTGTTCCCAGGCTCCTAAGAAACAACTTACTGTTGGAGGTTTGCTCGGATCAACAGAGTGTTTGACTTAAAGGTTGGCCTTTGCCGGAGATTTGGGCTTGCCACCCGTCTTTTTTTCATACCTTGCCTTGTTAAAGATGACAGTAAACCCCTCCGCTGAAGCTGGTTCATTCACATCCCATTCACCAAACTTTGGCAATGGCTGACCCCTTTCCTGTTGGAACAAGAAACAGATTGTTGAATGCACAAAATCTCCACCTCACTTCAGTCTCCACACGAAACATAAATATGGGACTATGGACTAAATAAGGTGCACAATGAAACTTGCCAAGATAACAATTATAAGCAGAACAACTTCCTATTTTCTTAGACCACACGGTGTATATGTTAAAACATCATCTAGAATACAGAGGAGCTCTTTCTTGAATTAGACAAATGAAGAAATAGCTATATTGAATAAGCTGCACAGTGCGACGATAAGAATGTTCACAATCAACGATGAAACCAACAGCACCATAACCTGGATCTGAAAGAAGTTAAGATGCCCTTAAGCAGTAGCAATTCTGATTCCAAGAAAAAACAATATGAGTACCTCTCTCTATAATTAAGAAAAACAATAATGATCATTCGATCGAATAATCTCCAGGGTCCATTCACTGCTTCAACGATTCACATACATGGCAGGTTGCTTTAATCCCTTAGAGAAACTGGATAGCATGCAAGTATAAAGTTTCCTATTTTAGAAAGCTATAATCAGATATGATCCTCAGTCCTATCACATAAATAGGTAGAGGAGTTCGTTTCACCATTCAGGCTTGCCGTGAATGGCGACCCAGATTCAGAATAGACCAGATCATCCTAATTTCTCGGAGGAAAAAAGGTTGAAGCAGTCAAAAAACCATAACTCAAGTGCTTCCTCCGTTCAAAGTAATCACACCACCAGACCCCATTACGCATGATAATCTTCTCCCAAACAGGCTCACCTCAGTCAAAAGAATTTCAAAACCCGGAAAACATGCTAAACTAATCAATCATCTCCCAAAAAATCTGCTTCCTCGCCCAGATTTTTCCTAAGTGAAAATGCTGAAAAAACGAGATTTCGAGGGAGGGGGGAAGAAAATTGAAGATGGGAGGGATCAAAGCATGGAACAGCGACACACCAGTAAGCAAACAAGCAGCTTCCTTCCTACAGGGATCGAACGGAGCCGAACCTACGTAGGGAGACATCGCCTGCTGCTTCAACCAGTAGCCTTTGCCAACTGCAGGCGGCACAAACAAGAAAAACCAGAAATCGTATCAGAAAATGAACCTCCAAGATTTCAAGGGAGGAGGGGGCAGGGGAGCGGGGATCGGGAATCGATCGACGGAGCGAAGAGAGGCGGCGTTACGGCGGCGAATGCTGGTGAGAGGGGTGGCGACCTCGGGGCGGGTGGACAGGCGGAGGTTCCTGGGGAGGTAGACGAGGGCGAGCCGGAACGCGACCGACGCGACGAGCCATGTCTAGAACCCCGAGCGCGCGCGCTTCTGCTTCTTCGTCTCCGTCTACTGCTTCGTCGCCGTCGAGCTCGTCGTTTCTCTCTCCTCCATTTTCGCCGTCGTGGTTCGACGCGTTGGCGTCGGGCGCGTAGGCGGAGGCGGAGGAGTTGGGGGCGACGGACTCCGACGCCGACGGAGGCAACCGGCGGAGGGGCGTCGGCGTCAGAGTAGGGTTCAGGGGAGGAGGCGGAGGCTGCGTCGGCGTCGGAGTCGAGGGCGACGGAGGCAACCGGCGGAGGCGGAGGCGGAGGTGGAGGGCCGTCGGCGTCGCGTTTCGCTGGAAGAGAGGCATGACTTCGGCGTCGGCGTCGGCGTCGGCGTCGGCGTGGGGGGCGATGGAAGCGATCAGCGGAGGCAGAGGGGAGAGAGGCAGAGAGGAGAGAGAGGAGAACGGGGAGAGAGACGATCTGCAGAGGTGAGAGAGGCGCGAAGAAAGAAAAACCCTCGGGGCCTGTTTGGCAACTTGTCCTACGGTGCCAGATTCTGATTTTTTGTTCCCAGAATTAGTTTGAGATGAGAATCGCGTTTGATAAATTTTTTGTTCCCGGAAACAATTTTGGACAAGATTTGAGAATCAAAAAAAATTTGATTCTCGTCCGAGAATCAGAAAAAAGAATCAAAACGGTAAAACCTTGTTCTTCTCTTTCAACATCTCGGTTGCCACTCGCCATCATCCGCCGCCGTCCGGCCCTTGGCCCGCTGCGCCGGTCCGCCGGTCCGCCGCCGGTCGCCAGATCCGCCGCCGGCCGCCCGGTCCGGCGAGATCGCCGGAGGCTCGCCGAGCCGGGCGAGGTCCCGCGAGCTCGCCGGAGGCAAGCCCGGCCACCGGCGAGGCTCGGCCTCGCCCGGATCCGGGCGAGGCCCAACCTCGCCGGTGGCCGGCGAGTCTCGCCGCAGCGGGCGAGGCTCGGCCTCGCCCGGATCAGCGAGGTCGAGTCTCGCCGGCGGCCGGGCGAGGCTCGGCCTCGCCGGATCCCGGGCGAGGTCGAGCCTCGCGGCCATCGGCGAGGCTCGCCGGCCCCGGCGAGGCTCGGCCGACGAAGGCCGACCTCGCGAGGGCCGGGCGGCGCTCCGGTGAGCGTCGCCGGCCCTCATCTGGCCCTTGGTCGCCGTCCGGCGACCGCCAAATGAAGAAGAAGAAGAATAGGAAAAAGGGGAAAAAAAGAAAAAGAAAAAGAAAAAAAGGAAAAAAAAAAGAAAAAAGTAAAAAAGTAAAGAAATTATTTAAAATTTATTTAAAAATCAAAATAAATTATTTAAAATTTATTTAAAAATCAAAAGAAATTAATTTGGAACAGAATCAATTAATACGGTACCAAACACAATTCTATTCCTAGAATAAAAAATTTTGAACGATTACCAAACACGTGTTTTTACTCAGAATCGATTTAACGTAATAAAAAAGAATCGGTTCGATCGGGACCGGAGCAGTAACAGCAATTGTTACCAAACGCGCCCTCAGTCTCCCATCCGAAAATTTTTCAAAAGGCGCCTGACACGAGGACACGTGTCGTCCTCCGAGCGCCTTCTTGTTTGACACGCTGCAGCATAAGACGTACCCAATATTTTCTCCCACCTTCCTCCCAAAGCCCCAAAACATACGTCACGCGATTAAATCACTTTCTCCCTCTCTGTCTCTGTCTCTTTTCTCTTTCTCCTCTTTTTTCTTGATAGGCTTGTATTTTCTCGTTCTCGACCCCTCCCTCACTCTTTCCCCGCTCCTTCTTCCGCTTTTATCTTCTCTTTTCCCACTACCCGAGCCAGATATTGCTTGTGCTTTGGCTCTCTTTATGTACTCCCTCTTGGGTTTCCGAGGCTAGCTGCGAAATCTCTCACTTCACTACACCACCATTTTTTAGCCTTTTGCCATATCGAAAGGAACCGAAAGATACCCAACCACGGGTAGTTGTTGAGAGTTCGAACCTTCTTATTGCTAAAGTGTTTGAAGTGGGAGGTCTTGGGCTAGCCTTCCCTCGAGGTTTACATTTAAATAGCGGCTTGAAGCTAGATCAACGGTGCCACCCGGTATTGGAGAGTCGTGTGATGCTTGAAGGTGATTTCCGACGGTTCCTCGGTTAAAAAAAAAAAAGAAGAAGAGAGAACCGAAAGATGGGCTGGTGCGCGCATAGCGGCAACCACCGTTTGCTCATCCCTCTCTTGTTATTCTTCTTCTACCTCTTCTCCTTCTACCCTTTGGCCTTCTCTAAGCTGTCGTCACCTCAATTCGAAGTCATGAGCAATCTCTCCCGGATAATCCCGAGTTCTGACTTGTCGTGGAACAGCACCGAAGACCCATGTGGATGGGAAGGGGTCACATGCAGTCGGAATAACTCTTCCGTGATCGAGCTCTCTCTCTCTGGGCTCTCTCTCGCTTCCCCCGATATTTTGCCTGTGATTTGCCAGATTGGTTCTTTGCAGGCTCTTGACCTGTCCGACAACAATCTGGGCTCACTCCCTGCTGAGTTCATCACTTCTTGTGGCAAAATCGGTGGGCTCAGGCGGTTAAACTTCAGTAGGAATGCGCCGGTAGGTCCTTTGTCTTCTTTTACTAGTTTTGTTGGGTTGGAGGTCTTGGACTTGTCTTATAATAAAATGAATGGAAGCATTGGCTCAGAATTAGACGGGTTAGTCAAGTTGAGGAGTTTGAATCTTAGTATGAATATGTTCAATGGGTCGGTTCCAGTTAACCTGTCCAAGGTTCTGGAGGAGCTCCAGCTTTCGGTGAATGGATTCGAAGTTGAAATCCCTGAGGGAGTCGCAGATTATCGGAATTTGGTCCTGCTTGATCTTAGCGTGAACTGGCTTTCAGGCAAAATCCCGGATGGTCTAGCTAATATCAAAACACTTTCCCGTTTCTCTGCAAACCAAAATTACTTCGACGGCCCAATTCCCATTGGGTTAACAAGGTTTCTCAAAATTTTGGATCTTAGCTACAATAATCTGAGTGGGTCTATTCCGCCCCACCTTCTGTCGCAGCCAAATTTGCAGTATGTGGATTTGTCTTACAATCTGTTGGAGGGGCTGATACCTAAAAATATATCGCCTAACATGTTCAGGTTGAGACTGGGTAGCAATTTACTTAGCGGTACGATCCATTCTGATTCATTGGGAAGCCTCGAGAAATTGACTTACTTGGGACTGGAAAATAATAGCTTGACAGGAGCAGTCCCTCCTGGACTGGGCAAATGTCGGAGTTTGGCCCTGTTGAATTTGGCGCAGAATAAACTGATTGGTCCCTTACCACCAGAGCTGGGAAATCTCAGCAGTATTCAAGTCATGAAGCTCCAGTTAAACAAGATTGATGGGGTCATCCCAGGCCAAATTACGCAGTTAGGGAGTTTAGCACAGCTGAATATCAGCTGGAACCTGCTGACTGGTACCATTCCATCTTCTCTTCCGGACTTGCGGAACCTCACTACCTTGAATTTGCAGCACAACAATCTGAATGGCTCAATACCCACTCGCATTGGGAGCTTACCAGTTTTATTAGAACTCCAGCTGGGGAAAAATCAACTTAGTGGAAATATCCCGACCATGCCACAGAGTTTGCAGATTGTTTTGAACCTTAGTAGTAATCTTTTCAATGGGACTATCCCGACTACTTTTACCCAGCTAAAAAACCTAGAGATTTTGGATCTCTCAAACAACCAGTTTTCAGGTCCGGTTCCCTCGTCATTTACTCAGATGGCGGCCCTGACACAGTTGATACTTTCCAATAATTTTCTGTCGGGTACTCTTCCAAAGTTTAGGGACATGGTCAAAGTGGAAGCTGGTGGAAACAAGGACCTGATTAATGGGACAACAGTCACAACACCGAGCCCTACTGTCATACGGGAAAGAAACTCTGTTGCTGTTGCTGTGTCAGTCTGTACTGCACTGGTCTCTACTGTTTTTTCCGCGTTTGTCGTTGCAGTGATCCTTATGTCAGTATCGAAACGCTTTTACCGAGTCAACGACGAGCACTTGCAATGAGGCGAGAACCTTCCTCTTCCTCAAGTCATCGACGGCATGAAATAATTAGATGTTGGAAGATGATTTCGTGATAAAAATTTATGTTTAAATATTTTCGTAGATGATAAAGATAATTTTCATTTATTCATCTTATGAGCAATCATTTAAAAAAAATAATTTTCAAATTATTCATTTTTCCTAAAATAAATGGAGTCAAAATTATCATAAACACATATGTCAATAGGGTGGGTTTGAATGGTCCTTGAGCATTGGCCTCTGAATCTTTGGCCCTGGGTTCTTGCCCATTTTCAATGACCACCGCCATTTAGCAACCTAAAACCTTGCTAATCCATCTTGAGAAAAATAATTACTAAAACCTCTATATTTTTTTTGGTCAATACTAACACATCTATTTTAGCAGGTGTGGAAAAGGGTTATTTCAATCGTGGACAAAATTTTTTTGTAACACATATAATTTCATGGAAAATCATGCCTTGCCAAGGAGAGACAAATAGGAAATACCAACATAGATGATATCCTCAAATCAAGAAGGCATACAAATAGGTTTTTGTCGATCGTTATCGATGTTGTGCGATGATAAAAGATGGTTATTGTAGCCCATTAAGATGTGAAATATTTTTATTGGATTCATTCATGTCCTTTCAAAAAGTATCCATTGCTGCTAATCACAAGAGGTTTCAAATTATCGCTGTAGAACAATTCAAATTTCTCAAGAAGACTTCACTTTCTTTGCATATGTGACTTTCTTACAAGTCTTGAGAAAGTGAATGATTAATCCCATTTAATCTAGCTACAGAAGATATATTATATACAAGTTCTATTCCACACATCCTTTCCAATTGCCAAATGCAAAGGAATCGCACAAAGAATTTGGACTCCATTTATTTTGTAGAAAATTTGATGCTTCTGAAAAATATCGAAGAAGTCATCTTTCATGATATTAGTAATAATTTCTTGGGCCAATGCCATTTCCAATTGGCTCTAGACATCCTCTATTGCATTGATTTAACTACATTATCCCATACTAATCTCACTCTTAATTTATATTATTTCTTTCAATTTTTTCTTTGTTTTCTTTTGTTTCAATTTTGCTATAGATGAAATTACCCATGCTCCTCTCAAACAATATATGTTAAGATTAAACGTGGGGCACACTCTTCATTCAACATTATTTCTTGCCTTTCTTTTTTCCTTTTTGTTCTCCGCTCGAAACAAAATTGGTCTTCCCATCTTCCCAAAAAAAAAAAAAAAAAATTATCTGGCAGGTAGCTAAAGAATTATTGTGTTAATGAGTTAACATTTCTCCTTTTTTTTTGTACTAAACACTATTATTCAAAATATAACCTAAGCATAAATAGGAGCGAGAAGAACCATCTATTAGTATTTGTACGTATCTCATCTAATTATAACATTAATATGCGTCATTACGTTGTTGTCCGTGTATTTCAATTGCTCAACTTTCATTTTATTCGGTGGTGAATGTGGTAGTCCAATAACCATTATCTTTCATGACATCGATGAATGCCCCCTTAACATTATTACATAGAATGCTTTGTAATAGCATTATAAGAAACCCCATTCAAACCGTTAGCAAACACATATCTTTTGTCAATTATAAATGCATCATAATTTTCATAGAACTATCAACGAAAAGGAAAATCCTCAAAATACAATGTACTGCAACAATACACAACTTAATAAAAGATATTTTTGTCTATTCATTAGCTTGGCTCCCCTAAAAAAGGCTACTCTCTTGAAAAAATATTTTACCTAAATCAAACAATAAAAGTTTTCAATTATATAAATAAGAGAGTAATTATTTACTTAAAGTAAACATATATTAAGGAATAATTTTGAATGTCATAATGTGAGAAGCTCCAACTTTAGAATTCGTCTTTCAAATTGAATTATTGCATTCTTGAGTCCTCTATGCTTACTATATTTCGCCACCATGAATTTAAATAATCTTTGAATGTGAGCTTGATCTGAGATATTTTCCTTTCGGTTACATGTCCAATTGTTTTGATCACGAACCTTACATTTCTTCCCCTTTTGAACAATTTCAAATGCAGAAGAATAGCGTTGTGTAGAAGTTGTTTCCACTTTAGTTTTGAAGTGGAAGGATGACCTTTTTGAGATGTAGGTAATGGCTCATATGAGAAAGGATCACTTGCTCATAAAAATAGCTCAATTTGCTTTGAACAATTTTATTTTTGGAAAGTGACCATTCTTGATACCTCCTTTCCAACTCATGGAGTAGTTGGCGGAAATGAATCTTCTTCATTATTTTGCATGATATCACATTCCAAAAAGGATCTTATATCAAGCTTCCATTGTTGATTAATTATATCTAGAGGTAAACCATCATAAAACTTAAAATTTATTTTATGCGCACATCATGGATTGCAAAAATGCCCAGTCTAAACAAGTAGCTCAACTCTACTTTTAGCAATCTCATATTGCTTGGATAGCTTACCTAATGTAAATACTGACACGGAGTAACTAAGTTCCTGAAAAGAGGAATGTTAAGATGATGAGAACCTTTTACCTTTTCACTTGACAATTTGGTTTTGATTTCTTGAAACCGATTCTCAACTACAAGTCATATTTGAAACTTGTAGATATTCTTTCAAAGTCAAACGTGCCCCTTCATTTCTTGAAATGACACGGTTCCCAAAATGCATGTGCAAGTCTGTTTAGGCAAGCACAAAAAACTTTAAAAGGAAATCATGTTGTTTCGATGTAATTACGAACCAATGGCTTTTCCTTACAATGAACTTGAAATTGTCGAATATTTGCACCGCATTCCACTTCACTATTAGAGTTCATAACTTTGGACTTATCTGACATAAAAGAATGCCAATTTATTCCTTCTTCAAATTGAGATTTACTGTTAACCACAAATGTTTTTCTCAATGTGCCAAATGCACAACAAGTTCATGCTTTTAGGAAAAAATGAATCGAATTGCATTCATCACCGCCAACTCTCTATTAGTGACGATAGCTTTAAGTTGACAATCAACACCTTATATGTTGCTAAGCATCCTCAAAGCCCAAACATAATCTTCTTCTTCTTCCCTTCTTAACAAATGCAAAGCATGAGCAGAAAGAAGTATAAAGCTAGAAACTCCAATAATATCTAACAAAGGTATTTTGTATCTATTGGTCTTATAAGTACAATCCATTATAAAAACACTTAAGAAGCTCTTACTTAATGCCAAGAGATAGGATGAGAGAAAAATAAATATGTCAAATGACACTCGGCGTCATGTTTAAAATTCTAATTGAATCCAACTACACCAAGTTCCTCCAATAAAGCTTGGACCATAGTGCGACTATTCGAATATTCACAACATAATTTCACTTTTATGTTGTAAACGTTTTTAGCAATAGCTTGAACTAAGGGATTACTTTGTCTCAAGGAAGAAAGAATTTGTTGGGAAGTATATTGGCCTTAGACATCTCTTTCACAAGTGAACTTAAATTTCAACGACAAGTAGGATGTCTGAACATATCACTTAGAGGACATGTTCGTGTGATGCATTTAATATTTTGAGTGACCGTGATCCATTCTTCTTTGTGTAGCAAGGAACTTCATAAGGATAGTCAACTAAACAAGATCCAGTCTTTCTTCTCTAATTTGTAATAGAGATATCATATCAATTGCGATAATTACATCCCATATCACAACCAAGAATAATGTATTTGTCTCTCTTTGACCTTTTCATAAAGACTACAAAACCTTGAGTAGGAAGATGCCTCCACGCTCTACTCAAAAGATCCTTTGTTGTTAGAAAATTTCTTGGTAAATGAACCTGTTGCCATGATTGATTATTGCTCTCCATTCGGAGTTTCATCTTCATTAGATACATTCAAGTAATTGAGGTCCTCTTCAATATTGTCTTCCATAGTTATAGCACTACAAAAAATACAATTCAATGAAAGATAAGTAAATTGTATATAATGCATACATCTATCACAATATTCAATCATTGAGTAAATTCTCGTAAATTTGTATTAAAAATAGAAATTGAAAAATTCACGATCATGATGATAGTCTATGGAAATAAAATAAATATTTTACACATAAAACTAACTTACTTTGATATATGATTGGTGCTTGTTCAAATTGCAACAATGGGGAATATGTTAAGAAGAAAACAAACGTCATGGAAGAGTTGACATTTAATGGGTGCGGGAAAAACGGTTGGGGTGCAAAAAGGGTGTTTAAAAGGGACACGGGTGATTTTGTTTTTTAGTAAAGAAAAATAAAAAAGAAAAAGAAGAAAAAATGTAGGAAATAATCTTAAATCAAGAGTTGAACTGGCAAGAAATAATGTAGTAAAATCAATACCATGATGGGTGTCGGGATGTGGAAATAGCACGAATCATTTCTTATATTCGCTTGGAAATGAGTTAGAAATTCTTTTTATTTATTCGGTATGAAAAATGGTTTTTTACTGATGGATTGATTCTCATGCTTACGCTTATGGTGGACCAGAAATCTAGTTTGGGCCCAAAAATTTGCTCACTTTTTGTGGTCCAACTCACAATTTCTTATTTCCTTTTTTTCTTTTTGTCCTCTTTTCTTCCCCTCCTTCTTCCATTCCTTTTACGTTCGGCACAGTGAAGCCTAGCGCCTCAAATCCAAACACAACCCAACCGCAACGGTAGATTGGATGGTTGTTTATGACATCGGTAACAAGTCACTAACTTTCAATCTAGACTTAAATTTAACTCTATTAATCTTTCGTCTAAATACCATTATCAATTATTTGATGTGGTATTTCTACATTGGAAATAAATTCACATCAGTAAGACGACGTGAAAAATCATATTCAAAATGAAACCGTTCTTTGATAAAAATTTCATGAAAAGAATGATTATTAGCAAACATTACTAACAAGGATAAATTTGAGATTAAACCTAAGGTTCAAGTTGAAACTAAAGCCTAAAGTTGATGGGTTTTTTAGTGAATTAGGCCATCATTCATGTCATCAATGCGTGTGGTATTATCAAGTTGTCAGAGTTTGGAAGGATGAAGCCAAAGGCGAGCAATTTTCCCAAAACTTTAAATCCAATCTCGATTCTGCCTCCAGTTTTTTTATCTAAAAAAAAAAATCCAAATTTTAGATTCAGTCTTAATTTTTCCTTGAATATTTTCTTTTTTCAAAAAAAATCCTGACTATAGGTCTAGTCCCATATTTGCTCTGTACATTTTAATATATTATATATATATATATATATATATATATATATATCAATTTTAGCTCTAATCCCAAATCTACTTTGAATTTTTTTTAGTTTAAAGAAACCATCAACTTTCAATCTAATCTTGAATCTATCTCCGCTAAACCTCCATCCAAAAATCACTATTAATTGTTTAATATGATATATCCATGTTGCTAAAAAATCGACATTAATAAGGTGATGTGGCAAAATCGTTCTTTGACTAAAATGATTAAAAAAATTAGGGACGACTAGCGACGATATTTGGACAAAGGCCTAACAAGGATAAATCTGAAACCAGACTTAAAAGTTCAGGATGGATTCGAAGCTCAACCCAAAGTTAAACCCAAAGTTAAGGGATAGGTCATCAGCGCGGGCGGCATCATAAAGTGGTCAGAGCTTGGAAGGACGAACGCCTGCCTTTTCTTCCACGGTAAACAAAAGGAAGAGGAGAAGAGAAAGGTGGTGGGAAATAGAGGGGGGCAAAAAAGTCAAGGAGGGGGGGCCCACGAGAAGGACCCCATCTGGCAGTTATCACCGAAGACTCGCCAAAATTCACGAAAGCGGGTCGTCGGAGGCGAAGTGTGTCTTACGTTCCGGAGTCAAACCAAGGCGAAGAACAAGAACAAGAACACAAGAGAGAGAGAAGTTGCGCACTGTTCTGAGTCAAAGTCTCTCCCTTTTTCTGCAGCATCGGTCAACTCCACCTTCCTCCCAAGCCCAGAACACACGCCATTAAATCACTTTTCCCCTCTCTGTCTCTCTCTTCCTTTTCTCTTGCTCCTCTTTTTTCTTGATGGGCTTGTATTTTCTCGTCCTCGACCCCTCCCTCACTCTTTCCCCGCTCCTTCTTCCGCTTTTATCTTCTCTTTTTCCCACTACCCGAGCCAGATATTGCTTGTGCTTTGGCTCTCTTTATATACTCCCTCTTGGGTTTCCGAGGCTAGCTGCGAAATCTCTCGCTTCACTACACCACCATTTTTTAGCCTTTTGCCGTATCGAAAGGAACCGAAAGATGGGCGGGTGCGCGCATAGCCGCAACCACCGTTTGCTCATCCCTCTCTTGTTATTCTTCTTGTTCCTCTTCTCCTTCTACCCTTTGGCCTTCTCTAAGTTGTCGTCACCTCAATTCGAAGTCATGAGCAATCTCTCCCAGATAATACCGAGTTCTGAGTCATCGTGGAAGAGCACCGACGACCCGTGTGGATGGAAAGGGGTCACATGCAGTCGGGATAACTCTTCCGTGATCGAGCTCTCTCTCTCTGGGTACTCTCTCGCTTCCCCCGATATTTTGCCTGTGATTTGCCAGATTGGTTCTTTACAGGTTCTTGACCTGTCCGACAACCATTTGGGCTCACTCCCTGCTGAGTTCATCACTTCTTGTGGAAAAATTGGTGGGCTCAGGCGGTTGAACTTCAGCAGGAATGCGCTGGTAGGTCCTTTGCCTTCTTTTACTGGTTTTGTTGGGTTGGAGGTCTTGGACTTGTCTTATAATAAAATGAGTGGAAGCATTGGCTCAAAATTAGATGGGTTAGTCAAGTTGAGAGTTTGAATCTTAGTATGAATATGTTCCATGGGTCGGTTCCAGTTAACCTGTCCAAGGTTCTGGAGGAGCTCCAGCTTTCGGTGAATGGATTCGAAGGTGAAATCCCTGAGGGAATTTGGTCGCAGATTATCGTGAATTTGGCCCTGCTTGATCTTAGCGTGAACTGGTTCTTTCAGGCAAAATCCCGGATAGTCTAGCTAATATTACAACACTTTCCCGTTTCTCTGCGAACCAAAATAACTTCAGCGGCCCAATTCCCAGCGGGTTAACAGGGTTTCTCAAAATTTTGGATCTTAGCTACAATAATCTGCATGGGTCTATTCCGCCCGACCTTCTGTCGCCGCCAAATTTGCAGCGTGTGGATTTGTCTTACAATCAGTTGGTGGGGCTGATACCTAAAAATATAACGCCTAACATGTTCAGGTTGAGACTGGGTAGCAATTTACTTAGTGGTACGATCCCTTCTGATTCGTTGGGAAGCCTTGAGAAATTGACATACTTGGAACTGGAAAATAATAGCTTGACAGGAGCAGTCCCTCCGGAACTGGGCAAATGTCGGAGTTTGGCCCTGTTGAATTTGGCGCATAATAATCTCACTGATCCCTTGCCACCAGAGTTGGGAAATCTCAGCAGTATTCAAGTCATGAAGCTCCAGTTCAACAAGATTGATGGGGTCATCCCAGGCCAAATTACGCAGTTAGGGAGTTTAGCACAGTTGAATATCAGCTGGAATCTGCTGAGTGGTGCCATTCCATCTTCCCTTCCAAACTTGCGGAACCTTACTACCTTGAATTTGCAGCACAACAATTTGAGTGGCTCAATACCCACTGGCATAGGGAGCTTACGAGGTTTATTGGAACTCCAGCTTGGGAAAAATCAACTTAGTGGGGATATCCCAACCATGCCAGAGAGTTTGCAGATTGTTTTGAACCTCAGTAGTAATCTTTTCATTGGGCATATCCCAAATACTTTTTCTCAGCTAACCAACCTAGAGATCTTGGATCTCTCAAACAACCGGTTTTCAGGTCCGGTTTCCTCATCATTTCTTCAGATGGCGGCCCTGACACAGTTGATACTTTCCAATAATCTTCTGTCAGGTATTCTTCCAAAGTTTAGGGACATTGTCAAAGTGGAAGTTGGTGGAAACAAGGACCTCATTAATGGGACACCACCGAGCCCTCCTCCTGGAATACCTAAAAAAAACTCTGTTGCTGTGCCAGTCCTTACTGCCCTGGGCTCTGCTGTTTTTGCCGTGTTTGTCGTTGCAGTGGTTGTGATATCAGTATCAAAACGCTTTTACCGTGTCAACGACGAGCACTTGCAATTAGGCGAGAACCTTCCTCTTCCTCAAGTCATCGACAGCAGCTTGTTGACTTCCAGTGGCATCCACAGATCAGGTATAGACTTCACCAAAGCCATGGAAGAAGTTTCTGATCCAAAAAATCATTTTGAAGACCAGGTTTTCAACCTATTATAAAGCAACCATGCCATCTGGAACAAGCTACTATATCAAGAAGCTTAACTGGAGCGATAAGATATTCCAATTGGGTAGCCATGACAAGTTTGGACAAGAGCTAGAAGTCCTGGCAAAGTTAAACAACTCCAATGTCATGACCCCACTAGCCTATGTCTTGACTATTGATAGTGGGTATCTCTTTTATGAGTATGCACAAAAGGGAACCCTCTTTGATGTTTTGCATGACAGCTCTAACGAATTGGATTGGGCAAGCCGTTACAGTATTGCAGTTGGAGTGGCTCAGGGTCTTGTGTTTCTGCATGATTGTTCCTCTGGTCCAATTCTCCTGCTCGACCTTTCGAGTAAGAGCATTCTGCTCAAGTCCTTGAAGGAACCTCAGGTGGGAGATATCGAGCTCTGTAAGGTAATTGATCCATCAAAGAGCACAGGCAGTCTCTCTACTGTTGCAGGATCTGTTGGCTACATACCTCCAGGTGATTTACTTTGAATTTTACATATTCTGTTAACATTACTTTTGACAATCAGCAATTTGTTAAACCTTCTCATGGTGACTGCGTTTTCTTGATAAAGTTACACATTATTAAGAATTATCGAAAGAAAATAGTCAGCGTATTTTTTCTCTACTGTGCTTGATTTAGTTCATCTAGCTTTTCTTATCAACGGTTTATGCATTGTCAATCTGGTTGATGCCATGCCATGGCTGCCTTTTGGCCTCAAAACTAACCATTAGTTGTCCTCATCCCATGGCTCGCAGAGTATGCTTACACGATGAGGATAACGATGGCTGGAAATGTGTATAGCTTCGGGGTTGTGCTGCTGGAACTGCTCACTGGGAAGCGAGCGTGTAGCCAGGGAAACGAGTTAACGAAGTGGGTGTCAACTAACACTTCAAAGCAAGATAAGTGGGACCACATCCTCGATTTTAGTGTGAGTAGAACATCCCTCACCGTGAGGAGCCAAATGCTTGCAGTTCTGAGAGTTGCTCTGGCATGCGTCAGTATAAATCCGATTCAAGGCCAAAAATGAAGAGTGTACTCCGCATGCTTCTCAATGCTAGGTAAATCCTTGTCTAGCTAATGCACTACTGCATATGTAAAAGAGGTGACTGAAAGAAGCATGGTCCTTTTGTTTTTTTTTAATGGGTTCTGTTTTGTGTAATATGGTTTGTAATAGAGAAGATTAGATGGAGGTACGATTTCTCTTGCAGCTACATACGTGTTTTAAAGTAAACCCTTCATGTCATGTAAAAAGTTTTAAGGTGTTCTCATGGAAAACAGGCAAAATTTTGGGGTTGAAATTGATAATATTTCGAGCTTATTCAAGTCATAATAGCCTTCTTCAGCTTTCTCCATTTTATGGGAGAGTTTCTTAAAGAACTGTTTCGGTTCTGTTTATCTCAGCATCACATAGCATCAAGGCTGATTCCATGGAAAATCACTAAGATTGTAGGTGTGCATCGGAGGCTTAGGGTGCATCAATTAGTTGTTGAGACAATAGCCTGACTGGAGAGAGGAATTTCATTGTTGATTTCCTAGGCGACTAACCTCTTTATGAACTAGTTTCTGTTGGATAGTTCTGCTTGCAATCTTCAACATTACATTCTAGACTCATGAGGTACACTGAGGTAGGGATGTTTTGACTCCTCCCTGGTGAAATAAAACCGTCTTCAGTTGTAGCAACAGACAATAGCCTGACATTGGGTAACGGTCAAAAGTAAATCCGCCCTTGAAATTTTCACAAACTCACTAGAATGAATGCAAAAGTTGGTTGTTACGAGCTCTCTCCGAGTCTGTTTGTTTCCCTAACTTGGGTTCTTCAGTCGGACAATGCTTTCGTTGGTAAACCTATTCCTGGAAAACGATTTACAAAATTCTGTTTCTACTGTCTGTTTGGCATGTATAGATGAGAAAATCATAAAGCTTTTGAAAGAAATAATTTACCGATGGAGTAGAGGCGGACTGACGGCAGCCCAGATTCGGCTGCGCAGGATCCTTGCGTCTGGCCATTGGGTCCCGAGTCCAGTCTCTTATGTCTTGAGTCAGCTCGCCGGGGGCTCAGATTGAGCCATCAGAATCCCAGGGCCCCCAAGAACCTGAGTCTGGCCTTTCGATGATTCAATGTGTGTTTGACTGCGTGGGTCCATGGTTCTGCTCTGGCTGGTGGCAACAGTATATGTAGAACAGATTTTCCGTCGACCTTACAAAACCCATGGTATGATTCTTTTGGATATGGTCCATGTAGTCGCACTTTCTGGCACAATTCACCTTTGTTTCAAATCATCATAGCCACTAGCCCAGCCTTGAACATCCCCTTTGCCATGGCATTGCACTTAAAAAGGCCCGAATTCATTTTTCCAACATTGCAAGGGTTTCTGATGAAGGATTTCTCAAGTAATGTGTAATGACCATACCACGAGGAGGTACAACATTCCACTTGCGAAAAAGAGGTTCTCGCAATTCCTGTCTTATGCCTATCCCTGTCGTATCAGAAGTTCTGCCTTATTATAAACTTCGGTAGATAACTATTTTATGTTTTCTAGAAACATATTTCCGCACGGTTGCCATATACATATGCTTAATGAGGTCAAGAAAGGTCAATTTTCTTCTTCTTTCACATGGCAATATATGCATCATCTTAGAATTCAGACGCAGGTTTCACATCCCATTATGTTACCTTAGCCAGTCTGCTACGTAAACCTAAAAAAACAGGTTCATCCTGCAGCATCCCAGCATGATCATGCAAATGAGAAACTAATAGCCAAAATCCATTCATTGAGACAGCATTTGAAGAAGCGTGACTTGATTAAAAGCTTGTTCAATACATCCACATGATACAATTCGATAGGCCGTTGCTCCAGTGGAATCTACTTTGGAATACGGAGTTCAATCGAGCAAATTAGCTCACTTTCTGCTGGAACTGATTCAGTTGATGCCAAAATTTGATAAATCAAAGGAGGACAAAACTAGTTTCCAGGGCAATCAACATTCTCTTGAGAAAAATGGATGAGACAACATAAAGCCTTGTTTTTCAAATTATGTTTAATCAAAATGTAAGATCCTTTGGGTCCTCGATAATCTTGGCCAGAGTTTGCAAGAACTGAGCCAAATCAGCACCGTATATTACCCGATGATCTGCCGTGATGTTTACCTGATGTCATTTATTTTAGCTCAGTGTTAGAAATACTGATGAAGCTAAAAGAACTCAAACATAAACACCCAATCATAAAAATAATGAGCAGATGTCTTTCTTACCTGCATCTGATTCTTCATGCCAATCCGACCATCTTTGTGGCCACAACTGTGGGCTGGGATCCACCAACAGCCATGATTGCTCCCTGCATAAAGGCACGTGTCAAATTTTTACACCATTCGTTGCATTTTCGAGAAGCCGGAGGAATTTTTGGTACAGTACTTACAGTTCCAGGGGGTAGAATGGCATCAAACCGATCAACACCAAACATTCCAAGGTTAGATAGAGTAAAGGTACCTGTTAACAAAACCAACGATGATAAGAAACAAATCACAAAGATATCACAAAGATGCTATTAACACTCAGCAAGCCATTGACCATGAATAACTGTGGAGGGCCTGGCATGAAAGAGGGTGCAAAGAAGTTAAAAATTTCTTTGTGAAGTAAGGAAACTCTGCCCACTCAATTTGCACAAGCATACTGCAGTCCGGCAGTGAAACAGTTCTGCTGCCACTGTGGAGACTAAAAAATCAACCGGAGGGAAACAAGTGACATCACAACTCAAGCTGGGGTCAGGCATACCCTGCTTTTGAGACTGAGTGCAAAACATTGAAAAGAGGAAACCTTGGAATTTAGAATGCTCCAAGCCGGAGCTAGCCAATAGACAGGAAGGACCTTCTGGGAACTCAGAACAGGTACAGATCACTAACGATAAGCTGATTCCACATTTTCTCAGCTGCTATGGAAATCAAGAGATAAAATTAAAGAGCCGTAGTCTCAGAAAAACTGCCATGAAGCAAACAGATATCTGAATCTGTTCAATTTGTTCTTGCCTCTTTCTCATTGTATCATCAACTAGGGCCAAAGCAAATGCTTAAGCAGATGAAAACAACTTATAACCAAGTACGCAAAGGCAAGCAAAAGAGAATTCTCACCATTTGCTCTTACCTCTTTCTCATTGTATCATCAACTAGGGCCAAAGCAAATGCTTAAGCAGATGAAAACAACTTATAACCAACTACGCAAAGGCAAGCAAAAGAGAATTCTCACCATTTGCTCTTACCTCTTTCTCATTGTACTCTTCTACTAGGGCAAAGCAAGTGCATAAGCACAAGAGAACAACTTATAACCAAGAACGCAAAGGCAAGCAAAAGAGAATCCTCACTACCCTAATTGTGCCATTAGCCCATTGCAATAATCATCTATCTCTCTATGGAATGAACCCCTCAATGTGAAACAGATAGTGAGATGCCATGATACTCTTTTTTGTGGTGGGGGTATGGATATCTTCTTATTGTGCAAACGAAACAATTATTCACCACGAAATTCATCTAACAACATCAATCATATCCTAATCTCCAGAAGTATAGAAGAAATTAATTCTTTCATCACAACCATGTCTTTAATTTTATGGTAAAAGTGGCCAAAGCTCAGGAGTGTATGAAAAAAAAAATTGAATACTTTGCATCATTCTACAGTTTAAGCTTCCAGGCTTATATAAGTTGATTGTCATCCAGAGGCATAATTCATCAATGCTCTTTCTGGGCATAGGACTAATCTTTAGGTTTGTCTTTAGTTTAGAATATCAAGCACACCATTAAACTGTCTAGCTCTATTATCATGGTAAAGAAAAACTAAGATCTGTTTGAGCTGTCGGCAGAATTTTAGATTTTGAAACTTACTTTAGTCCAAGAGTAAAAGAAACTCTCAAATCCCCAACCATCTATTTGACTGCACCCAAGCATGAAACGGAAGAATTGTCGCACATGGGCCATTTAGTTATGGCCACTATCTGAATAACTAAGCTCGTTACTTGAAGTTCTTTGACTTCAACAACACTTCCATTTCCGTACATTTTATCTCAAATCAAAGAAACACAATCATTCTTAAAGTTTGAAAATCCAACTGGATTAATAAGCGCTACAATTACAGAAAGAATCATGCGTATAAATAAGGGCACCATAAGATGATGTGTGAAAGGAATGAATTATGTACTCACCAGTATTATACTCATGAGGTTGCAGTTGCTTGGCTCGGGCCTTGTCAACCAACTCCTTCCACTTTCTTGACAAAGAGTAGATATCCACCTAAACCAGTACATTACCATAAGCTCTCCCAAAATTTCCGGCAATTCAATAATAAATCAGAAAACCACTACAAGGCAGATAATAGCAAATAGCAAATACTTTATCTGCATCCTGAAGCACAGGTGTGATCAGCCCCCCATCTATAGCAACAGCAACTGCAATGTTGATGCTACTGTTGTATGTAAAGCTCTTTCCATCTCTACAACTAGAATTGATGACAGGGTGTTTCACCAATGCAAGTGCCGTCGCCTTAGCAAGCAATGCCGACATTGTGACTCCCTTTGACTTGATCTATAAGACATACAACATCACAACATCATCAACAAAACATGTCTATATCGGCAAACAATACCAAAGTAGACCACTCAAAACAAGAGAAACCGTGTAAGCATCCATCAAGTACGTTGACAGTCCACCTGCTATATACCAGCTAAGCACAAGGCACCATACTACAAGTAATGCAACACTGCAAAAATAAGTTTTACTCAGACAGAATCATCCTTAAATCCAGAACTTTGCTCTAATGACACAGCCAACCAAATAGTCATTCCAAGGTCAACGCATAGTTCATGCAGGAAAATGCTACATTTGTCAAACTAACTGTCAATGGCAATCCAAAATGAACGGCTAAGGAAATTATCACTATCATAGTTCTAACATTACCTTCTTGTAAAGAGCATCAAGCGCATTCGTGGTGATAGTGTACCCAACTCTAAAAGTAGGCACACTCAAGCTCTCCACCATATTCCTACTCACCGCACCCTGCATCGTTGTGAACGGAACAACCGTGCCCAATTCAATTGCAGCACTCCTCTGTGGAGCCGCCACTGGTGCAGCCACTGCAGCACCAGCTGTGGCCGCACTTGCTGCATCCGCAGCCGCATTAGCAGCCGCTTCCACATCTTTAGCCACAATCCTTCCCATCGGGCCACTGCCCGCTAACATTCCCAAATCAACCTTCAGCTCTTTGGCCAATTTCTTCGCATACGGCGATGCCACAATACGCTTGCCGCCTTCAGAAGCCGGGTGGACGGCCGACCCACCACCCGCAGCCACTGTTGGGCCGCCTTCGCGACGGGAGCAGCAGGGGCCGCGGCCTCGACGTGTGGCTCCGGAGCCGGAGCCGCGGAAGCCTCGGGCGGGGGCGGAGGCGGCGAGGAGGACGAGCCGTCCCCCGCCCGCGACCTGGCCTCGGCGATCTCCTCCTCGGTCTCGGCCAAGAGGGCGATGGCGGAGCCGACGGCGGCGACCCCGCCTTCCTCCACCATGATGGCGGCGAGGTAACCGTCGTAGAAGGTCTCGACGTCCATGTCGGCCTTGTCGGACTCGACGACGACGACGCTCTCGCCCTTGGCGAGCCTGTCGCCCTCGGACCTGACCCAGGACACGATCTTGCCCTCCGTCATGGTGGAGCTGAGGGCGGGCATGAAGATCTCCCGGATCTTGGACTGGATCGTGGGGGCGGCCCTCGGCCCATTGCGGGGATGGCCGGGGACGGAGCTCCTGCGGGCGACGTGCAGGGAGGGCGGAGAAGGCAGGAACGGGGTCTGGAGCAGGCGAGCCATTCGAGGAAATGCGTCAGCGAAATGCAAGAGCTCGGCCCTCAGTTCGCGAGCAGGCGCGAGCGAGAGAGAGAGAGGAGATGATGATGAAGATGAAAGGGCGCGGACGATGGGAGTGTGTGCGTGCGATGCGGTTGCCGGTTGGGGGGGTTATTATTGGGACCGCCGTCGTAGTGTCGTGGGTGTCATCGAAAGTATCGAAAAAGCGGGCGAAGGTTTCAACAACCTTTACCGGCGAAAGTGATGTCGGGGTCTTTGCGTTTGGTTTGATCGACTCTCTGCATTGTCCCTCTCCCATTGTGACTCTCTCTCTCTCTCTCTCTCTCTCCTCCTTTTTTTTCCTTTTGTATTTTCATTTCCACACCACTAGATTTCTCTCATTTTCTAATTCAGAAACACGTAACTGAGGAGACGATCCTACTACTAACCCTCTTAATTCTCGATTAAGTTTTTCATATTAAAATGGTGTCCAGAAATTTTTTCTGAACATCTATTATATTCCTCTCTCGACTTTTTGATTTTCTTGAAAAATTATCTAAAAATTTCTAAAATTATTGTACAACAATCAATTTAGTCTCAAACCTTTTAAAAACTTGATTATTTAGTCATAAGCTTTTTGATTATGTCATTTAGTCCTAAACCTTTAAATTATTTGCCAAACTAGTCATAATTTTTTTAACAAATTATCAATTTAGTTTTTTCAAATTTAATTTTGGTTGGATATTGCGATGTGGCGGCCCAATTAATGTCAATAATCCTATATGACACAATCACTATTGACATTGATAATTTAACAAGAAATTCCAAATTTTTTATTGATTTTTATCTTTTTTTCTTTTCTTTTTACAAAAGGCTACCAACTATTGGCCGAGAGCTAATGACCTCCGCCAGCCATTGAGCATGGATCAACAACCACCCCTAGGCCCTGGTGAGGGCTAGCCTTCAATGGCAACGTGCAAGGGCTTGCAAGCCCTCACCATATCTAACAAGGTGAGGCATCAAGGCCCTTGTCGACAACAATAAGGGCAAGCAAGGGTCATCACGCCCTGTTGGGCTTGCAATGGCTTGGCCGAGGGTTCGCGAGTCCTCGCCAAACCAAGTGAGGGCCACGACACCCTTGCCAAATACGGTGAGGCAATGGTGTCGCGTCCTTATTGCCATAGCAAGGGTGACTAAGGGCTGTGATGCCTTCGTTGTGGATTGCAAGGGCTTGCAATGCCCTCACACAAGGCCCGACAAGGCTACCGGCCGTTGCCTAGGGATGGTGACCTTGCTTAATGCGAGCGGAGGTCACCAGCCCTTGGCCAATGGCCAGCAGCCTCACCGACCATGTATAAGAAAAGGAAAAAAGAAAAGAAAAGAAAAATCAACAAAAAAAAAATAAATAGAATTCTGAATTTTTTTAAAAAAAAATTTAAAAATTGTTTATGTTAGCATTGACCTCACTATATAGGACAATTGGCACTGACTAGATTGCGCATATCAGAGATATCATGTCAAAATTAACTGAAAATACTATATTGGAAATTTGTTTAAAGGTATAGAACTAGTTTGATAAATAATTTACAGATTTATAACCGAATTGACACAATTGAAATATTTAACATTGAATTTGCAAATTTTCAAAAGGTTTAAGAATGAATTGACAAAATTTAAAGGTTTATGATTGAACTCATCGTCATATAATACATTTATAACTTTTTGAACAATTTTTTCATCTTTTTTTTGTAAATGTTCCCATTGAGAATTCTTGGAATCGGTCTCGATGCCCTCCCGGCGTTGACTCCGACCATTTTCCCAATTAGAGTTCTAGTTATGCGCTTGTCACGTGACTAAATAGCTTCCTTGTGAACTTCAAATCGGCCTTACAACACATGGTGAATTACATTTTGGCACATGTAGCAAGTTGTCCCCCTAACTTTTCAAATTTTTATTCCTAATGTGCCCTTAAAATATTCAGACGAGTTTCACAATCACCTCGACGTTCATTCTGAGGGTATCTAGTCTCCACTGGAGATCGACCAAGGCAACCTAAGCGAGGGGTCGTCTTGCCCTCGCCTAGTAGCTTGCTTGGCCTCTCACTCCGACAGAAAAAACCGCGTGCTAGACCATCTTCCTCAGTAATAGAAATAATAAAATCATGTCTTTTGCTTTATACATATCTTGCTTTGCATTCTTTTATTTGCTTTATGCCTTATCCTACATTGCAAGCTTTAAGAGGTCATTTTTTTAAGATGACATCTAATTTTGGTCTATTGCATGATAATTTTGAAAGTTTGGATGGAGTTTAGACGCTACAATTGAAATGAAATTCAAAGTTTGGTTATCTGATAGATTATTTCTAACGTATGGGCTAGATTCGAAAAATTATTAAAAGTTGCCTTCTATGAAAATTGGCCAAAGTGAACACTAGGGAGGACATCAAAGCTTTGGTAGGGAAATTGGCCAAAGGGAACACTAAGGTGTTTGGTAATTACACAAAATTTCTTCTTAAGAAATAGAAAAAGAATAGAAATGTATTTAGTATAAAACAGTTTTTTTTTTTTTTTGTATTTATTCGTTTTTTATTCTTGCTTACGGATCATCGACCCGTTGACCATCATCGCCGATCGCCACCGCACAGCCCATTGGTGGTTGGCGGTGACCGTTGGCGGCCGATGAACTGTGCGGCAACGATCGAGGGTGATGGTTGGTGGTCGGCGGTAGTGGTTGGCAATCCATGAGTAAGAATAAAAAACGAATAAATACAAAAAATATTTTATTTCGTACCAAATGCATTTCTATTATTTTTTTATTTTTGAAGTAGAAATTTTGCGTAGTTACCAAATACTTTATTTTACTCAAAAATTATTCTCTATAATATAAATAAAAAAGAACTATTTCTGAAAAAAAAAAAAAAAAACTCTTACCCAGCTAGAAGCGTCGTCATGCGCAACTTTAGTAGAAATGCAGTTCACTTTTATTGATGGATAGATCTGTTCTTTGTAAAAGGAGCTAATTAGTCACGTGACGAGCACGCGATGGAGCTTCGCTTGAAAAACGGCCGGAGTCAACCTTGCGGGGGAACGGCGACCGATTTCAAGCATTTGATTTAGAGGGCACATTGCAGAAATTTAAAAAAGTCGGGGGACTACTTCCAATAAGTGCCAAAGTATAGGGGCCAAAGTGCAATTCAACCGTTAGATGAGAGAATCCCTTGGGGAAGTTAAAAACACAACTGTACTTTCGTTCTGAAGCAACCACCGCTCGGCGTGCTTGAGCCGGAAGATGATGATGGAGATGGCGCAGGTGAGGCCTCGGCCGAGTGCGGCGCCATGGCCATCGTCCTTTCCCTTCTCCGCGAGCCTCAAGATCAGAGCAGATGCAACCGCCGCCGCCGCGGCGACAAGGGCAAGCAAGACGCGGAGCATCCAGGCGGCCTTATCTCCTTCGGTGTCATTCCGTCGAACAGCTGACGTGCAATCTTGCTCGAAAGGCGAACCCAGAAGCATCGGCGGCGGGACGAGAGGAGAGGGGAAGGCGAAGGCGAGCAAGAAGAGGGTCTTCTTTTTGGACGTCAACCCTTTGTGCTACGAGGGAAGCACTCCCAGCTTGCGCTCCTTCGCTCGCTGGATCTCCCTCTTCTTCTCGCAAGTCAGCCACAGCGACCCAGTTGTTGCTGTGAGTCACCAGCCTCTGTTTCCATCTCTCTCTGACTCTCTCGTCAATCCCAACTTTGATTGCGGACGTTGGTCTGCAGGTTCTTGATGGGGAAAGGGGCAGCGAGCATCGAAGACGGTTGTTACCTTCGTATAAAGCACGAAGGAGGAAATTCTCGAGGTATGTCTCGCCTTTGCTAAGATCTTCGCGGAGCTCAGTGGAAAGGTCTCATCAATCCGTCATAAATTTCCTCAAGGAATGCAATGTCCCGGTTTGTGAGCCTTTGAACCTATCTTTATCCTGTGAATTGTAGCAAGAACTGTTGGGACTGTAGCAATCATTGTATGTCTGAATTGTTTTTGTAAAGCAACTATTGTGTTGGATCCCATATCTATGATAGGATGATGGTCTATATATGAAGAGAAACAGAGCAATCTGCTTGATGTACAGTGAGCACATTTCAAATATTTATCCATCCATGGTATGAAAGTAAAATATTCAAGTCTCTAGAATTTCTTTTCTAATTGGGCAATTCCTTCATGACCAAAAGGAACAAACTTGAAACGGTCTATTGAAAATTCATGTGTTATGCATTCCTTGTGGAATTTAGCAATGTTAAACTCCATTAATTTGATGGACTTTTTACAAAGATCCTGATGAACTCAGATTCCCTGTTTCATTTGTTTAAACTTATCAGAGAACTAATCTTGTCTGGGAGTGATTATCTAATTATGACAAAGTGAATATAGACTCACTTGGTTATCAGAAGCATTAGTACCAGAGATGTAAAGGGCTGATTTTTTTTTTGTCACCCAATAGTTACTAATATTTTTTTAAGTGAATAAAATTTCGGGAATTCAATTGGTGATAACATGAAGTGATTCAGGTCATTAAAGTTGAAGACCATGAGGCGGATGATGTTGTAGCTACTCTCGTGGGGCAAGCTCTTCAAAAAGGGTATCGAGTAGTCATTGCCTCTCCTGATAAAGATTTTAAGCAGCTGATTTCTGAAGATGTCCAGATTGTTATGCCTGTGGATGAGTTACAGCGCTGGTCCTTTTACACTCTGAAGCACTATATCGAGCAGTATAACTGTGATCCCGATTCTGATCTGAGCCTTAGTAAGTATGTGCTACATTACTGTTTTTAGAAGTCAAAGACAATAACTAATTACTGCTTTAGAAATATGGAAGCAGGCTTAAAGTTTACGAATAATTAACTGTGAATCAAATTTCTTTTCTGCAGCATTTTTTTCCTTTTTGTTGTTTAAGTATAGAATCAGATCACTGGTCATCCTTCACTACAGGTGATAACACTGATCTAGATGAATGTTTATGTTCTACTGGGTAACTACAATGGGATCCACTACCTCCACACAGCTGTTCCTTTTTACACGGCCTATTTTTCTTTCTCGGGCTTCCAGAAACTAATTATTGGAATACTTCTTAGGATGCATCCTGGGTGATGATGTTGATGGTGTTCCTGGAATCCAACACCTGGTTCCAGCATTTGGTCGGAAGACTGCCGTCAAGCTGCTAAAGAAACATGGATCATTGGAAAATTTACTAAACACCGCAGCAGTTAGAACTGTGGGTAAACAATATGCACAAGAAGCCCTAACAAAGTATGCAAATTATCTGCGAAGAAATTATGAAGTTCTAGCACTGAAGAGGTAAACTTTTTCTCACCTTCTCTGTTCCTCTTCCAATCGTGAGTATTTTGTTTTGGGTTATTGTGCCCCAGGATGTGATAAACGATATGTTACACAGGGATGTCAATGTTTTTCTTCAAGAGGAGTGGCTGGTTGAAAGAAATTCCACTGGTGATTCAAGAAATTTATCTACCTTCCTCACATTGCTGGGAGAGGCAAAGCTCTATAATCGAAACAGACATCATTCTCCAAAGAATTTAAGCTCAGAAGGTTAGCAACTCTTTAGAAGAGTTACTATATAACCTCTTTTGCAGATTTGGCCTATTCTTAGATGATGTTTCATTGTAGATGTTGGCCCCTTAGAACCAGAAAGGGAAAAGATTGGAGACTTATCTGGTGCTTCCCTTAGCAATTTAACCCATAACCTTCAATTTCAAGGTTCTAGTGCTACTAAACACTGATTTTATACGTGTCATTTGAACTAGATTTTACAATCAATCCATCTTAGTCTAGACTTCAAATCAGTGAGCCACATTGCATTAGCTAATAAAGGTGGAGCAAGGTGTCTCTTCTGCAAATTATTAATGCCAACATGAGAGCCATATGTTCTGTTATTCAAGGGATACTGGCATTCCTCTTGTTTTCATCCCTATGAACTTGTGTCCATCCTATGCATGCATGTATCAAGACGTGCCTATGAGTGATTAAATTCTAGTCATTATCTAGCTAATCAAGTTTCTATCTCTTCTTGGAATTTTCAGTTCATATCTAGTTTTGCAGCTTCACTGCTTGATTTCTTGTTTTTTATCATTATACTTCAGATAGATGATGTTGAGGTGGGGAGTTGCAGAACATCTTGTTGACAACTTGGCATAATGGAAGACGGGATGTTCAAGGGAGAGATTAATGTAAAAGATTAATTTGGGGGATCAATCTGGTTCTGAAATACACTGCAGTCAAACTCCACTTATCCAACCAACAGAGGTATAATGGGATTCTTTTTATTCCTGCCCTCACCTTCCTCACGAGGCTAGTATATTTTTCCGTGGAGGAGCATCTAGTTTTTGACAGATTAGAGTCATGCGGTGCAGCTGATTTCATCTGGTTCAAGTGGCTTCCATCGTGGTGTCACTTATTAATTTTGTGCTGTCAGAATGGTGCATACGTTACTAAGGGGTTTGAGCTTGATATTCTGTGTATTGTAATAGCTATCGGCGGTAGATGCATGTAGATGGGATATATCTCATCTTTCTAACAATCTTGTTTTTGGCCGTCTTCCTATTGGCCATAAGAAGAAAGCCATAGCCATGCTAATAAGCTTATCCCCGCGCATTTTCCTGCTCTTCAGTCCGGTTTAGCCCAAGGAAACCATGTTCGTGTTTAGGAGCAGCCCTTTACTTCTGTGAGAAGAGCCGTGAATTCATCACTACCTTCTCTTCTCCTCCTACTCTTCGCATGTTCCTTTGTCATCCTTTTCCTTTTTCACTTGTAAAGATGTCTACTTTGGGACCCTAAGATTGAGGCGTCCAAAAATGATGAGAATTGGGGCATGTTGCATTATTAGATTTATTTCAAGTACGATGGATATGCATCGAAAGGCTGTTGAAGCATTGGAATCAGGTACAATTTCCAAGCGAAAGATATTGGTTGAACTTGTACTGATAGGCTTGTCACATGCTCTTCAAAGCAATACTCGAGACCTTCCCCAAGATGAACATGAAACACTCAGAAGTTGCCCTTGCAACCGTATAAAACAGCATATATGTTATCCTCCACGCCTATTTCGACGAAATTTCGTCTCAGGTATGTAATTTACAAATATGAATATCACCCCACACGTACATTTAATAAATAAAAATTTGGATAATATTTATATTCATAATCCACAATATAAAAGATAAAAATTGATCGATGGAAGTTTTCTCTGATTATGATCCTTAATCTAAACCAAAAGTACACCAACAGCTCCTCAATATGTGATTCACAAGTAGCTCTCAAATTTGCTTTCAGGCCAGCTTTGTGAAGTTAAATAACCTGACCCTACTGTCGAGAAAATATTCAGTTAATTGCCAATCACCACATCATCTGCACGCGTGATCCATTAAAATTGTGACACATGTCGAGTGACGTGGAAATTAGAAGAAGGGAAAATAAGAACTTTGCAGTCAGGCGATGTTCTCTCCTCATTAATTACACGATGCTCTTTCCCTCTGTCCCCTACTGTCTAACCGCAATGAATGAAAATATGGGAGTTATTAATACCACGCTTGAAGTTTCGTTCAACATGCTCACCTTCAAGTTTCAAAGTTTGAAACTTCCCATAAAAGTCATGTAAGACAACAAAAAGAACAAGAATGCACCGTTTTCCTCCCAAAATACTCATAAATTTCACCAAAACACAAGACAAATTACGTCAACCATAAACAAGGTCACATGAAATACAAAGAACCGTGATTAAGTTCAAGATAGAGATGGATTTCCTGCTTATGTGATTGCCAAAGTGTTAGGCAAGATGCTTTACACCACAGAAAAAGAAAACACCATGTGAGCACAAAACTTTTCAAAGTATGATGTTATACTATCCAAAACTGAAGATCGAAGTGTAGAAATATTTTACCATAACTAACTCCGCATGAGGAGAAGCTCAGAAAGAAAGGCATGAGATAAAAGATTGACTCCCCATATATCGTCATTGTAAGCCACATGCATCAAGTATTGGAGGTGTTTGAGCTAAATAGCATGATCAGGAGAGACTGATGCATCGCGCCATGGATCACCTCAGTACTACCGCAGAATAAAAAAGTCAGTCCTGCTTATTATGAGAAAGCCTTGCTCTATGTCTCAGCTCAGCCTTTTTCCACCTAACAATCAGATGGCACAATGAAAGAAGCGTATTTACCTGCAATATATAAGTAATTTTAGAAAGATGCAGCTGCCACAGAATCATATCTTAATACTTGAGTAGGAGCAAAATGATGGGCAGACACATACCAAGATCACGATTGCAATAACAAGTAGAGGCCCTGACCAGAGTGTTGACAGAAATATTCCTTGCGGATCAAAGTAGTTCTGCATTGCAAAGCTCTTCCAGTTGTCTCCCAAAAATTTATTCAGCCTCTCAGCAAGATAAACACCACTCACTGCACAGTATCAGAAAAAACAGACTTGAAGTTCAGAAGAGACTTAGTACAGGATAAGCTAAAGGAACCTTATCTTTTCTTCCACCGGGGCACATAATTGCTGCACAAGCAACAAATGGGCATCTCATCTTAAAAATTGTAACAAGCAGATGTTGAAGAGATTTTCATAAGCTTTCCCGTGAAGGTTTATTAAGAAACACTCTTTATATTGAGTAATTTGCAAGGATGCAGAATTACTTTCTGTGGACAACTTTCAGAGGATGAAGTTTTTAAGGCTTTGAAAAGATGAATGGAAATATGGTCAGAATAAACTGTTGCTTTAACCATGATAAACTGTTTAAGATTATGGAGGAGATGGATTAATGTATTTTTCATAAGATTCTCATTGAAGAAAGTGCTTGGTGAATGTGGAAAAGTGCTTTGGCACCTCATGCATATGAATAATGCTCGCATGACTCTGAGAATTGTGCCAACGATGAAGAAAATGAGCAAATGCATCATCCTGTCAAGTTGGTGGCAGGCTTGGGCAAGAAATGCATGTTTCAAATAACCAAATTAGGTTTATGATATGATAGGAAGATCGATGATGGAAGCAAAATGTGTGCTGCAAGCATTGGTGGAAATGTGCAAGGACAAACGAGGATGTCCACATATATATGGTGAAAGAATATATCAGGTTTTCAAGAGAAATTCTACAAGAGTTGCTTCTGTACAAGCTATATAGAAGTTGTGTGACAAAGGCGTGACTTCACTTGGACATGTTGAGAAGAAATACATCAAGTACCATCTTTAAGTCCATATGTCTTTACTTCGCATAATGGCAAAGCTCACTACAAATAGTAAGGACGAAATCCCTACTAAGAACAGAAAGATAAGAGCCAGAGAGGCCTACTTATGTTACTACCATTCAGCCATAACAGAAAACAGGACCTTCATACATCAAATACATGCAAAGATTTCCAGCCAGGAGAAGCTGTTGAAAATTAAAGGAGTGCAGAATATTCTACCCATGAGGTGGATGAATTAATAATGTAAATCTGTATTAGTGCTTATATCTATGTATTTTCATTCAAACAAACATTCCTGGGGTGTAGAGAATCCTCCACTAGTAAAGCTATGGGTAAGGGGTACAATATAGTCAGGACTATTCCGAATTTGGTAAGGCCAGGACCACTTGTTTCAGACCAGACCAAGAACATACTGGCAAGGAGCGTTGCAATTTCTGTCTTTACGGATTCTATACCAGGACAAGCTGACCTAAAAAGTCAATTTTAAAAGAGCATTTACTATTTTAAAATCCCATGCAAGTCATATTCTTAGTGGTGTCAATGCCATTTACTCGATGCTTTGCCATGTATAATAATCCCACTTTGGAAGGAGTGAAGATTCAGAAACATCAACTTATGGCAAAAAGTTAAGAAAATGAGGAATCAAAGTACACTTAATGCTAATCATTCATATTATAGCACAAAAATGCTGATAAAACTCATAAGTGGCATTTTGGTAGAACACTTACATGTCAGCAGAAATAAACACATTTGGAAGTTGACACTCTTCCTCGAGATGATTGCTATTAGCAGCAACAATACATGGAATGAGATTAAGCAAATTAACCAAGGTTCCTGAAAAAAAATTGTCAACATTAATAGTCATAAAATGATGAAACAGTGCTTTAAATTTAATCATCAACACCAGGTGAACTTCAACAATACTTCGGAAATAAATATTGACAGAAGTGAAAATTTTTAGGCAAGGCTATAATAACAAAATTTCATGATGTCCAGAGTCATCAAGAGCATTTGGCCACCATGATGAAGTGAGCAAATTCACATGCTCTATATCCTAAGCAACATATAAAGGGTCTAATGGCATCCATACAGATTGGCAAATCATGTAAAAATGGTTTGACCACCAACTTCGGCCGAATATTAGCCCATCCAAGATGAAGTTAATCAATGGTTCAATATACTAGGGCCAATATGCGGTGTCTTCTCCAACATTTCTAAGATAGCATAGTCGGATTTCCACGAGAACAGTATTGTTCAGGATCTGGGAAGCAAAGTTTTCACCAAATTGCCTAACACCTAGTATTACTATTAAAAACAGAAATGTAATTTGCCATGGAAACTCAGCTAAGTAGAGGTTGCCTTTCCAAACCTCTACAAACAAGGGTTACAAGAACAAGCTTGAGTTCTTGACAGCAGCATTTGGTGCACAGTGATAAAAGGGAGATACACAGTTTGCCAACTAAAGTTTGCCTCTTCACAGTTGATGCTGTTTCAGTGAAATTTATTCCTCTTGAAGCACGCGATACAGAAAAAATAGGACAAAGATGGGCATCATACAGTTCGTCTGGATAGTTATAGCCAATTCATTCTCAAAGCTACATGTCACGACTCATTTGCTCCAGAGGAATTGAATTCTGCCTCTGGAAAAATGCTGACTTTTTGGATTTATAGCCAAATCGACATAGGTTGCGAAAGTCTAGGAGGCAAAATGACACAAATCAAGCGCCACTGAGCAATGTGATACAAAAATACAAGTTCCCGTGATGAAAAAAAACAAAAAAATTTAAAATTTAAAAAATAAACCGGCACCTACATCAACAATATACGAAGAACCACGATCTTAAATTGACAAAAGTAATCAAAACCAGAAAAAATGCGATTCCTTTCGGTCTCTGGCAATACAACTGCTACAAATGGCCGCACGAATTTCACTACCGTATCGGGCCACCAGAATCGCAATGGTATTTTTATATAAGTAAGCAATGCGAATTAACGGGAAAAAAATAAGGGAAAAGGAGCAGAAACCGAAACCTTCCAATCAATTGCATGGAAAAACCCGATGAGGTTATCGTACGCAGGCCGAAGTCCAGATCGGAGCTCGCCCGAGATTTTCTGGACGAGATCCGCCACCTGGTCCATGTGCTGTTCCATAGCCTTACTCAGCTCTTCCATAACCTTACTCAGCTCTTCCATCCTGTCCCTCCTTCCCTCTCCTCCTCACTACGCTCAAGCGACGCGACGCCGGGGCTCGTCGCGGAGCAGCGGCGCGGCGGCAGAAGTCGGGGAACGCTTCTTCTGCGAGTGAAAAGAGTCAAACCAATGCCTTGTGGAAGAGGCAGAAGTCGGGGATTTCACCGCGCGGACGGCTCCCCGGCGATCGCAGCTCGATTACGTAGCGCCGACGTCGGAGGTTCGAAGCGACGATCGCGTTCGTGGAGGTTCTCGAAGCAGCAGATCGATCCCGCAGGAAGGAGAGAGAGAGTAGCGGCAGGAGAGGACTCCAAAGTACCGTTTTTCGTTAAAGCCGGACCAAACAGGCCCTGCCCGGCCCGACAAGATCGTGGGCTAAGAAAAAGTGTGATAAGGCCCAACTCTATGGGCCCGTATTACGTATGAAGCGACCACTTCGTACACTTGAGAATGGGCTTCGACGGATGTGACTCGGACCGAATGTTTCTCAGCGAATGCGGAACCCGGGATGGGAACGCTCCAGGGGAACGTTATGCTGCTCGTCTCTCCCCGCGCACTTTCCTTTCTACTCATTTGAAAGAAAGATGACTACGGATGAATCGATTGATGGGCACGACAAAATCTGCATCCACGACGCTCGTGTCACATATGGAAAGCACGGCCCCTGTGCGCGCGTGAATAGAGAGGAGAATGCGACAAGTTGGGAGAGGTGGGGAACGCCCACCCGTGAGTGAGTTCACGCGAGAATCGTGAGAAAGACGAGAAAACATATCAAAGAAAGTATTAGAGGATTACATTATGTCGATGGCATGGTTAGTAGATGCGCGAATGAGGGTTTGAATTTATTTAGATGTTCGATGTTCCGAGGTAGATCTTTGGATTATGAAGCCGGGAATTCCATTGTCGAGTCCTTTTGAAGGCATTCTAGCGAAGTCAACAGCAACGGAGGATATCTTGTGGAGTATGAAGTTTTTAACATATAAGAGACAAACAGGGCTAATAGTTTTCCATTTGCATAAATATCGCAGGAATCCAGCCCACTTTTTTCAAGGCCTTTTGTGATTAAAGACAAAATCTACGAGTAAAAAGAGTCAAACTAATGCCTTGTGGAAGAAGCAATCATGTACATTATACACCTAGCAGGAAAGTTCGTTCCTATCAAGATGTGCTTGAAGTGCTGGATAAGATGGAAAGGATATACACTCCTCTGAACATGGATGAATGTCTATTGTGTCACTTGGTGCCAAATCCACTTGGTAAGGCTAATTCCTGGTCGAAATTTCAAGGAAAAGGAAATTTTGTATTTGCGAGTATGTTGCAAGTGCCTTTGAGTATTTTTCAAGACTTAAGAGGAGAAATGACCATTTATAGAAAATTACTGAAATATGAGGCAGTCAAGAGTTAATGGCACGGTAGAATCGTGAATACTGCCATGCCCCCATGCGGTGAAAACTTGCAAGAGAAATTTACACTTGTAAGTCATGAGAATTGTGAAGCATCATGAAATTCCATGGAGATTATGATCTTAATTAACACAGATCCTTTAACTTAAGTGATATCTTTCTGAAAAGAAGCAGGGTGACAACAGAGCCTACTAAGTTACATTAAAGAAGGCACAGTAGGAAGTAGAACACTTATAGAAGAAGAAGAGTCACTCATTAGGCCACGGATTAAGACTATGGGAGGTTCAATTTCTTCACAGATGATGTCATTCATTGAACCGCTAGAAACTGAAACTAATAAATGCAAAAATGAGAAAACTAGATGATCCAAATATATCACTACTATTGCACGTGTAGTATTTCTAGTATGGACAATAAGATTCCAGGATATTGTCCTCTAAAACCAAATGTATTAATGAAAGACATCTGACAAGGTAAAGCTTGCAGAGTTTTCTTGTACTTCAATAAATTTTACTTTATTTTAAATGAGATAGTCAGTATCTTAGATTTGCAGATGTCTTCCTTAAAACTTCAGTTAGATAATGTGCAGAAGTCATAATAGGATTTGTAATTCATTATCATCTAGTGATAAGATGGCCTGATTATTTGCACTTATAGTGCAAGTGAAAGCGGAAGAAAAATGAGCATATTTTGCTTTGTTAAGACCTCTGCAAGAGAGATATACGACCATGAAAACTTTTTAGCAAAGCTTTATCGTTCCAAAGATTTCTTCAAGGACAGATTCCATCGATCAGTCAGGATCCAGATAAAATTCAACGTCAAGACCTAGTTGTTATCAGTCTCCACAGTACTATCATCTCATCCTCGCTACTTGCCAAATGTAAGATATCGGATAAGGTAAAAATTATCTGCAACTCCAGATCATCAATCTTCATAAGCTGAAGAGAGTTTGGAAAGATCAATTATAGGCCATGAACTTGAGGATAAGCTCAACCAGAACAATTTTGAATTCACCATCAGCTCCTCCGGAAAGTTTAGTAGATTTTGAACTTGCCGGCAGCATTTTATATCGGCGTTAAATGCAAGCAAATAGGGCCTTTTTCATGAATTTCCCCCTGCAGAATTGTTAGAATGATAGAAACCAATGACATGAAAATCAGCGGGCCATCAAAAGCCTCTACCCCAAAACACTTGAGCGACATAGCAGCGGAACAAAATATGAGAAATTGATCTCACAATTAAAATGATTTTCTACCCATGTCAAGTTAAAAGTGGACCTTTTACATTTGAATGGTTGTAGGAAAAGAAAAAAAAAGTAAGAAAAAGGACCTTTCTCCAAATATAAGACCGGGCCCTCGCCACCATGAAAATGTTAGGACTAAAATTCTCATACTGATGTTTGACAAATCAAGCAAAAATAGCGTAAATATGTGCAAACAAAACCTGACCAGATGTAATATACATGGTCATTTCATTTTAGCTGCCCATGAAATATAACGAACACATTCTTGTCTTAGTTAAACATAGACAGTTGAAATAACCATGAAACAGAAAAGTACTCGTCCCATAAGCATTTTCTGTAGCAGAAGAAACATCATTACCACAAGCTATCGAATCCTCATGCATTTTTAATATCTTCCGGAAGTTTTTTTTTTTTAATGTCTTTTCCGTCAAATCAAATTTAAATGACGCAAGTAGCAATATTTAAAACAAATAACACACACACACACACCCAAAAGGCACCCAAATGAATTATTACCAATTTTTCTTTCTTTAAATTTCGATTAATGTCGAGCTTTCTCTTTTATAGCATTCGAAATCGTTGGTGGAACTCATTTAGTGTTTCATCGAGCGAAACTTTTCGAAACCTACGAACTTCAACGAGTAGAATTATCAAGGATTTTTTTTTTCCGTGGCTTTCTAGCCTCAAGATATGCATAATGTCGAACTGGGATATTCAAATCTATATAGTAACAAATAAAAATGATATCAATAGTTGATTAAATCACCGTCCCAGAGAATAAATGCTCGATACAACAAACCTACCCAATCTTAATAATCAAACCATATGTATATAGTAAATCTAATTTATTTATAGAATCGCATTCTTAATAGACAATATGAACTTCATGGTAAACTAATTAATTTTTACTCTAATGCATCTTAATAGACAATATGAACTTCATGGTAAACTAATTAATTTTTACTCTAATCTTATCGATTTTTTTTTAATATCAAAATCAGTCATAAATTCAATCCGCTGCTCCATACGACTTCTCCCTTTTTATCTTATATATCGAAGTGAGCCAAATCTGAATCTGGCGGTGTTCTAGCACGTATCGTACGGCGTTGAACTCTTGTATCAGGGTAGTGCGCGGATATCAAGTATGAAAAAGCTTTGATAACAGCACACTTTTAACAGATAGAATAGAAGTAGTAGTGAATATTGGAGAGTTACAATAGGAAATAGAGATTCCATATTTGTAAGTTTTTTTTTTTAAATTTGTTAATTTTTTATATATCTCAGAATCGGGGAAATACACAACCGGAACCAAGCCGCGAGAATCACGGGAAAAAACAGAAGCCCCGCAGCGAAGCAGACTTCATTTTGGATCCGGGAATTAGTCGGGCAATGCAGCCGAGAAACACCGCAGGAACAAAAGAAGCATGCTAGGGACCAGGGGGAAAAGAGAGGAAAATCATCGCAGCTAAAGGTACAGCAAGATGCCTCGGTTTCGAATCAATGTCCACCACCAGCCATGAGGCCGGGCATGGAAGCTTGTGCTGGTGGGTTCGGAAGCACGAACAGAGCCATGAGGGAGCTGATGACTGCCGCAATGGCACCCATGATGAACGCCGGCAAGTTCCCTCCTCCGAATGCCTGGTCGACCTTCCCACTCACCACGGACACGATCATCTACAAAACCAGATTAGAAAGCACAGAAACGAAATGTCTCAAGTTAATCATCATTCCGAGGCATCTAATCGAATAGAATAGTCAAAGTTGAAGGTGCGGCTTTTTTGGCTATGCAGAGAACGATACTTCTATGGGTCGACAATGTCTCTTTCTCGGGATATCATAAGAAAGACGGAAGGTTTGTATCCGTAAACTAGCATGTTCTTCTGACCAAAAAAAAAAAAAAACTAGCATGTTCTTAGGCAGGAGAGGATTGTGATGTTATCGTATCACATGCGACTGTACGAGGAAGATCCAAAAGTGAGTATGTCAGTGTCATAAAAGTAACATGATGAGAACGTCTCATTTCCTCACGTGGGCTCCTGCAGAATTATAAATGCCTCGAAAGGTGTTCTTCCTGATTTTCTTCTCTATTTCTTTCAAGTACGAAACGGTCAATACAGATGGACGTAATTAAAAATAAAATAAAATTAGAGCATATTCAAGTGATGCGAGTTGAGATTCGATTGTGTTCTTGTTATATTTACCTGCGGGATGACGATGGCCATATTGAGAACACCCAAAGAAAGCCCTGTAAGGTAATTGATGATCATATGACAAATTGATCAGTTTTAATATGGTCGAAGAAGCCGAAAAAATGAGAACGAATTATTTCACACAAAAAATGGATGATTCCTTCACCTTGGCCAGCGCCACCGCTGGATGAGTAGATCGATGCCAAGGCAAATGGAATGCTGTACGTGACCTGCGCAACGTTGGACGGAAGGGAAGGTTAGTGAACTGGTCGCTCCTGTTTGATTCCATCGCTAATGGAAAGTAGGAATCGAAGAAGGGATACTCACCGAGAGCGGGATACCGAGGACGGAGAAGATGCCGAAAGCGGCTGCCTTGATGTTGCTGGGGGGCGGGACAAGGCCGTGGATTCTTCGGTACGCCTCGGCCGCCCTCGTGACGGGGACGGTGCAGGCCAGGCCGACAGCCAGGATGAAGTTGACGATGGCCCACCACCTCTTGACGCCGCCCACAAACTTGCCCACGGGCTCGACCACTAGAGAGGCGAAACCGAGGACCACCGAGTTGATCAACAAACCCATGGCGCCAGCGCGAACACCGAGGTCGTAGAGCCGCTTTTGCTCGGGCGTCCCCTGCGCCTTCCCGCCCCACACCTCGAGGCCCATCCAGTCGGTGTCGTAGAGGATGAAGGGGAACCACGCGATCCAATTGAGGGCGGTCACGAGGTAGAGCAGCCACATTGGTTTGGTCAGGTTCTTGAACGCCGTGGTCACCTCCCTGCCGAACGGCGTCATTGGCTCGGACTCGCCGGTGACCACATCCTTATGTGGGTGGACGGTCTCCTTGATTGAGAAGACCGCGATGGCCGTCACGGTTATGAGAAGGACGATGTCGATAAGGAAGCAGGTCTTGAGGTTGGCGCAGTAAACGTCGCACGCGACCGTGGTGGTGAAGGGCAGGAACTTGTGGAGGTTGGAGACGGAGCCCGCGGCATAGCCGAGGACGTTCCCGACGGCCATGAAGAAGGAGAAGAAGCCGTTGGCGACGCGCATGCGCTTGTGGTTATGGCCGGAGAGGTCGGCCAGGAGGGCGCGGCAGGGGCCCTGGAGCATGTTGTTGGCGACGTCGAGGATCCAGAAGCCGACCACGAAGATGGCGACGGCCCGCGGCTTCATCAGCGCGTCGACCTTGTCGCCAGCCATGTGGCCGAGGTCCGCGGCGAAGCCGATAAGGAAGACGGCGACGGCGACGAACGCGGCGCCGGCCACGATGAAGGGGCGGCGGCGACCGAACCGGTTCTTGGTGCGGTCGCTGAAGTAGCCGACGATGGGCTGGACCAGGAGGCCCGAGACGGGGCCGCAGAGCCAGATGAAGGACGCCCACATGTGCGGGATGCCGAGCTGCTGGCTGTAGGGGGTCAGCAGGGAGAGCTGCAGCGCCCACCCGAACTGCACCCCGGCCGCGATGGACGCGACCACGATGATGTTCCACAGCGGCGCCATGGTCTCGCCGTGACCTCCGTGCTCCATGCTCGCTAATCACGCGCTGCTAGCCTCACTCCCGTGATATATAAGAGTCCTTCCTGAGCTCCCTTCGATCTCCTCCTCGACGACGTTTCGACTGCGACAGGACAGACAAGACAAGAGCGACAGAGACCCCAGAAACCACCCTGCGAATCTCCTCCTCTCCCCTTCTCTCTAGTCCTCCCTTTATTCGTTGCTCGGAGCAGATCCTTTTGGGGAAAGGATCATTTCGGATTTATATGGAAACAAGCTTCTTATAAAGGAAAGAGATCGAAGAGAAGGGATAGAGATGAATGCGAGGGAGCGGTTCACACCCGTTCCCGTCGCTCCTCCGCCGTCCTATTTTAGGAAGGCGTTGCTGGCAGCGGATAAGGATCCAGCCCGATGGCCTTACGAATCACCACCCCCATGGCTATATTTGGCACGCTAGGATTCGTACATATCCAATGCCATTCTGGGCGCGCAGCATGGCAGCGTTTTTGCAGGTCCATTTTCCGTTTATTCGTCCTTTTACTTGCTTTTGCCATTGCAAGCGCAAAGGACAGTGATTATGAGGATGGTTACAGGTATACTATTTGGCACTGTCCCCAAAAAGTTGACCAGAAGATTAGCTGGAGCCCTAGACAAGAAAGGTAGCGTCCTCATAGGATGTGATGCGACGTGAGATGGGTACGGACAAATTTGGAACGTGCCAATTAATGTTATTAATCGATCCGGAGTCAGAACCCACGTCACATCTTACCGAATTAGAGTTAAAAATAACAAGGAAGATGCTCTTGGACAGAACAGACAAATGCAACTTTATTAAACGTGCCTAATTTAATCTATGGCGTTACTCAATCCTATTGCGAGTCGAAGGTAAGAGAACAAACGAGTCGCTGTCCGAATGGATTTGATTCCGTCCTCCCGGTGGATCTTGATCCCCGTCCTTGGCTGTCGACTTTCCAACCTGAAATTGGGGAGAAAAAACCTGGGCGGCGTCCATTCCCATGTTTCGGGTGCACAGATAGTCCAGATCCAGAAAACGTGCTTTTTTTTTTTTAAATCTTCTTTTACTGTGTTCATATGTAACAACTTGAGCGATTTATTTCTTATTATCTGAGTTTGGTCAATCTTATATTGATTACGAAAAGATTAATGGCTCGGAGGGGTTGTTTCTAGTCTGAAGTATATGAACTTAACTTATGAAAAGGGGTGGATAAAGCAAAGTATCTTGGGAGTGAAAAATGGAAGGAACCAGCAATCAAACTTTAAGTTATATCGACGGTGACATCAATATCCGAAATTTTTTACCAAACACATATCATTGTGACGAAAATGCAATCCGTTGATCACTAAAATCCTACATTTTGCCTATGGAAGAATTACTAAAAGATCCTTCACCTCAATTCAATTTTACTTTTTTTTAACCAATTGAATCCCAAACCTTTAACATATACGACAATTAAGTCCGTTTGATAAATTTTGGTTGGAAATCATTGACATGAATATCGATCATCTTATATGGTATGGCCGCCACTAATGTAGATAATTTTAAATAATAATTTTTGAACTATTTATTTATTTATTATATTTCTTTTCTTTTATTCCCTTCCCTTCTTAGAAGCAAGAGCCAACAAGGTCTAGTGATGGCGAGGCTTGACCTTGCCAACCATTGGTGAGGTCAACCTTACTAGCTTGATAAGGTCGTTGGCTTGCCTCTAGCCAATCGCTAAGGTCCAACAACTAGCTAGAGGTAGAAGGGAAGAAGAATAAGAAAGAAAAAAGGAAAAATAAATAAATTAAAAAAATTAAAATGTTATCTAAAATTATCCATATCAATGCTATGTGCCACTTAAAATGACTAGCATCCATGTTAATAATTTTCTATCAAAATTAACCGGATGGATTAAATCAACACAAATGCAAAAGTTTCAAGACTCAATTGGCAAAAAAAAAAAAAAAAAAAGAAGAAGTCGAATTGACATAATTACAATACATTCATGACTTTTTTAGTAATTTTTTCCTTTGCCCATTGTCATAGTGATAGAATACCTAAAACTTTTTATTCTGACTAATCAACACCCCAAACTTATATTGTTGTAACAAAAATTTATAGTATTATTGTTATAATGGGTCAGGGATCTTTGATGACTAAAAAAGGTTTGAAGGTTCTAGCATCATTGTGGGCATAATTTAAAGTTTTCATGACAAAAAAAATTGGAATATTAAACGTCACAATAAGTATAGTTTTTTGACCTTTGTGTTATCATCCCAAAGTGAAAATACCCATTACATTAAATTCATCATCAATTTTTATAGATGGGTCCATCAAGTCCAACGTCTGTGTCCATCCGTTATACTTAATCTATCTGTCATAAATTTTGGGTCAAATGAACTCGTCATAATCCTGTATTGAAAAAGATGGTCACGAGAGATCAGAATTTAACTTTCCAAGAAGCTGTGGTCAAAGGGGGTAGGGAAAGTCATAAGTTCAAAGGTAATCCGTTCTTATCCTTTTGTTGCTTTATTAAGGTATCATAATATCTCATTCTCAATTTATTTACCTGAAAGAAAGCACGATCTTATCTCGAAATCCGGGCGGAGTAACTGCTTTAGAATTAGAGTAAAAGGTAGCTTTCCCCCATTTCGATCTCCCTTGTTACGCTTTTCCTATGATCACATCTTTGTTCCATTCTCTATGTCGCACTTTGTCAAACGTTTCGGTTCATGATTGGGATGACCTTTCAAAGAAAAATAATGGTACTCATGTTCAGCTTATTTCGCCAGATTGGACGTTGCTTGAAAAATATTTTCTAAATATCGAATTTAGCATAAGGAGAATGGTTTAGCTTCTCCACGTTTGATTGGACTTTTAAAATGAGTTATGAAACATTTTATGATGTTCACTATCCAATGCCTTTAAAGTGTATTTATGATAAATGAATAGGGTCAAACACACGATCTCGGGATCATGCATGAGTCTAATTCTGGGGGGTGATGATCCCCCTTCCTCACAAGATCCACTTTCAATTTTTGTCATGTAGCTATAATTCTTCATATAATGAAATCTCTTTGATCTTATCCTCTAAGTATTTTACTCTAGATTTGTCATTGCTTGGGAGCATACGGGTTAGATCCAAAATCTATAGGGTCCGAGATCGAGGTGCCTAGATCCAGGACTCCAAGGGATAGACCCAAGACCTGACCAAGCACATGATTCAATGGGACAGACTCAGGGACTTGGTCCCAAACTTAGTGACTCGATGTCCGAACCCAAGTTCCTGGGACAGATCCAAGGGCAACACGACAAGAATAGGGTCCTAATAATTGCACCTCCCATGTTCTTAAGATTGAGTATGGGAACCATCGGCGGTCCACATCCTTTGTCTATTTAATCAATCACTTAATAAAATTTATCTTCCTTTCATTACACCGTATCTTACACAAACTCCGGGACAACAAGCTATGCCACTAGTTTGGGCATATGATTTATAGCAGACATTTGGACCTATAGGCGGAATTTTTGTGAGAGACGGATATATGTTTAATTTTAAAAAAATTTCCAAGTTTCAATCCCCGCCTGTCAATTCTCTCCCCCTGGTCTGCTTCCAAAAGAGCATCCCTCACGAGCAAACAAACTGATTTTGTCCATCATGCGCCATAAATCTCCATTTGTCGTCGACCTAGTCATCATGCATCAAACTCGCTATCAATTGCAATCCAAGCAACCTACGGGAACAAACAACCGATCCCGTTTTCGAGGTGCGGCTACTACACGCCGCCCATCCACTTCGCCGCTTCGTCATAGAGGATTCTTCTACTAGTTCGTACGTCACGCTGTCTTTAGATGATCTTCGATCCACGGTTCGTTCCATTCTTCAAGAAACCGGTACCTCTAGTTCTTCTACTCTATCATCAGTCCTCCGGTACTCATGATTCATGGTTCTTTGATTTACGCGTGTTGTAATCACATGACTTCTCATTCCAATTTATTCAAGTCAAAATCATATAACTCACAAGCACCTATTATTCACACTGCTGATAACTCTCAAATGATAGTTAGTCATACGGGAAACGTTTCAACACCCACATTGTCCTTACCTGATACTTTTATGGTTCCCAATCTCTCTTTAAACTTGATATCTGTGGGTCAGCTATGTGAGCTTGGTTTTGATATTCATTTCTCTTCGAATGGTTGTCGTGTGCAAGATCCACGGACGGGACAGACAATTGGGACATGCCGTAAAGTGGGACGGTTGTTTGAGCTTGTTTCCTTAAAGCTTCCCAACTTCTTCATTGGTTGTGCTGCCACAGTTTCATCTGAAACTTTGCATTCTCGTTTAGGTCATCTTTCTTTTTCTCGTCTAAGTCATTTGCTTTCAAGTGGTCATCTAGGTTCTGTTGACAATAAAACCTTTGATTGTCTATCTTGTAAGTTAGGAAAACATGACAGAATAAAGTGAAAGAATGAATTTCTGTATATTTCAGTGTGTGTAATACTGATGATACAAGAGCCTATTTATAGGCTAGTCTAGGCAACTATCTAAAGCAATAGAATATTACAATATTATAATCAAATCAATTATAATCGATATAAAATCAATTATAAATCAATTAGGAAAATAAATATCTCTAACATCCTAAGATATATCTAACATCCCCCCTCAAACTCAAGGTGAGATAGAAAAGGTCAACTGGAGTTTGGATAAAAGATCTTTAAAACGCCCAGGTGGATGCACCTTCGTGAAAACATCAGCCGTCTGATCAATTGAAGAGATGGGAACAAGACGAACATCGCCACTAAGCACATGAGAGCGTATGAAATGACAATCTATTTCAATGTGTTTGGTACGCTCATGAAAGACATCATTATGAGCTATTTGGATGGCACTTCGATTATCACAATGAATGACCATTCCACCGTTATGACGAACTCCCATGTCTTCTAGCAACCACCGTAACCATAATAATTCTGAAGTAGTATCGGCAAGGGCACGGTATTCCGCTTCCGTACTCGATCGAGCAATAGTAGTCTGTTTCTTACTCCGCCAGGAAATAAGGGACTTCCCTAAGAAAAAGCAATAGCCTGTAGTAGAGCGACGATCAAGAGGATCACCAGCCCAATCAGCATCAGAATAAGCTATTAACTCCAAGGATGAGTCAGCAGAAAAGTGAAGACCATGAAATAAGGTACCCTTAATATAGCGAAGAATTCAAAGAACAACAGCAAAATGAGTCGTCCGTGGCGCAGTCATGAATTGACTCACAATGTGAACAGCATAAGCGATGTCAGGGCGGGTAACAGTGAGATAAACTAGACTGCCAACTAACTGTCGATAAAGTGTAGGGTTTGGAAGAGGAGTCCCATCTTTTTCATCAAATTTGGCATTATTTTCAATGGGAGCGGTAGCAGTCTTGTTATCAGTAAGTCCAGCTCGAGAAAGAAGATCAGTGGCATATTTTGCTTGAGAAAGATAATAGCCAAAGGAATCAGAAGCAACCTCCAACCCTACAAAATAACTGAGCCGTCCAAGATCTTTCATTTCAAACCGTTGACTCAAATACAACTGTAGTTTTGTAATGCCTTCATGATCATTGCCAGTAATAATCATGTCATCCACATATAATAGTAGCAGAATACTCCCACGAGATGTGCGTTGAACAAATAAAGCGTTATCATAGGGACTGTATACAAATCCAAGGCGTTCCATAATAGAACTAAACTTAGAATACCACGCACGAGGAGCCTGTTTTAGTCCATATAATGCTCGACGTAGAAGACACACTTTACCAAGAGTATGAGTATATCCAGGAGGTGGCTCCATATATACTTCTTCAGTGAGATCTCCATTAAGGAATGCATTTTTGACATCCATTTGAAATAGAGGCCATCGCTTAATAGCAGCGACAGCAAGAAGGCTACGAACGAAGTAAGACGTGCAACCGGAGCAAACGTCTCATCATAATCAATGCCATACTCCCGGGTAAACCCTTTTGCTACTAGTCGAGCTTTATAACGTTCCACCGTACCATCCGCCTTAGTTTTGATTTTGTACACCCATTTACAGCCTATAGTCGACTTGTTAGGAGGCAAATCAACCAAATCCCAAGTATGAGAGTGTTCTAATGCTTGCAACTCATCCGCCATTGCTTGTTGCCAAAGAGGATTAGTACGAGCTTCTCTATATGTGCGAGGCTCGTGAAAAGAGGCAATTGTGGAATAACAATGAAAATCACGAAGCCGAACAGAAGGTTGACTTACACGGGTGGAGCGACGAACAGAAGAAGGAACTTCCAAGGTTGGATCCATGGATGGCACAGACATATCGGGAGCCACTGAAGTGGGATTTCCAGAGATACTTGCATCAAGATTTAGAGAGGACAATTCGACAGAGGAAGATGTAGGAGTGGCGTCTTCAGGGAACAGTTCAACAAAAGGATTTGTGAAGAAACGAACATTTGGAATAGTGGGAGAAGATGTAAAAGAATGTAAAGATGAGAACATTTTATGTTCCCAGAAGGTAACATGGCGAGACACACGAAGTCGATTGGATATAGGGTCCCAACATCTATACCCTTTATGCTCAATGCCATAGCCAAGGAAACAACATAGATGAGCATGAGGTTCTAACTTCGTGCGTTCATTTGGAAGAAGATGCACAAAACATGCACTACCAAAAACTCGAAGTAGACTATAATTAGGGATACTGTCATACAAGCGCTCATATGGAGAAGTGCTCCACCACATCGCCGCCTTCACATTTAACGTTTATGATTCATGATGTTCAATCTACTTAGATGTCATTTGAAAACTGTAGAGGCCATGTTGTGCTTTTCAATCAAATAAAGAGAAAACGGAGAGAGGATAGGCTTTTTTGTGGAAAGTTTTCTGGACAACAATTTGAGATTTGTGTCCATTGAAGTTGAGCCCATCAGAGCAAAATTTGCCATGGCTCTAGCCATGTTGGTTGTGGCAATACAACCAGTTTGTTTCTGACCACATAAAAGAAGGGACATTCACGGAAAAACTGAAAAGTGGGACAAACTCCCAGTTTGATGATCCATAGAAAATATTTCAATATGCTTTTAAAAGCGTGAATGATAATCATTCTATTCAAGAAAATCAATTTCTGACTAGAAATTGATTTTTTTATTCTCTGGATGAGTTTTTGAGTAACAATACGTGTTTTTTTTTTTTGGTCAGTCCTACTCTATTCCTACTCTATTTCTGTTCCTTAAATAGAAATTCGTTTGATAACGACATAAAATTACTTCCTCTTTAGGTGGTGGTGAAAGGCAACTAATAGCTAGGGATTAGCAATGGGCATCTGGCGGCCAGTGACAAGCGTCCAACATGTGGTGATAGGCGTTCGGCATCTGATGGCCAGCAATAGGTGGCCAACATCCGACGGCGGGCAGCAAGCTTTCGATGATCAATGGGCGACGATGGGTGATTGGCAGAAGGTGGGCAGCGGGTGGATGGCGAGTGGTGATGAGCGGCTCAAGTTCAACGGCTAATAGTTGGGCTTCTGATGACCAATGGGTTGCGGGCAAATGACTGGCGAGTAGGCAATTGGTGGGCGGGTGGCGGGCGAGCGGCAAGTGGGCGGCAAGCACAACGGACAAATTGGCAACATGCCAGTTAATTCTATTAATCGACCGAGAGTCAAGAACCGATGTCACATCTTATCTAATCGGAGGAAATTAAATAACAAGGAAGATGCGATTAGACAAAACTGACAAATGCAACCTTATTAGACGTGCCTAAGTTAATCTATGGCGTTACTCAATCCTATTGCAAATCGAAGGTAAAAGAATAAATGAGTACTCCGAATGGATGCTTCTGTCCTCCGGTGGATCTTGATCCCTTCCTTGGCTGTCAATTTTGCAATCTGTAATTGGGGACCAAAAAAAACCTGCGCGGCGTCCATTACCATGTTTCACGTGCACGGACAGTCCAGATCCAGACAACATACTCTTTTTTTTTTTTTTTTTTTTCTTTTTTCTTTTGCTGTGGTAATAAGTGACAACTTGAGCGATTTGGTTCTTACTATCTGAGTCTGGTCAATCTTATATTGATTACGAAAGGACTAATGGCTTGGAGGGGCTGTTTCTCGTCTGAAGTATATGAACTTATGAAAAGGGTGGATCAAAGCAAAGGATCTTGGGGGTGAAAAATGGAAGGGACAACAAAATAACTTCAAGTTATATTCACGGTGACATTAATATCCTAAAATTTTCACCAGACACATACCATCATGACAAAAATACCATCATTTTATCACTAAAATACTATATTTTGCCTATGAAAGAATTACCAAAAAAGACATAAACCTAAATTCAGTTTTAAACTTTTTTTTTTAATCAATTGAGTCTTAAATATTTTGCATTTGTGAAAGTTAAGTCTATCCGATTAATTTTGATAGGAAATCATTGACATGGATATCGATCATCTTACATGGCATGGCCACTGCTAATGTAGATAATTTTAAATAATATTTTTTGAATTATTTATTTATTTTTATATTTCTTTTATTTTCTTCCCTTCTTAGAAGTGAGTGCCAAAATGGTCTAGTGATCGCGAGGTTCAACCTCGTCAACCACTGGCGAGGTCAACCTTACTAGCCCAACAAGGTTGTCGGCTTGCCTCTGGCCAATTACTGAGGTCTAGTGATTGGCTAGAGGAAGAAGGGAAGAAAGAATAAGAAATAAAAAAAAAGGAAAAATAATAAATAAATCGAAAAAATAAAACTATTATTTGATATTATCCATATCAACCTTGGTTGCGCCACATAAAATCGCTAACATCTATGTCAATGATTTTTTTTTTTATCAAAATTAACCAAATGGATTAAATTGACATAAATGTAAAAGGTTTAAAACTTAATAGCCAAAAAAAAGTGGCCAGCGTGTGGCAATGAGTGGTAGGTTTTTAGAGATCGGTGGGTGATGATGGGCGACCGATGGAGGGTAGCAGGTAGGCAAGGAGTGACCAACTAGCAAAGGGTGGGTGGTGATGGGCGGCTGGAGTTCAGCGAACCGATAGTGGGCTTTCGACAATGGGCAAGCGGGCGGGCAGGTGGTAGGTGCATGAGCGGTGAGTGATGACGAGAGTAGATGATGAAAAAAGTTTTTATTTTTCACTTTAATTCCAGAAATAAAAAAGCTAAAATGTTTAACTTTTGATTTGCATTTCCAAATTTTGTTCTAGAAATAGAAAAATAAAATTGTGTTACCAAATTGATTTCCATTTCAAACCTATTTCTTGAAATAGAAAAATAGAAAAATAGAAAAATTGAATAGTTATCACGCGCACCCTAAAAATAAGTCATTCAAATATGTTAATAATTTATTTATTTTATTATGATAGCATGTGGTATGTCACAAAAAAATAAATAATATTTTAGCTTTCTGGTAACTTTCTAAAATTTAGAGTAACTTTTGAAGGTTCTATGACAACACATTTTATATTGATTTGTAATTTCTTGATTATAAAGGATTGTGTTATTAGTGAGTTGTAATTTTTATCAATGGCCTCTTTCACGATCTTTTCTATTGGTAGAACTATTGGGAGCAATATAAATTTCAACCCATATTCCTTTCTTCACATCTTATAGGGGAGCAATGCCCCCTTTTTTCTCCTTCTATTGAGAAATCAAAGGCCCTCCTACCGTCATTTCATTGACTCGTAGGCTTTCCCTCTGCTCATTGTCTTTGCGCGACTCCAGCGACGCCTGAAGGGGCAAGAAGCGTAGGCTCTAAACGGAGTTTAAACTTGGAGGATTTGGAGGTGAGAACGACAGTTTTTTTCCTCTCTCGTCTTTCTTTCTTTTTTTTTTTTTTTTTGTGTGTTGTTTCTGATATTTTTTTATCTGGTGAAATGGTCTTCTGTCTTTAAGTTTAATCGGTGAATTGAACTTCTTATGTCAGATATTCGATGATTGTGCTTATTCAAATTTACTGCATTTGCTTTCGTCGGATTCATGGGACAGGCGCACACCGTTTCAGAAGGTGCGCTTGCTTCTGACAAAGGATGGAGGGTATGAACAGACTTCAAGCGGTAATAGAAGTAACGAATTTCTTATACTTATTCTTATTAATTTTTTAAGGAGAAAAGTAAAAAAAAAAAAAGTTGTGTTTAGTAACTTCTCATAAGTTAGTAACTATTGATTTTATTTTATTTTCATCTGGTTAAGAATTTAAAAAATTAGATTGAGAAGTAGTGGGAGACACCATAGGTCTCTCCCTTGATAATAACTAGTTTTTACTCATGCGCTACAAACGTCGCAACTATTTTTTAGATGATATTGTATGTTATAGTTACTCAATTATATAGTGACGTCATTTTAGATGTAATATAGAGATTTTATGTATGTTGAAGTAATATGTCAAAAAATTATATAATGACGATAGTTTCCCTAAATCATATTGGCACTTGTAAAAGTGAGATAAAATGACTATTATTTAGGGGAGCAGTACTTAACCTACATGTGACTGTATGCTGCTAAAAAATCAACTTGGCTAAGGCAGTTAAAACGCGGCCTAACTTTATTTCTTCTTTCCCCTTGAATAAGAAAGTCATCTTCACAAATTAGGGCCTCCAATTTTAGTTTCCCCGCAAGAGCACGATTTAAATAATTGAGTTTTGCTAATTATAAAAATTCTTTTTATTTCTATGCGTTCTTAGAAAAGTTAAATACTAAACTCTCATCAAGATATTAAGATAAAATGTGATGACATCTATATTTTTTTCGTACAGGTTTTTTAACTTAGACGTGTTCCTTTATATTGGTCGGTTTTTCGGTCTAATTTATAATCAGCCAAGTCACCATGGAATACACAACATATTCAAATATTCGGCGAGTTATTTTCTCTGTTTTGAAACAAATTTGAAGTACGTGTTGATATGTATTTAATGAGTCCGGTTAGTTTCTCTTCCCATAGCCGGCTAATATGGTTGTACGTTCCAAGACCGAAAAGAACTTCAATCAATTTTCACATGGAATATATATTTTCGTCTATAAGTTTGAGATTACAAGAGATTAACTCGCTTGCGCTACTCTTTCTCCTGCAAACTCTCATCAGCGACTAAAACCTATTGTCCTCGCTACTATCGCCACCAGAGACTGAGCTCACAACAGCGTTTACTCCTGGCGAGCCGACAGGTTCCGCGGTGGCTTTGGGAGGAGACCAGCTTCGTCTGTAGAAATGCGTGAAATTGGAACTATTTTGCTGTAGAGACAAACAAAATGCAATCTAGTGCCTTGCGACCCCAGTTCCTTGTGGCGGCACTCGTGTTGCGGAATGGCCTTTTGGCGAGAGCAGGTGGAAGACCGACCAGTGCGAAGGATGACGTAGATCTCTCAAGAGGATAATAAGGCTGAACAGGATGACGAGATCATCCCGTTTTTTTTATCTTCAGAAAGTTTGATGTCGTCGCCAACCTTAAAGTAGCAACTTCAGGGGCTACAACAGGACAAATTCTGCGCTTGAAAGGTACGTCAAAAAGTCGCACCGGTGTTTGATCAATGTCCACCGCCGGCCATGAGGGCGGGCATGGAAGCTTGTGAGGGAGGGTTCGGGAGCACGAATAGGGCCATGAGGGCGCTCACGATGGCCGCGATGGCGCCCATGACGAACGCCGGTAGGTTCCCTCCTCCGAACGCGTCGTCGAGCTTCCCACTCACCACGGACACGATCATCTGCAAGACCAAATTAGAAAGCACAAAAAAGGAACGTCTCAATCAATCATCACCCGAGGCATTTAATCGAATCGAACCGTCGACTGATCGAGTTCCTCTTCATGGCTATGCAGCGAATGGACTTTTAAGGTACGTCAGTCTCTCTTTCTTGCCGAGTCGCGTGTTCTTAGGCAGGAGAGGATTGTGATGTTATCGTGAGATGTCTGACGTGTAATTGTACAGGGAAGAAATGGAGACTTCTTCACGTGGGCTCATGCAGAACTATAAATGTCTTGAGTAGGAAAGGGTTCTTTTTCTCGTCTCGTCTTCTCTTTTCCTTTCAAGTACGAAACGTTCAATACCGATCGATGGTGGTAATAAAACCTAGAGCAGATTCAAGTGATGATGCACGTTGGGATTCGATTGTGTTCTTGTTATATTACCTGCGGGATGACGATGGCCATATTGAGAACGCCCAACGAAAGCCCTGTAAAGGTAATTCGATGATCAGGACGAGTTCATCAGTTTTTGTCTGGCCGAAGAACCAGAAAAAGAAAAAATGAATTATTTCACCCAAAAATATGGATGATTCCTTCACCTTGGCCAGCGCCAGCACTGGATGAGTAGATTGATGCCAAAGCGAATGGAATACTGTATGTGACCTGCGCAACGTTAGATGGAACGGAAGATTAGCCGTCCTGGTTGCTCCCGTTTGATTTTCCATTGCTCATAGAAAGTAGAAATAGAAGAAGGGATACTACTCACCGAGAGTGGGATACCGAGGACGGAGAAGATGCCCAGAGCGCCGCCCTTGACGTTGGCGGGGGGCGGGACCAGGCCGTGGGCTGCGCGGTACGCCTTGGCCATCTTCGTGACGGGGATGGTGCCGGCCAAGCCGATTGCAAGCATGAAGTTGACAATGGCCCAATACCTCTTGACGCCGCCCACCACCTTCCCCATGGGCTCGACCACTAGAGAGGCGAAACCGAGGATCACCGAGTTGAGCATCAAGCCTAAGGAGCCGGTGTGAACACCGAGGTCGTAGAGCCGCCTCTCCGCGGGAGTCCCCTTCGCCTTCCCGCCGTACACCTCGAGGCCCACCCAGTCGGTGTCGTAGAGGATGAAGGGGAACCACGCGACCCAATTGAGGGCGGTCACGAGGTAGAGCAGCCACATTGGTCTGGACAGGTTCTTGAATGCCGAGGTCACCTCGCTGCCGAACGGCGTCATTGGTTCAGGATCGCCGTTGGCCAGCTCCTTGGGCGACGGTTGAATGACCTCTTTGACCGTCGCGACCACGCCGATAGTCACCACCGCGAGGAAGACGATGTCGATGAGGAAGCAGGTCTTGAGGTTGGCGCAGTAGGTGTCGCAGGCGACCGTGGCGGTGAAGGGCAGCATCTTGTAGAGGTTGTCGATGGAGCCCACGGCGTAGCCGAGGACGTTCCCGACGGCCATGAAGAAGGAGTAGAAGGCGTTGGCGATGCGCATGCGCCTGTGGTCGTTGGCGGAGAGGTCGGCCAGGAGGGCGCGGCAGGGGCCCTGGAGCATGTTGTTGGCGACGTCGAGGATCCAGAAGCCGACCACGAAGATGGCGACCGCGCGGGGCTTCATTTCCCGGTCCAGCCTGTCGCCGCCCTTGTAGCCAAGATCAGCAGCGAAGCCGATGAGGATGACGGAGGTGGCGACGAAGAGGGCGCCGGTAATGATGAAGGGGCGGCGGCGACCCAAGCGACTCTTGGTGCGGTCGCTGAAGTAGCCGACGATGGGCTGCACCAGGAGGCCGGAGATGGGGCCGCAAAGCCAGATGAAGGATGCCCACATGTGCGGGACGCCGAGCTGCTGCACGTACGGGGTCAGCAGGGAGAGCTGAAGCGCCCACCCGAACTGGACGCCGGCCGCGATGGACGCAACCACGACGATCTTCCACAGCGGGGCCATGGGTACATGATCACCTCCGTACTCTATGCTTGCTATCATCTCTACTTAACTGTTGTCCTAGTAGCAGCAGTAGTAGTCGTCTCGTCGTCGTTGTCGTCGTTTCCGCGGCTGCATGCAGGGGATGGATATAGTCCCTCCCTGAGCTCCTCCAGTTTGCGCTTCCGCTTGCGTCTCGGTGTGGTCGTGGGAAAGCGGGAGGAAGCTGCCGTGGCTGGACAGCGAGAGGGAGCCGAAGCTTCGGAATCTGCCCCCTCTTTATTCACTCTTTTTATTCAGTGCTGGAACTGGTCTTGAGGATTAGGTTCCCATGGGAACGAGCTCTTATATAGACACAAGGATGGAGGAGAGAGAGAGAGAGAGAGAGAGAGAGAGAGAGAGAGAGGAGGTGAGATCGGAGAGAGCGACGGATACCCACTCACATTGATCGTGGTAATTAATTGCATTGCGCCACTTTTGGGATAATGACCGAGTCCAGTGGCCTTCAAATCCTTTTGGCTACAAGTGGCAACTTGGCATGTTAGGGTTCAGAACTTTTCATGCTATTTTATTATGGGGACGAGATTATTAGAAGTTTTATAATTTAGGTAGGGCACTCATTCAAAATCGTTCACTTTAATGTTTATTCTGGTAATTTATCCTACGCGACTCTTTAGATTATTTTGGAATTCGAAGTGGCTTTTTAAAAGAAATTGAAGTCTAATGTGAAAAATTCTTTGTTTGTAACAAGAGCTAACGAAACGTTTTTGAAAAGACTGTCTCTCCCCGTGAAAATAGTTGACTCCATGAAGAAAATTTATAGAGCTTTCTCTCTCTCTCTCTCTCTCTCTCTCTCTCTCTCTCTCTCTCTCTCACTTTTGCTCTCGTCTATCTTCTCTTACTTTGGCTTGGAAGCAGAGTCCGGTAACTTCGATGACAATGATGCAGCTCCTCCTCCGTTATTCACTGTTCTTCTTGCTTTTCTCTCCGTGTGCTCGCTCCGAGATCGAATAGCCATCGCTGAAGGAAATAAAGAAGGGACGATGGTAGCTCCTCAGGGAGCGTGTGAGAGAATCTCTTTCATAGTACTTACGGTATTCTTATCCCCACTTTTATTTGTGCATGCGAGTGTTTCACTGTCGATCGTTTTTCTGTTTTTCCCTGTTCTTTTTATCCTCGGATGCAGATGTTGGATAAATCGACAGTGGTCATCGGATAATTAAACAAATTTACCTGGCATTGCCAAAATTGAATGAAATTAGCTGTAACCCATAAAGAAAGGTCACGTCCCTTGTATTTTAAGTTAATTTGCTAGTGTTGGCCAACAAAAAAAGAAGTTAATTTGCTAGTGCGTTAGTTCATCAATATTGGCTAAAATCGAGTCGTATCGTTAGTTAATTTGCTAGTGTGTCAGTTCATCAATTTAAGATAACATCGTAGTACGTACCTAATAGGGTCAGATAAGATTGAATATCAAATGAGTGGAATTCTGACAATTTGGAATGTCCAGTAAATTCTATTAAATTATCTGGATTCTAGAATCCACCCCATAACTAAAGTACTTCGTGGAGAACATGCATATGCAACTTTATTGGACATGCCTAATTTAATCCATGAGGTCCCCTGATCCTTTTGCAAATTGAAGGTAAAGAACAGATGGGTCGCTGTCCGAATGGATTTGATTCCGTCCTACAGTTGATCAACTTGGCTGCCAACTTTCCAATTTAAAAATGGGGAGAAAGACTATGAAGCATTCATACTATGATTCATGGAATAATTTCAAATAAGAACATAAAGTGAGATCATTTTCTCAAAAGATAACTCAAAGTAAATATTATTTCAAATAAAAAGTAGATAATTAATTATTTTATCAAAAAAGAGTTCAGAGTAGACATTATCTCATATAAAGGCTTGAAGTGAAAATGTTAGTCTTAAATAAGAATCCGAGCTCATAATTGGCCAAACCTTCATCGGTCGGCTGGCACATGAGGTGCACTTTCCACTCGCATGCTTATTTAGTCAATAAAGACGACAACAACTAGTGTAATTTTCTTTTCAGACCTTCTCCAGCGTTAATGTCTTTACTCTGTATTGATGCCCTTACTGTGGGTTGTAACTTTCGCCCTCCTTGAATATATCGCATCATCTTTTCAGACTAAAAAAAAAAAAAAAAAAAAAAAAGAAGCCTTAAATTGATGTCAGGGTTCCTTGAGAGCTCTTTTGGGAGCAATTTTCCTCCAAATATCACTGATGTAACCTCAATTTTTTGATTGTGTCTATCATTCTTGGCTCCCTAATACTTCCGCTGGAATAAGAACGCAGGTGACTTGTGCAAACCAATCAATTGGAGAAGATTTGACCTGCTAGTGAGCTTGAGTACTTATTTTGATCGAGTTAGCCACTTTAAGCCTTTATTTGTAACAATATTTACTCAATATTACTTTTTTTTTTTCTTGAAATGGCCTCATTTCAAGCTTTTATTTGAGACTGAATTAAACATTCATGCCCTTATTTAAAACATAGTCTACTTTGGCCTTTTTATGAAAATCCTAACATACTTCAAGTTCTTATTTGAGATAATGTTTACTCTAGATCCTATTAACTGCAATTCAAGCTCTTATTTGAAATATTTCCTATTTCATGAGCACAATAATCCAAATCCAACTAACAAGCTTGTATTTATTTTCTATTCTCTTACCGTGGCAACAGTAATGACTTGAGAGATACGGCTCTTTCTATGTGTGTTTGGTCAATCATACCGTAATTACTGAAAGATTGATGGCTTGGATCGACTGAGACCTAGCCAACAAAACTATAGAAGGCTTGGGTCAAAGCAAAGTACATTGGGATGAAAAATGAAAGGTAAAATACTGAAAAGAAAGTCATAATCACCAAAATTCAAATGTATACCAGTACAATAAAAGTACCTTTATCTACTATAAAAAATCTTAAGCTTTGCCCACGCGCCATTTCTTGTATGCCATGACCTATATCCAATGAGCTGCAGGAAGCAGCAGGTAATGATGGGGATGCTAATGATGAGCTCAATGACCTAAACCCAGTGTTACTGTTGAACGGAATGATGCCCAATAATGACCAACTCTCCCAAACCAATCACTTCCCCCCCAACCTTTCCCTTCTCTCTCTGTCTTTATTACCGGGTCAGTCGTGGCGGCTCTGATTATGATGAGGTCTCTCGTATGGTCTTCGGATAAGAGCGGGCGTCGACGAGGTTCTTCCCTTCGTAGCAGGGGCTTTGAAATTTGCTCTCCCATGGAGCCGTGCGTTGCAACGGGTTCCAAACTCTGTCATGAGATCGTTCGGTTAAGGGGTTTAGATAAGACTCGACCCTTCCTATGGTCCGTAGTTGTTATTTTCCAAGGTCCTTTGGGCGGAGATTCTATTATATTTAAAGAGTAATGCTAGAGATGCAAAATATTGATTTGTAAAGAGATGTGTCATATATCCAATGTAACAAAAATTCATAATTTGATGTCACATGACGCTAAAGAGTTTGAGGTATCAGTGTCGTAATAAACAGAATTTAGGGTTTTTGGTAGAAAAAAAATTAAGGCATTGAAATCACAATGAACATAGTTTATGATTTTTCATTATGCTTGTCCGAAATGAAAATATCTATTTCCTTCACCAAATTCTAACAAATGGGTTTCATCATGTCGAACGCTGGTGTTTATCCGCTATCCTTACTCTACATGTCGTAAAATTTTGAGGCAATTGAACTCATCATCTTCCACTGAAAAAGTTGGGTCACGAAAGATAGGAATTTGACATTCCAGGAAGCTGTGGTCAACGAGTTAAGGCAAGGTCATGATTTCCATGGTCATCCGTTCCCTTCCTGTTGTCGCTTTATTAAGGAAGCACGATCTGATCTCGAAATCTGGGGAGAAGTGGCTGCTTTAGAATTGGAGTTAAAGTGGCTGCTTTAGAATTCGAGTTAATGATGGATTTCCCCATCATTTCGGTCTCCCTGGTTGCGCTTTTACTATAGCCACGGTCGCGATGTTGCGCTTTGTCAAAAGATTTATTCATAATTTGAACGACCTTTCGGACAAAGCGCGATGGTAATTGAGTTCCACTTCATCTCGCGGACATGGTACGATGCTTGCAATATATATACTTTTAATTGCGGCACTTAGCTTAGGAAAAATGGTCGTGATACATTGAACCTTCCAAATGTACTACGACACGTTTTAGGAGCTTTTGGTAATGCCGTGTCCGTGATGTTGCGCTTTGTCAAAAGGTTAATTCATAGTTGGCATGACCTTTTGGACAAAGCAAGATGGTAATCAAGTTTCACTTTATTTCATGAACATTGGACGGTGCTTGCAAGTACTTTTTAAATGCAGCACTTAGCTCAGCGAAAGTGATTGTGGGCCACAGAACCTTCCAAATGTGTTGAGACACGTTTTAGGGGAAAGCATGAAAAAAAAAAAGAAAATGTCATGTCTATTATATTAATATCAATTCGGTCATAAACATTTTAGTTTGACCAATTTAGTCCTAATTTTTTTTTTCACATTGTATCAATTTAGTTCAATTATTCAATTTAAATCAGAGATTGTTAACGTAAAAGTCGACTATTTCACATGGTATGATTAGTGCTAATGTAAATAACTTTTAAAATTTTAAAATTTTTCTGAATTTTTTAGGTGCTATTTTTTATTCTTTTCTTTTCTTTCCCTAATTTTTCCCCCAACCGTGGGATGACAATAAGCAAGGTCTAGGCAAGAGTCTTCGTGCCCAGATATAAGCCAGGGTCATGACACCCTCGCCTGTTGGCCAATGAGGGTGCAAGGACCCTTGATTAGGGCCAATGAGGGTCACTGACCCTCTCCCGTTGGTGGCAATGGGTGGCCGGCTACCTCGTTGGCCAAAAGCATTAACAAAAGCATAGTAAAGGAAAAATAAGAAATAAGAAAAATATAAAAAATATAAAAACTTGTAAAATTCGCTCATGTCAATACTAATCATGCCATATAAGATAATCGACATCTACGTTAGCAATTTTCGGCCTAAATTAGCCGAATGGATTGAATTTATAACAATGCGAAAATGTTGAGGACTAAAATCGATATAATTAAAACGATTTAGATTAAATTAGAGCCAATGAAATTAGTTTAGGGCTTTTTTTTTTACATACTTTTTCCAGACATTTATGATATTGACAGTCAAATACCCCCTCTTATAGCATGTTTACAACAAACAAATCGGATCAGGCGCATGATCCCAGGACCTTGCATGAATGAATTCAGGTGGGGGCTGGTGACCCCCTTCGCTGTGAGATTCACTGTCCTTTATAGCTTACCAAATTTTATTATATGATTATAATTTTAAAACAATAAAATCTTATTATTCTAGATTTCTCATTACTTGGGATCTTAGCTTGGGGGTTGGACTCGGAATCATAGGATTCGGGATCGAGGTGCCTAGATCTAAGGCCCCGAGGCATGGACCCAAATTCCTAGCCAAACACGACCCCCCCAGGCCAGAATCGGGGACTCGGTACCAATGCCAGTTGTAATTGAAGGTGGTAAATTGTAATTTTTCGTCAAATGTTTGGCGACACAAAAAATGAATGGCAACAAAAGATTGAATTCTTGAAAATTATTTTCTAGTAGATGCAATTGATAGGAAATAAATGAGATGTTCACAAGTGCCTTACTATAAGAAAAGAAAACACCTTCACGCTTAAAAATCTTTCCTCATTTGGTAACATTCGAGTATTGAATAGTATAAGCTTGAAATCAATATATCAAGTAAACAATCATAAAAGAGTAAATTACTTATGATGTTTGGTTGACATTCTAAAATGTATATAATGAATTATGAGTTTAAAACATCATGTTTAATGAAAATACATATGTCCCTCAATCATTATCTGACAATTTCTTATTCACAAATCTCGTGTTGAGTTAATAGAAAACTGTGAAACGACTTGCCGCTTCAAACCCAAGAAAAAGAGCCGTTGCTTCTCTAAAATTAAAAATAGAAGACAAGTGTTTCTTGAATTGTATCCGCCAAAAGGTACAACGACGAAGACCAAACCCTCAACTTCAATTTCAGCTCCTCAGATCCACGAGCACAGCTGCCCAGTGGGTACCTGAAGCCTGATTACCGCTGTGCACAAGTCGTCACGAACAAAATATACGAACGTGATTTTGGTTAGAACATGACGAACTTCATCTTGTTTTCCATTTGGACTACGTGTGCGGGTTCAGAGCTGCCTTTTTCTCTTAGTCAAGTGTAGTCATGCTCCAAACCAAATTCGACCTCCTTAGATAGGTAGTGTTTTGCAGTTGTCTTGATGTCATTTAGAATTCATAGGGACTTTTTCTAACGTGGGTTTTTGTGCATTTACTGGCCCCTCCTATTAGTTCTTGATCACATCCCTGATTATGGTGCTACGAATAACAGCGTTGCCTTTCTTGCAAGGAGATGAGTGTGACAATCAGACCTAATAGAAGATGAAGGCTTTAGTTTTCCCACGGATCGTATGGTGCAATGCCATAGTCATCTTCTTCCTCGACATAACAAAGGCTGAAGGCTTTAGTTCCAGGTACGGATCGCACAAAGCGAGCATGATGTCAATCATCCAACTTAAACTTCTCTGCTATCCTTCAACCAGTGCCATACCGAGAGTGTCATTTAAGTAACTATTCCATGGATGAGGTTCAGTGGTTCTTGGCGCCTAATCTCCTACATGAGTTGTGACTAGATCACGTCGGCCATAGATCAAGCGGGTTATAAGATACAGGCAGTGAGCACCGATCAACTACAGCAAGATTGAAGCACAGAACAATGGCGGAGGTGAGAAAGAAGAATCCAACAGCGAGGAAAATGCATCCTTCCCTTAACTGCTTGGCCAGAAATAGGTTGAGTAGTCACCAATAGTGATGAAATAATCTGATTGAAGTCTCCATCCAGCTAGATAAGAAGATATATTTGACCAGGTTGAATGTATTACTCATTTCCTCCTATTCTTTTAATAATGTTATTCAGCATATGCCACTGCAGGACATTACAATAATCAGACAGGGAGAGTTTTGGTTATAGCTTATGAGTGATGAGCTTCTTAAACACTAAAAGGACAATGATAGAAGAGCTAATTCAAGAAGATAATGAAGATCTATGTACATCTAGCGAAGCAAATGCACCAACTTAGACGGGTTTTCAACCACAGAGAGAGTTCACAAAGAGGAAAAACACTTCTTTTTTTTCCCAATTTTGCTTTATGTACATTACACCATAACCATGAAAGTGAATTAGACAAGTTGGATAACTCGTATAAAATTCCAACCTGCATTAGAGCCTGAATTTCCCTCTCCACTCTCCAGCCTTAACAGGTTTTGTCAGGAAGCTGACATAGCAACTAGACAGCGTCATATGTAGGGTTGAAGAACCTGATTACAAGCATATAAAATGCCTGGTTCAATATTGGTAGCACCGTGGCCTATACCTATGTGCTTCTGTGAAGTAAACACTGCAAACAACAGTAAGCTTGGTGAGGACATAAGTCAACTTTTTTAAAACTGCAGACAAGAAATATTTGACATAATCTTTTATCAGAATATATTTGACTAACATAATGCGAAAAGAACTTCCATCATATCCATACATAACCAAAAACTTTTCAGTCTGCATGAGCAAAATTATTCCATTTCGATTGGTAAAGCTGACTAAGCATTACAAGTTGTTAAAATTCTCAATATTTCGGAATGAGGAACTGGTGTCCATAACTCAAATTTCAAGACAGAAACATTTCCTCAGAAGCAACGGATTTATTACCAAGAAATCAGGAATGGCTGTTTCAAGTTGTAGACACTAATAATCAAGTTGTCATTAGTGACTGCATCAATTTAGGCACTGGAAATTGCACATTAATCAGAATTCCCTGTGCCAGTCCCAAACTGAAGTCCAGTTCTTCAATTTATTTAAGCATAATTGTATAGCATTCTTGGGAAAACGAAAGTACATGTAAAATTTTTCTTGTTTTTCAACAGAACAAACCCAAGGAAGATATTGAAAAAAAGGAAACTACTTCTTTGTCTCAAAAGCTTCAATATCACATCCCACAAGAATCCCTAAGTTAGTCTAGTCCATCGACATATTTAAGTACAAATTGATTTGGCATTGTCCAAAAGGAAAAAAAAAAAAAAAAAAAAACAAACAAACAAACAAACCTTCTTGCAAGACCACAAAGAAAGGAGAAGAAGTAAAGCAAATAACCAACCTTTTCGTCTAAAAAGCAAATGGTCAACCCCAAATCAAATAATGTCAACCTACGAGTGGGAAATAAAGAAGATAGTAATCACTAAATGCCTAATACAGAATATGTATAAGTATATTGGCAATAAAAATAAAAAATTGGTTTAACAAGTACCGATTTCCAAATTGGTCACTTGTCAAGAGAAACCAAAATCGAGTTTGGCTCCATTGTCGTAGTTGACAACTCTGCATTCAATTCAAAATGAAAATGAGAACTGAAGTATCCATTATAACATAGAAGGGCATGAACAATGTACAAAAAATTTTCACCTGACTCAAAATTTTCGAGTTCTTCTAAATCCTCCTCAACCAAAAGTGAAGTGGTGCGCAGCATAGCCAATCTCGAGCACATATAAGAGCCTCCACCATACTTGGGGTCAAGGAACTATGAAACATGTCAAGCACACAACCTGTTGTGCTAAACGCAGCCTGTGATGCTACAGTCGAGACGGGCATGGCCAAAATATCTCGAGCAATGTTAGAGAGGATAGGATATCTCGAGGCATTCACTTTCCACCAATTTAAGATATCAAAGTTGGGACTATAACGTTCACATCCTTCCTCCAAATACTTATCCAATTCAGATTTTTCTTCCAAATAATATTGTCCCGTTTGGCTAAGATACTTCGCGGTCATAATATCAGCACCAACTTCAGCACCAACTTCAGGATACTTTGACACGTTTATCATCTCTGTGCTCTTTAACCTCAAGTTGCCTTGGGGGCATATACCAGTGCGGTATTGCTCGAACAATGACATTAAAGATTTTAAAACTTTATCTTGCAAAGTTTCTGACTGCTTACTCTTATAAACATCATTAATCAGCCATTTCACATATTCCCACTTATGTCGAGGGTCAAGTATGCAAGCAACAAACAAAGTAAGATTGATGTTGTTTACATTGCCAAAATACTTATTAAATTTGGTCTTCATTTTCTTGGCCATTTGTCGCAAACTTTTGTCCTCGTTCTCACAAAATCCATCAATCATCGTATGAACCCCATACACATGCTTCACCATATCATTACTAGTGACCTAAGAAGAACCCGAAACTTTTAAAGTGGTATCAAAGAACAACTTTAAGAAAGGAAGAAATTGACGAACATACTCCCAATCATCACTAGTAGGCAAACCTTTCACCTTAGAGAGCTCTTCAACAAATTTACTATCTTGAATTTCCAATAAGCCAAAAGCTTTTTGAAACTTCAAAGCCGCCTCCAACATCATGTATGTTGAGTTCCAGCGAGTCTCCACATCCAAATATACAAGATTATTGTACTCAATATTCTCTAGCTCAATACAACTCTTAAATTGTTTCAGCCTCGTAGGGGAAGACCTTACATAATGAACAGCCGAACGTATTCTAACAATGGAATCATCGATGTCTTTCAACCCTTCTCTCACAATCAAGCTAAATATATGAGCGCAACACCTCATGTGAAGTAACTCACCTCTCAATACTAGAGAGTTCCAAGAGTCGAGTCTCATTTTCAAGAATTGAATTCCCAAGTCATTTGAATTTGCATTATTCATGGTGATAGAAAATACTCTATGAATCCCCCAACTAGTTAAGCATTCCTCTACTGCTTTTCCTATTATCTCGGCAGAATGACCCGAGATTTGACAAAAATTCAAAATTTTTTCTGCAACTTCCAATCAGCATCTACAAAATGAGCCGTGAGACACATATAGCTCAAATTCTGACAAGAGGTCCATGTGTCGGTAGTAAGACAAACCCTAGGAGATATATCGGAAAAATATTTCTTCAATTTGCTTCTTTCATCCACATATAACTCAAAACAGTATTGCCTCAACATGTTGCGTGACGGGATTATAAACTTCGGCTGGATTCTATTCACGAATCGCTGAAATCCCTCATGTTCCACGAACTTGAAAGGTAATCCATCAAGAATAAACATTATAGCTAGTTCTTTTTTACTAGCATTTTGATCAAATTTCCACGGACTAGATGAACTACCGACCCTAACAAGTTGATCCGAGGCAATTTTTCGCCTTTTCTCCACGTTCGCATATGGGTATCCTTTACATCTAGCTAAATGATGATGCATTGCACTAGTCCCTTGACCACTAGCACAACCAATTTTTGCCCCACAATATAAACATTCAGCCTTTTCTTGGCCCTTATCTGCACAAGGAACCCTTTGAAAGTGTTCCCACACAACAGATCTCCTCTTTCTATCTCTCTCTACGACACTAGGATCCTTTGTTGAAGACATCTACCAATCCTTCTATCTATGACAATCGAACCTGAAAATTATCATTGCAATAAGATATAATGTGCTGGACCAATTCTCTTCTACAATCAAAAAGTAAACAAGTATGCAACACGAAAGCTGTAGTCCTCTACATATTCTCGACAAACAACTTAAAAAGCTAGCAAGCATCCTAGGATTCATAGAAAGTGTTGTACAACATCAACATTCATAGGGCCAAAATTACTCCCCCTCTATTTTTGAACAATACAGCGATGAACGAGCACATGCACACAACACAATCTCAAACAAAATCACAACGCATGATGTAAACACAAAAACCTGAATAAAGGCAGGGACTAGACAAGAAAGAGAATCATTTTTACTAACAGTACAGCTTCATCAGCTCATAAAACCGCACTAATCTCTCATTTATGGATGAGCAGCAGTAAAACTTTTCACCCTGAACTGATTCTACTTCTGTTTTCAAGTGGCTCCGTCAAGCTATAAGAAAAAGGCCATCGGCATAGAAACAGAACCGAGCACAAGCGCAGAACAACCAAGAAAGAGGCGAAATCCGCCAGCAACTATTCCGGAAGAGGAAAAAACGTAAGACAAAACACCGAGAAGATAAGATCCCCATCCCTCTCCAACAAGCAACAGGGAAATCGAAATCGAAATCGAATCTGCGAAACGAAAGCCGAAACATGATAAGAGAGGCGAGAAGGGAAGGATGGATCGAACCTCGTGAGGAATCGCCGGGGGGGTGGAGTTCCAGAGAAGGCCGCGAACGAACGCGGACGCGAGCGGATTGAGTAACGATGGAGATGGGCGACGGCGACTGGAGCTGCAGAATCGAGAGCGGAAAGGGGACGCGGACGGAGGAGGCGGGTCCGACGGGACGACCGGAGCAGCTAGGGCTCTATGCTTCAGCTCGGTTTCCGGGTCCTGACCCGAACCGAACCGAAATCGTTGCGACAGCCCGATCTTTTCGAGCTCTTGTCCGAATCGGGGGGACCCGACCCGAAATATGGTGGTGCGGAGTTGGGGGGAGAGAGATCGGGCATCTTGCATCCGACCCGGAAAATGCGGATTTTTTTACGCCGGCCGTACATTTTGCCTCCTCCGGCGTTTTCTTATAGCGCGAAAATTACCAACTTAATATAATAAGCAATATAGTTGAATATATATATATATATATATATAAAATAAGCAATCAACAATTATTTTCGCCAATTAACCTTTATACGAAATTACTGAGATTCAACTGTTGCACCAAAATTCATTGCATTAGTATACCAACTAATTTTAGTCACTTGCCAACTTTATCCTGCTTAGTTTTAATGAGTGCCAAGTTTTTTTGTTTTTTTTTTTTGGTACTTCTAGAATTACTAACTACTCCGATAATTAATTGACATTAACTTTTTTTAGTCACTTACCAACTTTTTTTTAAATTTTACTTGGTTCTAAAATGTACTTTATATTTTCAAAATTACTAACTACTTTATTAATATACCTATATCGAATTTTTTGGCTACCACTATGTTGAAGTTACTTTTATATGATATTACCACTTGTAATTTGATCAATTTATCAACGTTCATTGCATTGAGTTACTAAATAATTATAGTCATTTATCAACTTTTCCATCTTGCTTGGTTCTAAAAAATACCAACATTTAATTATGCTCTCAAAGTTATCAACTTATTTAATAATATAAATATATTTGTTTATGGGACTTACTTATATATTAAATAATTGGTGATTTTGGAAGTTGGCAAATTATTAAAGTAGTTTAGTGACCTGCGTATAAGCTTTTATGAAAGAGCCAAAACTAAAGGCTTCTATAATACGATTTCGTCTCATCTATTTTAGAAGCACACAATTTCTTTAATCTTGAAGAGTGGCTGGGAAAAAAGATAATCCTCAGGCCTCGCAGTTAGCATAATCTTTCAAGGCAATAACACGGGTGATTCTTAAACTTCTCAATAATATTCAATGCATTCCCTTAATTTATTTTATATTTAATCTAATAATTGAATTCTCAAAAATACACTTAATGCAATCTTATTATAAGCGTATTGTCACATTACATGTATTTTATTTTATTTTTTACCATAGATTGCCATGTCTTTTTTCCTTAGAAAATATTTTCCTTGCCAAAATAAAGAGAGGTATATGATAATTATGGTTATGTCAGCTCAAGGTATTCTAAAAGAACGACTCAATAGGATGGAGTCTTGAAAGTCTAAGGACTAAGTTGAATAAAAATAAATTCAATGACCACGTTTAATATCAAATAAAAGTTAAACACTCGTGTGATTATTCTCGGCAACGAAAGCTGATAGGAATGGGAATTTTCCGGTAAAATTCATTTCTCAAAGTTACTTGCCGCACACAACTCCTGTACAATGTCACCTGCCTATAAAAAATTTCCCATTCTTATGCATCCCGGCAAGCACAAAAAGCACAAAATTACTAGAGAATAAGAGAAGTTAAGCTATTAAAATGCGCCTCCAGTTTTTTGTCCGGTTGGACAAAGTTTAAAAAGGCAAAACTTCAAGAGAAAAATAACTCATCACTCACTCAACATCTTTTGGGGGCAATTCTTTTTTTTTTTTATCATAGTCCACGTAATTTTTCAAGACGAATCTTTATCTCAAATGATCGAGTCGAGACTTGCATCAATGTTATATTTTCAAGAAAGACACATGGATAGTAATGCTGTTATTAATGAATTTGGTTCAGTTTTGAAGTATCGATGTAAATTATCAAATGATCATTTATTTTCTATATTTTTCGCATGACTTTTCGAAAGAAATCTTTGCCTAATAAAATCGGGACTTGTGGACGGCAAGCGGGGGGGCCAGGGAGAAGTTTCCCTCCAAGACAATTTCTCTACCGTTTCCAGGACGACCGCGGGTCAGCAGCTCGCGGTCGACTTGGAACTTAAGAAGCCAAAGTCAGGAACGAACGATCTCCCATCTCCCTCGGTTCATCCAGAGCCCCCCTGCCTCTCAACTTCCCGATGGTGTTCAAGTACTTGACGTTCATCCCCAACGATAATTTCCTCAACACTCGCCCTGGCTCGCCGCCGGCCTTCACGCCGTCGCCGTCGGTGGCTTCTCCCATCTGTAGCGGTTGCGCGGGCGTCATCAGTAGATTCGATGAGCTGCAACTTCGGGATCGGTGCAGGTACGGTCCCTTCTCTTGGTCGTCGTTTGCGAGTCCAGTCGCTAGAAACCTGATCATCCGTTCCGAACTCTGCTTAAAAATCGTGGACTCTCATTGGAAAGTTCACGTTTCGTCTCGGTCTCGTGCAACAGAGACAGAGGAGCTGTGGAGGAGACGCAGGACGAGAATCCCGGGGGAAGGAATGGTTCGGCGGGACTAGCGAACCCAATTGCCGAGAAGCAGGTAGAGATTCTCGAGAGCTGTCGTTGGGATTAACATGTCCTTCATCTTTAGCGATTCAGCCTCCGAGTGGCGATTCATTAGCATAGCTTGGATGTCGTTGAACTTCTTCATCTTACTTTCTGAGATGAACAAAGAAGACGAGCGTTAATATGGATGTACACGTTGCTGATACGTTCTCCCTGCACTTCTGGCCTGTAATATTTCCGACAACTTGTAGCTGCTGTCCTTGCGCTTTGAGGTCTCAATATACGTCTAACTCAAAACCGTACACATAAGTCAATCATCTTCTCCAGAATCCCTGTTCTCTTTTCTTTTCTCTACTTATATAATTCTCTCCAGGTTTTTCCCCCTAATTGTTGTGTGGTGTTTTTTCCCCTAGCAGTTCTCTTTTGCAAAGCGTCGAGAGGATTTCCATAGTAAAAGCTTGTGTTTTTAGATAAGTTAGTTGGAACTGCTCTACAAATTTCCTTTTGGTATCAGATCACAAGGATGTCTACACACAAATTGAATCTTTGAGGCCCTTTCACATGTCTCCTCTTTAAATTTTATTTTCTCCCTCCAAGCATGAGCCCACATTCAGCAGACGTGTGTAAGTTAATGGAAATTTTATCATTTTAGTGTGAATTTGATCCTAGAACTCTATTCTTCTTTCTGTGTATTGGGATATTTAATCTTCACGATGTGTAATGTATAAGAACAGAAAAGGAAACTTGTTGGCCAATGGGTGGTCAGGTACTGGCAATGTGGGGAGGGTTGGGGAGTGAGGGATTAATTGGTCTGCCTAAATTCTTGTCATCATCATGCTTCTGCATGCCTTTACCCTCATGACCTCTCCGTCCTACTTTTTCCCCCGTAATGTAATAAATGTTGGATCTTCATTATGCTGTCACTTAAGTGGGCAGCTAAAATATAAAAGGCAAGTGAAGTAGCAAACAGGATATTGTGTCAGATGCATAAGTTCTCAATTTTTTATGCATAATGTGGAGGTTTCGTTTTCTGTTTGTCTTGTTGACCAATTGCTGAAGGCACTTCTTAAGAGCATAGGAAACTTGTATTTCCCCACACTGAAGTTGAGTAAAAATGGAGTGATTTCTTATGTTAGACCATGAATTACCTAGTGCCAGAAGATCAGCATTCTACATTTCCAAGGCACATCTTGTAGCTTAGAAAGTGCCCTAAGGGCATCCCTCAAGATTTTCTTGTGTTTTAGTTATGGACAGTCAGGGGATTCTCTTTAGGTATTGATGATGCCAGGATATGGCACAGCATTCCTTTTAAAGATTCAAAGGACCTGTTCATTTTGTTGTTTAATGTAGTTTGTTTGTCGGATAGGTCAAGGAAATTGGCCTTATAGCCAAGGCAGTTGAAGTTCTGGATGCAATTGGTGGTAGTATGACAAATTTGAACATGAACAGCAGTTTCGTGTCAAGAAGTACAAGAAAGGAGAAGATTATATCAGCTTCGGCCTTTGAAGTTGCAAATACCATCACAAAGGGTGCCAAGCTTATGCAATCCCTATCAGAACAAAACATCGTATGTTTGAAAGAAGAATTGCTCCCATCAGAAGGTCTGCAATACCTAGTATCAACGGATATGGATGAACTATTGAGAATTGCTGCCGCTGACCTGAGGTAGTCCACACAGGATTGCCATTTGTTTTTCTTTGAGCTATACATAAGGAAATGTGCTAATTTAAATTAGGATGCGTGGAACTTTACTATCTTGCTGTGCAATCTGACAGGGAAGAATTAAAGTCTTTTACAAAAGAGGTGGTGCAGCTTGGAAATCGATGCAAAGATCCTCAGTTCTACAATTTAGACCGTTATTTTGGGAAGTAAGCAATTGGGTTGTTTTATTACTGCTTCTGCTTAAACACAGTTTTCCAGGTAATTCCTGATCTTGCTGCTGCTTCTCTCTCTATTGTCTCATAGGATGGAGTCAAGACCTGCACCATGGACACTAATAAGGAAAGACGCATGGGCAGTAATGCTACAATTAACGAATCTGGTTCAGCCTACATCTGTGAGTACTTCTAAGCTAGCCATGTATGGCATGTCTTAGTTAATTTCTTTTATATTGCAAATCTGGAGTTTAAGTTGTACCTTATGGCTAAGTTTTCTTGCTGGGATATCACTTTCCGTGTTGTCTGGGTGATTATCCAGAGCAATGAAAGGTGGACAGAGTTACCTTGTTTTGACTTTTCATCCTTTAGGAGGATATTTCAATCAATTCTCTTTTCCTTTCTCTCTTATTTTAATCTTTCAAAGTTTGTTTCTGTCTTATTGCTGTCTCTTTTTACCCTTTAGATGAACTTTCAATAATTTTTCTTGTCTTCACATCATATTTGACTATTGTTCTTGCAATGTATCAGAAAACACCACCTGTAATCAAAATGAAAAATTATGCAACTAAAGTCTAAATACGGGTAACCTCACCCTACCTGCCAAAATTCATTTCCATGCATCTGGAAATCTCAATTGAGTAAGAAGGCTTCTGGCAAAGTACTTTGTTAACTTTGTTGTGACTACTTTTGCAATCAGGGTTATCCTTGAGCCTGCAGATAGCTCCCTGCTTATTAGGTCCTCAAAATATCGCTTCTGCAAGGCATTATTTAATGATGCTAGTAGAGATAGCACTCGGGATACATTCAGATATTGTCAGTGAGGAAGAGTTTTCTATACTATATACGTAACCTTTAGAAGGCATTAATCATTAACATCAAACTTTCTGTTGGTCAACAGTTGAAGAGGGAATAGAGCACTAGATATAGATTCACCAGTAGGAGGACAACACATATTCAGAAATAAAAAGAGGTGTCTTTGGACAATTTCCAAAACTGACGTTAGTTAACTACAATCTTGCTAACATGTAAACACCCACCTGTGAAATTTCCTAACAAGCCTAAAATCTAGAACAAAGAGATGCAAGTAACACTTTCGTATCTATTAACAATATTTCATGGGATACGGCAGTCCCAAAATTATTCATCATCTCCTGTTTGTAGCAGAATGTAGCGCAAGTTTCCTCGATTTCTTTTGAACACTTATCCATGAAATCTAATCATCAATTTATATTCCTGAAATGGAACTTTGAATTTGATGCAGAACAGAACCTCTGGCAGTTTACCTGTCATTACATCATTAACACCCAAAGTACAAGCAGTGCTATCACCTTATTGGAAAATGTATAATGCACCCACACGCCAAAAGTACAAGCAGTGCTGTCACCTTATTGGAAAATGTATAATGCACCCACATTCTTTTAGTCAATTCTATTATTTTGTAAGATGGTGGATGAAAATCGTGATTAGTTATGACTGAAAGAAAGAGTGCAATGACTAGCCACTGCTGTTTTTCAACCCGCGTTTGTCTGGAATATCAGGTTCTTTCGTTGAAGTAACAATTACTAGTCTTTATGAATGACAGGAGTTGTATTCCAATTTACAAGCCTTAGGCCGAATCGAGGAAGATTATCGCCAAAAGCAGCAAGAACATATTAGCCTCGATGAGAAAGATAAAAACCGTGAGTTCTCAAGACATCATGTCTTGGTTACAGACTATGGTACTTTTGTCACAGCTTCTAGTTTGCTTGCATCATCAGTATCTCCTTGGATAGTGACCCCATACATCAAAGAAAGAATTTCCTCGACACTCTTGCCCATCGGCTTGTTTTGGAGTCCAGGCATTTTGATTTTCAATGCGATTGGTGTATCATCATCCTTGACACTCTGTGCTTTAAATGGTCTTGAGTCTTTTATATTGGCTTCTACCGTTTGTTCAATCCATCATCCTTGTAGTAATTCAAAATTTGCACCTTTTTTCCTCTTTAATGATTGGACCGGTCTAACCTATGTTTAGTTGCTAGTTGAGAACTAGCCCTTACTCATAATTTTGCGACTCTAATCTTGGCTTGAGGGTGGTGTGTTGGTGCTTTGATTTGAAAAGATGTATACTGGGATGGGGGAAACTTAACTCCTCATGTTCTTCAGAGTGTGTCGAATTTAACTTTTTCCTTATATTGTTTATTATACTCGGTAAAAAGGTTGTCCTTATTGTTCACTTTGCTGGTTGGAAGAGAGCCTTTCAATTCTGAGGTCACAGCTAAGGAGTCAGAGGAGGCATGTGAGAATTTTAAAGAAGAAATCACTTTGGTCAATGGCTCTGGAAGTGGTACCTTGTTAATTCTGCTCTTTTGGCTTTTCCCTAGACTTTCTTCATGTCAATGTAGTCTCAATTGCGTAGTCTAACAAATTGTTTATACTTAGGAGGAAAAAGAAAGATTTTTCCCCAAATAATCTCTGTATGTTCTACTCAATAAGCTTTGAACAGAAACTTCAAGATAATTTCTTCTTCTACTGTGATTTTTGCAGACTTAATCTGCATATGATGCAAATATACTCTAGAAATAAATTGTGCTTTAGTTGGGAAAACTGCAGTGACAAGGATGAAATCTCTTGCAGAACTTTAACAGAAATGAGATTAAAGATAAAAATGAACTAGAGAAAACTGGTAAATTAACAGTTTGAGACAAGCAATTGGGCAGAATTCACACTGCTTCAGGACTTCAAATACCTAGCCTATAAGCATTTTTTTCTTACAAATATGATAGAAACAATTGCTGATACAACATTCTTACTATTTGCTCTTAAGGTGGTGGAGAAGCTTGTGGATATTATCCTTTGCATCCAAATGGAAGTTCTTAAAGCCTTTGGTAGTGCTGGTATGCCTTTTGAAATGCAAAGATTCTCTTCGCCTTAAAATCTGTCTTCTGCTGCAAAGAAGAAATATTACCAAGATGAAATCAGAATAAGATGTGCTGAAATGACTGAAATGGTGCTACCATTTTTGCTGCATAAGTTTTTTTGCTTACAAATGAACTTTTGTCAAGTCCCTTGTCGTCCACCACATTTTACTTGGTTGATTATTTCATCGTATCTACTTTTCCTTGTATTGATGATTTATATATTGAAGTCCATGAACGGAATATTGGTGGTTATTGAAGCCCTTGTAAGGTTTTCCATCTTTAACCATTCAGATTGTGAAAGAGCAGCGGGAGGTTCTGCCAGCAATGGTAGTAAATTGGGATCTTCTGGCCTGGCTTTGCACTATGCAAGCATTATAACTCAAATTGACACCATTGTGAGTCCATAAATTTTTCCGATTTTGACTCTTCTGGAGTTCCTCATTTCCTAGTCTATTTTTTCCTTTCCATTTTCGTTCAATTGTGTGCATCCTAATTTGGGTTCTTGAACTAATCATGATAAAAAAAAGCACATGTATGGTAGCTGTAGGATTCTTCATTACCTATCACTCCTAAGACACAAACATTGCAGTCTGCATCCGGTCACTCTTTATGCATGCATAATTTAACAGCAAATATAAAATCATTTGCTTATCAGAATCCTAAAGTTCTCAACCTGAATTCAACATGGACTAGAACAGGAAAGTGGCTTGAAACTTTTACGCGAATACAGATTGATCTGTCAAGGAGGCTGACCAGCCATCCAAAGATCTCTCAAGTATTAACTAGAACCTACCTGAATTAACTATAAATATGAAGAAGATATATTTGCTTGCCGGAATCCTAAAGTTTTCAACCTGAAACCAACACTGAGAAGAAGAGGAAAGTGACTCGAAGCTGTTAAATTTGTCATTGAGTACATCTAATCTGGTTAGTGGATACGCATCCACTACTGCATTGGGATTTGTATAGTTCTCCACGTGATCTCTTGAGCTTTTAATCAATCAGACTCTTTTTATTTGGAGTTTGGCCTCTGCTATAAGTGTCTACCATCTTTATCTTCTTATATTTACTCATATTGTTAATTGTTGAAACGGGGAGGAACTTTCATGTGATTAACAACTATTGCATATTGGTGCTTAGCCTCTATAGAATAATCTCATCTTCCTGAAACTTGTTGAGATAATCTAATATGCTTAATTAACTTCTTTTCCCAATAAACGTCCGTTTTCTCAATAGCATAAGAGTACTGTGTGACAGGGAAAACTGTTAAATGGCTTGATGATATGAAGTCTATGATCAAAAGGTCTTAGACATGAAGAGAAGATTTTTTTTTTTTTTTGCCATTTTTACAAACCTTTATTTATCAACTCCAAGTAGCTCACATAGAATGATAATGGACTATGTACTGTTGCAAAGAAAATATTGGTGAAATAGCAAGAAAATTGCTTGAGATAGCCATTACTGATTTCCTTTGGTGCAAAAGATGGACTTGGGATGGTCTTTTTTGACCCACACAACTTCTATTCCAATTAGGTGGCTCATTCGGGCTCTGTAACTCCAACAATGACAAATGAATTGTACCAAAGTCTGCCACCAGATATAAAGTCAGCTACACGCTTTTGGCTGCGGCAAGTTCAGATTCAGGAAGAGGTAGTTAATCTGTATTATGTAATCGTTTTTACAGAATGTACCTAGATATATTTTATGTATATATTGCCACAGACCAGTTCTTAAGCAGAATATGATTTCCTCATCTGGGGTATCCATCATGTGTGGTGTCTGTGCAGCCTACAGTTCCAATTATTAAAGATAAAATGGAGAAGACACTGTCGTGGCTTGCTCCACTTGCTGCTAACACAATCAAGTAAGCTGTGACTTCTAATGCGAACAATTCTGCCCCTCATACCATTTGCCTTTTCGATGCATGATTAACTCATATTGCATTCTGTTTTTTATTTGTTTGAACTAGAGCACACTATGGCTTTGCGAAACTGGGAGAATGGGCAAATATGAGGTACTTCAGGTTAGACCTTCATCTGCTCACCTCTGATGCTTTCTCACCTTTGAACATCATGAAGATTGCCAACTGATATTCTTTTTCAGGTCCAGAGTAAACCATAGACCCACTGGCAAGGTTGACCTCACCAGAATCAATACTCTTTATCATGCTGATAAGAGAAAACTGACCCCTACATGGTTGAACTGCTGTTCTGGCTTCACCAGCTGGTCTGCAAGAGAAGGGCGATGAACAATGGAGTTAGCTGTTCACTTGATTCAATGGTTTCTTCTCTAAGCGATGAAGAGATCAGATTATCTTCTCACAGTCCGCATAAAGATGTAAATAAGAGGAAGCTGATGCCAAGCACAAGTGAAACTCTGGAATCCAAAACAGGAAGTCCCTATTCATGCTATTACCATCTTCCGTGCACAGGTATTAGTGATTCTCCCAACAATACAAGTCCAGGTGTTTCAGTTACAATTCTGAAAACATTATCAATGGACCTCGGCATAGACATGATGACTACATTGGATGTCATTGATGGAATTTCCGCCCCTTGATGTTCACGAGCAATCACCGTGAGAAAAGCAATAATTACAGTTTGTACAATAATAAGTGTACATCTACCTCTTTTATACTGGAACTTGAAGTGAGATGGTGGACAGTAAGACATCATTTGGATATGTAGCGGATGCCAAAACGATATATCACATCGCCTGTTCGTCTCCTGGTACGGTTAGAAGAGTATCTATGGTCTTGCAAGACCATGAAAACATCCATGTTGCAGCTGATCATAAGTGAATGTGTTGGATTCAGATTTTTATGTACGACTGCCTGCCGTGCTTTGCTTTCGCAGGTTGCCCAATTCGAGGGCAGTGTATGATCAAGGTCAACCGTTCGGGTGATGATTGTTAGGATAGTTAGCTAATCACGAGTTTTGTTGTAATCTATGCTGTGATCGCCCGTGATTTCTTCCTGATCCAGTAATGCCTTTCAGTCTAAATTTGCTTCCTAGGGTCTCTAAATAATTCACTGCTTGGACATCTCATCTTCAAAACAATCACAAGTAAGTTTTTCTTTGTCATGCTTTGTAAGATACTTTGCATTAATTGATATTTCAAGTTATTTCAACTTTTTAAAATTTAATCTGGCTATATTATTATTAGTGATTAATATTTTCTACTTACACTACCATATTTAATATGTTCTGTAAATATTCATGGCGCGACGATAGTGGCAGTCCCATACTTTAACATCTCTATAATGATAATGTCTAGAGATCATCATGAAATTTCAATGAAAAATATCTTATAATGTGATAGAAACTATACTTTCAATTTGTTGCTGTTGTATAGATATGTTTTCAAATAGTCATAATAGTTAGACATAAGCAATTGAATTATAGAACACCAAAAGATGATACACTGAATGTTTGATTGGTATTGTGTTGATCGCGTTACAAAGCTCGTTTAATACCATTTAGCCGTCGAATGACCTGTAATCTTTAGTCTTGATGGTTATATTTGTACAAAAAAAAAAGACACGTCATTTTTTTAACAACAGCCCCTCTAGCGAGCAAGATAGGCCTAGCTCAGGCCCAACGGGGGCGGGCCCACCATTATAATTACAGGCCCTTACCCAAGCCCATCTAAAAAGTGCCTTTGGGCTCTCGTCGCGCGGGTAGAGCCTATGGGGGCATCAAACCCATGATGCGTGCTAAATAACCTCTTATTAGCAACAACTGCAAGCCTAAGTCTTGAAACGTAGAGAGTGTCATAGCAATTCACGCACATAACATGGGATTTTGCAATATTATACTTTTCAAGGTTAATACCCTGAAAAACCTCAAACCGGTATATGTGTGATAAATTTACTTCAAACTAATCTTTTCACCATGAAAAACCCCAAATTAGTATACTTGTGACAAATCTACCCCAATTGACTATAAAAAAAATCACAAACTGGTGTCAATTTACCCCAAATTAATTTATTAGACAGCCAAAAACCCTAAACTAATATATTTGTGACAAATATACCCTCCGGTAAATTAGCTTAGTAACACAAAAAATTACCGTGACAAATGGAGAGTAAAATCCTAAACCAATATACCAATTAACTGTCACGTGTCATTTAATATAGTAATTTTATAATAAAATTTAGCAAAACTAACAGAGGATAAATTTGTCACAAATATACCAGTTTAGAATAAATTTATCAAATGTGTAATAATTTGGGATTTTTTTTTGTTAAAAAATTAATTTTGGATAAATTTGGGATATGTTTTTGGGGGTATTAACTTTACTTTTGATGATATAAAAATCAGTCACTCCATCTTGTGAGTCATCTTGTTCGAGTTGATTTTGCAAAAAAATATATTCTTAAGTTGAACATGGGTGAGCTCAAACTCCAATCAAAAGAAACTCAAGTTCCTCAATTTCGACTACAAATCAGACTAGTCGTACATGAGTAATTAATGAGTGGAGTCCAAAGTACTGACAAATATTGCTCCAAAAAAAAAAAAGTACTGCCTAATAGCTCCACTTAGGGCGCGTTTGTTTGCGCCGTGTTTGTTCCCAGGAACAAAAATTTCTGTTTTTTTGTTCCTGGGAACAAAAAATGAATAAAAATGTGTTTGTTTACGTTTTTGTTCCAAAACTATTTTTTTGTTAAAACACATTTGGAAATGTAAAAAATAAGAAACAAAAAAAAAAAGTTGTTTATTATTTCGGAACAAAATCTAGAAACACTTCTCTTTTTTTTTTTTTTTTTTTCTTTTCTTCTTCTTTTTCTTTTTTTTTTCTTTGGTCGGTCGCCGGCCTTGGCCATGGCCGGCGACCGCGACCGGCCGGTCGACGGGCCGGCGGCCTCGCCCGGCCACGGCGAGGCTCGCCGGCCCCGGTGAGGCCAAGCCGGGCGTGGGCCAGGTGAGCTCGAGCTCGCCGGGATTCGGTGAGGCCGAGCTCCGCCACCGCGGCCGACGAGGCTCGGCGTCCCGGGCCACCGCCGAGCTCGTCGGATCTTGGCGAGATCGAGCTCACCCGACCTCGACACGGGCGGTGGCTCGGAGCGAGGCGAGCCTCGCCGAGCCTTACCCGGCGAGCTCGGCCCCGCCTCGGCGAGATTGAGCTCGCCCGGCCAAGGTGAGGCCGCCGGCCCTCGTCGGCCGGTCGTCGGCCATGGCCGGCCGAGGCCGGCGACCGGCCACAAGAAGAAAAAAAAAAAAAAGGAAAAATAAAATAAGAAAGAAAATAGAAAAATAAAATAAAAATAAAAAATTAAAAGAAATAAAAAATTTATACAAATTTACCAAACGTGTTTATATTATTTTTATATTTCGGAACAGATTTACCAAACCCATTTTTTTGTTCAAAAATTGTTCCCTGGAACGAAACACTTTTTTCTATTTCGTTCCCTTTAGAAACAATTTTTAAACGAAACGTTACCAAACGCACCCTTAGTTTCACAGTAAAGAATGAGCACATTGGGATGTCTCTGAATCTCTCATGCTTCGTGCTTTGAGAGGAATGGCAGATCTAGATCTACAACGTGGGCGGCAGCCACGGCAAGGTGGTCATTGTCCTCTAGCCAAGGCGAAGTGGACCTTGTCGGATTTGGATTTTTTTTTTTTTTTTCATTTCAGTCCTCTAATTGTTTTCCAGCTTGTTAATTTTGAAATCTATTTTGATGAAATCTATCCAAATCGGCCAATTCATCTTCCAGACCGAGAGAGAGGATCGTGTTGCAGTTACGGCTTGAGAGAGAGAGAGAGAGAGAGAGAGAGAGAGAGGATCATGTTGCAGTTATGGCTTTTCGCCACCCAACCATGGATGCGCGGTTATGGCTCTCGCCGCCCAAAAATGGATGAGGGAGTGTGATTGGTGTCGGTTTCGCCGGCCATGAACCAAAACCCTCGCTGCATTCCTTCTTTTCTTATGTCACTTGCCATTAGAATCTGCCATCAGATCAGGGAAGACTCATTCCGATATTTGTAGACGATTAAAGGCACATTTGATAATGATTATGTTCCGAGAACAATTTCTAAGAAAAATAACGCGTTTGATAATTATACAAAATTTCTATTCTCGTGAATAGAAATGCGTTTAGTGAGATTCTTAAATTTTCTTCCTCCTTCTTTGTGGCTGGCTGAGCGAGGTTTGACAAGCTCGCCAGACTAGGGTGAGGGTCGGTGAACTCGTCAGGGGCTCGCTTGGCCATCGCAAGGCTCGGGCTCACCAAATCAATGCAAGGCTTGCTAGGCCATTGAAGATGCTTGGCCTTGCCCATGCTACGTAAGGCCGACTTTACCTAGCCTAGCGAGGCCAAACCTTGCCATGGCTAAGCAAGCTCAAGCTTGCCCAAATCTGGCGAGGTCAAGCTCGCCCAACCATCGAGTCTCACTGGGTCATCGTGGGGCGATGCCGATCTATGGTGGCCCAACGAGACCTAGCCTCACCATGGCTTAGTGTTGCTAGTGACCGGCCAAAAGGAAGAAGAAGAAAATGAAAGAGAATAGAAAAGTAAAAAAATTAGATTTGATTCTAAGAATTATTCTTAGGAATAAGAAACAACTTTTTTCTACTTATTGATTCTGTTCCAAATCTATTCCAAGGAATAAAAAAAGGATTTTTGTCCATGGGAATAAAATAACAAAATCAGTTCCTTAGAATGTTATCAAATAGGCCCTAAAGAAGCATTGCTAGAGTTTCTCTTTTCCTTTCCCTTCTCTCCTTTTTAGTTTCAACGTACGTCCCATGTATGTTTCCTAAGTTCACATTCTGTGCAAGACTCCGATTACGCAGTTGCACTTACTGTAAATTTGAGGTCTCGATCATAATGTGCACATTGAGTTTATGATTCCATGTGAACTTTTACCTTGATAGTGAGATTATCAACAGAAATTGCTGTTGGGAAAAGATCCATCGGAAATAATGGAATTAGACTTTAAAGACGTAAAGAAATAATTGTAATAAAATGTCTGTTTTTTAAGGATGAAAATCAATTAGACTTAATTAAAAATGAGATGGAAAATCAATGATTTATTTCAGTCTTTAAAGTAGAAGCAACTCTTTGAAAAAGATTGAAAGTGAATAGATATTTTCTCAAAAGACATGTTATTATAGGGCCAAGCCCACTTAGTCCATTATCTCTTAATTGTAATGTTATAAGACTTCTACACTTAAACATTGGTCTACGACCGACCAAAAAAAAAAAAAAAAAAATTGGTCTACACACTCCCAACTTTCCTATGTGGATCAAGGCACTTTTATCACTTAGAAAGGCTTTTTCTTTATGGATAATCAATTGGTCCATTGCGAGAGTAGAATTATCCTTACACGTCCATTGTTGGATAATGAAATGGGGCAAGGTGGATGAATCCATTGAAACACGGTCATAATAACATCATGCGAGTGATTCATACTTTGACTTGATAGCACGACGTGATATCATTGGTTTTCGATTCGTCACTTTTGGTTTTCAAAAGACACGAGAAATCAGATTGTTTTGTTCGTGTCGAGAGAATTGTACTCTCCCTCTCGTGACATTCATTTGCATGCGGTAACTATGGATGTAACGCCCGTAGGCTCATGAAGACCAACATTATCTTCCTACTGCTGCTAGGCTAGTTGTCACCATTGTTCTTGAGAATAACAGTGAACGTCCAGGCTCCTCAGGCCTCGGCAGTTAGCATAGTCATTTACAAGTAAAAATGAGGGTTGCGACCCTTTGCCTAGATCGAGGCAAGGTTGCCAGCCCTTGCTCAGCTATGGTGGCCTTCGGTGATGGTGGCCAGGCCGTGTCAAGGGTTGGTGATCCTCACTAAGGGTCGCACGACCCTTGTTGAAGGCCACCACAATTAGGCGAGGGCCAACAACCCTCACCTAGATCTAGTCAAGGGTCGCTGAGCCCTCGCCGAGCCCCTCGCCGGCCCTTTCCGATGATAGGGTAGGCAGCAACAATGGCTTCCGTTCTTGCCTTTGCCTTTTTTTTTTTTTTTTTGTGTTTTTAAATATTTTTTATTTTATTTAATTAATCTTAAGGTTAAAAAATTAATTTATATCCAAAATGATGTCGTTTTAGTCCAATGTTCTATGTTTTAGCCACATTATCATCACGTAGGAGAGAGAAAATATTTTAAAAAGCCATGTCGGTATTTTCCGTTAGTCTAAATGAATAGAGTTAATAAAAGTATTTGATTGTATCAATTTGATAAATTTTAGAGCTTAATTGCATTTGTTCTAAATTTTATAACTCAATTACACTTTCATGACAAGTTTTAAAATTTTCAGTGCACATATCTCAAATAAAAACTAAGGCAATAACATGAGTGATTCTTGAACTTCTCTACAATAGTGGATGCGTTTCCTAACCTTATCTTTTGCTTAATCTAATCACCGAATTCTCAGAAATTCACTCCACGCAATCTTTTTATAAACCGACCGTCACATTACATGTATTTTTCTATCGTGGATCGCCATGTCTTCTTCCTTAGAAAATATCTTTCCATTTCTTTTATGCGTCGAAGCCGTGTGGATGTCAGCATGGCAAACTTAATGCCGGCTCTCGGTGCTCTAAACAAACTAATTTATAGGGTGGATTCTAGAACTTTCAAGGATTAAATTGATTAATACGGTCCGGTTTTAAAATGACCATGTGCACGTTCTTTTGGATCCCGCGCCCCCGGGGGCGGCGGTTGGGGAGTTTCCCTCCCGGGCAATCTCGCGACCGTTAGGACGTCGGAAAGTCAACGTCTCTCGGTTGACTTGGAACTTAAGAAGCCAAAGTCAGGAACGAACGATCTCCCATCTCCCTCAGTTCATCCAGAGTCCCCCCCTCCCTCTCCACTTCCCGATGGTGTTCAAGTTCTTGACGTTCATCCCCAACGATAATTACCTCAACACTCGCCCAGGCTCGCCGCCAGCCTTCACGCCATCGCCATCCGTGACTTCTCCTATTGTCTGTAGCGGTTGCGTTGGCGTCATCAGTAGATTCGATGAGCTGCAACTGTGGGATCGGTCCAGGTACAGTCCCTTCTCAGTCGTCGCTGTGAGTCCAGTCGCTAGAAACCTGGTCGTCCGTCCTGAACTCTGCTTAAAATCGTGGATTCTCTTTGGAAAGTTCACGTTTCATCTTGATTTCATGCGTCAGAGATGGAGGAGCTGTGGAGGAGGCGCAGGAGGAGAATCCCGTGGGAAGGAATGGTTCAGCGGGAAAAGCGAACCCAATTGCCGAAAAACCGGTAGAGCTTTTGGATAGCTGTTGTTCGGTGTTAAAAAATTTAAATGTGTGCGGAAGCATGGTATAGTTTATATTTGATAGAGGATGGACAAGAGACAAGGATAGGATATTTTGAGAAGGTTATGGGACAACGATAGTTTCACTAGTTTATGAAAATAATTTTACAATAGTTGAAGTGTTGGTGAGAGAGCATGATGTGCCATTTTTATGGTTAGCTCCCTTACCCAAAACATGGAGCACTTGCTCCTTTATATAGACTTCCAAAGTAGGTGGAGGAAGTCTCTAGACTTGATAAAACTTCTAGACACATAAAACTTCTAGACACATGAGCTTGTAGACAATTCTAGAGACTTCTCTTAAATACTTTCCTTTTCTTCTTTCTTCTAGAAAATTCATCTAGTGAATTCTAGAGAATTCTAGAAGTTTACCAACTCTAGGAAATTCTAGAAAATGGATCACCATTTCCAACACTCCCCCTTGATCCATTTTCGGGATACTTCAGATATTGTAGTCTGTCCCATGTCTTTTACTCCGTCTTCATTCCATAATCCCTTGTATCCTTTTGTTGCGTACATAATGACTTTTCTTCAACGATGTCCCATATGTCTTGGGGCATCAAAATGTTCTTAGTTGTAGTTGTTAGCTCGGGCTCGGGCTCTGGCTCTCGTAGGCTCTGGCTCTGGCTCCGGCTTGGTTCTGGCTCTGGCTCCGGCTCTAGCTCCTTGGCTCTCGCTCGGGCTCTGGCCTTTGATTCTGGCTCTGGCTCCGGCTCTGGCTCCGTTAGCTCTCGCTCGGGCTCTGGCCTTCTTAGTTGAGGATGGTGAGGACAAACGCCCATAACCATCCGGTATGCCTAGCTCTGGCTTCATGAACCTTTACGCCTGGCTCAGTTACGAACCTGAGCGAATCTGGCTCTGATACCATGTTAAAAAATTTAAATGTGTGCGGAAGCATGATATAATTTATATTTGATAGAGGATGGACAAGAGACAAGGATAGGATATTTTGAGAAGGTTATGGGACAACGATAGTTTCACTAGTTTATGAAAATAATTTTACAATAGTTGAAGTGTTGGTGAGGGAGCATGATGTGCCGTTTTTATGGTTAGCTCCCTTACCCAAAACATGGAGCACTTGCTCCTTTATATAGACTTCCAAAGTAGGTGGAGGAAGTCTCTAGACTTGATAAAACTTCTAGACACATAAAACTTCTAGACACATGAGCTTGTAGACAATTCTAGAGACTTCTCTTAAATACTTTCCTTTTCTTCTTTCTTCTAGAAAATTCATCTAGTGAATTCTAGAGAATTCTAGAAGTTTACCAACTCTAGGAAATTCTAGAAAATGGATCACCATTTCCAACATTCGGATTAACATGTCGTTCATCTTTAGCGATTCATTAGCATAGCTTGGATGTCGTTGAACTTCTTCATCTTAGTTTCTGGGATGAACAAAGAAGACGAGCGTCGATATGGATGTACATGTTGCTGATGCGTTCTCCCTGCACTTCTGGCCTTGTAATATTTCCGACAACTTTAGCTGCTGTTCTTGCGCTTGGAGGTCTCAATATAAGTCTAATTCAAAACTGTACATATAAGTCAATCACCTTCTCCAGAATGCCTGTTCTCTTTTCTTTTCTTTACTTATATAATTCTATCTAGGTTTTTCCCCCTAATTGTTGTGTGGTATTTTTTCCCGTAGTGGTTCTCTTTTGCAGCACCTCAAGGAGGATTTCCATAGTAAAAGCTTTCGTTTTTCAGATAAGTTTGTTAGGACTGGTCTACAAATCTCTATCTGGTATCAGAGCACCAGGATGTCTAGACGAAAATTGAGTCTTTGAGGCCCTTTCACATGTCTCCTGTTTAAATTTTATTTTCTCCCTCCAAATATGAGCCCACATTCAGCAAACGTGTAAGTTAACGGAAGCTAACTCCATGGTATTATTTCTGTTTTTTAATGCACTGCCGAACTTTAGTGACCATGAAAGTATGCTATCCGAGTGCTAAAGTGCGATCATTTCATACAAATTCAATTGTTCATGGGACTTTCTCATGATGAAATAAATTTTTTTTTTTCTCTTTGTGCTTTTGTATTAAATGTTATTAAGTTGCTTCAGAATTGCAGTCATCTGTTTGTCCACTCTTTAGACTGGCGTTTTATGAGTCAACAGATTGAACCTTGAGTTGCAGAACTCATGCTTGATCTGGAATTTTGTAATTCTAGTGTGAATCTGATCCTAGAACTCTAGTGTTCTTTCCGTGTAGTGGGATATTTAATCTTAACAATGTGTAAGGACAGAAATGGAAACTTGTTGGCCAGGGTTGGTCAGGTAATGGCAATGTGGCGATAATTGGTCTGCCTAAATTCTTGTCATCATCATGCTTCTGCATGCCTTTACCCTCATGACCTGTCCGTTCTACTTTTTTCCCTGTAATGCAATAAACGTTGGATCTTCATCCTGCTGTCACTTAACTGAGCTTTTACCAGCTAAAAGAGAAAAGGCAAGTGGAGTAGCAAACAGGACATTGTGTCAATAAAAAAAAAAAATTATTTTTATTTTTTTATGTATGATGTGTAGGGATAACCCACATTTTTTGTTTTCTGTTAGTCCTGTTGACTGGTGCCTGAAGGCACTTCTTAAGAGCTGCTACATATAGGAAACTTGTATTTCCACAACACTGAAATTAGTAAAAATGGAATGATTTTTTATGTTAAAGCATGAATTACATAGTGCGGAAGATCAGCATTCTACATTTGCAAAGCACGTCCTGTAGCTTAGAAAGTGCTCTAAGGGCATCCCTCAAGATTTTCTCGTGATATTTTTGTGGACAGTCCAGGGATTATCTTTAGGTACTGATGATGTCAGGACATGGCACAGCATTTTCCTTTTAAAGGTTCAAAGGACCTGTTAATTTTGTTGTTTAATGTAGTTTGTTTGTCGGATAGGTCAAGGAAGTCAGCCTTATAGCCAAGGCAGTTGGAGTTCTGGATGCAATTGGTGGTACTATGGCAAATTTGAACATAGACAGCAGTTTCATGTCAAGAAGTACAATGAAAGAGAAGATTATCTCAGTTTTGGCCTTTGAAGTTGCAAATACTATCACAAAGGGTGCCGACCTTATGCAATCCCTCTCAGAACAAAACATTATATATTTGAAAGACAAATTTCTCCCCTCAGAAGGAGTGCAATGCCTCATATCAACGGATATGGATGAACTATTGAGAATTGCTGCTGCTGACCATAGGTAGTCCATGCAGGATTACCATTACCTTAAGCTACATATGGGGAAATATGCAACTTTAAATTAGGATGTTTGGAACTTTACTATCTTGCTGTGCAATCTGACAGGGAAGAATTGCGATCTTTTAAAGAAGAGGTGGTGTGGTTAGGAAATCAATGCAAAGATCCTCAATTCTACAATTTGGACCGTTATTTCGTTAAGTAAGCAATTGAATTGTTTTATTACTGCTTCTGCTTAAACACAGCTTTCCAGGTAATTGCCAACCTTGCACCTGCCCCTCTCTCTCTCTATTGTCTCACAGGATGGAGTCAACACCTCAACAAGGGACACCGTCAAGGAAAGATGCATGGGTGGCAATGCTGCCATTAATGAATCTTGTTCAGTCTACATCTGTGAGTACTTCAGCTAGCCATGCATTTTCTGCGGCATATCTTAGTTATTTCTTTACATTGAAAATCTGGAGTTGTACCTCATGGCAAAATTTTCTTGCTGAGAATTCACTTTCCGTATTGTCTGGGTGATTTTCCAGAGCAATGTAAGGTGGACGGAGTAACCTTGTTTTGATTTTTCATCCTCTAGGAGGTTATTTCAATCAATTTTCTTTTCCCTTCTTCGTATTTTAATCTTTCAGAGATTCTTTCGATCATATTGCTGTGTCCTTTTACCCTCTAGATGAACTTTCAGTAATTTTTCTTGTCTTCACATCATATTCGATTATTGTTATTGCGTTGTGTCAGAAATTACGACCTGTAATCAAAATGAAAAATTATGCCCTTGAAGCCTAAGTACAGCTAACCTCACCCTACCTGCCAAAGTTAATTTCCATGCATCTGGAAATTTCAATTGAGTAGGAAGGCCTTTTGGTCAAGTAGTTTGCTAACTTCTTGCGACTACTTTTGCAATCAGGGTTATCCTTGAACCTGCAGGTAGCACCCTGCTTATAAGTTCCTCAAAATATCACTTTCTGCGAGGCATTATATAATGATGCTAGCAGAGATAGTACTTGGGATTCATTCAGATATTGTCAGTGTGGAAGGGCAGTACAGAAATTTAGGATCTAAGCATTCAAATACCTCAGTAATAAGTTTGGAGGTGTGTCATCAATGTGACTTGCCGCTTGCATAATTTTCTCTCCTACAATCTTCCAATCCAGTAAAATTATTAAGACAGGAACCATTTGCAAAGTTTTCTACACTGCATATGTAACCTTTAGAAGGCATTAATCATTAACATCAAACTTTCTGTTGGTCAAAGATGAAGGGGGAGTAGAGCACTAGATATGGATTCACCAGGAGGAGGACAACACATATTCAGAAACAGAAAGAGGTGTCTCTGGAGTCTGGACATCTTCAAAAACTGACATTAGTTAACTACAATCTCACCAACATGTAAACGCCCTCCAGTGAAATTTCCTAACAAACCTAAAATGTAGAACAAAGAGATGTAAGTAACACTTCCGTATCTAGTAACAATCTTTCACAGAATACAGCTGTCCCAAAATTATTCATTATCTCCTGTTGGTAGCAGAATGTAGTGCAAGTTTCCTCGTTTTCTTTTGAACATTCATCTGTGAAACCTAGTAGTGAATTTATATTCCTGAAACGGAAATTTGAATTTGATGTAGAACAGAACCTCTAGCAGTTTACCTGTCATTATATCATTAACACCAGACATACAAGCAGTGCTGTCACCTTATTGGAAAATGTATAATGCACCCACATTCTTTTAGTCAATTCTACTATTTAGTAAGATGGTGAATGAAAATCGTGCTTTCTTACGACTGAAAGAAAGAGTGCAATGAATACATTCAATGACTAGCCACTATTGTTTTTCAACCCCAGTGTGTCTGGAATGTCAGGTTATTTCATTGAAGTAACGATTACTAGTCTTTATGAATGACAGGAGTTGTATCCCAATTTGCTTGGCTTGGACAGACTCCAGCAAGATTATGAGCATAAGCAGCAAGAACATACTAGCCTTGATGAGAAAGATAAAAACCGTGAGTTCTCAAGACATTATGTCTTGGTTACAGACTATGGTACTTTTGTCACAGCTTCTAATTTGCTTGCATCAGTATCTCCTTGGATGGTAACCTCATATGTCAAAGATAGAATTTCCTTGACACACTTGCTCATTGGCTTGTTCTGGAGTCCAGGCATTTTGATATTCAATGTGACCAGTGTATCATTTTCTGGGCCTTAAATGGTCTTGAATCATTTATATTGGTTTCTACTGCTTGTTCAATGCATCATCCTTGTAGTGATTCTAAATTTGCACCGTTTTTCCTCTTTACATGATTGGACCGGTCTAACCTATTTTTTTGTTGCTGGTTGAGAACTAGCACTTACTCATAATTTTGCAACTCTAATCTTGGGTTGAGGGTGGCATGTTAGTGCTTTGATTTGAAAATATGTATACTGGGATGGGGGAAACTGTAACTCCTCATGTTCTACAAAGTGTGTGAAATTAACTTTCTCCTTGTATAATTTATAATATTTGGTAAAAAGCTTGTCCTTATTGTTATTTGATGGGTGAAAGAGAGCCTTTCAATTCTGAGGTCAGAGCTAAGGAGTCGGTTGAGGCATGTGAGAAGTTTGAAGAAGAAATCACTTTGGTCAAGGGCTCTGAAAGAGGTACCTAGTTAATTCTGCTCTTTCAGCTTTTCCCTAGACTTTGGTCATGTCAATATATTCTCAATTGTGTAGACTAACAAATTGTTTATATTTATGAGGAAAAAGAAAGATCTTTTCCCTGAAAGATCTCTATATGTTCTACTCAATAAGCTTCAAACAGAAACAAAAAATCATCTTCTAAAGTCACAAAAAATCCTTTTCCCTGTCCAATATCTACTGCGGTTTTTGCAGACTTAATTTGAAAATGATGCAACAATGCCCTAGAAAATAAATTGTGTTTTAGTTAGGAGAACTGGAGCGACAAGGATGATATTTCTTGCCGAACTTTATGGATATGAGATTAAAGATAAAAATGAACAAGAGAAAACTGGCAAATTAATAATATGAGACAAGCTGTCAGGTGGATTTACCCATTACATTGTTTCAGGACTTGGAATGCCTAGCTTAGAAGCATTTTGTCTTCTTATCAGATATGATGGAAACAATTGCTGATACAACAGTCTTACTATTTGCTCTTAAGGTGGTGGAGAAGCTTGTGGATATTATCCTTTGCCTCCAAATGGAAGTTTCCAAAGCCTTTGGTAGTGCTGGTATGCTTTGTGAAATGCAAAGATTCTCTTCCACTTAAAATGTCTTCTGCTGCAAAGAAGAAATATGGACAATACTAAGATGAAATCAGAATAAGATGCACTGTGATGACTGAAATGGTGCTACTATTTTGCTACATAAGTTTTGGTGCTTACAAATAAACTTTGTTCAATTCCTTTGTCATCCACCACATTTTACTTGGTTCATCATTCATCATCTCTATTTGTCCTCCTATTGAAGTCCAAGATAGGAATATTAATCTCTTTATTGAAACCCTTGTAACGTTTTCCATCTTTAACCATTCAGATTGTGAAAGAGCAGCAGGAGATTCTGCCAGCAATGGCAGTAAATTGGGGTCTTCTGGCCTGGCTTTGCACTATGCAAGCATTATAACTCAAATTGACACTATTGTGAGTCCGTAAATTTTTCCGATTTTGACTCTTCTGGAGTTCTCATTTCCTAGTCTATTTTTTCCTTTCCATTTTCGTTTAATTGTGTGCATCATAATTTGGGTTCTTGAACTAATCGTGATAAAAAAAAGCACATGTATGGTAGCTGTAGGATTCTTCATTGCCTATCACTCCTAAGACACTAATATTGCAGTCTGCTTCCATTCAGTCTGGACCAGATATTCTGTGATGTGGAATGATCTGGAAAATGCCAAGAACAATTTATGCATGCACAATTTAACAACAAATATACAGGCGTCATTTTCTTATCAGAATCCTAAAGTTCTCAACCTGAATTCAACATGAAGTAGAACAGGAAAGAGGCTTGAAACTTTTACTCAGTCATATACCATTAAGAAACCGCTCTTAAATACAGATTGATCTGTCAAGCAGGCTGACCAGCCATCCAAGATCTCTCAAGTATTGACTAGAACCTACCCGTATTAACTATAAATATCAAAAAGACATATTTGCTAACCAGAATCCTAAAGTTTTCAACCTGAAGCCAACACTGAGAAGAACAGGAAAGTGACTCAAAGCTGTTGAATCTGTCATTGAGTACATCTAATATGGTTAGTGTATATGCATCTACTAATGCATTGGAATTTGTATAGTTCTCCCGTGATCTCTAATCAATCAGACTCTTGTTATTTGGAGTTTGGCCTCTGCTATAAGTGTCTACCATCTGTATCTTATATTTACTCATACTGTTGATTGCTGAAACAGTGAGGAATATTGATGTGATTAACAACTATTGCATACTGGTTCTTAGCTTCTGTAGAATAATCTGATTATCTTCCTGAAACTTATTAAGATGATCTAATATGTTTAATTAATTTTTTGCCCAATAAACTTCCGTTTTCTCAGTAGCATAAGAGTACTGCGACTGGGAAAACTGTCAGATGGGTTGATGATATGAAGTCTATGATCGCAAGGTCTTAGACATGAAGATAAGAATTTTTTATTTTTTTTTTCCATGTTTACAAACTGTTATTTATCAACTCCCAAGTAGCTCACATAGAATGACAATGGACTATGTATTGTTGCAAAGAAAATATTCGTGAAATAGCAAGAAAAGTGCTTGATGAATCCATTACTTATTTCCATTGGTGCTAAAGATGGACTTGGTATGGTCTTTCTTGACCTGCGTAACTTCTATTCCAATTAGGTTGCTCATTCGGGCTCTGTAACTCCAACAATGACAAATGAATTGTACCAAAGTCTGCCACCAGATATAAAGTCAGCTGTGAGCTTTTGGCTGCGGCAAGTTCAGATTCAGGAAGAGGTAGTTAATGAGTATAATGTAATCGTTTTTACAGAATGTACCTAGATATATTTATGTATATATTGCCGTAAACCAGTTCTTAAGCAGAATATGATTTCCTCATCTGGGGTAACCATCATATGTGGTGTCTGTGCAGCCTACAATTCCAATTATTAAAGATAAAATGGAGAAGACACTGTCATGGCTTGCTCCACTTGCTGCTAACACAATCAAGTAAGTTGCGAAAACATCTGCAGGAGTGTGACAAATTGTGCTATAAACTCAAGAAATGACGTGTCTTTGCCATTGGTCATGTTTGAATTTGGATTGTCATCTCACACCACTTGTTTATAAGGTTTATCATGGGTTTGTATGCATGTAGTCTTCCTCCATTGAACAATTTTAGTGCTTGGGTTGGACTTCTAGTGCAAACAATTCTGCCTCTCATACCATTTGCCTTTTGAAGTTTAGATACATGATTAACTCATATTGCATTCCATTTTTGTTTGTTTGAACTAGGGCACACTATGGCTTTGTGAAACTGGGAGAATGGGCAAATATGAGGTACTTAAACTTGGACCTTCATTGGTTCATCTTTGATGATTTCTCGCCTTTGAACATCATGAAGATTGCCAACTGATATTTTTTTCAGTTCCAGACTAAACCAGAGACCCACTGGCAAGGGTAACTTCATCAGAATCAATACTCTATATCATGCTGATAAGGAGAAAACTGACCCCTACATTGTTGAACTGCTGTTCTGGCTTCACCAGCTGGTCCGCAAAAGAAGGGCGATGAACAATGGAGTTACCTGTTCTCTTGATTTGACGGTTTCTTCTCTAAGCGATGGGGAGATCACATTATCTTCTCACAGTTCGCGTAGGGATGTAAATAAGAGGAAGCTGACGCGAAGCACAAGTGAGACTCTGATATCCGAAACAGGAAATCCCTATTCGTGCTATTACCATCTACCGTGCACAGGTACTTGTGATCCTCCCACCAATACAAGTCCAGGGGTTTCAGTTCCGATTCTAAAAACATTATCGATGGACCTCGGCATAGACATGATGACTGCATTGGATGTCATCGATGGAATTCCCGCCCCTTGAAAGTTTACAAGCAATCACTGTGAGAAAAGCAATAGCCACCGTTTGTACATTAATAGGTGTACGTCTACCTCTTGTATACTGGAACTTGAAGTGAGATGCTGGTCAGTAAGATATCATTTGCATATGTAGCGGATGCCAAAACGATATATCACATCGCCTGTTCGTCTTCTGATATGGTTAGAAGAGTATCTACGGTCTTGCAAGACCATGTGAACATCCGTGTTACAGCTGACCATAAGTGAATGTGTTGGATTCATATATATATACACGTGCGCGCGCGTGCGCAACCGTCTGCCGTGCTTTGCTTTTTGCAGGTCCCCCAATTCGGGGACAGTGTACGATCAAGGTCAACTATTCAGGTGATGATTGTCAAGATAGTTAATTACGAGTCTCGTTGTGATCTATGCTGTGATCACCCACGATTTCTTCCTGCTCTAGTGGCGCCTTTAGTCTAAATTCAGTTCCTATGGTCTCTAAATAATTCACTGCTCGGACATCTCATCTTCAACACAATTAAAGGTAAGTTTTTCTGCCCCATGCTTTGTAAGATAATGGCTTAAGGCTTCTACCGTGTTGGTAGTTCTCGTGCACCTTATTCCTAGCCTCTCTTATTTGACCTAAACAAGTTCGCTGTATAAGAAAATCTCAATTAAACCATAGGGCAGGTTTGGAACCCTCAGCCAAGTTTGTTGACTGAGTAACCTAAGCCCAAAAAGTGGAGCGACCAACTCTTATTATATGATATTATTAAAGGCCCCTTAGCCTATCTATCCAACAGGCCTTGCTCGTTAGCGCTAACCTTTGATTGCAGTTTAGGCTTGACTAAGAACATAGAAAGGGCTTTTTCAGCTTACTTTGCTACAGCGGACCGTTAGCAGGGTGCCGCGCTTTGTGGGCTTGAAGGACTTAGCGCCGTGACAAGTGGTATCAGAGCCAAAGGCTAGGCCAAGCCATGGCTAGGGGGAAGAACCCGTAGGCTAGTGCCGTCGAAGAGGCTCGACGGGAGCGGACTCCTTATCGTGTGGATCGCCTTGTTACACAACTGGAGGGAGAGATTTCGAGCGGTTGCTTCTCTGGAGAAAGATGGGCTGGTTATGCGGACCATGATGGAAGGCCAAGAGCAAGGGCCTAAAGTTTCGTCTCTCAAAAGCAAGGACTCGAAGAAGAAGCCTTAGGCCAATAACTGCGAGCTCAAGATCAGGAGCCAAAGCGGACCGAGAAGAAAGAAGGAAGGCTTCATCTACTCCAAGCCCCTAAAGAAGTCAAGGTTTGGAACCCCCAAAAAAGGATGGTAAATGGAAAGAGTTCGTTTCTTCCTCAAATTGGATTAATGGATCGTCCGTCCAACTGGAAATGATAACAGAATGCATATGTCATTAAAAGGAATTCCAATAAGGGGATAAATATAGTATACCACCAACCTTATTTCCTATATGAGGGAGGAAGCAAATTGAAGAACCCGCGGATACGGGAAAAACTCAAATTTCTTGTTAGCCAAGGAAAAAACTGGTATGTCTTACTCATAGAAGGGCCAACCTTATCCCCTCGGGCACTAGGCGATCTTCTTTTTCATTTAATCCCTTGCCCTTGAAGGTGGCGAGGAAGAAAAATGCTTTGAATAGAATGCAAACCAGACTGACAACAGCAAGCTAAGCTGCTAGTTAGGCCGCAAGGAAGAATGAATCCCCTGCTTGAGAATCCGCGAAAGGGGAAAGGAAGATGCCCACTTCTGTTTTTGCAGAATAAGGGCTGGTGCTGTAATATGCTAGATGTCGGTGAAGGGAAGGGAATGAAAGTCAGACATTGGTATGATCTGATCTCTTTCTTTATCATTTTGTTCTGGAAATATGCTCATAAAGGACTAGCCTGAATGACCGATTCCTATTCCTGCTTATAAGCTTCGGCTAATCCTATACGACTTTTTTAGGCAAATTTGCTTTTTATTGTGAAACTAGGCTAGTCGTCCAAATTGAATTAGTCAATGCGCCAAGTAATCTCCTTGCCTGCCCGCGTCAGGAGAAGGTGCACAGGCTCAAAAGCCATTGCCGCCGACTCACATGCTACTTTGAATCCTTACAAGACAAGAACAGAAATCGAATTTATAGCGTCATGTGACTGAGCAACTGAACTCAATAAAAATAGAAATCTCGTGATCAAGACAAACAGTTAATTGGCAGGGACTCTTTTACTGGTTTGATAAAGAGAACTTATTGGACCAAAACGCCTATATAATTTTAATACATATTGCCAAAAAGATATATATTCTTTCATTTCTGGATGAAATAACCTCATCTTCAAGGTTTAAGCTTTTTTCGTATGTAATGGTTGAGGCTTATGGCATGACCGGGGGAAAATCTCACTAGGATAGAACTTCTTCTGCATAAAGATTACTTAATAGATTAAACACTTCACTTCTTTCAAAATAAGAAGAAAAGGCGTAGCTCTCTTTCTGCTGTTAGCAGGATTCGTTACTATATTCTAGCTTAGATAGCTTAGACTGAAGAGTTGTAGCTTTGCTTTCTGAAAGAGTCATTTTCTCGTTATTAGAGAGAAGCGGAAGCCTTAGAAGGGACCTACACCGGTTACAACCGAAGAAATCTCCAAAGCGACCATTCTTAATGCAGTGTCCTGTCCATCGAGAAATGGAAGGCATCCCATGATTCGATATTGTTTCCCATCAAATTCAATCCCCGTTTCGACTTGCGTTTGAAGGAAACGTCAGCTTCCTCCCTTTCTTGCAACTCGTGGGTAGACACTTGGATCCATGCCTTCTTGAGCAGAAAGACCTGAAGGAAAAGGTCCCGTCGTGTACTTATTCGTCCCGTTTCCCTCACTAGAGCATGGGTTTACTTTGTTGTTTAGCTTAGGACACGTTCCAGAATCACCTACTGAAAATGTTTTATCCCTTGCTTCAGCACACATATCCTAGGTTAAAAGAAAAACAATCTCTAGGTTTTTTTATTACTAAAGCATATAACCGCCTCATCTTTTAGTTTTAGATGGAGAAAGAGATTTAATCAACCCTAATGGATGCCCTCGTCACTAGACAAATATCGGCTGGAAATATTACTTAATTAGTTCTAAAACTATTACATGGATGTCAATTTAATCATAAGCTTCCCAATTTTGTCCCTAACAAATGCATATTTAGAATTGCCTTGATTTATTTTCAAAATAAATTCGCATATTTCTTCCTTTCTTGTGAAGATTTCATTGCCAACAGTTGTCGTTTTTTAAATATTTTGCATTAATTGATATTTCATGTTAATTGTTTTTCCATACTTTTTTAAAATTTAATCTGGCTGTTTTATTATTATCATTTAATATTTTCTACTTATGTTACCATATTTAATATGTTTAGTAGACATTCATGTGACAACAATAGTTGTTGATCCCATACTTTAACATCGTTGCAATGATAATGTTCAGAGATTATCATAAATTTACATTATCATGAAATTTCAATGAAAAGCATCTTATAATGTGAGAGAAACTATACTTTAGGATATGTTTTCAAATAGCAATGTTAGTTAGACAAAAGCAATTGAAGTATAGAACGCCAAAAGATGATTGTAAAAAAGAAAAAGAAAGATATTGGATACATTGAATGCCGATCGGTATTGTCTTGATCGTGTTACAAAGCTAATTGAAATCACTTTACTTTTTCTCTAAAGAATCCAAACACATGCTTGTTTAATACCATTTATTCGTCCAATGATGTGTAAACCTTAGTCTCGATTGTTATATTTGTAAAAAAAGACATTTTACTTTGAGCCTTGCTAGCATAAAAGTCTATTGTAGACCACAAATTCAAAAATGGGTCTTACGACAATTTATAATTATCTGTAATTTGATTTTTTGTGATATAGAATATATTGTTATTCTTACGTAATCATTTCTCTTTTACTTTTTAACATTCACACCCCGCCACGCGAGATAGGTAGGCCTAGCTCAGGCCCAAACGGGCTGGGCCCGTCGTTATAGTTATAGACTTTGGGCTCTCATGGCTGGGGTAGTGCCCATAGGGGCGCTAAGCCCATAATAAGTATTGAGCTGTCTAACCATAATAGGCTACTCCAGTTAATGTAGATGATATAGCTATATGCGTTTGTCAAACACCTTACAAAATTTATAACACGTCTTTTTACAGTTGAAACGGCTGCGAGATAATTGTACCAGATTACTTCTTATTAATGACAAGTACGAGCCTAAGTTACGAAACGCGTAGACAGCATATCATGTCAATTTACGCATAAAAAAAAAAACATAAGGTTTCAAAATATCATACTTTAAATGAGACATAAGTCAGTCGATCGGTCTTGTAAGTCATTTTGTTCGAGTTGATCTTGTGAAAAAATTTCTTCTTAAGCTAAGCGTGGGCAACCTCAAGCTTCACTCAAAAGAAGCTCAAGTAGATCGAGTTTGACTACAAATTAAACTAGTTGTTACGAGTAATTAATGAGTCAAGTCCAAACTACTGACAAATAGCTTGACTTAATTTCACAGTAATCAAATAGCACATCACGATGGGTGCGAATCTCTCATGCTCTGTGCTTCTAGAGGAATGGTCAACACCGTGTCGCAATTGCGATTCTTATGCGTACTAGATGGTCCACTCCCCCCCCCCTCTCCCTTCCCTCTCTGATCATGTAGACCTAGATCTATGATTTGGGTGTCAGCCATGGTGAGGCAGTCGCCAGCCTCTAGCCAAGGCAATGTCGACCTTGTCGGACTTTGGTATTTCTTCTTTTCCATTCCAGTTCTCTAGTTTTTTTTATTTTTTTCACAACTTGTTAATTTTCAAGTCTGTTTCGATTAAATCTATCTAAATTTGCTAATTTATCTTCCGAACCGGGAGAGAGGATCATGTTGCAGCTATTGCTTTAGAGAGAGAGAGAGAGAGAGAGAGAGAGAGAGTATCATGTTGCTGTTATCGCTGTCACCGCCCAAAAATTGGATGAGGGAGTGGTGATGCTGCGTTTCTTCTTTTTCTTTTGTCACTCGCCATGAGGATCCGCCGTGAGATCAGGGAAGACACATTCCGATCTTAGCAGACAACAAGGAAAGCACCGCTGCTGGAGATTCTCCTTTCCTTTCCTTTCCTCTTTTTCCTTTTTAGTTTCAAGTATGTGCCATGCATGTTTCTGGAGTTCACACCGGGTGCAAGGCTCTGGTTACCCAGTTGCACCGACAGTAAAATCAATAAGACTTGATAAAAAAAAATGAGATGGAAAATCCACGAATTTATTTCGGTTTTTAGGGTCTAAGCTAATCCCTCGAGAAAAGTTAAAAATGAATAGATACTTTCTCAAAAGACATATTGTTATAGGATCGAGTCTACTTAACTCATTGTCTACAATTGTAATGTTAGAAGATCCCCATACATAAATATTGCTCCACACACTCCAATTTTCCTACGTGGAACAAGGCACTCCCATTGTTCTACAAACAACTTTCTAACAATCGCATCTCGAAACGGGGCGAGGTGTGGCAGGCTGACCGTGACCTAATGTTTTTGTCCATTGATTGACTAATGCACGGTCATAGTAACATCATTCAGGTAATAAATACTTTAACTTGGCGGCATGATGCGATATTGTTGATTTGTTATTCGTCGTTGTTCGAATCTTGTGTTTTTCAAAAGACGCGACTGCCCAAATTATTTTGTTTGTGCCGAAGGAATTGTGCTCTCACTCTCGTGACATTTATTTGCACACGATATCTACGGACATAACTCTCGTAGGTTCACGAAAACGCATTATCTTTCTAGTGACGCTAGACTAACAGTTACTGTTACTCTCGAGAATAACAGTGAGCGTCCGGCCATATACCAAATTTAGCAAGAGGGGCAACCGAAAGTACAAGTATGGTCATTTTTGTCTTATTTTAGCCAATTTTTTCTGCTTAAAAATTTAGTTGCGACACCCATTTTAAACCAAAAAGAAAAAAGAAAAAGAAAATGAGACACACCTCATATAGATATTGCTCTCTAAAAGAGAACTCCCCCGACCAAAAAAAAAAAATGTGAAAGATTCTGCTTGTTTTTTTTATAATATTTGAATTTATAAATAAATATAGTTAATATATAATGCAGAATTTCATTTCATAAGATATAAGCTACAGCTACTTGAGGCAATCCTTGTTCTGGGTTCCACAGCGTGCTAAGTTCATTTCAAAATTAAATAAGCCCATGAAAGCTTGGCTACTGAAATATGCTGCGGAGTTTTACTGCATAAGATATAAGCTGCAACTTCTAGAGGCAAATTCTTGCTCAGGATTCCACGCTGTGTTAAGTTAATTTCAAAATTAACTAGGCCCATTAAAGCTTGCCTACTGTAATCAATCATATCGGAATGATCAAACTAGAGCGGAACACATTGATTATCTAGTAAATAATACAGCACATTCCAAATTTCTTATCCTATTAAATTATAAATCAGGTCGCTCCAATCAGTGTATGATCCGCCATTTGTGTTATGTTTGTGACAACACCGACTTTATAAAAAGTCTCCAAACAAAAAATAAATCATATGATTTATTGGACAATTACGTAAAATTCAATAGTCGGGTCAGTGGGTGATAAACTAATATACTTGCATTAGATGTGTAATTGAAGAATATGTTTTCATGTGTTTGGGAATATTTAAAAAACGAAACTAGCATTTGAAAATTTTCGATGAATGAAAAAATGAAAATATCATTGTAAAAATTGTTCAGACATCCGCTACGTAACAAGTTTGTAGACTTCAAGGCGAAAAAAGAATTTTTCAGAGAGATTACTTCCAAAGAAGAGGTTTGTAGCACCAAAAACAATCATATAAAAGGAAGGTGTAGAATTGTGAGGGGAAACCGGACAAATAAGTGTACAAGTTTCCTCGAAGAAATTTGTGGCCAGTAGATTTCCGACCATTACTTCATCATTTCTCTTTCCCATCAAGAGTTACCATATTGTCTTATTGCGTAGATTTTATTTTATTTTTTTTCATTTTTCGCTTTAGCGAGTTAGACAATATGTGCAAATGTTGTTGGCGCACACTATCCACCTCTCTAGGCAATCCTAAGATTGTCTTTGATCTTATGGATTTTTAGTTGAAATAAGACCAAATATGATAAGATAAGAAATTCATGGTTTTTGTTATATCACATCCACTATTTTGTGAGTTACAATAATAGAGCTGAATACTTCTGCATCCTATACTATCACTATTTAGTATGAATGGCATATTACTATAAATAAATCTGAAAATGCACAAATAAATATCGTAAGAATCTAAATCTTAAATAGCAAAGGAGCTCATTGTAGTATTTTAGAACCACAAGTTCGACTATGATAAGAAATGTACATGAGCACCAACAATATCAATGAGGTTGATCAACCAACAAATGCCAAATTTAATAAGAAAGAGAAAATATTATCATTCACCTTCTCCATACTAAAAAATATAGTGCTTCAACTCTCTCGCTAGTTTCATGAAGTGTCAACGTAAATCACATAACTATGGAGGAGAGGAGCATCAATCTCTTGTTATAGGACCATAGAGTTATGGAGGAGAAGGAATTTCAACTCTCTCACTGTTTTTGTGAAGCTTTAACATGAAAAATAAAAAAATTACGAAGGAATCTTGAAACTTCAATATGAAGAAGGGATATGGAGGAGAATGAGACGAAGAGTGTAGAAGTTTTTTTCATATAAATCTCATTATCCCCTCATTCTTCGAGAATCAGAAAGATCATTTTCAAGTTTGAAATCTGTTCATTTAAAATCTGGATTCTTCCACTTTAATCTTATTTATTTATTTTTAACTATTTTTTAATTTATTTTCATTTTTTTTTATTCTTTTATATACCCTTCTATCATTCCTTGAAATAATTTTGTTAAATCATAAATTATAATAATATAGCTAAGATATAGAACAAATATAAATAGTAAATTATATATAGAGTATATATTGTATAAAAAAAGAAATTGATGTATATATAAATATGAATGATTAAATAAAAATTGTTATAATTTTTATTTTTAACATTTTATATTAGAATTGAAATATTATTTTTATTTTATTAATTTATAAAGCTTGTAATTTGAAAAAGAAATAATTAAAATACCATGGATATAAGAAATGACATCCATATCTCACATCCTATGTGATATTTTTATTCATGCTACATCCCTAATATATTCGATCTTATCCTTTCTTGGGCAAAAATCGACAAAAAATAGAATATGTTTATCCTACTCCGAGGCACTCCTCCATATCAACCATGTTGATTTAGTATTTTACTCTTAAGGTCCTCTGAACAAGGCTTGAATTGAAGACTGCAAGGAAGGGAGCAAACTCTATTATCATTTTGGCCAATACTTTGTTGGTAAATTTGAAAACTTCCAAATTTTTTTAAGATCATTTTGATGTTGTCGCGTTGATTTGAACAGAATTGGGTTACTTTCATTAGATGATCATTTTAGTGGGTTTGTGATGGGCTCGAGAAATTTCGATTGGGCTCACCCAATATAACATAGTCTCAATTTCTTTCACTTTAGTTGACCGAATACGGGCAGTTCTTGTTGTGGATGCACTACTGGGAGCGTTCAAGACGTTTTCACATCACCGCTACATGCCAATGATGTAATTGGGCATAAATTCTAAAGAAAAAAAAAGTTTAGTGCACTAGGTAATAACAAAAAAAGAAAATGCAACAATGTGATTGCAAAATCATTAAAAGTTTAGCGAACTCCCAATGGAGTCTATTCGAACCACATGGAATGTTTATTCTCTTCACCTTAAATATATTCGAGTAAAGCCAAACTAATCGATGATCATCTCCAACGACAGCAAAAATCCTCACACATGTTAAAAAGGCATCATGAAAAAGAAGAATCTCAACTTCACCACCGGACATCAATCACTCACCCCAATTACTTCCCTTTTTTCTTGTGAAAAGATTAGGGATGGGGGGAACCCATAAGACCGAGGAGCATCAATCTCTTATTATAGAATCGGAGAGTTACGGATGAGAAGGAGTTTCGACTTTCTCACTGTTTCATGGAGTTTTAACATGAATCAAAGAATTGAAACTTTAGTATGAATTAAGGGTACAAAGAAGGAGATAAAGAGTGTAGAGTTTTTTTTTTTTTTTTTTTTAAGAAATCTCATTGCACCCTTTATTCTTCAAGAATTAGAAGATGCTTTTTCAAGTTTTTGTTCATTTAAAATATGAGTTCTTATACTTTATGCTTATATATTTATTTTATATTATCTTTAGCTCTCTTTTTAATTTTCTTTTATTTTTAATTCTTTTATATGCCCTTCTATCATTGCTTAAGATAATCTTATTAAATCATAAATTATACTACTATACCTAAAATGTAGAACAAATATAAATAGTAATTTATATATAGAATACATAGAATAAAACATGAGATGAGATATTTTTATTCATGCTACGTCCCTCTCACATTCAATTTTATCCTATATTGGGCAAAGATCAAACACAAGTTATGATAAATTTATCATATCCTAACTTTTATTCTAATTGCCAAACATAGTCCAAGGGTTTACTCCTCCATATCAACCAGGCACATTTAGTACTTTACACCTAAGATCCTACTAACAAGGATTGAATTGAAGACCACAAGGAGAGGAGCAAACTCTTTTACCATTAAGGCCAACACTTTGTTGGTAAATTTGAAAACTTCTAAATTTTTGAAAGATCATTTTGATGTTGTCGTGTTGGTTTAAGCATATTGAGAAAATCTCATTAGTCAATCACTTAATGGATTTTGAAATTGGGTAGAGAAATTTCATTTGGGATCACCCAATTCACTACTGTTTCAATTTCTTTTTCTCTAATTGATCGGAATATAGGCAGTTCTTGTTGTGGATACACTATTGGGAGCGTTCAGGACATTGTCACATCACCGTCATATGCTCATAATGTGATTGGGCATAGATTCTAAAGACAAGAAAGTTTAGTGCACTAGGTATAACAAAAAAAATGCAACAATCCAATTGCGGAATCCGTTAACAGTTCAACGAAATCGCGTCGATGGGGTCTATTCAAACCGAATAGAATGTTTATTATCTTCATTCTAAATAGATCCGAGCCGAACCAAACTAATTGATGATCATCTAACAACAGCAAAATCCTCCCACGTGTTAAAAAGGCATCATGAAAAAGAAGCACCTCGGCTCCACCACTATACATCAATCGCTTGCCTTAGTTACTTCCCTTTTTTCCTCTGAAAAGATTAGGGACGGTGGGAACCAATAAGATTGAAGAGCATCAGTCTCTTATTATAGGACCAAAGAATTACAGATAAGAAAGAGTTTCGACTTTCTCACCATTTCGTGGAGTTTTAACATAAATCAAAGAATTACAAAAAAGTCTTGAAACGGTAGTATGAATTAAGGGTACGAAGAAGAAGGAGATAAAGAGTGTAGTGGCTTTTCTTTTTTTTTTTTTTTTCTTTTTTTTAAGAAATCTCATTGCCCCCTTTATTCTTCAATAATTAGAAAGATGCTTTTCAAATTTTTGTTCATTTAAAATATGGGTTCTTCTACTTTATGCTTGTTTATTTATTTTATATTATCTTTAACTATTTTTTTAAAATTATTTTCTTTTTAATTATTTTATATGCCCTTCTATCATTGCTTAAAATAATTTTATTAAATCATAAATTATGCTAATATACCTAAAATATAACAAATATAAATTGTAATTTATATATAGAATATACATTATAGAATAAAACATGAGATAGGATATTTTTATTCATGCTTCATTCGTCTTATATTCAATTTTATCTTATATTGGACAAAGATCAAACATGAGATAGAATACATTTATCATATCCTGATTTTTGTCTTAACTACTAAACATAGTCCAAGGGTTTATTCCTCCATATCAACCGGGCTCTTTTAGTACTTTACGCTTGAGGTCCTCCTAAAAAGGATTGAACTGAAGACCACAAGGAGGGAGCAAACTCTTTTACCATTTAGGCCAACACTTCGTTAGTAAATTTGAAAACTTCTAAATTTTTGAAAGATCATTTTGATGTTGTTGTATTCATTTAAACATAATTCGGAAAATTTTGATTAGACAATCACTTAATAGATTGTGTAATCGAGTGGAGAAATTTCATTTAAGATCACCCCATTTACTAGAGTTTTCATTTTTTTTTCTCTAGTTGACCAGAATATGGGCAATTCTTATTGTGGATACACTAGTTGTCACATCGCCGTCGCTCATAATGTGATTGGGCATAGATTCTAAAGAAAAGAAAGTTTTAGTGCACAATTCGATTGCGGAATCCGTTAACAGTTCAACAAACTCCCGATGGGGTCAAATCCGAACCAAATAAAATGTTTAATATCTTTGATTTAAACTTTACCAAAAAAAAATATATCTTTGATTTAAATAGATCCGAGCAAAGCCAAACTAATCAATGATCAACATCAGCAAAATCCTCGCAAATGATGCGAAGGCATCATGAAAAGAAGCACCTTAGCTCCATCTGTGGACATCAATCGGTCGTATCAGTTACTTCCTATTTAACCCGTAAAAATATGAGGGACAGTGGGAACCAACGAAACTGAGAAAGAGCGGTTGCAGTGACGCTCTTCTTTCTGTGTCGAACCACATTTTCCAACGCCTCGGCAGAAAATCCTCGCCACCCATTGCCCAGCAACTTCTTCCCTTTTCCTCGTCAAGCCAAATGTCGACGAAGGCCCTGTGGATAACGTTGCATTTAGTGATTATACACGAGTCAATGCCAAGCAAATATTATTACAGTCGCTCCAAAAGAAAAAATATTTAGATGCATCGACACGCGTGTGATCCCCCATGTATTACGACCGTTGATTTTGGTTACGATCGTGCCATGATCTGGGCCGGGATGCACTGAGCTCGTGTGGTGTGCGCCCGTCGTGCTCGGCAATGGCTTTAATCGCTCGAGATAAAATTAGACTCGCTGCAATTTTCGAGCTAAGATTTGTTTACTCGCTCCTATGGAATTGTATTGAATTGTATTCCCCTATGCAACAAGCCAAATACCGAGTGGTTGTATATCTCACATTTTCATGCACCCGTTTGGAGTTTATAAATACGACTACAATTTGGAAGGAAAATGTTGAAGAGCATCCCAACGGCACTTGCCAAGTAACTAGTTTAGAAAAGCTTCAAGAAATCGACTTTCCTCCATAATGGGTAATTGATATTTTGAAATTACAGTAAGTATATCTTATAAGTGCGTGAAGGCACTCATCGACGATCCCCTAATAAGCAACTGATAACCCTAAAACTATACCAAAATATTCATGTAGATGTTCTCGGAAATAATGGGAGAGCTTTATATGATAACAAACGCACATTATCGCCTCATCATCTGCTAAGCATGATGAAGATTAAGTTTCATTTGTTTCGAGGAAACTTCCTCTGGACTTTTACTTATTTTCGTATCTCCTTTTGACGTAAATCCATGCGACCTTTACTCGGATTCATTCAGATATTGTCAGTCAGGAAGGGCAGTACAGAAAGTTTGGATTCAAATACGTCAGTAATAAATCAGGAGGTGTCTCATCAACGTGACTGGCCGCTTGCATAATTCTCTCTCTTGCAATCTTCCATACCAGTAAAATTATTAACACAGGAACTGTTTATAAGGATTTCTATACTGCATATGTAACCTTTAGGAGGCCTTAATCATTAACATTAAACTTTCTGCTGGTCAAAGATGAAGAGGGAAGAGAGGAATAGACATAGATTCACCAGCAGGAGGACAACTCATATTCAGAAATAAAAGGAGGTGTCTCTGGACATCTTCCAAAACCGACGTTAGTTAACTACAATCTCGCTAACATGTAAACACCCACCAGTGAGATTTCCTAACAAGCCTAAAATCTAGAACGGAGAGATGGAAGTAACTCTTTCGTATCTATTAGTTATATTTCATAGGATACGGCAGTCCCAAAGTTATTCATCATCTCCTTTTTGTAGCAGAATGTAGTGCAAGTTTCCTCGTTTTCTTTTGAACACTTATCCACAAAATCCAATCGTCAATTTAGATTCCTGAAACGGAACTTTGAATTTGATGTAGAACAGAACCTCTAGCAGTTTACCTGTCATTACAACGTTAACACCAAAAGTACTAGCAGTGCTGTCACCTTATTGGAAAATGTATAATGCACCCACATTCTTTTAGTCTATTCTACCATTTAGTAAGATGGTGGATGAAAATCGTGATTAGATGTGACTGAAAGAAAGAGTGCAATGAATACATTCAACAACTAGCCAATATTGTTTTTCAACCCGTGTGTCTGGAATACCAGGTTCTTTCATTGAAGTAACAATTACTAGTCTTTATGAATGACAGGAGTTGTATCCCAATTTACAAGCCTTGGACAGAATCGAGAAAGATTATCAACAAAAGCAGCAAGAACTAGCCTTGATGAGAAAGATAAAAACCACGAGTTCTCAAGACATTATGTCTTGGTTACAGACTATGGTACTTTTGTCACAGCTTCTAATTTGCTTGCATCAGTATCTCCGTAAATAGTGACCACATACGTCAAAGAAATAATTTCCTTGACACTCTTGCTCATCGGCTTGGGTTGGAGTCCAGGGATTTTGATTTTTGATGCGACTGGTGTATCATTCTGTATGCCTTAAATGGTCTTGAGTCTTTTATATTGGTTTCTACCGCTTGCTCAGTCCATCATCCCTGTAGTGATTCAAAATTTGCACTTTTTTCCTCTTTACATGATTGGACCGGTCTAACCTATTTTGCTAGTTGAGAACTAGCACTTGCTCATAATTTTGCAATAATAATCTTGGCTTGAGGTTGGCAGGTTAGTGCTTTGATTTGAAAAGATGTATACCAGGATGGGGGAAACTGTTACCCCTCATGTTCTTCAGAGTGTGTTGGATTTAACTTTTTCCTTGTATTTTATTTATACTCGGTAAAAAGCTTGTCCTTATTGTTCACTTTGATGGTTGGAAGAGAGACTTCCATTCTGAGGTCAGACCTTCGGAGTCAGAAGAGGCATGTGAAAAGTTTAATGAAGAAATCACTTTGGTCAAGGCTCTGGAAGAGGTACCTAGTTAATTCTGCTCTTTCAGCTTTTCCCTAGACTTTGTTCATGCCAATGTATTCTCAATTGCATATACTCACAAATTGTTTATATTTAGGAGTAAAAGGAAAGATTTTTCCCCAAAAATTCTCTATATGTTCTTCTCAATAAGCTTTGAACAGAAACTTCGAGATAATTTCATATTCTAAGGTCACAAAAAATCCTTTTCCTTGTCCAATATCTACTGTGGTTTTTGCATACTTAATTTGCGTATGATGCAAATATACTTTAGAAATAAAATGTGCTTTAGTTAGAAAAACTGCAGCGACAAGGATGACATCTCTTGCAGAACTTTAACAGAAATGAGATTAAAGATAAAAATGAACTAGAGAAAACTAGTAAATTAACAATAAGAGCCAAGTTGTTAGGCAGAGTTCACGCTGTTTCAGGACTTCGAAGCCTAGCTTATAAGCATTTTGTCTTCTTAGAAATATGATAGAAAAAATTGCTGATACAACAGTCTTGCTATTTGCTCTTAAGGTGGTGAAGAAGCTTGCGGATATTATTCTTTGCCTCCAAATGGAAGTTCTTAAAGCCTTTGGTAGTGCTGGTATGCTTTTTGAAATGCAACGATCCTCTTCCCCTTAAAATCTGTCTTCTGCTGCAAAGAAGAAATATGGACAATACCAAGATGAAATCAGAAAAAGATGCACTGAGATGACTGAAATGGTGCTACTAATTTGCTGCATAAGTTTTTGTGCTTACAAATAAAATTTTATCAAGTCCCTTGTTGTCCACCACATTTTACTTGGTTGATCATTCGTGGTAGCTATGTTGGAAATGGTGATCCATTTTCTATAATTTTCTAGAGTTGGTAAACTTCTAGAATTCTCTAGAATTCCCTAGATGAATTTTCTAGAAGAAAGAAGAAAACATTTTCTAGAAGAAATAAGAAATGTCCAACATGTAAGAGAAGTCTCTAGATTAACTACAATCTAAAATTTCCTAGAATAAGCCTAAGTAGATAACATTCCCCATTATTTTAGAATGTTGTATTTAGTCTCTATAAATAGGCATGTAAGTTCAACAAATGTAAGAGAGTGTGAGGAGCATGAGATGAGGAGCATGAGATAATACTCCATGCTCCTCCACCAATACTTCCGACACTTCCTTGTAAAATTATTTTATCAAACTAATGAAACTATTTTTTCATATCCCATGTTCTTTGTTCTTCAATTATCCTAGTCATCCCTTGTCCGTCATCTATAAACTACACCATACACTTGCACACACGCCACTAACCAAAAACTATCATCCATAACTAAAAACACGCTTCCGCAAATCACCAACAGTGGTATCAGAGCCACGTCTTTGGTTGGTGTTGGGCGTTTGTCCTCACCATCCTCAACTAAGAAGGCCAGAGCCCGAGCGAGAGCCAACGGAGCCAGAGCCGGAGCCAGAGCCAGAACCAAAGCCGGAGCCAGAGCCAGAGCCAGAGCCCGAGCTAACAACTACAACTAAGAGCATATTGATATGAGACATCGTTGAAGAAAAGTCATTATGTACGTGACAAAAGGATACAAGGGATCGTGGAATGAAGATGAACTAAAAGACATGGGATAGACAACAATATCCGAAGTATCCCGAAAATGGATCAAGGGGGAGTGTTGGAAATGGTGATCCATTTTCTATAATTTTCTAGAGTTGGTAAACTTCTAGAATTCTCTAGAATTCCCTAGATGAATTTTCTAGAAGAAAGAAGAAAACATTTTCTAGAAGAAATAAGAAATGTCCAACATGTAAGAGAAGTCTCTAGATTAACTACAATCTAAAATTTCCTAGAATAAGCCTAAGTAGATAACATTCCCCATTATTTTAGAATGTTGTATTTAGTCTCTATAAATAGGCATGTAAGTTCAACAAATGTAAGAGAGTGTGAGGAGCATGAGATGAGGAGCATGAGATAATACTCCATGCTCCTCCACCAATACTTCCGACACTTCCTTGTAAAATTATTTTATCAAACTAATGAAACTATTTTTCCATATCCCATGTTCTTTGTTCTTCAATTATCCTAGTCATCCCTTATCCGTCATCTATAAACTACACCATACACTTGCACACACGCCACTAACCAAAAACTATCATCCATAACTAAAAACACGCTTCCGCAAATCACCAACAAGCTATCAGTCCTCCCATTGATGATTAATATATTGAAGTCCATGAACGGAATACCGGTCTCTTTATTGCCCTAGTAATGTTTTCCATCTTTAGCCATTCAGATTGGGAAAGAGCAGCAGGAGGTTCTGACAGCAATGGTAGTAAACTGGGATCTTCTGGCCTGGCTTTGCACTATGCAAGCATTATAACTAAAATTGACACTACTGCGAGTCCATAAATTTTTCTGATTTTGACTCTTCTGGAGTTCTCATTTTCTAGTCTATTTTTTCCTTTCCATTTTTGTTCAATTGCGTGCATCCTAATTTGGGTTCTTGATCTAATCATGATAAGAAAAGCACATGTATGGTAGCTGTAGGATTCTCCATTACATATCACTCCTAAGACACTACTATTGCAGTCTGCGTCCATTAACTCTGGACCAGATATCTTGTGATGTGGAAAGATCTGAAAATTCAAAGACCAATTTATGCATGCAAAATTTTAACAACAAATATAAAGATATCATTTGCTTTCAAGAATCCTAAAGTTCTCAACCTGAATTCAACATGGAATTGAACAGGAAAGTGGATTGAAACTTTTATGCATTTATATACAATTAAGAAACCATTCTTAAATACAGATTGATCTGACAAGCAGGCTAACCAGCCATCCAAAGATATCTCAAGTATTGACTAGAGCTACCCATATTAACTACAAATATGGAAAAGACATATTTGCTTACTAGAATTCTAAAGTTTTCGACCTGAAACCAACACTGAGAAAAACAGGAAAGTGACTTGAAGCTGTTGAATCTGCCATCAGTACATCCAATATGGTTAGTGTATACGCATCTACTACTGCATTGGCATTTGTATAGTTGTCCACGTGATCTCTGGAGCTTTTATTCAATCGGACTCTTTTTATTTGGAGTTTGGCCTCTGCTGTAAGTGTCTACCATCTGTATCTTCTTATATTTACTCATATTGTTAATTGTTGAAACAGCGAGGAACTTTCATGTAATTAACAACTATTGTTACTGGTACTTAGCCTCTATAGAGTAATCTGATCTTCCTGAAATTTGTTGAGATAATCTAATATGCTTAATCAACTTCTTTTCCCAATAAACTTCCGTTTTCTCAGTAGCATAAGAGTACTGTGACTGAGAAAACTGTCAAATGGCTTGATGATATGAATTCTGTGATCACAAGGCCTCAGACATGAAGATAAGATTTTTTATTTTTTGTTTTTTTACCATTTTTACAAACTGTTATTTATCAACTCCACGTAGCTCACATAGAATGACAATGTACTATTGACTGTTGCAAAGAAAATATTGGTGAAATAGAAAGAAAAGTGCTTGAGGAATTCATTACTGATTTCCTTTTGTGCTAATGTTAGAAAATTTTGGATGTGTGTGATGCGGAAGCATGGTTTTGGTATTAGTTCTAGTTTTTGGTTAGTGATATGTGTGCAAATGTATGGTATAGTTTATAGATGATGAATGATGGAATAATTGAAGGACAAAGAATCTGGGATATGGGAAATAGTTTCATTAGTTGGATAAAATAATTTTACAATAGTTGAAGGAGGTGTTGGTGAGGGAGCTACATGGTTAGCTCCCACCACTCTTTTACATTTGTTGTTCTACTATGCTCTCCCATCTTTCCTATTTATAAGATGCTCTACCAATATTCTAAATTTGTGTAAAATGTTGTCCACTTTGGCTTAATCTAGAGAGTTCTAGATTGTAGTTTATCCTCTCTTCTTCTAGAGAGATCTACACATGTGCTTTTACATTTTTCTCTTTCTTCCAAAAACTTCATCTAGGGAATTCTAGAAGTTTAGGGCGTGCATGTTTTCACTTCTTTTTTTTTGTTTAAGAACATATTTTTTGTTTTTTTGTTCCCGAGAACAAAAAAAGAATAGAAACGCGTTTGTTTGCATTTTTATTCAAAATCTATTTTTTGTTCCCGGAACAAAAAAAAAAGAATGGAAATGAGAAACAAAAAAAGTTGTTTTTTGTTCCGAAACACTTTTGAAGAAACATTTCTCTCTCTTCTCTCTCTTCTCTCTCTCTTCTCTTTTCTTCTTCTTTTCTTCTTCTTTTTTATTTGGCCGGTCGCTGGCCTCAGCCATGGCTGACGACCGACCGTCGAGGGCCGGCGACGCCATCAAGGGTCGGCAACCTCGCCGAAGCGTCGCCAGCCCCCAGCGAGGCCAAGCCTCACCCGCGCCCGCGACACTTGGCCTTGCCTCGCCATGGCCGGGTGAGCTCGAGCTCGCCCAGATCCGGCGAGGCCGAGTCTCGCCCGCGCTGGCGACACTCGACCTCGCCTCGCCATGGCTGGGCGAGGCTGTCGGCCAAAAGAAGAAAAAAAGAAAAAAGAAAAAGAAAGGAAAAAAATTAAAAGAAACAAAAAAAGAATATAAATTTACCAAATGTGTTTCTATTCATTTTTTATTCCTGAAACAAGTTTACCAAACGTATCTTTCTGGTCAAAAATTGTTCTCCGGAACAGAAATAATTTTTTCTATTTCTATTCCCTGGAACAGTTTTTGAACAGAAATATTACCAAACGTGCCCTTAGCAACTCTAGGAAATTCTAGAAAATGGATCACCATTTCCAACAGCTAAAGATAGACTTGGTATGGTCTTCTTTGACCCACACAACTTCTATTCCAATTAGGTGGCTCATTCAGGCTCCGTAACTCCAATAATGACAAATGAATTGTACCAAAGTCTGCCACCAGATATAAAGTCAGCTATGCTTTTTTGGCTGCAGCAAGTTCAGATTCAGGAAGAGGTGGTCAATATGTATGATGTAATCATTTTTACAGAATGCACCTAGATATATTTATGTATATATTGCTGCGGACCCGTTCTTAAGCAGAAGATGATTTCCTCATCTGGGGTATCCACCATGTTTTGTGTCTGTGCAGCCCACAATTCCAATTGTTAAAGCTAAAATGGAGAAGACACTGTTGTGGCTTGCTCCACTTGCTGCTAACACAATCAAGTAAGTTGCAGAAACATCTGCAGGTGAATGACAAATTGTGCTATAAACTTGAAAAATGACATGTCTTTACCATTGGTTATGTTTGAATTTGGATTGTCATCTCACACCACTTGTTTATGAGGTTTATTATGGGTTTATATGCATGTAGTCTTCCTCCATCAAACAATTTCAGCACTTGGGTTGGACTTCTAATGCGAACAATTCTGCCTCTCATACCATTTCTTTGAAGTTCCGATGCATATTAACGTATTGCATATTTCCATTTTTTATTTGTTTTAACTAGAGCCCACTATGGCTTTGCGAAACTGGGAGAAAGGGCAAAAATGAGGTACTTAAAGCTTAGACCTTCATGTGCTCATCTTTGATGTTTTCTCGCCTTCGAACATCATCAAGATTGCCAACTGATATTCTTTTTTGGGTGCAGAGTAAACCACAGACCTACTGGCAAGGGTGACTTCATCAGAATCAATACTCTACATCATGCTGATAAGGAGAAAACTGAACCCTATATCGTTGAACTTCTGTTCTGGGTTCACCAGCTGGTCTGCAAGAGAAGGGCAATGAACAATGGAGTTACCTGTTCACTTGATTCGACAGTTTCTTCTCTAAGCAATGAAAAGATCAGATTATCTTCTCACGGTTCTCGTAAGGATTTAAATAAGAGGAAGCTGATGCGAAGCACAAGCGAAACTCTGGAATCCAAAACAGGAAATCTCTATTCATGCTATTCATGCTATTACCATCTACCGAGCACAGGTATTTGTGATTCTCCTACCGATACAAGTCCGGGGGTTTCTGTTCCAATTCTGAAAACACGATGTATGGACTTCAGCATAGACACGATGACTGCATTGGATGTCATCGATGGCATTCCCGCCTCTTTAAGTTTACAAGCAATCACTGTGAGAAAAGCGATAACTACAGTTTGTGCAATAACGGGTGTACATCTACCTCTTGTATACTGGAACCCAAAGGGAGATGGTGGACAGTAAGACATCATCTGGATATGTAGCGGATGCCAAAACAATATATGACGTCGTCTTCTGATATGGTTAGAAGAGTATCTACGGTCTTGCAAGACCACGTGAACATCAATGTTGCAGCTGACGGTAAGTGAATGTGTTGGATTCATGTATATTTATGTACGACCGTCTGCCATGCTTAGCTTTTTGCTGGTCGCCGATTCGGGGACAGTGTACGATCAAGGTCAACTGTTCGGTCGATGATTGTCAAGATGGTTAATTATGAGTCTTGTTGTAATTTATGCTGTGATCAACCATGATTTCTTCCTGCTCTAGTAGCGCCTTTTGTCTGAACTCGCTTCCTATGGTCTCTAAATAATTCACTGCTCGGATATCTCTTCTTCAACACAATTATAGGTAAGTTTTCCTGCCTCATGCTTTGTAAGATAATGGCTTCAGGCTTCTACCGTGTCGGTAGTTCTCGTGCACCTTAGACATACACCGGTTACAACTGAAGAAATCTCGAAAGCGACCATTCTGAATGCTGTGTCTTGTCCATCGAGAAATGGAAGGCATTTCGTGATTCGATATTGTTTCCCATCAAATTCAATCCCCGTTTCGACTTGCGTCTGAAGGAAACGTGCTTCCTCCCTTTCTTTCAACTCGCGGGTACACTTAGATCCATGCCTTGAGCAGAAAGACCTGAAGGAAGAGTCCCGTCGTGTTCTTCTCCTTTGTTTCCCTCACTAGAGCATGGATTTACTTTGTTGTTTAGCTCAGGACACGTTCCAAAATCACTAACTGATAATGCTGTATCCCTTGCTTCAAAACACATACTCTAGGTTAAAAGAAAGACAAGTCTCTAGATTTTTTTATTACTACCCCATATATCAGCCTCATCTTTTAGTTTAAGATGGAGAAAGATATTTAATCAACCCTAGTGGATGCCTTGGTCACTAGACAATAATTGACCGGAAAAATTACTTAATAAGTTCTAAAACCATTGCATGGATGTCAATTTAATCATGAACTTCCCAAGTTTGTCCTCAACAAATGCATATTTAGAATTGCCTCGATTTATTTTCAAAATAAATTCACATATATCTTCCTTTTCTTGTGAAAATTTCATTACCAGCAGTTTTTTTTAAATACTTTGCATTAATTAATATTTAACGTTAATCATTTCTCCCAACTTTTTTGAATGTAATCCGGTTTTATTATTATCATCATTTAATATTTTCTATTTGCATTACCATATTTAATATGTTCAAAAGACATTCATGTGACAACGCAAGTTGTTAGTCCCATGTTTTAACGTCTCTACCATGATAATGTTCAAAGATTATCATGAAATTTCAATGAAAAGCATCTTATAATGTGATAGAAACTATACTTTAAGATATGTTTAGTTAGACAAAAGCAATTGAAATATAGAACGCCAAAAGATGATTGAAACAAAAAAAAAAATTAATGTGTCAAATGGACTCTATTCAAAAATGTCGATTGGTATTGTCTTGATCACGTTACAAAGCTCATCGAAATCACTTTACTTTTCCTCTAAAGAATCCAAACACGCGCTCGTTTAATGCCATTTATTCGTCCAACAACATGTAAACTTTAGTCTTGATTGTTATATTTGTAAAGATGACATTTTACTTTTCAACATTCATACCCCGCCACGCGTCCTTGTAAATATGGCCTTTGGGCTCTCGTGGCGCTGGTAGGGCCTACTGGGGCGCCAAGCCCATGATAAGTATTTTGCTGTCTAACCATATTAAGCTACTCCAGTTAATATAGATGATATAGCTATAAGCGTTTGTCAAGCACCTTATAAAATTTATAACAATCTTTTAACGATTGAAACTGCTGCGAGATGATTGTACCAAATTACTTCTTATTAATGACGAGTACAAGCCTAAGTCACGAAACATAGACAGTATATCATAGCAATTTACGTCCAAAAAACATGAAGTTTCAGAATATCATACTTTTAATGATGCATAAGTCAATCACTCGGTTTTGGAAGTCATTTTATTTGAGTTGATCTTGTGAAAAAATTTCTTCTTAAGTTGAGCATGGGCAACCTCAAGCTCCACTCAAAAGAAGCTCGAGTAGCTTGAGTTCAACTACAAATTAAACTAGTTGTTACGAGTAATTAATGAGTCAAGTCCAAACTACTTGCAAATAGCTTGATTTAATTTCACAGTAATCAAGTAGCACATCGCAATGGTCGCGAATCTCTCATGCTCCATGCTTCGAGAGGAATGGCCAACACCTTGTCACAACCGGGATTCTTATGCATGTAGATCTAGATCTACGATGTGGGTGGAAGCCCCTCTAGCCAAGGCGACGTGGACCTTGTCAGACCTTGGTTTTTCTTCTTTTCCATTCCGTTTCTCTAGTTTTTTTTTTTTTTCACAAACTTGTTAATTTTCAAGTCTGTTTTGATGAAATCTATCTAAATTTGCTAATTTATCTTCCCAACCGGGAGAGAGGATCATGTTGCAGTTAATGCTTTAGAGAGAGAGAGAGAGAGAAAGAGAGGATCATGTTGCTGTTATGGCTTTCACCGCCCAAAAATTGGATGAGGGAGTAATGATGCTGCGTTTCTTCTTTTTCTTATGTCGCTCGCCATGAGAATCCACCGTGAGATCAGGGAAGACACATTCCGACATTAGCAGACAACAAGGAAAGCACCGCTGCTGGAGATTCTCCTTTCCTTGCCTCTTTCTCCTTTTTTTTTCCTTTCCTTTCCTTTCCTTTCCTTTCCTCTCTCTCCCTTTAAGTTTCAACGTATGTACCATGCATGTTTCTTGAGTTCACACCGGGTGCAAGGCTCTGGTTACCCAGTTGCACCGACAGTAAAACCAACAAGACTTGATAAAAAATGAGACGGGAAATCCACAAATTTATTCCGGTCTTTTAAAGTCGAAGCTGATCCCACGAGAAAAGTTAAAATTGAATAAATGCTTCCTCAAAAGACATATTGTCATAGGGTCAAGCCTACTTAACTCATTCGCTACAATTGTAATGTTAGAAGATTTCCGCACATAAATATTGGCCCACACACTCTCAACTTTTCTATGCGGAACAAGACACTTTCGTTTGTTTTATAAACAACTTTGTAACAATTGCATCTCGAAATGGGCAAGGTGTATGAACCCTCGATTGCCAAGCCCCTGCAGAGGGCTGACCTTGACCTAATGTTTTTATCCGTTGATCGACTAATGTACGGTCATAGTAACGTCATTCAGGTAATTAATACTTTGACTCGGCGGCATGGTGCGATATTGTTGATTTTTGATTCGTTTCTATTCGAATCTTGTGTTTTTCAAAAGACACGACAGCCCAAATCGTTTTGTTTGTGCCGAGGGAGTTGTGCTTTCACTCTCGTGACATTTACTTGCACACTGTATCTACGGACATAACTCTTGTAGGTTCACGAAAACGCATTATCTTTCTAGTGACTGCTAATTGAGCGTCCGGCCATATACCAAATTTAGCAAGAGGGGCAACCGAAAGTACAAGTATGGTCATTTTTGTCTTATTTTAGCCGATTTTTTCTGCTTAAAAATTTAGTTGCGACACCCATTTTAAACCAAAAAAGAAAAGTAAAAACAAATGAGACACACCTCATATAGATATTGCTCTCTATAAGAGAACTCCCCGACCAAAAAAAAAAAATATGAAAGATTCTGCTTTTTTTTATAATATTTGAATTTATAAATATATATAGTTAATATATAATGCAGAATTTCATCTCATAAGATATAAGCTACAGCTACTAGAGGCAATTCTTATTCTGGGTTCCACACCGTGCTAAGTTCATTTCAAAATTAAATAGGCCCTTAAAGCTTGCCTACTGAAATATGCTGCAGAGTTTTATTGCATAAGATAGAAGCTATAACTTCTAGAGGCAAATTCTTGCTCAGGGTTCCACGCTGTGTTAAGTTAATTTCAAAATTAATTAGGCCTATTAAAGCTTGCCTACTGTAATCAATCATGTCAGAATGATCAAATTAGAGCAAAACACATTGATTATCTAGTGAATAATATGGCACATTCCAAATTTCTTATCTTATTAAATAATACATCTGGTCACTCCAATCAGTGTATGATCCGCCATTTGTGTTGTGTTTGTGACACCACCGAATTTATAAGTCTCCAAACAAAAAATAAATCATATGATTTATTGGACAATTACGTAAAATTCAATAGAGTTGGGTCAGTGGGTGATAAACGAATATGTAATTGAAGAATATGTTTTCATGTGTTTGGGAATATTTAAAAAAGAAAACTAGCATTTAAAAATTTTGGATGAATGAAAGGATGAAAATATCATTGTAAAAATTGTTCAGACATTCGCTACGTAACAAGTTTGTAGACTTCAAGGGAAAAAAATAATTTTTCAGAGAGATTACTTCCAAAGAAGAGGTTTGTAGCACCAAAAACGATCATATAAAAGGAAGGTGTAGAATTGAGAGGGGAAACCGGACAAATAAGTGTACAAGTTTCCTCGAAGAAATTTACGGCCAGTAGACTTCCCACCATTATATATTAGAATTGAAATATTATTTTATTTTATTAATTTATAAAGCTTGTTATTCAAAAATAATAATTTTTATACCATGGATATAAAAAATCATATCCATATCTCACATCCTACGTGATATTATCCATGCTACATCCCTAATATATTCAATCTTATCCTTTGTTGGGCAAAAATGAACACAAAATAGAATATACTTATCCTACTCTGAGGCACTCCTCCATATTAACCAGGTTGATTTGGTATTTTATTCTTGAGGTCCTCTGAACAAGGCTTCAATTGAAGACCACCAAGAGGGGAGCAAACTCTATTATCATTTTGGCCAACACTTTGTTGGTAAATTTGAAAACTTCCAAATTTTTTAAAGATCATTTTCATGTTGGCATGTTGATTTGAACATAATTGGGTTAATTTCATTAGATGATCATTTTAGTGGATTTGTGATGGGCTCGAGAAATTTTGATTGGGCTCACCCAATACATTATAGTCTCAATTTCTTTCACTCTAGTTGATCGCAATATCGGCAATTCTTGTTGTGGATGCATTATTTGGAGCATTTAAGATGTTGTCACATCACTGCTATATGCCAAAGATGTAATTGGGCATAAATTCTAAAGAAAAAAATGTTTAGTGCACTAGATGATTAAAAAATAAATGCAACAATGTGATTGCGGAATCATTAAAAGTTTAGCAAACTCCAAATGGAATCTATTCGAACCACATGGAATGTTTATTCTCTTTAGCTTAAATATACTCAAGCAAAGCCAAACTAATCAATTGTCATCTCCAACAACAGCAAAAATCCGCACACATGTTAAATTGGCATCATGAGAAAGAAGCACCTCAACTCCACCACCGGACATCAATCACTCACCCCAATTGCCTCCCTTTTTTCCTATGAAAAGACTGGGGACGGTGCAAATCCATAAGATTGAGGAGCATCAATCTCTTATTATAGGATCGGAGAATTACAGATGAGAAAGAGTTTCCACTCTCACTGTTTCATGGAGTTTTAACATAAATCAAAGAATTATGAAAAGGTCTTGAAACTTTAGTATGAATTAAGGGTACGAAGAAGGAGATGAAGAGTGTAGAGTTTTCTTTTCTTTTCTTTTTTTATAGAAATCTCATTGCACCCTTTATTCTTCAAGAATTAGAATGATGCTTTTCAAATTTTTGTTCATTTAAAATATGACTTCTACTTTATGCTTATTTATTTTATATTATCTTTAACTCTCTTTTTAAATTTCTTTTCTTTTTATATGCCCTTCTATCATTGCTTAAAATAATTTTATCAAATCATAAATTAGAGTAATATACCTAAAATGTAGAACAAATATAAATAGTAATTTACATATAGAATACATAAAATAAAACGTGAGATTGGATGTTTTTATTCATGCTATGTCCTCTCATATTCAATTTTATCCTATATTGGGCAAAGATCAAACACGAGATAGGGTAAATTTATCATATCCTGACTTTTATCATAACTACCAAACATAGTCCTCCTCCATATCAATCGGGCTCATTTGGTACGTTACACTTGAGGTCCTCCCAACAAGGATTGAACTAAAGACCACAATGAGGGGAGCAATGAGGGGAGCAAGCTCTTTTACCATTAAGGCCAACACTTTGTTGGTAAATTTGAAAACTTCTAAATTTTTTAAAGATCATTTTGATGTTGTCATGTTGGTTTAAACATAATTGGGAAAATCTCATTAGATAGTCACTTAATGGATTTTGAAATTGGGTGGAGAAATTTCATTTGGGATCACCTAATTCACTGGAGTTTCAATTTCTTTTTCTCTAGTTTACTAAAATACATGCAGTTCTTGTTATGGATAAACTATTGGGAGTGTTCGGGACATTGTCACATCACCGTCATATGCTCATGACATGATTGGGCATAGAATCTAAAGAAAAGAAAGTTTAGTGCACTAGGTACAACAAAAAAAATGCAACAATCCAATTGCGGAATCCGTTAACAGTTCAATGAAATTGCGTCGATGGAGTCTATTCAAACCGAATAGAATGTTTATTATCTTCCTTTTAAATAGATCCGACCTAAGCCAAACTGATTGATGATCATCTCGAACAACAGCAAAATCCTCCCATGTGTTAAAAAGGCATCATAAAAGAGAAGCAGCTCGGCTCCACCACTAGACATCAATCGCTTGCTCTAGTTACTTCCCTTTTTACTTCTGAAAAGATTAAGGACGGTGGGAACCGATAAGATTGAGGAGCATCGGTCTCTTATTATAGGACCAAAGGGTTATGAATGAGAAAAAGTTTTGACATATGAGAAAGAGTTTTGACTCTCCCACCATTTTGTGGAGTTTTAACATAAATCAAAGAATTACAAAAAAGTCTTGAAACTTTAGTATGAATTAAGGGAACGAAGAAGAAGGAGATAAAGAGTGTAGAGTTTAAAAAAAAAAAAAAAAAAAAAAGAAAAGAAATTACATTGGCCCCTTTATTCTTCAAGAATTAGACAGATGCTTTTCAAGTTTTATTCATTTAAAATATGGTTTCTTCTACTTTATGCTTATTTATTTATTTTATATTATCTTTAACTCTCTTTTTTAAAATTCTTTTCTTTTTAATTCTTTTATATGCCCTTCTATCATTGCTTAAAACAATTTTATTAAATCATAAGTTATACTAATATACCTAAAATATTAAAAGCAATTTATGTATAGAATATACATTATAGAATAAAACATGAGATATGATATTTTTATTCATGCTACATTTCTCTTATATTCAATTTTATCTTATATTAGATAGAGATCAAACATGAGATAGAATAAATTTATCATATCCTGATTTTTATCTTAACTACCAAACGTAGTCCAAGGGTTTACTCCTCCATATCAGCTAGGCCGATTTAGTACTTTACACTTGAAGTCCTCGCAACAAGGATTGAACTGAAGACCACAAGGAGGGAGCAAACTCTTTTACCATTTAGGCCAACACTTTGTTGGTAGATTTGAAAACTTTTAAGACGTCATCGTGTTCATTTAAACATAATTCGGAAAATTTTGATTAGACAGTCACTTAATAGATTTTGTAATTGATCGAGAAATTTCGTTTAGAATCACCCAATTTACTAGTGTTTCAATTTCTTTTTCTCTAGTTGACTAGAATATGGGCAATTCTTGTTGTGGACATCCGTCATATGCTCATAATGTAATTGAGAATAGATTCTAAAGAAAAGAAAGTTTAGTGCACTAGGTACAACAGTAAAAAATCTAACAATTGAATTACGGAATCCCTTAATAGTTGAACAAAATTCTGATGTGATCAATTCCAACCCAATAGAATGTTTATTATCTTTAATGTAAATAGATCCGAGCTAAGCCAAACTAATCGACGATCAACGTCAGCAAAATCCTCACAAATGATAAAAGAAGCACCTCAGCTCCATCTGGGGACATCAATCGGTCGCATCAGTTACTTCCTTTTTTATCCGTAAAAAGATGGGGGACGGTGGGAACCGACAAAACTGAGAAAGAGCGGTTGCAGTGACACTCTTCTTTCTGTGTCGAACCACGTTTTCCAACGCCTCGGCAGTAAATCCTCGCCACCCAATGCCCAGCAACTTCTCCCCACCCCCGAAACCCTTTGACGTTACTCGTCAAATCAAATGTCAACGAAGGCCCTTGTGGATAACGTCGCATTTAGTGTTCTGATCGTACGAGTCAACACCAGGCAAACATTATTACAATCCCGCCAAAAGAAAATATTTACGTGCATCCAGACGTGCGTGATCCCTGTGTGTTACGACCGTTGATTTTGGTTACGGTCGTACATGATCTAGGCCAGGATGCACTAAGCTCGAGTGTTCGCCCCCAGGCTCAATAATGGGTTTAATCGCTTGAGATAAAATTTTGAGTCGCTGCAATTTTCGCACCGAGATTTGCTGACACGCTCTTATGATACGCAATAAGCCATGAGTGATAATTTATCTCACCTTTTTCATATATCCATTTGGAGTTTATAAATACAACTACAATTAAGGAAAATGTCAAAGAACATCGTAATGGCACTTATTAAGTAACTGGTTCATAAAGCTTTGCAGTTTTCAATAAATTAACTTTTCTCCATTATAGGTAGTCAATATTTTGAAAATACAATTCGTATGTCTTATAAGAGTGCCGACCATCCCCCAATAAGTAATTGGTAACCCTTAATCTATATTCAAATATTCACATAGGTGTTCTCGGAAATAATAGTGGTAGAGCTTTATATGATAACAATGCATATAATCACCTCATCATCTGCTAAGTATCATAGAGTTTAGGTTCTATTTGTTTCGAAAAACTTTTGCGTGAACTCTACTTATTTCCTATCTCCTGTCGACGTAAATCCATGCCACCTTGTAATCGTTCTTTGACAATATCGACATTACAAGCGCACATTGTCGCCTCATCATCTGCTAAGCATGATGAAGTTTAGGTTTCATGTGTTTCGAGGAAACTTCGTGTGAACTTTTACTTATTTCACCCTCTCCTTTTGACGTAAAACCATGAGTGACCCTTTAATCGGCAATGGTCAAACGCCTTCTTCTCTTTTTACCCGCTTTTGATAAGCGGAAATGGACAAGTGCATTGAAGTTTGCCTTATCTCATTATCTTATAAGGAACAGTAGAACGTATTTATGCATACGTTGGGAAGAGTGATGTCCAAAACTGGCTAATAATGTGGGGCTGAGTTTTGTGAGAGAGAGAGAGAGAACTTGACTCGAGGCTTTCATTCAGTAATGGCATCCTCTTACACTTGGAGGAGCAGCTCCGTCGAGCATCCACACCTGGCATCGACAACATCGGATTCGGTGAGACCCCACGCGAACGGGGTTTTCAAAGGCATAACCAATCTGGATAAAGCCTAAAGGGGATTCGAGGCCTGTAGCGGGTGGCCAACCCCCGGTCCGTCCCTTCTTGCCTCCCCTATAAAACCCTCCCATGCAAACAGAGCCAGACAATGCAAAGGAGGTGAAGAAAGTGATCCAGAAAGGTTTAAACACAGTGACTGAGACACAGACAGAGAGAGAGAGAGAGAGAGAGAATGGAGATGGAAGCAGCAAACAAAGAGGAGCAGCAGCGGCAGCAGCAGCCTCGTCCCAGCCCGTTGAGGAAGATGGTGACGGTGGCGGCCATCGCCGCCGGCGTGCAGTTCGGGTGGGCGCTGCAGCTGTCGCTGCTGACGCCGTACGTGCAGCTGCTCGGCATCCCGCACAAGTGGGCCGCCTTCATCTGGCTCTGCGGGCCCGTCTCCGGCATGATCGTCCAGCCCGTCGTCGGCTACCACAGCGACCGCTGCTCCTCCCGCTTCGGCCGCCGCCGCCCCTTCATCGCCGCCGGCTCCGCCCACGTCGCCCTCGCCGTCTTCCTCATCGGCTACGCGGCCGACCTGGGCCACCTCCTCGGCGACCGCCACGACCGGACCCCGAAGCCCCGCGCCATCGCGGTGTTCGTCGTCGGGTTCTGGATCCTCGACGTGGCCAACAACATGCTGCAGGTGCAAATACGCCCCCTCCTTCTACATCTTCAGTTATAAGGTTTTTTCACATGAAAGATAAAATCAGAAATGCGAAACGTCTGCATGACCGTATCGTAGAATATACATACTCTTATACTTAACATTTCTTTATAAAGCGGCTTCGTTCTAAAGCGACTTTGTTCTAAAGCGGATATTATTGTTATAAGTGCATGTGCAATTTCATGGTACATATACATAAACACTTAAATACATACACATGTGGCAACACCGTACCCGTTCGAATTTCCATTGGTAATTTATATTTTGAAGAAAATATAGGAATCCTTGTGTTCTCCAATGAAAACCAACACGGGGTGCCCTGCCTTTTCAGGAAGTAATTAATGTGGTCTGATGAATTGGGTGTGGTCCATTTCTACCCTATTACTTTTCCTTAAAGACATTGACTGAGCTCCTTTAAATAGAAAACATATGTCTTGTTTTTTTTAACAAAATGTAATGACTTGTTTCCGTATGTAGGGACCACCTTCAGGAAACTATTATATAAGTGTGAAACGAGTATTAAATTCAATATAAGCCTTTGAAATTAGTGGATCTTATATGAATTTGTAACCGTTTAAATTCAATCACGAGAATCTGCTCACATGAGAAGAAGGGGGTTGGAGATGATTTAGTCTTAAGTGTGGATTTCGACTTTCATCTCTTATAAGGAAATAAGACAAAAGTTAGACAAAAGTTTAAGAATGAAAGTTAAAGTAGAATCGATAAAAAAAAATTAATTTAGCAGTTATAGTAAAGGACTAAACAATTCCATAATTTTCCAGCATTCAACCGGCTCAAGACTATGGAGAAGATCCGAATTGGATAAGCCATGTTTTCGTTTAAATCATTCTAATTACCACACCACCCCCACCCAAAAGATAAACTTTTTAATGATCAGATTATTATTCAGCTTCTGCCCTTGTTAAATGCACTGAAATTCAAAATAATCGTCTTAACAAAATATACTTAACAGAGCACTTCTTAATAAGACCCTTTTTAATTATGAATTGATAAGAGTTAAACTGATTAACAGGGACCATGCCGAGCGCTCTTGGCCGACCTCTCGGCGGGGAACCAGAAGAAGACCCGGACGGCGAACGCCTTGTTCTCCTTCTTCATGGGCGTCGGCAACGTCCTCGGCTACGCCGCCGGCTCCTACACCCACCTCCACGACCTCTTCCCCTTCACCAGCACCGCCGCCTGCGACGTCTACTGCTCCAACCTCAAGTCCTGCTTCTTCATCTCCATCGCCCTCCTCCTCGGCGTCACCGCCTTAGCCCTCGCCACCGTCCACGAGACTCCCTTGTCGGAGCTCCGCAGCGACGCGGTCAGCGAGTCGGAGGGCAGCGAGCGCGAGCGCGAGCCGTTCCTAGGGGAGATACTCGCCGCGCTGCGCAGCCTGAAGAGGCCGATGTGGACGCTCCTCATCGTGACATGCCTCAACTGGATCGCGTGGTTCCCTTTCCTGCTGTTCGACACGGATTGGATGGGACGGGAGATCTACGGAGGGAAGGTCAACAAGGGGCGGTTGTACGCGATGGGGGTGAGGGCCGGCTCGCTGGGATTGATGCTGAACTCCGTCGTCTCGGGGTTCATGTCGCTGGTCCTCGAGTACTTGGTGCGCGGCCCCGGCGGCGTGAAGAGGCTCTGGGGGGTGGTGAATTTCCTGTTGGCTCTGTGCTTGGCCTTGACCGTTTTGGTCACCAAGCTGGCCCAGTCGGAGCGGACGTTCCCGACCGCCACGCCCGGAAATAGCGAAGCCTTGCCTCCGCCCGCGGGAATAAAGGCCGGCGCTTTGCTGCTTTTCGCAGTGCTGGGCATTCCCTCGCCGTAAGTTATTTCGCCATTTTAATTTTTTTCATGCATTTTATATCACGATGGATCAATTGGACGAGGAATAACGATAGCATAGATAGGCAATAACTCCATAGAATCTATAATCCTTCAAAGCAAGATCTTAGACATTTCATAGGATTTCGCGCTCAAACTCCTAAGAACAAAAGCTACCACAGACAACTCGGATCAAACCGGGTCGGGCGCTAAGGTCGGGTCTAACTTATTGCCCAAGCTTGCGCAAATACCATTCGTAATTCTTCAAGCCGGTCTAGGCTTTCTAGCTCGATAGTCCAAACAGCAACGGCACAGTTCGATCAAGCTAATCAAGGAGTCGCAATGGTTTTGAAATTGCAGGTCACTTACAGCGTTCCTTTTGCTCTGGCATCCATATTCTCCAATACTGCCGGTGCAGGTCAAGGTACAGAGCCCCGCATGGTAACCCGACATACTTTGGATTAAGCCGGAGTTCATGCATGATCTAATTTCATCGAATGATCAATTTCAGGGCTGTCTTTGGGGGTGCTAAATCTCGCCATCGTCGTTCCGCAGGTATCATCTGTAATTTCCTAGTATCAATAGTTGGAGAATCCATGTGATGTATGTGATTAAAGAGGACTTGCGACAAAGTGGTGGTATATGGATACCATCCTTATGAAAAACTGAAATCAGACTGATTTCGTGGATACTGAACTTCTTTGGGAACTTGCTATGTTTGAATTCACTGAGAACACCTTAGTTACTGCTAGGGATGATTGATTATTGATTATTGATTATGTTAAGTTATTCAACAGATGGTGATATCGGTGACGAGCGGACCATTCGATGCTCTATTCGGAGGAGGCAACTTGCCAGCGTTCATCGTCGGAGCAGTTGCCGCAGCTGTGAGTGGCATTCTTGCCCTAACCCTGCTTCCATCTCCAGCTCCTGAGCTCTCTCCAGCTCCTGAGCTCTCTCCTTCAACCAAGCCTGCAAACGTCTCGGGCTCCAAGTGACGTTCACAATCAACTCTCTACCATAAAGGATGGCAGAAATAGGCCATTTTTGGGGCCATATCAGATGCAAGTGCAAATGAAATTAGCTATGTTCCATCAATTGGAATCTAGATAAACTCGTGCCTCTTTTAGAAGTCAACAACTTTGTTCCTAGGTTTTTTTTTTTTTAACAAATTGACTTTTTCCTAGTTTTTTTTTTTTAACAGTACTTTGTCCTAGTTGAAACCATTGATTTCCAATGGTTTTATGTAAAAAAAACTGTTCAGCATCTTACACGGCATCTCACTCGGCTTGCTTTTAAAGTTTAACCTCTGAAAACTTGATGGAGGGAAGTTACAGAGTGGTCTGCAATGGGAATCATCTAAAGGTGAGTGATCCCCGGCAAAAGCTTTAACAAAGGCCATTAACGTCCCATCCGCAATTCCACGCCCTTGTAGATTTGTATCTTGCAAATGCGAAAATGATGACGATATGATGCAAAGAAGTCGCTCCCTTTCCGGAACATAAAAGAAGGTTTTATGAGTTTCAAATATAGTTTTCTATACTTTACCCATATAAATAAATTGATGATTTAAAAAATATTTCCCAAAGAACAATTACTTGAAATACTTAATAGATGAAAATTTATGTCTGAATATTACAGAAATAATGAAAAGCATATTTCGTTCATTCATTTTAATTATTTAAAAAAAAAAACATTTTCTAAATTGTCCATTTCCCGCAAAACAAAAAAAGCTTATGATACAATTTTATTTTTATACTTCTTTGTGACCATACCCTGAATCAAATACTTGTCACTAGTGCTAGATCACAAGCACTAAATATCACCAAATACGATGCACAGACACGGCATTTGGAGGACTTAAAAGGGTCCTGACCCCTCTACTTCTGATTTTCATATCGATAACAATAAGCCATTGGCTTTGAAAGTCCGTACCTTTGGTACATTACCAGCTAAGCAAGCTCCAGAGACCACTGAAGTAACAGAAGACATATACCTTGCACTATGAATATGCTGCATAATACAGTAAAATCTAACCCGCAGCAGACAATGGCACAGTAATTCTAAAATCTGCCAGGAAGTTAGTACGACATAACAATGCAGCCAACAAGTTAATTCGACTGCCTTCGAGATCACTGAGCAAGGGACCATGAGAAAGGAATGAAAATGGCTCTACTCCCAGCAGATAGTGCTTAAACCGATTCACAAGATGTTGTAGAATGCGTTCTATTGTAGGAGAAAAGCAGATTGAGATCTGAATTGCCTTCAACTTCTCGAGAAAGCAACAAGCAGTTGACCATCGTCCGAGTGACTGTCTCAAAAAAGCAAAATTGATGAATTTAGACAATAAAAAAGAATTATTTAACAATGCTAATGAACAACAATTTGGAGAAAATCGATCTGGAAATATTCAGTAAATGCACAGTTGGTGAAAAACACAAAGTTATGACATGTACGTTATGCATACCATACCACTTTCAGCTACTTGTAGCTGACCTAGGAGATCAAATCTTCCAATTCATCAACGATAGCTTTGTAGCAGAACACATATTGCTCCTAAAATCAAAGCAATTACACAACATGATCAACCAAAATGAGACGGGGATAAAATTTGGCACATACAACACCTTCAACTGTCCAAACATTAAAAAAAAAAAGGACTAAAGAAATAAAATCAGGATAAGTAGCCCTTTCTTCTTGAGAAAAACACAAGATTGCCATACAAATTAATAAGAAAATAAAGCAGAAAGATTTGATTCATGGTTGTAGTGTCAATCAGAAACAATTTCATTACTGTAGGTACTAATTGAGTGTATAAAGATTGAACAATGTCTTTACATGCTTTTTACCATCAACTCAGCACAACTTGAGCTTTGTACACAAATAGGTGTATGATAACTAATAAGAGATGAATACAAGACCTAAAGCAGGACACCAGCTTGTGTACAAAGCATAAAAGATGATAAGAGTTCAGAGTCAAGATTAATAATCTACCAGCGTTTGAACCATTCCAATTCGCTGAGACCTAAAAATGGTTATGGTGTTGACTAGATCTAAGGAAGACATGTCACCAACAAGAATTCTTTGCACAGTATTGTGAATTGTGCAGTATGTTCCAGTCCTCCCTATGCCTGCACTGAGAAAGAGAAAGAAAAGGAGGAAAATTGGATCAGATAAAGGCAGCAATTGAAATTGGAGTACTCTGAATCAAACATGACAGCAACCTGCAATGCACGACTATTGGGCCAAGACTTGGTGATATCTCATTTGTTCTCTTAAAAATTTCACGAACAGTGATTGTATCTGCCGGAACTCCATGATCAGGCCAATCAGGGTATAGAATATGAAGAACAGACATAGGTGGCTCCTCGGTCTACAACAATAAGTAATAACACCAAAGCGCAAAAGACATTAGAACCAAACCTCAAAGGAGATCACTTCAAAAATTAGAGCAGACATACTGTTACTATGGTCCTGATAATAGCGTACCAGGGCAAACAATTGTTCATGTAAGAATTGTTCATTCCTTTCAAAGGTATCTATTTAACAAAAATAATGAGCTTATTTGGAATGCACTTAAAAAGGTGGAGTTGTACAATAATTAAATAAGAATGATACCATGTGGCCTACTAGCCTCTATAGACCATAAATCTGAACCAAACTCACACGATAATACTCAAAAGAATTCACAGTGGACAGACCAAAAGCAGTCGGATATAACACACTTTTAAGTAATCTAAGACAACCACCAAACTTGGTAACATGGGCTTCTACTCAAGTGGAACATTACAACGGTTGAAGGTCATTGGAAGCTTGGACCAAGCCCCTTTCAAAGTTACTGACTTTATGTATCCTCTGTTAATAACAAAAGGGACCCCAACCACCATCTTATGCCCAAAATTCAAAGTCATGGATAGATAACCAAAAATAAAGGCAGAAGAAGTAATCCCAGCTAAAATATTGAAATGAGATGATATCTTCCCGTGGTGATAGTAGTAAAAATTGAGCAGACTTCCATTCAAAACAAAGGCTTGTGAAACAGCTGTCATAAATAGGGTACATAAGTTCAAAATGGAACTATTCTTCCAAAATTTCATCAGGATTTGAAAAGCAATGCATTACTGGATCATAGCCTAGTCCCACTGCAGCATGACTTGATCATCACCTCAAATTGGTTCAGCAAATTCATTCAAAAAATTTGTCCTACCTCTTTGTAATTCACCTCCAAATGACGCAACACCAATGAAGTATCAGTGTTCTTTATCCATTTAGTTGAGATACAAATATTTCCGAAGTCTCTCGGACCATCTTCTGCCTGAAAATAATCTCCACATTTGACCATCTGCAAATTGATTAAAACAAAGGCACCCTATATCAGAATTATGTGATGTTAGCAAAAGCTTAATACCCATCACAAGAAGATAATAAAAAGAAAGGCACATTCCATAATTTTAAACTTTCAATATGATAAAGACACATGCAATAAATTTTATGAATGCCACCGGAAATATAGAATTTAGGAGTTACATGCAGAAGCCTTTCCTTTTTTTTTTTTTTTTTTTTTTTTTTTTTTTGGCTAAATGAAGCCTTTCCCATTGCCACAACATAAAGGCAATAAGTCACATATCCGAAGTAAAACTACTTTTCTTACGCTTGTTGAAGAACGTTTTAAGAAGTTATAAATTGAAACTAGCTATGGTAATTATTTGTCAGTAATGTTTTCTTTCTATCATAGCATTATAATAAACACAAGCAATTATGATAATCTAGATTGCACTCCAAATCAATTAATCAACGTTCCAAATTCTTTCTTGAAAGAAATGAAGGCAAGTGCTGTTAAGGTATCCCACTTAGCTTGTCTACAAGGTTTCAATAGGCGTTACATCTATGTGATCTTCCTTCACCTATTAATTTAATCTCTTGAATCAGTTATTATAACACAGTTTCAAAGCCAGATTCCACCCTGGTTTATTTTGCGTGTGCAGGCTCTCATTTGTCAATTTCACGTATCATTTCTTCTCTGACCTGTACATAAGAGGGGTTGTTACAATATCCACATCACATCTCTACAGGATTTCGGTAGACCTTACATTCATGTAGCCTCCCTACACCTTTTAACTTAAGGTTTTAGGTCAGACATTCTAACAAGTACATCCACTAGTGAGTATGTTTGAACTAAAAGTATCTAAATCTCGCCGCACAGAAAGGTTTTTGGAATTGCACGTTCTTGAATTTAATTTCAGAACAGTCCATAACTAATAGAAAACACTAATAGATTAGAATCATTATCTCTAATTAAAATTGAATTTCTGTTGTGTAACACTCCATTGATACCCCTCCCTTGAATAATTATACTCTTTCGACTTTTCAACTCCATGATATGTCATGCATTTGCATCAATCGTTGTCAAGAGAACTTGAACCTGCTCATATGGATATCGGGTGGATGTGGGTGTGAACATTCTAAAATAGTGATAAATAAATGGAAAATAGCAATGGTCCCTAAAGTTTGGCCCATGAGGCTTTAGTCCCTTATACTTTACTGTGCGATTTTGGTCCCTAGTTTGCATCTATTCCAGTCTTTGAGGCATAATTCAGGCATTTGACCTAAATTTCAAGTGTACCTTTGGGTCACATTCAGACTCTCGATTATTTAGCTAGGGAAATAGGACCTAGAATGCAGAGCAATGAAAACTTACGCTCTGAAGCCCGGATTTTAAAGCTCATTGGCTAAACTTAAAAATGTTCAAGACTTTTTGGGACCAGAGATGCAATCTTCCTAAAATTTAAATAAAAAGCATCACTATGGCTACAAAATCAATGGGAAAAGCCAAAAGAAGATAGATTTGCTGATTTCTGTCGTCAATCATGATTTTATTTTTCAAAAATAAAATAAACATGAACCTTGATTCTCTCTTGAAATTGCAAAAGGCATGGATAACTTTTATGGCTACTGGGTTTAAGGCCTCTTGATAGTAGACAAAACCCAGCACACATGATACACATAAAGAACATAAGAAAAGCAATCGGTGCACAGCTAGCATAGCAAAACCAAACTACCTCAACACCTGCGGAATTAAATGTCTTGTAGCTGTCAACCAACCGAGTAAGCATAACAATTGCCGGGCAATGATGCTGGAGTATCATCTCCCAAAAGTCCTCATAGGTATGCGGCAATGGGCCTTGCGTGGCTATGAATTGACTAACGTTTTCGCTTGAGGAAGCCTAAGACAAAGAGTCATAAAAGTTTGATATATGAAAAGACTGTTCAATCATTCTGATGGACTTTCCAGAACACCAACTCACCGTGATGAAGCTCGCATTAATGTAACCCCTCGCAGCAGGTCTGTAATCCTTACATGGGTTCAGAACAACTCTAGTCTTGTCAACTGAAATCAAGGCACCAGAAAGCAACATAAAAACCCAAACACGTTGCGAAGGACATGCAATAAATCCACGACCGTGTGTTCAGATCAAAGGGCTGATACTTGCATGGCACTACATCCGTGTAGCGATTCTTGCTCAAATTGACGTCGTCCAGAGCGACGGTACAGCTCCTCGCCATCTCAGACGGCCTAAATCTGTTCGCCTGCTGCCATCAAATTACATGAATCGCTAAATTCTAGGAGAGCAAACGCAATAACAAGCTCAACAATCAGCTCCAGGAAATGAACAAACAGCTTCAGTTTAGCTTCTGAACATACAGCAGGACCACATTCGGAAAGCCACTAAATAGTTTGACTCGACAATTTCCAGAAAGCGCATAACATAGCCATACAAACTGGAAATCGCAACCGAAGAGTCTTTCAATTCGACACTTCTCCAAACTTCTTCATCCCAAAGCAAGAGGAATCGGATGAAACAAAACGACCGCGACGACGATCATGACGAAAGAAAAAGGAAGTAGAAACCGAACCTGCAAGCGACCGAACTCCTGCTTCATCCTGTCGGGCATCTGGAGCTTCTCCTTGAGCACCCGCAGCGCCTCGGCGCAGAACCTGCGCTGATCGGGCGAGAGAGCGGGCTTCGGAGGCGGATCGGGCGAGAAATCGAGACGCCTGCGCGGAGACACCGCCGCGGCGGCGGCGGTGGCGGCGGAGGGCTCGGCCATGGCGAGCTGCCGGCGGCTGCGGGAGCGGCGGGAGCGGCGGGAGGCGGAGTTCCCCAGTTGCGATTCGTGGGAGCGGGTCCGGATCGATGCCGACGAACTTTTCCGCCCGATTCCGGGGGGTTGCGGCTTTTGATGGGGCCGGTTTTTTGGCGTTCGCTGATTGGCGAATGGTTTCGGATTCAGCTCCGCACGGAGGGGATTCGATTCGGTTTTTGAGATCGTGTGAATCGGGTCTGCCGGAACTTACCCCGTCCGGCGATTTATGGGTCGACGATGTCGTTTCTTGGCATTCGAGCCAGCTGGTCATGTCGTTTTATGCTGCCTTTTCTTAATTTTTCTGATTTTTGAACTCTCGGCGCACTCGTTAATCATAGCCTATTTGAGAAGCGACTTCCTTTTCGATGCAATGACTACGATTAACGCACGCGCGACATGACGATGCATTGAAAAGTGAAAACAACAAACTTTTCATGATCAGGCATTTGAACATAATCCCCGTGAGTTTTTCCCCATTTGAGATGTTGTTGTTTAAGGTGATTGGTGCATGTTTATTGCTAATTTCCCAGTTTAAGGGATCACTTTATTAACAGACAAAATAATATATGATTCTATTCTTTTATTTATTAAAAGAAAAACAGAAATTCCGTTTGATAACCTTTTTTTGTTTTAAACAAATTTGTTTTCAGATAATAGATTTAAAACAAAATCAATAAATAAAAGAAAATTACTTCTTTATTTCTAAAACAACTCCAAAACCAAGTTCATTTTCCTTTTTTCCTCTTTTCTTTTGTTCTTTTTATTTCTTCCTTTTTTTCTTCCCCTTCTTCTTCTTTGCCAAGTTAGGCCATGTTTGGTAACCATCCAAACAGTCAAATTCGATTCTTTGTTCCCAAAATCAGTTTGGGCCTAAAATCGCGTTTGGCAAAATTTTTGTTCCCGGGAACAGATTGGGAATAGAATCAATAATAAAAAAAAAAATTGATTCTTGTTCCGGGAACGAATTTGAGAATTAAAATCAAGAACTCTCCTACTTCCCTTTGGCCATCTCGTGACCGCCATCCACCATCGCCCGCCATCGTCCGCCGTCCGCTGCCGCCGCCGACCGTCGTTCACCTCCAGCCGCCACCAGCGAGGCCAAGCCTCGCCAGGGCTGGGTAGGGGCTGTGCAAGCCTCGTGACGCCCAGCCCCACCGGTGGCCTGGCAGGCCTCGCCCAGCCTCGTCGAGGCCGGCCTGACCACCGGCGGGGCTCGGCCTCGCCAGATCTGGCGAGGCCAAGCCTCGCCCAACTACCGACGAGGCTCGGTCGACAAGGGCCGGCAACGCTCTGATGAGGTCGCCGGCCCTCGTCCGGCCACAAGAAGAAAAAGGAAAAAAAGAAAAGAAAAAAAGAGAAAAAGGAAAAAAAAGGAAAAAAAAAAAAAGAAAAAAGTAAAAATTTTATTTAAAAATTAAAATAAATTGATTTGGAACATAATTAATGAGCACCGTACTAAACGCAATTCTATTCCAAAATTAGAAATTTTGGACAGTTACAAACGGCTTAAAATGCTTAGAATCAATTCCGGGAACAAAATAAAAAAGAATCAATTCGATCGAATCTACTATTGGAAACAAAATCGTTATCAAACGCGCCCTTACTAGCCCGATTGTTACTAACAACCAACCAAACGAGGGTCGGCGGCCTCATTGGAGCATCGTCGACCAAGCCTCGCCTAATCGCTAGGGAGACTTGGCGAGAGAAGGTCACCCGGCCCCTTATCTAGAAGAATAAAAGGAAAATACAAAAAAAAAAAAAGAAGAGAAATTTATAATAAAATTACTTTAAAAATTAAAAGAAATTCTAAATCACAAAAAAAAATTGAGTTTTTACAAAATGCATTTCTATCTAAGAATAGAAATTTTGGACTATTATCAAAGGCATCTAAATGTTCAGAAATTCTTCAAGAAAATATAATAAAAAAATTATTTATAAATAGAAATTATTTTCACGAATAGAATGGTTACCAAATAGGCCAATGATTTTCCCCTATTCTAATTTTGGAGGAATTTCCAATGCGAAGATCTATCTTGCTTCGTCCTTATAGACAAACCAATGTCACACATGAGCCTGTTTTATTGTCGTTTTCAACCGTGGGTTAATTCTTTTCCTAGGATTGTTGATCAATCAACAACAAAATGTCAATGGCCAGAAATACATACAACATAGAAAAGAAATTGCACCATCCATCATGGGTAGGCAAAGAGATAAGAATTTCAAAGAAACTAGGATCAAGAACGACTTAGATCTAAAACTAGTATGAGAATTTGTCAAAACTTGCATCGAGCATAAAAGTGGCCAGAGCCAATCTTGTTGACATCACTAGACTGCCAGTCTCATGGGGTTGAAAATCTAACCGCAGGGAAGTCCGTTCTAATATTAGGTAGAAATCGTTGAATTTACGCTTATACTTTCAACCCCGACTTATAACTCTGCTGCCCCATTTTGCTCAAATTGAAGGGGTGGTTTGACTAATAGTAAGTTCAAGCACAGTTGCTTTCCATCATTTAAGGGTGCGTTTAGTAACATTTCTCTTTAAAAATTGTTTCAAGAAATATAAATAAAAAAAAGTGTTTTGCTTAGGAAAATTTTTTAACAAAAATATCTCGTTTAGTAAACTTGTTCCATTAATAAAAAATGAACAAAAATACGTTTAGTAAATTTGTATAATTTTTTTTATTTCTTTTAATTTTTTTTTATTTTTATTTTTTTTTTCTATTTTTTTTCTTATTTTTCTTTTTTCTTATTTTCTTATTTTTTTTTCCTTTTTTCTTTTTTCTTCTTTTGGTCGGTCGCCGGCCTCGGCCATGGCCAAGAACCGGCCAACGAGGGCCGGCGGCCTCGCCCAGCCACGGCGAGGCCAAGCCTCACCGTAGTTGGGCGAGACTCAGCTTCGCCGAGGGCCGGTGACGCTCCGGCAAGGTCGCCGGCCCTCGACGGCCAGTCGCCGGCCATGGCCAAGGCCATACGCCGGCCAAAAAAAAAAAGAAAAAAAAGAAGAAGAAAAAAAGAGTTTTTAAAAGAAATAAAAAATAGATTCCAAAATTTTTGGGAATAAAAAAATAATTTTAAAATAAAAACGTAAACAAACGCAATTTTTTTTACCCCAAACGTAGGGGGAAGGGTTCTTATTTGGAAAGCAATGCTTCAATGCATAACGCGCGTGCTTGGGGGGCGGCGGAAACAAAAAAATAGTTACAAAAACGCGTTCGGAGGTTCGCAAACAAACAAAAAAAAAAAAAAAACTGCGTTTTTTTCTTTTTTTGTTAGGAACAAAAAAAAATAGAAAAATTGTTTAAAAACAGAAAAAAGAAACAATAACAAACCCAGCCTAAAAGGCCGGACTCGAAACTTCGTATGGTCTATTTTTTTTTAACTCGATGGATCGAATTGACATCGTACTCGAGTGCTCTCTTGAAGGATACGAGCAGATTGATTTATTGTAAATTGACAATTACACCCAACGCGCGAAACGAGGAAATCATCACGCGGATTCGAGATTGGTCAGTCACACGTTCCCACGACGCCGCCATTATTATAGTGGTTTCCCCTGGATTAGCGAGTGATTTGCGCCTAGATTAGCCCACGCTCGCGGCGAGCTGAATTCACGCCAGGACTTTACCAAAGACGGAATCATTGTTTAATACAACATGGAATCTCGATAGCATGTACACACGGTAAGTTACCAAGTAATGCGACGTGGATCGACCGACCGGTCGTCCATGCAATTGCTGACAAAACGTCTGGTGCGATGCGAACTGTTCCGCAGCAGTAGAGTGGCTCATCCTCACCTGCAGAGCTTTACATACTTAGAAAAAGACGAATTCTTCAGCAGAATTTGGAGACAGCGGTGGCTTCTCAACGTCCGCGACTCCCTCCAGCATCTGCACTGCTTTTCCCATCTCCGGCCTCAACGAAGGTAGCTCTTGAGTGCACCAGAAGCTCACCGCAATGACTCTTCTCACTTGGTGAAAATCCACCCCGTTTCGATCATCCTCAAGAAGCCTCATGTCCATTATTCCTCTCGCATTGCCGCCCTTCTCGTGCTCTTCCCGAGCCCATTCGGAGAACTTCCTCCCGTTCGTCTCGGCCGAGGCTTCGAAGTTCCGCTTGCCGCCCACCATCTCCGACAGCAGCAATCCGAAGCTGTAGACGTCCGACTTCATCGTCGCGGGCTGGTTGGCGAGCTGCTCGGGGGCTAAGTATCCTCTCGTCCCTCTGAAGCTGGGTGAATCCGGCCCGGCGTCATCGCCGGGATTCAAAAGCTTTGTGAGGCCGAAATCCGATACCCTGGCATTGTAGGTCTCGTCCAAAAGGATGTTCTCCGGCTTTATGTCGCCGTGAATGATGGGCTCTTGGCACTCCTCGTGAAGGTACCTGATTCCCTTCGCAATGCCAACGGCGATGTCGAATCTCCGATTCCAACTCAGTAGCTTGCCCGAATTTTCCTTTGCACTGAACAGAAAGCTATCAAGGGAACCTTTTTTCATGAACTCGTAGACCAGTAACCTGTTAGTCCTTTCGGAGCAAAAGCCAATCAATCTGACCAAATTCAAATGGTGGGTACAACAGATTTTCGCGACCTCTGCCCTGAACTCTTTCTCCCCCGGCTTGATTCCTTCGAGCCGCTTCACCGCAATGACAGTTCCATCTGCGAGAGTCCCTTTATAGTAAATACCCAATTCTCCTCCTGCTCCTATTCTGTGCTTGAAACCATTCGTGGCTCTCCATATCTCCTTGAAACAAAATTGTACCGGCACGTTGGACGCGTACTCCAGAAGAGCATAATGCGGCCCAAACTTGGCACCATTACCACGACACAACAGCCATATTCCACCTTGGAACATAAGAAACCCGAGAAGGGAAGCCATAACGATAATAATCAAGACACTCACGCGAGATCTCGAGGGATCGCTCTTGCTTTTATCTGGCGGGTTTCTGAGCACAGGTCCGCAGACCTTCACGTATGACGTGCTGGGGAGCATCAAAGCACGGTACCCGCTGAGGAAACCGAGTGATTTAATGTAGCAGTCGCGCGTTCCATCGTTCATGGAAGTCGATGCGACGCAAGAATTGCTTCCAAGACAGTTCATCCGGCAAGACGACAGGTTAGCCGCAAAAACTTCTTGTGATCCACTCGCTTGAGTAGGGTACTGCAGGAACTGGGTATGATTCAACTCCAACATGGTGTAATTGCCAGGACAATCTCGGATTTCCACCTTCCTCTTGCACCCTTTTCTGCTATCTTTATCGTCGATTGGCTCGAAATTCCCAGATGGGCACTCACAGGAAGGCTGGAATTCGTGATCTTTATAGTAGCAAATCCCCATGTGTCCACAGAAACCAAGCACTTGACACTGATCAAGCACGGCTGCCCAAGTCATGGTGGTCGTTCCGCTTCCTCTGGCAGAGCTGTAAATCCTCAAATTCCCATCCCCGTCCAGCCGCAGAAACCTGAATATGTCGCTTCCTTGTACATAATCGTTACTGTAAGCCATAATCGCGGGATTCTCGAGCATCGGATCGGAGACCGACAGAATTCCTATCGATTGCAGTCCTAGACTAGGCGACCTCAAATTGACAGAGAAATTCTGAACCTGTTTCGGGGTCGCGGTCTTCCACGGGTCTCCGTCGACCGACGAGTTCACGCCGCGGTTCCAGTACACGGTGCTGTCGTTCCACGTCAGGGTGAGATTGCCGGTCCTGAGAAGGGTGAACGAATACGACCCAGATCTCAGAACCATGCCTGCTGAGAAGTTTTGACCCGGCAAGATGGCGTCGGTGGGATTCCGGAACGAGGACCAGATGGAGACATCGCCTGTCTTGAGGGAGAAGTCCCCGGAATCATCGAGAGATGCAGAGGAGACTCCCCGGTTGGCTGTGTTGGACTCCCAAAAGACAGCTCCCGAGCCATTGACGAGGCGAAGATTGCCCGAGGGAAGGAACTGGAGGGACCCGGCGGAGTCCACAGCAGCGCCGTGGCCTGCCGACCAGACAATAACTCCTCCGGAGTACGCGATGGCCGCGACGAACGTCGGCGGATTCGTCGCGGGTTCGGCAGGTGCGAAGCCGAGAGAGAAGGTGCTGCTCGGGGACGGCCAGGCTTGAGCTGGCTCGGATGCGTGGAGAGTGGATCCTGGCAGTATGTCTGACGAGACAATTGCGGTCGTGCAGAGAAAGAGGAGGAAAGCTTGGAGTTGCATTTGCTTCGTATGCCCTGTTTCCATGTTCATGTAACCTCTCCCTCTCCCTCTCTCCTGCGGTTTGGACGGCTATATGAAGAGATAATAATACTAGGTAGGCGAAATACTTTCTCCTGTATGAATGGAAAATGGAGGCCAGAGGACGAAAGGTTGGACTGGCAAAGACTTTGACCGTTGAATTCCAAAGAAGCGTTTTTCTCTTCAAAGAAAGCTCTCTCTCTCTCTCTCTCTCTCTCTCTCTCTCTCTCTCTTCAAAGAAAGCTTTGTCTCGTGAACGCAGCAGATATGGACATAATATGGAACGCGGTCCTCGTTCAATGAAAGATTTGCGCCTCTCTCCGTTTGGTTCTTTTGGGGAATCATTTCTCTCTCTCTATGTCTCTGTCTCTGTTGCTACTTCCGCGGTGTGCGCTTTGTCTGGAGCGTGAACGTAGCAGATGTGGACATAATATGGAACGCCGTTCTCGTTCAATGAAAGATTTGCGCCTCCGTAAACTAAATATGTATGGTGAAAATCAGCGAGGAGATGGAGGAGACAGTGTAGCGCTTTTGCATATCTAATTGTCAATAATTCAATTCTCCTACTTACGTTAATCATTACTAAAATTGCAATTTAATAATCCATATAATAAATGATCATGAGACGTAAAATAACCATATTACTAAATTTGATTTTGAGATAGAGATCTATGCAGAATAGCTACTCTCGTTCAAACTCTTTAGTTGAATAGAATAGAAGTCATTGTATCGAGAGAGTGCTGCGTCTTGAATGCGCTAATTGACTTTATTGACCTAATGAAATTTTGCAAGAAAATATCAATGGCTTTCGGGTATGACTCTATAGATTGACATTCTCCTCTTGGCATAGGACTTCAAGGTTTTCAATGCACTTTGAAATGGGGATACATGAAGACTATAAAATAGGATTTCAAGAATTCAATCATCTTTATTGGATAATCGAACTAAGGATTGGGAATTTTTTTAGATCTCTAGGATACAAAAGGTTTGGTTAATGGTCCAAGGAAAATTTAGGGATAATTTATGAAAATTCGTGGTTGAACAACCGACTGCTCTAAAAAAATGAAGTCATTAATGAAGGCATCGTTTAATATTTAGATAAAATAATCCTCCTCACACGTGGCTAGACTTTGGTCTGTGAGTAATGCGTGGAAACATATGATAGCCATAGGGGGTACGATTAATATGTGGAAACACATAACGGGTGAGATAAATAAGAGGTTTGGAAATAGTTAAAGTCACAACATTTCCGCTCAATTGCCATGTGAAATTGTGTGAACCAAAATCAAGTGCTGCAAAAAGTTTAAATTATTAGACGAATATGTGATTTAATATTTAGATACTTAATTATTAAATTCTATCTCATTTTGTGTCACAAAAAATGAATGATTTGAAAAATATTTTTTTAAATGATTGTTTGTATCATTTCAATTTATTAGTCAATGAAATTTTTTCATTATAGACATTAATTTTGAGTATGATGAAAATATCTTTCATTCATTTATTTACATTAGTGATATAATTAATTATTTTTTGGAAAATATTTTAAAAATATTCATTTTCAATGGAATAAATGTACCCTATTGCTCATGCCACTGCTCGAGTGTTCCAAATCCACTAGAACTGGAATAAACATTAAATTTCGGGGCACACGCCACCCGCGAAGATTTATGGGATGATGGCTTTTTGCTCAATCTATCCTTTATGAAAAAGTTGATATTTCACTATATGAAATAAACATTAAATTTCTGAAACATATCAGATATGCAGTACCAACAATAGTTCCTCATATTTTTAAAATTTAAATAATTTATTTTTTTTTTGGTATTTTGGAGGTCGAATCATATGTGCAGATATATGAAAATTGCTCTAAAAGGAAAAGTTCATGATGTGCGCCTAAATGGAAGTTCATTTAGAATAGATGAGGCATTTCATATTGTAGTTCTGAAATGTCGAAAAATGAAAAATGAAAACAATAGATTTTCGAATTTGAAAGTGAATAGACGTAGATGTTTTCGAGTTAATTAATTTAAAATTTTATTATGATCTTTTATATATTAAAGTCAAAGCGCTATTTTGCCTCACTTTTAATTCCTTTCAAAACTATCCTTCGTAAATTTATATGAGATTAACAATTATATTTCATCCACCACTTAAGCACCCATTTACTCCACTTAAAAGCAAAACTATTCTCACTTATTTCATCTACTAAAAAAATACGATCCTTTTTTCTTTTTTTGAATAGCTATCAATCTATTTTTTTTTCTTTTTACAATATATTCAACTTTGTGCGGGTGCCTAATACTAGTATACGTATCTAAGGCAAAACACCCTTTTTGTTTTTTTCTTAAATTTCCCATTTTACCATTATTTGCTTTTACTTTAAGAAAAAATTACACAAATAATCCATGAATTGTAGTCCAATGTATAATGCGATCCATAAATTTTTAGTTTATTTAATATGTATGATATTTGAATTTTAACCCAATGTGTAATTCTTGTACTTTTAATTTGTGTCAATATAGTCCACAAACTTTTAGTATATATTCGATGTATCACCTATATTATATGAAAAACATTTTCATATAATTCATAGACTACATCGCACATATATAAAAAAATTCAAGAACTATATTGAACAAATTAAAAGTTTACGGATCACATTGAATATTATGTTGTAATTCACATATCACATTGAACAAAATTAAAAATTCATAACTCATATTGCACATTGAATTAAATTTTAGGGATTATTTGTGCAATTATTCCTTTTTCTGATAGTAATTGTTAAAAGAGAAAAAGGCCACAATATTTGCCCAAGAAAAAGTATGAAATGATAAGCAATAAGTAAATCACTTCCTTTCCACCAAAAAGTGCACTCCACGAAACTCCTTAATCCCCGCGGCCACGATCATCAATTTCGTTTTCCTTAATTTTCGAATAATAAACGATTTCTTCCATTATCGAAGAAATAGTAAGATTGTTTATTTAGTGCTTGCTTTCTTGAATAAATTCACATAGTGTTAAAAAGAATAATAAAAAAAAAAATAGTTCCATCACGTTGTTACATAAGGCAATCGAAATAATGAGCGTGTGCATGGAAGCCAGTCAATAACCTCATCACCATTATTATTGAGGCGACGTGGGAAGAGACGATTGGCCAGCAGCACGATGACATCAATCTCCCACGCCATCGTACGTGGGAACTCCTTCTCCATCCCACGTTCCGCGCCAGAGAATCATCTACCTCTCCTTATCCTTTTTCCTTTTAAGGCATCGACACAAATAGCCTCTCGATGTATATTTAATCCATAATTTATTTATTTAATTTAATATATAATGTAATCTTTAAATTTTTTATATATATCAATTCAAGTCCTGAACTGAATAAAAACATTTAATGTAATTTTGAATAAATTAAAAATTTACCGGTTGAATTGTATTTTAGGTTAAAATTCAAAAATTATTTGTGCCATTTTCTTTTTATCTTTTCAATTTTTCATTTACGAGAGAAAAGGTTGAAATTGAAATGTTCTCCCACGTGTTTCTGCAATTAACTGCGATCACTAAGGAATCGGGAGAGTTTCTCAGTTCGCAGAGCTCACTTCCGCAGATCCTCTTTCCCCGACGCGTCGAATCCCGGCGAGCGGCGGCTGACTCCCGTCGAATCGAGAGGATCGCGAGCGTAAGTTCTTCCCCCGCCACCATCCCCGCTTCGGATCTCAGTCTCCGCTTCTTCGTTTCCTCCCGATCACTCGCCGCGTCGGGCGTTCGATCTTTCCGAAATTGGAATTGGAATTGCTATTTTCGGGCGTGGTTTCTTCGGTTTTCGATTTTTCGCTTGCGAGACGCACAATGCGGTCGTTTCCATGTCCGATTCGATTCTCGTCGAAGGCTTCGGTTGTTTGGATTCCGACGTTTTGTCGCCTTGTTTCCGTGTTGCATCATGGGGCGTCACGGTTGCTCGGGAGGCGCGTTCTTGATTCGTGCCGGAGGCCCGTGGGCACGGTCGTGCGATCCCCGATGGTTTCCTTAATTTTGGTACTCTCTGATTGTCTCGGTCCGTGTACTTTGGTAAAGATGCGAGCGATGTACCGAATGGTAGGAGAGGCCGTTCGTGCTCCCGACTGAGTGTTGAAAAAGGGCTACGTAGAGGGTTAGATTACAATGCCGGCATACTTAGGACGATAGAACCATTACCTGTAATTTTGAGCTTGTGGGTAAGAGTGAGATGCCGATAAATTTCGAGGGAGGACTTATGGTTGGGCTGTCTCCTTGAAGTGCATCTATCGTAGGAAGGGCGGCCTTAAAAATACATTAGAATTACTGGTAGGTTTTGAAAGGGGGAAGACAGCTAGATTAGGATGGAACCTTTGAGTGCATTGATAAGATCTTGCGCCCTCTCATCCTAATGACCAGTTTTTAGTGGTGAGTTTTACTGAGACTAGTTTCAGATTGTGCGAATTCCCGGTGCGTAACATAAATCATTTTGGATATCCATGATTTGGAAAGCACTAGTCTGAACCTCAATCCGTAAGTCAACGAATATGTTTGCCTATGCCTATTGGGAATGGGATAGTGTTTGTAGCTTTTGCTTGGCTGGCTTTGTTTTGGCTTTATGGTGCTGAAGCTTTTAGTGAATTGAGGTTTGCTAATCTTAGAGTGTTTGAGTTGGAAAATATGCTCTTGTGTAAGCAGATGATATTGCCAAAATTTATATGTCTAGTACTGTGTGAGTAATATTGACTTGTGCCCCTCTTTTGTTTTAGCCCATGATCAAAATCTCAACTCAAAACTACACCGACTTTTAGAGGGTTCCAATTTTTCATTTCTAGTTCCCATCAAACAATCTGCCAACCAACAAAAGCAACAGTTTAGAAGAAGTAGAAGGGACAGCAACAACCAACAGCCTACAGGGCTTTCTTTTTGACAACTCAAATGTTGAAACTTTACCAGGTCGTGTTTGCGATAGAACATTTCTGTCAAGCAACAAACAAAAGATAAAAACATGGGATGCTGGTGCTGTTTAGATTATTTGAGATAAGCAAGGTTTCCAGTTCTGTCAGCTAATTGAAATCATAGGGCCGTTTTTCTTATTTTTTTGGCATGAGAAATCATAAGGCTGTTTGCCTTGCCCATTTCAGTTCTTCTTGTGATCCTTCTCTGTCAATGCTTGAGTTGTCTAATACTCAGGGCCTCAATTCGCTGTTTGGGTGGGCAGTTACATGTATGAATGTTCAAACATTCTGACGTAGGACAATCTATTGGATAGAAATAAGATCTGGAGGCACTGTTTCTTGGCTGTGAAGAATACCATTGGACAGTTGGGGGTAAATATTGATGGATCAATTCTGAGAGTTAATCAAATTTTTAAGAAAAGGTTGCTTGAAGGTATGAGATGGAGTAAGGTGATTTTGAGGAATAAAAGTTAAAAATCTTTGGGCTCACCCCAAAAACTTTGGAATGTGCAAGGCACTTTTCTCTGGATCAAAATAATATCATTGGACTATGTGATCTCCAAATTAATTTCCTCATGTGTGCATGTTTTGTGATGTTGGCCTGGCTTAGCTCCCTGATTCTCATTTTCTTTTTCTATTTCGACAAGATCATCATCAACATGGCGGTACATTAGGAAGTCTATTTAGCTGGGTTAATTCTTTCAAGCAAGTGGACTTTCTTATCTTAAATGATGCATGATGCGGACTAGCCCACATTAATATAAGTTCTTGTTAAACTCAACATTGTTGCGGTTCTTGGATCTTCAACCTTTGCTTAGACCAAATAAGACTCTTCATTGACTGAGGGGGTTAGTCATAATTCTTTGCATGAAATGAACGAAGACATTCATAGATGTCCAAATGTGGTAGAAGGAACAGTATTAACAATACTCAGTGCGACTACTTTAATAGGCATTGCAATTATGCAGGACTTAACCTTTTCATGCAATGCAATAGATAATAATATGGAACTCCAAATATCGTTTGCAGAATATGAAGAGAAGCTTTTGCTTCTAAGCATTTTAACATTTTGACATTTCATATTCCACAAACATCTGCTTGTCAGTCTTTCATTATTTTGTGTCCTCTTCTTGCTCCTAAATATAATGTCTCGACCTTTTAACATCTTGTATCCTACAAACATCTGCTTTTTAGTCTTCCATTTTCTGTGCTCTCTCTCTCTCTTTCTTTCTCCCCATGTGTGTTTCTGTGTGCAAAAGAGTGATTTTCGTTTTTCTGATATTTGTGCATGAATCTTTTATCAATCTATTCTCATATCTTGACTTCTTGCTACTTCAGCAGTAATTTTTCTGGGTTTCGGTACTGCTGCAACTCCCAAGTATGAGTCTGGCATGCCTTGTGTGCCACAGTGCTGAAAGTCCATCGCATTCTTTTAGGAGTTATTCTGTTTCTAGCTCAGAAAATGATGGAAGATGCTCCGCAATTGCCAATTGCTTGGCCATGAAGCCATCTCTTCCTTTGCCTCCAACAAGATCTGCCATATCAACGTCCAAAGTGACACCTCAGCCAAATATGCCTGCTGGAATTACTGGTCCACCACGGCTCGTACGGAGTCATGCCGTCAGAAGGGATCTCGTGAGGGATTGGAACTTCGATGAGGTTGTGACTAGGATGGAACGCTAGATACTTGGCGTCAAAGTCAGTATAGCAGGTGCTCTTTATCTTGGAACTGTGTTATACTACTTGTTTTCCACGTAGATTAGCTACGGATAGCTAAGTGAGTTTTCTGTGGGGAGGGTCTTCAGATTTGCTAGTTGTAACGTTGTGACAGAAGTAAATGCCCAGCTTTATCTACATCTCTTGGCTTTCCTGTCTGGATAGGTTTAATTGTGATTAATAGTATTCATATTTTCCAAAAATTGCTTCTGTAGATGTCTCGGAGTAGTTGCAAGCAAGTAATTGTCATTGGGATAAAAGGATCATCCTTCATAGGAGTACTCATCTTGTGAGTATGGCAGTTTTCAAGCTAACGACACCTAAGAATTTGCCTTGTGTATTGTATGTATTCATGAACTTGCAGTATTCTTGGATCCAATTGACCAACTGAAAGTTCAAGATGACAAATACACATTAAGCAAAAGCTTATAGATTAGCAGTGTCATCATCCCAAAAAATTTCCCTATCTTCCTCTGGTTCCCATTTGCTTCAGAGCAGTTCCTTTTGAATTCTGTGCGTATGTTTGTATGCACAACTGTGCTTTTTGGGGGTTCAAGATGGGATCGGGATATCTGTCAGATTGTATTATTGTGTTACCAATAAGCTTTTGCTTATTTAGGTGGTATTGGACTGGTAACTTTGCTTGAGTATGTCTGGTTGATTGACAGTTCTTGGCATTGACTATTAAGTGCAACTATAAATCCCCAAGGACTATTATTCTCTGGGAAAAGGTATTAGGTGCAAAACGAGCTTAAAAATTTGTTGAAAGTCGGGAAGTTTTTCAATATGTCAATGCTATTGCGATGTAATCCTCGGCGGCATTTTAGCCACAAGCACTGTGGCCGCCGAGGTTTGAACCAGCATTTTTAGGTTCCCCCGTTCGTTCGCACCGTCACTCCGTTTTCCTGAGGCCCCGAGGAGCCAAGGCGAGAATAGACGACACAATCTCGCACTGACATTGCCGAAGCCATTTCGAATGGTAGATAAACAAACGAATGGTGGCAACTACCCAAAAGGAAAATGAAAAATAAAAATAAAAGAAATGTATGAAGCTGAAAAAAGATGGAAAATCCACGTGGCAACCCCTTATCCCACGTAGACAAAACCGGCCCTCTCTCCTCCCTCCTCCTCCACTAGAAACCCCAACAAGAGAAGATAAGGTGAATTCGATTCGCTTGCTCTCTCCCTCAAATCCCCAATCCACTTCCTCCCCCTCCATTTCCATCTCCATCTCCATCTCCTCCCACGAAATCGCTCTCTCTCTTTCGCCCTCCGGACGAGCGAGCGAGCGAAAATGGCGGCTCTGCAACAGATACCCATCTCCCTCCAGTCCAAAATCCCGTCCCCGAAGACCCAATTCCTCCATAAACCCTCCAACCTCTCCTTCTCCGCCACCTTCCCCTCCCTCAAGCTCGCCCCCGCCCACCTCCACCTCCGCCCCTCCGCCTCGGCATCGGGCGCCCGGATGTCCGCCACGGCGGGCGGGAGCTACGCGGCGGCCCTCGCCGACGTGGCCAAGTCGAACGACACCCTGGACGCCACGAGCGCCGACGTGGAGAAGATCGAGAAGATCTTCTCCGACGAGGGGGTGTTCCAGTTCTTCGCGAACCCGACGGTGGACCTGGAGAAGAAGCGCGGGATGGTGGACGAGATCTCGGCCTCCTCGGGGCTGCAGCCCCACACGGCCAACTTCCTCAACATCCTCATCGAGGCGAAGCGGATCGACCTCATCAAGGACATCGTGAAGGAGTTCGAGATGGTGTACAACCGGCTGACGGAGACGGAGCTGGCGGTGGTGAGCTCGGTGGTGAAGCTGGAGCCGCAGCACCTGGCGCAGATCGCGAAGCAGGTGCAGAAGCTGACCGGCGCGAAGAACGTGCGGATCAAGACGGCCATCGACCCCAGCCTCGTCGCCGGGTTCACCATCCGGTACGGCAGCTCCGGGTCGAAGCTTATCGACATGAGCGTGAAGAAGCAGCTCGAGGACATCGCCGACCAGCTCGACCTGGGCGACATCCAGTTGGCTGTATGATGACGGCGCCGGCGCCGGCGGCCGATGGTATTTTCATTTTTCATTTTTTTCTAGTTTTATATATTTTTTCGTCGATTTTTTTTTTCGAATATCTTGGTTCTCGAATTTTCAGTTCTTACGTAATGGGACTAATGTTTGGAAATGGAAATGGCGTGCGCCAATTGTCCGAACGGACAAGGAGTTATTAAATACATTTCTATGTCGGTATAGTTATTTAAAATGGAGGAGATTTTATGTCTTGTATTTCACATGCCTTTTTCCGGTTTATAGCTCTAATTGCCGACGGGGTGAGCACCGGGTCCGGCCTAACTCAGGAATTCAACCGAACTGGCCTAGACCGACCAGTTCAGGGGCAATTATGGTGAGAATCGGTTTAGTTACCAATTTCGCGAACCTTTATTCGGTTTTAAATCCTGCTTTGGAAAAAAATAAATACTTTTATCGTCATCGGTAATCGAACTAGAATTTTCTCCGTGAAAAAATAATAGTACGACCACTTCACGAACATAAAATGGTGTTACTTTCTTTTTTTTTTCTTTTGAAGAATTAATTTTTACTAAAGAAGATGGGCCAATTAAAAATCGACAGTGTAATATCTGGTGTTGGAATTGTTCGAATCTAGTATTATCCGGGAGGTCTCTTAGTTAGTGACCAAATTTCATCATCTCTATCCAACTCATGACTCTTAACGTTCAACTCAGCCTTGTGGTAGCAATTTAACCGAAAAATCGTCGGTGAATCTTCGTAAAAAGTATGAGAATGATTTGAATTTCAAGCGAGAATAGAGGCATGACATAATCCGTTATTTAACATTACGGTGAAACTTCGGTATGAACTGGTCTATGGATTTGAGTTCCTCACTTTCTTGGTTCTTGATTAGAATTTGGGCCATTTAACATCTAAGCGTTACTGCAAGAAAGATGGAGAATTTATGAAGTGGTTCCATGTGTGCTTGCCATTCAAACTTCAAGATTGTCTTCGTCCTTTCATCTGGTTCAAAACATGCACCGCATGTGCTTCGTCCTTTCTGACCATGGACAGATGCTTCTGGTTCCGTTCTCACGTTAGATGAACGGGCTAGGTCCATCACAAGTCTGCTGACGAGGCGATGAGGTGACGAAGCAAAGTAATTATCCAAATGTCAAAATGTATCAAACCAAAAATTGCTCTCGAAATATTGACAAATATATTATAAGTATCATAACTTTTATATGTCGCTCATTTGAACATCGTAACTTTTTCTCAAATCACTTAAGTGTCATATAACTTTTCAATTGATCACTTAAGTATCATAATTTTTATAAAAACATGTGTCATGTCATGTTAAACTTCCGATATTCAAGTATTCAATTGAAAATTATAGCACTTAATGTAGCATTTTTTTTTTCAAGTAATGATACTCAAGTGATCGAAAAAAAAAATTATAGCATTCAAACAAATATTGTACAATTATTATTGCAATTATAGCGTCTTTTGTTAATGTTTACGATCGAAATCAATTAGGTACCATTGCAATGGCCGCGTAACTTGGACGAAAGTCATGGGCAATTATGCGCCACATGACTGATTGAAAAGATGAGTGGTGGAACTACGTAGTCCACATGCTTATCGCCATCTGTAGACCGTGTGGAGTCATGGCTAATTTGAGCTTCCCTGTAGAATTGACTCCATTTTAATTTCTGATATGTCCATGATTTCCATATCCCCAATAGAATAATGTTCACGATCCTCATCCAACCACCTCTCTTCTCGAGCACCTTCGATATATCTTGGTACGTGAATCGTTGCACCCCGATGCATTGGTGAATCTATGACCTGGGCTAACTGAACACTTTTTGACATCTGGTTGATTTGGGATAAACTTCACATCTGGGTCCGCAGGACTGCCCAAGAGTATCCATCTCTTCTTGCAAATCTTGACAGACAGGATACCATAATGAGAGAACATTCAACCTTAATCATAGAAAATGTCTTAACTGGCTCATATTCTTAGCCAGAAATTGCTGATGCGTATGCGTTTTTGATCCAAGCAACACTATCTACCCAATTTCTGCAATAAGTTACATCATCTAGGTAGACCAAGATTAGAATACGCTTACTAGATAGAGAGGACTAATAGGATGCTTGATCATATGAATCGCTCTGAATCATTCCCAACTTAAGAATTATGCGTATGGTGCTCCGAAAGATTGCTTTGACCCCTATCTCTCAAACCCTAACCACTAATCCAAAGGTTTTGCCCCGATTCCTGTTCCTTTCCGCAGTGTTCACAATTTACAAGAGCTTCTCCCGACTCCCGTTTTCTTCTCAGTAGAGGTTCTTCCTCCTAGCTTTCGCAAAAAAAAAAAAAAAAAAAAAAAAAAACACGAACAGTATGTTGGAGCCTATTCTCAAAGATCTGGGGCCTGTGCGCATCCTTCAACCGGGATAAACTTGCTGCACTAAGCACCGATCAAAGTATCGCCCCGATTTTCCAGAATTTCGTTGAATGGCAGACCCGATTGGCGTCGTAGAAGGTTGGATCCAGACAAACTTGGAGGTGGTTGCTGGTAAGTCAAGACCTGAACCCTAAACAAGTTCCTACAGATTAGTGCAAATGGAGAGTAAAGAAGAGAATGAAATGAGAGTGGCTGCTTTATGTAAAAGGCTTGGGCACCTGTGGTCTGAGGACGACGTGGTTGAAGTGTTTGATGAAATTCCCCAGAAAACGGGAGGAATGTAGACGTACTCTTTTGGAAAATTGTTCTCCAAACCAAATGTGAACTATCCGGCCTTCATAACTACAATGAAGAAAGCATGGAAATCAGAAGGGGTTATATGTTCACAAAAGGAACCAGGGTACTTTACATTTGTATTTCCAACGGAGGAGGAAAAACAGCGAGTCATGAGGAACTCACCATGGTCATACTCAACTAAAGCAGTGTATCCCGAGAAGTCCCCGAACATTGCTATGATTTCACTAAGGCTGCTTTCAGGTACGCTTGGGAGGAGTCCCCCTGGTTGGCGTTTAGATACGGTGTTCAATGACTCCGGGGGAAAAGGATAGGAAAAGTTTTAGAAGTTCAACCGGATGCCATAGCAAATGCACTGAGAATAGGGAGGTCGAGTCGAGTTGAGATAGACCTGGCTTTACCTTTGAAATCGGGGAGCTATCCTCGATATAAACAAATGGCTTTGGGTGGAGTTCAAATACGAGCGGCTCCCACACTCACGCTTCTCTTGTGGTAGAATCGGTCACTATGCAATCATTTTGTTTAGAAATACCATATGCAGAATCGCCTGGGCAATGAATAAAAAAGGATCATACGGTCCTTGGTTGAAGGCTGAAACCAGTGATCATAGTCCATATTGGGACGCTTTCTATGGAAAAATGGAGGAGGAGTATGTAGTGGAGGAAACAGTACCTGAACCACCACTTCAAATGAATGAAAGGAACCCCATAGAGATTGATCCAGCCCCAAACATGCAAATAGTAGCTTTGCACAAAAAGCGATCAGAAGCGGTTCAGCTCAAATGGTAACTTCAGAACCTGCACCTTCGGCAGCACAAGACCAAGACCGAGGAAAACAGGTGATATGCCATGAAACTCAAAACCCTTTGCTCTTAAAAGTTGGAAAAAGCAGTAAGAAGACAATGAAAGTTCAGAAGGCCAAAAAACAGAAATGTATGCCAGAAAAATCATCTCTCCTCCTAGATGAAGTAGACCTAATGGAGACACCAGTTAATCTGCTTCAAGATGACAAAGCATGGGCTCTGGTGGCTAGCCCTAATAAGCCACCACAAAAACCATGAAAGTTGTGAGCTGGAATTGTCAGGGGCTGGGCAACCCCCTGACAATTCAGGAATTAAGAGCTTTAACAGCTCAGGAAAGGCCTAACTTACTCTTTATCATGGAGACGAAAAATAAAGCGACGATGGTAGAAAGGATACGTAGAAAACTCAATTTTTAAACTTTATTTGGTGGATCCAACAGGCATAGCAGGGGGATTGGCAATCATGTGGCAAGAGGAAATCGACTTGAGGGTGCAAGCAAGCTCAAAGCATTTTATAGATGTGCAGTGTATAGACCCTGATAGTAAACAAGGTATGCGAGATCACCTTCGTCCACGCATCTACGATTTTGGAGAGCGTCGGCTTTATGGCAAGAGTTGGGAACCACGAAACCTCCAGCTTCTCAACCATGGATCCGCATGGGAGATTTTAATGAGATACTTGTATGTTTGGGAGAAAGTTGGGAAAAAGAAGCGAGATAAAAGACGAATCACAGCTTTTAGAAACATGATTAACGATCTATCTTTGCTGGATATCGATAGTCATGGATGCGCATATACATGGACAAATAAAAGAGAAGGGGCTGAATTGGTAAAGAAACGTCTAGATCGAGTGCTGTGTTCCCTCGAGTGGAGAGTTACCTTTCATGCAGCAGAAGTACAAGCCCTCCCAGCAATCGGTTCAGACCATAGCCCCCTAATCCTTCGACTGCACCCTGGAGTAAAGACAAGGAAGAAACAGTTCAAACTGGAAGTTTTCTGGACCGAACATGCCGAGTATCACGAACTTATCCAGCAAGTATGGGCAGAAAACACAACTCCAACCTGCCCTTTTGCAGAGAAGTTGGCAAGGACAGCACAACAATTAATTAAATGGAGCAGAGGGAAGTTCGCAAATGCTTACACACAAATCAAACAGCTACACCAAACACTTACAGCACTAACGAATCAAACAGAACAGCACACGACAAAGCAGAAGGAGCAGCAAATCATCAATCAAATCGATACATTGAGAAGGCAGGAAGAACAGTTTTGGGGAATGAGGTCACGCATCAAATGGTTGCATTGGGGAGACCAGAACACTCGGTTTTTCCATGCAACAACAGTCAACAGGAGGCAACAAAATCGAATCACAATGCTGCAATTAGAGGATAAAAGCTGGTGTAGAGAACCTCAGAAGTTACAGCAACATGTTCAATCTTACTACAAGAATCTATACAAGACTGAAGGGTCCCGATACTACCAACCTATCCTACAACAATGCCCCTCCCCGATAACAGCGGATATAAATGATGAACTGGTGGCAATACCTTCATTGGAAGAAATCCATGGTGCAGTATTTCAGCTGGGAGCTCTCAAGGCCCCTGGGCCCGATGGTTTCAATGGCTCCTTCTACCAACAATCCTGGGAAAGCATCAAAGGTGATCTGGCTCAACTGGTACAGGAGTTCTTCCAGGAAGGTGTCTTCGACAATCGACTAAATCAGACCCATATTGTGCTGATCCCAAAAGTTAAAAGCCCTGAAAATATCAGCCAATTCAGACCCATTAGCCTATGCAACTTCAGCTATAAAGTCATCTCAAAAATAATGGCAAACAGACTTAAAAAGTGGCTACCACTTATCATTGAACAAGAACAGGGAGCGTTCGTATCAGGAAGGCAAATTCAGGACAACATCTTCATTGTCCGGGAAGTTCGCATCAACTGCGCACAACAAAAAACGGAAAAAACATCAGGCTGTTTCAAGCTTGATATGCGTAAAGCATACGATCGAATAGAATGGGATTTCGTGAGGGATGTCATGCAGCAAATGGGTTTCCATGCCAAGTGGGTCTCCCTAATTATGCAATGCATATCCACGAGTCACTTATAGTGTGAAAATAAATGGAGAACCTACCTCCTTTTTCCATCCTTCGCGAGGACTCAGACAAGGTGACCCACTCTCACCTTACATATTCATTTTGATATCCAATGTGTTAACCTGGATGATGAAAAAAGCATTAGCAGACGGAACACTCAAAGGTATACAGCTAACCAGAAATTGTCCCAAACTATCACATCTAATGTTTGCCGATGATGCGATATTCTTTCTGGATGGAAATTTGACAGAGTGTCAGAATCTTGCCCAAATACTCAGTCAATATTGCTACGCTACAGGACAGGCAATTAACCTAAATAAATCAGGGGTTTCTTTCAGTGGAAATTGTCCAGAAGCTTTGAAACACAACTTGGCAACACAACTGAGAGTACCTATACTACAGAAAACAGGGAAGTACCTGGGTATACCTACCGATTGGGGTCAATCCAAGAAAGAGCTGTTTGCGTGGATCCTGGCCAGAGTAAATGCAAAGTTAGCTGGTTGGAAGGAAAAATTATTAACAAAAGCAGGAAAGGAAGTGCTAATCAAGAGTGTTGTGCAATCCATACCTACCTACGCAATGTCTATCTTCAAGCTGCCAGTGTCCATCTGCAAAGCCATAGAACAACGCATTGCGTCATTTTGGTGGCAGAACGGAGATGCTAAAAGGGGGATGCATTGGAAAAGATGGGAAGTCTTGAAAACTCGAAAAGACGAAGGTGGCCTAGGGTTCAAAGATCTGCTCACCTTTAACAGGGCCATGTTAGGCAAGCAAGTATGGCGACTTGCTACCTCCCCATCAGCTCTATGGAGTAAAGTGATGAAAGGGATTTATTTCCCTCACGGTGACGTCGGACAGCATCAAAGGGACACCGACCCTCATGGGGTTGGCATAGTCTAATCCTCGCGGGAGACACCATAAAGGAAAACACTAAATGGTCGGTAGGAGACGGCAAATCTATTCGAATCGAGAAGATAGATGGCTCTCACAAGGAGTAATTGGCGGGGAAGAAAATCAAACGAGAACCTAGATTAGTATCGGAATTAATCAATGCAGAATCCGAGAGAATGGAAGCAACAACTCATCCATCAACCGTACGAAGAAAGGTTTGCAACAGAAATTCTAGCGGTTCCCTAAGCCATCAACCACGGCCCGGACATGCTCATATGGACGGGTATGAGAACAGGGCAATACTCCGTCAAAAGTGGATATAACGAGCAATCATAAACACAAGTAAACAGATCACAACCGTCCCTCATGCTCATATCAACCACCTCGCACCTTATGGACGCAAATGCGGAACCTTGAAGTGCCGCCAAAGGTACGATCCTTCCTCCGGAGCATATGTCAAAACGCCCTCCCAACGCGAGAAAACCGTACACAAGGAAAATAGTCAACGATCCCCTATGTCCACTCTGTGAGAACAAGACCCGAAACCACAGAGCATCTGCTGTTTTTATGTAAATGGACCAAGAAAATGGGAAGACCCGGCTTTTATCACAATCGAGACCAACACAACAAATTAACCGAACAGATCAGTGGCTGGTTAACGCTTTTCGCAAAGATCAAGACTCACCTGAACCAGAATTTACGGGTATGGTCTTGTGGAACGTCTGGAAGATGAGAAATTGCTGGATTTTTCGGCAGCAAGCACCCAAACCAGCAGATCTGTTGATCACAAAGACAAGAACAAGCAACGTTCTTTCGGTAGAAGAAAACTTAATCGCAAAAAACAAAACCCAGCCGAGACAAACCCGTTCACTGGAAGCCTCCTGTAGGGACGGATCTGAAACTCAACGTGGATGCGGCTTGGCGAGAAGGTGAATTCATCTGCTCGGTCGCGGGCTTGATGCGAGATTCCGAAGGAAGAACCCTCAACGGCTTCGCGGCTTCCGCTAGGGTTTCTTCTGCAGCTGAAGCTGAGGCAGAGGCGATTTTACACGGGATTAGAAGCGCACACGAACTAAAGAAGCCGCACGTGGAGAACTCAGTAAGCCGAACTGCTAAGTGTTGTATCGAAAGCGACAGTTCTGGGGTTGTAGATTTGGTGATGGGCCGGGCCGAACCTCCATGGAACCTAAAAGAAGTTGTCCAGCGATGTAGGGATGGGCTAGCCCAAAATGAAAACATCACGGTTATCCATTGCCCACGACGTGCGAATGCCGCAGCGGATTGGATCGTCCGGAATCATCGCCTCAACACTCTACCAACAAATTGGCTGTTTTCTATTCCTTTTCCTCTTTGGAATATATTATGCACCGATCTTTCTCCATCGGTCTTATGTAAGACTCGAGTTAATCTTAGTAAATGTCAGTTCTTTTCGACCAAAAAAAAAAAAGTATAAAAGGGCTCTTTTGTTTTCTTCTTTTCTTTTTCTCAATTTGCATGCCATGCTAGACACTAACTTTGTCGAAGACGTTCTGAGGTTCGGAGACGATTCATGTACTTCAGAATGAATGATTTGCAACAGTCTAAACTGCATTTGTCTTTGAAAACGATTTTGATGAAGTTGGCAGAGAAGCATCAATTGAACCAGAAATGGTTGAACCGTAAGAACTTGCAGTTGCCTCACCACCTAATTGAATCGACAAAACCATATGATTAATGAAAACCCAAACGCTGACTTGCGAGCGTCGATTGGTATTATCAAAGGATGAGTTAAAGAGCTAAATGAGCTTTTATCAGATAGATTTTCTTGTTATTATTATTATTTTTTTGGGTAAATCTTATGTTCAATAAAATTTAAGCCCTTATCGACAATTAAACTAGCGGATTCAGAAGAAATAACATTTCCATTACTTTGACGCGAGAAATTCACGAGACAAGGAATCAAGATGAAATGGACCGACGGATCCTCCAAGAGTAAAATTTATTTGGTACTTGGAAATAGTCCCAATCATCAAATGAGACTCGCTTAAGCAAGATAAAAAATTTCGTTCTAGTAAAGCCAAAAACCAATTTGACTTTTGAACAAGATCCCAAGACCTTACCATGCATAACGCAATCATGGACCATTTTGCCTTATCACCGAATCAATTTTGCCGACAAAAAGTGCTTCCGCTTCGTGATTTCTTCATCACCTAACCCACTTTAAATTCTCCGAGAACATTTCCTTTTGGAGTTGCATTCCGAGCACGATATGCTTATCTATCTAATCCACCTTGGGCCCGTAAAATGTCTTCTCTTTGAAGATCAAAGACGAAATGACAATGAGGATTTGTCCTGAGTGATTGGCTGCGCTTGCATAGATGACACGAAGCAGCATTCAAAGGTCCATCCTTATGGAAACTCCACTCCATGCATGATAAGTTGATTTATTATCTTGCTGAAAGTTTTGAGTTGTCACTTTGAGTCGTCGTTTTTTATACCAACTTTTTTAGGTACATTAGGGTTCATGAGCCATTTAACTTCCTGTGATTATCACTCTATATGTGTGTAACGACGAGACATGCCATATTTCATAAATGTGAGGGCGCGAGACTGAAATCGCTTGTGAGATCAATGCATTGTCCTAGTTTTATGCCAATGAAATCTAGATCTCCACTAGACTAACTCAATGGTGTGATGAAATATTTTGAGACACCATCAACCCGATATTCTTAAAGCTTAAATGATTAGATAAGTTGCATTGTTTAATGCGTAAGTTTTCCAACTTATCCGTTCGAACCTAGCCTTGAATTAGGCAAAAGAGTGAAGCAAGGACTATGGTGCTTGGAGGGATTTAAGCATTGAATCTCCTAATGCCGTGAAAAATGATAACTGCCAATTCCATTGGTCTAACACCAAGCATAAAAATTCTTGCCCGAGCTAGATGGGCATGAGGTGAATTGGGTATCCGACGCTAGATTTGCTCTTCCAAGCTCGTCCAGATTTATCTTCTAGGCTGATTGAGCTTGGGCGAGCTCAATAGGCTTTCAAGCCCCCGATTAGTCCTACATCGGCTACTCCCAAAATTTAGAACTCTAATCGATGCCAATTCACTACGACTCAATTTGGTCAAGCATGCGATTATGACGCCGAGTACCTTATGTTGATTAATATGGCATTAATTATGAATCAAATTAGACATTCCACGACAGCCGTGAGTATGCCAACCTTATAATACTTGGAGATCAGTTGCCTATATAAATATCTTGTGGGACTCTCATAAATTAAATTTACGTTGGAAACTATGCCTATCTCCATCGGGTGATTCCATCTAATAAACCTATTTATTAATCCATATATGATGGGTTGTATGGACTAGTTATATTCAATAAAATGGTCATAAATAAATCCAAACATGAGAATGAAATGAGTCGTCACAAATGGGTTTATAACTTAATTAAATCTAATCCACCCGACTCTTTTTTCATTCCCTTGCCTTTGTTCGATCTTATATTTATTCAATTTATACTTTCAAGAATTTTTCTAGACTTGGTTAAATTATATAAGTCGATATAAGTCATTACATTTGCATTTAATAAAGATATGTCAAGACAGATTAAATTGGTCTATTTTGATCGAATCATTTTCGACCCGATCCGACCTGATCTGACCCGTCTATATCCGTGGAGAAAAAGAAAAGAAAAAAGAAAGTAAATAAACAGCCAAATGAAACCAAGAAACAGCCAAATTTTCTTTCGTAGCTGCTTACAGCGACGCTGCGCTCGATAATTGATCGTGTTCTACGATCCGAAATTGCCCCGAAGCCTAGACGCGGCTTCCGGAAGAACCTTCAGGCCTAAGGAAACTGGCGCGCCTTGCGCGTCTATTAAGCGTCGGCAGGTTTCATCCTTGGTCGTTCTGTCGTCACCCTTCTCTCCCCCGACCCCCTGTTTAAGTGATCGATTTTCGCTTTCGCGTTGGCCGATACCTCTCGATTTCTGCGTATTTTTTTTTATAAACAGCGGTCCGTTGAAGATCTTTTTCTCGCAGTTCGTGGCGTGTCTCGACTGATTCTTCTTCTGGGTCTCTGCGGTGATCCGGGTTCTCGGCCATTACGATGCTGGATTCTTTCTTCGCGAAGGGCTTCAAAGCCGCGAAATGGTAAAATTCGATCTCTCGGGCTGGTCCGAATTTCGTCTCCTCCTTTTGGCGTTCCTGCGTCTGGGTCGTGTGTGCTGTGACGGTGTTCCGACCTTGTTTGTGTTTTCTTTGTTTTTCGATTAGATGGGAAATGTTTGTTCTTTTTGTTGCTGGGGACTTTGCATTTTTAGGTGGGTTGATCGGATTCGGGTTTCGGGTGATTTGGGATTCGGATGCTGACCTCCGTTTCTTTTCTGGCTGAATCCCTCATCTGCCCTCTATGGTGCTGAGTTTCAAGATTCTATTGGTGTGGAGACATGTCTTTGGTCTGCTAATGTTTGTACTTCGTGATTTGTTTCTTGCAGTAAAACCCTTTTGAAATTGACCATTCCTCGGATAAAGTTGCTGAGGAACAGGAGGGAGATTCAGTTGAAGCAGATGCGCCGTGACATTGCGAAGCTGCTCGAAACCGGTCAAGAAGCTACGGCTCGTATTCGGGTATTTTCTTGTTTTGCTAAACCTGTGACTTTCAGGCACTAAACTCTTGGTCCTAATTTCGCAATATGCCTGTTGTCCATACTTTGAAAGTTCCGTTCATACTTGGAAGTTCATTTTTTTTTTCCTATATTTGTAATTTTTCAGGTGGAGCATATCATAAGAGAAGAGAAAATGATGGCAGCTCAAGAGGTCTTAGAGCTCTTCTGTGAACTCATTTCTGTCCGCCTTCCAGTCATTGAGGCACAGAGGTTGTGATGTCAATAAATTGTGCTCTTTTACTTTGTTGAGATTGATTAGAATGAGTGGCTAGCCTAGTTATCTCTGGACTATCTGGAGGAAGCTTCACTTGTGGTTCAATCTTTTGCTGTGTGAAAGATAACATGTAGAACAGCGATGGATGCTAAGATACTATCTAAAGTCTAACCTGTGAGAAAGTATAGTCAATGGCAATAGTTCATGTAGTTGCTTAAGCTTAATGAAACTTCCTGTGGTTTGGCTTGGTCATTCCTCACCTCATGCGTAGCTTGATGTGTAATGGTGTGATGGCAATGGTTCACTAAGTTAAAAAGTTCATTTAGCTAACTGGAAGGCTAGAAACAAAGTGTGCATTGCTCATTAGTAGTTCTCCAATTAAACAGTGTGCCGGGGGATTTTTTCAATATGGCTTCTGCTTGTCCCTTTTTCACTTTATTTCTAAAGCCCCCTCCATGCAATCCCCCACAAAAGGGGGGAAAAACAACAAAAAAACAAAAGGTTATGTTACATGAGATATATGTACGGCCAGTACAGAATTTGAATGGACAACTCGATGCTTTGAGTTCGAAAACTCTGTATATTTTTTTCGTTTGTCTTTCCTTGTTTTAGTTGGTGGTTCAATATTAACTTTGGATCATTTAGGTGCATTTTCACTAGCCTGGATGTCAAATTTTGTAGTTAGCCTTTACATTTTCTTGTGGCTTGTTTTGTAGCTTGCCATGCTGTAGTGTTACTGTGTTAGTAGTAGCATCTATGGGCCTAACTGATCTTTTTCTTTTCTCGGCCAATAGGGCTTAACTGATCTTTGAATTTGGTCTTTTTAAAGGGAATGTCCTATTGACCTAAAAGAAGCAATATCCAGTGTGTGCTTTGCTGCCCCTAGATGTGCGGATCTACCCGAGCTGATACAGGTTCAGATGTTATTTGCATCAAAGTATGGGAAAGAATTTGTAGCAGCTGCTACTGAACTCATGCCAGATTGTGGCGTTAATCGACAGGTTCTTTAAACTCCCTGTTCATTTTGCTAATAACAAAGAATCTGTAGCTTTTCCAGTTGGTTAATCTTGAATGCATACCTTTTGCTGTAGTTAATTGAGCTACTATCAGTTCGAGCCCCTTCCCCCGAAGCCAAACTCAAGCTTCTTAAAGAAATTGCTGAAGAGCATGAGTTAGAATGGGATCCTGCTGCCTCAGAATCTGAGCTTTTCAAATCCCATGAAGATTTGCTGGTGAACAGCGGTTTTCCATTTTTTTTTTTTTTTTTTTTTCCTGGCATTGCTTATATTAGCTTGGCGTCTCATATATAACCTCTTTATTGCAGAATGGATCCACGCAGTTTGGAAGTGGATCTAAGTTACCCCTGCCTAAAGAGAAGCATGATGATTCGCTGTATTCAAGACCAGATCATGCCCTTGATGAACAGCCAGATTCTGATACAGGCTTTGAGTCATTGGTTTTTCCTGAGGTTCCCCAGATTTCAGTACGGCCAAATTCAAGTGCAGTCTCTGCACCAGAGATTATTCCACCTAATCCAGTTGCTGCGAGCCCTGCTGACCACAAAGTTGGTGATGAATCTTCACTGCTCTCTGGAACTGTGGAAACTTTGTCCCTTCAGAAGCATGTGGATCCCAAGGAAGTAGTGGAAGAGCATCTTATAGACCACAAAGATGAAACTGCTAAAAGTTCTGTTGATGTCAAGGAAGATAAACAGTTCCTGCCATTTATAGCTCCCCCTTCACTTTCATCTGCGTCGTTCTCTGCGAGAGAATCGTTCTCCGCAAGAGAAAGTGCTCCTCCATCCTCTCTTCAAAGGACAAAGAGCAACACGCAGGATGTGGATTCACAAGACGTGTTTGCAGCTGCTCAATCCTCTCTTCCAAGGACAAAGAACAACGCACAGGATGTGGATTTACAAGACGTGCTTGCAGCTGCTCAAGCTGCTGCTGAAAGTGCTGAGCGTGCAGCATCTGCCGCCCGTTCTGCAGCTAGTCTCGCACAAGTCAGAATCACCGAGCTTACCAGGAAAAAATCAGCAGTCCTGGATGATTCTGATAACCCATTTTATGCAGCCACACCTGAATCTACTAATGCTCCAACTCCTGAACTTGAACATAAAAGATCTTTGGAGAATTCTGATCAGAGCTTTGATTCAACAGACGATCAAGTGTTTCAAAAAGACCTGGAGGAGTCTGGTGTGTCAAATCAGCCACCGCCTGAGGAGGTTAAGTTTGATACTGAGGCATCAGAGTCCAGTCACAAGGTTCACGATTATAACTCTGAATATCACCAGCCTGAGAGATCCACCTCAATGGACGAACCATATTTTTCATACCCAAACTTGTTCTCTTCACAGAGCATCAATGTCGGATCTGGTTCCCAGTCATCAGATAATCCCCGGCCCCACTATGATCCATGAGTGAATTTGTCTCTAAAAGGTTTGATGAGACATAACTCTATGCTACTGTGTTGATTTCGCTCGTTGTTGCATATTCTTTCGCATTTTAGCTTTCATCGGTCTTGTGTATAGGGAGGTATTTGAGGATTGTCTGAATTTGTTGCTGTATAATGATAGTCGATCCTTTGAACTCATCCATGCAGACTGCCAAACAGAGTGTATCATTCGATTTCGGATCCACATGGATAGATTAATGTATTATAGCTATGTTACTGCTTTACTGGACATAGAATCACGGTTCTTCTACCAGCGTTCAGTTGTCTGACAGTTAGTACTCTATATCCCATGGCTAAAACTACATCTTATCTAATGCTTGTGAAAGGCCTTTATTAGCGTTACCAATCCTTAGCTCCCCAGTTTTTTATTTTTTTGAAGTGTAGTTTTGTTTCATCTCTTTTCTTATAAAAGAAGCAACGAAAGCAGACCACCCTGATGCAAGCTCACTTGACATCAGGCGAGTTGCCGCCTGCGGAAAGAACTTAAGGAAAATTGACCAGTATGTGGTTGTGTATGGCCAAAAGGAAGAAAGGGGAATAAAAAAGAAAAGGAGAATGGACCGATTGCGTAGTGTTGGGCATGGCAGGGCTGATTGCTGGTAGTAACTTATGTTTAGAGGGAACCAAGGTGGTGTCACACCCCCTCTTTGCTTGAATCAGCTGCTTGCTACCTGAGTGTTGTTCGTTATGGCTGATGCTATAGGATCTTGATCGTTCCTTCGATTCTTTTGACTGTCTTGGCTGAATCAACGCCAAAGATCGCTCGGTGGACTTCATTTCGCTACAAATCAGGGTATTGGTCTGAAGGGCCGTGATGAACAAAGAAACTCTTTCAAGCTTTTCTACTCCTTGATTGACGATTGCACAAGCTCTGTTCATATGCTTCATCGTGTGGATGTGCAAGCCAGGTTCATGCTTAATCGCTTTAATCGAAACTAATGTTCACCATTTCAGTTTTGCTTACCCGACTCCTTTGCATATTGACGACCCACGAGTCCCAGTAGCCTTGTACAAACACTTACAAGTTGGTGGTCCATTGTAACCCTCCTAAATTTGTATATCTAAAGGCCAAGTATATCTAAAGGCCTATTTGGTAACCATTATATTCTTGAAAAAATTTTTTTATTAAGAAATGATTATTTTTTATTCTATTTTCTGAGCGAATTTCTAAACATTTGAAAAAGTGTTTGACAATTTTCAAGATTACTATTCCCAGAATATAATTACATTTGGCATCACCTTCAAAATTTCTAATTCAAACTATCTTTTATTTTTAATAATTTTATATTTTTTTCTCTTTTTTTCTTCAAGCTTTGGCCGATCATGTTGCAGGATGATCAGCGATCGGCCATACGAAGGCTAACGATCTTGTTGAAGCGTCATCGGCCCCTAGTGAGGCCGCTCCTTGTTAGTTGAGCCTCATTGTGGCCCAACAAAGTTGGCCTCGGCGATGGTTGGGTGAGCTTGGTTTCGCTAGATCTAGATAAGATTGACCTTGCCTAGCCAAGGCTCGCTTGACCACCAACAAGCTCACCAAACCTCAACCTAGCCTAGCGAGCTTATCGGACCTCATCCAATTGGTTGCTAGCAACCAACGACGGTGGACGATGAGAGTAGTAGAAGAAGAAGAGAGAAGGAAGACGAAAAGAATAAGAGAGAAGAGAGAAGAAATTTGAGTTGGCTTAATTTTGAAATTGTTCTCAAAAACAAAGAAGTAACTTTTTTTTTTTATTTCTTGATTTTGTTCTAAATCTATTACTAAAGAATAAAAAATTTATCAAAAAAATTTCTATTGTTATTATGTTCCCAAAAACAAAAGAATAAAATTAGTATTATTTGATTAATTGCCAAACAAATGTCATCCTAGAAACCCCAAATGGATTACACGATCTTCTCCTGACGTCATTAGAGAACCAGAGGGGTTATCCCACTTGCCAGCTGGTTCACCAAATGGTCGAAAGAAAGTTCCACTGACAGCTTATAAACTTCAATACCAATTATGGTTAACCATGTGACAGCACGGAAGTTTATATCTTCTGCCCGATTAATGATGGGGCGCAGTCGACCCGGAGTTCAAAAAGTCGTCAACATAAAAAATTTTAGATACTTCGTCGAATCCATTTATGTGTCGATGACATTTCTTCATCCCTTTGAGATATAAATTTGTACAACAATCCACACTCCAGAGCTGGGAAACAGTGTTGGCATGGGACGATATCGTGCTAAATCGTGGTCCGCAACATCCTAGAATCCAGGAAGCCACTTTCCTGCAAAGTTTTCTTGAAGAAATGCTTACGGACGGTCCCAATGAGGGACCCCCTCTGAACCATAATTCTGGCCAAAACAAGTTGAAGAAGCTATTGCTTTCACAAATCCAAGTCAGGCAGCATTGCTAACCACGTTCGACCACAAAATATGATATGACACCAGAAACATTTCCCAGTTCTAAGTGTGATTATCAGTACAAATTAGGACCATCTCTCTAGCTTACCATGCCATCCCACCCATGAAAATATAGGAGTTTGACTAGTCTCCCTAGTGGCAAAACCGCTCGTGTAGATCACAATCACATCAGCAGATTAGCAGCAGATGAGATGATGCAAATGCACCTCAATCAAGATAAGCTCATATGCACAAGTTTGTAATGAATACAACGCCCCTGGGCTTACACAGACAAATCAGCACATGGTTGTTAAGCAGGTAAAAGAAAAACTTTCAAACTAAGAAAAAAATAATAATAAAGTAGTAAGTAATTTGCCTTCTTTACTTGAACTATGCATGGGTCACCTTGGACCAGACAACTCAACCGCATGTAGATTCTCTGTTGAGTCGATGATCCAGTCAGAACTAGGATGTGGAGCCAAATCCACTTCCTGACGAAGGACTTCCACCTTTTGCCACTCGTCCCACTTCTCGGCCAAGCCGTCGCCTTCGAGCATTCTTACCACTTCAGACATCTTGGGACGGTCGCCAGGAGAGCCTTGAGTGCATAGAAGAGCAACCTGGATTAGTTGTTCCACCTCCGATTCCACGTAATTGTTCTGGAGATCAGGATCGACCAGCATCTCTAACTTCTTCTCTTTGAGAAGTCCTTTCACCTGGAAGGATCATCAAACTTTTAAGGATGGGAGGCTGAAAAAACACAGCAGAAACTAAACAAAAGGCATGGCTCAATGTCACTTGTGTACTCTTCACGGGAAATGGCCAACACAAATCAAAATCAGTATCTTTTGTTAGTTCATCTGTATACAGAAAAACATATACCTAAATCTATTTATATTCCTTACAGAAAAATGGAAAAAGAAAATTCCCTGTGGCTCCACATAACCAGTCAACTAATTAAAGAAGCTGATATAACAGTCATAAAGATCTGGCTTATTCAAGGAGTGCAGCTAACTTTAACTTCCACAGATCCTTTGAAGTTGAAAAAATAGGATATCTCTCTCAAATGGGATGTTACTAAGGAAAATTTCAATATTGAAAATTGAAACAGAAAGATTATAACAATGTTGGCCCAGTGAAAAAAGATAATCAAGGAAAGTACAGATAAACAATAAATGTCATATCCAACACATACCCAATCAAGCAACATGACATCATCATCATTTGCAAGTCGAGCAAGATCAAAAGCCCTCTGCCCTGTGATCAGCTCTAGAAGCATGATACCATATCCGAAGACATCAGTTTTCTCTGAAGACTTCCCTGTAGAGAGGTATTCTGGAGCTATATGCCCTATAGTTCCACGGACTGCAGTTGTAACATGGGTGTCCTTGTAGTCCATAAGTTTAGCTAACCCAAAGTCACCTACTACAGCCTCAAACTCCTCATCCAGCAAGATATTAGCAGCCTTTACATCACGATGGATGATTTTAGGGTCGCAGTGATCATGTAAATATGAAAGGCCCCTTGCAGATCCCAATGCTATTCGCTTACGAGTTCTCCAATCAAGAGGTGGCTGAGATGGAGGCCGTTCTACAAAGAAATAAACAAAAGTAAAATTGACATTGTTCAAATTGTCCAATTAACTGCAGCCTGTGATAACAAAGCATACTAAGGTTATAAATGCAAGAGTGCAGAGAAGGCACTCCCCGACGACACCATATATTCTGAAGGTCTACAGGGAAAAAAACGTTAAACCCTTAGATCTTTTAAGAACGTTGTATGAATGCTACCTCTTAAACACGATGCAACGCTTCCGTTAGCCATGTAGGGATAAACAAGAAGCCTCTCAGTAGGAGTCATGCAAAACCCACGTAACCGCAGGAGATTACGATGGACTGCCATACTAATCATCTCTACTTCTGTTTGAAACTGCAACTCTCCCCCAGGCGTGCGCTCTTCTTTCAGCCGCTTTACAGCCACAAGAGAACCATCAGCTAGACGTCCTTTGTAAACCTTACCAAATCCACCGCGGCCTAGGATGTTTTTGTTACTAAAACTATCTGTTGCAACTTGCAGTTCTCGCAGTGAAAATCTTTTTAGTTGTCCTAAATGGACTTCTGGATCCTCTTCAGCTGTTAAAATAAAAATTCAGAGGCAAGTAATGAGAACCCTGCTCATCCATTCAAAGGAAAATAATGACCTTCCAAATCACTAACCTGGTACATCAAAGAAAAATTCTTGGGGCTTCCTTCGGCGCCACCATGCAAAGGCAATTGCTGGGGCAGCGAAGAGTAAGGCAGCACCCGCAGCAACTCCCCCAGCAATTGCTCCAGTTGCACTGTTCCCTCCTGCAGTGTTCTAAGAATATGAGTATAACCATTCAAAGCGTGTATCTCATCAAGCAATGCCAAACAAATGAAAATTCCCAAATGATATAATCAAGTATCATATTCCAGAGGAACCTATGATTCCATTGTTGAATTCAAGACTTCAAATAAGGTACATCAAACAATAGTGAGGACCTATCCAGTATTAAACTAACAGTAAGAAGATGAGTCAGAGAAGGCACAAATTATTCACAAAAATTCATAAGGCAGTTAAATGGGTAACTTTGCATCAGTAAATTGGTCCACTGTAGCTCTGAGAGATGCAGACTATACTATTATGGGAATATTCATGGCAAGCTGCATCTATACAAATAAAATGGCTTCATGATTTGAGAGAAATTTGAAGAACCAATAACAGGACAATCACCTGGAGAAGAAACTGGTGGCGGTTGTACAAATGGAGGAGGAGGAGAGAATGGTGGAGAACCCGGACAAGGGTGCCCCGTGACTGGCCCACATAAGTTCAAATTATTGGCAAAACTGCATAAACAAAATCAAGTTCAAAATGGATCTTAAATAATCCTTATAACAGCTCAAATCAAATTTCATTCAGTAACCTGATAGGAGTGAACAAGGAGAAAGAACCATTATCTGGAACTTCTCCTGACAGATGGTTATTTGATAGATCCCTGCAAAGAGTAGTAAAAGAAGCATTATTCTTTAGCACATGTCAAGCATTCTTGCGCTACAGATTCACAAGTATTAGGATCACTTACAGCACTTGCAGGGTAGAGATATTAGTCAAAGACATTGGAATTGGACCTGTCAGGCTGTTGTTGTTAAGCCGCCTATCATTCCACAAATGTTTTCTCAGCACATTGTTAAATTCAGAAAAAGAATCCTTTTAAAATAAAATAAGAGAAAAGAATAACAGATCATTAAATCCACGATGTGCTCCTTGTTTTAGAAAGCATTAAAACCAAAAAACCAGTTATCACATAGTCCACATGCTTGGAGCAGACTTAGCAACCAAGGAGAATTTAAGAATGCATTCCGCAGTTCAATGACTTTTCACGATTCAATTTTCAAGTAATGATGTGCAATCTTCAGAAACACCACTAGTTCTACTCGAAGAGAATAAAACAAGTACCGATTTTCACTTCCTTTCCTGATGCCTCACTATGGTTTTCTTAAAGATTAGCATACAGTTATAAAAGAGCGGTTAAGAAAATGTAAAGCTGCGACAGCAACTTCCCTCATGGAGATAGGTGGAATTGAGCACTGGGTCAAATGAAAATCCTTCTCATTTTATTAGCGGCAAGAGGAAAACTGTAAAGCACAGTTTTGAATCGATCAAAGTTCATACTAAAGTTCTGACAAATCTCTTGTTAGAAAGGGTTGCCATAACTAATATACATATATTCCCTGTTGGACCTAATATCTTAGCTTTAGAGTGACTCCTCCTACATGGAATCTGAGCCAAATTTCAATTCCTTCATCCCCCTTCAAAATGTCCATTCTGCTTGCATGCTGATTTTACCGGAAATAGCTTAAACTTTCAGATTCTAATCATTTAACAGGCATTAACTTCCTTAATGAAAAACAGAAAATTCTTTTCATCACCTACCAATTCAATCCTGTGATTGTCCAGTGGCATATAAAACAAAATTCAATAAGAATAAAAGACGAGTTAACAAGAGCAAAAGCACAAAAATTAAAGTGCCAAGACTTAGTAGCTAATAATTTATTGTTGCTTCTATACTTCAGAAAATTGGGGGGAGGAGATGAAAACTCACAAGAAGCGCAGCTTCGATAGCTTGCCCAATGTATCTGGGATGGGACCAGTAAAACCGTTCATATAAAGATCCAAACTCACCAAGCTGGTCAAATTACCAAGGTCACTAGGAATAGGTCCACTCAAATTATTACTGTAGAGTTCCCTGTCAAAAGCAAATTGGATCAGTGATCAGAAGTCTATGAAGTATCTAGGCAGCACAAGTACAAAAGGCAGTGAAGTGCAAATGCAAGAGTTTTTACTGAGACTCTTGCCCTTGACAACATGAAAACCCAAGCCCAAATGCTTTCAGACTAGAACTTCTTTTTGCTACTTGTGACGAGCATCTAGTCTATAAGAAAGTTTGCAATTATACAAGTAACGACCACCAAATTATTGCTTATATAGAAAATTTATCTCAAGAAAGTCCTCTTAAGCAACTCATATTATGTTTCAGTTGTAGGATAACCTACAGAAACCAAACAGAGGTAATTGTATACATCAACAGCATGCTAAATTGGCAGTCAACAACTTGGCAAAAATAGCAAGAAGTGAAAAAACTCAAACAAATTGATGAAAAAAGAAGCTCCTAACAATTTTTTTTTTTTTTTTTTTTTTTATTTTATCACGGCTGTATGAACTTCAGGTGTAAAATTTAGTCCTTTCAAGGCTCAAACAAAACTCACAAGTACTGCAAATTCTTAAGAAGACCGAGCTGAGGGACTAGCTGACCAGATAAAGCTGCATTTCCAAGATCACTGTCAAAATGAATAAACCTCATCAATAACTTCCCACAGGATAAAGCTTTAAAAAATTACTCCACCAGTATGTATGAAAAGCCATATGAAAAGAGAAAAGGTAAATTAGGAGAGAACATACACTCTTATAACACTATTTTCATTGTTACATGTCACGTGAAACCATGTGCAAGGGTTGACAAGGGTGGGATCCCAACTTTGCAAGACATTGCTGGGATCGGCTAAGCTTGTCCTCAGGCTATGCAAAGCATCACCTGCCAATTGAATGTCAGACAGTCACCAATAGCATGAAAAATGTACTTTTTTTACACAAAAGGGAGTTTCCTTTCCAATTTCCAAGATCACTGTAATGAAAAGTAGGCAGTTCACAGTTACCCAAGGAAGAGGGCATCATGCACTGTGAAGCCACTAGCATACAAAACCTCTCAAAGGCAATAAGATTACTCCAGAAAACAACTTCTGCATTACTTGCACTAGTTCATGAATCATGTCAACCTGAAACTGGCAGTGGCTGGCCTGATACTACTTTTGACACAACAAGACATCAAATTATCCCCCGAACATTCAACCGGCATTATAAAGAGAAGGCATTCCGTGATAGCATTGCCTTAAGTAGTCCTTTAGACATTACCAAAAGTACTTCAACTAAATGAGGGCAACAAAATTGCACTAAACAGAGACTATCGAGCCAGCAAAGTCGTCCATATTCCCCCTAAAGTCCACGATTAAAAGGTTAGTCACGGGAAAAACTAAACAAGATTTCCAGAAAAGCATAAGCACAGGTATCACAGTCTTGGAATATCCTCAACAGTGACCACAAAAGTCTGTTCACCCATTCGCGAACCTCCAAATCTCAGGAGCGCAAGATTGAAAAAAAAGAAAAAGTAAAAAAGAAAAAGAAAAGCCACATACATTATCACGAACGAACCCAGAAGAACAAGAAAAAGATCAAAGGTTTCCCGAAGCACAAAAGATCGAACTCAAAAAGCAGCCAACCTTCCATGTTGGCGTGCGCCACCCATGACGAGCAAAGCACCAAGAAGAGCGAAATGCAAAACTCCCTCCCCATTTTCCCAGAACTAACACCGGAGCAACGATCTTCCCAGATCCAAGAACCAAACCCGCGTCCAACACACCATCACCAAGAACCACCCCGCCGGGAAGCTCCACCAGCCAACCCGAATCTCCGCGAGCGGTGGGGGGGAATCACTCAGCGCGGAGCACCCACCGTCGGAAAGCCGAGAACCCACGAGAATCCCCAGGCGGAACTTCGATCCAGAAGCATATCACATTACAGGCCAAAAGCACTGCCGAGAGGAGGGGGGGGGCCAAAAAGGGAGGGGGAAGGGGGGGGCCAAGACTGAAAATTTACTGGAGAAATCCCAGAAAAATCGCGTTTTTTGCGCTTTCCATTTCGAATGAGCCCAACCCCTTTTCGATCCCTCGCTCCCTCTCTTCTTCCCGTGCAACTTTTTCGCCTGCGCGATGAGTGTTCTTGTGGGGAAGAGGGTCTCTCTCTCTCTTCTCTCTCTCTCTCTCTCTGCCTCCCGGTGTGCTGTGTTGTTATCTTTTGTTTTTAAGAACCTTTTTTCTCTCTCTACTCTACTCTCTCTTTTTTTTTTTTTTTTTCTTTTGAGTGAGTGTGCTGAAGGCGTGCTGTGGGAAGAGAGAGAGAGAGAGAGAGAGAGAGGCTGCCCGAGCGGGCGGGGGGGCGCTGCCCGCTGCCCGGACGCAGTCAAAACGCGCCCCCCCTCCCGCTATATCGTGGAAAGTGACGTGACCGGGAGATAAACCCCGTTTTCGGTCAAGCGGTGGGCGGGCCCCACTGAGCGCCATGTCAGATTCGGCCCAAAAACAAATTTATATCTCCCTTTCTCTCCCTCTCTCTCTCTCCCTTTCGCATTTCGTATCCCGTCTCTCTCTCTCTCTCTCTCTCTCTCTCTCTATCTCGCTCGCAATAAATTCCTCTTCCCCCGTTTTTGGCTTTTCTTAGGAGCCATACCCACCCACCCATCCATGTCACTCCCAAAAATTGACCTCTTGTACACATATTATACATACATATACGTGTGTGTGTATATATATATATATATATATATATGAAACATTGGAGATTTTCAGTTCGGAAATTGAAAGCTCCACATTATTATCTCACCGAGAAGTCCATTTATACAAATGAAATGTTCGAAGTTAACCGGTTTAAGGATGATGTGAGGCATTCCGTGACAATTCAACTAGCTCGATAATTGTGCTTCTTGTGCTCGTGGTTGTTGATGAATATGAATTAAATTTGAGAAAAAAAAGTTCAAGAAACTTAGGAATTGAAGTGCTGTTTTTCATGATGTCCTTACGAGTCTTTTATTAGGTTATTCTTAGTTCTAATTTAACTTGTGTATTCTGGGTTATATACAATGCCATCTTCTCACAAAAGCATCCCGTCGTGGCATCAGATTACAAAGTCAAAACCCTACATCGAAATTAAAAAAAAAAATACAAAACGGAGATGAAGAAATTGGAGAAACGTAGATTGAAGCAAGGCGCTGCCAAAAAACTTTCCTTTGAGATAGGACTTATTTTTGGAATACAATACCTCTATAAAGAAACATTTTATTGTTGGACTTCAAAGTGCACCTTTTTTGGAACAAAATTATTCACATATAGTCTTTGCTCCCTCTCACGCAACATAAACAGTATTTCGCTTGACGGTCAATTGGGTTAATTTGACTAACTTATTCTTTTTTTTACTCCTCCGCCGAAATCATATGTGTACATAAATACAATTTTCAAATATAAAAATCAATCATAGATCATCTCATTAGTTAATATCAAATTCACCAAAATCCTCCGCTTTTTTACTACTAATAATTACACATGGACTCAATACATAGTAATACGCACCCACTTAATAGATACAAATAAGATGATTTCTTAATACAATGCATGCTTAAAGGTGGATTTTGCCTTGAACCTTTAGATTAAATAAACTAGAAGATTTTCATTCACGCTATACATGAGTTCATAGCACTGTCAATGACTAACACTTCTAATGAAGCCTATAACTTATTATACGGATATCAATCGAGTTTTAAGCTTTTCATAATTTTACCAATTTAATTATAAATATTTGCATGAAATTTTAACAAAGTCATTTTTTGCCAATTTTTGCTAGAAAATTGCTAACACAACGGTGCAGGGTTTCGGTGAAAATTGGTCAAAATAACTATATTAAAATTTCCCTCAAGATTTACCTAATCAAGAGTGTTTATTCACAATCGCTTGGTCACTCCAGTTTATAAGCCGTGAGCACTATTTTGATCGAAAATCCAGCCTATCCCGTTATCAATTGAAAATGCAAAGACCGGACGTGGGACTCCATCATTTGAGCTGATACCCACTATTCCCGCAACCCACAATGCACCTGAATGCAAGCCACGTCCTACATTTCTTGAATGGTCCATGATAGAGTCAACCTTTATACTCTCAAAACATGATCATTAAAGAAACAATAAGAGGCTTTGACCGACACCATTATAATAGAGTAGGAATTTATTCAGATCATCTCTATAAACCAGCAAGAGTCTTCTTCTCTCCCATGATTATCTGCAGGCACTTGATTGGTACCTAAGTGTAATGAATCACAGCATCTTTCTTACTCATATTATTAACGCATTACCCTAAACCTTAAATCCTCCACAGTGTTGTTTGTAAAAAAAAAAAAAAGTAAACACAAAGTAATCAGTCATCATAAGAGAGCGTCACAATTCATGGAGCACAACTTCGGAAAATTCTAAGTTTACCTTATACTTTTACTCGTCAAAATAACAAGAATAAAGGTGATATGCCATGAAAAGATGATGTAACGCGTACTCATCTCTTAAAAGACCAAGCAAGATAGCACCACCAAGCTCATATAAGAAACCATTAGTTGAGGAAATGGATGAATTCGGTTAAATCATCTCTCGTGTGCCATGAGCATTTACTATCAAGATATTACTTATACTTTTTGTTAATTTTCTCCGTCTTGAAACATAGAGGATAGATCAAATTCGCTATGTCCTTGGTACTACCACAAACCTCGGCCCTTTGTCGTTAGAGGCAAAGGACGAGACAGCCTCGTTCACGAAAGGATGTTTCGCCGATTTCTTGTTCCTAATTAGAAAAGGGCATAGAGGACGAATATTGAGCACCTTTAGACTTAGGAGGACGAAAATGACAACGAGTTTTGCATTTTTGAAATCGAATTTATTCCTTCTTTTGCTTTGGTCAAAGGTTCTCGCTTTTTGTCGGTACGAAACCTGAACGACTTTTGTTACACAAAGGAATTCGATGACTCGAAATCCCTCTCAAAGTTCCTGAGCCAATGGAGAATCTTTCAGCTGTCCCTTTACAGAAGATGTATGGCTCTGCGACAGAGAATCTCGTTCTCTCTATTGGATTAGCATTTCTTCCTTTTGCAAATCCTTATTTTCAGTTTCAAACGAATTTGCGTTTTTATACTCATATTTCTTTTCCCTGTTTTTCTCATACCAGCAAAAATCTTCTTAAGCATTTCGTGCATATTATTGTATATAAGTCCATAAAATACTTCATCTTCATCTACACCCACTTCTGCTATGAAACAGATGTTTCTTAGTTTGTATCCTGATGACTAGATTCACATCCCGAGTCACTCTTTGCTTTTAAAGTTTTCTTCCTCTTCCACTGTTTACACAAAAAAATATCAATTCTTTATAATCGACATGAAGTCAATTTGGTTGATTATGGAGCTTGATGGTGAGATTGATATGGTGATGGACGAGTAATGTGACAGTCACCTATGGTTACATAATGCAATTATTGACATATGGTAAGACTAATAGATGACTATGAACAATGATTATTGATGACTATGAAATATAGCTATCAACACATGATGGTGAATGATCGACTAACATTTTGATTTGATGATGAAACCAAGATGGTCAATGTCATAGTGAATTGGCTAAGTGCTAGATGCAGGGAAATGAAAAAAGAAGATAAAGTGAGAGAAAATTGTCCAAAAAGCCCTAAATCTTTTCATTTCTTGGAAATCGAGTTTAACCAGCCAATTTTGATTGAAATTTGCTAATATGGATGCCGGTGTTGTCACATGACATTGCTGGCACTAACATGAATAAAATTTAATAATATTTTAATATTTTTGAATTTTTATTACTTTTTTTCCTTTTTTTCTTTTTGGTCTTCTTCTACCTTTTGATTATGGCTAGCCTTCAAGCATTGGCTATGGCAGGGTGGGCTGGCCTTGCCCACCATAGGTGAGGCTCAATTAGGTGAGGGCAAGACCCAGCTAGGGGGAGCCCTCACATGGGTGAGGGTCGACCAGGCAAGACCTCACCTTTCCCAAGCTAGATTTGGTGAGGCCGGCCCTCATCGAGGCCAAGGGGCCTCACTTGGTGTGCCTTCGCTGGCCAACTCCCGGTGAGGCCGCCCTAGCTTAGGCGAGGGCTAGCCTCGCTAGATCTAGCCTAGGTGAGGTGAGGTTGACAGTCGCTTAGGTGTGGGCAAGCCCTAGTGAGGTTGACCCTCATGGGATGAGCCCCAACCTCACCTGACTAGTTGACATTCGATGAGGCCACCTAACCTAGGCAAGCTTGTCGAGCCTTGCTAGGGCAAGGACAACCCTCGCCGAGCCTTGCTTGGGCAAGGCCACCCCTTGCCAAGTCTAGCCTAGTGGCTATCCCTCACTAGGCCAAACCTTGCCTATGGTGGGCAAGGCCAGCCCACCTTGCCATGAGTAGTGGCTGGCCATCGTTTGGGGCTAGAGGCCGGCCACTAGCAAAAGGTAGAAGAAGACCAAAAAGAAAAGGAAAAAAAGCATAAAAATAATAAAAAATTAGAAATATTAAAATATTACTAAAATTTGTTTACATTAGCATTGGCAGTGCCACATGACACCCTTGGTGTTCACATTAGCAAATTTTGACCAAAAATTGGCCAAATAGACTCAATTTGCAAAAAGTGAAAATGTTTAAAATTAAATTGGCAAACTTAAAATGTTTAGGATTAAATGGACAAAAGAGGCAAAATAGACAATTTTCTTGATAAAGTGAATATGTTATTTGAAGATGAAGATACCAATTGATGATTAATTCTAGTGGCACTCAAAGAGTTGTAACTGTTTATTGATAAGGTTAACATGCGATCATGAGGCTTAGAATTGTTGAATTGCAAGTGTGACCATGTGAATAGTTCAAACTGCTTATAGGTAGTTATGTTTAGTAGATTATAAAAAGCAGTGTGTAATTATTATAGAAGGATGCACCATAATCAAGAACAAATTCTCTTTGTATTTTTTTATACTTCAATATATTTCCAATTGCCAGTATTTGTAGTTCTCCCCCTTTAAATTGATTATTCTTCATCCTTGTTACGCAATTCAATTCCTGTCTGAATCATTATTGAACCTGTTGACAGAAAAAATAATGACAAACCTCTAGCAAAAGATATTTCACTGTTTGGGTCAACACCCGATTTAGAGAAACATGTGCAAATTTTGCTTTCTTCCTTTTCAGCAAAGGGCATTCTGGTTTGAAGTGGTTGGACTTTCCGCATTTGATGCAAATAGTTTTGCTTCTTTGGATTCGTTCTTTCATTTGGAGTTTCTTCTAGACTCCTTTTTGTTGGATGACATCTTTCCTCTTTAATTATTAATCTTCCTCATTAAGTTTTTAAACTTTTTGAGAATGAATATACTTGAAGTACTAAAACTTCTCGTGAAAGTGCAATTAAGTTCTAAAATTTTCAAAAAAAGCCATTAAGTTCATTTGTTAACTCCGTCTAACTTAATTATTGATGTAACTTTTTTTTTTTTTTTTGTTATTTTCTCTTTTTTACGTGGCGTGAACGTAACTAAAGCATGAAGCATAATGCTAAAAAAATGATGTGCTGGTCCGAATTTGATATTTAACCCGCATTTTATTTTAATTAGATTAATGACTAAGCCAAATTAAAAGGAAAAAAAATGCAAACAAGGGGCCTTGCTACCGCTGCCGGACCTTGCCAAGATCCGGCCACTCCCACTTGTGGTCAACCAGGGTTGTCAGCCACTAGCTAGGGCCTGGTAGCGAGGGTTGCTTGGTTTTTCCTTTTTTATTTTATTCTTTCAAAATTTAGCTTATTTTTAATTGAATTTAAATAAAACTTGGGTTTAAAAATAATTGGACCAAAACAACATTGTTTTTGCCTCTTCAGGTTTTAGCCACATCACGCTATGTAGGGGTGAGGATGATCCAAGTGGGTGGTTCCCACCTTAAAATCGAGAACAGCTCATTAAAAACCAGTTCTGAAAAATTGAAATCAGAAACCGCCTGTTAGATGAATGGATCCACTTGGGAACCGAACCACCTAGGTGGGTTTATGGAACTAGTCCAACCAAGTTCCACGCACTCAGTACAACATTTTCTAGTGAGCCAAACCAAATTAAAGCAAAAAAAAAAAACTTCCCCATCCTTAATTAAAAGATTAATAAAAAGATTGGACTCATATTAAAAGTTGAGAGTTAATGGGCGTTGAGCTTGAGAGTTAAGGCCATGAGTGAAAGACACAAAGAAACTCAAACAAGGCTAGAGTGAAAAAAGACGAGCACTTAGTTAATGGATGTTGAGCATCAGATTGGGAAATTTAGGGTTTTCATTTTTCTTAAATTTTTTTTGGTTGGAAATTTTTCTTAAAATTTGGATATATATTTATATATTATCGATCCGATCTGGATAAGTAGGTAGGAATTTCTACACCTAAAATCAGAAACTAATCAATACCCATAGGTTCCAGCGATTCTCGGTTCTTTTGCACACCTTTAATTTTACATAGGAGAAAAAAAAAACTATAGCAACATTTTTGTAAACCAAGTTGGACCCAAAGCTAATGGAAAGACTTGACTATACCAACTTGACAAATTTTAGGACTTGATTGCACTTTTTGAAAATTTTAAAATATAATTATACATTTGTGACAATTTTTAGCATTTCTAATGCATTTATCCCTATTTTTTCATTTACCAACATTGGTATTTCTTTGTTTTGCTCGTCGGGATTTAATTGCATATTCATGACAAGTTTTATGATTTTTAGTATACTTATCTTAATTTTTTTTTTTACTAATGTTGGCATTTTCTCGTCATGCTCTTCTTCAGATGAAGTTTTATCAACGATAAAAGCAATAAACATTTTTATCTTTTTTATTTTCTTTTTCATTGTCGAGTTCTCCCGCATAAGCCATGGTTCTCCCAACTAGTTCCTACAAAGCCATTGGCTAAATCCCATGGCTTCTTTTTCATTATGCCCAGGGAGGAGAGCCCACTCATAATGTCGGCGAACTGAGGGTGACTTGCCCTTTCTCCCGTCTACATCAACGATTCATATTGCTCAACAATGCGTACATCTTTGTTTCTCGCATAGGACCCATTCCTTCTTGAGCGGGCTCCAAGCGATCTCGAATCTCTCGAAAACCCCATTTGATTAAGTTTTTCCAAAGGACTTTAAGAAAAATATAAAGCATTTATTTAGTGTTTTAGGGATCTCATTGGCCAAATGTCAGCATTGGGAATGCTGAACCAGGCAAGATTGCCTGAGTTTTAGGGATCTCAAATCTCATTGCTTGAGGTTGACTTAGGTGGTGATCAAGGTTGAGCAACCCAGGTGAGATTGGCAAGCAGTGCTTGAGGTTGCACGACTTCAAGCCGTCTTGCCTGAGGTCGGGCGACCTAAGGTGAGGCTACCCCCGGGGTTGGTTTCCGCCGAAGTTAATTTTGATTTTAAAAAATTAATAAAGCATTTTTGCAAATGCAGGTTTTACCAAACAACATTTAAGTCAAAGCTGTTTTCCAATGCACTTTAGAGTTACGATTTCCTGAACACGACAGTATTTTAAAAAATTTCTTTAGCTCAAAGGTATTTGTATTTTCTCAAACTCATATTTCCCCAAGCCGAATTAAATAGGATCAAGATGAGACTCTATTAGACCGAGCAGGAGAGAGGGCAATACGTCAAAAATGGAATAGCTTTAGCATTTAAAGTAAATTATCTCGTTTTCTCTTTTTGTGGAACTCGTGTTTGAGAGATGGGAAGTCAAATTTAACACCTCGACAATATACTGCCATAAATATCATAGATATAATACCCATTTCCTTAGTTTAGGTTGATGTCACTTTCTGTGCAAAAGGACAAGCCAGTAAAACATCATGTTTGGAAATTAATTTTGCTTCCATCTGTATGGTGTCATCATCAAAACACGGTGCAACTTTGTCTAATCTTCATGTCTCAGCCACTTACGCATCCCTCAGTCTCTCAAGTTTGTCTCATTCCTGTTCTTACATGTGCTGGCCTCGGACGTGCCCCTTTTATTGCATCGTCCAGTCAATATCTCATCAAAAGGCGCCATTTTTATCCATGAAAAATTTAATAAAAGCTTTTAATGCCATCGCCACCCTAACTTGTCCCTTTGCCGATTTCCATTCTAAGATAACATGATTGCGGTTATTGATGTTGGCGTTGACGAGTCCCCCACTTAAGTCCACGATCAGGATTGAAAAAGGACGGCGAAACGAGCTTGTTATCGTTGCTCATCTTGAAAATACTCATCTCTTAAATAACGCGGTAATTCACGATTTATTCCTTCTAGTTAAATTTGTTAAATGGACGATCCATATCGTAACTCGCTATGAATGGTGATTATCAACACAAGCTTTACGTGAGAAATTGAAATGTTTGATCGGTAGACTAAGCGGTTGGAAACTGCCTAATTTTCATTGCCAAAGGTTACCAATGAAAAGCATAGAATCCTTTCGTTTTCGAAGGTGGGGGCAACCATTGGCATGTCCAATTCCTCGCACACGTGCGTTTCAATGTCCCCAGGAGTCAAATCCTGATGGTTAGGTATAAATAAATATAACGAAAAAGGGAGTTATTTTTTTTTTTTCATCAATCCTATAAATAAATATAACGAAAAAGGGAATCAAAACCTACTCCCGAAACTTACGCGTCCCCATGTCAAATTCAAGGCGCCACCGGCGCGAACCAATCAAATTCAATACCAATCAAACTAGCATTTTTGTTTTACCCTTTTTATTTTCATTTGTAAATATTTAAACTATTTATTGCTTAGTTTATAAGAGTATTTGATAATAACGTGCCTAGATTGTTCCTTAGATTCAGTTTGTTTCGTAAAAAAATGAATGATTTGAATAATATATTTCTAAAAATGTTCATTTATATCGTCAAAAATAATTAATCGATAAAAAATGTTTTCATCATTGATAACTATATATGTATAACTATCTTCATAAATGATAGAAATATTTTCCGTTCATTCATTTTTATAGGTAATATAAAAAATCATTCTTACAAAAATTTCTTTATTTCCATTTTTGTTCCCGTTTGTATTAAATTATGGATATATGAGATTGCAAGGAGACAATTTAGTAGGTACTGTCCGGGCTCGTCACCCCAAAGCCACTGGGCACTCTCTGCTATTTCGGCCACTACAAGAGATATTTCTATTGACGGGAGGCTCGTGTCATTGCCCTAGAGGTCCAATCTCAAACTAATTGGGAAAATTCATTATCTTTCAAAAAAAAAAAATAAAAGAAAAGAGAGAGAAGGAAGAAGAAGAAAAAATTAAGGGAATAAAATTGCCAACGAGTCACAATCCTCATACATTGGTGGAGGGACCCAATTGAAAAGTTAATGGCCTTTTGCAATGATGGGAAGTACCACAAATGTGGAAAGTGGCATTTCTTGGGTCAAAGGAACTTTATGCATGTGCACCAATCTTGCCGGGCTACATCGCCTGCGCACTGTGTTGACTGGAGTCCCCTTTTGTGCGGTGGGGGAATGAAAAGTGGGCTTTGATTTTCTAGAAGAATTATAGCGTTTTGGATGTATTTTCACTTGCATTTTTGATATGGATTATTCCCTTTTTTTCTCCTCTTTAGTCCCTCGTGGTCGGTTTTGGCACAAGATTAGCCCCCCCGACATTCGGGCATTTTTTCATTTTGGTCCCTGGCGATCGAAAACAGATTGAGAGCACATCAAGCCCATCACTTTCTTTCTTTTTATACATCGAATTTTGCCCCTGAAGAGTAGAATATTGCATCAAGAAAAGATACCATTAGAATGCAACTGATGTCTCTTTCCACAACGGTCCAAGGAACAGTACGAGGGGCAACAGACAAGGTGACAAAACCAGAAACAGTTCGGTTGCGATAGCTGTGAACCTAGTATATGATGGATGGATGACTCGGATATCCTTCACGACCTGTCCCATCAAGACACCCCAAAATAAAAATGCAACTATAGATGCCATTTTCATGTCATAGCTGGAGGGAAACCATGGACCTATTTAGCAATTTCTCAGGGAAGTATCAGCTTAGCTTATAGAGCGTATCGATAGATTGTAGAGTAAGCCCTTCAGATTTAACCTTGTCCTGCACAACCACAAATCGTCGCCAACTCAAAGACGAGCAAATAATGCAGAATCGATTTAGGTATTGGACGATGCCCAGTTGAACCCTTCCTTAACCCTCTGCTCTAGCAGACTGGAACTGTTTTCTGAGATCAATGGCATACAAAAGCATGCTAACTTGACCCCAGAGGGTCCGTTTTAAAGTGAAGAAACCTGTCGTAAGAGATGATCGGTGTAGACAACCTTCGTTCTTCTCCAAGCAAGGTTTAGCAAGCCTCCTAAATTCTCTCTCTTTGATCCACCCAAACGAATACAAAGAAGAAACCAGCAAGCTGCAGTGCTAGAACTTGGATTATAATGCATTTTTTTTTTTTTTTTTTTTTTTTTATGGTATGCTCAAAATGAATGCAATCGATTAAGTTAGCACTAATATTAGCAGCCCTAATCATGCTAATTCAACGCAAAAACTAAAAAGAAAACTACATAACCTCGACAAAATTGTGCCGAACAACCCATTAGAAGTTTGAAGATTACCAAAGCAACCCCATATAGTCTAAGAGAAAGTAGCTACTAGTCAAAGTATAGTAGACTACAGTACGAGTTATAAAAGCATTGAAAAGCAATTTTCCTGGAGCCATCTCACACGCGTTTGAATGGCATGAGATTGCATCATCTTACTGAAGATCACGAGTCATCAAAGAACTTGAGGAAAAGGCTCGGCATAAAACAGAACATCTTTCAGTTGCTCTACGAAGCATCTAACAGGATCAAAGAAAACACAGCCCTATCAGACATTATCAGATGACAACTTGACATCCATGTCATCACGTGTTCTCATCATAAGCAAAATGACACAAGCATGCATCCAGATTGAAGCAGGCCAAAACGGTTCACAAGATAGACTCACGTATAACTGTATACGCAACACCAAGTATTTGAGGGAGGGACAACAGTTGGTTTATGGCAACAGGTTGTCAATCGTGTAGAAAACCAATGACCAGATGTAAAATTAAGCGTGAATGCAACGGCAACATCCAAAGAATTACCCATACTGTGGAAAAAAAGGATAAATTGACAGCTGTGGATGGCCAATTATAACAATAAAGATGATATGATCGAAGAACAGTCAAGTTACACCATTAAAAAGAAACAATGAATAGCAGCGCAAACTTTTTAGAACTGATAAAATTTATGGATCATATATTTAAAAGAAATTTCCGGTCCTAATCCAACAGTGTTACATGAGATCAACTAACATCACATTGGATAGGCAGCAGCAACTAGCCTTTGCCTAATTGTAACTAGAAAGGAAATCGAATTATCAAGTATCTACTCAACACAGTACCCTCTATTTACCTGAAATAAGGCACACTCCTATGGTTTTCTTTAATAATAGAGCGACTGTAATGAGCATTTCTGGTGCTGTTGTGTTTCTACTCATTTATTTATTCTGCAGCAGTTTTAGTGTCAATCTGCAAAACACTTCCATTAGCACCTTTCTTACCAAAGCTGCTTCCTGCTGCAAGTTCCCAAAATCCTCCTTTTGAGTAACAGCGCTTCCCTTTAAAATCTTCTTCAGCACAGGGCTATCATAGTGGCCCTTCACCATCTGAGACTATGGCCTTTTGGGAAGAAACAAATGCCCAAATGTTTTATAGCTATCAATGTGGAATACACAGTTCCAGGTGATGAAGAAAATATACATACACAAGACTTAAGATGCTCATCCACCCACAGCCAGCTTTGCTGGTATAACAAGACATTTTACAAATAGGCAGTGTACAGCTAATATACAGATTGGATATAAATTCCTTCCAGAGCTCACTCCATCTTATAAAAATTATCACATGCTATGAGTGCTTCGCTTTGAATCTGAGTTAGGATTGGATGATGATGCCTTTTCTATATTTCTCCCTGAAGCAACAGGCGAAACTCCAGAAGTTTGGTGAGATGAAGATGAAAGAGGAGGAGCTGAAGGTGCGAATGTCGAGAGTGCGCTGATATTACTACTGACATTGATGCAGCTTCCACCATGGGACCCATCAACTGCTGCCTTCGGAGGAGGTGGCCTCTCAATCTCCATAATCCCTTCAAGCATCTGCACAATTTTCCCCATAGTTGGCCTATGCGAGGGGTGTTCCTGGATGCACCAAAAACTAATCTGGATTGCCCTCATTACTTGCTCCATGTTTAAATCTTGATCAGCGCCAAACAGCCTCTTATCTATAATGTTCTCAGCATTGCTCTTCTCAAACTCCTCATAAGCCCACATGGAGAATTTCTTATTGTTGGTTTCCATGGAAACATAAAAATTCCTCCTCCCACTCACTATTTCCAACAAGACCATCCCATAACTGTAGACATCTGACTTGGAAGTTATCGGGAGATTTGCAAGCCACTCAGGTGCCAAATAACCTCTTGTGCCTCTCACGCTCGTCAAGGTGCGGTACCGGTGATCCTTCGCGTTTATGAGCTTTGCGAGGCCGAAATCCGACACTTTAGCATTGTGATTTTCATCTAAAAGAATATTCTCAGGTTTTATGTCGCAATGAACAATGCAGTCTCGACATTCCTCATGAAGATATGTGATTCCCCTTGCAGTCCCAAGGGCAATATTAAACCGTTGCTCCCAATTCAAAAACTTCCCCGAATTTTGTTCACTAGTAAAGAGGAAATCATCCAGAGAACCATTTTTCATGAACTCATAGACTAAGAGCCTGTGACGTCCCTCCGAGCAAAAGCCGATCAACCGCACCAAATTCAAATGGTGCGTGCTACTTATGGTTGCCACCTCCATCCTGAATTGCTTCTCCCCTTGTTCAATTCCCTCTAGCTGCTTAACTGCGACGACCGTTCTATTAGTAAGGACTCCTCTATAAACAGCCCCAAATCCTCCAGCACCCAGTTTCTCCTTGAACCCTTTGGTTGCTCTTTGAAGCTCTTTGTATGTGAACTGGACTGGAGCCCCGGAGGCATATTCGAGGAGTGTATACTGAGATGACAATCCACCAAACTTGGTACTATTTCTAAAACACGACCACCACAGACCACCCTCCAAGAGGATTAAACCAAGAACTGTAGCCAAAATCACAACCACTACCACCCAAGCATGAAGTCTCCATCCCTTGTTTTTGCCGGTTCCCTCCAGAGACGATGGGTTCGGAACTACTGGGCCACAAACTTTGACATACGACGTGCTCGGCAGCGATGGATTCTCATAACCGCTGACAAAATCCACAGTTTTCAAGTAACAAAGCCCTGTCCCATCGGACAATGAAGTTGAAGCCACACAAGAACCACTCACAAGGCAATTCAACCTACATGCCGATATACCCACAAAGAAAACTTGTGAGGACACCTCAGGCGCGTAGGTCAAGAACAAAGCATGATCTAGTTCCAACATCGTCGCACTCCCCGGACAATCCTCTATGTTTACTTTCCTTTTACACCCTTTTCTGCTATCTTTCGGATCGATCGGCTCGAAATTCTGGCTCGGGCACCCGCACGTCGCGCTCGAGTTGTCGTAACTGCAAATACCCAGATTCCCGCAGAACCCATAGACCATACACTGATCAAGAGCTTCCCACCTCGAGGTCGTAGTCCCACTATTCCTCGCCGAGCTATAAATCCTCAAATTCCCATCAGAATCCAACCTCAGAAACCTCAAAATATCGCTCCCTTCCGCGTAATCACTACTGTAAACTACGATTGCATTACTAGTCAAAGAAGGGGAAGATATGGACAGAATCCCTGTAGACTGCAATACCAGGGTGGGATCTGTCAGATTCGCCTGGGTCGACGAATTCACCCCTTGATTCCAATACTGAATACTATTATTCCACCAGAGGGACAAATTCCCGATGCGCGAGATATTGAAGGAGTAGAGCCCACTACGCAGGGTCTGACCGACCGTGAAATTCTGCGAGGGGACGATCGTGTCCGTCGGGTGATCGAACGACGACCAGACCGAGGCCGTGCCGTTCCCGAGCACCAGGTTGCCGGAATCATCAAGAGCAGCCGAGGTCACCCCCTTGCCGGCCGTGTTGGACTGCCACACGGTGGAGCCCGACCCGTTGACAAGCCGGAGGTTGCCGTCGGAGAGGAACTGGAGGGACCCGGAGGAGTCGACGGCGGAGACGGTGGACCAGACGGCGTTGGCGGGGCCCCCGCCGCCGTAGGTGATGGCGGCGACGAAGGCGGAAGGGTCGGCGGGGGCGGCGACAAAGCTGAGGGAGAAGGACCGGTTGGGGGAGCGCCAGGACTGGTTGAGGTTGGAGGCGGAGAGGGTCGAGCCGGGGGAGACCTGGGCAGAGACCGACGACGGACGGAGGGAGAGGAGCGGGAGGAACAGGAAGAGGAGGAGGGGAAACTGAGCGGCGGCGGCGGCGGAGGACATCAGTCGCCGCGCTCCGGTCATCGGACGGGGCGGCGGCGGAGGAGCATGCGCGAGTGGTGCTTTCGTTGGTGGGCTGCGGGTCGTCTCTGCTCTTCTGCGGTTTCTGCGGAAGGGAAGACAATGGACGAAGAAAGACGGGCGGACAGGGGAAGGACGTGGTCCAACTTCGGCTTGGCGTTCGGTCCGCCCCGGCCGTCACGGCACGAGAAAAGTCCACCGGCGACTTTTCTATTGCTTTCTTTATTTTGTTTTTTGTTCTTGTTTTTTTTTTTTTTTTTTACCTGCAAATGATTAGATAAATTGAACTTTGTATTTCATTAGATTAAAGTTGGTCTTGCAACTATTTATTTAAGCATCGGTCAGGTGTCATATGTGTCGTATTGCTCCGTAAAATTTGGGGATTTGAATTTGAGTTGAATGATTTCTTATGAGCATTTAATATTCGAATACTTGAATTCCCTTAATAAAGAAAAAAGTGTATTATGCTTGAATCTGACTGTATTTTGATAATGATTCGCGAAGGTCAAGCGACTTGACCATTCAACCACTAAGACCTTGCGAATCGTAGAGAATACTGGTTTTGGCAAACAACCGTGCTTCATTAATTGAAGAAAATATTAGGTTTTAGCAAACAAGCTGTGCTTCATTGACTGTTTGGTTACATGTGCAATCTCGCCATAGATTAGAAATCAGAGCTCTCAGAGGTGTCCTCTGTGGTTTGCCTGTTTGTTTATAGTGATGGTGGATTCTATGGAAGCATTCCTTGTTTTAACTTACGAGTGCCTGCATGCCTTGTTCTCTTGATTGGTATAGTATTTTTTTTCTTGCTCTGCAAATGGTAATGCCTACTAATTATTTTATATCTAGGTGATGTCGAGATTCAGAGTGAGAATTCAAATGAAACCTTTTAAGAACTTACTTAAGTTAGAAAAGTCGTTATGATTAGGAAATCGGGTCACTATCATTGATAATCTTTTGAATTTTCTCTCTTTAATAGCGAATCAAGCTCGAGCAAAAGGGTTTTTAAGGCTTACAGCCGGACCATGCCCCTTTGAACATTCTCCTCCACACTATGCTTGGGAAATGAGGGGAAGTGGGGAATGAAAATTTAGACGGAAAGTGAACAGATATTACATTTTTCGTCATCTGCACTTCCCTAATCTCCGCTTTGCCACCAACTCGCCAAGCCTTTGCTACTCCTCATCCTGGTGCTGCTCCCTCCGTGACGAGGGCATCGTCATCTTCTAGCGCACGTTTATGCACAAGATCGACATGGGCTGCCATAAGGACCTCCTTGGTATGGTCTACTAGGGGCGTGGGGTTACCTAAGGTGTATTTGGTAATATTTCTATTAAAAAATTGTTAGGAAATAGAAAAGAAAAAACTATTTCTATTCCGGGGAATAATTTTTTAACAGAAGAAGACATTTGGTAAACTTGTTCCGGAAATAAAAAATGAATAGAAACATGTTTGGTAAATTTTTGTGTTAATTTTTTGTTTCTTTTAATTTGTTAATATTTTTATTTTATTTTTCTTTCTTTTTTTTTTTTCTTTTTTTCTTTTTTTTTGGCCGGTCGCCGGCCTCGGCCATAGTCGACGACCGGCCGACGAGGGGTCGGCGGCCTCGCCAAGGGCCGGTGGTGCTCGGTGAGGTCATCGGCCCTTGATGGCTGTTCGCCGACCATGGCCGAGGTTGGCGACCGGCTAAAAAAAAAAAAAAAAGAAGAAAAAAAAAGAAAAAAAGAGAGGAGAGAGAAAATTTGTTTTTAAAAATTGTTTCAAAAACAAGAAACATGTTTTTCTTGTTTCTCGTTTCGATTCCAAATGTGTTCCTAGGAACAAAAAAATAGATTTGGAACTAAAAACAAAAAAACAGAAATTTTGTTCATAAATAGAAAAAAAGAACGTTAACAAACAAGGGCCTAATTAAACATCGCAAAGCCACTTGGTGCCTTCGCCTCCGGCGATAACATCCACTTGGTCTATGAGTTTGTTGACTGCGCTAGCCTCTCCGGTTGCATGTGGAACCCTTAAATGTCCAATTTCACTGTCCTCCGGACTTGGATATTAAGGATGCAAATTGCCGCCTATGTTGCGCATGGCCTCAATTACATTCACAACAACACCGACTTTGATATGATCCTTGTCCGTAGCCACGTCAAGAGTAACAGCATTGTGATGACGGAGTCATCATCATTAGAAGCCAAGATCTACCACTTTGAGACTGCTTAGCTGTGCGACGTGGTTAACGAGAATGATGTGATTTTTGAGAGCAGGTGGGTTTGGCGAAGGGCCTCGACAAGATCGAGCTGAAAATAAAAATTTTGTTTTGTTATCAAATACGATTAGATGTTTAGAAATTCATTTGGAAAATAAAAAAAAAGAATATATTTCTAACCATAAATTCTTCTTAGGAACATGGTGATTATCATTTGCGACCTAGGTATTTGGCCTTTTAGAATGTGAAGAGTTTTCAAATTCCTTTTTTTTATAGATATTTTAAAATGTGTTTTTTTTTTCTTTATAATAAAATTGATCAAGATTTCTAGCAATTATTTTCAAGTTCACTATAATGAAAAAGCTATCTCAAAATTGTTTTTAATTTTTTTGTTTTTAATTTAAACCTCATCTTGTAATCTTATATCCTGAAATTACTAGAGCACATAAATTCAGTTAGATCTAAGCGTTGCCTTAAAATTCACACAACTGCACCACTTCTTTTAATTATTTTCCCTTTTTTTTTTCTCGTTCTTTAATTTTGTAAATGCACCGTATATTCATTGCACTTTTTATATTTAAATATTAATAGAAGAACATGTCTCTTTGTTTACATTAATTAATCAATATTCATTTAACTATATAATTTGAGACGAAAATTCCAAATAAGGATCCAAGCTATTTTTTTAAGTAAGGATTTGAAATAGATATTGTTTCACATAAAGACTAAAAGTTGCTAGCTCAATCTCAAAATTAAGGACCTCAGCTTGCTAGCCAAGCCAAATGTTCTCTGGTTGGTGAGCAACATTTCAAGCGATTGGAACTTATTATGCCTTTATTTATTTGGAACTTATTTGATGTTTGTTTATCAAGAATTTGTGGTGTGGTCTTGTTGCTGGTAGAGTTGAGCACGACTCATTATGCCTTTGTTTTGCTCCTCGATCAAATGAATGTGATGCATTTGACGAAATGCTTGGTGGCATGATTAAAAAATCAAAAACATGTCGACATAGATTGCTTGTTTTCAATTGATTTGTTAAGAATTTAGATCCGATTCCAATCATGTTTCGTTGTATTTAAATCTACATGTCGATTTTTTCTGGTGTTTTCATTGTCTATTTTGCATATTTCTCGTGACGTTTCTATGACATTCACTATATATAAAATGGTTGAGATCAATGTCATGCTTATGAAGGCTGCTGGCCATGTTCTTGTGATTGGTGATGATCGGAGGTTGACGATGACGATAAAAAATGGCACTTACAAAATCATGTCCACTGTTAATGCTAGCCACGTCAAGTCTAATTTCTTATTTAGTGGTTGGTCTGAGTTTTCCCGACCATAAACCTTCCGATCATCGCATCCGAACATCGAATAGCACGAATTTCTAGTTCCTGTTGAGCCATTGACCTTCATTTTTTCTGTTATTCCCTAAAAGATCATGTTAAACTGAAGTACCGAATCTCGCCATCACGGAAGTTTCAGTGGTCTACATTCGCTTTATCGTTTGAAGCCTTGCTCAATGCACAAGGACGACGAGAGGATTACAAGTGTTTATAAGATGAGGAGAACTCAGGGATCGAACCAACCCCAACGTTGTCCAAAAGATGAATAAAAATGCGAATGGAAAATGTAAAACTATATTAAACATCTAATGGGCCCCACCCAAGGGCCCAAATGTTTGGGCCCGATATCTGCATTAGCCAAGTTCAGGTGCTCAATTTTCAGCCCAGACCGATGATGACCAACTACGAGCGAGACTGAAACCAGGAGGGGTGGATGATTCTGAACTCTTGGAGCTCCAGTGAAGCTTCTCCCTGCTTGGCACGATCACTTGGTGAGCTCGGTGGTCGATTTAATTTATCTGGGTCCATTGAATTTAGCATATTTTCTCGTGGGTCCCTCGTCAATCGATCAAATGTTCCGTATCCTTTGTCTTTTGGTATTTTTTTTTGGCCATCTTTACGGTTCATTTTTAGCTCGAATCATCGGAGTCGAGGCGTAGACAATGCGTGCACGGGCTCGAGGTGTAATGGAATGCCGGGGCTTTTGTTTTGTTTTGTTTTGTTTTTTTTTTCTTTTTGTGGGATATTCGAAGAGATGGGCATTCTTGAAATGCAGGAAATGGTTGGGCATGCCAGCATTGAGGCAGATGGGAATTGGAAGTTGCGGAGCGTGATATCTTAGGGATGCCATCGCTAGTTTGGCTTCAGTTTTTTGCACATAATGTCGTCTAGTTGTTACAAGCTCACCAACTCCTGCGTGGTTTGTCCTCGATCCATAAACCTACTAGGGGAGGTGGGGTATACTGCTCAAATACCATGCCGTGACATCTTGAATTAACTCACTCGACTTATTGTTCATTTTGGCTTGTCCCATTTTGAGTTTCACGATTTAGTCTTTTGGCATACATACAGACACTTCCCAAGAATGTCAACTATTCTAGTAGTGCTATAGCCTAAGCATTCTTTATTTTAGAGGTCCAAAGTAAAGTTTGCTGTTATATCAAAATGTGCATTCGTAGTTAATTTTAGAATCATTTTTTTCTCGTTCGACGCACAATTCAGTTCATTTCTACTCAATTTGCCATCCTTGATACTTGGGAGGCGGCAATCACCTCCTTGTTGAACTGGATTGTTAAAAATCAACTATTGGAAAAGCTCATCCTGCTTCCATCCGTAGGTCCAGTCCAGTGATGTGAAGCTTGCAAAGTCAAAGATATCCACGTCAGTCTACACGTCATCCGGCAACACACTACGGATTGATCTCGGTCCCCCATCCATTTACTCTGGTCACCTGGCTCTCCAATAGGTGTGGTTGGCTATGGTTATGGAAAGACATTGTTGCCAGGACACAAACTTGGTGTTGGTGCGAGAAATTACAAGTTTTCGTTTACGATGTTTATGCATGTGTATCGAATTCGATTCATAACTAATCAATCGGGATTATGGCACAGTCAATGCTGCTACGTAGAACCAGGCTTGAGTAGAACCTAGACCAAGTAAGAGGATAAACAATAATTCTTCCAGAGACGAGCACTATAAATACACAATAACCCGAATAGTTTCGACATCGAAGTCACGAGAGAGAGAGAGAGAGAGAGAGAGAGAGAGAGAGAGGACCTCCATCGCACTTGAGCTGAGAAGGGAAAGAAACAAAACTGAAGTGGGGTCGCAAGAAAGTATTATGATGTTACTTTGCTTGGGGTTGGGACACTTGAAGTGCCATAACCCCGCACGGCATGGACACTTAAGTCAGCTGACTTTAAAATGGTACATTTAAGTGTCAATATCGGAAGATAATGGGACACTTAAGTGCTACTACGGCCCGAATGGTTGCCGACGTGGCAACCGAGTTTAGTCCAAAACGGCGCCGGAAGGTGTCTACGTGTAAATAATAATATATAAATTAATTAAATTAGATTTAAAATATTCAAAAAAAATTTAAAAAAATAAGAAAATTTTAAAATTTTAAAAAATTAAGAAAAATTTAAAAAATTAAGAAAATTTTAAAATTTTAAAAAATTAAGAAAAATTAAGAAATTAAAAAAAAATTAAAAAAGAAGGAGTGTGGGGGGGGGGAGGGAGGTCGATCGCCACCGTCGCCGGAAGGGCCGGTGATGGAGGGGAGGGTCGGCCGGGTCGCCGGCCCCGACCGATCGACGGTGAGGGCCGTGGAGCCCTCGGCGTATCGCGCGGCGAGGGCCGCGACCCTCGCCCGCATCCGGGCGAGGGCTCGCGGGCCCTCGCCGCCGGGTTGGCCGACCTCGCTGACCCCTGGCTAGGGCCCGGCGACCCCGGCCGACCCTCCTCACTCCGTCGCTGGCCCTTCTCGGTGGTGGCGGGGAGGCGGCGAGGGCCTGCTACCCCTAGGTGCAGACCGCGACCCTCGCCCAGATCCGGCGAGGGGTCGCGGGCCCTCGCCGCCTCCCTGTCGTCGCCGGGAAGGGCCGACAACAGAGTGGGGAGGGTCGGCTAGGGTTGCCGAGCCCTGGCCAGGGGCCGGCGAGGGCTCGCAAGCCCTCGCCCAGATCTGGGGCGAGGGTTACGGCCCTCACTGCGATCCGGCGAGGGTTCGCAGTCCTCCGCGTCGGCCGGCCGGGTTGGCGACCCGGCCGGCCTCCCCTCCGTCACCGGCCCTTTCCGCAACGGCGGCGGGGAGGCGGGGGCAGCGGCGAGGGAGCCGCCCCGTTCGACCCCCTTTTTTTCTTAATTTTTAATTTTTTTAATTTTTAATTTTTTTAAATTTTCTTAATTTTTAAAATTTTTTAAAATTTTCTTCTTTTTTTAAAAAGATTTTTTTGAATATTTTAAATTTAATTTAATTACTATTTATATTATTATTTACACGTAGACACGAAACGGCGTCATTTTTGCATTTTCTTCGCCACGTCAGCGTGCAAAATGACGCCGTTTTGGACCAAGCTTGCTAGAAAGTCGCCATGTAAGCCGTTTGGCCGGATCTTCGCTGGAGTAGCACTTAAGTGACGCATTTAATTTTAAAACTGGCACTCAAGTGTACTATTTTAAAGTTATGGCACTTAAGTGTTTCTCGGTGCTAAGTTATAGCACTTGCGCTGTACTTTTGCCGTAGAGAGCTCCTCTGCAATGCTCAAGGCAAGGTCCACTATTACGATTTCGTAGTAAGACTCTTTATCGTTCACCTTTCTTTAACATTTTTTTAGGCTCAATGATCACAATCAAGAGATGCCACATTTTTTTAAAGCTCTTTTAGATAAAAGATGATTTTTTTTTCCTGAAAAAGATGTCATCTCTGTAGAGATAGTGCGTCTAGACTATTGTAATCTACTTAATCAATCCGAACACTCAAAATACACGTGCCATATTCAAACAGGACAATGACGAAAGTAAAATGATTGATTCATCAAGTTGATTCAAAAAGAGATTTGATGTGCTTTTGTTGTGTGTTTATATGATTCGTCTGTTGGGTTCGTCACATCGCTTTTCAAACGAATTTTGTACTTTCATGTCTATATTTATGGATAGATCAGTCTATCATAAGATTTCGGCTTTTCTAACTATTTCAATATCTTAAGTTTTAAATTTTCAATGATGTCCCAAGAAAATCTCTCAAAAATTCATTTAGAGCAGCTATTATTCCAAAATTTCCAGAAGTTTTGCTCCATATTGAAGACTCTTTATTTGGCAAACCTAGGGTTGTCAACACGTTATTGGGGTAAAATAAATAAAAAAATCTATTCAATACTATACTAACCAATATTATTTATAAAATTAGTAAAAACTCTCAGTTTAGTGTCTTAATATAATTATCGGAATAAGCCAAAACCCAACTTGGAATTCAAATTGACAACTTTTCTTCTACAGTGCCTTTCAATCTCAAATGGTCAAGTCACATCAAAACCCATGTTGCTAAAAAAAGGGAAATGAATAATTTTCATAAAAAAAGGAGAAGTGCCGCTTTCTGTCCAATTTGTTGTTCCAAGTTTGATTCCTAAAAAACTTAAGACATATTTTTCATGGACTAATGAAAATGGTAGAAAAAGAAATTCGAATGTGGAGTAGTTTGGATTCATTTGCAGACGTATAATTCTATATCTGTTAAACCCTAATCGGTTGAACTATGGGATGAAAACATGTAGCTGAAAGAGGCCAACTTCGCGAGGCCATGTAGCACGAAGAGCGTGTTGACAGTCAATGGCGGCTTTCCTGGGCCGGAGATTCGAGTTCACAAGGGAGACACCGTCTTTGTCAATGTTCACGACCGTGGAGAATACGGCATCACCATTCATTGGTACGTGAAATTGACTCATTTGATTCTACCAACCTGCGAATCAATCACACACGGAACCATTCATGGAAATTTTCTTTGGACAGTCAAACTAATTGATCATGGATGACATAATCACTTTTGATCTATTTCTTCTCTGTCATCTTGGTCCAGGTCAGGTGACCTGACTTTTGTATTTTGAGACCGATTCTAACATTAGCCCGTGAAGTAATTGCTCATCTATTGTCATATTCGCCTCAAATTTTCACGGTTATTTCGCCACATAGAAAGATGTAGCGCATACTTGTGTGATTAATATTAATTTTAGGTAGGATCCACTTGATTTGAGGGTTTGTCAATGATGAAATTACATGTATATGTTGCACTCAGGATTATTTTTATTGACCATTATAGAAACTGTCACTATTTGTTCTCGAAATGGAGTTTTGATGTCCAGCTACATTGGCTTGATCAAGGGTTTTGTATGGGTCATCCACCGAGACTCCCCACGAGGAAAACCAAACAGATCAAACAGCCAGCACATAATTGTCGAATAAGACCTGGTTAAGTGTTAGCTGAGACTGCAAATGGGTGAATTTATTTACCGCTGTCAAAGGTTGCTTCTCTCTAACTTCGTTTACCAGGCATGGAGTCAGGGAACCGAGAAATCCGTGGTTAGATGGACTAGAAAACATCACAGAGTACCCTATCCAGCCTAGAATTGGCTTTCTGCATTAAATCAATTTTACGACCGAAGAAGAAACATTGCGGTGGCATGCTCTCAGTGACTGGTCACAAGCCACTGTCCACGGTGCCATCATCATTTTACAGCTAATGGTACCTCTTATCCGTATCCCAGGCCTCATGCTGAAGATACCATAGTTCTTGGTATACCCCTTTTACCTTGTTCTTTCATAACTTAGTCTATCTCTACCATAATAGTTAACACTCAAATCCAGGTTTAAGCCACGGGTAAATAGTCATGGTACTTCGGGGTACACTTTCATTTGGGTCCCCTGAATTTCAATTTTTTGTCCTCCTATCGATTCTTGAGCGAATTATCGATAGAAAGTTTAGTAGTGTTTTGGTTGATAGAAACTGAAGTTCAATGACCCTAAAATACATCAATGACCCACCAAGCAAGTCACCTCGCTCAATTTTCACTTTCTTATGATTTTTTCATCGATGCAATGGCGAAGACATAACACCTTTACAATCAATGGATGTTGGTAGCATCATGGTTCAAAGGCGATGTTATGGCTATAATCGAGGAGGCCATTGCAACTGGTGGGGATCCTAATACATCGGATGCTTTCACAAACAATGGCCAACCTGGAGATCTCTATAATTGTTCTAGTAGTAAGAAATTATTATCTATTGATTTCTCCAGGAGTATTAAAAGTGTACTAATTTCATACTGACTGCAAATGGATTTACATAACTAATCCTTTTCTTAATTTGTAGGTAGTACATTTCGTCTAATGGTCGATTATGGCAAGACATAGCTCCTTCAAATAGTTAATGTTGTGATGAACGAAGAGATGTTTTTCGGGATTGCAAACCAGTCTTACGGTTGTTGGGATGGATGCTGCACAGTTGAAGTCCATAAAGACTAGCTACATTATGATCACTCCGGGGCAGACGATGGATGTCCTACCGACGGCAAACTAGGAGCAAAGCCACTATTACAAGGCCGGAAGCCCGTTTGGCGATACCACAGCCTCATTTGACAACACCACAACCACAGCGATTCTTCAATACAGAGGCAGCTACACACCCCTGCCGTTGCCTTTCTTCGGGCGCTACCAGCCTAGAACGACGAGTACGCTGCCATGAACTTCACAGTCCGGTTCCGGAGCCTGGCAAGCGGAGCTCATCCGGTCAATGTCCTGAAGGAGATCAACAAGAGGATTTTCATTACTGTCTCCGTGAATCAGATATATTGCTCTAATGCATCTTGTGCAGGACCAAATGGGAATAGAGTCAATAGACTAGCTGCAAGCTTGAATAACATAAGTTTCCAGACACCAAAGATCGACATACTTCAAGCCTACTACTGGTATTGACTAACTTGATTAGGGCTAATTGTGCTTGTCTTTTGAGAATAACTACCCAACCATCTTTCTGGTAATTAGTTGATAATTATTGTATTGGAGTATCGAGCAGGAGCTTGCCTGGAGTTTACAATGCTACCTTCCCGGACAAACCACATACTACTTCAATTTCACAGAAGATGTCAGCAACATCTCGCTGTACCCATAGCTGGATACGGCGGTGAAGATGATAGATTACTGTGCCGCCGTTGAAATCATATTCCAAGGGACTAACGTTGGCGCCCCTGAGAATCATCCGATGCACCATCACGGCTACAGCTTCTACGTGGTCGGGATGGGATGGGGGAATTTCGACAATAATACCGATCTGAAGACGTATAACCTCGTCGACCCACCTGAGGTGAACACGTTCGGAGTTCCTAAAAGTGGACGGCTTATGATTAGATTCATCGCGGACAATCCTGGTAAGCTCACGATCCTTTCGATAATACTATTCATAAGATCTCCGTCTTGTATTTTCGTGCATTGATGTTGTCTGTTCGTAACGATTGGTGGGGCTATAACGTGAGGAATTGAATTCGCAGGCGTATGGTTCCAACACTGTCATCTGGAAAGACATACGACCTGGGGGATGGACACCGTGCTCGTCGTGAAGAATGGCAACACTGCGGTGATCTGCATGTGGCTGCCGCCTCAATATATGCCTCCTTTTATCAACGCCCCTTTTGATTTCCTTGTAAATTTAATTGGTAAAAGAACGCATAAAGTGCCAAAACTTAACACAAATGAACGTGTCAAAACTTATGAAATGGACATTTAAGTGCTATTTTTTTTAATAAAAAATGAGACATTTGAGTGCCACATTCGGCGAATCTCGCCGGAATTTCCACGTGGTAATTTTTTTATTAATTTTCTCACTTACGTGGTTCGCCGGAAGGCTGACTCAACAAAACACACACAAAAACAACGTCATTTTGGTATAATTAGAATTTTAATATAAAAATTAATTAAATTAAATTTAAAACAAATTAATTAATTAAAAAAAAACAAGCCGAGGGAGGTAGCCGATGGCTAAGGATTACCCTCAACCATCGCCGGAAAAGTGGGGGAGGGTTAGCCGAGGCCTGGCAACCCCAGCCGACCGATGACGAGGGTTGATGACCCTCACCGGATTTGGGGGAGCGGTGGCGGCCCTTGGCTCGGCTAGATGAGGGTTAGTGACTCTCGCCGGATTTGGGAGAGGGTTGCAATCCTTGCCCTACATCTGGGCGAGGGCACACAAGCCCTCGCTATTGGTTGGTTGGGTTTGCCAGGTCTAAGCCAAGGCTCGGCGGCCCCGGCCAACCCTCCTACACCTTTCTAGCAATGGCGAGGAGGTGACGGTGGCGAGGGCTGAGCCCTCAATTGTCGGTTACCTCCCTCCTCCTCCTTCCCCTCGTTTTTTTAAAAAAAATAAATAAATAGATAAATTTAATTTTAATTAATTAATTATTATTATTATTTTAATTATTTATCACGTTAGCACCAAAATGACGTCGTTTTGGTTCTATTTAGCCACATCAGCATGCAAAACAATGTTGTTTTGCATTAAACTCACTAGAAAATTGCCACGTTAGCGTTTTGGTCAAATTTTCTCACCGTTAGCACCTAATTAATTCATTTTGCTCCAATTTTGGCATTTAAGTGTTATTTTCATAACTTTTAGCATTTAAGTGTCATTTCGTGTCAACTTTTTGCACTCCAGGTGTCCTGGTGTCAAATTTAATCCTTATTAAGTTTATCCCGTATTCAGTATGGTTAAGAGGGTGTTCTCCTCTTTGCGATGTCACTAGGATTTTCTTGGGAATTGATGGTTGCTTAAATACAGCTCCCCATAGTCTCATTGTGAAATTTGTTTACTATAAAGCCTAATTTCCTGGATTTTTAAACAAGCAAGACTCACGAGAGCCGCTAGATTGAGCACCGGTGATTGCGTATCCGGTCAAATCTGGGTAATGGATTGAAGTGGGTAGCCCTGGACCAATGGTAGGTAGGCCCAACTACCACACTACGCGTATAGGCGCAAACCCCCTTGTTACCGTTCGTGGGACTCTCACCCGCACACGACTCGCACAAAGACTCCTAAATCTATGCCGAGCCTTTTCTTTAACCTCAGTCGACCCTCGACAAACCGTGGACTGGGCTGATTCTGATGTAGTTTTAGCCGCATCTTGTCTGGACCACCGGTTGGCAATCACATAATGAATGGGGCTATGTCCTCCGTCGGTTCATCGCCATTTCTGGTCGACGGGTAATTAAGATTGAGCAGCAACTTATGCTACTACATAGACCGGGATTCTGTACTTTCGAAAGGTAAATTAAAGCCTCACTATATTGTGCCTCCTCATCGTTAGCATAGTTATTTATATGAGACACCTTTGTTACGAGATCAAAGTAATTTGAACAACGTTTTCCCCTTCTTTTTTACGTTTTCACTCTTTTCTTGTCAGTAGATTGGAGATTTCATTAAGAATGAAGCTTGAAACGGAGTCCACAAAACATCGGCAGTCGGCTGCCAAAACCCTGTCACAGGAACTACAAACAAAATACCGTTCTGCTACCACCATAAAGGAAAAAAATTGTAAAAAAAGGGTCATAAACTTATTATATATTAATCAATTCAATTCTAAACTTTTTAATTTGACCAATTGAGACATAATTTGTTTACAAAGACAAACAATCTTGCTTACTAAAATAAATTAACTAAAAATATTCTTATCATCCACAAAAAAATAAGATATAAATTATTGTTGATAATAAAAATAAATTTCATTATCTAATTATTTCAAGCAATATAAATAATTATTTTTAGAGAAATATTTCCTACTAATATAAATATTTCATATGAAGTGTGCCGCTTCCTTGAAACATGTCCTTTTTTCAATATTCAAAATAAGTTAATATGCACTTTTTACCATTTTTAGTAATTTTACCTAGCGTTGCTCATGCGCCAAGAGTTCAACATGCATGTGGCCGTACCTAATGGTCTTGAACTCCATACCCGTACCATGCATGGCTCTGGAAACGTCCACAGAAGATCCTTCAATATCTATGGTATTAATATTGGGAAAAATTTCAAAAAGGACTTGAAGTACATTTATTTTCTTAAATAAAAGCTTAAACAAAATTTCAAATAATGACTTGACCTCGCCAGTAGTTGGCCGGTTAAATATTCCAGCCAATCAAAGACATTTTCGTCAAAAGACAACTTTAATTTTAATCTTTTTCTCCTTTCTCTTTTCTTTTTTTTTTCTTTAGTCTTTTTGGTGATCTTGCCTAGATCTAGCGAGGCAACCCTAGCCTAGATTTGGCAAGGGTTAGCCCTCCCTTGTGGATTTAAAGGCGGCCTTGCCTAGGGCAAGGGCAACCCTTGTCTAGCTCTCTTTGGGCATTGCTGGTGATTGGGATTAGCCATCAATGAAGAAGAAAGAGAAAACCAAAAAAAAAAAAAAAAAACAAAAGAAAGAAAGAATTAAGAAAGAAAAAAATTAAAAAAGGTAAATGATGAAAATGCCTTCAATCAATTGAAAAGCCAACATCTTCTTTAAAATCAATATAACCACTTCAAATCCTTAATTGAAATAAAATTCACTTCAGACTTTTATTTAAAAAAATGATGACACTTCAATTTTTTGTTTGGAACAAAAGTTTATTTTAAGCCTTTATTTGAGAATATGAGGGGCATTACAAAACTTCTCCTTAATATTATAATCATACTTCAAAATGCCCTCATATATGTGTGTGTGTGTGAGAGAGAGAGATAGAGAGAGAGTTATGAAGAAGCGAGCCGTTTCTATACCTGACGTAGTTCGATATCAGTGACAGAATAGGGATTGAAATGCGAGGGGGCAAAATGGGTTTCTCTATGCGAGCTCCGATGGCTTCTTGCTCTGCTGGGTGCATTGTTGTTGCTCCTCCCTCTGGCTCAAGGCCAGGACCATTACTACACCTTCGTCGTAAGTTTGAGCTTTTCGCTTGCTCTTTACTTGTCCTTTTTGCAGCTTGTTTTCGGTGTGATCATTGCCATTTGTTCTGCTTTTGTCTATTGGAGATGTTTAATGATGTTTGTGCGCGTGTGTAGCTGAGAGAGACCGACTTCACGAGGCTGTGCACAATGAAGGGCACGTTGACGGTGAACGACAGCTTTCTGGGGCCGGCATTGTCCGTCAGTACGGGAGACACGGCCTACGCGAATGTCACCAATGACAGGTACTATGGAGTCACCATTCGCTGGTAAAAGTATCAATCTCTCTTGCGCGTGCGCGCACACAGAGAAATATAATATATTATTTTTATGGAACATGGAAAATCAGGCCTTGTTCTGTTTTACAAGTCAAATGCAAATGTGTTAAGAGTTTGGTTGTAGAAGGATTTCTCTTTGGTCTAGTGTGCTAAGTATTATGATGAACATGTGAATTATCTTAGAGAACTTTCGCATTGAAAAAATTGATGTGGTATTGAGTAATTTATATATTATAGTTAGTTATAACTCATTGACTTAAGCTTTTAAGGGAAAATGATATTTATGGGTTCGGACTTGAACTTTTATGACGATCCTTTCGAATGAAAGTATTAGATTTCTACTACACTCATAACAATAACCATGTGAGTGTTGTAGTATAGCAATGTAGGCCCGATGACAAACTTCATGGTTTGGTCCGAAAAGGAGAGAGGATGAAGTTCAACGTTAGAGATGTCATGGTTTGGTCCAGAAAATGTGATAGAGGATGAAGGTCAGCATTAGAGATTCAACAAAAAATAAATTGATTGAGAAGGATACTTAAATTGATGGGTCTAACTCAATTTTTTCATGGGCTAGAGTAAATACCGTGAGGAAAAATTTGATTGATCTTGAAGGTAAAGCAGTCGATTATAGTTCTTCAATATTTCAATGCATAATCATGATCATTGTCTTTAGAGCATAACTCGACTCATTTTTCATAATAGTGGATTTGTATGTGATTATTTATCTTATCCTTCTATCATAAAACTTCTCGCTCCATCTGATTTTATCCATTTCCCGTCTTAGGATTTTCACCCCTTGTCTGTTTTTCGTTAAACATTTATCCCTTGTCTAACACAGATGTGCATCTAATCTTCTCCCCCTTTTTGGTATAATAAACAAAGCAATAAAGAAGTGAGTGAGAGAAACAAACGGGGACCATTTGCATGTGCGTAATATTTAAAGAAACAAACCTATTGATATTGAAGGAAAAGAAATTTATAGTTACTAAATTAAAAGGTTTAGGACTAAATTGACACCAATAAAATATTTAAAACTAAATTGGAAAAAAATGCAATAAATTTAAGATTTTTTCTGAACTTTTCTCAACAAATAAGTGAAGTGATGTGAAGACAAAGCCTACAATCCCCAAGCACAAAAAAAGAAATTCGCTACTCGCAGAAATAGCATGACCATTTTCTAGTAAATGTGTTGTTTGTGGACAGACTTGTTCAATACCTGCTTCGACAAAGCAATCCTTGAGATTAGAGGGTTTAAATGTAAGATTTTTAGAAAGCTTTTAGGATGATAGAGAAATTAGGATAAGACTACATCACATTTGAATCGATGGAGTATCACTTAGGGGTAAGCAAAAAGAACCGTATGGACCGGCCAGTTTAGGGCGATTCTCGAATGCATCAGGTCCCTTTAGGTTTCCTAAAAATGAAATTGATGAATCTCTATGGTTCCAAGTTTCAAGTGTGGAAGGACCCACCCCCCACCCACCAAAACCACTCGCACTGGACCTTTTTTTTTTTAAATAAAAAAATTATTTCTTAAAAATTTGTAAAAAAAAAAAAAAACCTAATTTATTTCCATTTTGGACTTCACTTGTGCATGCAAACATGCACGAGTCACATAACTCCTATTTCACTCACGCACGTGAGTAAGATGACTAGAGAACAAATCAAAACATAATGTAAGTTTCTCATTTCAACCAAATTTTGCCACAAATTGAAAAAATTTCTGTAAAACCCACACATGTAACTCATTGATTGTAAAAAGATACTTGATTGTTGAGAACATCTTCATTTTCATCTTGAACATTAACCTCATATAAAAAATACTGAACATGCCATTGATTTCATAATCCATTGGGAACCAAATTGAACCGGTTGGCTCGGTTTTTGGGGCAGTAGTTTAGTTAGCGATTCTTGGGCGAGAACCGGATCGCTTAGGAAATGATCACCCACGAGGATTTCAGTTAAGTGGGGAAGCTCATATCGTTCTAAAATCTCACATTTGACGGGATTGGCTTTGTAAATGGTTCATAATTGTGAAATATTGTCAAATGGCCACCTTTAAATGAGGAGCTTGTAACATCCCAAAATTCCAAATTGGATGGAAGAGCCCTTGTAAAGCGATTCATAAATAAAACCGGTCGCCAAATGGTCAACTTCATATATGGTTACTTGAAAGCGTTCCTCGTGGAGGCTTTTGCTCCTAGTGAATCGAGTCGGATCACTGCAATATCATTCTCGTTCTTGTCCTAATGAACGCGGACATTCTCGGAGTGTCTTTACCTGCAAAATCAACTTGAAATTGACACGGGAGAAGGTTTCTGGTATAATCATTCGCTGTGAAATGAAATTGACTCTAGATATAACAAATCATTTCGCCGTTGGGAAAGGCCGGCCTCTCTAATTAATGTAATTACTTGCGCACGGTGATACTTCACTGAATTCGCCATGACATCTCTCTCAAAAACGTAAGCAACAGGATTCATACGAAGAACCCCGCCCTTTTGGAGAAGACAGCTTTCTCAAAAACCATTAAAAAGAAGAAGAAGACGAAATGGCTTCTCATGTTTGACGCAACAATCACAAGTGTCTCGTCATGCAAAGCCAAAGACAATCAATGCAAAAAGAAGACTAATCATGCCCGTCTTCTCTCTCACGCGATGACTCGGGAGCGAAATCCATTTTGCGGAGGTCTGCTCAACATTCGACAGATTCATACAATCGAAGATGTCTCTTCTGTGTTCTTCAAATGAACTCAGCATTCGGTTTCGTTGTTTCGTTAAAGAGGAAACAGGTCATCACGGGCCAAAAGCTGACATTAGTTTATACCGAAAAACTAGGTCATATGATGTCCCGATCCAGCATATAATTATGCGAAGTCGGCAAGTGCAGTAGTGGTGCCCTCTCGTTCCATCTGTTGTGCACGCGACGGCTTCGATTTCGGGGGCCCAAATGGTCTCCCAGCTTTAAAAGAAGCACGTGAATTTCATATCAGCGGTTAACATGACATCAGTCTTGCGTAGTTTACTGTATTCAAATGGCATACGACTGACTGTTCTTTTACGTCATCCCCTTTCAATTGCTTTTGTGTTCGCAAGAGTTCTTGAAGGTCCAAAAGTTTGATTCCGAGTTGTTGCTTCTCTGTCTAACTTCAATCTGATCAAGTAACCCGCCTATCGTTTTCGGCTTCATAGTCAACCCAACAATGGAAATCAAGGGTGCATAGAATTAAGGCGAGGTTTCCTTAATCAACAGCTGATGAACATGTGTTAAACACATCCGTGTGAGGAATTCCTTCGGCAAGTGGAATGAGTGACAATCAAGATCAAGTGAAACGCCATCGAGTTCGCACGAGTCCGTGCTTGGATAAATTTCCCTCCACATTCTTCTATGCACTCGAGGAATTACTAATTATGGTAACATTCGTGAATCAATGATCCAAATCAATACCAAAGAGTAGGTTAGCCTACTGGGGATAGCAAAACCAGCTCAATTTCTCAATGATACGACGTTCATTTGTATCCTCTTCACATCACCCTCACGGAAAATTAAATTGCACGAGCCACGTATGGTTGATGACTTTTGATGGAATCCAACCGCACATGCATACCATCACGCGAAATCACTTTCGAACTTGGCCGGAATCACGACATTTTACCAGTGGGTTGTAGGGACCGGTATTATCTCATGCCATGATTCTTTTGAAAAGAATTGACAAGTCCATATAGAGAAGACCAAAGGCCCAACCTGATGTGAACGACCACTATTCTGACCACACAAAACAGCACAATGCGTCTTTCCTCGAGAAAGCTTATCGCGTCCTCATGCTTGAGAGGAACCTGCCTAGCTACCTAGCTACCTAAGGGGTAGATAATGGACTGAGAGCACGCTTAAGCTTGACAAAATCTTGCAGTCATCTTGAAAATCATTAAGGCCCCAGTGGAATCTCTCTTGCCTCTACAAGAACATCAGACACAACGTTCTCTTGCGTAATGTCCAGGGACAATTTCATCACGGGACATATCTAAATTAACTCATTTCGAGATATTGTTCCACTTTGACTTGTTTCATTTCGAATCTTACGGTTTTGTCTTTCAACATATATGTATTTTCTCTAAAAGTCACCCATCTTATTAATGTTTTAGCTTGAACATGCTTAACTTTGTGGTTCTAAAGCAAAGCTTGTTATTAAGTTAAAAAGTATTTCCGTGAGTTAATAATAATTTTCACATATATTCCCAAATCACCATCCTCTCATTTGGTGCATAGTTTGGTTCATTTCTGGCCCATTTGCCATCCTTAAAGCCTACTAGAAGCTACTTCTTGTCCAAACCTTTGGGTCCCAATGACCACTCCCTACTTTCGTTGGACTAGATTGTTAAAAGAATACTAAAATGTAGCAAATGTTCAAGTAAGACTTTTATGCAACAAAAATGCAATTTCATTACTAATATTATATTTAATCCATATCACTTTCAAAATATGAGTTTAGAATGAAAAAAATATAGCGCCATCTACCTAAAAATGCCTAAAACCAAACTACGGAGGTAACTCAAACTATCAAATTTGCAATCTTATCAAATAAGTGAGAAACAACATCAAAATCTAGTAAATGCTACATCAATTACGGATCGGTCAAACCAAGCTTACTTACTAAGAAAACTACTCCTATGTGCTAACAAAACTCTCTTCCAAAATAGATGCTCAAAGCTATTTGCATGTGAAGATTGTGCATGAAACTTTAGATATTAAGACATTTTTCATTTGAGAGTACTGGACATTTGAAGTGCCAAAACTTGGCACGGGAGGACGTTTAAATGTCCAAAATTAGGAAAGTGATACTTAAGTGCCCAAACTTAGGAAAATGACACTTAAGTGCAAAAATCGGAACAAAATGGATTAGTTAAGTGGCAATGGCAAAAAAAAATCACGTCAAAATGCTGACATGGCTATTTTCCGATGAGGCAAGTGCAAAATGATATTGTTTTGCATGTTAACGTGTCTAGACAAATGCAAAAACAAATTATTTTGTTATTGATGTGGGTAAATAATTAATATAATAGTTAATTAAATTTAATTTAATATAATTTTTTTTTAAAAGAAAGAAGATGATGAATAGTTGCAAGTGGTTGAATAGCCCTTTGCCAACGTAACCTCCCCGCTGTCTTTGAGAAGGGCCAGTGACGGACAGCAACCCCGATTGACCCTCCCTCCACCATTGCTGGCCCTTCCCAACAACCGTAGGGAGGCGGTGGCGAGGGTTGAGCCCTTAGTCGCCTATAACTATTCATCTTCTTCCTTCCTTTGTTTTTCTTTTAAATTAAATTTAATTAATTTTTAATATTAAAATTCAAATCCACGCAAAAAAAACGATATCATTTTTGCGTTTTTTGTTGAGTCAACTCTCCAATGAGTAATGTAGGTGAGCAAAATTAATAAAAAATTCCCATGTAAGATTTTTGGTGGGATTTGTCCAATGTGGTACTCAAATGTCCCATTTTTTTTTTTTTAAAGTGGTACAAGTGCCACTTTCCTAACTTTTGGTATTTAAATATTCATTCGTGCCAACTTTTGGCAATTGGGATGTACTTTTGCCTTTGTCTCATGTATTGTCCACTTTGTCCCATCCAACTTCAAGCTTCACGATTTTTTCATTAGGCACACAATCAAAAACTTTCCTAGGAGATCACCTATCTTAACAGTTTTCTAGCCTAAGCATGCTTAACTATGGAGTTTCATAGCAAAAATTGTCGTTACATCAAAAAATGCTTCTGTGAGTTTATTCTAATTTTCACATATATTTTCTAGACTCGCGTTCCCCTTATTTGATATATAATTCCATTCATTTTTGCCCCTTTCAACATCTTAGAAGTTTGCCAAGAGCCATTTTTTGTCTAGAACCTCAAACCTAGGAAAGCACTTCCCCCTATTGTTGGACGAGGTTGTTACAAGATCATTAAATAGTAAATGCTAGATCCAAATTTTTATGTAACAAAAATACAATTTCATAACTCATTCTGTATTTAATCCATATTACTTTTGAAATATGAGTTCACAAAGTAAACGAAGAGATAACATTACTCACCTTGATATACCTAAAACCAAACTACGAAGTTTACTTGAATAATTGAACTTGCAATCCTATCAAATAAGCAAGAAACAACATCAAAATTGAGGAAAATGCTACCTTAATACGAATTGACTAAATTGAACTTACTCGTTTACAAAATGACTCCCATGCGTTAACAAAACTCTCTTCCGAAGCAAATTTTCAAAATAATTTGTAATGTGGAGATTGACTGTGAAGCTTTAGATATTGCCTAGATTAACTTACTTGAAGTATTGTTTACTTTGACCCATTCCATTCTGAGCCTCATGGTTTGTTTTTGGGTGTATAGGTAGGCAATTTTCTAGGATGTCACCCATCCTTTTGCTCTAGCCACACACACACACACACACACACACACACACAAACATCTTCTAAAATCAAAAGGCACGTTTTGCTAGTTTACACACAAACACACACACACATAGACACACAAATATCTTCTAGAATTGCTTTCCTTGTTTCGATATATAGTACGTTTCATTCGTACCCCCTTCATCATCCACACACACAATTATCTTCCAGAATTGCTTTCATTGTTTCGATGTATAGTACGTTTCATTCCCCCTTCATCATCCTAGAATCTTGCCAAGAGCCGCTTCTTATCTAAGCCTTTGACCTGACGATCACTCCATGCCCTCGTCGGTTATAGGTCCACTAGCTTCCGTGTGGTTTGTCTTCAAACCATAAACCTATTGGAGAGAGTCTTGCTTTGATACCATATTGTGACATTCCTAAATTAATTCACTCGAGGTACCATCCATTTTGACCTATCCCATTTCGAGCCTCACGATAATGTCCTTCGGTGTACAAGCAAACACTTTTCAAAGCAAAACTCGTCATTATGTTAAAAAATACCGACGTGAGTTAATTTATTTTTTCACATAAATATCCTAGAATCGCTTTCCCTCATTCAGTGTATACAGTTCATTCTTGCCTCCTTCACCATCCTAAAAGCTTGTTAGGAGCCGCACCTTGTTTAGACCCTTTGACCTTGGTGATTACTCCCCACTCTCGTCAGATTGGGTCGCTATAGATTAACTATTGGAAAAGCTCATTCCCGCTTCCATCCTTACCTCCAATAGCCCAATGATGTGAAGCTTGCAAAATCACAGATATTTACATTAGTCCACATGTTATCCAGCAACACATTACAGGTTGATCACTATTCTATCCATTTGCTCCGGTCAGACCCGGCTCTTTAAAAGGTGCGATTGGCTAAGGTTATGCAGACACATCGTGGCCAGGACACAAGGGGGGTGTCGGTACCAGAAATTACAAGGTTTCGCGGGTGATATTTGTCCATGTATATCAAATTCGATTTGTAACTAATCAATCGGGATTATGACACAATCAATGCTACCACATGGAAGCAGGCTTGAGTAGAACTTGTACCAAGTAAGAGGATAAAGAATAATTCTTCCTATACGGACCTTTGTCGATTCAAAAAGAGTTTAATGGGTCCCGCAAGCTGTAACGTAGCTGCACTCCTCTTCTCCCACATTCTTCTGGGTACAAAGATTGCTTTGAAATAGAGACAAAAAGAGCACTATAAATACACAATGACTCGAATGGCTTCGACATCGAAGTCCCGAGAGCGAGAGAGAGGACCTCCATCACACTTGAGTCGAGAAGGAAAAGAAACAAAACTGAAATGGGGTCGCAGAAGAGTATTATGATGTTACTTTGCTTGGTTCTTGTAAGTAGAGAGCTCCTCTGCATCGCTCAAGGCAAGGCCCACTATTATGATTTCGTCGTAAGACTCTATCTCTCACCTTTCTTTTAGTTTTTGTTAACATTTTTTTAGCCTCAATAATAACTGTAAGGAGATACCGCATTTATTTTTTCAGAGCTCTTTTATATAAAGATGATTATTTTTTTTAATAAAATGTGATTTTTGTGGAGATAGTGTGTCTGGACAATTGTAATCTACTTGACTAATCCGAACGCTGGAAGTGCATGTGCCATATTCAAACAGGACAATGTTGATGATTGATTCACAAAGTTGATTGAGAAAGAGACTTGACGTGGTGTCATTGTGTGTTCGGATACTACTCCCTGGCTTAAAAACCCGTTTCTAGTTTGTCACATCGCTTTTCAAACGGATTTTGTATTTTCATGTTTATATCCAAGGATTACAGGGTTATGTTTTTTTTGTAAACTGTTTCAGTATCTTAAGTTTTAAATTTATGAATGATGTCCAAGATAATGTCTCAAATATGCATTTAGAGCAGCTATTATGCCAAAATTTCCAGAAGTTTTACCCCCGTATTAAAGACTCTTTAATTGGCGAACCTAGGGACTAGGGTTATCAACATGTGGTTGGGGTAAAATAAAAACAATCTATTTGATACTATACTAACCAATATTATTTATAATATTAGTAAAGTATTCCAGTTTAATCTCTTAATACAACTGACCAGAAAAAAAAAATCTCATAATACTAATATAGGGATAAGGCAAAGCCCAACTTGGAATCCAGATGGACACTTTTTCTTCCATAGTGCCTTTCAATCTCAAATAGTCAACTTATATGAAAACCCATGTTGCTAAAAAAGGGAAATGAATAATTTTCATAAAAAAAAAAAAAAGAGAACCGCCACTTTCTGTCCAATTTGTTGTTCTAAGTTTGGTTCCTGATAAAACTGAAATCGTATTTTTCATGGAGTAATGAAAATAGTAGGGAAAGAAGTTCGAATGTGGAGTAGTTCGGATTCATTAGCAGACGTATAATTCGATATCCGCAATGTCTTTAGCTGAAGGAGGCCAACTTTACGAGGCTGTGTAGCACGAAGAGCATGTTGACAGTCAATGGCAGCTTTCCTGGGCCGGAGATTCGAGTTCACAGGGGAGACACTGCCTTCGTCAATGTGCATAACCATGGCAAATACGGCATCACCATTCATTGGTACGTGACAATCGATTCATTTGATTCTACCAATCTAGGAATCAATCACACAAAGAACCATTCACGGCATTTTTCTCTTGGATAGTCAAACCAGTTGATCATGGATGGCACAATCGCTTTTTACCTGTTTCTTCTCTGTCCTCTTTGTTAAGATCCCGCGACCAGACTTTAGTACTTCGAGCTCGATTTTAACATTAGCCCGTAAAGCGGTTTCTCGTCTTTTGTCATTGTTTTCTCGTCTCCAGTTTTCACAGTCGTTTCACTACATAGAAAGGCCTAGCGCTGGCTTATCCTGTGCCAAAACTTGATTTGAGGGTTCGGCCATAATGAGCGTACATGCATCTAGTGCACTCAGTAGTATTTTTATTGACCATCAGCAAAGATGATATCCTGTATTCTCGAAATGGAGCTTTGATGTCCACCTAAATTGGCTTGATCAATGGTTTTCTATAGATCATCCACCGAGACTCCCCATGAGGAAAAACAAACAGATAATGACTATCGAATCAAACCTGGTTAAGTGCTAGCTGTGACTGCAAATGGGTGGATTTACCAGCGTGAAAGATTGCTTTTCTCTAACTTTGATTTCCAGGCATGGAGTCAGGGAACCGAGAAATCCGTGGTCGGATGGACCGGAAAACATCACGCAGTGCCCTATCCCCTCGGGAACTAGCTTTCTGCAGGAAATCAAATTTACGACTGAAGAAGGAACGTTGTGGTGGCATGCCCACAGTGATTGGTCACGAGCCAGCATCCACGGGGCCATCATCATTTTGCCAGCTATTGGTACCTCTTGTCCGTATCCCAAGCCTCATGCTGAAGATACCATAGTTCTTGGTATACCCCTTTTACCTTGATCTCTCTTTCATGACTTCGTCTATCTCTACCACAGAAGTAAACAGTCAAATCTAGGTTTTAGCCACGAGTAGATAGTCATGGTACTTTTGGACACACTTTCATTTGGGCCCCCTAAACTTTTTTGTACAACAATCGATTCTCGAGCAAATTATTGATAGAAGGTTTAGTTTATCCGTCGAAAGAAACGAACATTCAATGATCCGGAAATACGTTGAGGACCCACCAAGCAAGACACCTCGTTCAAGTTTCACTTTCTTTTGATTTTTTCTTTGATGCAATGGCGAAAACGTAACACCATTACAATCAATGAATGTTGGCAGCATCATGGTTCAAAGGGGATGTCATGGCTATAATTGAGGAGGCCATCGCAACTGGTGGGGATCCTAATACATCGGATGCTTTCACAATCAATGGCCAACCTGGAGATCTCTACAATTGTTCAAGTAGTAAGAAAATATTTTCAATTGATTTCTCCAAGGATTGTCGACCCTGTTCCATTCCTCAAGAGTAACAGATGTAGTTGCTAATTTCACAGTAACTGCACGTGGATTTACATAGCTAGTACTTTTCTTAATTTGTAGATAGCACGTATCGTCTAATGGTCGATTATGGCAAGATATATCTCCTTCGAATAATTAACGCTGTGATGAATGAAGAGGTGTTTTTCGGGATCGCAAACCACAGTCTCACTGTCGTTGGGATGGACGCTGCATACTTGAAGCCCATAAAGACCAGCTACATTATGATCACCCCAGGGCAAACGATGAATGTCCTAGTGACGGCGGACCAGGAGCCGAGCCACTATTACATGGCCGGAAGCCCATTTGCCGATACCACGGCCCCATTTGACAACACCACAACCACGGCGATTCTTCAATACAGAGGCAACTACACACCCCCGGCGTCACCTTTTTTTCCGGCGCTACCCGCCTACAATGACAAGTAGGCCGCCATGAACTTCACAGCCCGGCTCCGGAGCCTGGCAAGCCGAGCTCATCCGGTCAACGTCCCAAAGAAGATTGACAAGAGGATTTTCATTACCGTCTCCGTGAATCAGATATACTGCCCTAATGCATCGTGTGCAGGACCAAATGGGAATAGACTAGCCGCAAGCTTGAACAACATAAGTTTCCAGACACCAAAGATCAACATACTTCAAGCCTACTACTGGTATTGACTAACTTGATTAGGGCTAATTGTGCTTGTCTTTTGAGAATAACTACCCAACCATCTTTCTGGTAATTAGTTGATGATTATTGTATTGGATTATCGAGCAGGAGCTTGCCTGGAGTTTACAATGCTACCTTCCGGGACAGACCACCGTACTTCTTCAATTTCACAGGAGATGTCGAGAACATTTCGCTGGCCCCATGTCTGGATACAGCGGTGAAGATGATAAAGTATGGCGCCGCCGTTGAAATCATATTCCAAGGGACCAACCTTGGCGCCCCCGAGAACCATCCGATGCATCAGCACGGCTACAGCTTCTACGTGGTCGGGATGGGATGGGGGAATTTCGACAAAAAAAAGCGATCCAAAGACGTATAACCTAGTCGACCCGCCCGAGGTGAACACGTTCGGAGTTCCTAAGAATGGATGGCTCACGATTAGATTCATCGCCGACAATCCTGGTAAGCGCACGATCATTTCATAGCACTATTCATAATATCTCCGTCTTGTAATTTTTTAGCATCAACGTAATCTGTTCGTGCCGATTGGTGGGGCTATAACGTGAGGAATTGAATTCGCAGGTGTATGGTTCCAACACTGTCATTTGGAAAGACATACGACCTGGGGGATGGACACCGTGCTCATCGTGAAGAACGGCACACCGCAGTGACCAGCATGCGGCCGCCGCCTCATTATATGCCTCCATGTCACTAGTCCCCATTTAAGGAAATATTGTCATTTTGTACATCCACTTAATATTTTATTAACGCACTAGTAGATTTTCCGTAAATTTTAATCCCTATTAAGCTTTGTCCTGCGTACAATATGGTTAAGAGGGTGTTCTCCTCCTTATAATGTGTCAGAATATTAAATAATAAACTATGCTTTTGCCTAATTGCTTAAATTTTTATTACAATCGATAGTGGTGCCACAAAATTTCATATCAAAGTAGGAGGTCCAGAGTACAATTTTTTCTAGGCCTAATGTGCCTTCCTTATAAATATGTCCATGCTTATAAATGTGATGGAGAGTATTAGAATATTATATAATGAACCACACTTTTATTTAGTAGCTTAAGCTCTCATAATAGTTTGTTGTGGTCTTACAAAATCTTACATGAATTTGAATTTGCATTTTGAGATCCTCGTACATCAATTGAATTTTCTTGAATTGATAATTGCTTAAATACGGCACCTCGTAATTGTGAAATTTGATAACTGTAGAGCCAACTCTCCAATTGATGAGATTTTCTTGACTCAATTTAGTTTCGCCTAATTTCTAGCACTTTTAAATTCCTCATGACAATCACTAGATCGAGAACCCCCTCGTTACCATACATGAGATTCTCAGTGCACATGGCTCACACGATGACTTCTAAAACCATTCTGCGCCTTTTCTTCCATTTCAGTTGACCCTCAACAACCCATGGGCAGGGCTGATTCCGACATAGTTTTAGCTGCATTTGGTATGGACAACCGCTTGATAATCAAATAAGGGTTAATATCACGAAAATTCAAACTGATACGTCTGTGATAAATTTATTTAAATTAATTTTTTGACTATAAAAACACTAAAGTGATACACATGTGACGAATTTACCTTAAATTAATTTTTTGACTACACAAAACTTCAAACTAGTATATTTACAACAAGTTAATTTCCGTTAAATTGAATTAACACCATGAAAACCTCCAAACCGATATACTTGTTAATTGTCAAGTATTATCTAACTCAATAATTTAATGTAAAATATAACGGAAGCTAATGGAGTGTAAATTTATCACAAGTTGCAACGAGGTTAGATAGTCTTAGCATAATTAATTAAATAAGACACCTTTATTATGAGATCATAGTAATTTGAACAACGTTTTCCTCTTTTTTATTTTTTATTTTTGATTTCGCTCTTTTTTTGGTGGTAGATAGAAGATTTCATTATGAACGAGCTCAAAACGGAGTCCACTAAACACTAGCATTAGGCTGCCAAAACCAAATCATAAGAACTTCAAAACATAGTATCGATTTGCCACCTCCATAAGGGCAAAAAATTGTCCAAAAAAAGTTTTAAACCTATTATATGGCAGTAGATTTAGTTCTCAACTTTTTGATTCTGTCAATTTAGGTAAAGTTTGTTTACTAAAAATAAACAATTGTCGCTTATGGAAACAAATGAACTAAAAATACTCTTATCCTCTATGAAAAAATTTAGACATAAATTGCTATTGACAATAAAAATATATTTCATTATCTAATTATTTCAAGCGATAGAAATTATTATTTTTGGAAAGATATTTTTCAAATTATCTAATTTCCGGTAGAAAAAATAGAGTCCTACTAATATAAACATTTTCATTCCAAGCGTGCTGCTTTCTTGAAACATGTCCTTTTTCCACTATTGAAAATGCGTTAATTTGCACTTTTTACTATTTTCAGTGATTTTATCTCAGTGTTAATGACGCAATATTGTTGATATGTACCTATCCATCGAGTAGCGTTGCTCACACACCAAGAGTCAACATGCATGTGGCCGTACCTAGTGATCTGGAGCCCCTTGGCCGTATCATGCGTGGCTCTGCAGACGTGCACGGAAGATCCTTGCTACGACACTAATATTAAGGAAAATTTCAAATAAAACTATACCACTCTCAATAAGAGTCTCAAGTGATCACGAAAATTCTAAACGAGGGCCTGATCTGCCGGTCATTGACAGAATAAATATTTTGAACAATCAAAGATTTCTTCATTAAAAGATAGTTTAAATTCTAATTTTTTTCTCCTTTTTTTTTCATAGTGATCGCCGACGAGGGCTTGGCAATCCTCGCTAGTTGCTGGGCGAGGGCCTACAAGCCCTTGTCGACCCTTGGTAAAGTGATTGTCACTCAGATCTAGAGAGGACGACCTAGCTAGCTACTAGCAAGGCAACTATTGTCTATATTTGGGGAGGGCAGCCTCACCCACGGGGAGGGTGGCCCTTGCTCAATGCACAAGGACGACGAGAGGATCATGTGTTTATGAGGAGAACTCAGGGATCGAACCAACCACACCGTTGTCCAAAAGATAAATAAAATGCAAGGTTGGGGGGGGGCGGGGAATATAAAACTATATTGAACGTCTAATGGGCCCGGCCCAAGGGCCCAAACAACATCTGCATTAGCCAACTTCAAGTGCTCAATTTTCAGCCCAGACCGATGATGACCAACTACGAGCGAGACTGACTGATATCGGGAGGGGTGGATGATTCTGATGAACTCTTGGAGCTCCATTGAAGCTTCTCACTGCTTGGCACGATCACTTGGTGAGCTCGATGGTCGATTTAATTTATCTGGGTCCATTGAATTTAGCAGATTTTCTCGTGGGTCCCTTGTCAATCGATCAAATTTTCCGTATCCTTTGTCTTTTGGTATTTTTTTTGGCCACCTTTACGGTTCATTTTTCGCTCGAATCATCGGAGTCGAGGCGTAGACAATGAATGCGTGCGCGGGCTCGAGGTGTAATGGAATGCCGGGGCTTTTTTTTTTTCTTTTTTTTTTTTCTTTTGTGGGATATTCGAAGAGATGGACCTTTTTGAAATGCAGGAAATGGTTGGGCTGCCGGCATTGAGGCAGATGGGAATTGGAAGTTGCGGAGCGTGATATCTTAGGCATGCCATCGCTAGTTTGGCTTCAGTTTTTTGCGCATAACGTCGTCTAATTGTGTTCTTAGAAGCGGCGCGACCATGCTGATTGTGTCGCCGTCCTGCCTATCTTTCACTCAAGCTAAAAGGTGAAGACAAGTTGAATATCGTTGAGTAATTGTGTCTCTCGTTCTTGCTGTGGCTCTGACAATTCTTAGAAAGAAAATTTAGCTGTCCGGTGGGCGAAACAGGAACAAGTCTCGGAGCTACGGCCTGGAGGCCTTTAAGATTGTGGGGAAGTCCATTTTCATGCTTAAAGGCTGAAAATGGAGTATTTGGACCAAAGCCTTTTAGGATTGGTGAAAGAGATGGTCTCATCATTGTTGACCATGGGTAGAGGCGTAGAAAATCAAATCTCTTGCTTGGTGAGTGAAAAATTTGGATTCTGTCTTGCTTTCAAATTCTTAATTTGGTCTGTTAGTTTCTCTGCTTGTCTCTGATAATGTTACAATAGGGTCTTAACTGCATTTCCAGATGAGTTTTTTTTTTTTTTTTTGGGTAAAGGTAATATATAAATAGAGGAAAGGCCAAATGTACAAAAGATCAAGGCACCAAAACTTGCACCTTGCACTCAAGATGAGAACATTTCCAGATGAGTTCGTGGTCATGTTTCGAGATAAAACAGGGTACCCAATTGTGGAGCCTGCTCACATGGTAAAAATTTCTTTTCTGACATTAGTTACTGAGTTTATGAAGTAAATTCTGCTACATGTTGACAACTTTTTGTTCTTTGCGATAGAACTGAAGAGTTATTAGAATATCGATTTGCTGTAAGTGGATTTAGAAGCAATTATGTTGCTACGTCTCTTCACGAGCTGGATAGTTCTTTCTGTGGATAAAGATAAAACATTCTTACATTCGTACAAGCTGGATAGTTTTTTCTGTTGGTAAAGATAAAACATTCTTACATTCGTGGTGGTCAGTTCTTTATTTGTAACTTTGGTTCTCTAATAAATTGTATCCGTGTACTGGGAAAAGATCTATCCAGGTTGACGACATGATGAACCCGGCATTCATCTCTTTTGATTTATAATTTGTAGATGATGGACTTGTATCTGCCTGAGCTTTGCTTTTTCGCCCGTGTTTGCTTTGTTTTCTTCATCTGTTGCAGTTTTCTGTTCATGAAAACATGATCCTATAACATGATGTTCACTATTTACTGCTTGAATTTTTGCTACTCTTGGTTCATTTCTTCACGTGCCTTGTCCGTACTAAGAAAGATGGTCCCTGATATGCATTAGGCAAAGAGTCTTGGCTTTAAATCTTTTAGATGAATGAATGTAGTCTTTAACAATTTCAGGCTTCAAAATTACTCAGTTTGGTTATTTTGTCTTCAAAATTTGTCTGATCCATTGGGAAAGGCATGTAAGATTTTGGTTGTAGTGCTTGTATTACCAAAGCTTCCGTTGGTGTCCTTACGTTTCTGAGGTGAACCCAGGCATGAGAAATTGCGTGCATTAGCTCATTCCATTCTATAAATCAGGAGCTGGCAGAACCATCAAGAAAGGATGCATTCGATTCATGTGCTCTCCAGGGGTTACTTGTGTAATTGTCAGCCCATTCTCTCTCTTTCCTGGGAGACATTGGCACAAGGTAATTCAACTTTCCAACTTCTTTTATTGCTTGTCTGTTGCGCATAGAAGAATTACAGAAGTGATGTATATGGGGTTATTTCCAGGGTGTTCCTTCTTTGACAGCTGAAGCTGCAAAGGAGCACCTTGCCGTCTCTTATGACTGCACCTCTCGGCTTGCATGAGCTGCTTGTGGTATGATCGATATTCCTCTGTTTCCTTATCCTCATTGGTGAAAGGGTCTGAAGATATGCAAAAAGGTTAGGAAGAGTTGCGTTTGTGTATTAGAAGCAGCTGAAAGATACAGCTTATTGTTCCTATCAAGCTCAATTGCCCCCCATTCGAAAAGGTTCTTTTCCTCAGAAAACCTTTAAGGTTATCATAAGGAAGAAGTTCTATAGGAAACATATGCCAATAACTCAGCAATGTAAGCAACATTGTTTCATCTCTTGTGCAATTTCCCTAGTCATTGTAAAGTAAGCTCATTGATGCAGGACGTTGTTAATGACAGGATCAAACACTGTCTGAGCCATGGAGAAGGAGATGCAGATGAGTGTGGAGTTTGTGCAGGTACAGGCAAATGCAGAATCTACTAGTTTAATGGTGCAACATTCTCCATTTACTGGAAATAGAATTGAAAAAGTCTGAGGGAAATGTTAGAAAATTGCTGCTCAGCGTGACTGTCCTCTGAGCTCGATCCAAGTGCCAGCGATATTACGTGGAAATCATGTGGTTCCCATAACCAACTGGGTTAAGGCCACAAAGTGATGATCATGACGAAAATTACTGGCAGTCCTTATTCTGGCATGTGTTCTTTGGCCTCAATAAGGAGTTCTAGTTCAAACTTGTGGAATGTGTGCTTCATCAACTTGACTAGCTTTGGTGTGATCATTGCAACAGAGCTAGATGCAATTAGGTCTGGTAAATACGTAGATGAGAGTATATGACATCATGGGGTTTCTCCATCGTAAGAAAAAACTTTGTGATTACTGTGTGCTGATTTCATACATCTTATAGTCATGCTATCGAACTTATGTCAGTCAGAATTTTCAGGTTACTTGTGTCTCTCTATCAACAAGCAATAAAATTGCTACAAAGATCAGACAAAATTGATGCATGGTTGACGATTATAAGATGTAATTTCATTTTCATTGTGATGCGATTATGGGTCATGAAGCCATGTACAAATACGAACTGGAGAGGCCTCTCCTTGCAATATAATGCTTGCTGTGGCTGGTATTTTATCACTGGTTTTTCTACTGAATCTTTGATCTGCTTATTGTCACTTTAGGCAGTTGCCGGACACGACTCCACTGACACCCGCCGAATGATTATTCCACAGAATCTGCAACATCGCATTAAATAAAGAAAAATGGAACGATGATAGGACCGCTTATGCACTGCAAAATAGGTCTCCCAGCTTTTTACGTCTTAGTCCATCAAATTATCATTTGTGCATAATTTATTTTGAAAAAAATAAATAATTTAAAAAATATTTTCTTAAATGAATTAAAAAATATTTTCTTAAATGAATGATTTTTTAAATCATTTATTCTTTTAGAAAATTGTCTGTATAAATTGTCGTCCATCCATAATGAAAATATTTTCAATTAAATAATTATTATATAAGTAATTAATTTTAGAAAAATATCTTTAAATCATTTATTTTTGTTTTGTAAAATAGACATGGATTTGAAGGTAATTTATTTGTCTTCCACAAAAATCAATTTTCAATATTTTGCGCATCTTCATTTTTCTCACCCTGAAAAGATACAGAAAAAATCGAGGCTAAAAAAAAAAAAAAAAAAAAAGAAAAACTCGAGAAAATTACTTTCTTTCTCACATCTTCCCCGAAACCGCAAGACTTTTCCCCCCCTGCAAAATGCCGATCTTTTCCCATTCAACCGGCGCACAGGTTCTCAGATCCAAGCTCGCCTGACTCCGCCGGGGGAAGGATTCGACGCCGTCGCCTCGGAGATCGCCGTCGCCGTTCGGATTCCGCCTGCTCCGCCGGACCGAAACCGCGCTCGAATTTCATGGTAATCTTCTCAAATTCCCATTCTCTCTCCGGAAGAACCACGAGGTTCCGGCGACGGACGGCCGGTGGGCCGGCCGGTGGCGGTTTCCCGGAGTCGTGACTGACGCTTCCCGCTGTCGCCGTGCAGTCCTCAGGGGATTGATCGGCGAAGATGATGGCCGAAGATCTGGGCGTGGAGGCCAAGGAGTCCGCGGTCCGCGAGGTCGCCAAGCTGTTGCCGCTGCCCGAGCTGTTGCAGTCCATCGCCTCGATCAAAGCCGACTACATCGCGCGGCAGCAGGTGATCTGCGAATCCCGAATGTCCGAATTCGAGCCGCTCGTTCCGATTCGGGGCGGTGGTCTTTCGTCCCCTTTGAAAATCCGTTTTTGTCATCGGGAGAGTGTCGTGTTCGCGTTGTTTGCTATTCGTAACGTCGCTTTCTTCCACATTGCTAGGCAAATGATGCGCAGCTCAGTACGATGGTCGCCGAGCAGGTACATTCCTCCGATTCGTAATTTGCCGTCACGTTGGTTACCTCGTGTTGTTTTCTGTTATCGTTTGGGATCTTAATGAAGTCTGCGGTGTAGTTGAGCATGGGCTGATTATGCTTTGCCCGTCGATTGCAGGTTGAGCTGGCGCAGTCTGGGCTCGAGTCTCTTTCTTTTTCTCAGAAGACTATAAACCAGCTGAGGGAGAACTTCGTTTCTATTGAAGAGTATGGAGTCTCTTTTCACCGATAGAACAGATTGTCTATTACCGTTTTTGGAACTTAAATAGAGCAGAGATTTGGCGGTTTTCCTAGGAGAATTTCTGGTCTCTGTTATCGGCTAGTTCATACTATTTTCGGTGTATCTTTAGCTTCATGCTGTTGGTTGTTGGCCTCTTGTATCAGGTTATGTCAAGAATGTCAAACATTGATTGAGAATCACGATCAAATAAAGATTTTGAGCAATACCAGGAACAACTTAAATACAACCCTGAAGGTCAGTCCTTTTCTTGGCATTACAATGATCAGATTGTCAATCCTTGTCATTTGTGGACTCATGCAGCCACCATGCTGATTTTTTTCCCTTCCCAGACTCCAGGGTCTGATGAGAGTGAACTCATGAAAGCCAAAAGACTTTCTTCTTCCCTTGCTTTACCTATTAAAAGACTGATAAAAGCCTTTGTCACAACTATTAGATTGTGCCTTCATCTAACATTTTTGGCCTTTGGAGCATGTGGTAGTGGCCTCACAAATTTTTTTAGGTATCAGAGTGAGAGGTCTGGAGCCCATCTTTCCAGGCTTTTTGTTTGCCTCCCTAATTGTATATTTCCACACTTCAGTCTCCTGTCAAATTCCAGACTGTGCTTGGATTGTTGCAACATTTGAACATTAAAACACATGCCCATCTAGGAACTTATTCTTTTGTATTAGTTGGTTGTGGTGTAGCAAAATTTTTGCTACCTTATTCCTACTTGCCATCTCAGTGATGGAAGGATTGGGCTACTTAATTAGTTTAATTGATCTTTTTGTAGAAGGCTGTTGTCCAATAGCATGTGTGCTTGAGCTAGTCATATAGCAGCTTTACTGCAGAAAGCTTATTTTCTCTATAATTAAATAAATATATATTGCTGCTAGATAAACTGTAGGTGAGATTGGATTGCACTGAAGGTCATTAAATATTCATCTAGAATACAAAGATGGCTACTGTACTAGAACCAGAATGTTGTCCATCTTTATCAATCTGCATTTCTTGGTGTCTTTGGACCTTTGTCCATCCCTTCAAGAGTTTTTGGCAAGCTGATGGACTTGGTAGTCAAATGCAGGATGTAGAGGGCATGATGTCCATTTCTGTTGAAGCAGCTGAAGCCCGGGGTTCTTTGAGTGATGATAAAGAGCTGATTAACACTTATGAAGTTAGTGTTTTTCGATAAATTTCTAGTGCAATGACTTGATTTTGTGTGAAAATGTATTGATTTTGTGTGAAAATGTACTTACATGCTTATTTATACTTTCAAGAGGTTAACTGCTTTAGATGGGAAGAGAAGGTTCGCATTAGCTGCAGCAGCATCACATAGAGATGAGGTTGGCAGACTGAGGTTGTCTTTCATTCTCTTGTTTATCATGGATATTTAACGTAATTATAGGAAATAATAGTCAAAGGCAACAACTTCAGAGGCTTTTCTGCTCTGTATTTTTTTGTCAATGATCATTTCTATCGGGGATGATGATCTAGTACTTCAATCTTAGTTATCATTCCATTGCAGTTTGCAAAAAAAAAGATGGAAGCTATAGTTGCCCATTAGTCAGATATACTGCTTACTTTCTGTTAAATGTCAGCATAGCCATTTCAGAGCAATCAATTTAAGAATTTGATAATCTCTATAGTTTATTATTCAATACTGCCACACTCTTGATAATTGCCATTATGTTAAGGGTTCTCTACGTTATGTCCTTAAGATAAGGATTGACTCACTTCCTCTTAGCTTTTGCTTGTTAGATGGGAAACCTGTAATCATAAATAGTTTTTGCATGCAACTCTTTTATTTGTCAATTGAATGACTTTCTTATGATGCAGTGATTTTTCTGATTTCCTCTTTTAATACCAGAGAATATTTTGAAGATGTAGATCGCACATGGGAGACATTTGAGAAGACATTATGGGGCCATGTCTCTAACTTCTATAAACTTTCGAAAGAGAGGTAGTTATTCTTTAATGTGAAGATTAGAGAGAATTTTTATGCTGTGCGAATTGTCTGTTGTCCCAGAGACTAGGGGTTATTCATGCATTTCTTGCTCATGTTCGTAATTTATATAAATTGTGCTAAGCTAATTACTTAAAGTTACACTTTGATTGTTGTGTATTGCACTTGAGATTTGTGTGTTGCCTTAATGGATTTTACTATCATTCCATTTGCCTTTCTATTTGACTCTGATGAGGAGCTCGACATGTGTAAGTATGTTGAATATTGTGTTAAATGAGACATCTAAGGGTTCTTGGTCTGGGTGGTTGTGGAGAGCTTCCTCCTAATCTTGGCTGATGAGACAAATGATGATGTTTTGCTTCTTCTCATGCTTTTCCCACTTCTGCTTGATAAGCATATGTGTACCCATTCTGGCTAGGCTAATGGAGGAGATGAACTCAATTGATGCTGGATACTAGTCATAGAAACATGTATATGATGCAGAATACTATTGTAGTTTGGCTTTGCCGTAGTAACTAGAAAGATGTTTTGATTGGTAAGAAATTATCGAATAATTCTAGATGACTTAAAATGTTAATGATTGTACGCCTTAAAGGATTTGAGGAGCTTGTTTTGTTTAAAAGTAACACGTGTTAAGACCAGAACTCACTCCAAAGATACTGTTGATCTTTAGGTCAATCAAATAGCAAAATATTGCTGCCAGTGATAGAAAAGGATGTCTCCCCTGGAGGTTTTATAAGATTGTGTTTATGTAGCATTTGCATGAATTTACAATGGAGAATATGGTTTTCCGTACTTGGAAGATAGTTGGATACTAGCTACTTGATATATTATTAATTGCCTCAAGAGAGAAAGAAGGATTACAAAGAGGCCTATTCTGTGATTCTATTACCACCTCAGGGACATTTTGCTTATGGGACCTAATATGCACTAAGAGTTAAAATTAAAAGCTAAAAGCTAATACCAGAACTCACTCCCTATAACGTTGGAAGTCATGAAACTGATGAGCATGCGCAGTAATTTGTCAGCAAAGGCATCTAAAAGCTAAAAGCTAAAACCAGAACTCTCCAAATATACCTTTTTTTTTTTTTTTTTTTTTTTTTTTTTTTTTTTTTTTTTTTTTTTGGTAAGACTCCAAATATACTGTTGATCTTCAGGTCAATCAAATAGGAAAAAATATTACAGATATCATCCCTGGAGGTTTCACTAGCTTGCATTAATGTAGCACCTGCATGAATAGATTGGGTTACATTGGAAGATGGTTTGATATTATCTACTTGATATATTGATAATTGCCTCAAGAGAGAAAAAAGGATAACAAAGAGGCCTTTCCTGTGTTTACGTCCTTGAAGACATTTTGCATATGGGACCTAGGAATAGATGCCTTTGCTGACGAATTACTGCTTGTATTCTCAGTTTTTATACTGAACATATGTACATCACTTTCTATACCTCTTTGATCTAGAACTGATGTACTTATGCATTGTCTTTTGCAGCCCCCAAACTCTGGTTCGTGCTTTGAGGTATGTTCCGTGAGGGCATGCTCTATCAGTGTTTTTGATCTTAGGCTGTTGCCTCCCATTATATCACTTCTGTAATATTTTTCTGCCATGTACTTTGGTGGCAAGATTGCTATGACTTGTTGCATATTTAAGATAATCAGTTCAACATGGATTTATGATAACCCAAGAGTTATTTGTTGGGAAGATGTGGTGGTGACTTATAATTGATAGTAATATGAAACTGACCAATCTAATATGATAGCCAAGAAGAAGGCTGACCAATCTAATACAATAAATAAATAGAAGCTGTTTATAGTGGGTGCACATGAAGCAGGTTCTTGTGCAACATGTTGCAGACACAAAAGTTCTTGAGCAAGAGCAATGAGCTGTGATTCTTTCCAATTTCTTATAAAAGTACCTCTACATATGAAGCCATGATGTTCTTTCACCAATGTATGTCACACAGGGTTGTTGAAATGCAAGAGATCCTTGACCAACAACTTGCTGAGGAAGCAGCTGAGGCTGAGGGTGGTGGTGCGATGGCATCAATTGCAAATCCACGTAGAAGTGCCAAGTAACTCTTTTTAAATGATATTATCTGTTTTATATCCAGTGTTATCATTTTTGGTCTTCTTAAAACAGTATTGGCTCTTTGATATATCAAATTAGATGCATTTTAATTTGATTCAACAGGAACATGTACTCTTGTAACAATTCTGGTGATTAATAACATTTAGGTATCTGTTTTCTCATTGCTTGCAGAAAATCTACCAATTCAATGGCTTCCTCCCGAAACCTTACACAGCAGAAGTTGAAGGTTCAGGGAAAAGGGTACAAGGATAAATGCTATGAGCAGATCAGAAAAACAGTGGAAGAACGTTTCAATAGGCTTCTGACAGTGGTACTTCAAAGATGCCCATCTTTTGCGATTAAGAAAGAATTTAAGTGTTTCAGCTTTGCAATATCTTATTGTGTTGTCTGATGTCCATCAGCTTGTGTTTGAGGACTTGAAAGCAGCACTGGAGGAAGCTCGTATGGTATGCTAAACTGATCCGCTCAATCAAAGAACTGATACTTCTATTTTGATCTGTTTTGTTGATAGGTTCACCTTATAATATGATCTTTAGATAATTTTTGCTTATCTCAGCATTGGAGTTGCTTAACCTAATGAGATCAGACTTGATAAGGGCCTTTTCGGCCAAATAAGTTTCCTTGCTCAGTTGATTATTATATAGATTGTTGGTGATGTGTGTAGCCTTTCCTTTCTACTAGGTAATCCAGTATCCTTAACCTCCTGGCTGTCTCTGCATCCCTACCACCTTTATCACTGAGTGGTCATTTAGGGGCCTTAGCTGGTGATCCGGGCTGTTTTCCTCTTGATGATCTTGTCATTTCTCCCCCCACCTCTGCTTTTTTTTTTTTCTTTTCCTCAAAAAATTAAAAAAGAAAAGAAAAGGAATTTGTCCATTTTTCGTGGTCTTAAAGGCATGCAGAAACACATAAGAACTCTTGAATGTAAATGGAAAAGAGATATAACTCTTTTATTAGCCGATGAATTGGTCGTTGTTCTTGTTTCTTTAGTGCCACTGTTGCCATGCTCAGATGATAAGTGTTCTTTCTGTTATTTTTCCTATTTGAGTTGGTTTGTAACTCTTCATTTGACGCTTCCTTTTCATGTGGAGATTGGAGAAGAGCTGGGGGATATATATGACTACGTGGCTCCCTGTTTTCCTCCAAGGTAACAAGTTAGCTTATCTTTATCAGTATTATGGTCGATTTGATTTTGATGATTATGTTAGGACATCTTTTCAATCTTAAAGTTGGTGTATTTTGGGGTGTGGATCTCAGCCTGACTCGTCTATGTATCAGGATGAGGATAAGTGTTCTTGTTGTATAAATCTAGAAAACTCGAATGCCAGAACTTTATTCTTTACATGTCTTTTGGCCAGCTGTAGCTCTTTGTTGTGTGAAAAAATGAAGGTAAGTGCATTTTCACTGGCAAAACTTGTACAGTTCTGTTCTGCAATAGGACACGGACTTGCAATTGTTGAGCTTGAGATGTAGTGTCCTCATACACACACTTACACTATGTTTTGTCCAATAGACTTGAGTACCCCCCTTTACTATAAGAGTTGGAGTACCAGATCAGTGTAACTATGACTAAAATGTTTGAAAACTTTTACTTAATTATGATGTATGTCAGGTATCATGTATGTTGAGTTAAACCTTCCTCTTATAATGTTTCTTTGCTGAGATTACAATGGTTCTTTTTAAAGTTCACCTCATGTCTTTTTCATGGTCAACTAACAAATATAAAAACTGATTTATAATTTTAACTTGATCCTTGTTTGGCTGTTGGGTTTGATGTTCATGTAAAATCAATAGTATAGATGATTAGATGCATTTGGCATACCACACATAACTCAATTGTCATTTGCTGGATGAAGTAGACATTTACATGCGATCTGTTTCTTCACCGGAAACCTTTTATCTCTCTGATGTGATAACACGTGCAAGATTCAACTGCTAGATTTGTGTATTAGGCCATCAGTTGCACATCTATGATTTGTGTCCTTGGTGCTTATAAATGACTTCTGTGATCACATTGGCACCTTTTTGCATGTGACCCAACACACGCTTTTTTTTTTTTTTTTTTCCCTTTTTCCCCCCCTTGTTGGTTATAGATCTTATTTCCGGTGCTATCTATATTCACTGAGCCTCATGACCATTTTATCCATGTGCAAAACTAAATTTTTTCCCCATATGTTGAAGACTAGTTCTGCATACATCTAAATTGATTCTACTTACTCTCTATAATGTGTTTCAATTACAAGTCTGCCGTGTTTTTCTTTCGTTGATGTCCTTCTATAGAGACAAATTGTCATTATTTTTGTCTTATGGGCAGATATGAAATATTCCAGCTCATGGTAAATTTGTATACTGAGCGGTTCATTCAGATGCTTAGATTGCTCAGCGACCGGGCAAATGAATTAACAAATATAGAGATATTAAAGGTACTTTTTTCTCATGCACAGCAACATCATCCTACGCATGTTCCTTAGTTTTCATATCCAAGACAGGACACAACAATTTGTCTTAAATTCTTACCAAAAAAAAAAAAACAATTTGTCTTAAATTGAACTTTCTTCATCCCCATGAGTCTGCCAAAAAGCTTCATTTTTTCAGTTATATTCGCTGGCAAAAGATCAATCACATGTTTTTCCATCAGCATCGAATTATTATCTTTTGCTTAAGAAACACACAAAGTCCACATTTTCTGGAGTTCCTAGTTGTCTGGCATCTCTCTCTCTCCCCCCCCCAAAAAAAAACACCCCCAGGGCCACCACAAATAAACATTTATGTCTAAGACAAACATGCTTAATCAAACAGTCTTTTATCTTTTCTGCCATCATTTTGGTTTGATAAATGTCTTTGGCTTTTTGGGTCATCCACAGCAAAAGCCCCTAAAATATGGGAGTTGTAGCAGTATCCCTCTAAAGTTTGGGATGTGGCATTGTAAAGCGTTGAACAAGTGAGGCCTAACTTAATGAATTCAAGAGCTTTTATGTCGCGTCTTCTTCAAAGAAGAGAAGAATAACTGAAATTTGATATGACTCTGTCGTCCAATTCCAAATCTCATTTATATTGCTCCAGCTACGTAATGCCAAATTTAAAGAAACTGGCAGAAAGCTTTAGTTTTGAAAAAAGGGTATCTCAATCAGCACTTAATATTATTACCTATCTTTAAGTTTCTGGCCTGAGTGAATTTTAGTTACCGCCAGACAGTTGTTATCGGTACTTATTTTTTGTCACCAACACTTTTAACAGATTAAGGAATTTCCAGCAACAAGTTCAGTTTGTGAATGGTAGTTGGTTAAATATGACGTGATCCCTTTTTGGCACTCTTTTTGGCAAAGCAGTTGCACAATAGTAATGCATCAATGTACTAGAAATCAGGGTAATCAGTCTGTAAAACTCGTGATCATTTCCAACAACCTCAGTAAAATTAAACTCCTGAAGAAGTTACTATGCAAGCCCCCTCCTTGGACCCCCAAGAACACATAATAGGTAGATGTGATCTAAGTAGCACCAACACCGACATGCAATAGGCGATATGACATGGCATAACATGCCAACATTTCTCAAAAAATAGAAATTTTGACATGTTGGGACACGTTGTATGTTAAATATATATTTTTATATATACACGATTAATTATTATTTTTATGATTATTTTTTTTATAAATTAACTTGATACAAATCCACAAATAAATAAATAGAAAAAAGAGCCTAATTTTGGGGTGGCTGGGTATGTGACTTAAGTGTGTGTGTGTATATATATTGGTAGATTTACTTTTTGACCCTTTTTTTATTTATTGAAAATGTTTAAAATTGACTCATGCGTGTCAGCATGATGTGTCGGGATTGGACTCGCCACACGTTGGATGTATAACATTTGTTGACTGCGTGTGGCGATGATCACGAAGGCATTACAAAACTACAGGTGTATTTGAGTCAACAGTTTGAAATGAAGGATCTTGGACGGCTTAGTTATTTTTTAGGATTGGAGGTTGCTTTAGATTCCTTTGGCTATTATCTTTCTCAAGCGAAATATGCCACTGATCTTCTTTCTCAAGTTGGACTTACTGATAAGAAGACTACTACCACTCCCATTGGACTTACGGAGGCCCCCGGAGAGGGTCCATGCTACCTTGGATGTGATAGTCTACTTGGAAAATGCTAACCATTCAGTTGAAACACTTTTTGTAATTTCATGCAGGAAACTAGCTGTATTTTATCTTTCTTTTTTGATTGATAAACAACACTTGATTAATACAGTACATATCGAAGGGTAGTTCAGTGCCAAATTTCAATCATTAGGGGTCATATTATTGCAACTTTTGTCACTTAGGAGTTCAATGCAAGTAACATTCTTTTTGGGGGACTGTGATATGACTTGTATGGACAAGTCACCTGTTGTTCTTTCATTAGTCAATTGTGATGCTGATTCAGTGCTTTTAGGTAACTGGTTGGGTTGTTGAATACCAAGATAATCTGATTGGGCTTGGTGTTGATGAGTCCCTGGCACAAGTTTGTTCCGAGAGTGGTTCCATGGATCCCCTTATGAACTCATATGTTGAAAGAATGCAAGCTACTACACGGGTGAGTTCATCTCCTTATTTTTGGATTATGGACTAGTCTTTTTAACTTTTAGTAGCCATTCATCATGGTATTATGTTTTACTTTATGTATCTTTCCAGAAATGGTATATGAATATTCTCGAGGCTGATAAGAAGCATCCACCAAAGAAAACTGAAGATGGGAAGTTGTATACGCCAGCTGCAGTTGACTTGTTCAGGATTCTAGGAGAGCAAGTTCAAACTGTCCGAGACAATAGCACTGATCTAATGCTATACAGAATTGCTTTGGCTGTTATTCAGGTAAGTTCGGCTGAAATATTTTTAAATTGGTTGCTCTAGTGTCACTTCTTTGCAGTTTCCTTCTACAGCCCAAGTTGGACAAGACACAGTCCAAAGAAAGATATTGGAATTGTGCAACTGCATAATTAAGTGATTATATTTGTAATTATGCAACCATGGTATGTCTTGTCACTCCTTGTGGGTCATCATCTCAAACAATCTCTAGTTGAGACATTTCTAGAAAGGCATGCATTATTAAGTGATTATCATTTCATCTGGACCATTTAGACATGAATATTCTTAGGCTACTAGGAGCTTATGTTTGTGCTCTCTGTCCACACCTTGAGAGAGACATTATTAAGTGAAGCTGTTACTCTTGCATTTGTTGGTGGTTTAGAGAGATAAATTGAAATCAACAAAAACTATGTGGGCTTAATAGGAGCTGGTATAGATATGCAATAGTGTCATTAGTTATCTTGACTTCCTTGCAACTAAGAAGCAAGGAGATCAAATGGGAGGCTCGTATGTACATGGGATAATGTTGACGACTTTTGTGCTATGCCTACACTCCAAAACCATGTGAACTTCCATAATGTTGGACAGGAACTTCCTATTTTTACATATCATATTTCAGGTTTTCTCGTTTGGTCTTGGTTTGTGCACCTCATCATTAGGTTTATCACCAAAATGACACCTATCCTGCATTCAGTCTTGGATGCTTTTCTGTTCTTCATGTGGTCTTATTGTATTTTGCCACGTGAGTTGAGAAAATTTCCATCTTGAGTGACTTATATGTTATCTTTTTTTCATCTCTTCTTGCAGGTTATGATTGATTTTCAAGCAGCAGAGAGACAAAGACTTGAGGAACCGGCTTCTGAAATTGGCTTGGAATCATTATGTGCGATGGTTGGTCCCCTTTAAGAAATGGCTTTTCTCCTCTCTCCAGGTGTTGTTACATGCTCGTGTTTTAGAACTTATGTTTCCCCTTCCTCTATGACAGATAAACAACAATTTGCGCTGCTATGACCTTGCAATGGAGCTAAGCAACAGCACTATGGAAGCGCTTCCACAAAATTATGCAGAGCAGGTTGGCCTTCGTCTCCATGCTGCATGTTTTAACCCAATATTAGGGATAGTGTAGGTTTTATACTTCAATGTTGTTCCAATGGGTCATTACAACTCCAGGTCAATGCCAATCTTCTAAAAATGTTAGCATATTGGCTGCATAAACCTTTGTATCAGAAGTTGGGGGAAAAAGTGCTTTATCTATGTTGTAAGCAGATCAACTTGTGCATGTAGAAAATGTAGAGCTTGATAGATTGTTGCTTGTCGTAGCATGTGCCTAGAAGGTTGTATTGCCAGATGCAATGTGAAAAATCGAACGCAAGACTCGTGATCAGTCCTTTAGCATTTCAACTATTATAGTCGTTACATCAACCAGCTCACTGGCAAAATTATGAATTGCATAAATTGAAATACTCTGCTATGACTACATTGAAAGGAATTGAGGGTTTGCCAATCTTCTGAAGAACGGTATATCCATACTAAGTATAACATGACCTGATTAATCTTCGCACTAAGGTACTATGCACCCACAATGAAAGACACTTACATTCATATCAATTTGTCCATTGAAGTTGTATTGTATCTGCATTAATATATACTCTGGTAATTACTAATCTTTTCAGTGCATTGACAGGTCAATTTTGAAGACACATGCAAAGGTTTCTTGGAGGTAGCAAAGGTATACTGATGCTCATGAATAATATTACCGACACTTCCATTGAGGTCCCATACCCTATCTATACAGTATGGCATGAACATGCATTTGCATACAAAACACCTCATCCCATAGTCACACTGACCACTATCACATCCTGGTGCAAAACATTTACCACAACAAACCATCATAATATTATCGTGCAAAAACCCTGCAATGTAGAAACATTCAACCCTGTCTTACAACCTTAGAATAATTATTTATATGCTATGTATGTCTACCTGGTTGATGTTTGTGCGGCATTAGTATATAACTGATTCTGATACTTGGACACAGACCCATTCCAAACTGTCGTAAGGAGTCCAAGAACTTGATTTTACACTGTCTGTTCTATTTGACTAGTGCTTGACAGGTTCTTTTAAATCACTCCGCATATCTTAGAATAAGTCTTGTCTATGTTTAATTTCCCTGCTACACTGGGAATAGTAGCATTTGTGATGCATCTTTCTGGACTTCTGAAGCTGCCAACTGAAGGCTTGTCGTTAATGGCAGGAAGCTGTCCATCAAACTGTCAGTGTTATATTTGAAGATCCAGGAGTGCAAGAGCTGCTTGTTAAGCTTTATCAGAGAGGTAAAATCAATATACCAGCTTGATTATGTACTTTACGGATTGTTTACTCGCAGCTTAACTCGCAGCTTAACTGTATGTCTGGAGTGACTTTTGCTTTTAGCCTTTTGCTTTAACCTTTTCTTGTAGCATTTCAGTTTGAATATTATTTAGCATCGAATACTCTAGCCCTTTGAAATTATCTTGTAACTGTATATCTACTGTTTACTTTTGACAGCTAGAGTTCTTTGTCATTAGTTTTGAAGGAACTACTTTTGTGGATAGCACAAAACAACTTTTGGATGATCTAAACACATTTCAGAAATTCTCAGTGCAAAAGAGCAATGCACATGTTCCATAACATGTGTGTACTCTATTCCTCACCTCATGGAGTATCTTGGGGGCTAGTTGATTTTCTTTTTCTTTTGGGGGATGAGAGATCGTATAGGTGGATTTTTCTGCTGATTTTTCATGTTAGGCAACATAAACTGAGAATTTCTACCAATTATCTTGAAGTTTGCTGAAAGTTTTCTATATTCTTAAGTTGTTTAAGCTGTTTTTTTCCCTTCTCTCTCTCTCTCTCTCTGTCTCTCTTTTTGTGTAATCACCAGGTCACTATATTAAGCTTCTGGTGCAAAAAGTAGTCACCACCATCATAATGGATCTATCAAATGTTACTTTTTTCAATTAAGCACTTGGAATCTGTTTTTGCTATTTTTCTTTTCCCAAATCATAATATGCAATGAACTTTACATGTCAGAGTTACTGTCTCCATTTTTAAAGTTGTAGTTATCACATGTTGTTGGTTGTAGCAGGTGTTATTCACTTTGTGCTTGGCGATCACTGTGAATATGGGTTTCCTATCTTCACAAACTCTCTAAATGGTTTTGTGCCGAAGCAGCTTATCAATTTAATTTACTCTGACATGGGGCTTATATATATTGTAATAATCCTTTTCAATTTGATTCTTGTTTTTTCTACTTGGTGCAGTTCAAGCCCTTAGATTAGGTGCTTCTTATTGTTGGTGCATTTAAGTCTCAGTTTTTGTGATCCTAGTTTCTAGACTAGCTCGTGGATGCCCCCAGCCTAGTCATCATTTGTCATCTCTCAATCTTCTCTTCGTGCGGCAGTTATCCATTTAAAATATTCATTTCCTCTGCATGTCCTCGCTGTCACTATCAAATATCCTGTTAAATGCATGGCTGGCCGAACTGTTGCTCTGTAGTACTTATTGTAATTAGCTTTACTACTTTGGTATTTTTGGGAGATCTGGTGCTTTATCTACTGATAATATAAATCCTTGTTGATCCTTCAAATTATATTGCTTATGCTTTCATATTTATGTGTACTCTCATGATTTTGTTTCAGAGTGGTATGAAGGACAGGTTACTGAGTATTTAGTGGCCACATTTGGTGATTATTTTACAGATGTAAAGATGTAAGTTCTTTCAGTTTGAGCTTGCCTGAAGTTGTTTATTTCATAGGTGGTTGAAAGTCTTCTTATACCACAAATATGTAATAGTATATGGACTAAATCACGGGATTAGATGGACTAGAACAACCAAAAGTCATAATTCTCCATTTGTGTAAGGTAGAAGCATATTTTTTGGATAACCTAAAATGCACAAAAAATGGTTTGCCTATCCCAATTTGACTCTTCTTGAGAGCCAATAGGTCAATACGATTCAGTGAGCTTATTCTGACATTGTCTAAATGAAGTAGTTCTTGTCTTGTCTGGGAAGGAACAACAATAGCAAATGTTCTCTCTCTCTCTCTCTCTCTTCTTTGGGGGAAAAAAGGATGCAACAAACATTATATTAGTGAAGTGAGCTGCTTGAATATTTTCATGCCACCAAATTCTATCAAATATTGTTTCTTTGTGAGGTTCCTGCTGAATGTGCTACTGGAGTTGCATTTAGCTGGGATATAAGCAGCATCCTAGTTTGCTCTGGCTGATTTTGTTCTCCTTTTTGTGATTGTGTCGTTAGAGTGTCCAACTCAAAAGCTTAACCCAGGAGGTTGAGGGAGACAATATAAATATAAGGCCCATATAGAACTCATAGGCAATTGTGTGAGATACTTTTAACACCTGTTCTCACCCGAAAATCGAACTGTGAATGGCACGACACGTCCAATAGATGAATGGGGAGCCTGACATGCGAAATAAATGGGGCGAAACTTGGCTCTAATACCATGTCAGAATGTCCAAATCAAAATCTTAAGCCTATAACTGTAGAGAGAAAACATGAAAATAAGGCTCATATAAATCCCATAGACAAAAGATGTGGGATACTTAAATAGGAAATAAGCATGAGGCTGGTTGGCTTAGTTTTCTATGTTGGAACAGACAATGTTTGTGCCTTGAATTTATGAAAGCGACCTTTAGAAGGGATTGGTTTGGTGGAACTGGAACAAAGAATTATTGAATCTGATGCCAAGGTGTTGAAAAATAATCTAAGAACTGCTGCTAGACTTATTTGTAGGGTCCCATTGCGTGCATCCAATATTGATGCTTGACTTGACATATGTGATGGCATATGTTATGGATTTAATTATATAGACTTTTATAAATCATGTGGTATACAGCCCAAGTTCGATGCAAGGAAAAAATGTACAATTGTGGTAGTTGATCAAATTCGAGTTGTTGTTATGTAAACTTTATTCATTGCTTTCTCTCTGGATAATAAATTGTTGTTTTTATTTTGAAGTAAAAATGTTTGGTGGAAATTGTGGGTTTCAAAAGTCACAGGAAAATTTTTCATAAATAATGAATTCAAAAAGAATCTGTCACATAACAATTATCGGAGGACAAAGTGAAAAGAAAGACAAACTAAAGCAAATAACAATAATAATAAGTTATTTTTTTTATATATTATGAGTTCTCATTATATTATTGATCAATGACCAAAATATCATACTATAACTTGCTGTCACATTCGTGTAATTAGGTCCTCTTTCTTCTGATCCATTTGCTCCTCTGCTCGTTTGTCATTGTGCTTCCATTAACCACCTATCTTCCTTTGCTTCATTTGTACTCAGTTGTACCCACTCAAGAGTCCATTCTGTTAAGATCCAACTTCCTTCAATCCGAATAACTGATTTCCTTTTGCCCATGCTTCTTTCTTGTTTCATTTAACTAATGGAAAAAGACAATGGTGACATAAATGTCACGTTCTTTTCTGGTGGTGTCCAATAGCATTCTCTTTGCTTGAATGCACCAGTGGAATGTGTGAAGCGTTTTTCTTCAGTTCTTTATGGTCACAGTCTTGGTAACACAGATGAATGATGATTTGATCTGATGCAGAAACATGAGATGCCCCAAATCAAAGCTTCTTTGCTTTTCTGTTAAGCAAGCATAGTACAAAAACGTGTGACTAATCTCAATATGTTGGATAAATGATGAAAATCTCATTTGGTTTGCTGTGTTGTTTAATAACTTTCGATGAATTGTTTGCTTGGTTATAGGTGTGCTGATGGCTGCCTATTTTAGTCATATTACTTTAGAAACAATTACTTGTCATCCATATCTAGAAAATTATCATGTGATGTGGCCTGAGTTCCAAGGCTAACCATGTGCTGGTTTCTTGTATAATTGACTCAAGGTACATTGAAGAGAGATCATTTAGGAGGTTTGTTGAAGCTTGCTTGGAGGAAACAGTGGTTGTTTATGTTGACCATCTTTTAACACAGGTTGGGCATTGTCTCTTTCTTATGTTAATATGCTTTTCCATGGCACTAATCTAGGAAATAAAATTCCTGTCTTACGGAGTAGTGTCCTGGAATGGTTCATCTGGGCATTGTCCATAGCTAGATCATTTTTACATGAATATCAACCGTGCTTCTGGTGTGCTTTCTTTGTAGTCTGATGAATTTGTAATGGTTGTGATTGTAGAGAAATTATATCAAGGAAGAAACCATCGAACGGATGAGGCTGGATGAAGAGGTTCTGATGGACTTCTTTAGAGAGTACATAAGTGTCTCAGTAAGTGTGACTTCCATCTTGTCAAATACACCTATAATTCCTGTAGTGTAGTTGCATCTTCATTTTATTATTTTGTTTGCTAATGCTTTTCCATCCCTCGGATGTCTTTGAAATTTGCTACAGAAAGTTGAGAACAGAGTCAGAATACTGAGTGATTTGAGAGAACTTGCATCTGCTGAAAGCCTTGATACCTTCACCCTCATCTACACCAATATTCTCGAACATCAGCCTGACTGCCCGGTATGTTGCTTCAGCATGTGTAATATTTTAGCATAGTTGGATAACCTGTTTTGATTTGTTATTTCTTAATGCAAAGCTTTATGAAGTGATGTTAGAACAAGAACTTGCGAATTTGCTTCTAGTCTGCAATGATGTGCATTGAACTTGCTGAAGTTTTCTAATGATTTTTTATGTGTAATATTCTCATTCCTTAATGACAGCCGGAGGTGGTTGAGAAGCTTGTTGGACTCCGAGAAGGGATACCAAGAAAGGATGCGAAGGAGGTATGCCCAGATTTTCAGTTAATTTGTCTTGAGATATTAGGGGACAGTGTTTGTTGATTACTTTATGGGAAAATGATACAAAATGGTCCCCGAACTTTGGCCCAATATGTAATTTGGTCCTTGAATCGTTCAGTTTATTATAATTTTTTCCCACAAACGCAGTGCGAGTTCCCGCTTTACAGCTCAGTTATGGGTTTGGGCGGTATTGCTAACTGCTGATATACGGTTCTTGAAATTGTTCTTTCAAATGCAATCAGTTTTTCTTTCTTCAATTCCCTAGAAAGCTAATAATTGGGAGGGTTCTGGTCTTGTCTTCTGGTTTTAAGCAGCACACATTCTTTATCATTATACCATGATATTGGCAATACTGAATGCATCTAATTCATTGATGTGAGTTTCACCAATCACCATTATTGTGTTCCACAAATTATTGTCCAAAATGGACAAGCTACACATTTGGTCCATGGTTGAGCGAATAACCAAAGGAAGAATGACATAGCAGCAGAGATCGCATGCATGCCCGGAAAAAACGATTAACTTGCTGGCTCATAAAGTTTGTCTTCTGTTGTCCTTTCTTTGCTTTATTGGAGGAATATCATAGGGAGCTAGGGAAACTCTTAAAGATTCAATTTGTCATAGTTGAGCATCTAATCAAACTGCTTTCCAATCCTCAGATTTTGTTTAGTTCTGATTTTACATGATGCTAAATGTGTGCGTGAAAATTTCCTGTAGCGTGAGCCAATGAGTATTTTCTTGTCGACCAGGTTGTTCAAGAGTGTAAAGAGATTTATGAGAATTCACTTGTTGATGGGAACCCCCCGAAGGCAGGTTTCCTTTTCCCCAAGGTGAAATCCTTATCAGCTTCCAAGGGCTCTTTGTGGAGAAAGTTGACTTAGTCCTGGCGGAATCTGCATTTTGTATCTATTGGACATAGCTCAAACTTTTTGTTACTGCTAGTGATTTAGTGCTTTCCTCTCGTAATCGATTGGAATTCTTTTGACTAAATTTTCGTAGGTTATCCTAGTCTTTCTTTTGTTTCATTTTTTTTGGAATTTGTTTTTTTTTTAAGGATATTGGATTATCATAAGGTGTAAATTGTGTAACTAGTGGGTCACTGAAGTTTTTGCGATTGTAACTTCTTACTGCACCGGAGGAGCTCTCCTTTCCCTTTGGAATGCAGTAGCGGTTGAATCGGGAATCTTCGCTACTTTTCTAAACTCTCGTAGGTAACTTGGAGCACACCAAACGAGCACTGTCCTTTCTGTTTGGTTGAAGAACTCACCACAATGCTCGGTGGCTGAAAAAAGGGGAGCTTTTATTGGGTATTCTCTACCGATACCAGCCGTCAAATCCTTTAGGTTTTATTGAGATCCACATGATTTGACAGCTCATATGAGCATTTACTTTCCTTCTTTCTTTGCAAGGCTTGCTGGCTAGCTCGTGCAGTCAATGAGAGGTTCTGTCGCCTTATTAAGCTAGCTTTGAAAGCGGATATTTGAACTGGTGACTGCTTCATGCGATGGTAAACTAAGGAATCAATGAAAATTTATTTCGTATAACAAAAGAACTGGAGGACAGAAAAATTCAAAACTAGAAAGTCTCATTAAAGAAAGAAAACAAATGGGGAAGAGAGATGGGCCGGGGAGAGCGGGTGGACAACAGGTGGACCATCAAAGGGCCACGGTAAGGGTGGCACGGCCACAGGCGACCGCTCCTGACGATGTTTAAGGCCGTGTGGACCCTAGCTTGAATTGGGCGGCAGATGATTCTGTTCGGTAAGAATATGACATATTTTATGTCACTCAGAAGGCGAGGTTTTAGTGATTGAATTAAAGCAGATAGGCTAGCTGATCAATCTCTGGATGAGTATTCACCAGTAAATACAAAGTTCCAGATGAGGGAATACTATTTGCCATGAAAGAAGATGACTGCAGAGGGCTGACATGAACCCGAAGAGCCAAAACTTAAGGCTTTGTCGCCCTTGGCCAGCTTAGGAGAGGCTCAAATGTGGATGCGTCGAGCCATGTTTGACTTTTGGCGACTTCTCTCCCTCTTTCGTTTCCTTCACATTTTTTTTTTTTTTTGGTTTTCCTAATATCAAAATTTACTTGAGATTTTATGTTTTACTTTTTCAAAAATTATGCGGATCTAACTACATGTTAGCCTTAGATTTATGTAGTCAATTTCTGTCGAAAATCATTGATGTGACGGTGCAGTCATTATCAACCATCTTATGGGACATATAGTCACATCCATGATTATTTGCGACGATTGGCTAGAAAGACTTTATTGGAATCTTGCATAAAACTTTATGCTAGAAACTTTTGGAGTGGATTAGCATTCATACAATAGGTTATAATTGATTGAGTAATTTTCCTCGATTTTGTAGTATTACTTTTGAATGACATTATGCTACAATTCTTTTTTTCACTCTTCCATGCACAAGCAACAATTAATATGTGACAAAATCTACCACTTGTTAGTAATCTATGTGCTGCGTAGATCATACCCTTTCTTAGGATAGTTAATCAAACTGAAATCCATAGAATCGATGAAACTAATTTACAGACTTGTGGACAATGAGAAGTTCTTTGGTGATAATCTTCAATCATTACAAAAGATTTATAAAAGGAATATATATATATATATATATATATATATATATATATATATATATATATATATATATATATATATATAAAGATTAGAATTTTGTGTTGCTTGATCGCACATATTTGAAGAATAATCTACAAACAAAATTGCTTAGGTAGTTGATAGAGATATATATAGAGTATATGACTAGGACGTGAATGGAGCGACCTAATTGAATATACGATTTGACTGGAAAATTTAGAAGTATCGTGACCTTTATCCGATTAAAGGAGAATTTGGACATATACATATATAGAGCAATTTTTCAACTCTTTCTTGGTTATAACAGTCATTTGATTATCTTACATTGGGCTGGGAAGGTATCAAGGCTGCGATAGTAAGCAAACATGAGATCTCCGAAAAAATAAGCCTTCCCCTACGCATCCAAATAAATAAGTGAAGCGATGCGAAGGCAAAACCTAACAATCCCCACGCACAAAAAAACAAAATTCACTACTCGCAGAAAGAGCGTGACCACTTCTAGAAAATTATAATTGTCAACGTTTATATCCTTTGACCCGTCTCATTTCGAACCTCACGTTTATATCCTTTGAAATATGAACAGGCACTTTCCCAGAAAGTTACCTATCCTGATAGTGCTTTAACTTGAGCATGCTTAACTTTGTAGTTCCAAAGCAAAACTTGCCGTTAAGTGAAAAGACATTTCTCAAGTTAATTTAATTTTCACATGTATATTCCAAAAATAATTCTCCCTTCGTTTGGTGCACACTTTAGTTCATTTCTAGCCCATTTGCCATCCTAAAAGTTTGCTAGAAACTGTTTCTTATCCAAACCCTTTGGTCCCCGTGATCACTGCCCTCCCTTGTCGGACTAGGTCATTATAGAGATACTAAAAGGTAGCAAATGCTCAATCCAAACTTTTATGCAACAAAAATGCAATTTTACTACTAATATTATATTTAATCCATATCACTTTCGAACTATGAGTTCACAAACTTAAAGAAAAGATAACATTACTTACCTAAAAAATCCTAAAACCAAACTACAAAGGTTACTCGAATTGTTGAACTTGCAATCTTATCAAATAAGTGGGAAGCAACATAAAAAATATAGTAAAATGCTATATCAATTACGGATTGGCTAAACCAAGCTTACTCACTATCAAAACTATTCTTACGTGATAACAAAACTCTCTTCCAAAATGAATATTCAAAGCTATCTACATGCGAAGCTTGAGCGCAATACTTGAGCCTCACAATTTTGTTTTTTTGGTATAAAGATAGGCACTTTTTCAAGGTGTCACCCATCCTCGTAGTGCTCTAGCCTAAGCACGCTTAATTTTGGAGTTCCTAAGCGAAGCTTACCATAACATCAAAAGGCACATTCGTAAATTAATTCCAATTTTCCCACACATACACATCCATAATCACTATCCCTAGTCCAATGTACACTATGGTTCATGTCTATCCCCTTCATCGTTCTAGAAGCTTGACAAGAGCTGCTTCTTCTCCAGGTCCTTTTGGCCTTGGCGATAAGTCCACCCCTTCATTGGATCAGGCTGTTATAGGTTTACATTAAAAGACGCCTACGTGAATTGTTCAGATGAATATCCTAGAAGTGTTCTCCCTCGTTCGGTGCATATGGTTCATTCTTGCCGCCCTCGTTGGACTGCGTCGGCACAGATCAACTATTTGGAAAAGCTCATTCCTGCTTCCATCCAAACCTCAACAGCCTAGTGATGTGAAGCTTGCAAAATCAAAGATATTTACGTTAGTCTACACGTCATCCGACAACATATTACAGGTTATCACTATTCTATCCATTTGCTCTGGTTAGACCTAGCTCTCTAACAGGTGAGATTGGCTATTGTTGTGCAAGTGCATCGTGGCCAGGACACAAGGGTGGTGTCAATACCAGAAATTACAAGGATAGTGGTGTCAGGACACCGGTAACATATAAAATATGATTACGCAAATGCACAAATGATAAAATGCTATCCAATGATCATAACCATGAACGAATTATAGAAAATAATTCAATAACTCAGATATACTAAAAAACAGCATGTTATTTTCATTGCTGCAAGATTTTTTAGTTAAAGTTAACTAAAGAAGATGGGTACGAACTGGAAGCACGTTGTGGGAAGCAACTAGAATGATGCAGCAGCAATGACCAGCAGCAAATAACAGAGATGATGGTGTAGTAGCATCAACGAACAGCAGCAAAATAGTAGCGACCAGTAGCGAACAACAGTAGCTAACAGCGAGCAGCAATAGACAGCAGCAAGCAGTAGTAAACAGCGACAAACGGCAGAACTTGACGATGAACAGCAGTAACACAGCAGCAATCGGCAGCAGCAAACAGCAAAAAAATTATTCAAGGACTGAGGACTCAAGAAATGGACTGCATTGTGGTATGTGTAGAGGAGTTCAGCATCATGGGATCGCTGGGAAGCTTATTGTAGTGAGACAATGACGTGAGAGAACTCCTTCCCCTACTGTGCTCCTCTCCCCTCCTTTTATAGTGGTTCTGAGCACCCCATTTCATGGGCAATTTTCGAGTTTCCTTTTCCTGTTGCCTTAATTCATGGTCTGCAAATTGGCACGTGATTTTGCAGCCAGTTTAATCTCTCCTCGAGCGCTTTGATTCCTTTCTTTTATCAAATTTCTTGCCTTCTTATTCGCCTGATTTCTTGGCTCTTGATCCTTGACCGGAAATTTGCTTCCACATTTACCACGATTTGAATATTTGCCAAAGCAAGAGTGACTAGTCAGAATTCCCACCTTCCATGCATAATCAATCAAATTAATCCTCCCTTATTTTCCTTTTATTTGCTTCCTACGCTGGCCAGTCCTTGCTTTTATCCCACAATTCCTCCATTTAGTTGATTGAAATTTGCTGGATTGATTAGTCTCCTTGTCGCATATGAAAATCTCATCATACGCCACAAGATGATAGATTTCTACGCTCGAATTTAAACCGTGCATGTATTTCTTTCCATAGTGCTGCGAATCCCATTTCATCAACTTTGCGATCTCACGGCCAAATTAATATCTGATTGCCCCAATCATGCGCCTGTCATCCATTTCTTGTCAAGGACAGCCCATACGGACTTGAGTGCAATTTAAGTGGACCTATTTCTATCAAATGAAGATGCCTAAAATGCAAATATAAACTAATGTTAATGATTTTTGTTTAGGGGCGATCCCTAATTTTTATGCAGTAAATGACTAAACTTAAAGCCAAAATTTATGTGTCAACAAGATCATCCATCGAGACTCCCCATGAGGAAAAACAAACGGATAATGACTATCAAATCAAACCTGGTTAAGTGATAGCTGTGACTGCAAATGGGTGAATTTACCAGTGTGAAAGGTTGCTTTTCTCTAACTTTGATTTCCAGGCATGGAGTGAGGGAACCAAGAAATACGTGGTTGGATGGACCGGAAAACATCATGCAGTGCCCTAGCCCGCTTGGAACTAGCTTTTTGCAGGAAATCAATTTTACGATTGAAGAAGGAATGTTGTACAGTGATTGGTCACGAGCCACCTGTTAGGGAAATCTCTTATGATATTTTGAAGATGACAAAATAAATCAAAGGCTACTAACATGTTTAATGGTTAAGTAATAGACTATGCAGATGATAGAACATGTAAATGATATTGTCAAAGTGTGAAGACGACCAGAAGACTGAACGCAACTCATGTCCAAAGTATATTATGAAGATTTCCAGACTTCTGTGTCAAAATCGAAGACCGGACTTTAGTGTCAAAGTCGTTCTACATCGAAGTCCGCTCACTCGACAAATTCAGGCATCGAACACGAATATCGAACCGAAGACAGACTCTATACCGAAACCGAGGAAGATAGACTCTATTATGAAGGCTGAACTGGTACAGACCTTAAAGCTAAATCATTCGAAGCAGATATATTGATTTCAGATTGTAAAGTCTATAGCTTTCAGACTTTACATCCAGATTTTACAGAACATAACTCAAGCCCAATCATATAACGGCTAGTGATCTGGTTTAGATTCCACATCAAGATTGATTTGATTGACTCAATCTATTTGATTGACGATTGGATCTTGAAGACAAGAGCTTTCTATACGAAGAAGCTTTACTTATGGAAACCAAGATTTCGTTTGTATGGGCGATCGGAATCAATTTGGGATTCTACCTTTGTCACTCAATGGCTACCAAATCTTCTAGATACAGAGCTGTCCAATGGGTATATTGGAAGACGATTCTTCGGGATACTGTCCAACGGGTAGTTTGGAAGTGGAGGAGTATTTAAGGAGATGAAGGATCGATGAGCAAGAAAGAGACAGAGCGTAGAATTTATAATTCCAAAGTCTGAGTGACCTTCGATCATACACTTGTCTTTGGAGAGCTTAAACGTTTGTGATCGTGAGAGAAATACCAAAGGAGTGACTTAGTGAGATAGTGTGATCTACTACTAAGTGTTTGCACTCGAAGTTGTAATCTCTTATTGATTGCATAGTGGAATCCAGCCAAGAAGGCTGTTAGCGTGGGAGAGTGGACATAGGCTTGAATTAAGCCGAACCACTATAAATCTTGTATTCTTATTCTCTTCCCTAACTCCTTTGTTTTACTCGAAGTTTATTTTATTCCCCATATATTTGCCAAGATTTATTTTTATACCTATTCACCCCCTCTAGGTGTTCATACTAGCACTATCACCACCGTCCGCGGGGCCATCATTACTTTTCCAGCTATTGGTACCTCTTATTCGTATCCTAGGCCTCATGCTGAAGATACCGTGGTTCTTGGTATACCCCGGTTACCTTGATCTCTCTTTCATAACTTTGTCTATCTCTACCACAGAAGTTAACACTCAAATCCATGTTTGAGCCATGAGTACATAGTCATAGTACTTTGGGACATGCTCTCATTTGGGCCACCTAAACTTAACTATTTCGTACTCCAATTGATTCTCGAGCGAATTATTGATAGAAGGTTTAGTGTATTGGTCGATAGAAACGGAAGTTCAGTGATTTGAAAATACATTGAGGACCCACCAAGCAAGTCACCTCGTTCAATTTTCACTTTCTTTTGATTTTTTCTTCGATGCAATGGCGAAAATGTAACACCATTACAATCGATGAATGTTGGTAGCATCATGGTTCAAAGGGGATGTCATGGCTATAATTGAGGAGGCCATCGCAACTGGTGGGGATCCTAATACATCGGATGCTTTCACAATCAATGGCCAACCTGGAGATCTCTACAATTGTTCAAGTAGTAAGAAAATATTTTCGATTGATTTCTCCAAGGACTGTCAACCTTGTTCCATTCCTCAAGAGTAACAAATGTAGTTGCTAGTTTCACAGTAACTGCACATGGATTTACATAGCTAGTCCTTTTCTTAATTTGTAGATAGCACGTATCGTCTAATGGTCGATTATGGCAAGATATATCTCCTTCGAATAATTAATGCTATGATGAATGAAGAGATGTTTTTCAGGATCGCAAACCACGGTCTCACTGTCGTTGGGATGGACGCTGCATACTTGAAGCCCATAAAGACTAGCTACATTATGATCACCCCAGGGCAGATGATGAATGTCCTGGTGACGGCGGACCAGGAGCCGAGCCACTATTACATGGCCGGAAGCCATTTGCCGATACCACGGGCCCATTTAACAACACCACAACCACGGCGATTCTTCAATACAGAGGCAACTACACACCCCTGCCGTCGCCTTTTTTTCCGGCGCTACCCACCTACAATGACAAGTACGCCGCCATGAACTTCACGGTCCAGCTCCGGAGCCTGGCAAGCGAGCTCATCCAGTCAACGTTCCGAAGAAGATCAACAAGAGGATTTTCTTTACTGTCTCCGTGAATCAGATACATTGCCCTAATGCATCGTGTGCAGGACCAAATGGGAATAGGCTAGCCGCAAGCTTGAACAATAGAAGTTTCCAGACACCAAAGATTGACATACTTCGAGCCTACTATTGGTAGACTAACTTGATTGGGGCTAATTGTGCTTGTCTTTTCTCAGAGTTGGCCATTTCTAAGGGCTAATTGTGCTTGTCTTTTGAGAATAACTAAATAGCCATTCTTTTGGGTGATTAATTGATAATTATGGTATTGGATTATCGAGTAGGAGCTTGCCTGGAGTTTACAATGCTACCTTCCCGGACAAACCACCATACTTCTTCAATTTCACAGGAGATGTCGGGAACATCTCGCTGTCCTCATGTCTGGATACGGCGGTGAAGATGATAAATTACGGCACTGCCGTTGAAATCATATTCAAAAGGACCAAACTCGGCGCCCCCGAGAACCATCCGATGCATCAGCATGGCTACAGCTTCTACGTGGTCGGGATGGGATGGGGGAATTTTGACAAGAAGGCCGATCCGAAGACGCATAAGCTAGTCGACCTGCCCGAGGTGAACACGTTCGGAGTTCCTAAGAATGGATTGGCTCACGATTAGATTCATCGCAGACAATCCTGGTAAGCTCACGATCATTTGGATAAATACTATTTACAAGATCTCCGTCTTGCATTTTCGTGCATTAACATGGTCTGTTTGCACCGACTGGTGGGGCTATAAAGTGAGGAATTGATTTCGCAGGTGTATGGTTCCAACACTGTCATATGGAAAGACATACGACCTGGGGGATGGACACCGTGCTCGTCGTGAAGAATGGCAACACCGCGGCAACCACCACTCATTACATGCCTCCTTGTCACTAGTCCCATTTAAGGAAATTTTGTCACTTTGTAGCTCCGCTTAATATTTTATTAACGCCACTTGTAGATTTCCCTGTAGATTTAATCCCTATTAAGTTTATCCTGCGTACAATATGGTTAAGAGGGTGTTCTCCTCCTTGTGATGTCACTAGAGAATTCGAATTGGCTGATTGAGATCCGCATACATTAATTGGATTTTCCTGGGAATTGATAGTTGCTTAAATGCAGCGCCTCGTAATCTCATTGTGAAATTTGATTACTGTAGAGCCTTGCGAGAAACACTGGACCGGGGACCGGTGATGTTGTATCCGGTCAAAATTTGGGTAATGGATTGAAGTAGGTGTCTCCGGACCCACAGATCACGGAACAAATACGGTAGATAGGCCCAACTACCACACCTCACATATAGAGGCGAACCCTCCTGGTTACTGTACGTGCGATTCTCACCCACATATATGACTCGCACAAGGACTCCTAAATCCATACCGAGACTTTTCTTTCACCATAAGGGAAAAATGAAAAAATTACTAAAAAAATCTTAAATTTATTGTAATTGTGTCAATTCCGTTATAATTTTTTTTTACTAATTAAGTCCTAAACCTTTTGCAATTATGCAAGTTCAATCATTTTAGCCAAAATTGACCGATTGTTGCTAGTGATAACTTTTTAATAATATTTATTTTTTTCTAATTATTTTGTTAATTCTTTTTACTCTCTCTCTCTCTCTCTCTCCCTCCTCCCTTGCCCGGCCACCTTAGTTCGACGACTGCTAGCCCTCCCTTCTGGCCAATCGCCGGAGTCAAAGGAGGAAGGAGGGAGGAGAGAAAAAAAAAGAAAAAAATAATAAAATAATTCGATAAAATAAAATATTATTAAAAAATTATCGCTGCCCTCGGGCTGGTGGCCATGTTAGCGCCGATTAGCCAGTTTTGGGTAGAAGGATTGAATTAGCACAATTGAAATTTTTTTTATGATTTAATTGACAAAAAAAAAGAGCTCATGACTAAATTAATATAATTGCAATAGGTTTAAGACATTTTTGGTAATTTCCCGGGAAAAAATTGTCAAGAAAAAAAAATTGTAAACCTATTGCATGACGGTTAATTTAGTTCTAAAATTTTTGATTTGGTCAATTTAGACATAATTTGTTTACGAAAATAAACAATTATCACTTACTAAAATCAATGTACTAAAAAAACACTTATCGTCCATGGAAAAAGTTTAGACATAAATTGTTGTCGATAATAAAAATATATTTTATTATCTAATTATCTCAAGTGATACAAATGATTATTTTTGGAGAAATATTTTTCAAATTATTTATTTCCACGGAAAAAATGGAGCCCTACTTATATAAACATCTTCATACGAAGTGTGCCCCTTTCTTGAAATATGTCCTTTTCCGATATTTAATATGCACTTTTTTACTATTTTTCAGTGATTTTATCTTTGTGTTATAATTTACGCCTTATTTTTGTAAAAAATAAATTAATAAAAATGGATAAAAAATAGATAAAAAAATAAAAATAAAAAATAAAAAATCCCTAAAAATGAGCAATTGGAAAAAACGTTCAGAAAATTCATGTAATTGCTTCCATTAGATCTTTAGATCCTTGAAGCAATTTTAGAAATTCCTTTTCAGATAGACTCCCCTAAGGTGTGAATAAAATTTGAAAAATCGTTAAATAATTTTTGGAAACCTAATTGAATAATCTCTTAGAGCTTTACAATATGGGTTGTTTTATGTTGTTTTCATTTTTAGAGACAATGTTTAGGTCATTGCTTGTGCATTTCAATTTAATTTATAATTGATTATGCAAATTCAATTCATTGGCCGTTGTTTTTTCTTTTTAGCATGGTTAGGACTATAAACATCATATGAACACTTTAGCTAGCAATAGTCAAGTTTAGGTACCAAAAAAGCTCTAGTTAAATAGGTAGTATAATTAAGTCCTCGATTTTGAAATCTCTTGTTACGTATGCATCAAGACGATACTCTTGCGTCTTGATTAGGATTTTTAGTTGACATTCAACAGTGACTAGTGGCAGGTCCTTTTGAATACATAGATTAGGAAAATTAATTACCTCTAAACCTAGGGAAAAGTGCCAAAAAAGTCATAAACTTATTACATTGGTATCAATTCAGTTATAAACTTTTTAATTTGACCAATTCAGTCATAAATCTTTAATATTTGTACCAATTCGGTCCATTCGACTAATTTTGGCCAACTAGTGCTAACATGGACGCCGACCGGTGGCCGGACGCTAATGTGGCAATTTTTAATATTATTATTATTATTATTTATTTTTTTTCCTTTTTCTTTTCTCCCTTCTTCCTTCTTGGACTGTTTCGGCGTTGGCCGATGAGGATCGCCGGCCTTTGCTCGGCCTCTCCCAAGGCCGTCGGCAAGGAGGCTTCGCTTGGGTCTGGGTGAGGCTAGCCTTGCCCCGGCCTTGTTGCGGGTGAAGGCGACCTTGCTTGTGGCTAGTGAGACCATGGAGGCCATTGCTAGGGTGGAGGCTCGCCGGCCATTGGGCAAAGGTCGCTAAGCCCTCGTCAGCCACCAGCGAGGGTTGCGGCCCTCGCTAGCCACTAGCAAGGGTCGTGGCCCTCGCCCGGCCTCGCCCAGGGCCACGGGTGAGGCCAACATGGCCCTCACTAGGCCTTGCTGCGGGCGAAGGTGGCCATCACCAGCACGTTGACTTGGTGATGGCCACCTTCGCCGGCCTTGGCCTAGCCTCGCCCAGATCGGGACGAAGCTGCCTCGCCCACAGCCCAAGGGGAGGCTGAGCGAGGGTTGCGACCCTCTCTGGTGGTTGGCGAGGGCTTAGCGGCCCTCACCTAGTGGCCGGCGAGCCTTTGCCCTGGCGATGCCCGCCATGGCATTGCCAGCCGCGAGCGTAGCCTCCTCGACGACAGCCCTGGGAGAGGTTGGGTAAAGGGCGGTGACCTTTATTGGCGACAGGTAAGGGCTTTGTGGCCCTCCCCCAGTGGCTGGCGAGCCTCTGCTCGCCAGCCAATGTCGGAACAGTCTAAGGAGGAAGAAGGGATAAAAGAAAAGGAAAAAGAAAAGAAAAAGGAAAAAATTCAAAAAAATATTTAAAAATTGCCACGTCAGCGCCCGGCCACCAGTTGACGTCCACATCAGCGCCGGTTGGCCAAAATTGGCCGGATAAATTGAATTGGTACAAATATTAAAATGTTTAGGACTGAATTCTAATTGAAAAGTTTAGGACTGGATTGATACTAATGCAATAAATTTAGGACTTTTTTGGTATTGTTCCCCACCTATTCTTCGAGGGTGGCCCCTCGGAGTAACCTAGATTGCACCGACATGCGACATAACATAACACGATATGTTGATACGTCATTTTTAAAAAATAAAAAATTCCAACATGTTGGGATACGTTGTATATTAAATGAATTTTTTTTAATTAATTTGATTCAGATTTATAAATAAATAAATAAAAAGCTAACTTTAACAAAAAATATTGATGAAACTAATAATTAACAAGAGATTAGAATGAACTTGTTGGAATAAATTTATGATATTCTATAATAATCAAAATTTATTATTATTATTTCACATTCAATATTTTTATTTTTTGAAATCACTTTTTAATCTCATTTATTTTATTTTTTTGACCAACCCCCTATCCTCCAATTTTTTTTTTTTTATTTCAATGCTTTTATTTTTTGACAAAAAAAGTCCCCCCACCCATTTATTTCAACAACTCCATCCTGCGTTCCTTTCCCTCCACAATTTGTCAGCTCTTTCTTTGAAAATTGAAATCACACTCCTCCATCCACTCCCTTCACATCAAGTCCCATCAAAACCCCTACTTTTAATTTATTTTTTCTACTTTTCTTGTTAAAAACCTAAAACTAAAACATAAGCAAACTTGAAAACCCTAGGAGCCAATGCCTCCTCTTCCCACAACATCTTCTTTGTGATCTTTGCTCTCTCTTGGAATTGCTCGCCTCCATCCCTCCCTCCTTCGCAACTGCAGCTCTCCATGGCGGCATCGCAGTTGCGGCTCTCTAGGTCACTCTTCCTCTGGTCCTCCCCTTTTAGTCGTAGCCTTGCTGTCGCTCGCGGCCCTCACCTCCACTCCATTGCCTTCTTCAATGACCTTCGCACTTGTAGACTTGCCTTGGAAACCAACGCCTCTCGCAATTCCGAACACGCATGTCCGAATGTGTCCAGAAGAGTTGACCAAGTGTCGGAAAATCCGACACACGTTGACTGGTGTCGAAACGTGTCCAAGCGTGTCCGAGCATGTCAGACACGAGTCGGGGTGTCTGACATGACACGGAAGCTTCTAGAACGTGTCGGTGCAACCTAGGGAGTAACTACCTCTAAACTTAAAAAAATTTGCTTGCTGCTTTCTTGAAACATGTCCTTTTTTCAATATTCAAAATGCACTTTTTACTATTTTTTAGTGATTTTATCTTAGTGTTATTGACGCAATTTTGTTGATATGTACCTATCCATCGACTAGCGTTGCTCACACACCAAGAGTTCAACATGGCTCACACACTAAGAGTTCAACATGCTTGTGGCGTATCTAATGGTCTTGAGCTCCTTATCCGTATCAGGCATGGCCCTGAAAACGTCCACCGAAGATCCTTGCAATATCCATGGTATTAATATTGGAGGAAATTCCAAATAAGGGTATGAAGTATCCTCATTTTTTTAAATAAGGACTTGAAGTGGATCTTATGTTAAATAAAGACCCAAAGTGGCTATGTTAATCTCAAATAGGAGCTTGAAATGAACATGAAAAGTTTCAAATAAGGGTTTGATATTCTCGATCGTTGGCTGGCTAAAGATACCAACCAGTAAAAAGTATTTTCATAAAAAAATAACTTTAATTTTGATTTTTTCTTTTCTTTTTTCTCCTTTCTCTTGTCTTTTTTGTTTTTTGGCGAGCATCGACAAGACAACCATGACCCATACTTTGTGAGGGCTAGCCTTGCCTATGGTTGGAGAGGGTAGCCCTTGCCCAACCCTCTCTAGTGGCTAGTCCTGGTCACCTATGAAGAAGAAAGAAAAAAAAAAAAAAAAAAAAAAGAAGAAAAAAGGGTAAAAGAAGGAAAAAATTCAAAAAAAAGTAAGGGAAGAAAATTCCCTCGATCAATTGAAAAATTAGGCCCTTCTTTGAAATTGACATAGTCATTTGAAGTCTTATTTGAAATAAAATTCACTTCATATCTTTATTTGAGAAAATGATGACACTTCCAATCCTTATTTGGAATAGGGTTTACTTTAAATATTTATTTAAGAAGATGAAAAGTACTTGGGCCTTTATGTGGAATTTTTCTTAATATTATAGCGGTACTTCATATATATATATATATATATAGGGGGGGGGGGAGGAGGAGGGGGGGGGGAGAGAGAGACTCAACTTATGAAAGAGCGAGCCATTTCTGTTCCTGACGTAGTTTGATATCAGTGATAGAACAGGTATCGAAACGCGGGGGTCCAAAATGGGTCCTTCTCTGTGCGAGCTTCGATGGCTTCTTGCTCTGCTGGGTGCATTGTTGTTGCTCCTCCCTCTGGCTCAAGGCGAAGACCATTACTACACTTTCATCGTGAGTTTGAGCTTTTCGCTTGTTCTTTTCTTGTCCGTTTTGCAGCTCGTTTTTGGTGCGATCGTTGCTGTTTATTCTGCTTTCGTCTACTTGGGATGTTTAATGATGTTTGTGAGAGTGTGTAGCTTAGAGAGACCAACTTCACGAGGCTGTGCACAACGAAGAGCATCTTGACGGTGAACGACAGCTTTCTGGGGCCGGCATTGTACGTCCGTAAGGGAGACACAGCCTATGTCAATGTCATCAATGAAGGGTACTATGGAGTCACCATTCACTGGTAAAAATATCAATCTCTCTCTCGCACGTGTCGCACGTGCACGCGCGCACACTGAGAAAAATATATTGTTTTTATTGAACATGGAAAGTCAGGCCTTGTTCTATTTTACAAGTCAAATGCAAATGTGTTGAGTGGTGTTAAGTAATTAATATATTATAATTGGATATAACTCATTAGCTTAAATCTTTGAGAAAAAAGCGGGTCTAATTGGATACATGAGTGTCGGACATCTCAAGTGTCAAAACTTGATATAGGAGGATATTTAAATGCAAAAAATTCAGAAATGTATATTGAAGTGCCAAAATTGGATAAAAATAGATTAATTAAGTGCCAACGGTGCGAAATTTAGGTTAAATTATTGCAAAACGACATCATTTTGCATGCTGACATGGTTAGATAAGTGGAAAACGATGTTGTTTTGCATGCTGACGTAGTTAGATAAACTGAAAACGATGTCGTTTTGCCTCAAATTTGAATTTTAATATAAAAATGAATTAAATTAAATTTAAAAACTAAATTGAAAAGAAGAAGAAAAAGAAGGAGAAGAAGAAGTAGAAGAAGAAGAAGAAGAAGAAGAAGAAGAGGAAGAGGAAGAAGAAGATTTAGTGTTCGGCGAGGGTTCGGCGAGGGCTGTGCGAGCCCTCTATTGGAACTCTCTCATCTCTCTCTCCCTTCTCTCATCCCTTAAATGCCATTTCGGTAAGTGCAACCTCATTTTCTTTTTGCTTTTTGCCAGGTATTATTGGAAAGTTATCTAGACCCACTCCCTATATCGGAGCTCTCTCATCTCTCTCGCCCCATTATCTTTCTTTCACCAAACACAAATTTTTCCTCTATTTTTAATTTTCTTTTCTATTTTTCTAAAATTGGTATTTTAATTATTTATTAATTTTTTCTTTTATTTTCTTTAATTTCTTTTTTTTTTTCCTCCTTAGCCGGTGGTTGGGCATAGTAATACTTGGCAACTAGCCACATAGTCATGGGGAGCTTGCCCAAGGTTGGTGAGGCTTGAACTTGCTCAAAGGCCGACGAGCTCGCTCCCTGCTACCTCGCGAGTCCCGGTCTAGCAAGGCTCACCACGACTCTTGAAGCCTTAAGCTCATAGATTGTGACTCACAAGGCCTCAAGCTCATGAGTCAGTGGTGAGATTCGAGCTCGCCTATGGTTGGTCGCCGGTCGTCGTCGTGCTCGGTGATTGGCCAAAGAAGAAGGAAAAAAAAGAAAGAAAAGAAAAATAATTAGAAATCAATTTTAAAAAATAAAAAGAAAATTATTGAAAGGAGTGTATGAAGGAAAATCAAATCAAAATTCCTACTAAAACTGTAACAAATATTTTCTAGTTCATTTTCAAGTTTTCAGCCGAATACAAAAAAATATTTGAAAAACATTTTTCAAAATCATTGCATTTTTGTCGAAACGAATGAAACTTTATCATCATTGTCATCATATCGTCATCTTCATTGATTATAAGGCACATATGAGAAGTAAAGGGACTTACGGAGAGTAGTTCGAAAAGTTGGGTAGGACTTTCGGACGGCCCATGTGCTTAGTCGTGCTCAATAAGGTTGAGCATCGATGTGGTACGATTTTCGTAGATGAGAAGGAAAGGGACTTATCAAAAGTAGCTCAAAAAGTTGGGTAGGACTTTCTGACGGCCCATATGATAGTCGTGCTCAATATGGTTGAGCATTGATGTGGTGTGATGCGATTTTCCACTTTCATCTTGGAATTGCATTTGTTTCGCCTCCATGTTATTTCGAATATTTATTTTCTGCGACCATACAATTACAGAAAGAGAAAAAAGCAGAAGAGCTTTCCTAACAAAAGCAAAATCATTCTTAAGAGTTCAACATATAATATTTAATTGCTAGAATTGATACTCATATTTCCGAATTGCTCATATAGTTTCTTATGCTGACAGGCATGGCATTAAACAACCAAGGAATCCGTGGTTCGACGGGCCCGAATATATTACCCAATGTCCAATTCCTCCGGGGACCAACTTCACTTACCAAGTTCTATTCACTTCGGAGGAGGGAACCCTCTGGTGGCATGCACACAGCGACTGGACCCGCGCCACAGTCCACGGTGCAATCATTATAAAGCCCGCCCTGGGTACAACTTATCCTTTTCCGGAGCCCGATGACGAAGAAGTCCTCGTCTTTGGTATGTCGTTTAATACAATGAAAAGTGAAAAAATCATATAGATTGTCATTTGTTGTCTCGCGAGCACTTCGTCAGTATAGATTCTGCTTGCAGCATCTTGGTACGACGAAGACGTGATGGAGTTAATGATAGAGGCCCTTTCTGAAGGTGGACAGGCGACATTATCAAATGCCTACTGCATCAATGGCCAGCCTGGTGATTTTTATAATTGTTCCAGAGGTAAAAATGATTCAAATATATATTTATATTTGTGTCTATACCATCATGCCTCTGGGAAAAGACATTGATTTGGTCTCTGGAGATTAAATACGCCTCTAGGAAATTTGCCATGGGTAAATCAATGCTAGAATTAGACCATTCTCATTGAAATCTAAATCTTGAATTGGTTCTTGACATGTTACAGAAACCACGCATAGAATATCCGCTGATTATGGCAAGACCAATCTTCTCCGTCTAGTTAACTCGGTGCAGAACACTAACATGTACTTCGCCATCGCCAACCACAGCCTGACGGTGGTCGGATTGGATGGAGCCTACATTAAGCCCCTGGTCACAAGATACATCATGATAACCCCAGGTCAATCGATGGACATTTTGGTCACGGCCGATCAGCCGCTTGGCGAGTACTACATCATTCTCTCACCTTTCTTTGATGGCCAAGCGGACGATTTTGACCACAGCATCGCCAGCGCGATCTTCCAGTACAGCGGCAACTACACTTACACCGGATTGCCGGCGTATCCGAGCGATTTTCCAGGATGGGAGGACAAACAGCCCGCAACTTTTTTCGTCAAGCAACTGAGAAGCTTGAATTCAGCGGAGCACCCCATTGATGTCCCCAAGGACAACGAGATCACGACCAGGATGTTCATCACGATCGAGGTTGGCCTCAGGCATTGCCCAAACGACTCGTGCGCGGGACCGCTAGGAGATCGTCTCGCCGCTGCATTGAACAACATTTCTTTTGCAAACCCTTCCGTGGATGTACTCCAAGCATACTACAAGTACGACACGCTATCCTCTTTCCTGCTTTTTGCTTCAATTTGGTAGGGCTAGATAGATCACCTAGAGATGGATGAATAGGTGATAGTGCAGAATAAAATAAAAATTAAAAAGATATTGTGACAAAATGACCTCTAACCACAACTCGAACAACTATCGGATCTTATTGGTGTGCAATTAACCCTTATCATAGGTAAAATAAAGAGAGTAAAGAATAGAAAAATTGCACACAAATGATTACAGTGGTTCGGCTTTTATAAGCCTACATCCATTCTCCCTTGCTAATAGCGATTGACAGGTAAAATAAATACTCAAGCTTGTGTGAACAATTTCTCACACACTCTTAACCTCTAAAAGATTACACAAAATAGCTCATAGAAACGAATGTATATGATTGAAGATCACTCAAGACTTATAGGAATTATAAACTTCACAATTTCAGCTTCTTGTTTCCTTTCAGCATCTAGACCTTCTTTTATAATCCCCATTATCCAAGTTGACTATTAGACTTAACTTTAAAGGATCGCTCACCAATCTACCCATTGGACTTGAACGTTGTCAGAAGATCTGATTGCTTCAAGGTTGCCGAGATTGAAGTCTCTCATTGATTTTGCCATCCATACAGTAGATGGAGTTTCCATAAGAAGAGTGCTCCAATTGGAAAGAATATTTTGCCTCTTGTAGATTGATTTATCCAAATCTTGCTATATTCCACCTTGAGAGATTTGGATTGATATACTTTCCTTCTTAAATAGATCTTTTAATTCTAGGAAGGAATCCACCAAATTTCCAGCCGTTGCACGAAAATTATTTTCCTGATCAATATCCTAGAGTATCAAATATTAAGGATATGAACTTTTGCATGACTTAGAGTCTGATTCTTTAAATCTGATGAGTAACATTTGATAGTGCTCATCAAAGTTTTCACATGGAAAATCTTACCATCGAATCAAAGAGCAATTCAAGAAAATTTTGTTAATCATCAAAACTAAAAGGGAATTTTCCTCAACAATCTTCCCCTTGTTGATGATGATAAAACTTTTATAGCAAAACCAATTTGAAAGAAGTAATTTTGATAAAGCTCGAAAGTTGCAGGATCTATTTCCAAAGTGCAATCTTAACATGGCTTGATGTATCCTCTCTTCTTGCATTAAAAAAAAAATCACATCTTTGTTATTTTCTCTTTCGCTAAAGTTCTTCTTTTGATCAAATGATCTGAAAGATCTTTTCCTTTTAATTTTTCTTTCTTTTTTGGCCATTTCTTCACCATGAGGGTCATTTCCTCGTCATCTTCATCCTCATCCTCAGAATTTGTATAATTAGAATCATAGTTAGATTTTAACACAATCATTTTCTTACTTTTGGATTCTCCTTCTTCATTCAGATGTTCCACTTCATATGATTGAAGTGTTCCTACAAGTTTGTCTATGGAAACTAATGAGATCATTTGACTTTCCTGGATGGACGTTTTGATATTGCTCCATTCCTTGGATAGCCTGTGAAGGATTTTGTTTACTTTCATGGAATCGAATATTAAAGGTCCTTGTTATGTTAGGCTATTGACGATGCTGGTGAATCTACTGAGCATATCAATCACTGATTCATCCGTCTTTATTTTGAAGGATTTATATTGCCCGAGCAAAATATTTATTTTGGTTTCCTTCACTCAATCAGTTTCTTTGTATGTCACATGCGACCTCTCTCAAATTTCTTTAGCATAGTCACATGAGGATATGCGGTTATATTCAATAGAAGATAAAGTACATTATAAAAATTAAATTGCTTTAGCATCTAAAGCTTCTCTCTTGGATAATTCTATCTTAGACATGGTAACAACTTCGGGTTTTTTGCTATCTGTGTCCTTTTTGGAGGAAAAGGCTCTAGGCCTAACACCTCTCAGAACTACATCCCACTCCAAGAGATTCTTGGATTTGATGAATGCTTTCATTTTATTCTTCCAGATGTTGTAGTCATTTCCATCATAGTATGGAACCCCTATGTCACTTTATCCTTCCATAAGTCTTGGTGCAATAATACCAACCATCAAAAGATCATTAACTTAGAAGTCATAAAACATTTCAATGAAGAGTAACCGAGCTCTGATACTAATTGTTAGGGTTAGATGGATCACATAGAGGGGGTGAATAGGTGATAATGCGGAATAGTTAGAGGTTACAAGATTTGAGTAATGAATATTCAAGCTCGTGTGAACAATTCCTCAAACACTCTCAACCTCTAAAAAGTTACACATAATAGCTCATAGAAACGGATGTATATGATTGAAGATCACTCAAAACTTTGAAAATTATAAACTTTAGATTTCAGCTTCTTGTTTTCTTTCAACATCTCGACCTTCTTTTATAATCCTTATTATCCAAGCAAAATGTTGGATATAACCTTAGAGGATTACTCATCCAATCTACCGATTGGACTTAAAATTTTAAAAAACTTAAAATTTTAAAAAAAAAATTTAAAATTTTAAAAAACTTATAATTTAAATTTTAAGTTTTTTTTAAAAACTTTTATATTTAAATTTTAAGTTTTTTAAATTTTAAGTTTTTTAAATTTTTTATTTTTTAAAATTTTAAGTTTTTTAAATTTTTATTTTTTTAAGTTTTAGGTTTTTTAATTTTAATTTTTTTTTAAATTTTAAGTTTTTTATTTTTGAATTTTTTTGAATTTTAAGTTTTTTGAATTTTTGAAGTTTTTTAATTTTTGAAGTTTTTTTTAATTTTAATTTTTTTTTTTAGAATATTTTAAATAAAATTAAGTTTAAATTAAATTTAATTTATTTTTATATTAATTATTTACACATCGATAAAAAGGACGTCGTTTTTGCATTTTTTCGCCATGTCAGCGTGCAAATCGATGCCGTTTTGCACTCAACTCACCGGAAAATTGCCACGTTAGCCATTTGGTCGGAGTGGCACTTAAATGTTCCACTTTACTCGAAACTAGCACTTAAGTATACATTTTCGAAGTTATGGCACTTAAGTATCCCTCCGTGTAAATTATGACACTTGAGCTGTTCTTCTGCCGTCAAACTTGATAGTGAGCCTTCTTAACTTAGTGGTAGACGTACCCCCGAGCTTGTTTTTCAAGGCAGCCTAGATTGCTTGAGTTTTATCAAAACTTTCAAATTCACACACGAGATCATCTTGCATACAATTCGTAATCAATGCTATTTTTGTTTTTTTAAGCTTAATAAGTTTTTTGATCTTTTATGTGCTGAGCTGAAGTTCCATACTTAGGTTCATCCATAGTATGGTTAAGGGTTTCCTCAAGGTCTAACCCATTCGATGTGAAATGTTATAATTGTCACCGTTTAACTTCTCATTCTTATTGATGTTAGCCACAATAGTCTTGGATACCGAAACTATAATCAATTGCTGGTGCATATTAACTTATTAAACACATAATCAATATTAGCACAATTTCTACAATAACACACATATTTAATTGACAACAAAGACAAACTAAATTAATGATTGTTCAACAAAAGGCATAGAAATAAAAGTTCACTATGTTCCCAATCAACTTTTGTGTACCATTGTTCTACAATCATTAACTAGTTTAATTTGCACAAATTTTAAGTTCTAGGTGAGAACTCTTTCGAATTTTACCAATCTACAAACTCCTATTAGAAAAAAATAATTACATAATCTCATGTAATTGTCACATTTTCTAATAAATATAAAAACACATAGCATTATATGAATTAACGTATAAATCAATCATGTAGCAATTATAATCGAAAGCAGAATTTAAAACCATAGGGTAATACAGGCTAGAAGGAATAATCAATGCACTTATAGCCTAAAAATACGTGTATTTAGGGTTCAGTATGCATTTTTATACCATTAAAAGCCTCAAACATGTAAAATAACTATACTACAATGTAGAGCACATCCATACAAATCAAACGCCACCAACCATGTGTCGGTCGGACCTCACATGTGCCCACACATGCCAGCAAGCCAATGGTGTCATCACGGTTGGACTTGGCCAGTCAACCTGGTCTGACCTTTGACCAGTCAACTGGGTCAAGTCCTCGGGTAGGATCTTTAGGTTGTGTCACATGTCAAGTCGGTGGTTAGGTCGGGTCGATGACATTATTGATTACATCAGTGGGTCGGTTGTTGATGGTTTACTAATGTTATTGATAATGTCAGCACGCGCCGATTCGTCAACGCGTGTATGGCACTCATGAATTGGGCAACCCAAGCGCGTGGGGCATGTGGCACTCACGCACCATGGATTATGGCCATGCGCGTGGGTGCATCCAGCATAGTCTAACGGTGTGCCACTCACCGTTTTGATTGTTTTGATGAGCACTTTTATCTCGTATATTCAAAAATTGATTTTGGCCTAAAAAATATTCCAAAAGATGGCCAAAATAGAACTGTTATTCGCAACCTCCAAACCCATTTTTTGCTTTAGTTCATTTTTGACGATTCATGTTGCAATCTCCGAGCAATGAAACATCCAGACAATATGACTTCATCCTCTTGATCTCCATATCAAACATTATGTGAAAAAGTTCAACAAAGAAAAATGGTAAAGATCATAATATAGGCTCTGATACCAATGTTGGAAATATAATTGATGGAAGAAATGATTAACCTCTTTAATGCGTAATAAACGAATTACCCAGGAATATATGTTGAATCATGGACGATACGACTTCATGATGGTCTGAATACAATCAAAAGAAAAGTATTTACATTCCACATTGTTAATGCTGATTGTCTTTTCAAAGTAGAAATGGAAGCCTCTATGTTCTTTGTTCACTGATGATAGAGAGAAGATAGAAGAGACAATTGTACTTTCCGAACATTCTTTCTTCAACCACAATTGCGATTATCTTTAGAAGTTCATTTATATAACTTCCCTCAAAAGATAACTTCCTTCACATCCCTTCAAAATGTGTCTCTCTATCATATCACATCAAGACGAATCGGCTCATCTTAATCACACTCTATCATGGATGTACCAACAAAATATTACAGATTTGAACTAAATTGACATTATTATTAGCATAAAATTTGATGAAGTACCAACGGAATTTCACTTCAACATGTTTACACTAGCTTTGGTGTCATCTTGTCTTTGATTTCTTGCAGCAATATCACCGGGTATTACACGGCAGATTTCCCTGACCTGCCGCCTGTGGGGTTCAACTTCACTTCCGACGACTTAGGGACGGCCAACGTGACAATGGTGGACAAAGGAACGAAGGTCAAGGTGTTGAACTACAACGCGTCCGTCGAGATAATCCTCCAAGGGACCGATGTGATGAACTCCGCCGAGACTCACCCGATGCACCTGCATGGGTTCCGGTTCTACGTGGTCGGACTGGGCGAGGGCAACTTCGACAATGGGACCGCTCCAGAAACCTACAACCTATATGATCCCCCCGAAATGAACACCGTCCCAGCGCCTAGGGACGGGTGGGCTGTAATTAGATTCAGGGCAAACAATCCCGGCAAGTTCACTGGTTGCACTCACGCTAACTTCACAATAGAGAAAAGACAGATCAATTTTTCCTAACTCGAATTCTTTTTGGGCAGGCGTATGGTACTTTCACTGTCATTTTGATCGGCACATGTCGTGGGGCATGGACATGGCATTCATCATCAAGAACGGAAACACGGCTGAGACGAGCATCCGGGAGCCTCCGGCGTACATGCCTCCTTGCGAGGCCGACTCATCACTGTTGACCGCCCTTCGTTCTTACTTGCAACAGGAGGCTTGAGTAATTTTCTCTTCATGGTGTGGCTGTCGTGGGAAGTTTGCATTCGGAAACAGAGACTTAAATGTAGCCCATTGTACCTGTAGACGCCTTTTTCCTTTTTTGATTAATTATAAAGGGAAAAATAAAATATAGCCGCCCATTTATTCAACTTATGGTGCTGAATAAAAAGTGCATTTAAAATGTTAAATGATGGGCTTCCAAGTCTCAATGAATTCCAGATACGGAGTCAAATTAACAAAGTAGTATATCAAACAATTTTCAATGAAAATGTGAAATTGCCATGCTGTCATGGCCTGGGCCATTGGCCCAATTCAAAGGCCCTTGGGGCGTGTAATACTCCAGCGCGCAATGATCCGATTGCGAGGGGCATGTACAATTTGCAGGACCGTTAGTAAGAAAGCAAGAATGAAAAGTGGCCCTGAGTTTCAAGTCAGTTGTATCAATCAATGATACAAACAATGTACATCAAAGGATTATTGGGATAGGAGAATTTGAGTAGTAAAATCCCCAAAAAGAGCTTTACAGACATCATATGTTCTAGTATGAGTAGACGAAAAATAAGAAACATACGAAAAATATTCCTAAGCTATGTCGACGCTTGCTTGAACCAAGTAGCCCACACGGAGCTTTTCGTATCAGCCCTTCCACATCTTGGTGGCAAGGCTTCAAGTAGCTCACGTGGAATACTAGATGGATTTTCAACCAAGCGGCCAACTGAGGTCGACGAGCGACTTTGCCTACTTTCACCAGCATTGGCATTGGCCCTTCATACTTTCGGATGAGTCGCCTATCTTTTTATAAGGGAATACAACTGTTTCAGAAGGATCCTCAACATGGCCGGGTCGTCTACCTAGTACTCATCACTCTTCTCTTCTTCTGATCGGTCCATTTCGTCATCGCCTCGATGCCCTCTCAGGATAGGAACAAGAGATGTCGCTGTTTTGCCTCCCATTTTTGCTGATGTTGTAGGCTTGTGGGCATTTACTCCTATGTAGTACCACCAATGTTTCGGAAGTGAAGGATGTGAGGCTATCAGTGTTATGGCTAGAGATATATAATCTAGAGGGGGTGGATAACAAGAGTGTGTGTATCTTAGAGAATAAAGCTTTCTCAATATTTGATATCTCACACTTTGAATCTTCCACAGTTACATGTTGATCTTCTTATTAGCCTTTAAGGTCCTTACTACTTGTTGGAAAATCTCCAAGGTTATTTTAGTAGTTAAAACAAAAGTTAGGATAGGTTGGTTCCTACTGGAGACAAGATAGGATTGAATGTAAGGAGATATGGTTTGGATAATTATCCCATTGAGGATGGATAAATGTGAATAAGATTTCTCATATTCATTATATAAAAGCTATTTTTCTCAAATAACAAATATCTTAAATAATAAAGCTAAAAATATTAATATATACACAATATTTGAATTATAATATTAAAAATAAAATTCAAAATAACAAAAAAAGTAATTTTCATTTTTATTTATTCCTCTATTTATTTATACATTCAAATTTATTTCTAGTCTATAATATATATTTTGTGTGTGTGTGTGTACACAATATTTGAATTCTAATATTAAAAATAAGATTCAAAATAACAAAAAAGTAATTTTCATTTTTATTTATTCCTCTATTTATTTATACATTCAAATTTATTTCTAGTCTATGTGTGTATTTAGTATCTATTTTATTACATATTTTAGGTATAGTTTATTAATTGATAAAAAATTTATGAAGGAACGATGGAAGTGAATAAAAAAAAAAGAGATGGAAAAATAATAAAAAATAAATAAAAATGAAGTAGAAAAACTCAGATATTAAATGAAAAAATTTATACTTGAAAGAATCTTTCTAATTCTCGAAGAATGAGGAATAATTAAATTTCTAAAAAAACCTACCCTCTCCTCTTCCTCTGTATCTTTGGTTCACATAGAAGTTCTACGACTCCTCCATAGTTTTTTAGTTCATGTTCATGAAAATTATCTTCAGAGAAGAAACTCATTTTCTTAGTTCATGTCAAAACTCCATGAAAATGGTGAAAGAGTTTCCTCTCCTCATTCTAATCTCTTTGTATCTTTGGCGTAGAAAGTTCTATGACTCCTCCATAGTTTTTTAGTTCATGTCAAAACTCCATGAAAATGGTGAAAGAGGTTAAGCTTATTCTCATTCATAATCTCTGGTTCATTTCAAAAGTTCATGAAAGAGTCGAAACTCCTTTTCCTCCATAAGTTTGTGGTTCATGTTGAAGTTTCACAAAAGTAGCGGGAGAGCCAAAACATAATAATTTTTATAATCACAAAGGTGAAAATGATCACATTTTCTCTCTTTTACTAGATTTGGCAGTGAATTATGATAGATTTTTACAATCTCCGTCCCACAATTTTCAGGTTTATTTACACTAATATGTCCTAAATACTAGACAATAGATAGAATATGATATGAAAATATCCGATTTTATTATTGTAATTCACCAAATAATGAATAGCATATAGTAAAATCCCTGGTTTTTATATCCTATCTTATTAAATCCTATCCTGGCTAAATAAAGATACCTTGGCCGGCTTTTGAAAGAGGGAAACTAACACTTTCTTTCCAATTTTAAGAAGATATTCGACTAATTCTGAGTGGAATTCATGGATAGAATCTGGGAAATTCGTGAACCGAGAGCATATTCTAGGCCACATATTCTCAGTGGAGAAGAGGGAAAGTGGAGCTTTTCCTTCTAGGCGGTGGAATTACCTTCTATAAACGAGGGCTCCCGTGTTTCTCTTACTGATCCGAAACTTGCATATTGGGAAGGGGCTGGTTTTTTCTATTTTCTGAGATGTGCATTTTGGCCATTCAAAAGAGCAACCTGCAGACACAGAGTAGGGGCTCAAAGGCGACGGTCAGGAAGGATTCTCCATCAACAAAATCCGTCCATTGATATTCTAGAAATCAGTATTCGTTCCCATCATCATCGCTTCATCATACTCACCTTCATATATCATCTCACGAAACTTTACCTTTAAGACACACCACAGTACGAGGATACACGCCCCGTGAGAATCCATGCGTAGCGACGAGGCTCCTCCCGCGGTCGTTGCTGCCGCAAGAAACCCTGCTGTCACGCCTCGCCTTGCTGCCGAGCCTAACAGGCCCTCACCTGTTCCGCAGCCTCAGAAACACCAGCGGACGAGTTCCAGGCTCGCCCATCAAGCTGTTCGGCAACATCTAGTGATCAGCCCGGCATATGCTGCGTCCTTGCACGACCAGACCAGTCTTGCCACCGAACCCCCGCAGTGAATTCGTGGTGGCACTGCGAACTCCTGCACTTGAATAGCAACTCCGGCGATGTTCCAACCCAGCTCCGGCGCACCAGACCAGCTCTTGCCGTGACATGCACCTAAACCACCATCTACCACAGTGACGGCACCGATGAAACCCTTTGTCGGCTTATCCATTTTTCTACAGCATATCCACGTCTTCACAGAGCTTCGAGCTGAGGTCTAGCGAGTTCGCATGCTCAGCAGCCCCCGGCGGTCACTGTCCAGTCACTGATCTTTCTCGCCACGCGAGTCAAATCTCTACTGTCAAGCCCCCTTCCCATGTTCGAATTAAAAGATCAATTTAAGGAATTTCCTAAACGATACTAAGTTGAATATTTAACTACCTAATTTGAAATTAATTTATTCTAATTCGATTTAATTTAATTCGTTAGGCGATACCAAATAGGTCATTTCATTGGTTGAGTCGGTTCATATATTTTGAAAATTGGGAAATTGTTCTTTTGGACTAAGATTGGACCCCCAATTCAATTTCTCCTCATTTGGGCAAATTAATATCTAATATAATCATCAATCATGTAGGGTGTTAGAATTTATATGTTATTATTAGATTAGACACGTGCATCAAATAAAAATATATGTGTGTGTGTGTACATAAATAATAAGTGTACTAAAAGTTCTAAAGTTTGTCACGAAATAGTAATTGAGTTTTAAAATTTTCAGGAAGTGTAATTGAATTCTAAAACTCGTCACGAAAATGCAATCGAGTTCTAAAACTTATCAAATTAATTCAATAAAGTCATTCCATTGATTATACATTTTGGAAGTTCTAGAATTTAATTGAGGACTCGATTGCACTTTTTGAAAATTTTAAAATTTGATGATACTTTCGTAACAAGTTTTAAAAATTAATTACATTTTTTGAAAGTTTTAAAATTTAGTTGCACTTTTGTGACAAGTTTTAGGATTTCTAATGTATTTATCCCATAAAAAAATTGCATTGCATTTAAGACAATAGTTTGCATATTTTCCTAGTTTATAACTTCATGTTTTGGGAATTATGTACTGATTTAGAAATATTTCTTTTTGTTTGTGCTACTCTAATTCTCATCTCACTTAGACTTTTTCTCCGCCTCTTTATAAAGTTTGGGAGTTAAATCCCATACTTGAAACTAAATATCCCCATTTAGGATTTAATATAAATTATTTAATAATTTAATTTTGGTGCATCACATAAACGAATGATACAAAATGATTGAACTGCATTTTAATTCAATATTGCATTTAGTGTTATATCGCATTCATACACGTTTCTTAATTTGAAATTGCATATCTTAGGTACATTAAGAATGATTCAGTGATTTAGGAAAGCATAACCATCATTTGGTGCATATTTGGAATTAATATATATTATTTCCTAAATGGTTAAAGTCATTTTAGGCAGTTTCCTATTTTGGATCATAAATAAAAAACCCAAAAAGGAATAATTGATATTTCACTTGGCAATCATGTGTAGGATATGCGCCATTGTTTATTTTTTTAGTTAACATTTCGCAGAACACTGGATATATTGGATATAATGAAGCTTTTTTGCTTAGCATAAAGGTTTTTCTGTCTCCCTAAACAATTATTTAACGTTTTCATTTATCAAATATTAAGTTGTTGGTTGTGCACTCGCATGATTACCTCTCACATATTAATAACTTAAGATTAAAATTGATCAAAACTGCTCACAATTTTTTTTTTTTTTTTTTTTTTTGAATCAAAGAGAAGATGTACCAAAAGGCCATTAGTTTATTCTAGCATAACCAACTCCCTGTATTTATGAATATCTAGTTTGTGGAAGTAAAATATTCTCCTGCATTTTACTTTGGCATCTAATTGACCCATAATAAATTAGTAGCGAATCATAAACAAGTTAAATTGCATGTTTAGATGGTTTGATTAAAACTTCAGAGTTGAGATTGGCATAGGCTTGGGATGCTAAATGACAGCATCACGGGGTTGCAACTCTTGCCTGGTCCACTATCATATTTTGGCCTACGCCCTTAGGTTGGGGCATTGCATGGCCGATCATCCATGGATGAATATGAACTCCACCGCTCTTTTATTGTTGAGTTGTCAACTTTGGAAGGGGCAAGTTAAAAGATTGCGAGTTTACCCTCTAAATGAATATAATCAAATTTGGTCCTATGAACAACGGTGATATCAATGTTATTCTATTTAAAGGACCCTTTTTAACGGGAAAAGTATTAAAAAAAGTCATAAACCTTTTATATTTGTGCCAATTTAGTTATAAACCTTTTATTTGTACCAATTTATATTATAAACATTTTCACTTAGTGCCAATTCAGTCATTTCTAGCTAATTTTAGCCGGATTTTGCTAATTGGACTTCGGTCGACTACATAACAATTGACGCTAATATAGACAACTTTTAATAATATTTTAATTTTTTATTATTTTATTTTATTTTTTCATTTTCCTTTTATTTTTTCTTTTTCTTTTTTTCCTTTCTCTTCCTCTTTCCTCCAATCGGTCGCCCATAGGTGATGGCCAATGAGCCTCATAGCCACTTGTGAGGCTTGAGCCCTCCCTAGAGGCCTTGAGGGCTACTCACACTAGGCGGCGTGGCTTGCTCTCATCAAATTTATCGAGGGTCAAGCCTTCGCCCAACCTTGGTGAGGCTACCTAGAGGTTGCCCTTTGGCGAGGTCAAGCCTTGCCCATGGTCGGGGAGGCTTGACCTCGCCAGCCTAGAGTGAGGCCACCTTGGGCCAACTTGGGCAAGGGTGAGCCTCACCGCTCGGCGCTAGTAGCCCTCACGATCTCTAGTGAGGGCTTGAGCCTCACCAATGGCTATGAGGCTCATCAGTTGTCAACTTTGTTTGGTCACCAAGATTCGGTGATTGGCTGGAGGAAGGAGGAGGATACGGAGAAAAGAAAAAAGCAAAAGAAAAAAAATAAAATATCCAAAAAATATTAAAATATATTATTACAAGTTGTTCATGTTAATACTAGCTATGCCACATCAGCCGATTGGCACTTAGTTAGCAAAATCCGATCAAAATTAGCTAGAATGACTGAATTGACACAAAATCAAAAGGTTTATGATTAAATTGACACCATAAAAAGCTTTACAATTAAATTGACATAATTACAAAAGATTTAGAAATTTTTTTTTTGACACTTTTCCCCCTTTTAAGTACGGGCAGTGCTCTTCTAGCTAGATCTTATAATAGCCCTAGTAGCTCGTCCAACCCATCGCAACCAATATAGCCTGAAGCACAAGTTGGGCCAATTCACGCGAGCAATTTCCTTCTTGGGCTCGGAATAGTCCATATAGATTTGCTTGTACATCCCTGCCCATTGATAAGGTCTACTTTCAGCTGCATTGTCTTGACTTAATAAACTCATAATTGTCCCTTTTGTCACTTGACCGGTGGTAAAGATGCAAGAATAGATAGATCAAAGGGCACATCCTCAAATTCCAAACCCCTGATATCTCTGCTGTTTTGCTGCTCGCGAGTACCTACCTAAGATGGCAATTACCTTGGGATGAATTCACGGGTCTTAATTTCGCATTACAATCGAAGAGCACGTGCGAATACCAATACAGACGTTGGCCGTCCTCCTTTCTCCCGCGGTTAATACCTGAGGTCGAAGAAAAGGAAGTAGCCGAACTACAGTCGTCATCTGTCAGTCAAGCAGATCTTTCAGAAGTTCGCTCCACGGGAAAGAGCAGTGGACAAAGTTACCGCGGCGGTTTTCGGGCGTTTTCTATGGGGGTGGCGTCTGCTCTTCCTTTTCTAATTTTCTTTTTCCCCCTTGTTCCAACAAGAGGGAGAGAAGAAACTTCAGCAAACCATACAAATTTAGGTGGAGGCTTTTCTTACTTTATGGTTTCCAAAAGGGGATTAAATCGAAAATATAATCTTCGCAACGTGATTCGCACGTGAGGTTTGTTTTATGGACGCATGTGTTTTTTAATTTTTTATTTCCCTCTCCCATGAAAAATGAAGGTGTTTATAATTGAGAAATGAAAAACCACGACGATCTTTGTTTAGGTGTAGAAGAAAAAAATTCTAAATGATTTTTAGGAGTTGGAATCATGACACTTACGATTTGATGATTATTTACTCGCACTCCATTTGTTTCATGAGAAAAAATAATTTGGAAAATATATATTTTTTAAGATTGATCACTTGTATCAATTGAAATAATTAATCAAAGGAAAGTTCGGTTGAAATAATTAATCAAAGGAACGGTTTTTTCATTATCAATAATGATTTATGTGTAAATATTTTGTGAACTGGGGAAAATATTTTTTGTTACTTCCTTTCGGTAAGCTATACAAACAATCATTTTTCTTAAAATATTATCCAAATAATTCGTTTTTTATGAAACAAATGGAGTTTAACAAGGAATTATCTTGTAGTTGAAAACAAATGTGATTATGCAAAAAAGGGGAATAATCCATTATGTCAATGAATTTATTTATAAGTATATATATGGTTTTATGTATCTATATAAATTTTAACTATCGATGCCAAAGTTTTATTTAAAAAAAAAAATCCGCCTATCACTAATGGCATTTCTATTTAAGTGATTTTTTTGTCGGTAACTTTTTTTATTCAAGTGACTCGCTCCTTTAACTTTACAAAAGACTACTTGATAAGTCGAAAGAATTCCTGGATGCTCTTCACCAGTTTAGGTGTTTTTTCTTTCATATGATCGAGAAATTTATCTTAATTATAATAAAATGAAAAGTATTGCACAACGTGCAATTACATTAGTGTTTCGTTCACGATTACTTTTTATATTCTCTCGTCCTCGGATTCCCTAATTTTGTTTAATTTCAGCAATAAATTTTTTCCCGATTGTTGATGGTCACCCTGATGTTATTTTAGTTTAATATCTTTTTTTTTTCTGCTTGGTCCGGTTGCCTGGCACCACATCCCAATATATCCGAAAATTATTATAGGAGTACGGTGTATATACTAAATTGAACCTAGAACCCCAAAGATGGTGGGACCTATTTGAAAATTATATGGGATCCGCTATTTTTAATGGTTCAGATTTAATTTAATATGTAATACAATAAAAATCATTCATGTCTATGCGTGGAATTGGTGTTACTTTGTCGCGGCGGGCGTGTTTCTCCAGTCAAAATAGCGACCACTTCTTTCTTTTGTTTACCAACTTCCACTTTTCTTAAGACGTTTGATTTTTTTTTTCCTTTTTTTTAAACTCTTTTCAAAATAAATTTTTTTGCAAGTACTTTTACGCCATCTTGGAAAGTAATTCGATTACAAATACTTCCGGCTTCGGGTCCTCTGCCGTATGCCTTTGGGGATTATGCGATTGAGTTTTTCAATATGCAATTCTAGTAATTAAGTCGTTTTATATTGTACGATTTGTGCAATTGAGTCCTCTTTGTCACTAATTCATTCGATAAATTGATGTCTCGCTTTATATTTGTTCTCCCTGTGTGGTGTGCGTGTTGCCCCTTTTCTGTGTTTAGGGTTCTCCCGACTTGATTGATATCGAGTCATGTGGCACGCATTAGACAGTGGGTAAAGTTGGAATGGAAAATAAGGTTGGTACGTGCATACAGTGTTCTTCTCCCCCAATTTTAGTAAGGAAAATATTAAAAAGTATCTGAAAAAATACTTGTTAAGGATAATTGATTGCAATTTGAAAGTATCAACATTTCCATTTGAAGGATGCTTGCTCTTTTGAAATTCGTTCTCTCTCAATTCTCTGAGTGCATTAGCATGCATTTTTACTATTTTTAGTGATGTTATCTGGCGTTCCCGGGGCCATTTTGTGAATAGACTAGGGTTGTTCAGTTTTTTTTTTTTTTTCAAATGTGTATCACGTGCAATTGGTACCAAATTTTTGAACGACGAACTTCCCCCCTTGGAAACTGTGGCGCAGAATTGGGAATATTAATGTAGACGGGTTCACCAAGAGTTCAACATTCCTCCTCCCTCACTTTCTTCGAAGCCAAAGCATGATGAAGTCGTACCTAAAGGTCTTAATCCCCGTAACCGTGCCCTGCATGGCACTGAAGACGGCCACGTGAGCTCCTTTGCGGTATCTAACACATGCTGGTATTATAACCATACTTCAAAATGCCCCTCGTACCGGAAGAATCTGCACCAATAGCCAGACTCACACAGAGAGAGAGAGAGAGAGAGAGAGAGAGAGAGAGAGAGAGAGAGATTCGAGTTATAAAGGAGCGAGAGCGAGTCGCTTCTGTCAGTAGCATCGTTCGAAACCAGTTTAACAGAGCAGCCACCGTAAGCCGGGTGGCCAAGATGGGTTCTTCTCCGTGCGAGCTCCGATGGCTTCTGGCTCTACTGGGTGGACTGTTGCTGCTCCTCCCTCTGGCTCAAGGCGAGGACCATTACTACACTTTCGTCGTAAGCTTTCGAGCATCTCGCTTATTGACCCTTGTCCATTTTCGGCTCATTTTCAATGCCATCGTTGCCATTCGCTCTGGTTGTGTCTTCCGGGGTTGTTTAAGGGATGTTTGCGACCGTGTGTGGATGTGTGTGTAGCTGCGAGACACCAACTTCACGAGGCTGTGCACGACGAAGAGCATGTTTACGGTGAACGAAAGCTTCCCGGGGCCGGTGATGTACGTCCGTAAGGGAGACACGGCCTACGTCAACGTCTTCAACGAAGGACACTACGGGGTCACCATTCACTGGTAAGTCAACAGAGGTGTTCTGCTTTTCACCAGTCAAATGCGAATGTGTTTGAAAGTTGGGTGGCCGAGGACTTTTTCTCTGCTGGTCTAGCTAGCCGTCCGGTTAATTAGACGCCGAACAAAATGTGATCGCAGCTCTACGCACTGCTTTTTTTCCGTTGGAGCAAAGCTAGATATGTGTTGTAGGCACGATGCACAGATTCTGTTCCGCGAGTAACGAGGATGACATCCTAATACGAGGAAGGAGTATTTGAACGTTGGTACCTGAAAAATCATCTGATCATTTTTCTATGTTATTTTTATTGTACTGCAAAAAACTCTAAAGTATGAGTATTTCGATAAACTATGCATACTGCAACATTGATATCCCAAAAATTGTTTTGTGTTAGGAAAACTCCTCAGTTATGCCTGCTATGCCATCAATATCCTTAACTTTTTTCTGCATCGCAAAAACTCTAAAATTTGTACCGATGTGTTTTGTGGTAAATGAATGGTGTTGATTGTTATGACGATAGTGTTGTGATGGTTATTATAGCTTGTGATTGTTTGGTAGTATTTTTCTTATTATATTAAGTTGGGAGGCACGGGCATGGAAGGGAAGGAGGTTTTGTGAAGAGCAGCTAAAAAGTTAGGTAGGATTTTCTGACGGCCAATAGACCCCATAAAGAAAAGCTCGCGGTCAAATTTTGGGCACTTAAAAAAAAAAAGCGAGACAGAGACCCCGTAGGTCCAACCAATTTTTTACGTCCTTTTTGACGTCAACCAACTGTCCAACCTTTCGGCCTTAATATTTCGTTCTGCTGTATAGCATTGAACGCATTATAATCTTTTTACTTAATTTAATAAGTTTACGTGGCACGATGTCATCCCATGTGAAGACAACAACAAATGAGCCACTGTATCTTACTTAGGAGGATTTCTAATGAAAGAATGCCACGTCACTTAGTAAATAATCCGTTTTTGTTAATAATTAACATATCTAGAATTGGTCAACGCGTTATATTTACAAGGCCAGGCGTGTTCCTTTACGCATTTAAATTAATTGGAGCCTTTGCTTCTGAGAACAAGGTCGAGCTTAACGTGCGATATTGAATTGCAAAGAATCGATGGTCGTATTTGCGAATTTGCTTATATAGCACTTTTTATACTTGCAGGCATGGCATTAAGAATCCGAGGAACCCATGGTTCGACGGGCCTGAATACGTTACGCAGTGTCCAATCCCTCCGGGGACTAACTTCACTTACCAAGTCTTGTTCACCTCAGAGGAGGGAACCCTTTGGTGGCATGCACACAGCGATTGGACCCGCGCCACTGTCCACGGCGCAATTGTCATAAAGCCCGCCCTTGGCACCACTTATCCTTTCCCAGAGCCCGACGGTGAAAACGTCCTTGTCTTTGGTATGTCCTTGTATGATACGATCAATGAGGAAATCATGTGTATTTGGGAACATTTAGCATTGTGAAATTCCGCTTGCAGCATCCTGGTACGACGAGGACGTGATGGAGTTGATGGAAGAGGCCCTTTCTGAAGGTGGACTGACGACATTGTCAGATGCTTACTGCATCAATGGCCAGCCTGGTGATTTTTATAATTGTTCCAGAGGTAAAACTTATTCAAATACATTCGTTGTCAATATACCATCAGGCTTAGCCATTTTGATTTGATCTTTCCAGAGTAAATTTTCCATGTGTATATTGATTCTAGAATTAGATCGTTGTTGTTGAATCTAAGCCTTGAATTGATTCTAATTTGTTACAGAAAACACGACTAGAATATCCGTCGATTATGGCAAGACCTATCTTCTCCGTCTAATCAATTCAGTGCAAAATACCGACATGTACTTTGGCATTGCAAACCACAGCCTAACGGTGGTAGGATGGGATGGAGCCTACGTCAAGCCCTTTACCATGAGTTACATCATGATAACCCCGGGTCAGGCTATGGACATTTTGGTCACAGCCGACCAGCCGCTCGGCGAGTACTACATCATCCTCTCACCTTACTTCGATGGTCAAGCGGACGATTTCGACATGAGCATCGCTAGTGCGATCTTCCAGTACAACGGCAACTACTCTTACACCGGATTGCCGGCGTATCCGACTGATTTCCCCGGATGGGAGGATATAGGGCCCGCGACTGACTTTGTCAAAAAACTGAAAAGCTTGAACTCGCTGGAGCACCCCATCGATGTCCCCCAGGACGACGAGATCACGACCAGGATGTACATCACCATCTCGATCAGCATGATGACATGCCCAAATGCCTCGTGTGAAGGACCAGACGGTAATCGCCTCGCCTCCGCGTTGAACAACATTTCTTTTGCAAACCCTGGCCTGGATGTGCTTCAAGCATACTACAGGTACAAGTTGTGAATTCTGCTATTGCTACTCTCTTCCCCTGCTATTTGCAACAGTAAATTTGCTACTCTCTTCAAAATGTTCATGCTAGCTTTGGGGTTATCCTAGGTCCAGTCTAAAAGTGAACAACGTTTGTCCAATGGATCTCAGCGTATCTAGATAATATATAATTTACCGTCTTTGATTCCTTGTGTTTGATTTCTTGCAGCAATATCACCGGGTATTACACGCCAGATTTCCCTGATCTGCCACCTACGTTGTTCAACTTCACGTCCGAAGATCTATTGACAGACAACGTGACAATGTCGGACCAAGGAACGAGAGTCAAGGTACTGAACTACAACGAGTCTGTCGAGATAATCCTCCAGGGGACCAACGTGATGAACTCAGGCGAGACTCACCCAATGCACCTGCACGGGTTCCGGTTCTATGTGATCGGAATGGGCCAGGGCAATTTCGACAACAAGACCGCTCCAGAAACCTACAACATGTACGACCCACCCGAAGCGAACACTGTCCCAGTGCCGAAGGACGGGTGGGCTGTCATCAGATTCAGGGCAGACAATCCTGGTAAGTTCACTAGTTGACGCGAATGGCATGTGGTACATGATCTGATCAGAAAAACTTCAAAATAGAGAGAAGAAAGATCAATTGTTCCTAACTCGAATTTGTTTTCGGCAGGCGTATGGTACATGCACTGTCATTTCGATCGGCACATGGCATGGGGCATGGACACGGTATTCATAGTCAAGAATGGGACCACGGCTGAGACAAGCATCCGGGAGCCTCCTGTGTACATGCCTCCTTGCGAGACGGACTCGTCACTGTTGAGCGCCCTTCATTCTCACTTACGGCAGAAGGCTTAAATAATTGTCTCTATATGATGTAGTTGTCCCGGGAAGTTTTTATTCGGAAACAGAGAGACTACATTATAATCCAGGGTACTTGTCGATTTTTATTTTTTTTTCATTTTTTGAAGAAAGAAAATGGTAGTTTTTCGAAGGAAGAAAATTATAGCCCCTACCCAGCTTATGGTGCTGAATAAAAGTGCCTTCACGATGTTAGTCGACGGGCTTCTTAGTTTCGATGATATCCGGACAGAGTGAAATTAACATGTTGTACATCAAACAATGTTGAGTAAAATTGCGAGACTGGCATTTTGTCACTGTCTGGGCCGTTGGCCCACTCCAAAGGGCCGTGTAGTGTGTACTATACTCGGTCACGAGTATTACACCAATAATCCGATGGTAAGACGCATGCGCAGTCTGCAGAATCGTCTGTAAGAAAGCAGCAATGAACAGGGGTTATGAGCAAAGGATCTATTCTGTTGGATCAATCAACGGTACAAATAATGTGCGAAAAGGGACTGTTGGAATAAGAAAGTTCAAGTAGTTGACCCCTTCAAGAGCTTTACAAACATTATTAATTCTTACATTGAGTAAATATTGCAGGTGTCTTAGATGTCACATCATAGTCTCGGTTAGCATTGATCAATCCTTAGGTGAAAAATTAGGTATCTACAAGGGGCTCATGGGTTCCTCTTGTCCCAAGATTGGGCTGTTGCTGCTGAATGTTTAGCTAAAACGAGGTTTATCATCAGTCAATGGGATCCCAAACTAAAGGATTCTATTGTAAATGCTGATGTCTTTGTTGGTAGAGTTGAGACTACCAAGCAAAATCCAATTTTTCATAATTCTTGTCATTGTTGGAAATCTCAGTAAGAGAAGTGTTGGCAAAATTGCTATTATGGATGACAACTTTTTTCCTCTAATGGAGGAGGAGGATGATTTGGATGATACACCTGCTCTCATTAATTGGACTCAGGAAACTGGGGTTCAGGAATTGAAGGCTCCATCTATTGGTGATAGATTCTTCATATTCCGGTCATCATCTTGGTTGGATTTTGGTTGTTGTATGAGGGCTACAATCATGTCACAATTGTATCAGCATGCTATCAAGTTATTCTTTGCTCCATTACCAATTGACATTTGTTTCTATGATATAGTTTTATATGCATCTAATGCTGTTCTTGAAAGGAAGTCTTTTTGGGAATCTCTCTCTAGTCTTGCTGCTGCTGTTACTTCTGCTTTAAGTTATCAAGAGGGTCTTCAGTACTATTAGATTTTTTCCCCCCAAGCAAGAACTTCTGATATGGTTGACTTCAATACTACATTAGTTCAATCTGGTTTGTTTGTCTTAAATTAGATTGGTTGCTCTTTTACTTGGACCAGTTGTAGGCTTGATGTCCTGTTGCTAGGATGATAGATAGAGTTCTGGGTGGTGCCTGGCTTAATGTTCATTTGCACCCTTATGCAGAGCTTGTGCCATCCGATATATCTGATCACTGTATGGCCCTTGTATGGTTTATGGAGCCTGAATTGTCATTTCCTAAACCTTCCACATTCTTCTATTTTTGAAGTAAACATTTCCATTTCTGAAGGAGGCTTGGCATTGTGGTGAACAGAGAGTGCCTATATGTGTCTTTCACTCCCAACTGGCTTAGGTGAAGGCTTTAGAGAAGTTTGGCAGGGAACGTTCTAATTAGATTTCTCAACAAGTCCAGCAGTGTAAAAATCCACAGTTTTATGGATACAACTTGGGGATCAAGACCAAAAATATTTTACAAGTCTTTCAAGCTTGAAACTCTAAGCAGACTTGAAAAGTCTTATTTTCATAGTATGGTTCTAAAGTTGAGGTCATAAGAACATTGGAACTGAGGCTATTTCATATCATGAGGATCTTGATTCTGATGCTGGCCATGATGGTATTGATTTGAATTCCCTGAGGAACATTGCAGTTGCAACTTTCTATTAATATGCACCCCCTTCTTACAAAGCCAGTTATCTATGATGAGACTGAGGAGGTGTTGTGGTCTATGAATAGGGAAAATGCCCCAGGGTCAGATGACTTTTCGGCCTCTTCATTCACTTCAGCATGGGTTAGCATGGGTTCTGATTTTGTGAAGCCGCTTCCTTCTTTAATTCTTCCAAGTTGCTTGGTAGAGTTAATGCTACAGCCGCTTCTCTTGTGCCCTAAGGTAGCCAATCCTGTTCTCGTCTCAGAGTTCAGGACCATATCTTGGTGCAATGTTACTCATAAGTAAATTACCAAAATTCCAGCCAAAAAGCCTTTGTAAGATCTCAGAATCTGCATTTGCTGAGGGCAGAAATGTTGGCGATAATATTCTTTTGGCTCACGAATTTGTCCAGAATTATCATAAGGCTGGGGCTTCCTCAAGATGCATGATTAACGCTGATCTTCGAAAAGCTTATGATTCCCTTAATGCGTATTTTATAATCAATATCTCGTGGGCAACTGGGAGTTTTTGATGTCTTTGTTTCTTGGATTTCAGCATGCATCACTCCCCTTTTTCAGTTAATATAAATGGGTCTTTGGAAGGTTTCTTTGTTGGGAAGCGAGGGATAAGACAGGGGGGGATCCCTTATCTGTTTGTTCTTGCTATGGAGGTGATTTCGGGAGAGAAGGATTCTTCATTCTCTAGAGTCCAAATGACGCCCCTTTGTTTTGTCGATAATCCACTTATCTTTTGCCTTTGTCAAACGAGCATTCGAAGCGGAAAAGAAAAGTAGAGCATTGTCTGGCCGGCGCATAGATGCGTCGTTGCTCCTCTCTGTCCTAACATATGTACAGGCGAAACATATACATGTGAACTGTCCGTCTTGCCTGAATGGAGGTGTCACGGAAGAAGCGGCAACAGTTCACCAAAAAGTTCAATCCGTCCAGAATCAACATCTTCGCCGAACTTGACTAACTAATACCGAAACAACCTCAGCAGCAATCAGCGACAATATTCCAGCAATATCAACCACAACCGGTAAATATAATGCATGACAAAGCAAAAACACTAACACTCACAATTTTTATGTGGAAAAATCAATTTGGGAAATATTAGAGGGGTGCTCGAAATTGCCACTAATTATTAAGAATATCAGGACATACAATAGTTTATCTCTAATCACATTAATAGTACAAGAATATCTTATCAAGATTAATATAAAGAAGCAAGATAGATATAACCACATGAAACGATTTAAAGGAGGATTTCATCTAACAAAATAAACCAACCTTTTCAACGTCTTCAGTGATTTTGGCGGGAGGATTCACTAACGGAGTGCTAAGCTACATTCTTTGACAACTCAATATTAAATCAACCTCAGCAGTAACCAGCAACAACATTCCATCAATATTAACCACAACCGATAAATAAAATGCTGAAAATTAAACACAAAACAGAAAACCAACACCTACAGTTTCTACGTGGAAAACCAAGTACAAGAAAAACCACAGGATTAATCAAAACTTTGACTAATAACAAAAAAATAGCAGGGTACGTAATACTCAATCTCTAGTCACACATATAGAAGTTCAATATATTTATAAGACAGTAATATCTAACCACATAAAAATTAATTAACATAAAGAAATAAGAAAGATCTAACTTGAGAATAATTTTAAGGAACAAATCATTTCATCTTAATCTCACCAAAACCATACTTAAATTTCTGCCATTTTCGATGAAGTTTCACAATCAAATCTGGGCCGTAAGAAATCAATCACTTCTCTGAACGGACGGTTTCCCCCTCTCTTTATTTCCCCTTCTTTTTCTGCGATCGCTCCTCTCTGTCTCTCTCTGTCTCTCTCTGTGCTGTCAAGAACGTTCCACGGTCTCTGTTTCTTTCCCTGTTGACTTTGTTCGAAAGAGCTGGGCCCCATGAGGCGGACCCAGCCCATCAGAATCCAGGCAAAATTATTCCTGCGCACTGCCCGATACGTGGCTTAACCCTTGCACGATGCGCCGGCATTGAATTCGCTGCAACCGATCCAATCAAAGTCATCTCTTTCAGTCAAGCATGTTAAAGAAGTTCAGACGTGAGCGGTCTTGAAATTCAAGGAAAATAACATTAGAAGCATCAAAACTTTCATACAAAGATTATTTGAATGTCAATTTTTTTTTATTAACTTAAATATCACATCCAAGTAAAATTGTTTACTTAGTGTCACTTTCGACCAAATGTCCAGCATGAAATTTTTTTAAATTTTTTATTTTTTATTTTATTTTATTTTCTTTAGGACTAGCAAGGGTCACTGTTAGCTGCGAAACCCATAACATTGGCCAAGAAGGCATTGGGTGAGGTTGCGATGCTAGCTTTGGGTGGCATTGCTTGTGGCCGATGAGACCTTGATGCCCTCACCTAGGGCCTTGGCGATGAGGGCAAGGCGGGCCTCACCTAGATTTGGCCATGAAGAGTGCGACCTTGTTAGACACGTCAAATGAGTGAGTCCGATTCGGTCAAAAATGGGTCGACCCATATTCGACCTATTTAACTCGTTTTGACCCATATTCATGTAATGTAAATCTAGTGACTCATACTTGACCCAACTCATACTCAACCGATACCCAATCTAACCCGTATTACTAAAACCTATTAATATTCTAGGAAAACCCACACCTATTATATGCTAATTGGATTAAAACTTCAAATTAAATTAAAAATAGTAAATAAAATTTAAAAAAAACCTATAAATTGAAATATTTATAAAGAATTAGACCATGCACATGTTTCTCTTGTTTGAAGGAATATACTATTGAGTAACTAAAAATTGTAACATGAAAAATCTTTAACTAAACCTAAGAAAACTCATTTTTATGACATTTTTTATTAAAAAAGTATTGCTAAAACACTTTTATGCAATACAAGTTTAATGGAAAATTTTTATAATTCTTTTTAAAATAATTTTTTTTAAATCGAATTTTTTATTTTTATTTTAAAAAATAAATTTTTAATTATTTTATTTTTTTAAAATAAAAATTTTAATTATTTTATTTTTTAAAATAAAAATTTTAATTATTTTCTTTTTCTCTTTTTCTCTTTTCTTCTTCTCTAGCCGGTTGCTTGCCACGACGACAGCCGGCAACCAGCCACAGGCGAGCTCGAGGCTCGAGCCTCGCTCAACGTCAGCGGGGCCTCGGCCTCACTAGATCGGTGAGATCGAGCCTTGCCTGACATTGGGCATCGAGTGAGGCTCAATCTCGTCGACAATTGGCGAGGCTCGAGCCTCACTGAAGGCTTGATCTCGTTGATCAGACGAGGCTGAGGCCCTACCCAACATTGGTGAGCTTGAGTCTCGCTAGATCCGACGAGGCTCGAGCATCGCCAATCGTTGGCGACGACGAGCTTGCATACCAGCAAGCTCAAGCCTCGCCTAGCCTGTCACCACGGTTGTCGTGCCGGCCATCAACTAAGGAAGGAGGAAAAGAAAGCAAAAAAGAAAAGAAAAGAAAATTGAAATATGAAAAGTAATTATAATTTCGATTTTTTTATTAAAAAAACATTTTATAAAGTTAAAGAGGGAAAGATTGTGTGGGGCTTGAGTTGGAAATTAAGAAATGGGTTCTAAGGTTCTAACTCACTTGATATTTTAAATGGGTTGAAAATGGGTCACAAGTGCTTACCCATTTTCGACCCATTTAAATGAGACTCACTTTTTTGACCTATTATTAGCTAGGTTTTTAAAAGCCTCAAATGGTCCATGACCCATTTTGACACCTCTAGACCTTGCCAACCCTAGGTGAAGTAGCATCACTTGTGATTGCCTAGAGCTAGCGAGGGCCCTCGCGGCCTCGCCAGCAGCCCTTGTAGCGATCGGCGAGGCCTCTTTGGCCTCGCCTAGGGCCTTCATAGTCGAGGGTGAGGTAGCCCTTGCCCAATTTAGGCAAGGGTTTCATGGCTAGCAAGGGTTGCTGGTGATTCTCGTCAGCATTAAAGGAAAAAAAAATTGTTCATGTCACGTCGAAGAATCCATGTGGGATGATTGACGTTGCCACGTTGGATGATTGACATTCACATCGAATTTTCCGGTGGATGTTCCAACAAGATAAATTAGAATTGATACTCAAGTAAGCGATTTTTAAAATTTGTGGCACTTAAGTAAGTGAAAATTTTTTTGGCAATCAAATGAATGCTGTATGAAAGTTTTGGCACTCTTAGTGTTCTTCTCTCCAAAATTTGGTATGTTAATCATGACTTTGCTTATTACATTGAGCTTCCTCTTATGATAGGATTTAGTCTCTATAGAAGATTTATGCGGCAAAAATACGCTTCAAGTGCCAAAAGTTGGTACAAATGGCACTTAAGTGCCAAAATCGGAGAAAAATAAATCACTTAAGCGTCAATCTGGCCAAAATGCTGATGTGTGTAATTTCCAGCGAAATAAGTGCAAAACGATGTTGTTCGAGGCCAAACTTCTCCTCTTTGAAGGATTCTCAAAGGGGGTTCGGTCGACAGGATTTGTCCTGTATTACTTAATTACTTAATGTTATCTATGAAGCTAATGGCACAAGAACATACCTAGTCAAAACAGAGACCTTTATGATTTGAGGCCGAATTGGGTCCATTGGAATGCTATGTTGCCCTTGTACACACTCATGATATGTGTTGATGATTAATGGTCTGACTACATCAGTCATTTGTTTGACCATATAATTAGCAAATTCATTTTGAGTTTCTTCCATTACTTGCCTCATAATAGCAAGAATGACCGGTGTAAGGTCCACTTGCCTTCTTTCTTCTACACGATGCCTTGAGACATCAACACCTTTGTGACCTCATTTCGAGAGTGTTGGGCTGATGACGACTTGGCTTGTGTATTGTTCTAAGCTATTAGCACTTGCTCATTAGTTGTACCATTCAAGTTGATTCGGCTTTGGGTCACTTAAAAATCTGGCAAAAATACTGACGTAATAATTTTTCGACAAGGTAAGTGCAAAATGACATCATTTTATCTTTAAAGTGATAAAAAATTAATATAAATTAATTAAATTTAATTTAAAACTAAATTTATTAAAAAATTTTAAATTTAAAATACAAATATTTAAAAAAAGAAAAAAAAAGGAGAGGGAGATGGCTAAGGGCCGAGCCCTCGCCACCACCGTCGGGAAGAGGCGATGAAGGAGGGGAGAGGATTGGCCAGGGTCGCCAGCCCCCGGCCGACTGGTGGCAAGGGCCTGCTAGCCCTCGCCCAAGTTTGGGGCAAGGGTTGCGGCCCTCACCGCCTTCCCAACAACAAAGGCTTAGCCCTTAGCCGTTGCCTCCTCTCCCCCACCTTTTTTTTTTTTAAATTAAATTAAAATAATTACTTTTATTTATTTTTATATAATTAAATTAATTTTTATATTAACATTTGAATCCGCTCAAAAATAACGTCATTTTTGCTTTTTTTTTTTTTTTTTTTGGGTTAAGTTAGCATTCCGGCGAGCCACAAGAGGAAAACAATAATAAAAAATTGTCACATAGGATTTTCGGTGGGGTTTGCCGGAGATGGCACTTAAATGTTGCTTTGTGCCAAGTTTTGATACTTGGACTGTACTTTGTTCGATCCATGGTATAGCACTCTCTCGACTCAACACAATATGTCCCATTAGGCGTGCCAAAAACATGTTTCATCGATTTTGATCCCCGTGTTGTGTTTTGGTTTTATTATAAGGGACTCGGGTTCTGTGTTCAACTTGGACAAAGGATGTCAAATGCAAAGATGAATTTTATTTATCAACTTATATATACAACCCTGACGATTGATATTTGGGTGACTCGAAGATTAACCACTCTAGGCACAAATTACACCAAAAATTAATCAATGATGTAATTTGGACACTAGTAGCTAGCTAATCTATGCTTCGAACTCAAATTATGCTGGAATTTAATTTACGACACAACTTGTTTTAGGTGTAAAGTTGGAATTTAATTAACAGCAATACACCTAGATAAAAAAACACAATTACATAATTTCAATAATGATGCTAGGCTTGTGAAACAACATCAAAGTTCAATCAACGATGTTGGAATGGATAGAGAAGAGATGCAAGTTGGAATATAATCAATGATGGGAATATAGAAAACTATAGCTAAAATGCGATAAAGTAAAGATAATGTAAAGATAATCGTTGTGGTGTTCAGGAGGTTCTCAATGGTAGGGGTACGGTATTTATAGAGTGGATTGATTGTTCCTCAGTCGGCTGCTCTTTCTTGACACTACTCTTCACATTCTTCACATTTTTCACTTCTTTTTTTATGACCTTGTCCTTTAATAACCGCTTCCTACTTCATTGACAATGCATGTGTAGCTTGTTCCTTAAGCAAATAACCGCTCCCTATTTTTATGCGCATTTCTCACAGTAGTTATTCTTGAAAGGGCTAGTAAGAACACCTAGAGAGGAGTGAATAGGTGTTAAAAGAAATTTTCGCAATACTTGATGAAAGTAAATTGCCTTTAGAAGATAATAGACTGAAGATCTAATCAACTATAAATAGTTATATAAAGCAACAAATTAAAGTAAGGAGTTCAGGGAAAGAAAATAGAAACACAAAGTGTATAGTGGTTCGACTTAGTTCAAGCCCACGTCCACTCTCTCGCATTGATAACCTACTGGCTGGATTTCACTATAAATCAAATAAGTTTTTACAGTCTCACGTCTTTGACTTCACAATGTAGAGACTCTACTACACTCTTCCAAAGTCTCACAAGTGTTTACTCTCTCTTTTGAGTACAAGTTAAGCTTGACAATTGAAATAGCAAGAAACTAGGAAACTTTAGATTTTGAAATTTTTCTTTCATGCACACACTTAAACAACTTGAGAGTCTTTCTTTTATACTCTTCCATGCCTTTACTACCGTTGGCACTTTCCAAATGAGTTCTTCAAATCTACCCGTTGAAAGAATCAATCAAGGAGATCTTGAGTCGTTTTAGGAATGTGATAAAAGTCCATCAATTCTACTTGCCCATACAATCATGATTTTGGTTTCCATAAGTAGAACCTTTCAAGTATACTTCACCTTTCAAGAGATCTGATTATTCAAATTGATTCCAATAATAATAATTGATCATAAGATGCTATATCCAGCCATAAAATCTTCCACAAATCATACGAACCGAATCTTTGAAGATAAACCCGCATCTAGATAAGTCTTCACTCTTCAATCTGGAATCTGTCAGTGTGGTCAAACTTTGAGATTAAAGTCTAGTAGTCTTCAAACTTTGACAGTAGCATCTGGAATTCTTTAGACTATAACACTTAAATCTACAAGTCTTTAGACTAGATTTTTGGAAAGGTTTTGTCAATTTCAAAACAATAAATGAGTTTTCTCTAACAATTCTTACTTGAGTTCTAATGTTAATTTTGCTTTATCTTTAAATCTAGTGCACTATCCCTATAACTTGACATGTGACAATTTTCCAAGCCATGGACTTTGGAGTTGGCTTCCAGAACCCCTTCGAGGCTCAACTTAAGTAGCCTTCACGAAAGCTGTTTTACCTTTAACTTCGTAAGTCAAAATGGAGCGTTTCACCTAGTGATCTCTTGTGATCGACACGTGGTTTCAAAGGTAATTTTGGGTGTCAACAAAAACAAAAGAGTATACAAGTTGTAGATTTAAGCACATCTCATCCAAAAAGACTAGATCTATCACAATATCAAAAAACAATTAGTAGTCAATCATTGGAACCATTGGTGATTGGTACACGCGAGGCTTTTCCCTCAAGAAATTACAGCTTGTAATGCATGCCTAGATTTGACTTCCTTATCACCATCACCATACGGAGATGATGACAATGATAATAACATGTTGAACCACCATAAAATGAATGCATTTAAGAAACTTTCAAATCTATATTCAGATCAAGAGAAAAATACTTTCAGATTTAGATATACACTAAAATCAGGAGATAAGAGTTTATGCCAAATGTCGAAGAAGTCATAGTTACATGTCTCGAGCATCTTGCGAGTTGGACTTGTGATGATATTCTCACAAAATTTTTAGCTACTAGCAAATTTATCCACCGTGACAAGTGAAGAAAAGCAACAACAATGAGCAAATAATAATAATCATAGATTAGATTGGGAGAGAAAAAATAAAGGAAATCAAGGTCCTAGAAAAGGAAAGTATAGTGAAGCAGACCCTCAGTTTCAAATTGGAATATGAGAGCTTACCAATGAAGTTTCTTTGAGGGAGGATTTTTTTGGAAGGAGGGCGTTGCCAAAAGAGAAATTAGGGCTTTCCCTTAACTCATGAATTTATCAAGGATTTTTTTTTTTGGTCAATCCTACTTTATTCATACTCCAATTTTCACTTTTAAATTTTCGATATGTATCCTTATATGGCGTGAGAATTGAAATCCCCACATGAAAACTAAATCATTTCCATCCCACCCCCTCTAAAAAAGTGAACATTCGAACTCTCCACCTCCATCTTCCTCTTCTCACGTGGAAAAAATAGCTACTAGATAAATTCCAATGATTGATTTGATCAAGGATGTTAGGAGCAACTTATATCCTTGCAAGACATCTGAAGAGGGCTTGTTTGAATCCCGAGGTGGAACGCCCACCGAAGTTCATTTCGATTGCGGCAATATCACTCTTCACAATGCATTGAACCTATTTTGCAACACGACTTGAACTAGAGGACGCGCACCGACGAAACTCGTATAATCAGCCCAATCAAATAGGGAAAGAAAACAGCTGTTTTGCCACATTTTCAAATATCGAAAACGGGGGATCGTGATTCATGGGGCAGACATACGTGCAAATTCGCGCCGGTCAAAGTTGAGATCTAAAATCACGCTTTTAGAAAAAAGCAAGAAGATGTAATCGTCGCAATATATTAGGGTGTGCCCACCCACCAAACTTGGTTTGGCCTTTTAATTCTATCAACGATTTTGTGGACGGCATTACACAAAGCTTTTTCTTTCTTTTTCTTTTGTCTTTTTAGAGCATTTTGCAAGTGGCTAATGGAGTTCGAGTCGACGTGACTGGTTCATTGAAAATCGGACTCACTATGGTCTCTGAGCAGCCCCTTTTCAATGTCTCCGAGCATGTGACTGGTCCACCAGAAATGATGGTCTGCACGAACAAAAGATCAAGTTTCAATATAATGCATGTGAAATTGAGGCCGTATTACCTGTAAAAGCATCACCTTGTGGATCTGCGGCGTCAACTCTGAAATGTGCCCAGAATGCAACAATAAGGTTTTGTCGAGGACCAAAACCGGCACCCATTATGTTACCACTTATTTTTGCCGTTAACAATCTAACATGACATCTGACGTGTTATGTATACTTTCGAACATTATTGATTTATATACCAAGAGGTTTGAGACGATATCATTTCATTGGACCGCTCAAATGATCGAGCTTAATTTTTTATTCTTGAGGAAAAAGTTAGGGTTCCTTTTGCTTCCAATCTTCATCGCTCTTTCAAAGATTAAGATAATCGAGTTTGTAATTAGAACAGTCAAGGTGATGGTAAAACAAGGGTTTCATGTAGCTTTCATTTCATTTGATTTAGATCTTTAATTAAGGTTCTTCAATTTTCATGTTACAATTTCCAATGTCTTCCCTCGGTTGCATTTGTTTTACTTGTTATTGTTTGCACCAAAAATTGGTCATGCCGTCGATATAGATAAGCGCACAACTAGGATGTGGAGTATTAAGGACATCACCCATTCTCAATGAGTGCAAGAATCATTATCGAAATTAACACATTGATGACCATTGCTGGACGATGACAAATGGTTAACGATAGTCTACAAAATTATCACTTAATAAGATGAACAGATTATCAGCTAAGGCACAAGGAGAAAGTTCAATGCATAAAGGGCGTCAAGATGCAGTTACAAGTTGAAAGTCACCAAAGAATATAGTGACGGAGGTCATGGAGCAACTAGAAAGCAATCTCAAAAGCAACTGCTTGAAGATAAGGTCATAGCATTATGAAAGTATGGGTACAAGACTTCTCGGAGATGAGGTAACATGACTATAACCGCAAGAAAATTGCTAAGAGACGGTTATGGTACAACCACTATAAATATTATTGTTTGTCTAGTGGAAACTTCCCTCGCACAAACAAACAAATTTACTATCTTGCAATCATCCTTACTTTTTCTGCACTGTACTTTTAGTTTATAAACTGGCATTGTTGATTAAATTTTGGTGTCTTTCTAGGCTATAGTTTTCAAATCTGCATTGATGATTAAAATCCATTGTGTATCTCTATCATAGATGTTGTGTCATCAATTAAATTCCGGTATAGCATCTTTGTGTTCTTAGAGCTTTATTGTCGATTAAATTTGTAGCATAATTTGGATAAAATATTCAAGAAACAAAAGGCACTCCACCTGTCGAGTATCATCAGGACCAAATATCACAGCATTTCAAAGAATAATGTCGTTATCTAGGGGTGCACCACTAATGCTGTGCAAGCATTATCCTTAAAGATAATTTCGCCTCTCAAAGTATAAAACTTAGTGCAATAGGCTCTAGCAGTTATCTCGTAGGATACAACAGATATTCTTCTTTATTCTACATTGAATCATAAAAGCAATGGGAACGACAAATCATATGGAAAACCCAGTAGAGAAAGGAAAGAAAATGGCAGGATTGAAAAGAATTTTCTTGTTGAGGTGTGTGGCATCATATTAGGTTCAGAGAAATAATTGGTTTGTAAATAAGAGAGATTGGTTTTTCCTTCATCAATTCTCGCATCAAATAAAAAGTCATTACAAAACCGTTTTAAATTGTTGGAGCTCAAAACCGTTATGAAAACCGCCACAAATTGACGGCGGCCATAACTTCTATCAACGATGTTTCAAAACCGTTGAAATAACCAACAGCTATTGCGTCACTGCTGCAGCCGCTTCTGCATCGGAGATTCGGAGGCAACTGGTTCTGCATCAAATTTTTATTTCTTTTGTATCAAATGCCGCTCACGCAAATGATGTTGATGAGGAGGACGAAGATCTGAGTGGAACCAACACTGATGATTTGGAGGAGACCAGTTCTGAGAGAAGTCCTAAAATAGTTAGATACGATCCAATGAGTGGGGTCGCAAGGAGAATGTAGTTGAGTTGAGCATGAGATCTGTTATCTCGCGCCCAATTCACGAGCGTCGTGCAGAAGTTATCAATATTGAATGGCAATAACACGTGGTGGCTGAGGGGTCGGTATAAAGATAAGGAAGCTTAGTGTGTGGATGGATGTGGTCGGAGGTTGTTTGCTAGCTGGATGCGATCTGAGAAGATTTTTGCCATTAAAAGAAGTGGAGAACCACGTAGCTATGCCAGAAGCCTTAGAAATAGGCAAGCGAACGCTACCTGGCTCTGCCAAGGAGTACTCACCCATGTAAAAGTTCAACAAAGTTTGAACAAGTGTGTTAATTTCTTTTGGTCTATCTAAAAACTCAACAAAGCAGCTAAGTGTGCGAGTTTTGACAAGTTGCGACTCCTTAAACATAACTTCTGCTTCACATTGTTCACCAAACACATTTTTATCCTATTTTTTTTTTTCTCTTTTCTTTTTTTTTTTTTTTAATAAATTTTATTTATTTTTTTCTTCCCTTTTCCTTTTCTTTTTCCTTGTCAATCGCTGAACTGGCCATAAGCCAACTCTAGCCTCCCTCGTCGGCCTGTGGCAAGGCAGGTGAGGCTTTACCTTGCCCAAGGCTAGATCCGACAAGGGCGAGGCTCAAGCTCGTTGGCCCTGGGCAAAGCTTCGAGCTCCGTTGAGGTTGGCGAGCCATCGGATATGGTGATTCACATCTTCCTCGATCGTTGGGCAATTGGCTATTGTCAAGGCATGTGGCAGCGGAGGAAGGAGGAGTAGGAAGAAGGTGGAAGGAAAAGAAAAAGAAAGAAAAAATTAAAATTAAAAATTCGATTTTTTAAAATAAAAATAATTAAAAATTTCAATTTTTTAAAAAAATATATAAAATTACAATTAAATATTTTTGTCATTTAAAAAATTAAAATTTGAATTTTTTATTATTTTCCCCAAGAAATCGAATTATATGACGAATGGTAGAAAATATTTTCCACTCCACTTTCAAATTTTAGTCGAACACTTGAAAATATAGTTATTTTCTTGGAAAAATATTTCCTAAAAATCATTTTTCAGAAATGTGATATTTTATGCGAAATAGACGAATCCTCCATTGCGTTGTATATTTTATAACAATGTTAGTATGGATTGCACCTTTTGGAACAAAATCATCCTCAGTTCTTCTCTTCACCCTTTCTTGCAACATAAACACCATTTCGCTTTAATAGTCATCTGGGTTAACTTTAACTAACTTGGGGTCTCTTCTTCTCTTTTGTTTCTTATCTTCCAAAATCAAATGTAAGCATAAATACAATTGATGAAATATAAAAATCAATCGCCACGAATGTTGTTAATAGAATATAAAAATAGGTTTGTAGACAACACCCCATTCACGGAATGGAGTCCTCCTTATAAGATTAAGCAAGATTCTCGGGACCCGTTTTTGATTGAATATGTTAAACTCCAACTCTAATAAAGATTCTTTTCTTGTTAGGAAGCATAAGAAAGCGGGAAAGTACAATCAAACAAAAATAAAATATGCCGACAATGACCAGTAGCCTTTCTTCGTTAATTAAAAATTGTGCCATCTCCTTCTCTTCTCGCGATTCTGTCTTAGACTTTCATATATCTCTGCTTTGCCAGTTCGAAAAAATTGAGAAAGAATGCCGACCCATGTCGAATATTAGCAACGCGCGCCCATTGGATCCATGTGACCCTGGAATAAGCACATCACACATTGACCTATATGTAAATGGGCTCACCCGCTAATTGGTAACTTCTGGACTGATCTCAGGGTAAAAACACCGGTTCTCCAATGCTAACTTGCGCAGCTTGAAGCGGCAGATTTTAGGTGAAACCAGATAAACACGTTCCATATTTGGATTGTGGGATGAACAGTAAGGTGACAGCATCTTTGCATCCCTTAGGTTTCGACGCTCCCTCGTTATTCTTTCCTTTTCATACTTTTATGATGTGATGAAAGGGCTCACACGTTCCTTTGGTGCGAACAGTACCGGTTCAGTCCAAGAGGTTGACCGGAAGATAGGTAAGACATGTAGTCGCAGCTTTCAGCTTTACGGGACGACCGTTTGGTTCATTATGATCGGGTAGGGCTATAAATAATAAACATAGATGGTCCAAAGTCTCTACTCTCCTTTTAGAAAAACCAAGAGAAGAGCCTGTGTCTTCGTTGTCGTCGCACACACCAAAAATGGTTTCGATAAGCACTCATGAGACATGGTCCTTCTTACTTTCAGCTTTCCTCATTGCCCAGTTGCTCTGCATTGCTCGAGCCGATGTCCATTTCTACGATTTCATCGTGAGTTCTTAATCCCTATTTCTCTGATTGTCGCAGCCGTTTCATGACAAGAATGTGCTTCGGACTGAGTCATTTACCCCTTTTTTCTGGTTTTCTTTTCGCCATTTTTTTTCTCTTTCGGCGGTGGTGCGCAGTTGAAGGAGACGAACGTGACAAAGCTGTGCGAGACAAAGAGCATCATGACGGTGAATGACAGTTTCCCGGGGCCGACAATCAAAGTGCACAAAGGGGACACGGTGTACGTGAATGTTCATAACCAAGGCGATTACGGCGTCACGCTTCACTGGTAAGCGATTCTTCCTTTGCCTTCCTTCCTTTATAATCCAGTACTTTCGTGATTGGTTCATATTGATTAGCTTTCTTCATTTTTAATTTTCTGTTCGTGGAAGTCCAAGTATAGTTTTATGATATCTGCACCTATTAGTCAGCTATACTACATTATTTTCGGGTCAACGTTCGGGACACTCTAGTGGAAATCTACCGGAACTTAAGAGTTAGTGGGGTTGTAGTCAATGAAAAACTTCTCATTTCTTGTCCTCTTCAAGCTTTATTTTTTGCTTAGCTGTACCTTAGGCTTCCTATTCTCTCCTCCTCGTCTTTAAATATTCTCTATGGATTTATTATCTCCTGAACTAGTGCAGTAACTCTTAGCTCAAAGTAACCAGGTTTCTTTAAAATAATCGATAACTTTGTTAAGATATTTATATAATAAATAACGTCTTTTAGAATTATAGTCGTCTCATAAAATTATTCGAAATTTGAACAGATTATTTATTTATTGTTGTCGATGGCGAACTGATTTTTCCCCCCTCCAATGCAAAGAGCCAAGCACACGTCCACCTCTTTTCCCGTTTGTTTGATTTGTTTTCTCTATAAATAATTTCTCACTTTTATTTATCGTTTAGGGTTCTCTGTGTGTTTTCTTTTTTGACGAAAGAAAGTCAACTGAAGCACAATAAGTGCAAGCTACCTTGGAGATTGAGAGAGAAATGTAGGGCTCAGTGCCTCGTGGCGGTGCTTTAATGTTGTGAAATTCAATATGGCAACATCTTGTTTCTGACATCGAAAACCTACCAAAGAAACTACGTCCACGAATTTGTCCGTGATTATTTGATTGCACATCGTCCTTTTTCCGTGGAGGTTACATGTGTGTTCAACTCGTCAAACAAATCGCACCGCGGTGGACACCAACCCGCCAGGTTAGGAATGACTCCATGTTAATCTCATAAAATCGCAAGGCTCGAGGACACTCGGAGATTGCATAATTAGTGCAGTATCTTGGGTCCATCCTTGATTAGATCACATGGATAGGCGGGCGAAAACAGTCTTGAGCCCTAAGGATGTGTGCAGTTTGAATGCATTCTTATGTCATGATGAGCCCCGGACCTTAACAAAGAATTTGTGCACTTTTGCATTTCATCGTCAAATTGTTTGGTGGTGAAATGACATTCTTTTGAGTATAATATCGGGAAAACAGGCGGGCGGCATGATTCATTCGATCTGAGAGATGGGTTTGCCATGTGGGTGAAAGACAAAAAGTCTTCCATCTACAATGGACGCAAAGCCAAGGAATAATTTTATTAGTCCTTAAATATAAATATTTTGTCAATAAAAAATTAGTAGCAAGATCCAAAACTAAAAACACCACCCTATGGTCTACTTAACTAGGGACGGGCTGCACGATAGACTTCATCTGAGTGGTGGAGCTATGACTGAAATTAGGTCTAACAAGACATCTTAGAATTACCCATTCGGATTTCCGACACGAGGTATCGGACTTCCGACGTCACTTGTCATTCTATGCTTTAAGTACGTGTAGAGCATCCCATAATTCTTCCTCGATGGTCAAGACATACCAAGCAAAAAAATCTCATGTTCGCCGTCTGCTCTGTCGAAAGTAGTGCGAATATGCTGAATGAATTGCTAAAACTAGCCTATTTGACAGGCTGATGGAGTATCAATTCAGTGGAAATGGTCCCCGGACTGCACAAATGCAATGTGTACCTGAATATATAGTCAGGCCTCATTAAGTAGCTCTTTCATACAATGAGACGTCACATTATCTTAATTAAATAGCTATATTAATGCAGGCATGGAGTAAAGCAGCCAAGGAACCCGTGGTCGGATGGACCAGAGTTCATCACCCAATGTGTGATAGGACCGGGAACAAATTTCACATATGAAGTAATATTCTCCAACGAGGAAGGAACTCTTTGGTGGCATGCTCACAGCGATTGGACACGAGCTACGGTTCATGGAGCTATTGTGATCTCACCAGAACCGGGAAAATTGTATCCCTTCTCAGAGCCCGACGACGACAAGGTTATTGTGATCGGTACGTGAATTGATCTCCTACGCTCTACTTGTTCTATTGCTATAGTGATAGAAAAATAATAGAATAGCTATGCCATGAATAAAATTGGATTTATAGTTGACTAAACAATCGAACCTTATATTACAAAGAACATTCTGTAAATGATTTTGGGAGGTAAATAGGTATTTAAAAAATATTTGAACTAAGAACCTCCTATTATGATATCATGTAAGATTTTATAATAGATGAAGGTATGATTTAATATTTCATTATGCTATCAATTGGAATACAAACTATAGTTATCTTAAAAAGTATTATTACCCTCTGGTTATAATATATATCCGGTTTTCTTTTTTCCGCCTTGGTGAATATATGTGTGACCATTCTTTTAGTGTGCTTAATTTAATATATAGCTTTGTTTTTGAGTATCGCTATCCTTTTGGCCAAATAAATAGCTGCTTGGTACATGGGGGACTTGAAGGAATTGGTGGACGAGGCAATGATGGATGGGAGCGACTTGCCCCATTCAGATGGCTACACCATAAACGGTGAGCTTGGGGATTTCTGCAATTGCTCCCAAGGTACTTCCACCAAACTTAACAAGTTATCTTTTAGATTACCTGCTAAATATATATTTACCATAAAGTATTGCGATTTTCAGATAATTGATTGCACGTAACAGAAAAAAGAAATGGTACATTGAAAACTACAGGCCTTTTTTTTTTTTTATGTAATCTCTTGACAAGTGTTCTGTTAATAATGTGATTTTGAGGTATCTTAGTTTTAGTGCATTTCAAGTTAGAGCTTTGATTGGGTTACCTATAGTAATAAAAAATGTGACATATTAAGTTAGATTGATACAAGATTGTTAGGAGGCAAGAACCTTCGATACCTAGGTGAGATATGAAGCCAACTGCCAAGCCAACGAAGAACAATCATAATAACACAACGGAGGTTATAAAAAGAGGATTTAAAAAACATGGCAATACCGAGATTTACATGGAAAGGCTTTCTATGTGAAAAAGGAAAAAAAAAACTACGGGGTAACGGAGTCCACTAACCGACTTCAATCAAGAGTAAAGGATTCTAATCACATCCAAAACTACAAATACACAAGCTTCCCCTTCTACAAGAATTACACCATAAACTCCAAATTACAAAGCATGAGCTATCACTCCCTAAGAGCAAACACAAAGTACTTGAAGCTTGATGCAACCTTATAAAAGAACAATGAATACAACAAACTCTTGTCTTCAATTTGAATGTGATGCAACCTTGGAAGTATAAAAAACCCTAACCCCTCCTTATCTCTTTTTCACTCTTGCGCTCTCTCTCACATGTCTCCTCTAGTCTTCGCAAGACCTCTCTCTCTCTCTCTCTCTCTCTCTCTCTCATGTCTCCTCTAGTCTTCGCAAGACGACATTTTAGGACGAGCTAGAAGCTATCTTAGAAATAGACACACAACAACACCATGGGCTTAAGTTACAACTCACGGGCCTAAGCCTAATTACCAAGCACATACACTTTCTTAGCCCAACACAGAAGCTATTAGGAAAAGAACAATTTGAGTGATGAAATTAACTCAAAATTGGAGGAAAAATTAACCAAACAGTCCTAAACTTATTGCAATTTTTCTAATTCGGTCATAAGTTTTCTTTTTCCAATTCAATCCTAAAACTTTTGCAATTATGTCAATTCAATCCATTTACGTGGACAACTTTTTTTAATAATATTTTATTTTATTCGAATTTTTATTAATTTTTCTTTCTTTTTTTCCTCCTTCTTCCTCCTTCCTCCTTCTGACTGGCTAGAAGCGAGCATTGGTGAGGCTTGTGCTCACCGTCCACTAGCGAGGGTAGCCTCACCATCACTGGTTGAGGCTCACCAAGGCCAAAAATTGTGTGAGGTCTTGGCCTTCGACCTTGTAGCCTTTGGCAAAATCAAGCATTGCCCATGGCCGGTGAGGCTCAACCCTCTGCAAATTTGGTGAGGTTGAGCCTTGCCTAGCCACTACCAAACTTCCTTAAGGTTGACAAGGTCTCTTGCTAGCCTTAACTCTAGCTGATCGCTAGTGAGTTAGCGATCACCTAGAGCAAGGAGAAGGAAGTGAAGAAAAAAAGAAAGAGAAAGAAAAATATTAATAAAAAATCGAAAAAATAAAATGTTATTAAAATATTGTTCATGTTAGCATCGGTCAAACAACTAGTGTCCACATAAACATCGTCAAAATTGGCGAGCTTGACTGAATTGACATAATTACAAAATGTTTAGGACTAAATGGCCAAAAAAAAAAAATTAAGACTGAATTGGAAAAATTGTAAAAAATTTAGAACTATTTTGGTAATTTTCCCTAAAAATGGATAGTCAAATTGAATATTAAGCATTTGATAAGAAGGTGTCACATAATAAATCAATTATGTAGACTCGCTTTTGCTAATTAAGTAACCCATCTTTTCTATGTGAGTGTACAAGTCTCATGCAATTGATAAAATTGGGGTTAATGTTGTTCTCCCATCGTTATGTGCGCAAAATATACATATAACCTTCTTTTGACATAGAGTTGACAAAACAAATTTAATTTTTGCATAAAAAGGAATAATGCATGGACATTATTTTCATAAAGGTTCATCGAAATTTTCGGTACAGAAACAACGCATCACTGGTACGTTGATTATGGAAAGACGTATCTCCTTCGAATAATCAACGCAGTCATGAACGCTGAGCTCTTCTTCGCCATCGCTGGCCACAACCTGACCGTTGTCGGGATGGACGGAGGATATATTAAGCCGATTGCCACGACTTACGTCATGATAAGCCCGGGACAGACCATGGACGTGCTGCTCACGGCTAACCAATCTCTCGGAAGGTACTACATCGCCACGAGGCAATACTCTAGCGAAGACGCCGAGGTCACTGGATTCGACCATAGCATCGGATCGGCCATCTTGCAGTATAGAGGGAACTATAGCTTGTCATCAAAACCGGTCTTTCCGAACGCCACACTCCCCCTCTATTTGGACTATGGAGCGGCGCTGAGATTTACGAATCAGCTGAGAAGCTTGGCAAGTGAGGATCATCCGGTTGATGTTCCTCGAGATATAAGCACGAGGATGTTCATAACTGTGTCCATGGGCGAGATCCTTTGTCCCAATAGCTCTTGCACTTCGGTGAGTGGCAACAAGCTTGGCTCAAGCTTGAACAACGTAAGTTGGGTCAACCCATCCCTGGATGTGCTATCGGCCTACTATAGGTAACATCATCCCCTCTCTCTATATCTCTCTCTCTCTCTCTCTCGATCCCTCGATCCATCTCTAGATTGAACCCTCGATACTAATGTACATGTCGCAACACCCGCCCTGCCACCTGGGGTCGGCAAATCTAGTTTGTGTATAATGACTAATAGGTGAATGCACATGGAATTCTCATTAATGGGTTTCTTTTTATTGTGCAGAAATCTTAGTGGGACTTACACAACGGATTTCCCGGATTGGCCTCCTTCCATGTACAATTTCACGGGAGATGATTTGCCGGATAGTGTCGACATGACGTATCAAGGGACCAAAGTAAAAGTGCTGAATTACAATGAGACGGTAGAAATCGTTTTCCAAGGTACGAACGTGTTGAAAGGCTCCGTCAACCATCCCATGCACATGCACGGCCACAGCTTCTACGTCGTTGGGATCGGTCACGGGAACTTTGACAACGAGACGGATCCTGGCACGTACAACTTGGTCGACCCTCCCTATGTGAATACGTTTGGGGTCCCTAAAAACGGTTGGCTGGCGATAAGATTTACTGCTAACAATCCCGGTGCGTACCTCCTTTTTAATGTCAATACCCGTACAGGACACGTATGCATCATCAGTTAACGTTAATCCTATGGTTGGATTGGACAGGCGTGTGGTTCTGGCATTGTCATCTGGACCGGCACATGAGCTGGGGCATGGATACGGCCTTCATAGTGAAGGACGGAGGGACTGCAGTGACGAGCATCCGTCCGCCGCCTGCCTACATGCCGCCATGCATGGACATGGGATCTCCTGGCATATCGATGCAAACATCAAGCATAGATCAGGTGGAAATGCAGCAGCTATGATATCGTTTCGTTCCATTACACTTATTCTCAGGATTACCGAGGATCACATCTTGAGGGCTTCATCAATTGATGGTCAAATTTTGGGAAGGATGGATTTTGCTCATATTTTTAGCATTTTCCTCCTATATTTACTCACAAACCATACCATTCTTATCATTGCTCTTTTAATTAACAATCCTCTCGACTCGTAAAGAATTATTTTGGGCATTTGTTGACCTTGTTATTGACGAAGCGAATGCCAATCGAGAAAGGAGCTTCGCTGGATCAAGAGTTCGATTAGTTGAAGATATCTACCCAAGTGTCCTTCAGCCTTTGTTCATCCGTCTTGCCCGACGCCGGATGGGGCCCCGAAATTTTGCTTACGCGAACTATTTGAAAAGGGTCTTGTTTCAAATGATTTTTTATTCATTGAAGAAGATGAATTCCCCATGAACTCGTTTTGAAGTGGCTTAATTGGATGAATAAAACCCCGTGTGACAGAAAAATCCAGGATAACCTGAAATTTGGAGGGCAAAAGCTCGAATATTCTTTCGCAAGTTCTAAATCTTGACGACGACGGTGTTGATACGAACTCAGCCCAAATGCTCGTTTCTTTTAAGCCCGAGATCTAGTAAAGAATCGATTGACTCGGGTGTTCCTCATGTTTTGAATTTTATGAGTCGATGTTTATTTGCCAGGCCATCCGCCTAAACTTGAGGCAGAAATAAACGCCAATAAAATTTCGTAAGAAAATAGCCAGAGAAATCTATGAAAATCTAGTTGGGTCTCAAGAAGAAAATCAATATTTTACTAGCAATCACAAGCTTCATGTTGGATGCAGTACTAGTTTAATCCGATGCAAAGTGAAGAACCTTATCAAGGATAAGGTTTCGACATGCTGCGAATCATCTCGAAGATGTGCCTTTGGAAATATGAACACTAACAATGCATGGATGTATCTTCAGCAATTGTTCAAATTTTAAAATAAAAGAAGGGGTACTTGCTCTTTTTCTTCTTTAGACCCACCCGACAAGCTCAAACTCAATAATGCCTCTCTGCCACGCATGCTGCCTACGACTGTACAAAGGGCGTTGCGACCGTCACCAACCTAACTTGTAATGTAATAGCTTCTATTGTGACTGGATGTAATGTAAGTAAATCTGGTGAGGGCAAGGCCCTCACTAGCAGTCGGGATACAATAGGCATCGCGATGCCAAGAGCTTTGTTTGGTCAATGGCCATATTGACGAAGAAAAAAATAAATATTTGTAAAAATTTTCCACATAATTGAAGGTCGTGCCACGTAAGACGATTAATGTCTACATCAACAATTTCTTAAAGTAATAAATTATTAAAATGTTTGAGATTAAATTTGCTAAATAGAAAAAATTAGATTTAAATTGGTATGCAATATAATATGTTTATGACTTTTTTGGTTATATTCGTCAATAATTTGAGTGTGTGAATTAGGGATGGGCTGCTTTGACCAAAGAGATATCCATTAAGGATTTGTTTTTAGTTTAGGAACCCGTCAGTCTTTAGAAGGAACTGTTCCAAAGGACTCACTTCTTACAAAAGCTTTCCTCGTAAGGAGATGTTAGGACTTGGCTGTCTTGAATCAAAGGGACCACACTTGAAATGAGGCGCCAAATACTTTGTATCCATACACAATATCAGGTACATATCCTGCCCCTCATTGAAATAAACAGTACTAATTCTTGGTGTCTTCTCCTGGCTTTCTTTACTAAATTTTTCTTTCTTTCTTCAAAAAGCTAATATGGCTCGTACATGATAAAATTGAAAAATCTTCACTTATGGACCGCAAAGCGTTAGATGTCTCGTGAAGGGGTCACTGGAAGCTGACAAGTCATACAGTATGTCCTGGCACAATGACAAAACATTCACTACCATAGTACTTTTTTTTTTTTTGGTCATAACAACCATAGTACTTTGTGCGAGGGGCACAAGCAACAGTGGCACGACGCGCAATTATTGAACAGTGTCACGGTTTTTTGTTAGCCCCCTCGAGTTCTGCACGATTGGCCTTAAGTCACATCCATGCTTTTTGTAAATTTATTAAGCAAGCTGGAGGCAAACCAAGATGGAGTTAGATTGGTCTTGTACGGTATTAATTCAATCTTGATGCTGTTAACTAAGCACAATCACTAAACAGTGACCTGTACTGGACTTCCCAGCTTATTATTTAAGACATTAAAGAAATTATTCAGTATTCCATTTTAAGAAGTTTTCCGCTAGTTTCGATTTGTCGAAAGGCAAATACGAATGTGGCGATTAAGTTGCTAGCCAAGCATGAAAGGTAACACGTGTCGTTAGAATAATCGGGCAGCTTCACATCCGTCCTCCTTGCCTTCGTTTTTGCTTGAAGATATTAAGTCTAATCCACCTTGAGTTGGATTGGTCTTAATTCAATCCTAATGTTGCTAACTAAACACAATCACCAAACAGTGACATATACTGGAGTTCCCAGCTTATTATTCAAGAAATTAAGAAAATAATTCAGTATTCTCTTTAAGAATTTTTGTGCTAGTTTCCATTCATCGAAAGGAAAATCCGAATGTGGCGATTGGGTTGCTAGCCGAGCACAAAAGGCAACACGTTGATTTGTGTCCGTCCTCCTTGCCTTCGTTTTTGCTTGAAGATATGAAGTCTAATCCTCCTTGAGATTTGCAGGTTGAAAAAACCTTTGTTTCGTGAGATAAAGTCAAATTTTCATGGTGCACTAAACTATTTAAATCTTCGGTAGACTAATAACCATCATTCCTTAAAAAGCGATGAGAGGCGACAACGTACAGGGACGGTCAGTGAAACCTGTCTTTAATTCTTAGGGTTCTTCTTGTTTCATATTGTGTCCAGTTGTTTGATTCTGTCAAGGATGGGAGGCATTTGCGTTTTCATGCTAGATTGAGAAAACAATTATTTTCACTAGAAAGTGAAAATTATTATGATTTTTGGCCTACAGAGATTAATCTGCAGTTATCGTGATGTCTTCTATTCACGGATTAATTACTCAGATTTGCTTATGCACTCTTGCACTGGAGATTGGCATTAGACTGGCTAGACATCGGCGTTTTTCTGATCAAAGGAAATTGGCATAATCTTCGCAAAGGCATAGGACAAGTAACACATGATATCTAAGCTCTAGATTTAGCAGTCATGGCTTCCACGACTGATAGTACTTTAAGTTAATGTGAATCTAATTGCTCTAAATATACACACACGTGAGATAAAAATTAATAAGATATAAATATAAGATGTTAAGTGAAAGACCCACATCAAGGATGTAGTGTAATGCTGAGCAATTAATATATTATGATCACTCTATCATTCATTGATCAAATTTTTAAGTGAAGGCGAATCAAACAAATACGTGGACGGTTTTGGATAGGGAACTTTGATTGTGCGTCTTCATAGTAAATAAAACAAAAATCATTGCACGAGGCATGCTTTTCCGATAGAAGTGCCATCCCAAGCTAACTCGTAGCGTGGGATTTGAATGGGCGGCTTCCAATACTCCAATTGACCGAGCCAGTCGTGGGCTAAGTTGATCGCGATTTTCTCCTTTAGCAAGGAGAGATGGAAGGTGAGGTATGCTCGATCCGAATAGACAATGACATTCAAACACGCTTTGCTGCAAAATGTTTCGTCAGCTCTGTACTTGCGCACGTCGACTTGACTGGAGGATGGCAAATGCTTACGAATCAACGACCGTAAATTTTCGAGCTCCCTAGGATAAGAATCGAACCCACAATTATCGGTTTCTAAATTGAAAATATGGGAACATCCTCATCACTAGGGCAATTTCAAAATCGGTGATGTCCATCAACTTACTATCTCTCATACAAAGTTTATCAAGAGTTTAGAATTTTCCATGGAATAAAACATTGAAAGTGCTTTATCTATTAGAAATGGGTGTGATTATTACAAGTATTTCACTTTTGAGATTATGTATGGACGCCATCTCCTCACCTCATTAATTGCTTGACATATTGTTCTACATTCATTTCAAATCGAATAAGCACAGGGAATTATCATATCTGCTTCAAAAAGATGGTTGAATGATTGATGGCTGAGGCACGAAGTAGGGTCGATAGACGCTGCGAAGCGAGGTTACGAGCTTACCACATGCACCAATATTTCTACGTTCCTTGCACCAAGCAGCCTCCGCTGAACATTGTTATTAAATCCGAGAATTTGTTAATGCAATCAATTTATGACTAGCCGATGACTTCAAATGCTCGAAAGGAAAACCTAGAATGCTTCGTCCATTCAGAGTCATGTCTTTCGCTTGACTTTTGATATTTTTCAAATCCCACGGCATGCGTGCAAGCAATAAAATTGAATGACGACGACACACAGATTGAAATAATATTTTATCTTATTTCTCGTAAAAATTTGGTGAGTATTCTATAAGTTCTGATGAGAAATGTTGAGAAAGGTTGATTTGACTTTACAGAAGTTAGGAACGAAAAGCCTTCGCATTGACACTTCCAACAAACTTTCTTGCAAGATGAAAAGCATCGGTACCAACAATTCACGTGAGCACGACTGATTTTCCCGCAAACGGTGGCCTCGAGAGAGACCACGTGTTCTTCTGCTATAACCAAAGACTCGCGTACGGGCGTGCTGGTCCTTGGATGGAAAGTACTGAGAGCCCGCCGGCTCGAGATCACATGTTCTTCTGCTATAACCAAAGACTCGCGTACGGGCGTGCTGGTCCTTCGATAGAAAATAGTAAGAGCCTGCTGGCTCGTGGACAGTGCCTGCAACGAGGACCGATCCGACTTCGTTCAAATAAATTGTCAGCACTGTCTCCTCGTCCGGACCGCCGACTTCGTGGTGCTGCTACTGGCCGCCTTTATGACCTTTTCTCGTTCGGGATCCACTTTGATAAACAACACAAACGACTCGACCCGGAACGCGGATGAAAACCTGGAATCTTCACCTAAATTGACACGTGTATGTCGGAACGATATCTTTATATCTATGCCTCAATTAGAGCGGCATATTCGAATAAGAAAAACATCTCCATTAACCAAAGTTCTTTTGTTTTTTTTTTTTCTTATGATGAAAAGGGTGGAGGAAAAGGCAACTCATTTGAGACGTTATTATAAGAAGGGAAAAATTCACAAAAAAATCTCAAATTAGATCCACAATGACACATTTCCCTTGAATTTTTTTTTTTTTTGTGATATCAAAAACACCAAACTATATCTGTATGACTATTTATCCTAAACTTATTCTTGTGATATAAAAAATTCCAAACTAGTGCATATATGATACATTTATCCTCTTTCTAGGTTCCGTAAGATGATTTTTTAGTCAAAATAACGTCGTTTTATGTTAATACCATTTGTTTTTTTGTGCAGATTTTTAACACTACTCATTGACGGAACCTCGATGAAGAGTAAATGTGTCACACAAGTACAGTTTGGAAATTTTTTGTATCACGAATAAAGTTTAGGATAAATATATCATAATATGCATATTTTAGATTCTTTTTGTTGCTTTTGCTCTTATAAGAATCCATACGCACAGCAACATGTCTGTTTTGAGTCATAATTATTGCTCGTTTGGAGCTAGTCCGTTACATCATCCCACCACAGTCCTAGCTGGAGTAGAGCTGGGTCATCTTATGCCATGGAATGGATGAAATTACGTTGTGGATAAATTAAGGTTTTCTAAGGTCGAGAAACGATTAGGGGGTATTGGACCCATAACTAAAGGACCCAAATCGCTCCAGAGTAAGTCCTACACCATTAGGCCAACCATCATGTAGTCCATTCACAATTATCATGTGGACTGTTAACAAGTGGCCTTAAACACCAACGCAAAGAACCGCCGTTTTATTTATGCACCACCTTCCTTGCGTTACTTGCAATTGATGCATAGCAAATCAACACATCTTTTACTTGTTTTTTTTTTTTTTTTTTTGCTCAACAGGCGGCACGTGGCTCAGTTAAGTTAACTAACATTGAATAGACAATCTTCAAGAAAGTGTTTCGTTCGGGGCTTCTCTTGGCATTCCATCCAGAAATGGCGTGTGCAGCCGTCAAGAACTGAACCGAGTTAAATGGAGTGTGTTGAATCTTTTACCTTCTCCTTCCTCTTTGTCAATAGCTATGGCGTTAAATGTCTGCAGCTGTGTATGTCTTTACTTATCTGCATCGCTGTTTTGGGACGACCGCCTGGGGGTTTCGAGGTTCGCGTCTGCTCCATCTCTCTCGGTTTGGGAGCCTAGCCTAGACATGTTTGAAACACAAGGATCGATTCGGAATGAATTTTATTCATTTGGATGAAAAGTTTACACAGAGTAAAATTCTAATTATGGTTTTCCTCTTCAAAGGAAAGTTCATCGAATGCCAAGAGATCATGTGCGCTGGTGTTTGGATACCTCTTCTAGAAGTGAGGCGTTTCAACCTTGGACCCGAGGTTGGAAAGAAGTATTTTCAGATAAAGCACTAGGAATTTTTCCAACAATTATATTGATCTCTGTTGAATAAATTGTAATGTATAGTAGTAATAACACAGTGGCTTGCATTTAGAATAGTGTGCATATTTATAGATACAAGGGAAAATTACCAAAAGAGTTCTTTACCAAAAAAAAGTCTTAAATTTTACCATACGAATGTCAATTTAATTCTAATCTTTTCAATCTTTTCAATTTAGCTAACTTAGTCTGAAATTTTTTGACAATTTGTCAATATAGTCCTCCTGACTAATTTTGGCAATAAATTGACCAAATCAAAAAGTTTATAACTAAATTAGCATCTATATAATCAATTTTGATATGATGATCACGTAGAACAAAATTATAATGTAACATTTCTCAATGACTCTTGCAACAAAAATATAGATCTCTTGCTTCAACCACCAATACGTTGCATTTGCACAATTTTATCTCTTCACTTATAGGATTGCAATGATAATATTAATTTGTCGGCACGTTATTATAAAAGATCTTGTCCATACTTCAATATCTATGTGATTACTTTTTATTTGCTTGATATGTGCGGCCACGACGACTTTTGTCTTTGCCTCCTCTGCCCACCCCTCTCTCTGAGAGAGACAGTAGCATCCTCGGCGAAATTTTCTATTTTTTGAGAAATGATGTGTCAACGTGTTGTGCCATGTCGTGTTGCGTGTCCGTATCGCGTGTCGGTGCGACTTAGGTTGTGAATAGGGTGACAGTACATGCAAACGTGGTGTGAGAACAAATACCCTTCCTTCCCTAAGTTGGGATAGGGTATCGGCATCTCCAAAATCATTGTTGCTTGGGCTATTTATTATCAAATCTGAAGTACAAAGGATCACTAATCTAAGTGCCCTATAGCGCAAGGCTTGTCCAGAGAATTCTTTACTCATTTAGGGTAAATCATCGTAATGACTCGGCTATCTAGACTGGAACTAGCACAATAATTCCCTGCCCTTACTTAAATTGAGTTCCCTAGGGTAAGAATTGAACCCATAACCATTAGTTCCTAAATTGAAAATATGTGATTGCTAGGGCAATTTTGGAATGTGTCATGTCCAAAGAATTTAATATCTCTCATACAAAATTTAATGGGAGTTTAGAATTTTCTGTAGAAACGAATATCAAAAGTACTTTACCTATTAGAAATGGGTGTCATTGCTACAAGTATCTCACTTGTGAGATTATGTCTAGACACCATCTCAAGAAAAGCCTCACCCCATTGCTCACCACATCGTTCTAGATCCATCCCTGCACCAGGAAACCTCTACCGAACATTGTTATTAAACCGCATAACTAGTCTGGAACGCAATCAATTTGCGACTAGCTGATGACTTCAAATGCTTGAAAGAAATATCTGGAATGCTTCGTCCTTTAGGAGTCACGCCTTCTACTTTTGATTTTCAATATTTTCAAATCCCGCAGCACACACACTTTGATTTTTCTTAATGTGATATGATCGCAAGTGTTGAAATGGTATGACAACGATACGTGGATTGATATAATGTTTTCTTGTACTTTCAGTCGAAATTTGATGAATATTCTATTAGTTCTGATGAGAAAGTTAAGAAATATTAATTTGACTTGTCAGAAGTTAGGACACAAAAGTCCTCCGCATGGGTACTTCAACAAACTTTCTTGCAACTTGAAAAGCATCGTACCAAACAATTCCCGTGAGCAAACTTTATCTTCCCGCCGATGGCAGCCGCGAGGGCATATTATGTCCTGCTACTAATTTCCTGGTGCTGCTCCTGGCCGCCTTTATGGCTTTTCCTCATTCGCAATCCACTTTCAACGGCACGAACGGCTCGATCTGGAACGCACGATGAACACCGAGGAATTTTCGCTGAAAATCAGCACATGCATGTCAGAACGATATCCTTAAATCTACGCGTTGACACACTCGAATAAGGAAAACATGCCTATTAACTAAGATTCCCTTTTTTTTATTTGCTATTATTAAAAGGGTAGTGGAAAAGGCTGCCCATCTTACGCGTTGTTATAAGAATTCTACGCGCGCGACAATATATTTGTTTTTGAGTAATAATTACTGCTTGTCCGGAGCTAATCCGTTACTGCCGTCCCACCACGGTCATAGCGGGAGTATAGCCTGATTATCTTGTGCCACAGCATGATCAAAATCATGTCGCGGATAAATCAAGGCTTTCTAAGGTCGAGAATCGACTAGTGAGTATCGTGACCCCTGACCGAAGGACCCAAATCACTTGAGAGCAAGTTCTGCACCATTAGGCCAACCATCATTGTGGTCCATTCGCAATTATCCTGTGGACTCTGTTAACAAGGGGCCTTAAACACCAACACAAAGAACCATCATCTTACTTATGCACCACCGCCCTTCGTGTTACTTGCGATCAATGCATTGCAAATCATCACATTTTTTTTTTTTGGCAAAATTGTTTAAAAAGTCTTAAACCTATTACACTTTTGCCAATTCAATTATAAACCTTTCCATTTTGCCAATTTAATTATGAATATTTTTCACTTCTTACCAATTGAGTCGATCCGGCCAATTTTGATTGGAATTTGCTTATGTAAATGCTGGTCATCCTACGTGGCATGGGTTGCACGGCAAGCGCTAATATGCACAAAATTAAAACATGTTTTTATTTTTTTTTCATTTTTTTTCTCTCTTCTTCCTTTTGGCCAGTTACCCAGCCTTGGGCAACTAGCCAAAGGCTACGATCGACGAGGGTTGGCCTCCCGGCCTTAGGCAAGGTGGCCCTCACCGGATTTGGCAAGGGTCGACCTCACTAGCCTTAGGCAAGGCTCGCCACCCTTGGCCTCGTCGGGATTTAGGGAGCAACGACCTCATAGGCCTTGGGCAAGGTTGACCCTCACTTGCTTTGAGTGAAGGGTCCGCAAGGTTGTCCCTCGCTTGATCCTCGCAAGGTTGGCCCTCGCCAAATCCTAGTGAGGCTGACCTCGCCTAAGGCCAACCCTCACCAATCGCAGCCTCTGGTCGGTCGCCAAAGGCTGGGCGATCAACCAAAGAAAGAAGATAGAGAAAAAAAAATAAAAATGTTTTAACAAATTAGAAGAGATATTTAAAAGATAATAATTTTTGTCTATGTTAGCGCCAACCATGCCACTTAGGAAGACTAGTGTCCACGTTAGTGAATTCAAGCAAAAATTGATCGGATTGATTCAATTGGCAAAAAATAAAAAGATTTAAGACTTAATTGATAAAATTAAAGGGTTTAAAACTGAATTGACAAAAGTGCAATAAGTTTAAAACTTTTTGAACAATTTTCTCCATTTTTTTTACTTGGGGGTTTCTTTGTTAACGAGCGCCCCGTGGCTAAGTTGAGTTAACTAACATTTGAAAACACAATGTTCAAGAGAGAGCTCCGAAATTTGAAGAAATACACAAACTTTAAGGGACCATAGTTTTATGACCAAAAAAAGGGACCACATTTCCTTCGGATGGTAGAAATTTTTACAATTTTTCTGAGCGTACTCAATAAGTGGGCGTCTTGATTCGACGAGACAGCCACACGATGCGCAGGAAGCATGTAAAACTCTCTCTCTCTCTCTCTCTCTCTCTCTCTAATCAAAGATTTGACGGGGACGAATGCCGGAACCTTGGTCTTCCCCGCATCTAACTAAAGATTTTTTTACGCCCGTAACCCCTCTCGTCCTCTTCCCTCATCTAACTTCTCTAACCAGAAGTCATTCCCCACGTGTGAGGCACGCTGGAAGCAGGAGGAGGAAGCAGCCGCCTCACCTGGCTTTGAAATGGAGATCGCACCACCACCTCCTCCTCCACCTCCACCTCCACCTCCCTGTATTTACATCAACATACCCCCGAACCGGATAGCATCGTATCCGACATAGAGGCCTCGCCAGCATTGTCGCCGCCCCTGACACTCCCATTCCCTGGTCCCCACGGCCAAAATACGGGAGAGAGATCCGATGAAGATGGAGGGCAGCCGCACTCCCACCGCCTCGGCTCTGCTCTCTCTCCTCGTCGCCGCTGCCTTCCTCCTCGGCGCCGCCCATGGCAAAGTCCACTACTATGATTTCGTCGTAAGTGACAATCCAATCCCAGATGAGGCATGCATGCGCATCGCTCCACGTTTCAACGCCCGTATCATGTGTTCCGAACTGAGCATTGTTCACTCTGTTTCCTTTATCCGTTTGTCTGGTGCTCTATTCTTCGTACCTTATATTCACGTCGAATGACGTCGTGATTGCTTGTCTTTGGTCTGTGGTAGCTGAGAGAGAAGAACTACACGAGGCTGTGCAGCACGAAGAGCATGCTGGTGGTGAACGACAGCTTCCCAGGGCCCGTGATTCGAGTCCAGAAAGGGGACACGGTGTTCGTGAACGTGCACAACCAGGGCGATTACGGAGTCACCATCCATTGGTACGTGCCTCCGCCTGATCTCGTTTCGTTCTCCGGATCGTGTTTTGTCGTTTCCGGGGCCCTCTCTTGGCAATCCATCCGAAAATGAAAATTGCGGCCGTCAAGTAATGAATCGAGTTAAACGCTCCTCGTCGGGTCCTATTCCTGCTTCTTCCTCTTTGGCCGTCGTGTATGTGTTACTTCTTCGCATCGCTGTCCTGGGACCACCGCCTGGGAGGTTTCTAGGTTCGCGTCTGCACCATCTCTCTCAGTTTGGGTGCCTAGCCTAGACATATTTGAGAGACACAAGTAGTACCAGGAAACGTTGCTGGTCAAAGGGATTTTGCTAGGGTTCGATTCGGACATCGAATTTGCATTAACTGAAGTTATCACTCGTTTCGTAGTGTATAACATAATTAAAGAGGAAAATACCAAATAAGCAACGTTTCTAATTACTGATATGGTGCGGTCTTGATGTTTGGTCCCAAAGAAACAAGAATCATCAGGCCATGCTGCTGCTGATAGGAGTTGTGTTTTGATGTTGTATGTGAATTCAACCGGTTCGGTCGTTTCACCGATAATATTATCCATTTGCAAAATGTTACTACAGGAAAGAATTCCTCGTAGAAAATCACTTGTGAGATTGAATATCATTATTTGGCAATTGAGTGCTAAAGATATTTGAATTCTGATGCTGTCTCGATTGGAACACTCTCATCTACCATCATGGATTAGACCGTTTGAGGACCCCGATCAAGCCATCAATCATTGACCTGTGTCTGGTTATTCGGGACTTGGATCCATCCATCTTATAGACCGTTTAGGGCTTAATTTCACCGGTAAGATATGGATCCAAACCTTGGAATAGCCTAGCTTGATTTACATGAGCTAGCCTCATTTCCGTACGATTTGGATTAGAGTAATTGTCAACTTTTTTCAATTATGCCATTGACGTCATGGTCACTGTCGAGCCATGTAGCCCAAAACTAAGATTGTGCAATTCCAATGATGAACTGATGACGGGTTCAAGAGGTGATGATTGCTACCATGCAATTTATTTTTCGTCTTTCATTTCGATGGCGTTTCTCAAGTCCATCTGTTCCAATGAAATTCCCTCTTATTTGCAAACATTTTTATTAAAAAAATAAAATTCCATATGGAAACTACTTTGTATAAAATGACATCTCTCGTTATTTTATAAATTTTTCTAAAAATACTTTCGAGTGGCCCGACCAACGACTACCGGGTTCGATTAGAAAGGTCCTTATTGAGTTTTCCAACGTGATAAAAGAAATTCATGTACTTGTTAACACGATAAACATGTGTATGAGTGTCTGTTCAGCATTAAATTCAAGTACAATATGAATGATTGAAGTTAGGTATAAGTATCAACGATGAAATTAAGATGGAGATTCCCAACCGTTAGTCAGACCAAAATAATATCGTTGACCAACTATAAGACACTTTATAACATTTTGTTGGTGATGACTAACTGATGTCAATTTCAATTTACACACGAGAGTGAAAAGACCTACTACGTTGACTAAAAGTTATAACCGCTCGGTTTTTTCAATTATAATTTCGTTCTTTTTCTACGTCAATTGCACGAATTTTCATTTTGTCAAATTGTTCTCAGGCATGGCGTGAAACAACCGAGAAATCCATGGTCGGATGGCCCAGAGTACATCACCCAGTGTCCAATTTTGCCGGGGACTAACTTCACGTACGAGGTCATATTCTCGAAAGAAGAAGGGACTCTCTGGTGGCACGCACATAGCGATTGGACCCGATCAAGCGTTCACGGAGCCATAGTGATCTATCCGGGCGAGGGAACCTCCTATCCCTATCCAACGCCTGACGACGAAGAGGTCATTGTTCTCGGTAAGTCGACTTAAGTTATTGAAAAGCTTTGGATATCTTAATTATGAAATCTTTCTTGCATTCTTGACTGCGAATCCTCTTCTGTCCTTGTCCATAATTTCGCTTATCTGTCAGGATCATGGTACACGGCCGATGTTAACCAAGAAGTCGCCGAGGACCTGGTAACCGGCGCAGACACTCCTCGTTCCAATTCTTATGTGATCAACGGTCAGCCCGGCGATTTTGCCAATTGCTCAAGAAGTAAGCCATGATATCAAACTTATAATGTCTTCATAGCTACGAGGGGCACTTAATTGGAAACAAACTAAGCTACCAATCGGCTGTTCTTTTCTCTTTTTTTTCCCTGGCTCGCAGATTCGACGTACCGCAGGGTGGTTGATTATGGCAAGACCTACCTCGTCCGCATCGTGAAGCGGACATGAACGCGGAGCTCTTCCTAGCAATTGCGGAGCACAACATGACTGTGGTCGGAATGGACGGCAACTATGTCAAGCCCGTGACAGTGGACTTCGTCATGATAAGCCCTGGGCAGACCATGGACGTGCTGGTCACGATGAACCAGACCCCGGGCCACTATTACATCGCCATCAGACAGTATGACTCGGCCAGGCCGGATGTCACAGACTACGACAAAACCAACGCCACCGCCATCTTCATGTACAGCGGCAACTACACCACGCCGGCCAGTCCGGTCTTCCCTCATAGCTTGCCGACATACGAGGACTTCATCGCAGCAGACATGTTTCTGGGGAAGCTAAGGAGCCTGGCCAGCGCCGAGCACCCAGTAGACGTGCCGATGAACGTAACCAGGAAAATGTACATCTCGGTCGAGATGAATCAGATCCTCTGCCCAAACGAATCATGCGAAGGGATTAACGGGAATCGGCTCTCGTCAAGCTTGAACAACATTAGTTTTGTGAACCCCTCGACTGATGTACTTCTTGCCTACTACAGGTATGGCTACACCATCGCTATAAACACTTTCATTTCCTTCCAACTTCTTGTACGGTGGATTCTACGAGCGTATGAATCGTTAATAAAATGCACCAGGAACTTGAGCGGATACTACACCCCGGATTTCCCCAATTGGCCGCCTACTATGTTCAACTTCACGGCATCGGATCTGCCATTCAACACGACAGTACCGATACAGGCGACGAAGGTGATGGTGTTGGAGTACAATGAGGAAGTGGAGATAACGTTCCAAGGGACCGAGGTGCTGAACGCCTCAGAGAACCATCCGATGCACGTCCACGGGTACAGCTTCTACGTCATGGGGTCAGGCTACGGGAACTTCGACAACGAAACCGACCCGTTGACGTATAACTTTGTCGACCCATTGGAAGTGACCACAATCGGGGTACCCAAGAACGGATGGGTAACCATCAGATTCAAAGCAAACAACCCCGGTGAGTTTTCCATCTCGCGACATTGCTTGCCCAATAGAAAATCAAGTATCGAATCGAAACGCTCATTTTTTTCCTTGACAAAAATGCGACAGGAGTATGGTTTTGGCATTGCCATCTGGACCGGCACCTCAGTTGGGGCATGAGCACAGCGATGATAGTGAAGAACGGCGGGACTCCAGAGACGAGCCTCCGGAGCCCTCCGCCTAATATGCCGCCTTGCCAAGCCTCTTTCGTGACGTATCTGGAGCCATTCGACGACCAAACGGATCAAATAAAACTCTTCTCCGATTGAATTTTGGACACCTCGCCCTCCGCCGTGTGATGTAGTTACATAGGAGATATATCCGTACGTCAGTAATTACGAAAATCTACCTGAAGCCTAGCCACATGGAGTGTCCATTGGTATACGATAGCCAGTGACCGGGATATACTATTTGTTGTGCTAAGAATGAGGATGCAGTAAGTTCTTAAGGATTGTGTTTGCCTAAATGTCATTGGCGTTATGATTATCGAACCATAAGAGTAAAACCGCAAGACCGACAACTCACCCATCCAACTATCGGAAAACTGCCGTTGGCTCTCTATTCCGACCAACGTGGGATCGCCACCTCCATCATTAATTGAACATCGACTATCCACAGCAAAAACCTTCACTACTGGCTCACCATTTTCAGCCATCACCGAAAGCCATCGTATTAATACCACCAAACAATGCCTTGAGCATTAAGAACAGTTGAGATAAGTCTGGAGATTCGAATACATTACCGGAGAAGCAATGATATGCACACTCAGGATCATCATCCATTTTCCTCATCGAAGATAGCCAATTAACCAGCGTGAGATTATACGGTGCCCAGAAAGAACAAAAAGAAATGGTCAGATTTGGCTCTGGTGATGATGAATATGAATTAAATCGGATTAAATGGACAGCAAATCAATCGTTTGTAAGCTATATTATTCACACATCCAGCAAATCCTGCACTGACTTTTATTCATATTCTCATAGGCACATAATCGAATAGGTTATGGGCAATTGGTTGGGCGAGAGATTCTAACCATTGTGAGCTCAGATTCCGAATTAAATTGAGACTATGACGAATGTGGGTTATTCACACTTGAACGAGCAATCTCAGCACGCTCAATTTCACATCATCGGAGAAGGCATCATTCTAGATAACCATTCTACAGAGCCAAACCGAGTAAAGCTAAATGGAAAACAATTGAAACTACCTGGTTTATGATGTTTGTACTGTGACGGACAATCGAGTCGGCTACAAGATCGTTTGCGGTTCACCGACGAACGAAATCTTGGCTTCTCGAAGAATTGTCGAACGAAACCTGTTTTCCTCTGTCACATGATGTATGGGTTAATACCTCTAAATCTATTTTCCCCCCAATAGTAGTCACCACACCCTCGAATCTGCTCGGCCAAGAGCAGAATCAAACCGAGACCAACGTGAGTCCGGCTCTTCGGTAAAGTCAACTAAGATGAGGAACGGCAAACTCCAGCAAACAGCGGCTAATGGCCGTTACTGAACGGTAACTTGATTATCTAACAAAAATAAGGTGTCGAGAAACGTGAATAATTTTTGTAATATTTTCCTTTTTTTTTTCTTTTTTTCTTCATGCTCGTCAATGGCTGGTGACCTCCATTAGCCTCATGTGAGGGCCCGCCTCATCAAACTGGGCAAGGGTGTGGGTTGCACGGAGAGGGCGGTCCACGCCCCGCCAAGGAGGGCGTTCCTCACTAGCACAGGTGAAGGCATCCCTTGCCAGAGAGTAGCGCTTCTTGAGGCTGGCAAACTTCCACTAGCCATTAACAAAAACAGATTAAAAAAAAGAAAAGGAAAAAAATTTTAAAAAATAAAATATTGTAAAAATTATTCACATTAATACAAATCATGTTATATAAGATGACTAGCATTGACTATGTACCACTACATCAACAATTTTTGGTTGTTGTTAAAAGATTTAGGACGGAATGGACAAATAAGGAAAATGTTTAGAACTAAATTAATACAATTAAAAGGTTCGTGATTAAATGAATAAGTTGTCAAAATGTTTATGCTTGAATTGGCACAATCAAAAGGTTTAAAATTAAATTGACCCATATAATAGATTTAGGAATTTTTGAATAATTTTCTCAAATCTCTACATATAACACTTTCTTATGCTCAAAGTGACAATGGACTCCCCCATGTTTCGTCCGCCAACCGATGGTCATTGTGCAATTTCATGGGGGCATTCATCACTTTTATCATGAAGACCATTCTAATTATTTCATATGCTTGAATTATTACACGATTCAATAATTATTACAATTTTATGTCTTGAATTATCTTTTAATCGGAGAGTAAAGATTCATGATGATGTTTGGACCCACATTAGAGCCCACCGTAAATTTTGGTATAGAATTAGATTGATATGATTATCTATCTACTTTAAAGTGAAGTTGACGTCACGACAACATTTACAATAATAAAACTAAAATAGTCTTAGCACAGGTACAGTTAGTACATACAGAGAAGCGGTAGTACCAGAGCTTGAAAAGATGAAAGTACAGAACTGTCAAATACTATTGTTGAATCTTTGATTACTTGAAACTGAGCAATCTCTGATGCAATCGATTGGAGTAATTTGCAATTTGGCTTAATCTCTCATGACCGATAAAAGAACGAGTTTAAATTCCCACATTACTCTGTATAATCCAACCTGAATTTGACCACGCTGTCCGAGATCGTCCCCCGACTTGCAATTGGAGTCCGTGACAAAAACATGTCAGCAATCACACATGTAATCGCTTGAGGACGGATCGACTAGGTTAGATCAAAATCAAGCAATGCCGAACCCAGTCTGATATGCGAAAACTGATCCAGAACACGATCTAATAGGAAGCAAAAGACAGAAGGGGAAAAAAAAGGAACCTTCAATACCCACCTCAGCGAACCCAGAATGCTAAACTTCTGAAAAGATCATAGATGACAAGTTTGTGCAAGGCTCAAGGCAACGTCCATTGCACAAGCATACTCATTCACTCAGAAGAGACAGCTCTTGTAATGGACATTGACCTGAGCCTTGCGCAGACCCTGCCAACGCAGAAACGACTCCAACGAGAGAGAGCTCGAACCCTCCGGGAGACTGGAGAACTCTTTCGGGCTTTATCCGAAGGCTGTGCGGATGGGTCCACTGGACCTGACCTGGGAGAAAGGTTGCGGAGTTCACTTATAAGGGTTGGGCCATTGTACTACCGCTGCGGGGTTCGGTACTATCACATGGAGGGGACCGTGTACTATGCTCGAATCTCGGCCGGATCTGAAGCATCGGGGATTCCACGGTACGAGGGTGTTGATTAGGGGTGAGCATGGTCCGGGTTGGTCGCCACCCCTAACCCTGTGACCAACGTCTGATGTCGGTCTAAATTTTAGGGACAGAGGACCAACCCTATTAAGCGCAGGGCCAAGGCCGGGACCGACCCGATGGGTTGGCCCGATTCGGTCAATCAATCCGGGACCGATCGATAATTTTTTTCGTCTTGTTTTTTATACTCCATAAAAAAGTAAACCTACAAATTCAAATTACATATCCATCGACAATACGGTATTATGGAACTAAACTATAAATAGCAATACATATTTAGCAAATTTAAGATGACACAATAATAAAAATTCCGTACTTGCTAATTGCTCATCGAGATTTGGAATAAGATGGAAAGTTCTTGTAATCATCTACCTTTAATATTCATAACACCATATGCAAAAGTGTTATCCTGCATTTAATCATGTAGAGTCCACTCAACCAAAAAATGAGCTTCACGCCACTTGAGTAGCAAATCACCGTAGAAACTATATAGTACTACTCTACTCTTCAAAAACTTCTACGATTTGACACAATTGAAAAGCAAAGTGCAGCTGAAATTCATTAGTAAAATACAATTAAACCATAAAAAGTTCAAAATACTTAATATAAACCATGAATTATAAATTCACATCTTGTTAATTCACCGAATTTCTAAACACCGAAAACAAAACAATCGACACATAATTAATACTCAACAAAATTTTTAAATTGAAATTACTATTAGTGCTATTGATAGAACATCTCAATATAATATAATATAAGACATTTTACTTAGGTTTGAATATATAAAAGAATTATAAATAATATAATATAATATACGGGGTTGGTGGGGGTTGGGCCAAGCCAAAACTTCTGGACCGGCAGAGGGAACCGAGCCGCATGATGTTAGTCCCAGGATTTCAGGACCACCGACCAAGCCCGTCCAGGAACCGGGACCAGACCGGGCAGGGGTTGGGCCGGTCCAGGGTCGGTCCAGGGTCAACCCTAGACCACTGCTCACCCCTAGTGTTGATAGAGAGAGTATGAGTGTGATTATGAGTACTTCACGTTGCGGTACAGATATACTGCATTTGAAATGCACGAGCAGGTCTCGGGGCGTCCCAGCCTCTCTCGATCCAGATCGAATCGCTCGTCTTCTATGCACGTTAAAGAAATTGGGTCCTCACATGGGTCCCACCTTGGATGACAAGTGTGAACTGCATTTCGATCCGTTTAGGATTTTCTTGAGCACCCCAGATTAATCATGAGAAAACATTGGCCAAATGAGATGTGCCGACACAATAATGTGGCATGTGTCACAAGTAAGGCCAAATGTCGGAAAAAATCTGTCTTCCCTACACGCTCTCTCAGTCTCTCTCTTGCCGAACTCCCTCTCTATCTTCGCTGCCCCTCTCTATCCCAACGACTTGTCCGACCGACAAATCACCACACCGCTCCTCCAGTTCCGGCTTGTCCTACTTTCTCTCTCTCTCTCTCTCTCTCTCTCTCTCTCTCTCTCTCCCGCTCCCCATCTCCCCGCCCAATGCTCTCAACTCTACCCCCCTCTCCCTCTAACAAACCACCGAGCGCTCGTCCGACCAACGAGCCATTGTGCCGCCCCTCCAACTCGTCCGTTGCCTCCATCGTCGCCAAATTGCTGCCCCTTCGCATCTATGCCCTCCCTCTCTCCCTTCAAGTCGCGACCAAACCCTCGTCTGACAAACCACTGTGCAGCCTCTACTTCCGCCTGGTACAACACATGTCGCAATCTCAATGCCCTTTCAATTTATTGCACTGCCACATATCATGTAGCCAATATTTTCTCGATTGACCAGAGTAAAAGCATGCGCACTGTATTGTGTTACTTACATGTGGCTATGACGGGCTAGTGCCACATTTCTCTCAGGCGTCTAGTTGGCCCGTTGGATGATGAGCTGGGAACACGACAAGCTCTTATTCTAGGATAGTGGGTGGTCTTGCTCCACCATATTGGTGAATCCGATACATACAGCATTTCCCGGTGCGTAGCCTCCGCTGTTGTTTGGCGGTTGGAATATGGCAACAATAAGTTCCGCACTAAAACCCGCACGGGTAATTCTGTATTGCACTCCGAATGTTTGTGCCATGACCTCTTCGCCTGTTTAAGTCTGGATATGGAGTTTTGTTATGGGGGTTTGATGGGTAAAGTTTTTGGTGTTGAGCTAATTGGCAAAACGAAGCGAATGGACAGGTTAGTTTGATTTGATTTGGTTTGGAGATGGTTGTGAAAACCCCACATTTGAAGAGAAGTTCTGTTCACACTCGTTAAAGGGCTTAGGGAGTTGAATCTTGTGGTGTGGAACAGCACCATCCTCACTCTTGACAGCCTCATCAGCGGTGGAAAGTAACTGCTTCCTACCTTGAATCCATTTTGCTAACAAAACTGTTGTTGAGTTGTTTTGGATTATGATCCTTGAGATGCTAGTGTTCTTATCTTAGTTGTGTTTTACATGATCTCAAGTACACCTATCCAAATGGGTTATAAACCCATTTTATAACTCATATATGATGAATTAAATTGTTGTATGTATTAGTTATATTATGTATGGGTTTAACCATAGCATGAGTTTCATATGCATTTATAGCTTACTTAAACCTAACTTAACTTTAATACTCTTTTTTCATTATCTCTTGCCCTCATTCTATCTCGTGCTCACTTATTCTTTCTCTCGACTCAACTTGGGTCTGAATTTTCCTAGATTGGATATATAGGTTGAGTCAAGAGTGCGGAGTAAGTGAGCACGAGAGATTTTTGGTAATATAAGCCAAGTTGAACATAAGTTGAACTGATATGAGTCAATAGATTTGCATTTCCTGAAAATGTGTCAAAATTGGATAAATTGGTTTATTTTAATCAGATTGGTCCGTCTTACCCGTTTGATGGGTTTAGTTTCAAGGTTTCGGCTCCATAAGGTTCTTTCTTGGAGCTTCAAAAATACAGCTTGACCTCTTTGGACTAAAAAACAGGCAGATTCAATTCATTGAATTTATTCCTCTTTTCTTATGCATGAAGAATTATGCATTAGGTTCAAACGAAAAATACAAAACCAACGTCAGAGGATGGAGTTTATAAGATTACCTTTGTGTAAGAATAGCGATATAATTTCTCTAATTCACTTGGGCTCCTGGCAAAGTTCTCGGTAGTACTATTCACACACTTAGTTTCATGGAACGATATAGGCAACCAACCATTTGGCCTTCCACTTAGACAGCAGAATATGCTTCTCTTCATGAGTCACTATAACCAATTTCGGCGGACCTCATCAAGTATATGTTCAAATGAACTTAGTCCCCCGCAGCTCTTTAGTAATAGAAAGAAGAAACATGAGCATTAATCCAAACGAGTCATATTTTGGAAGTGTAAAATTATCTATGTAAACATAACCACAGCCTTTGCTTTGCCTATGGTACTATATTACATATTGGCTAAAGTTCAACATTCTGTACAAAACATGTCTCATGTCTCATCGAAGTAAATCTGAATTCTAAGGAAAAAGTGCGTGGAATGCCTTTTTCTTTTGACACTTCTAATAACTTCTACTCTCCTAGAATAGAAAAGAAATATTGTTACTTGTTAGCACCTGGCATTATCACATAACCTTCAATTGACATCTCTATGGTAACCAATTAGAGACAAGTCGATCTCTTATATGACGATGATAATGATGATCAGAGATCAAACAATCATGTCAAATTAATTCGCTTCTAAATGAACAAAATAAGGATGCATCTTATAAGTGATCCTTATGCACCAAGCAATATTTAAGGCAAATATGGACTCTATACACCATTTCAAGTATATCTTTGAGTATCAAACCCTCAACGAGAATAATTTCCTGTAGTTTTACCGCAGTGTCAATTTCTTGAGCCGAGCTTCATATGAGAATACAACGATGTATAATCCTAACAAAATCACCAACACTAGTCTGGTTTTGAGATGGTAATTCAGCAATGAAACATGGTCATTCTTAACTTTGATGGGGAAATTTGTCATACGCCAAATTAATTTTTTCCCAACTTTCAAGGAAGATTAGATGGGATGGAATCAAATCATCATATGCATCAACAGAAAGATAATCAATTAGCACAAACTGTGTCATGCAAGATTGCATCTCAATCTCACACATGTAGCAACTACAAGTTGCTGAACTAGAAAGAAAATAGATGATCAAGTTGCACTATTTCTCAAGGGTAGGTTTTAGAAAAAAAAAAAATGAACCTGCATAGTGCTCAAAAGCCTCATAGCAACATATGCTTGAGCATCTTTTACTAAGCATCTCTTACACACGCATGTCTCTAGAGATTAACCGAGCATCATGCCTTCATGTCGACTGTTATTACAGTACCATACTGCGACGGCCATGTATACCCACCAGCAACACGGAATGCCGCACTTCAGAAGAGAAAGATGACAAGTTTGTAGGCTCAAGCCAGTGTCCATCGCATAAACGTACTCACTTACTAAGAAGAGACAAGCTCATGTAATGGACATTGCCCTGAGCCTTGCGCAGACCTTGCCAACGCAAAAACGACCCAACGAGAGAGAGCTCGGAGTCGGGAGAGACTGGAGAACACTTGAGTTGAACGAGGCCGCGACTCTTTCTAGCTTTATACTAGGGCTGTGTGGATCGGTCAACGTGATCTGACCTGGGAAAAAGATTGCACAGTCTAGGGTTGGTCATTGTACTGCCGCCGCGAGGTTCGGTACTACCATTTGGAGGGCTTGTGTACTATGCTCTCGAATCTTGGCTGGATCCAAAGCATCGGGATTCCAAGGCCCATGGGCTTGGGGTAGATAGAGAATGAATACTTCCTTTTGACTTCACGTTGCGGTGTAGATCTGGTGCAGTTCTTATACCCTCCGTGTGTCCGCGCTCCCCTGATCCAGATCGAATCGCTCTTCTTTACATTAAAGAAATTGGGTCCGGCGAATGCGTCCCACGTTCCGGGTCCCACGTTTGATGGTGGATGAAGTGGAGATAGGCTAGTGGGAATAGCTGAAAAAATCGAGTTTTGGGAACCGATTTGAGGGATGATAGGCTTGTTCAAAAGATCCTAGTGTCTATTCCAGAAAAATTTGAAGCTACTATAGCTTCTCGGAAAACACAAGGGACTTGGCGATATAAAACTTGCGGGATTCTTTGAATGCTTTGCGAGCACAGAGCACGAGAAGACTAATGAGGAGAGAAGATCATGTTGAGGGGGCATTGCAAGCCAAAGTAAAGCAAAATGATGGAGGCAAAGGGAAGAAATGGATTCAGTTTAAGGAAATGTTGCTGATTCGAAATTTTTGCCTAAAGAAGGAAATCTTGGTGGATCTAGCAAATGGAAAAATAATAAAAGGCCATGTCGGTATTGTGGTGGAACCAACCATCGGATCCTTTAGATCTTTGGAAAAGGCCGGATGCGAGGTGCGAGAAGATGCCACAAGTTGGGTCATATGGAAGCTATTTGCAAAGGGAAAGCCTATCGAGAAAGGGAGAAGCACAAGTGGCGGTGAGTGAAGTTGATGAAGAGCACCTATTTGTTGCTTCAGCTGGTGAATATTCAGTCGAAAATAGTACATGGCTGATAGATAGTGGTTGTACTAATCACATGACTAGCAACTTAGAGCTATTCAAGAGCATAAACAAAACAGTAAAGTCCAAAGTCAGAATTGGCAATGGACAGCATATTGAAGTTCAGGGTAAAGGTGTAGTTGCTGTTAAAGGAAACCGGGGGGTGAAGTTAATCAAGGATGTCCTCTTTGTGCCAAATATTGACCGAGAATCTGTTAAGTGTTGGTCGAGTTAGTGGAGAAGGGTTATATAGTGAAGTTCGAAGGAAGGGAATGTCTCATTAAAGATCTCGTGACAATGAAGTCTTGAGAGCTCAAATGAGGGATAAAAGTTTTGTGTTCAAGCCAAATGAGATGCAGCGAGATGGCTTTGAAGTGTACGAGAAGAGAATATAGAGCTGTGGCACAAAAGATTGGGGCATGTTCATAGGAGGAGTATGCTGGTTATGCAGAAAAATGGCCTGGTAGATGATTTACCGAGCTTGAAGGAAGAGCTTCCACAATGCAGAACCTGCATTCTTGGCAAACAAGCCAGATTTCCCTTCAAAGGAGGAGTCTCGAAGACATATCAAAAGCTGGAATTAGTTCACACTGATGTGTGTGGACCTATGTCTGAACCTTCTTTAAGTGGAAGCAGGTATTTTATTACTTTTTGATGATCGACTAGAATGAGCTGGATCTATTTTACGCAAGCTAAGGTGAAGTAGCGATGTATTTATGAAGTTTAAAGCATTAGTTGAAAATCAAAGTGGGAAGAGAATCAAAGCTCTCGGGTCGGACAATGGATACGAGTATCGCTAACAAATTCAAAGCGGTTGTGAGCAAGCTGGAATTGTACAGCAATTTACAGCCCCTTACTCACCTCAACGGAGAATGGGGTTAGCGAAAGGAAAAATAGAACCATTATGGAGATGGCCAGATGTTTGATGCGGGAAAAGAATTTGCCTAAAAGTTTTTGGTGAGGCGACCAACACTGTATTTCTTTTAAATAGGTTACCTACAAAAGCTTTAGAGAAACTAACACCTCTCGAGGGTGGCAAGACACTAAACCTTCGTAAAAAATTTGAAGGTTTTTGGAAGTTTGTGTTATACTCATATTCACGATGTCAAAAGGGATAAGCTTGATAAAAAGGCTGAGATTGGAATTTTTGTTGGATATAGCTCTCAATCAAAGGCTTATAGAATTTTCTATCCAAAGACAAGGAAGATTACTGTGAGCAGAGATGTTATGTTCTTAGAGGAAGATGAATGGAATTGGTTAAATGGAAGGAACACTGAATTGAAGCACTTTGAAAGACAACCTGAAACTGATGTGGAGACTAATGAAATTACAAGGGAAATGGAAGAAAATATAGATGATGAACCTGTAAGAGGCACAAGGTCACTTGCTGAGATCTATGAAAGGGGTAATGTGGCTGTGCTCGAACCATCAAATTTTGTTGAAGCCAAAGAAGATCAAAAGTGGTTTGCAGCAATGCAGGAGGAGATGGAGATGATTCAAAAAAATCAGACTTGGGAATTGGTAGACAGGCCATTAAATAAGAATGTAATTGGAGTTAAGTGGGTCTTTAGGACAAAACTCAATCCTGATGGCTCTGTTAACAAGTATAAAGCAAGGCTGGTTGTGAAAGGCTATGCTCGGGTATGGGAGTGGACTATTTGAAACTTTTGCTCCGGTTGCAAGGCTGGACACGGTAAGACTCTTGTTAGCATGTTGCAGCGAGAAGGGTTGGACTATTTTTCAGCTTGATGTCAAGTCTGCATTTTTAAATGGTGAGCTTGAAGAGGAAATTTTTGTTGAACAACCGAAGGGTTCTGTGTTAAAAAGCAAGAAGAGAGTGTGTACAAATTGCATAAAGCTTTATATGGACTGAAGCAAGCTCCAAGAGCCTGGTATGGAAAAATTGATCGATATCTACTTTGGATTTAGGTTTTAAAGGAGCTTGAGTGAGTTCACTCTTTATATTAAGAAAGTGAATCATAGTGTGGTAGTTCTGTCTCTGTATGTGGATGATCTTTTGGTAACAGGAAATGATGTTCAGCTGATAGAAAATGTAAAGCAAGGCCTATTTGCTGGTTTTGAGATGACAGACTTAGGAAAAATGGCTTACTTCTTAGGTCTGGAAATCAAGCAAAGTCCTTATGAAATCTTCATTTGTCAGAGGAAGTACTTAAAAGAAATTTTGAAGAAATTTCAGATGGAAGAATGTCGAAGTGTTAGTACACCTATGGTAGCAAAGGAGAAGTTACAGAAGAGTGATGGGCGGAAAGTCTGTGGATGTCTCGATGTACGAAGTCTAATAGGTTGTCTTATGTACCTCACGGCAACAGAGACCAGACATTTTATTTGCTGTAAGTGTTCTGTCAGTTTATGAGTGATCCAAGTCAGCTTCATTTGATTGCAGCTAAGAGGATTTTAAGGTATTTGAAAGGAACCATGCTTTTTAGAGTGAAGTTTCAAAGGAGTCTAGAATTCAATCTACAAGGTTACTCTGATAGTGATTGGGCTGGCTCGATGGATGATATGAAGAGTACATCGGAGTCTTGTTTTTGTTTAGGATCGGCTTGTTTCACTTGGTGTTCTAAAAAACAAGAAATTGTAGCTCAATCTACTACGAAGCGAGTTTATAGCTGCTTTGCAGCGAGTAAATCAAGCCTTATGGCTGAAGAAGATAATGAAAGATCTTTGGCTGAACTCCAATGAATGTATCAAGATCAATGTGGATAACCAAGCTGCAATTGCAATATCTCGAACCAGTTTTTCATGGCAAAACTAAGCATTTCAAGGTCAAGTTCTTCTTCCTACGTGAGGTGCAACAAAATGGTGAGGTCATGCTTTGGTTTATTGCAGTCGAAGATCAACTTGCTGATATGTTCACTAAACCACTTCAATTTGGAAGATTTGAGGCATTGAGAAAAAAATTGGAGTATCGCGGCCTCTTTTGATCAAGGAGGAGTTTGTTGGATTTTTGATGTCTCGGTCTTGCTGTTTTTAGACTAAAGCTTCTCTGTTCTGTTTTATATTGCTTTAGTTTATTTTCTTACTTAGTCAATTATGTTATGCAGTTGTTGTTGTGTTATTTTAGGAAGTTAAGTATTTGTTCAGATGCAGTTACAAGCTGAACGTGTGTGTGTGCAGTTATGTTTTTTTGGTTTAAGTCGTGTTTTGTACTTGACCTTTAATGAGAGAACTGCAGAAGACAGTTTTCATGCTCTGTTCTCTCTGTTTCCTCTGTTTTTCATCTTTCTTCCTCGATATCTATAGTTCTGGTTTTTCTGCTTCTTTGCTGCTTTAATCAGAATCAACACATGTCAACTGCATTGGGATCCATTTGAGGTTTTTTTTTTTTTTTTTGTCTCAAGTAACTATGATGGTAGCCGAAATTGGACTCATCTCACCGGAGGAAAGTACGGGCACTATCTGCGTCCTTTACACGTGGCGCGAACGGGCTGATGCCACGTTTCTCTCGGGTGTCTAGGTGGCCCGTGGAATGATTGAACAAAGACAAGCTATTCTTCTTCTAGCTCTAATGATAATTCAGTTAAGGAGCGAGGGATTTCATTTTGAGGGCGCAAAATACGAAGAGAAAGAGGAGGTGATTCATCAATCGTCATCCACGGCTGTTTTCATTGCTCTCTCTCTCTCTCTCTCTCTCTCTCTCTCTCTGGTTTAGATCATTTCTTGCTCATCTTTTTGTTGTTGTAATTGATAAGTCATCGTGATCATGAATGATTCTTTAACTGCGAACGTTCCTCATGTTCGCATGAGGATGTTCAAATCTCAATGGTGTCTTTATACAGGTTTCCATGTCTACAATACCCTAAACAACAAGCGAACAGGGAATTGATGGATTGATGAGAGAAAGAGAGGCAAGTGCGATCGGGTGTCTAGTGGGGTTGTGCTCGCTGGTGTCCCCGTCGTGCAATTTCGCAAGATCGCTGTTGGCCAAGATCCATGGATCCTCATGGCGGAACAACCTACACCACGGCGGGAGCGAAGAAAGAGGAGGACGACAGCAATACTCCGAATGATGAGCTGCCAAACACCCTTCTTTTTATAGGTTTTAAGTGATCTTAATGATCATAGCTCCGCTTGAGCAAGCTACGAAAAAGACGGAAGAACGGCGAGTGTGTTTTGCTTGATCAATCATGGGGTTTTGAACTTGTGACTTGTCTTTCGACGCAGAAGCTGTAATCGGAGCGATCTTGGAAGATTGTCAAACAGATCTGCTCGTGGACATTACAAAGTGTCCTGTCATTCAAAAAACTCCGAACCGGCAGCTCTTGTGATGTGACGGTGAATGTATAAGAATTTCATATGCGATCCAGTAAAGCTAAAGATCAAAGGAAGCTGCGGAACTAGAATTACACAGTAAACACTACATGACTATACGTAAATTGAAACTGACCTCACGACCTGCACAGACTTTAAGAGAGAGACGAGGGCGGCGAAGGGAGTTTACCGCCACCATCCTGGCAACCGTCGCCAAGTCATCGGCGACAATCGTCAAGCCCACCCTATGTTTAGCGTTGGGTCGTCGGATCATTGCAGGGCAAGCGAGGGAGTCTACTGCTGCCAGCGTGGTCTTCCGTAGAGAGACGATAAAACAAGAACGAGAAATCCTGGAGGCCACTCTAATTTGGTGTTACTAGGGCGATGCAATTGTACAAGCCTGCGTTGAATTTAGGAACTATAGAAGAGCAACGACAATCCATTGTGAGGCGCTGCAAAGGACGGATAAGTATATTTGGCCGCGAGTGCCAAAGACAGAGGCTAGCAGTTCGGCCTCCCAATTGCGTCGGGGTCCTACCCTAGCCACGGCTGACTTTGGACCACGATATGGTGAGGTTCAGGGGAGAGCAATCGGATCGATTCATCCAGGAAATCGAATTGAATTGGTTTTACCCGATCGCTTCTAGGTCAGTTCACGCGGGTGCCACCTTGATTCCCGAGTAAAAATTGGGTTCCATTTAATTATCGGCTAGAAGTCGTTTGAACCGGTTTCGAGGCCGGTCAGGCGAGGGATTTCCGCAAGCCCAACGGCAGGATTGCAGGCAACCTTTGGCGTGGGCTTGCCACAAGCCCAACCGCCTCTTAGACCTGTTAAACGGGTGGGTCGGGTCGGGTTTGGGTCGGGTCATAAATGGTCCGACCCAAATCGACCCATTTAACCCGTGGTTATGGACCCATTTAGTATAGACAAAATCTTAGACCCATACCCGACCCGACCCACGCCTAACTCATACCCGACCCACTTAACTAAATTTAATAAAGCTTATTTTATATACATATATATATATATATATATATATATTAGTTTTTAAAAAATAGTATTGTTAAAATAGTTTTATACAACATTAATTTAATAGATAATTTTTATAATTTTTAAAATAATTATTTTAAAAAATTGAATTTTAATTATTTTTATTTTTTAGATATAATTTTCATTTTTCATAACGGCCGGCGACCGGCCACGAGCGAGCCTTAAAATAATTATGCCGGCGGGCTTTAATCGGCGAGGCTCGAAAGCTCGCGTCTGAGATCCGGCGATCGAGCTCGCCGACGCCGGCGGGCTTTAGGCTCGAGCCTATTTTTATTTTTTAGCTAATTTTCATTTTTCATCCGGCGAGCTCGAGTTTCGGCGAGGCTCGAGCCTCGCCGGCGTCGCGAGGCCTCCGCCTCGCCGGATCCGGCAAGCTCGAGTCTCGCCGGATCGGTGAGGCGGATCCGGCGAGCTCGAGGCTCGCCTTTCCGCTTAGGTCTCGGCCGAGGCTCGGCGGAGCTCGAGCTCGCCAGATCGGGCGAGGCTCGAGAGGCTCGCCGGAAGGAGGAAGGAGAAAGAAAAAAAAAAAGCTCGAAAAAAAATCGCGTGCGACGGCCGGAAGGAGGAAGGAGAAAGAAAAAAAGGAAAGAAAAAAATAAAAAATATAATTTCGATTTTTATAAAAAAATATTTTTTGGAAAGTTAAAGAGAAAAGAAAGAAATTATAAGGTTTTGGTTAAAAATGGGTTCTTAATCCAACCCATTTAAGACTCACTTAAGACCAATTTAAAACCTACATATTTTAAGCCTTTAGTTATGAAACCTATTTAACTACTATTATCTAAAAACAAGTGACCCATATATGACCCATTTATGATTTAAATGGGTCATATATGGGTTTTTGACCCATTTTAACACCTCTACCGCCTCTCTCACCCCAGGCGCGGGAGGCTACTATACCTGCCTACCCGGTGGTAGTCAGAGTTGAAGCTCTGACGTGGAGTCTACCTTCCCCACCGTGAGGCCCCCTAATTCCCTGTCTATCTTTGTTTTCCCGACAGAGAGGGAATACGGAGGACAGCATGGGGTCTCCCACCCCTGGGTGGTTCTCCCACCTGTTTCCTCCTTAAGCCTTTTAAGGACTTGCCCAGGTCCACTCTCTCTCTCGATTATGTGAGTCATTTTCTTTTCTTTTTACGATTTTCAATGACATATTAACCAATTGTTTCGATCGATGCTGACGACGTAGAAAATCGATGTTAATATTTTAAGTCATACTATATTTAGAATGACCAATGTGAAGGATGTAATTGAAGATCAAAAGTTTCAAAAATTTTATTCGATCTTTAAAAAAAGTTTAGTTATGTGTTTATAAATAATCACATGCACAAGTGAAAAGTATAAAAAAATACCCGAACTTATTGCACTTGAGTTAATCCTAAATTTTTTAAATTTACCAATTGATTTTTTTTTTTTATGATGGTGGAACCGCTTTGACCGATGGCCGTCACATAAACCCTAGGTGTCATTAGCAGGGAGACCACCGCCGGCGCCACACGTCAATCACCTAATGGCCCACCAACCTCCCTGCAACTTGTGTTGTAGGGGGCTTCCAACTCCCAACCTCTCCCTTCAAAGGTTTGGAGCCTACTCAGCAGAGCCACCACAGCCGGTGATTACCAATTGAGTTATTAACCTTTTGATAATTGACCAATATGGTGTCCATTTGGTTGAAAATTACTAACATTGATGCCAATTGTATTACATGACACAATCGGTATTTATATAAATAAAATTTATAATTTTTAAATATTTTTTGAGTTTATTATTTATTTGTTTTTTTTTTTTATAACTTTGAGCTCGACTAGCTATAGGCAAGGGTTAGGTCTAGGTAATGGCATTATGCCCTCACCAAGCATGAGTGAGGGCCTTTGAACCTTTGCCCAAATCTAGGCAAAGATCGACACCCTTGTTTGTTGGCCAATGGGCCATGATGCCCTTGCCAAGATCCATGCTAGGGTGCCGAGCCCTTGCCAAGATCTAATCGAGGGGCTTGGGAGCTTCGCTTGACCAGCAAGGGCATCATCTATGTAGCACCGACACAGACACGCGACACGCGACACGACACGATACGACACGCCGACACGTCATTTCTTAAAAATAGAGAATTTCGACATGTTTTGACACATTGTATATTAAATATATTTTTATATATAAATATATAAATAAATAATAAAAACTAACCTATAATTAATTTACATGAAAAATATTAAATAATATCATTCATTATTTTAATTTGTTACAATAATACATACAACTCGGAGGAAAAAAAAACATTGTTTAAAGAAAAATGCTAAAGTGATATTTTTAAGGTTATTTATTTATCATACATAGCATTTTTTTATTACTTCTTTCATAGTAAAAGACTTTTAAAAAAACCAAAACATTTATAAAAAAACAAAACTGAAAAAAAAAAAATTGACCCCGTGCGTGTATAATTATAGCAAATTTATTACTTCTTTTATTACATCTTTTGTGTATATTTATATTTTGACCCCTCAAGAATTAGAAATTTTTAAAATTGATCCCATGCGTGTCGGAATCGCGTGTCGAAATTCTAGACTCGCGTGTCAGAACGTGTCGGAGAGTTGACCACGTGTCGGATTTTTCGACACTCGTTGACCGCGTGTCGGAGCGTGTCAGGACGTGTTGAAGTATCGGACACGACACGAAGACTTCCAGAGAGTGTGGGCATCATGGCCTTCACCTAGAGCCCGCAAAGGTGTCATTGCCCTTATAAGGCAATAGGTGAGGGTAGTGGCCTCTTCTAGATTTGGGCAAGGGCCCTAACACCCTTACTTGTGGCCAATAAGGGTGTAGATATGGCTAGCAAGGGGGCAAAGTTCTCACCAAGTAAGGCTCACCTAGCAATCTAATCAACCTAATCAACCCATAATAGGAAAAAGATTAAAAAGAAAATTAAAAAAACTATTCACGTCAATACCGACAATATTATATATAAGGATGGCATATATATTAATGATTTTCAATTAAAATTAGTCGAATAGATTATATTAATAAATCGTCAAAAAGTTTAAGATTCTATAGAAATACTTTAAATATTCAAGATCGAAGTAATAAGAATGCAATAAATTTAAAAAAAAAAAATTGGCAGATTTTTGGATGCACGATGGCGTAATCCATCTTCATCATAGTCATCATGCGAGAGTCATAAGGCAATGATAACTGTTTACAACACTCTGCGAATTGTAAGTTCTTCTCATTTTTAAGAACATCGTTTATAATTTTACGTAAAGGGAAAGAACCAAAAGAAAAGGTCAACCTCGCAACTTCCCTTTCCTCCTACATATAACACCGGCCTGCGAAAGCGAAACAGGAGAACGAAAATCAACGATGGAGGAGGACTCCGACGCCCCGAAGGTCGCCGGCGAGATCGAGACCGCGTCGCCCCCGGAGCCGACGTCGTCCGCGAAGAAGAGCGTCCGGACGAAGGTGCCGGAGGTCGAGATCCACCTGTACCGGCAGGGCAAGGGCCCCGTCGACGTCTTCAAGGCCAGCCTGGGCGGCTGGGAACAGGACCAGCTCGAGGTCCGGGACATCCTCGACAGGTACGGCCTCAAGTCCATCTTCGCCTTCAATCCCGGGTCGGGCCGCGGCGCCCCCATCCGGTTCAACCAGAGGAACGGCCGCTCCATGCTGCCCTACAAGGACGGCGCCGTCATCTACGTCGACGGGGAGCCCAAGGTGAGGAGGCCCGCCGGCGTTCTTGATTTGCTATCGTGTCTTTTTGGGTCTCTCTGTTTCTGCAGAATCTTGGGTGGGTGTTGCTCGTTCTTGTTGAATTGGCTTTCGATTGCGGATCGGCGTGGAGGGATTTGAATAGCGCGATGGGAATGCGGATGCTGTGAGTGGGTTGACGTTCTGTCGTTTGAATTGTGATGTCTGTACTGGGTATTGTTTAGAGAAAGGAAAAAGGAAACATGCAATGATTTCATCAGACTTACATGGGTGAATTTTGGGACTTTGTTCTGATAGCTTCACTGTCTTGCTCATGCCAACTGCAACAGAGCGTTGTTGATGGTTATCTCTAGCTATAAGTGGATGTTTCTTTGTTTGAGTTAAGCAGACAGCTTGTCTCTGTTACTAGAATTGGAAACATCAAGCTGAATGCTATCCAAATTCAGCTGAATGATTGTTTTGTCAAGGTGGCCAAGGCCTTAGAGTGAACATTGAAATTTGGATTAGTCTGCTGAGGGATTTGATATTTTATGCTTTCTGGTTTCAAATGGTCCCATCCCATGCACCGCACACTATCAAAATAGAATATGTCCTTTGTTAGTCACTGTCCATCTTCCAAACAGAGCATGGGATATAACCAGTCTATGTGTTTTCTTATCCTATCCTAACAGGAATTGACATTCCGGCTACCGAATGCAGCCCTAGAATGTCACTCGACATCATTGGAAAGTTTTCCAAATAGTATGGAGTCGTGTGCATGTCATGAACTAATTGATGATTGCAGTTTAGATAACTGATCCCTTGCAGGTATCCAGATGATATTATAACAATGATTGGAAAACTTCCTTTTCTCAATCCTGATATCTAGCGACAGGAATGAAGGTTTAACTAGAAATGGAAAAGAATGAGCTTCATGTGTTTGCACCTACATCATGTGCACATTTTCATTTTAAAGTACTGTTTCCATGGCTTATTTGCAGTGCAGAATGTAAACTGACTGACAAGTTTTCATATGTTATTGTCCTTTAGTTATGTATGCATGTCATTTCTGCCTCAAAAGCGTGGCCTACTGAAGTTACTTATGATGCTATTTCTCACCATTTCTAGTTTCCCTGCAAGTGAATGATCCTTCATGTAGCTTGCACATTATTTCCTGTGTATTGGGTTGATCACTGTATGTACTTACATTATATCGTCGCATAACGATACTACTTGTGCTCAATTGTAGGACTCTTTGGTCAAACCCATTACCAAGATTTTAATTGGCGTAGCAGTCACGGCTCTCTTGCTGTCATTAGTTTCCAAAGAACATCCAGAGTGGCTCCACAAGTTGAACATCTTTGGCGGTAACTTCCCTCCATGGATCCTAGCATGTGTAGTCATTGTTTTCACTCGCATGAGGAAGAGAACTAAGGACTTGCTGAAAAAGTATGGTTGGTGAAGCAAGGGGACTCAGGCATTCATCTTCTGGTTTGATTTTCGCCAATGTCCTCGAGTCTTGTCCGAAAGACATGCTAATGACTGATTTATTTTGGAATTTGTCTCTGTAGTGAATTGAGCAATAACGGGTTTACTAGTGAAGTGAGCAATAACGGGTAGTAAACAAATCCTTTTTGGAAGCGAAGGAAATTCTGCAGGCAAAAGATTTGCCACTCGTACGCAGTTCAAATGCACAATGTAATGCAAGAATTTTTTAAGCCCACTTGTGTACGATATCCCTATTTTTTCTACGATTGTTTTGCACTTGGTCATGATGATTGGTTGTCTCGTAATGTCCTCTAAATCATATTTATGACATGTTACAATGTTTTTCTACTTAATTACGACTACGCGTCATTAAGTTGTATCGTACACATGAGGCTCCGTACAGTGTCTGCTCTCAGTATATTTTTGTGCTTCCTTGTTTTATATCTCCACAGTTACAAAGTATTCCACTGATTGCTACTAGAACATGTTTTTTGGATGATTCAACAATTGATGCAAGAAGATGAAATAGACACTGCGCACAAGATTTAGTTCTTTCTGAACACCCTCGGTAAGAACTGTTTGGTGTTTACACGGTATGTTCCCTCACACTCGCGTGACGACACTGTATATGCGGGAGGTACAATCAAGCGAGAGAATGGGAGAGGAGTGTACCGAACCTCGAGAAGGATGGATGATTTCTCTGGTTCGGTGACAATAGTTCGGAGGAGAGAACGGTTCACGTATCGCAAGACTTGGAATCCTACTCCTTCCGAGAGCGTTCTAAGCTACGACACGTCCGTCATTGATTTTCTTGGTTCTTTTTTATTTGAATCATCCTGCAACGCGTTTGTACGTACAGCAGAGCTACTGGAGTCATTGTTCCTTGTAAAGCTATTACTACTAATAAGCCCGTCTGGTGCATGCTTCCCCACTGAAAGTTTGAAAATGACACGTACGTGAGGTTCATACAGTTTTTCATATCAGTATCCGCGAGCATTTCACATTAAAAAGAGAGGAAAAAAAAAAACTGAACAGTAAGTTCGCAAGATTTGCAACTAGTTTTTTTAAAGCGAACTAGTTTTCTTTTTTTTTTCCCCAGTTTTCCAGTATCTTTTTGGGCAACATCTGCAGCCAGCGTCAAACAATTCCTTGTTGTGTATACTTGACCAGCGCGCATGACTAACAATCCCATCACATCAGCGTAGAATTCAATTGTAAGATAATTCATCAATGAATCAAAAGGCATCTTGATGGCAAAAAAGGGTTAAAACCAGTACACCAAATTCAAACACTCCATTTTGATAACAACCAAAAAGAAGCAGCCGAGATTCTGCATTTTGCAATCAAAATATAGGGCGACTAATGCAGGATATCTTGGTCGAGAAAATTAGTTGCCGAGGGCGTGGAATGGCAGGAGGTATCAACAGAATCCCAAAAAATGAAGGAATTCTGCAATCATAGATATTTTATAATATTCTTGTCAGGTCGTTCTTGATCAGCATGCACATCCGCCTCTTTGCTCTGAGTCTGGAACAGCATCTGGGATGCCCTGGAAATATCTGCAAGCAATTTTGAAAGATCACCACAAAGCAAAGAAAATTGATTATACAATGTTCCAGCATAAGCCTTGTCAAAACAAATATTAAATTCTCCTCGAAATCACCCAACATTTAATAACAGAAGCGCAAATATAATGTGTCCCATGTAAGGGCAAATTATAAACATAACTTTCTCATTGAAGACTCCATTGATTTCAGAACTTCAAGTAATTTGTACAACAAATTAAGAAAAGTTACGAATGGATTATTCCAATTGCAAAATTTACATGCATATCATGCTTCACTTTCCATCACAACCTTGAAAAAATTGATCTCCTTTTGTTTTCATGACCACACCTACATGGCGTGGCATGCATGTATAATTACATTCATAGACAATATGATGACATCTTCCATCACATGTATCATTTCATCTTGTGTCCTAGACCTAAAAAATTTCTCATGTTTCACCTTAAACCTCAAAAAGAAATTTTTGATTAATTAATTACACTCAAATTGATCTTGTAAAACAATTACACCTCCATAGTTGCCATCAACAATGCTTCCATTAATTTAAAAAAACAAGATTATATTTGCAGACCAAAGAAAATCTCTAACATTTGCAGAGTCAACACAAAGGAATCCTGGAATAGGACGGTGAATCATAGAATCTAACTAAATACATGGTACAGAGGATGAATACAACGTAAGTACCTAGTAACCTAGTACATATTAGAAAGAGAACAGAGTAATATGAATTGGAGTAAAATGATAAAGACTTGAAGATTGACAAACACCCCAAATTTTTTTCAATAATGACAAGCACAATGTTTCAACCCTTTAAGATGGAAGTAACTGTAGTTCCAAGTTGCACTCTGTTTTTATTTCATAAATGGAAGGAATATTCCTTATCATTCAGTGAGTTGTCAATGCCATATTTTTGCATCTCTAAGTCATATGATTCCAATTTCATTGATAAGGCTAAAAAAAGAATGTAAAGTTACCTTTTAGAGAAATCGGCGTTCATATTACTTTAAAAATTCCAAAGTCTTAACATATTTCTGACAAGATATACTGAATGTGATATATCTCATCTACGTAGTTCTATTAGCCAAACAAAAGTGGCTCAAGATGCTGTAGACCCTTATGAGCAATTAGAAGATTTAAATCATAAGAGTAGCTTGAAATTAGATCTGTTTTATCATTTCAAGATCATATGCGTTTCTGTAAAATTGACAAAGCTAAAAGTGCATCTTTAATTGTCCTTATTTACCAGGTCACAAACTCCAACATTGATTAGCTTACCTAGATCACTCCTCCCCAAAGAATTTGAAGGTTAAGTTTTAAATTTCCTCACTCAAGTTTTTTCCTTTCCACTTAATTCCATATTTTTAACAATTAAAACATCACAAGATTTCCTGCTTATTGGTTCTCAAAAAAATCAAATGGTGATTTCCTGAATCTAGAGTTAATCTTCTCCAATGTAATTATATCAAATTGAATCAATCTCACGTGTTAGATAACCATAGGAAATGGAATGAATCAATTACATATGCCATAAGCAAACAAGTTACACTTACATGTCATGTTCATGATCGTTAGCAAGAGCAGCTTTAGCAATACACAAAAATGAGGCATCAACATTGACGTCCTCCTTAGCAGATGTCTCAAAGTAAGGTATGTTCCCTTTTGTGGCGCACCAATCCCTAGCTTTCTTCTCGGAAACCTACAGAAGTTATCTTTGAGTAAAGGAGCAGGAAGCAAATGATTTCGGCCAAGAGAACAACAACAAGTGCTTACCACTCGACTATTGCCACCATCTATGTCAATCTTATTTCCAAGTAATATGAAAGGAAAAGTCCTTGGGTCTGCTGGGTTTGCCTGTTATGATAATAGTAATAAAAACCATGTTATGTCCATTGCCTAATCAACATATATATATATATGTATGTATAGAGAGAGAGAGAGAGAGAGAAGAGCTTGTATAGAACATGATGGTTCAAATAAAAAGTCACATAGTGGAGTTGTTCAGGAGAAGGTAAATAACATACGGGGTGACAAAAGAAGAACATGGTCAAAGCTTTTATTGCTTAAAATGAGCCAAATGGCCTTATCCAAGAGGGCAAAAAGGAAACCTTTACCACGAACCTGTTTCAAAAACTCATCATGCCAGTTATCAAGAGTGTCAAACGATTTCATCACATTCACATCATATACTAAGACACAGCAGTCCGCCCCTCTGTAAAATGCAACCCCGAGGCTCTGAAATCTTTCCTGTCCAGCCGTGTCCCATATCTACAATCGCAAAACACCCCATGTATGGTAAAGACATGTATCAGTCGCGACTAATTCATTATTGACAGGAACAACCATTCTAACTTTAGACTCACTTGCAGGGTGACCAGCTTATCATCAATCTGGAGTTCTTTGGTAACGAAATCAGCACCTATCGTAGCTTTATACTGCTGACTAAACTTCTTGTGCACATATCTGTGTAAAGGGTCAAAGAATATCGCGCAGGCAAAACCGAAAACCACTGTGACAGAGCATACAGTTCCCATTAAGGACCAACGGAAAGCAATGCACTAAAAGTTTAAAGAAAACGAGTCAATGTCCCCGTCCATCACTCCTCCACTGGGAAAAAAACAAGACTTTATTATTTTAAAAAAAAAAATGGCAAAGCCAGAACCAAAAAAGCGAAAGCAAGATGGTGCTAGCTTCACAATGCCCAGCGGAATTCAAACACGTTAACACAAACGCGCTAATTGGTGGAAAAACACGACCAACCCGCAACGCACGGGCTTCCAAAGTGGCCGAATCTCGCAGCCCCCCCACGGGGGTTAAAAGGAAGACACAGAGATTCGACGAAATCACCATTCCACCATTCACCACGGCCGACGCATCGGGGGAGACTGACCAAAAGGATACTGGTTCATCAACGACGTCTTGCCAACCCTAAACCAAAGAGTAAAATCGAACATCAACCACAAACCAACCCAGCCCAACCCGGGAAGCGGAGAAACGCAACGAGAAAGGGAAACCCTAAAAAGCGCACCCGCTGTCGCCGAGGACGATGACCTTGAGCAACGTCCGCCTACGCACTGACATCGGAGGAGATTTCGAATCGAATCGAGGGCCGGCCGGCGTCCGTCCGTGGGGAGGATGAAGGAAGAATCAACCGGAACCAAAAAAGAAAAAGCTCCCTCTTTTTTTCCAAATCTGGGAAACGGAGGAGATCGCGACAGGCGAGCACAGAACGGCGAACGAGTCGGTAGAGGACGAGGGAGCTGGAAAGGAGCGCCAATTTCGATGCCTCTCTCTCTCTCTCTCTCTCTTTCTCTCTCTTCTCTGCAAAGTTGTTTCAATTTGATGTGGCAGTGTTATGAGTGAGGAGAGTCGATTTCTGTCCCCTATTTAATTGAAAGCCGGCCGACATTAATGACGACGTCGATGGGGGGGACGAGGGAGGAAACACGTACGGCGGCGCTCGTGTTCATCGACGTGCCGACTTGGGAATCTCGAACGGATTTTGTTAAATTAGTGATTGGAAAAAACGGATACTCTACTTTTCGAACGTGCTTATTTTTCTTTCTCGTGATATACATATATTATTGTTAAAAAAAAAAAAGATATGCATGTACTAATTTCCCTTGGTATATTACCAAAAAGAAAGAGCATCCCGAGCGTTTTTATCAATTTGTCATAAAACTTTTTTATTTGAATAATTTTAATTATAAACTTTATGAGAATTTGTCAATTGAATCTTTCTAATCTAATTTAAACAATAAATCACTAATACATAGACGTCGATCATCCTACATAGTAAAGTTGACGTTTGACAAGGGAAAGTTTTTTTCTTTTTTTGGTAATTTTTTAAGAATATTTTTTAATTTTAAATTTTTTATATTTCTTTTCTTTTTCTTTTTTCATTACGTTAACGTGGGTCACAACAACGTCTTCACCTAGATCTTGCAAGAGCCTTGGCACCCTCTCCCACAGTCAATGGGGCTATGAAGTCCTTGAGTGAGACCATCCTAGCCTTGCTAGCCTTAAGATTGCCCAAATCTACTGAAGGCCTTAATGCCCTCACTAGCGAGGGTTGGTAGTGCCGCTCATCAACACAATGAAAAAAAATGTAAAGAAAGAGAAAAAAAAAGAAAATTTTAAATTTTTACAAAATTAAAAAAATTGTCAATATTAAGTGATGTTCATGTCATTTAAAATGGTCGACATTCATGTTAATGATTTCTGATCAAAATTAACTGGAATAACTTGCTTAGCAAATTACGAAATGACTGAATTGATGTAAATATAATGAATTTAAAACTTTTAAGGTAAATTCATCGATGTTCTTGTGTGATGAAATTACGTGAAAAAAACCCAAAACATACTCCAGTTTTGAGTTGGTTTTCACTTTCGTACTCTATCTTTTAAATTAGAAATTTGCTATTTAGTTTTCGCCTTTATTGACCGCTTTGCACCCTCACACTAGTTATACTTGTGAACTTATTTAGAAAAATATCATTTCTTTTTTCGAAAAACCTCCACCCAAATAATGACTTTACTACACCTATTTAAATCTCCAAACCCAAGCACGACCGCCGCCGTCGTCGGCATCCGCTACGAACACCTTCTGGTTCTGCAATTCTTGAGTTGTACTTTGTCTGGACAAACGTTCACCGTTTCGTGATTAGCGTTTATCAAGAATAGAAAGTAATCATACCGCGAAAGATGCCCTGTCACACGCCGCATGGCGGTAGCAACCTTGACCCGACTCTCTAAATCGAATGTAATAGTCGCAGGAGTTATATCGGGTCTCGTACACAAAGTTATCAATAACATATCGCACCTCGCCATGGTAAGTCGCGTGCTAGTCGTGCCGGACCGCCCCCTAAATGTCTCGGACATCCATGTCGGGACGAGCCTTTTTACGCCGATGCAGACGCAAAAGAAATCAAACGCCAGTGGGAACGGTTCTCCGAAGAACTACCACCGTATGTCTCTCTTGAGTTCCTTTTTTCTGGCCAGAACTGAAAAGAGGTTGTTCATCGATTGAGAGTCTCCCTCAGTAGTCCCTTTCGTGGCGAGCAACTTAAACTGCCCGTTAGCCCGGCAGAATGTGTAGAATGCGTCGCTATGTAATTCTTGACCATTATTTTATGTATCGTCTCCTCTTTTAGAAAGGAGGTTGTGATTTTATTTCCGATAATTAATTTTCCCTGTCATATCGCGGGCAATGTTAAGAAATCGACATGAATATACCATGAAAAACTCCTAACATAATATTTTGGAACTTGCTCACCTGAAAAGATTTGTTAGAATATTTAAAAAGTAAATCACGTATTCATCTAACAATTTAAATTTTTGGGACAGTTGATAATAGTATCATATAATCTCATAAAATTGGGCGTGATTTTCTTTCAAATTGTGTGACAAGGGATGTAAAGCCTCAAAGAAACATGGACACATTGTAGCTTAAGTATGAGAATTCAACGGTAATTAATAACATTGAACGATCTCAATAACACTACACGAGTGTTATTGCAGCACCGACCGTAATTATGGAATTGCCAAAATAGCTCAAAATCCAGATCACTCTTTATGCTCCGCAGATCCTCCATTTACTCGGTGAATTGATCATTCTCGTACCTCATTCTGCAATTTATGAGCTGCACCTGTGCCCCAGTATTGGATGGGCACCCATTTATTAAGTCGGCCCTCGCATTTTGTAGGCACAAATTGCAATAAAAACACGAAAGAAGCCCTTTACAGGTCGCATGGCCCATAGCAACATTGGCCTGATTCTGAATGGACCGCTTGTTCAGCGTATTTTGTACAATACGAAAGTGTCAGGCAAACAATATACGCTGAACCGAATGCAAAGGAACCAAATTCCGACTGCCAGGATTCCTCGGAAAGCAGCCATTTTGAGCCTGTATATAATCCCTTAATTTCGCTGTAAGCTTGCTATGTAAAGAGGCGGCTGATGAAAATCACAGTGAATTGCGTGTCTTCTCTAGTACTGTATAAAGAGGCCGTTCGTGAAGATCATCATAGTTTCCGATGCGCGTAGGATGTTCCAGCTTACGATGTCTTTCTCGTGCTTTTAATGTGTTTCTCCTAGTAATTATCACTGAAACCAAGATGATATGTCACTGTTTTGGCTACGAGCATTCAAGAGGAATCTTCCATCCACGTGTTCTTCATTTTTGGCTTTGGAATTTTTAGGGTGCATTTGGGAAGACTTTTGAGGAAAATCTTTAGGAAAATACAAAAATCTTTGAATTAAAAGATGTTTTTCAAAATGCAAACTGTGTTTGGTAAATTGTAGTTTGAAAACCCTTTGTAAGTACCTTTAAGTAAAATGGTGTTTGGGGAATTACATTTATAAAGAATTTTGGTAATTAATTTAAAAAAAATTATAAAATAAAAAATAAAAAAGTTCACCGGCTAAGCGGGGAGGTCGTCGGCGGCCTCAGGGTCGAGCGACCTCCGGTGAGGGTCACCTAACCTAGATCTAGGTATGCCGGAGGTCGCAGGACCTCGCGGTGACCCAAATCTGGGTCACTGGAGGTCGCGCGACCTCGCAGCAACCAGCGCGTGCTTGAGGTTGCGCGACTAGATCTGGTCGCCAGATCTGGTCACGCAGAGGTCGGGCAACCAGATTTGGTCACCGCGAGGTCGCAGCGATGCGACTCACCAGGTCGCGCGCCTAGCAAGCGGTCGCCACAACTCACCGAGGTCGCGCGACTAGCCGATGACGGTCGTCGCGACCTCACCGACCTCAACCGTGACCTTGCTGGCCTCTTGAGCTCGTCTACGTCGCCAGAGAAGAAGATGAACAGTAGTTCTTGAACAGTGACATGGGCATTTCGAGAATGCTGAAAACCCAAGCCAGCCTTTGGAATGCTAGCATTCCTTCAAGGGAAGTTTCATTGGGTGTTCCCAAACACCCAATATTTGGGCAAATGGGCTTTGGACTCCCAAGGGGCTTTCCAAAGTGGTTCCCAAACGGAGCCTTAATATTAGAGATCAATCTCTACTTGCTTTCTAGTCACATTGTCTTTATCTAATTTGTATCGTTCGGAATCCTCCACTACATACTCATGCACAATATGATTATTTTCGATATCAAGAGACACATCATAAAAGTTAAAAATTTATAAACGATATTATAAATTAAATTAAATTGTAGATACTACATTAAACACATTCAAAGTTTTGAGACAACATTTCATATTATGTTAAAGTTCATGATTCATTTATGTTATCTTTCTTCTTGTTTCGATGTTGGTGTAATGAGTCATTTTTCTTATTTAATATAAAGCTAGTCCAATTAATGACAATGGTTTTTTTTTATTAATTCTTAATTGAGCATTTTGAGCCTTATATTTTTCTCGGTAGTAATTATTTTAACTTCTGAGAGTGTATACATCTGGTAATATTTAATTTCCATAAACATACTGAAATGAACTCTTCGACCGAGAGGTACAATCAAAGCTACAATTAATTTATCATTAACAAGGAAAGAACTTTGCGTGGGAAATGCAGCATTTAAAAAAACGTCGAATATAATTTTCTATGTACATATCTTGGCAATATTAACGCTAGATGCTATCTTAATTGTGAGTGATGACCTTGCCAACCCTCGCCTCTAGATGGTTGCCAAGGTTCAAACTAGAGGAGGAAGAAGAAGGGAATGGGAAAAAAAGAAAAAGAAAGAGAAAGAGAAAGAGAAAGAGAAAGAAAATAAAAAAATAAAATATCAATATTAAAAAAATATTAAAAATATTATTAAGAATGGTATACTTAGCGTCAATTGGCCAAAATTTGCTAGTTGACTGAATTAGCACAAATATAAAAAGTTTAACACTCAATTGACAAAAAAAATGTTTATAATTGAATTTGGACAATTGTCATGAATTTATGACTTTGTTGGTAATTTTCCTCTTTTTTGCCATATGAGTGGATGGTAGACCCATCAAACAAATGGATCTAGTGGGGTTTGGGTGTGTCGAACGTATTCCGACCCAAAATTGACTCATTTAACCTGTTTGAAGCCAATTTCATATAATGAAAATATAATGACCCATACTTATACTTGACCCATTCTATATTACTAAAACAAAACTTCATATAGGAAAACTCATATCTAAACTAAAGTTAGATAAATGAATGAGTGAGCACGCAAGTAAGTTATAGACCATCTAACATCCATATTATTTTTGGTTTAACCATTCGGAATGACCCAATTATTGAATATTTAACCCATAATATGAGTTAAGAAATGGGTTTATAATCCATCATATGGTCAAATATATTGAGATTGATTTAATTCATATACCGACTTATTATATGACTGATTTTTTCTTTTTTGGCATTTTAATTTGTAGCGTAGCAGGTCAATTATCTCTTATTTAATTGAAAGCCGGCCAAAATCAATGATGATGATGATTGAGAAAAAGAAGTACGGCGGTGTTTATGTTCATCAACGTGCCGACGTAGAACCATCGGATGGATATTATTAAATTACTAATTAAAAAGAATATCTTGTTTTTCAAATGTTTGTTTTTCTTGTGATATACAGATACTAATTTCCTCGGTATAAGACCAAAAAGAAGAATATCCTATAATTCCATTTAAGACATCTATTAACATCATTCTCATCAAACGCATGTTTTTGCGCAACGAGATAATGGTGAAGCCAGAGTAGGAAAATACCGAAATCATACTTCCCTTTTCACTCGGGCATCATTTTCATGATTTTAATTTGTGAATTAGAAATTAGCTAACTTGGTTTTATTTCACCTTTCCCATAGCATGTTGCTACCAAAAGTAGAACTCCAAATTTTTTTTAGAGAATTTCCTAATTTTTCCAAAGCAATTAGAAAGAGATTCTTTAACTAGAAAGAATTTAGTTTAGATGCAGCATACCTATTCAGATTCATTTCTTTTTCTGGTACCCAATTAGATTAGAGTATGTAATATCATAATAATAGTAGAAATGGAATCACTAACCACTTTGCAACCTCGCATTAGTTATGCATGTGAACTTATTTATGGAAAAAATTGCTAACTTGGTTTTTATTTTACCTTCGCTAGAAAGGAGTGCCAATTTCGATCCCTCTTTTTTTCTCTCTCTCCTCTGCAAATTGTTTCACTGTGATGTCGCAGGGGGGTCGATTCAGTCCTATTTAATTGAAAGCCGGCCAACATTAATGACGATGACCGGAGGCGGGGAAAAGAGGTACGGCCGTGCTCATTTTAATCGACGTGCCGACGTGGAGCTCTCGAGTGGATTTTATTAAAATTAGTAATTGAAAAAAAGAATACTTTATTTTTCAAACGTGTTTCTTTTTCTTTCTTGCGGTATACATGTACTAATTTCCCTTAGTATATTACCAAAAATAACAACGTCCTAGCAGGGGTGGGCGGTTCCCACCATAGAATCGGGGAACCGCCCATCAAGAAATAGTTTCAAAAAATTAGAAGTAGGAATCAAGAACCGCTTTTTGATTTTATGAATCCACCTAAGAATTGATCCTATTAAATTTCACACATTAGCACTGTAATATACAACAAAAAAATTATATTTCTGAGTAGAAGAATACGTTTAGTAACTACATAAAATTTCTATTATTGAAATAGAAAAATAACAGCAATGTGTTTAGTACGATCTAAAAATTTTTATTTCCATTTTTTTTCATTGAATTATAAAAATGTTAGTGGAGACTTAGGTATTGTTTAATAACTATCCTAACAGTGACTGGTTGTGATTTTTTGTTCCGGAGAGCAGTTTGGGAATAGAATTGCATTTGGTAAAATTTTTGTTCCTGGAAATAGATTTGGAGTAAAATCAAGAATAATAATTTAAAAAAAAAAATTGATTATTGTTTTGGGAACAAATCTAAGAATCAAGTCTTCTTCGATTTTCTCTTATTCTTCTTCATCTACCACCATCTCGCGTTCGTCCACCGTCACCGTCCACCGGTCGTCAGCAAATGGTCCGACGAGGCTCGAGAAGGCTGGGCGAGCCTCACCGGTGGCCAGGCGGGCCTCACCCAGCCCCACTAAGCCTCGCTCAGCCCTGCCGGTGGCCAAGCAGGCCTCGCCCAACCTCGGTGAGGTCGGCCTGGCCACCGGCGATCTGGCGAGGCTGAGCCTTGGCAAGGTTGGGCGAGGGCTGGGCGAGCCTCACCCAATTACCAGCAAGGCTTGGCTAATGAGGGCCAGCCTCACCGAGGGCCGGTGAGGACGCCAACCCTCATCTAGCCGGTGGCCGGTTTGGTGATCGCCTTGAAGAAGAAGAAGAAGAATAGGAGAAAAAAGAAAAAAAGAAAAAAAGAAAAGAAAAAAAGGAAAAAAGTATAAAAATTATTTAAAAATTAAAAGAAATTGATTTGGAACAGAATCAATGAGCACAATACCAAACGCAATTCTATTTCGAATCGAAATTTTGGATAGTTACCAAACGGCTTAAAATGCTTAGAATTTGTTCCTAAGAACATAATAAAAAAGAATCATTTCTAATCAAAATCTATTTCGGGAATGCATTGTTACCAAATAACAATTTATATTTGAATAATATTAGACTACTGTGGGAATTTAATTGATTAAGATATTTTAAGGTGGCCTAAAAAAATCCAACTAATAGCTAGCTACAGATGGATTGTTAGAAATGGCAACATAAATTCCTCTTGGTTTATAACTCACAATGTGAGGAGGTTGATAGTAAATCCCTAAACATTACAATAAATATGTGCATAGATTTTTTGAGCTTTTTTAGCTGTAAGAAAAAGAACAAATGTTGCTTGGTAGAATGGGCAATGATGGAATGACTGAGGATGGAGGTGATCTTTGGTCTGCTTATTTGCACAAATTCATCAAACCATCAAGTAATTGATAAAAAAAATCCAAGGAGTATAGGTTTATTCAACTGCTATGAACATAAGACATATAGTAATGCAAATAACTTGTTCGGAGTCATCGAATTTTCTATTAAAATTGCATATGCTTTAAAGGATGTCTCCAGTAAAATCTTAAGGGAGAAGATCGAAGTCGCCAAATTTTCGCGGCTAACATTGTCTCTAAAGGAGCATTCAAAAATCCTTATTGTAAAACCTAAAAGCTTATTCAATTTTGAATCCAATTTTCATCAAAAACATTTTCATATATATTTTTTTTATGCTGAACTAATTTTAAAATAGAATTAACACTAAAATCTACAAAAACTACTCAAATTCTAATTTCTATTTTTTTCTAAATTTATGATTTATTTATTTATTTACTATTGCAAAAATGGAGACTCGAGATCAGGTCAAAAGACCAGACCTTGTGTTGATTGTGCAAAGATGAGTATTAGATTATGTTGAGCTTGTTTTTCTAAAATGACTTTATTTCTCTTTTTGTTCCCGAAAATAAAGAAGTAGGCTTTTTCTACTTCTTGTTTTTGTTTTAAATTTATTTCATGGCCATTGATTTGTTCATAGGAATAAAAAAATCAACTAACGTTATCAAATGAATTTATGTTCTTTTTCTATTTGGAGGGAACAAAAGAATAAAAAAAATAATAGAAATGTTACTAAATAGGGCGGAGGTACAATCAAAGTTATAGTTAATATATCAAAAATAAGGTAAAAACTTTGTGTGGGAAATGGGGCAGTTACAAAAATGGTGAATATAATTTACGTACATATTTTGGCAATAAAAACACTATATGCTATCTCAATTGCGAATGATGACTAGTAATCCATTTTTTTTTTGTCAGCTTACTGATTGGTGATATCCTTTTAAACAAATATTGCCCATTCTCATCATAATGATCCATTTCCTTTTGGAGGTTGCTAGAGGGTTGGGCCAAGCTTGCCTGAGGCCAACGAGGTTGACCTTGCTGACTCTTGCCTTTCGCCGATCGCTGAGGTTCAGCAGCCGATTAGAGGAAGAAAAAGAATAAGGGAAGAAAAAAAAAAAAAGAAAGAGAAAAAATAATTTTAAAAATATTAAAATATCATTAAAATTGTCTACGTTAATGCCAACTCACCAGAATTTGCTGAATGGATAGAATTAGCATAAATACAAAATATTTAAGACTCAATTGACAAAAATAAATGTTTAAGATTAAATTGACACAGTTGCAATAGGTTTAGAACTCTATTAGTGATTTCCCCTCCTTTCTACCATATGAATGGATGGTACCCGTCAAATGCATTGGCTAAGTTGGGTTTAGGTTGGATTAAAAGTAATCCAACACATATCAACTCATTTAACCCATTTATAACCATTTTCGTATAATGAAAATCTAATGACATGTACTCATACCAGAGTTGATTTATATTTCTATAATAAAATACAATTTAGGAAAACTCATATTCAAGTTAAGGTGAGAGCAAGGAACGTGCAAGTGTGAGATCGAGCAAGGGTACAAGAGTAGGTGGGTTAAGTCTAAATAAGTTGTGAACCTATTTAACACTCATATTATTTTAGATTTTACAATTTGGAAGTCATTTATGACCCATTTACTAAATATAATTAACTCATATAATACATCGGCACATCATTTGACCGCTCTTTTTAAGGATTTTAATTTGCAGTGAGTAAGTCGATTCTCTCTTATATAATTGAAACTCGGCCAAAATTAATGACAACGAGGAGGGAAAATAAGTGCCGTGCCGTTCATGTTCATCCACATGCCCACGTGGAATTGTCAATTGGATTTTATAAAATTACTAATTAAACAAGAATATTTTATTTTTTGAACGTGTTTTTGTTTTTTTCTCGTGATATGCATATACTAATTTCCTTGGTATATTACCAAAAAGAAGAATATCTCGTAATTCCATTTAAGACATCCATTAACGTCGTTCTTACCAAACGCATGTTCTTGCGCAACGGGAGAGTGGCAAAGCCAGAGCGGGAAAGTACCATAATCATACTTCTAGTTTTCACTCGGTCATCACTTTCATACTTTTATATTATGAATTAGAAATTTCCTAACTTGGTTTTTACCTTGATCCACCACTTTGCACTCTCGCATCATTTTTTTTTTTTCCGGAAAACCCCCTGTCCCAAGTAGTGAATTTTCCTACATCTACCTAGAACCCCCAAACCAGAGCGGCGCCGCCGCCGCCGTTGGCCTCCACCACCGACACCTCCTAGCATTATTTTGGCTTAAATTCTCTCGGGCAATGAACTTCAATATGCTCATAGGACACCCCGACGCAATGATTCAATCCCCGTATGGTGGCAATGAATCCTAATTCTGCTTCTTATGCTGCTAATAATCCTCTGCCCATTCATTCAACGAATTGATCATTCTTGTACCTGATTCTGCAATTCTTGAGCTGTGCCTACGCCCCAACATTGTGTGAACAAACGTTCACTATTTCGTAAGGAGAGTTTATCAAGCACGGAAAGCAATCATATCGTGAAAAGGCGCCCGACTCTCTAGAATCTAGATCGAGTGTGATAGTTGCAGGTTCTCATCTACCGAGTATTCGATGTCATCTCGCACCTATCGTAAGTCACATGCAAGTCATACTGACCTAGGGCTAAGCTTTTACGCCGATACAGATGCAAAAGAAATCGAACTCCGATGGCCGTAGTTCTCCGGAAAACTGCCATTGCAAATCCCTCTTGAGTTCCTTTTTCTGGCCAGAATTAAAAGAGAGATGTTCACGAACATCAACAACTGAATCTCTTTCTTTAGTCCCTTCTTGCCGAGCAACTTAAATTGCCAGTTAGCCAAAACGGGTGGCAAATCGCCATATGATCCAACGTCGGGGTACAACATTGCTACGTAAAGTGGGGACCATTATTTTCAATGCTGTCTCCTCGCTTAGATAAGGAAGCTGCGATTTTATTTTCAATAATTAAATTCTCTTTGTTACATTGTAGGCAGGCGATACTAAGAAAATGACATGAATATACTAATAGGGATTGTCCCAATGGCTAGTTTTCTCACTTGAGAAGTAGGGGTAGGGAGTTCAATTTCCTACCTTCTCGAGTTGGGATGAAGATATGTGAGCAAAAGAATAGGATTTCACAATTTATGCGCGGCACATATAACACATAGTGGCTTATAAAATAGATATAGGAGATAATTAGGAAAAAAAGAAAAAGATTGAGCAGGATTTTTTTTTTCTTTTCGAGTTGCTTGAAAGGGACATAAAGCCTTAAAGAAAGCATGAACACATTGTAGCTTAAGTACGAGAATTCAACGGTAATTAATAACACTAAACAATCTCAATAACAATATGCGAGTTTTATTGTAGCACCACCCACAAATATGTCTATGCCAAACAGCTCGAAATCCCGCTCATGCTCTTTATGCTACGTCGATCCTCCATTCACTCGGTGAATTGATAATTCTCGTACCTCATTCTGCAATCAACAAGCTGCACTTGCGCCCCAGTATTTGATGGGCACTCATTTAGTAAGTCATCCCTTGCCTTTTGCAAGCAAAAATCACATTCGGAACTCGAAAGGCTCTGGCGACAAGCCGCGTGGCCATAGCAACCTTGGCCCGAGTCCACAGATTGAGCGTAAAAGCTGTAGCCATTGATTGATGTTTCCTGTACCAGATCATTGAGGACGCTATCCATTTCTTGGGGGAAAGGAGTCCTGTACGAAAACTTTATCCCATTGCAAATTTTGTATAGTTCAGTCGTGTCAGCCCAACAGTATACGCTGAGCCGGGTGCAGAACAACCAGATTCCGATCGCTAGTACTCCACGGGAAACAGCCATTTTGTGCCTATCTGTGATTTCTCAATTTGCTCTAAGCTTGCTGTGTAAAGAGGTGGCCGATGAAAATCGCCGTGAATTGCGTCTCTTTCTAGTGCTATATATAAAGAAGTGGTTCACGCAGATCATCATAGTTCCCGATGGACATAAGACGTTGCAGCTTACGATGTCATCCTCGATTGTTATGTTTTTCTATGTGTTTCTCCTAGTAGTTATCGCTAACACCAATATTATGTCACTGCTTCGGTTATGAGCATTATATGCTGAGCATTCACATCCTTTTATGGCATGAGGAATCTTTTATCCACATGTTTTTCATTTCTGGCTTCGGAGTTCTTGGAGTTAAAAATCAATCTATGTTTGTATTCTCATATTGTCTTATCTAATTTGCATAGTTCAGAATCTGCCTCTCCACACGTGTTAATATAATTATAATTGGTATCAAAATTATATTGTATAAATTAAAAATACAGGGACGACATTGCGTAATTTAATTACTATTGAGTTGGGTGTGCAAATCATGCATAGACACAACAACTGCACAACTTGTACATTCAATCACTTAATCCATATCGATCTTGAAAAAGCTTTCTTTTTTGTGCTCCAATATGCTCATAGAACACCTTGACGTGATTATTCAATCGCTAATCAGACAACTTTGGCTTCTGATTATGCTTCTTATGCTACTAATAATCCTCTGTCTGTTAACTCAACGATTTCATGATTCTTGCACCTGATTTTGTAATACTTGAGCTGCACTTGCGCTCCAATATTGTCCGGACAATCGTTTTCCACGTTGTACCTAGCGTTTACCAAGCACAGAAAACAATCGTTGTGTGAAAGGTGTCCATCACCAGCCGTGTGGTGATAGCAACCTTGGCCTGACGGCATAAATTGAGTGATGCGGTCCCATGTACCATGTCATTGACGACAACATCCACCTCGCGATTGTAAGTCTCGCGGAGTTTGTACTTGAGCCCCCTTACATATCTTGAACATCGGGGTGACGTCGGGCCAAGCTTTCACGCCGATGCAAACACAAAAGAACCAAGCTCCAGTGGCCACGGCTCTCCATAAATCGCTGTTGTACGTCCTGTTAAAATTTTTCTATAATATGGGCTTACATTAATTAATTAATTTTCTATTTTAAATAATCAGGTTAATAAATATTCTAACATTTATTGAACCCTTAAGTGATTTTATTGAATTGGGTTTTGGCATTTATTAATAATGGGCCTACTTGAGCAGTGAAATATAAATAAATTGTGTTTAACTGAAGCCTATAATATGAAGGCCCTGTTAATACGTTATTAATTAGGATTTGCTAGATCCCCTTTCTAACTTATAAAATGGTAGGTTATACCTATCTGTTGCTTTAATCCCATTGAATATACTGAAATAGGTCATAAAGAGAAAAGTCCGGCATTCCAATAGATCTTTGATTATCAGAATGATTTAATTTTCTTCAAGTGAATCAATAGTTCAAATATGTACGTTTTAATTCCGCTATGTATATCGATTTCGGTGTTTTATAGTCATATATGGATCCGATTATTTTTTATTGATTAGTTGTTTATGTGAATAATTTTCTATGTCCCTCTTGAGCTCATTTTTTAGGTCAGAATTAGAGGGAGGCTCATGAACATCAGCAATTGAATCTGGTTCTCTAGTTCCATTTAGGCAAAGCTGATTAATTGGTAATAGCCAGCTATAAAAATGGGTGATTCGTGCAAATCGCCATTTAATCCTCCGTCGCGGTAGAATGTTACTATGTAATTCTTCACCAGTATCCACTTTAGTGTGTTTGGCTCCTAGTACTTAATCACATAAACCAAGGATGAAATGCACAAACACATAATTTTTTGATGATTTTTTCTTCTTTTTTTTTTTTTTATGTGTTGATGGTTCTCGGGGAATCCGCCATATAACTATATTATTTATGCTTAGATGAATTCTTGGTATTTAAGACCAGACTACGTCGCCATCTTTTATATATAATAATCTCAATGAGCATTTTATTTACTTTACTCTTAAAACAATCTTGCAAAACTCGCCCACCATGAAAGTTCGACGTGATTTTTTCAATTTGCAATTAAGAGACGTAAAGCATCGAAGAAAGTATGGACAACCATTGACGGAGGCAAAGAAAACAGGGTTGATGCATGGCAAAAAGACGTGTCAAATTAGTAAAGCTGATGCTATGCTGCAATCAATCCGAATTTTGGCTACAAGCAAAAAAAAAAAAAAAAAAGAAGAAGAAGAATATTTCTAGACAAATCAAGCCCTGCCAACACGACACAATCAAATAAATAATAGCTTCTTGAGCCAATTCAAGTCCTCAAGCCTATATCTTTCGATGACATTATTCAGTGTAGTTTTCACATATTCAACCTTGTAAAATTCCTTCTATTTTTCCAATGGGAGACTCTTTTCCTGGCACTTATGTTACGAACTCTCTAAATGTACTGAAATTTTGGACCTTTTGATGGGCTAATCCCCAAGGATCAATGTAAATGTTTTGTTCACGTGCATGGGTAAAACTCCATCCCATAATATCGTAAGCAATAAGTTGCACATGTTGTAGATTACATAAGACATTTAAAAATATATTAGTAATGCTATAGGATTTTCATTGAAACACCAACCATGCCAAACAATTTAGAATCCTAGTCACATTCTTTATGCTCCATTGATTTCCATTCACTCAACAAATTGATAATTTTCATATCTCATTCTACAATCTTTGAGCTGCATCCGTGCCTCGGAATTTTCCGGGCACCAAACCATGACCTCATACCTAGCATTTATAAAGCACAGATTGCAATCAAAACATGGAAATCACCTATCACAAGCCACGTCACCATGGGAACCATGGCCCAAGTCCATAGCTTGAGCGTAACATTCGTAGGCAATGTTTGACGTATCGTGGACTAGATCATTGACTACCCGATCCATTTCATGATTGTAACTACTCCTGTAGGGGAACTTCAACTCGTTACATGTTCAGTGCACTTCGGGTGCATCGGGCAAATAGTATACGTAGATGCAGATGCAAAAATAGTCAATCCAATGGCCAGGATTCTCTGGAAAACAGTCATGTCATCGTGTGCCTATTTATAGTTCCTTAATTTGCTCTAAGCTGGCTATGTAAACAAGTGGCTCATTAAATTCACCATTAATTGCTTCCTTGCTAGCGTTATATAAAGAGATGGTTCATGCACATCATCGTTGTTCCCGATGTTTTCTTTATTTTTGGGAGTTGAAATGATTGGTACTTGAGACGAGTCTATGTTTGCCATGTCATTACATTTTCTAATTTAATTTGAATAGTTGAGATTCCGCCTTATCTCCACATGTGCGCACAGCGTAATGTAATTATTATTAGTTTCAAATCTCTCAATTTGTAAATGCGATTTCATTCTCAGTACTAGTTTTCTCTAAATAATGAGAAGTAGAGCGAAGCGCCAATTTTGATCTCTGTCGATGCGACTATTTAGCGTGTTGTTTCAGCATACGAATCAATTTTCCTATTTGATTAAAAGCCAGCCCGCCAAACTAATGACGACTACGAGTCTCCGATGGAGGAAAAGTACTGCACTTATCAACGTGTGCCGACCCAAAATTTTCAAATGGATTCTGTTAATTATTAATTGAAAATAATATTCTCTTTTTTATGTACTTTTTTCTTCTGATATACTAATTCTATGAAATTATTTCTGTGAGTTATGTTAGAATAAGTCTCACGTTAGATTATTGATGTAATGTGTAGTAATAAACATATTATAGTGACTTATTAACTTAGACTTTTAAGTGAAGATGAGTTCAGCTGAATATATTAACAGGTAAAGATTTCAGTTCTCTACTAGCGGTCTCCCTTGGTGAAAGTATCAAGCTTCCACTGCACGCCTCCAACAAATGGTATCAAAGCCAATGATTAATTAGTGGACCACTACCAATGTGTATCGGCATTTGGTACATATCTTAGAAAAAGAAATCTCGTTGCCAATGTGGTTACTAGTAACCTTCATAGTTCGATTAGGCAAAAGGGTCATGGGGTGAAAGTGGGTGTTATTATATGGCAACGTGGTCTAACAGTAGCCGTCTTGGTTCTCTCTGGAGAAAGGGATGATGGATGAAGGTGGGCATTGGTGTTCTTGTGGTCCTCACAAGGGTAACAAAGTAGACATTTAAATTAAGAAATGATGATGCATAAAGATATCTGAATTAAGAGGCAAAAAACTTATTCAAGTTGAGAAAATTTAATGCAAAATTGTCCTTGAATTGATGACAACAAACCTAACACAAAGCTCATAAGTATGGGAAAGATTATTGAGATGTGCATGTGAGTTTTGTAAGAAAAAGTTTCATATTAAAAAGCAATTAGTATATTTTAATTGGCTCATAATTTATTGGTTTAAATTTTGAGTAAAAGTAGGTCTCACTGCATTTATTGACAAGCTTGAATTATAGCTTTCTCTTGGCAATCTCCCTAGATAAATGTAACATAACCATGTTGCATGCTCCCAACAAATTTTCTAACTGTACTTCTCATGCCTACTAACAGCCCCTGTCAAATTTCTTGACTATGCTTCTTATAATACTAATAATCCTCCATCTGTGGTTTGATAAACCAAGTCTTGTGCTGAATTATGCAATCATCGAGTTTTACTTGTGCTTCGATTTTGTATTGACAATCGCTCGCCCGTCGCAAGCTGCATGGCCTAGCAACCTCGTCCCGGTTGCGTAGATTGAGTGTAATTGTCGTGGTAGTTGTTACATTGGGTCTCATGTGCCAAATCGTCACGACCACTTTCGCCTCATGATTGTAAGTCCTGCGGGGTTTGCGCTTGAACAATCTCTCTCTATCGTTTCTTTTTAGCAAGCTATTCAATTGCCATATTATCCTCCATCGCGGCAGAATGTTACTAGGCTCAATTCCCTTTAGAAAAACATTAATTTTAGATCCGATCCTAATTTTACTGTAATAAGTCTCTATATGTCTCGTAAAAATTAGAGGTCCAAATGTAATTGCCAAGTGTACGCTTACTTGCTAACATGGATTTAAGGATATGAAAAAATAAAATAAAATAAATTTGTGATTATAAAATAAAAAGGCTCATTTTCATCCTCAATCAATCTCACCTCTCGCGGTGTGCCTACAAGCAAGATCGTTTCTTCGACCTTTCCAGCAGATCGTTCTCTCGCATCTACCTACGAATAATCCTGCTAGAGATGACTAGGATATTTCTCTAGGATATATTTAGATAATTAGGATGTTTTAAATGATTCTCTGCATTCCTCAAAATTGTATGTATATTTCCCTTGATTATGCATATCTTGATATGTAACCTGGATAGTTATCTTAAATCTATAAATACAATATATTCTATCTATAAATAGACTTATATATTCTATATTATGACAAATATCGAAATATACAGAAATTCCTTAGTTTTGTTTACAGCATTATTTCTTATTTGTTCAAAGAATAGAAAAACGATACTTGCACAAATTTCATGGTCATGAATGTGCATGCTCCGTTGGGAGAGAGGGCATGCGACGGAGAGAAGGTCATCGGCGACGAACTCTGCTGGCGAGAGCACGGAATATCGGCTGCGGCGCTTTTAATTGAGGATGAAAATGGGTTGGGGTTGTTTTCCTCAATAGAATATCTTTTCTTTTGATTTTAAAATCATTAATTCAACTTGAATGAGCATTTTACACTCTCTTTTTCGTTTAGAAAGTGAGCGGCACTTTATTCTAAATGATTAATTTTCTCTGTTGATGATGAGGGGGAATCAGTTGTATACTTGCTTTGATGCGACGTAAAAAGCCTGAAAGAAAGCGTCGACAAACCATCTACGAGGCAAAGAAGACAGGACTAATGTTTGGCAAAGATTTCTCTAGTAATTAACTATCTAAACGATCTTTACAACATTATAAGATTATTATTGCAGCACCAACCACAATTATTCAGTTGCCAAACAACTCAGAATCTCGATCACGCTACCAAATAAATCTTCCATTCACTCAACAAATGGATAATTTTCATACCTCATTCTACAATCTTTGAGCTGCTCTTGCGCCCCGGTATTGTTTGGGCACCCATTTATGAAGTCATACCTAGCATTTACCAAGCATAGGTTGCAATCGAAATGCGAAAGGTGCCCAGCACAAGCCGCGTGGCCATAGCAACATTGGCCCGAGTCCGTAGATTCAGTGTAGTAGTCGTAGCCATTATTTGATGTTTCCTCAACCAGGTCATTAACAACACGATCCACCTCGTCGTCATAAGCACTCCTGTAGGGGAATTTAATCCCATTGCATATCTTGTACACTACAGTATTGTCGGGCAAACAGTATACCTTGATGCAGATGCAACAGAACCAGATTCCGATGGGTAGGATTCTCCCAAAAACCAGCCATTGCGTGCCTATCTATACTTTTGTTAATTTGCTCTAAGGTTGTTATGTAAAGAGTTGGCTCATGAAAATGTATCTCTTTCTAGTGCTATATAAAGAGGTGATTCATAGAGATCATCATAATTCTCGATGGACATAGGATGCTACAACTAACAATGTCATTCTAGATTATTATATCTTTCATTGTGTTTCTCCTAGTAGTTATCACTGAAACAAAGATCCATGTCACTGTTTTGGTTATGAGCATTATATGTTGACATTCACATCCATTACCGGCGAGAGGAATCTTCCATCTACAATTTTTTTTTTTAATGTTTTTTGGCTGTCAAATTCTTGGTATCTAAGACTTATCTTTGTGTGCCTTCTAATAAGATATTTTCTAATCTAAATTGAATCATTTAGATAATGTCTCTCATCTATATGCGTATGAGCAGGCACGCGTGGTAAGATTATTATCAATCCCGAATTTCACAAATTACAAATTTCAATCTAATTCTTTAAAAGAGGATGCAACGATTTCATTTTTAATATTAATTGTCTCCAATGATAATTAATGAGGAAATAAGTTTTTACAGGGGTGGTATTTAGAGTTTGAGACGATCAACATCAAAATCCAACATAAGAATCTCGCAAACCTGCTCCCAAGGCCTTTCACTTCAAAATCTAATTGGTTGGCTAAAGAAGAAACACCTACTAAAATTCTCATTAATTATCTAAAAGACTAAAAAGAACTACTCCTTAAACAGATATCTAATATAACTTCTTAGGAAAATCTATCTAATCGCCACCTTCCTAATGTTGCCCTAACAACAATCATGGCAACGCCCAGATTGCTAATCCACTGGCATTCTTCCAAAGCTTGAAAATTACTCCACCAGAGAAAACAACATTGCAACAAGATAATTCCAGCAAGAGGAGCAGGCTTTTTAACTGTGATTGGAACAAACATTTGGGTTTGGGAAGAGAGCCTCAGTGTCATTGTTGTGATGTTCCACGACATGTCCATATCTAGGCGACGTGTTATTCCAGCAATCTACGATAGCTTTCCCTTTAACGGATTGCACCGATATGAATGACACTAACCTCGATTGAAAGTGAGTGAAGCTTGTAGACGGGACAACAGACTTGAAACTTATGGACGACTTAAAGATTCTGGACAATGAATCTAGGAAAGAAGAGTTGACAGTGAATGGTGAACGGCGGATTGAAGCTTGCAAGGAGGAGGCAAAGAGTGACAAGGATTTGGCAAGTGGCAAAGATTGAACGACGTGGACAAGGATCAGGCGATCGGCAAAGATCGGGAGAGGCGAGAGCAACGGGGACATGAAGGAAGAAAACGTGAAAAATAGAAAATCATTTGGGGATTTCTTCAATTTTTTATCTAATCACAAATTTTGACCAAATTATCCCTGTTCAAGTTGTCGAAAGTGGCCCTCCAATGAGCCTAGACCCTTATTTAAAGATTGATTTAGCCACTTTAGGCCTTTTTTTGAAATAGAGTCCGTCCTAGATTTTCTTTTGAGAAAATAACCCCACTTTAGGCCATTAATTGGAAATTTCCCAAAAATCAAATCGCCCTAAAAATCAAAAGAAAAATTTCCTAAAACTACATGAACATTATCTAAAAGCAGTTCGACTAAATCTATCCAGGAAACCTAACCACCTAATTGAGGATACTTTCTACAATATTTTGATTGATTCATTTATTTATAAATTTTTTGAGTTCTTGTTTCTCCCTCTTTTCTAATTCGGTTCTTCATCTATTCCCACGAACAGGAACTCTGCTGAACCATCTTCCATCTTCCTTTTCCCATCAACTGCCACAGGAATGCAAAATAACAATGGAAGTCATGCTGGATAGCTAATGGAAACGATCGACATCACGTGTATGGCGTTCAGAAAACGTCAGATCTGGACAACAACATTAGACTTTGCTCATGGCCATTTCTCAGAGACATATGAACGAACAGGTTGCGTGCGTACGACCGGGAATGAAATGAAGCATAATTAAGTCGAACTCAAGACACAGTTTCATTCCAAGTCAGTTCACGACATGTGCAATCAACAAATTAGACTCAAGCGGGAGCCGGTTCGATCTTAATAGAGAGGATGACATGTCTGTTTTCCTCCTTCACAGAACAGAGTAAAGATGTTGCCTGGTCAATGAAGCTAAATGCACCCGCGAGTGGCGATCGGATCGATGACAGAAGCTTCCGTGATTAAGGATGATTGGAAGCAGGACCGGAGGAGGCACCACGAGCGAGATCTGAACACTCGGCCGCGGAACAGGGCGTGAAAGGGGAGCGGTCGGTGAAGCGCGGAGGCGGCGAATGACGTCACTCACCGGCGGCGACGACGTATGGGTTGTGGGCTGCACCAGATGGGCCTACTTTGATGGGTTTACGGGATTTTTTTTCCTTTGATTTTTGGCTGTGGGCTGCACCAGATGGGCCGATCTTCCCTCATTTGCTTGTTCAACTGTTCGTTGTTATTATTATTTTTATGGTTATTGTTGTTGTTGTTTTTTATTCTCGCAAAAAATGTACACTTGATTTGTCAAATAAAAATTCAGGTGTCATCAATCATGACTTAAATACGAGAGTTCAACGGTATTTGATAACACTTAACGATCATAACAACACCGATCACAATTATTTAATTCCAAACAATTCGGAACCCAGTCACGCTTTTCAAGCTTCATTGATCACCCTCCATTCATTTCATGAATTGATAATTTTCGTATCTCATTCTACAATCTTTGAGCTGCTCTTGCACTCCGGTATTATCCAGGCACCCATTTGTGAGGTCGGGCCCAACATTTACCAAGCACGGATGACAATCAAAATTTGAAAGGTGCCAAGTACAAGCTGCGTGGCCATAACAGACTTGGTCTGAGTTTGTAGATTGTGTAATATTCGTAGCCATTATTTGTCGTTTGCTCTACTAGATCATCAACGACACTTCCACTACAAGGCCGTAAGAACTCCAGTGGAGAATCTTGATCCCATCGCAAATTATGTACGTTATGATCGTAAGGTAAACAATATATGTTGACACTGATGCAAAAGAACCAGATTTCGATGGCTAGGATTCTATGGAAAACAACTGTTTGCCTATGTATGGTTCCTTAATTTGCTCTAAGCTTGCTATCTAAGGAGCTGGCTCATTCATTTCGTCTCTCTCTGGTGCTATATAAAGAGGTGGTCCATGCAAATCATCATACTTCCCGATGGACATGGAATGTTGCAGGTTACAATGTCATTCTTGATCATCATGTTTTCCAATGTGTTTCTCCTAGTAGTTTTCACCGAAACGAATATTAGATGTCCCTACTTTGTTTATGAGCATTATATGTTGAGGATTCATTTCCCTCTTTGGCAAGAAGAATCTTCCGTCTACCTGTTTTTTACACTTGGAGTGGACATTCTTGATATTTTAAGACCAGTTGTTTATACCAAAAAATAATCAGTCTTTTCTCGCAAAACATGTACACTTGAAATGGAGCTCCTGCGTTCCCCCTAAATTAGAGTGTGTCTCTTGTTTAAATAAGTGTACTGCTCCTGGTACAGCAATTTTTCTGGTATAGATCACCAGAAGATGCATGTCACTAAAATCAGTTTTAGTCAAGGCCTCTTCTAGCAATCCTATAACGGAAACCTCTTTCAATTTTATTTTAAATTAGTCATAAATTCGAGTCCACGGCACTCTAGTTCTTCAATTTCATGCCTTGTAAATCAAATGCACGATCCCATCAACGAGAATGGTGAAGAATATCAAAAGCCTCTTACCAAACATTAAAACGAGTTATTTTGCGGATAATGCGACGATGAGAAACAGATTAAAGTGGGCATGTAGTAGAATCAGTAGCTGTTATCTACTGGCTTTATAATGAGTTGATGAGGGTATATTCAAAAGGGTGATCTGACCTGGACGACACACTTGCTCAGACATCTTCAATGGTTTATACTCTTACCAGAACTCAAATTGAATTCCTAGAAATAATTTTTTTTTTTTCCTGGACATAAATTGCACTTTGCAGACTTGCCAGAAAATGAGATTGATCAGTTGCAGCAAGTCAATTACTTTAATTTCTAAGAGTTGTGTATAAAAGACCTCATAAACCTTTAATACTGGTGAAGGTATAGATAAAGAAGCAGACCATTGACCGGTAATTTTCTAACTAGAGTTCATAGCTGACATACAAAATGGTTTTCTTTTTGCGAATAAACAATGGAGAGATTGGAAGCCAAACTTCCACTGGGTGATAAAGAATCTTGAAGGAAAGCAGTCGATTTTAGTCCTCAAGCTGGATTCCAACTCAGATATTAATTGTATACGACTGACCATGAAGATATGTGAATTTGATTAGTTCGTTATGACACAAATCACTGACCACAGAAATGCATATTGCTATACGTCTCACCGTACAAGAATCTTCAAATAAATAATACTAGTCTATGTTTTGCATGCAAACGAGGCAAGCATGGCATTAATGAAAGCAACTGGATAGAGTGGATGTAAAATTTCATCTATTTTCCTTCTCAATAACTCATATGAAAGAGCAAATGAATCGCCCCATCTCTGGTAAACAGGTTCAACACCCACATTTAAACAGCACAGTGGATATAAGTCTAGACAAATATCACCAGCAAACACTGCATTACCGAAAATGTTGTCTATAACTGCCACAAGGAATTGTAACCTTGAAGAGGAAAACAAGACATTTAACTTTGAAATTTGATTCACAGTCCACAGCTAGGGTTGGGTTCATCATTGAAATGATTCCTGCTTCATCAAGCAAGGCCAGATAGAGACCGTAGTTTACCAACTATTGAGTCAATATGAGTATGAGAGACTCCAGTAGCTGCAAACATAAGATGTTTCGGTGCCTGTGCTCTATCAAAATAGAATGCACCAGAGACCAATTTGTCTTTGGCTGTAAAGCCAACCAAATAATTGTGTCGGCACCTTCCTCTTTAGTCCTGAGTTTTCCAGAGAGCCTTGTCAAACAATAAGAAAGATAAATAATCACAGTAAAAAATAAAGCCAAGTAAATAGGAGGCAGTGAACTAAGAAAGTAACTGCAAACAAAAGTTTGCCATACGATTTAGAGAAACCAGGCAAGCTCTTGGCAACACCCGGCGTCTCAGCCCAACCAGGGTGCATCGAGTAGAAGCCAATCCCTCTCTCCTTGTGTACCTCAGCCCACTTTTCTGTTAGTGCTACCTAATAGAACAGATAAGAGTTAACAATGACTATGAATAGCAACTTCGTCTATATGAAGCTTCATGTGGAAAGCACGACCTTTTTAAAATATTTTGGCAATTCACAACCACGTCTCTCTTCCAAAACATCGGATTATCCATTCGTGTATGTTCAAAAGTTTTCATCAAGTTTAAGAATTTGTTTTGTACTTGAATCTGTTGTAACTTGTCAGCTTAAATTCTTTGTTATGATCACTATTATCTGAGTCAAATGGAACTCTAGTAAACTCTTAGCAACCTGACCAAATTAATTCGTAGAACGTGCCTCTAACCTGAAGAAGAGGACCATAGTAGATAGGCTAAGTACGGAAGCAGCAGGGAAATACCAGAATCATTAAATATCACATTTTCCTTGAAGGAAGGACGTATCTGTATAGAGCATATTACAGATTTGAACAAAGTAACATCTGCAATACGGTCATTATGTCCTTCCATTGGTACCTTAACAATGGAAAAATATTGCTTTTTGTCCACTTTCAGGCTTTTTCTAATCACGTACCTATACCTTTTATTTGTCTAATCAAATTCTCACTATTTTTACAAAGTCTCTATGACACTGAATCTGACCAGACTTAGCGGACGAGGCCATCAGACAAAGCCAAAGTATGATGCAATTAAATATGCGGATGCCCTAATGGATATGTGTGGAAAAATTTACAGAATGTGGACAATGTCAGAGTATGATGTCGATAGAGTTTAGCTAATGTAGATGCCCACATAATCGTCCAAATTGTAAAAATTTTATCTACGTCACATTATGACATCATTGGATGACCAGGTTGACTATAATAGGTTGGATTTGGTGTTAAGAGGGACTTGATAGAAAATTTGTGAAAGTAGGACTTGATTAGACAAATTACAATAAAAATACAAGGAATTGATAAGGAAAAGGTGTGAGTATAGGAACAGAAAGAAATTTTTTTCTTTCACAAATTAAGCAGATTATGTGGTGATGCTATCGAGCCAAAAGTAAGTCAAATGCCCTTGGCTATGGCAAAATGATACAGGATAACACTTGCCTTAGTTTGTTGGATTAGAGAAGTACAGTTCTCATATAAGTTCCTTTCACAATCATATCTCCACGGCTTTGACAACCCTTATTGGATTTTCAAGAACTACTCTAACAACTCCCTTTTTAGTCAGTTTCTGAAATAAAGATGGTCAAAATGAGAGAACTAGTTTTTGAATATACAGAGGAGCAGTTTGAGTAGCTTATAAAAATACAGGGTGTCCAAATAATTTGACCAACACTGAAGGGCGTCAGAGTAATATATGAAAATAAAGGTCTCCAAGTAACTTGATCAAAACTCAAAGGATGTCCACCCATAGAAATAACTACAGAATCTCATAGATCGACGAGGATCCATCGCAAACCCCTAATAAGGGATTTTCACAATCATAAACAGTATGTATCATGGAGGGCCACTCTCATGCACCTCAAGGGACACCCAACACTCAACCTCAACTATTTCGGATATGGTCATGAATTGGGAGGAACTCACCAAAAAATCCAAGTTACCAACGTTCTGAAGTCAGTGAGTTCATATTAGGTCATTCAATTAGGAAACAATTAGATAACAGAATATTGGTTCACAAGAGAGAGTACGTGGTTCATCACTAGAAGAGTTTGTACAAAGAGAAAATTTGACATGATGATGAAACAACAGAGTGGGACTGTATTGCTCAAATAGCCCACTTAAGAGTAATGCCCCCACCGCCGCCCCCCTCTCTTTCTTTCACAACCAAAAAAAAAAAAAAAAAAAAAAAAATCACACAAAATAAAGAAGAATTGACCAGTGATTTGGTGACATTGCTAACCTGAACTCTCTTGTTTCGAGCATATTGCTTTACCCCATCAAAGTTGGCATCACTATACTGCAGAAAAAACACTTAAAATTCAGGACAACAAATAGGAAACTTAAATAATATTCCAAGTGCACAAAAGATGCTGAGTAGCTGACCTCTAGATCAGTGGTCAAAGGACTTGTATACATTCCACCCGAAGAAACAGTGATGACTTGAGCATCAGGTGCCGCTTTTTCAAGCAAAGGCAACATTAACTCTGTCATTGCAAAAGTTCCTAATACATTCACTGCAAAGTTTGACTCCAACCTGAACTTCCAGAAAATGTAGGAAACAAAATAAGTCAATGCTTCTAAAGGAGACCATAACACAAATTCATCAACTCTGACAAAGAAAAAGCTTGGAAATGCACCCTTCTGGTGTGGTGATCCGCTTATGCTCAAGCAAGCCAGCATTGTTGACCTGATCATGACATTAGATGTATCAGACTTTATCGGCAATATTGAGGAAGATATAGCTATGACAACTTGCAAAATATCTACACTTGATTTTAGTACAGGTTAGAATCACCAAACTTACACATTCTCTTGGGGCCACCCCCAGGAGCACAGGTATCTCAGGTAATTACCTGGTATGTGTAAAACAGGAGGACTACCACACTATGTGGGGATTATCAAATGCTCAAAGAGTCCCAGACACCCCATTGATGTGAAAATGAAAAAGTAAAAGAACTTGCCAAATAATTCACATAGCGCTTTCTTATTGCATATCAACTAGGCTAGTTGAAAAGAATGGGCAAGGGGAAAAATCACACAGATTGAGGAATCCTAAATAATCAAGCACTAAAGGGCCAGTGTGCAGGCAGACACAAATATCTGTACATGTTCTTACCAATTATATATGTATATAAACACACATATGCAACCCATAAGCATTAGACTGGGACATTGAAAACCAAACGAAGACTTACCAAGACATGAAGAGGCAAATCCTTTGAAGAAAATCTGGATGCAAATGACTTGATCTCGTTGACAGAGGAAATATCACATACCTGCACACTAGATTAGTGAGGCATCAACTCACAAGCAATCGAATATCTATGTAACTGGTGATCTACTCGATCATCCAGAAGTATGACTTCTGAAGGCCAACAACAGGCAAACACCAAAAATCCTTCCATAAGAATATCTCGAGACAAATAAAAAATAATAAATGGAAACTACCACATACCTCCAAATGCACATTTGGGTTTCCCGTAGTAGATTTTATCAAAGAGAGGGCAGCTTCTCCTCTCTCCTTGTTGCGGCAGATCATATAAACATTAGCCCCACTGAAAGGAAAAATTGCACTCAAAATTATTTGATAATTTATGACTAAAATGAGAAGTTCCCTTAGAGATTGTTAAACAAGCATTCACACATGAGAAAGCAAAGTAAGCACTTGAATAACACAGTTGAAAACAAAATACCGTGAAGCAAGACCCTCTGCAGTTGCATAACCAAGTCCAGAATTAGCTCCTGTAACTATGCAATTCTTCCCTTCTATTCGAGCCTCCATCTCTTCTGACTTGAACTTCTTCGCATGTTCGCTGAAGAGCAAGTGAATCAACGAGATAAGAGAAATCTCACCAAAAAGGCGTAAATCAAATGACAATGTCCATATGGAAACTCGACTACAGAAGGAACTGTACACATTCTATCTGGCTGCATGTGTGTGCTTCTGAACATATTTTCATGTACTTATGCCTGTGCATGTTCACAGGCGCACACAGCTGCATTAATTTGGACAAAGCACACCCTGCGCATACACGGAAGCCCGGGTGCTGATTTCAAGGTTGCCAATCACCATCTTCAGTGCCGGGGACATACAATTGAGTCACGACTCGAAAACTACTGCAACATCTAGGCACAGGGGCGGACTCATGAGTATGTCGGGTGCAAATTACGTCAATTGAATCCTATATTCCGCGACAGTTCCCGTGAAATTTCTCTATTTCGCCCCAGTACGAGGATTTGACTAAGTGTTCATTTTTTCACCTCACTGCCCCTGAGTCTAAGATACTGCGAGGCGACAAACGAAATTGCATAACCTCTCTCACTCCCGCATCTCCCAAAACGATGAAACGAATAAAGCCCAGAAGACCAAATCAAAGCATAAAAAATGAGGGCGATCCTACTACTCACGCGAAGCCGGGCTTGGTGAAATTGAGGTACCCATATACCCCGAAAGCCGTCGATCTCCATGCCTGCCCGGGCAAAAAGACAACCACAGATAAGAAGAAGAAGAAAAGCTCACGTCTTTGGAAAATGCGCGGACGCATCGGTTTCGAGAGGAGGAAGGAGAGGGTGGGGATGGAAGTACCTTGAGAAGGAACATGGCGAGAGAAGCAAGAGAGATGTGGAGTCGAATTTGCAGTGTTCCCATGAACCTGGGACGTTGGTACATCGCCGCCGCGCCGCCGTCGGGAGTTGAGTTCGAATGAAGCGTCGCGCCGTACGCCACGTAGGATACAATCTCACCGCTCCTTTCCAGGAGGGGTCGTCTCTAATTTTATTTTTCTGGAATTTAATTTTTTATGCGAATTTATTTTTTTATTCCTAATTTGTGTTCGAATAGTTCCTGTTCCTATTCGGATTTAAATTAATAATTCAAGAGGACCAACCGCCAAATAGGGACCATCCAAGCTCGACACGCATTATAGATTGAGCGACTTTCAGAGTTTATCGGGTCCATTTAAAAAAAGGTGCGACGTGTAGATACACGAAATCATGTTGTGAGCGATGCAACTTGTCCATATACGCTCGATTTTAGAACTTTATTATGTTCAATCACCTACTTACACATATGCACATCCTCTGGAGGTATGATATTTACCCACAAAAGCAGCGGTTAGAGAACAAATTCATTGACTTGGGGGTGCTTTAGGGTTCTGGATAAGTGTGAGAAATTCATGACTTGGGCGGGCTTATTTTGTGGAAAGAAATGTCATTTCGTGAATAAGTCGACAAATATAACTGATATGATGATGCAAAGTAGTCTTCAAAGTTAAAACTAGACAGCAAACTTATAATTTAAAAAAGAAGAGGTATGAAAGTTGGAAAGTATTCTTTCGAAGGACATGAATTAATTCCCCATTGGATAAGGAAGCGATTTAGACTGCCAAAAAACAATTTCACTGTCATATATTCAACAATCAAAAAATAGTTTTTTTTTTTTTATATTGATTGACTTCTAAAAAAGTTAGTAAGTGTAAATTAAACCGTTGTAAAAAAAAAAAAAGAAAAAGAAGTTACCGTTCACTCAATTTTCCAGTAATTTGTTGGTAATTTACGGTCCATATTATGAAATTAATTTGAGTTTCTTATGAACGTTTACTTGTGTTTTTTTTTTTTTTTTGTGGCTATATCATAAACAAATAAGAGGCTCTAAAAACACGAGTAAATGGTTTTAAGCCAACAGATAAAGATTGGCTAACCAAGATCCTTTAGATTTGCGTGGAAAGACCCCATCTGATTATGAAGCCAGATTCCATAACTGGAAATTCAATAAGCAGCGAGCCTAATGGAGATGGCTTTAGGGCGATATAGACGAACAAATGAATCGCATCAAACTATTTAAGAATCCACAATCAGTCGAGCGACGGGAATGTTAAATGAGTAAAGGCATAATAATGTTAGACAACATACTTGCTCGGATCAATAAGGAGAAGAGTTCGTGCCTGGCCGATGAATGGAACCTACATTTGGCAAAAGAGTTCTCTTGCCGAGGCACACTCCCACCAGCAAGTCAAGAAGACGAAGTATTTACAGAGGTTTGGTGAGCTGATGAGCCGCAACTTCGAAGATTTTCCATCCCCGCACTCCACACACTCGACGAGGCCGAGTGCAATTTCGTCAACGAGTGTCCTTTCACGCGTACGGGACGATAATTCTTCGGTCATGGAAAGGGCCCCCAATATTGAACTTTGGCGGTGAAATGGGCGCGGGCAGCATCGTCTTCCCACTCCAACTTGGCCCACCAGTCGGCCTCCACGCGGACCTCTTCCAAGCTTCCCCGTGCGCTGTTCGAGTCCAACGGCAACTTTCCCAGACGTGGGCACTCGTCAATTCTGAGGGATTTCAGCTGAGGAAAGGGGAGAGTCTGTTCGCAAATGCTCGTTAAATTTGGAAGTTGGATGATTTCTAGGCGTTCGAGACGTGAGAATAGTCCCGAAGCAACTAATTCCTTCGGTGCAAATCCATCCCCAATGATTTTCTCCATCGAATTGCATTGTCCCATCAGCAATACCTGGAGTTTCGGAACATGCACAAGCCATGACAAGTCCAGAAACCCACACCCTGCGACTGATACTGTAACGAGATTGGGAAAGCAAGAGCAGTCGGGCGCTTTTCCTACTTCTTGAGTAATCTTGATCTCCCTGAGCATGGCGCACTTAAATATATAAAGCTCCATTAAATGCAATAAACCACTGCTGCCTGTTGGTGAGCAACTTATTGGGATGTAGGTCAGGTCTTGGCAATTGGCAATCACAGCTAGCCTTATGCTTCTCCATAGACTCGGGTATTGAAATATTTTCAGAGCAGAGGAAGATTTGAACACGTTGATAGATAAGTCAATGAGATTTGGCATGCACCCTAGTTCCTCTAGTATCTCTTCTTCCTTGACTTGACCCATTGTTTTTGAATGTATATCCCATTGGCTGAACACATTCAATGGCAAGCTTGCAATTGCTCCTGTCGGAATTAGGAAGGGGACGCTTGTATTGTCGAGTAGTAACCACCGTAAATGAGTCAAGTTCTTGATTTTCACGGGCAACTCACTAATTCTAGTGTTTGACAGGTTCAAGTAACATAGGTTAATCAGATTGCAAATTTCTTTCGGGAACAACTCAATACGTCTATTATTAGAAAGGTCTAAGATTGTCAAACAAGCCGCCATTGAGTCGAAAAATCCTCTTGGCACCAGCCTTACATAAGTTTCCCTTACAAACAAAGTTTTGAGCTGGGAACAACCAGGTGGTGTTTGGTCGATATTTTGGATCCATTTTCCCCATAAGGCTACTTTCTCTGCTTCCCCCCATTTGGAGATCATCTTCGCAGACATGTCTTCTTCTTTTTCTATCACTAGCAACTTGTTCTCCCCTTGCCCGCAGTCACGGGTGATCCAAGTTGCCATGTCGCGGATGACATCATGCATCTTTACATAGGGTCTAGAACCATTACACCCACTTTCCAATAGACAAGCCCTCTTTAAATCCCCCAAGACTGACTCTCCCTCATCCCGCATATGGTATACATCATCATCAGGGTCTTCTAGCAAGCCCTCACCAATCCAAAGATTAATAAGGTCGTCCGGTATCATGGGGTAATCCTCAGGGAAGAGGCAACAGTAAATGAAGCAAGCTTGTCGAGTAGGATTATTTAAGCTATTATAACTGAACTCTAGTATGTGGTACAATTCCTCTACCATACCTGATAGTTTGTATGGATTGTTCCTTAGCATTGTTAGCGCATTCCTCCATTCATGGGGATTGTCTTTTCCGGCCATGGCTTGCCCAATGGTAATAAGGGCTAGTGGCAGCCCTTTGCACTCTTCAACAATGTCCTTTGCGAGGTCTTGAATTTCTTGATGACAATCTACGAGTGATTTGCCGATGTTCTTCTTGAATAATTTCAGAGATTCTTTGGGCATCAAGCACCGTACTTCCAAGGTTTTGCTGGCTCCCATTTGGTCGCATACATGCTTCAACCGAGTTGTGAACACTACTTTGAATCCGCTCTTGACACCAAGACAAGGAATTCCAATTTGGGAGAGGTCCAACCTTGCCCATAGATCATCAAGCAACAATACAAACTTCTTCCGGGTTAAAGCTTGGCACAAATGATAGACCCTTTCATCCCAGGACCATGCTTCCCAGTGCTCATCTTTAATTCCTAGCCTTCTCCTTATTGTGTCTTGAATTCTATCTTTATTCACTGATTTGGAAACCACTACCCAAATAACAACATCGAATCTTTTATTTTCACGCGAAAGCTCCTTCTCGATACTTCTCATGAAGGTGGTCTTTCCCACACCACCCATTCCGTACAACCCTATCACTCCTACTTGTTTTTCGTTCACAACCCATTTCCACACTTCATTAAACTTGGAAATGTCAAGCCCCACAGGCTGGTCCATAGGCATGTCGAGCACCAGAGGAGGAGGCAACACTAACGTCACAACGTGGAATTCTCCGTCCTTAGTTTGGAGCTCTCTTGTTTCATTGAGCATTTGATCAACTCTTTTCCCCAATTTATAGCTCGACTGGCAGTTCGGTGGAAGACAACGACTTAGACATTTGATTTGTTCACGTTCCTCGGCTTCTCGAAGAACTTGATCTACTCCATCTACGAATTTTTGCACCTTGCCTAACCAGTTCCTCACTTCTTCTGTGCGCTGCGCAAGTCCTCCTTCTTCCTCGCGTTCCACCATTGCCAGCACATCTGCGCTCTTGGCCTTAAGCTTGTCATTTGCGTTCCGCAGCGAGTTGACATTGTCTTACAGATTACAAATGTAGCCCAAAGGTTTGCTGGCCAAGCCACATAAATTGCTGACGAGTTGTAAAAGAGAATTTGCGAAATCCATAAATTCTTCCGAGAGAAGAGATCGAAAAAGGGCCTATTTAGATGCCTGTATCGGTCGAATGGGTGGAAGTTTGATAATAGAGAGCCACCTTGCAAGATGCCGTTACTTACGGACTAAATCATAGAGGCCGAAAGAAATGGTCGACAAAGAGTACAGTGATTCAACCCAAAATGGCAGACAAAAGTAAAAGCAAGCCGAAAGTAGCAAATGGTAGAAAACACAAGTAAGTGGGCTGAATAATTGCGCACGCCGACAAAAATACTATTTCTATGACAAAAATAATATTTCAGCCTAACAGGCGTCAGGGTCCCCAACCTAAATCATTTCCCGTAGCAAAGTCATCAAAACGACAAAATACTAATTATTGTCCAACGTATTAGAAAAACCTTTCACCGCCCGGGCCGGGGGGGGGTGTTTTTCTCCGCTTCGCGATCTGGATTGATATTTCTTCTGCCCAATCAAAATCGACAATCTAAGTGAGACCTACTTCCGGAATCAAAATGAAGCTAAATGATTTTATTTGATTATCATCGAATAAATGACATGTGAACACTTGACTGTAGATGTCTAACAATTTGAATCTCTTGAGACGAGGATTCCATATATTCATTTTCAATCATGTCAATAATCTCAATATTATCATTTTTATTTTTGGCTAGAAAGTTGATTAGCCTCGGTCTATCTACTTTGGTCTATTTGTGCTGTCCTTCCAAGGAGACATCTCCTTTTGATCTTCATTATTTGCACAAAACGTTAAATATTTTCTTTGTCAATAATTTCTCCGAAGGCTGAAATCTTAAAATGTCAAATAGACGAAACCATCCACTAACTCATTTTTTTATCTCAAAACAAAGCTATTTATTACATATTTTCATTTTAGCTATTGGAACCCGATACATGCATATGAAAGTAAAAAAACTTCGACCATTTAGAAAAATCATATTGAGATCATGACCAAATTAGATTCCTCATCATTTCTTGGCAAACAAAATTATCTATACCTTTTCAGTGAGGGGGACCCTACCATGTGGGTTGAGTACCTCATTGTACTGAAAATAAAGTTCCCCCCGTGATGATAGTCTGGGCTTTCCTCTGACTCCGACCCTTCTTGCATCCCAACGTCATAGTCTGAAAATGCCCAAAAAAGAAAACACTTATTTGAATCGACCAACAAAAAAAAAATTAAATTAAAGATAAAACCCATCAGGAAGAAAGTAAATAGGATTTTGCCAGGAAATATTTCTCTAATACTGCCTAGGATGTCAAAGTAATGCGCCCTCAGAAATAACACAGAATCTCATAAAACGAAGAGGATTCATTGCAAACCTCTAACAAGTTACCTTAACTAACAAAACTGGTATGTATCATGGGGGGCCTTTCCCATGCACCCTAGGGACGCCGAATTCTCAACCTCAATTCTATGGGATATGGTCATGAATTGGGTGGAGCTCCCTAAAGAATCCAAGCCACAACGAAAATTTACCAATGTCTCCAAGCCAGGAGGTTCATACTAGGCCATTCGGTTAGTAAATGATTAGATAACAGAATATTGGTTCACAGGAGAGCATAGGTAGTTAGCACTGAAGTTTTTGCTCGGCGGAGAAGGATTCGACATAGTGATGAGAAACCAGAGCGGGACTGTATTGCCCCAATGGCCCACTTCAGTGGTTCTGAAAGAGTAATGCCCAAAAAAGAATTGCATGTAATAAAGAAGAATTGACTAAGGATTCCGTGACATTGCTAACTTGAACTCTCTTGTTTCGAGCATATTCCTCTAACCCATCAAAGTTAGCGCCATTATACTGCAGGAAAAGGAAAAAGAAAACTTAAAGATCAAAACAAACAAATAAAATTCAAATAATCTTCCTTCCATGTGCTTGATAGATGCTGAGTGCTGACCTCTAGATCAGGGTTCAAGGGATTTGTATTAATTCCAGCAGAAGAAACAGCAACGTCTCAAGCATCAGGTGCCGCTTTTTCAAGCAAAGGCAACATTAATTCTGTCAATGCAAAAAATGTTGCCTTTGCCTTTGCTATTCCCGATCCAGCAGATTTCTGTTTAGGAATTAGCTCATTGGAATTCAAGTGGCATTGTGATCATCAGGTGCCTTTGGATGAAAGTGTTCTATAGGGCAAACGGTGTGCTGTTTCCACTAACTCAGGAATTAGTCCAAGGATGCATTTCTTGCACGGGTACAAGACTGGCAGAGATGGTTCCAAATAGCCTCTGCCATTCTACAACCTCATTTCTACCCCTTAAATATGGTTCATCTACGGCTCCATATTTTAGGTTTGATTTACTTGGATAACAATGTCGTGATGAAGATCATCTACCCGATTTGTTCTGCACACAAGTTTTATTCCACCACATTTTTTTCACTTTGTGGCTTACTGGTTTAGGAGTTTGCTCTTTGATTGGACGCTCTATGACTATATATGACGGTTGATAGGAGTCTTGGCTATATTATATATATATGCAATTTGAAGAGTGAAGTCTGATCGATATGCCTTGAGAAAATTGTCCGAGCTTCTTCAACGGCATGTAGATGGGCCACTTCATGGAGATGTTATATATGTAGACCATTTACTTTACACCATGCAGAATTCTTTCACAGTCTCTCCAAAGAAAGGAATGACGATGCTCTTAGGAAGCTTTGGAATTGTTACATCCGTTTTTTGCAGTTCAATCTTTGGGGGACTAATATATATATATATATATATATTTTCTGATAGGCAGTATTAGAGAAATATTCTGTTCGTCTTGTCTTGGAAAACATGTGTTCTACTCGATCGTTTTGTCAAACTCTTATTGGCGGTTTCAAAATAAGTTAGAATAGTTTCTCGATTCCGAAGAAATTTTTTGCTTTTTTCTTCCTTTTCCTTCTAGAATTTCCCTATTTTCTATTTTTCATCCTGAATCATGAGCTGAAGGATAAATATAATAATAATTTAGTATTAGCCACCTGGAACTCAACACGTCCATGTTGGCTGCTATCCTTGCGCTCCAAGTACTCATTTGCAGGCTAGTTAGAAGAGAATATGACCATACAAACTATAAGCCAAACTATTGAATCACTAGCCCAGTTTGGTGGGAATGCTTGATGCTTGCCCTAAATTTTGTATGCTTGAAGGTCGGATCAGAGAGCATGAATGCTATTTAAATATCTCCTGGATTTCGATACAAAAGGAATTTTTGGGACCTTCAGCTCAATTTTTTTCTTTCCTTTATGAGTTTCTTTAAGTGGACTGTTGAGGTTAGATGTTTATAGCCACAGAATAGAATTAACAATCCATCATTTGCAAAATGCAAAGTTTCAAACATAGCTTCGACATAGGATTCTGACTTTCAGTTAGATGTTCCATTAATAATGTTCGTCAACCCTTAGCATGTGATGTGCTTGTGCACAGATTGCATCGGCTCAGTCCAATACCCGCCAAAGGTCCTGTTACCCTCAGTCATCGCATTTTACATCTGCATCAGAGCCTCTTGTTCGACCTGATCAACCACCCACATCATCCGGTTTAATCGATGTCTTGAGAATCCTATTCTACACGACGCTACCCAAAAGAAAGATGAGTGCCCGCCTGCCAAAGCGCACTCCAAAAAAATTGTTCTTGGGCCACTTAAACTGCATTCTGTTGAGCAATCGGGGGGAAAGGAAGCAATGCAGGGTTTCTTGAAGGAAACATCGCGAAGCAACAGATTTTTGGTGAAGTGCTGGAGGCGAACAGCATAGCACGAACAGTCAACGGTCAAGAAATAATTGATTTTCGAGTTGCCAAGGGGAAGAGCAGGAAGCAATTTCGAGGACTGTCGAGATGGTCTTTTACAAGCAAACGAGCCACAAAGCCGCAAAACAGTGCTTGACCTCGAACACCATAGAAGGAGCGAAAGATCGCTCTTAAATGCAGCCATTCTCTTATCTACGGTAGCACTTTGCCATGGATGATATGATAACCTTTCTTACTTGTTTCTGGACAAATGGATTGCTGCTTCAGGAGAACGCACAAAAGCAAGAGAACTTAAGTACGCACGCCATTGGCCAGGTGAGAAACCCAAGCATTGAGCCGCAAATTAACCGGTTGTCAGAAGGAAGATTTGCCAGGGGAAACTAGTCAGATTCGGAGTCTGGAACCGGACTACAAAAGGTTGTAACAACTTATTGAGCCAAATAAGCTTGCAGTGAATTTCTTGGGATAAAAGCAAGGAAGTATGGCAATCCGACACAGAAAGAATCTGATCCTGACACAAAATGTGAAGGCTGTGGTGGAGAAACTGAGGTCTATGAGATCAGTAAATCATAACAATCGTGCGATTGATACGAAAATAATATGGTTCATGATTTAATGGTTCTGCCACGTTTTGTTAATGTACCAGAGAAGCCTCCATGCCTAAGCAAATGGATAGAGAAACTCAACGTGAAGTTGGAGAAATCAATACTGTTGATCACTCATAAGTCATCCAGCTCCATTGCGTCCGTCAGTTCTAGCAACGATTTCAGAAGCAAAAGCGACACACCTCTCCATGTTATCCTCAAACCAACACTTGCGGACCAGTTCAACAGTAAAAAGGAGGCGGCTAAGCATATGGACAAGATGTGACGCCAAGCAAGGATAACGTAAGAACAAGGAAGAAAATCATCTCTAGTCAGCGAGAATCAGATCATTGCAGTTCAAGCTGTCGAAGCTCTTACATCAGCAGGACCAACGAGGAAACCAGCACGAGTAGTAGCAAAAGCGTGACAGTCTAGTAAACACCAAGTGGGCCATTTTTATGCTGTTGTAGAAGGATTTCTGGATTTCTGAGGCATTTACAACACGCTAAGAATTCAAAGACATCGAGAGGGAAACCTAAGAATCCATTAGAAGAAGAAATCCCGTTGGTGGCCAAAGTTGAGTCGTCGTGGTGGGAGGGCGAGCGAAGCTTTAGTTGCTTGGTATCGACCGCGTATGAAAGCTGTCAAAATGCATTAACTGCTGGCCAAAATTAACAAGTTGTGCCTTCAATAAATCATCTATTTAATTCAATAAGTCCCTTTTCTTTTTTTGGCTCACTTCTTCCGAATTGCTTAATTTTATTAGATGCATAATGTTTGTTATAAAGGGAAAAGTATCTAAAAGTCCTTAAACTATTATATTGGTATCAATTTTAGTTCTAAACATTTCAATTGGACTAATTTAGTTCTTAATATTTTCACATTTGTACTAATACAGTCCATCTAGCCAATTAAGCTTGGAAATTGCTGACATGGGCAACTGCGGTCTTATATGGCACGATTGGTGTTAACGTAGATAAATTTTATGATTTTTAATTATTTTCAGAATTTTTTATTCTTTTATTCTTTTATTCTTTTTCCCCCTCTTTTCTTTTCTTTCTTTTTCATGGAAGGAATTATCCTCAAATGTCTAGAGATTAGTCTTCTTATTAAAATGTAGGCCTTCCGTAACTAGATTTAAGGTCTTTGATAACAAATAGTTCATGACCGCATTTCCCACGAAAGAATTACACATATTAATCAAACTTATAAAGTAAAATCATCATCTCACAAATCCAAATGCAGTATGAAGAATAGGTCACATCAAATTATTTTATATTTTATTTATTATATCATATAATTTCATAATTTTTTTGTTCAAGATTCCATTTTTCCCTGCTTATGCAACCAGAGGCATTTCAAAGACATTGCATTTTTCATCGATCCAAACATGTACTCGGTTACAGCAAAAATCAGCAAACCCAATTACTTTTCCCACTGGTATCAGTATGATTGTCACATACGCATTGTCCGTCTCGATCACCGCCTTCGCTTTCTCCCCATTTTGTCCCACCAGCTCAGGCCACTCGACACGCACTCGATCCTTTGCATTTGTTGTTAATCATTTATTGACTTCGACTTCAGATTATGTTATCCACCCAAGTAATATTGCAAGCGTCACCATTCATGCATATTACTAAATTTCATATGCTCAAAAGTCCAAATGATCAGTGGCTCATATTACGAACAGGATTGACGTAAATAAACAATATTGTAAGCTAGAAACAGAAAAATAGATGGAACATAAGCCTTTTGGGGCATACCAAAACAGCATTCGCGACTATCACACAGCCTCCCATTATAACAAGGTGGATAAGGGTGTTTGGTTATGTCACCCATGCTTCCGATCTAATTGATATAAAGTAAGATGTAAATTATGTGAAATGTTGTTGCAGGCCGACCCTTTATATACCCATTTTCGCATATTGTAGGCATTAAATGCTTTAGCTACAATTATGAGCTTTAAAAGAAAATCCCTCGTAATCTTCAAAGTAAGGTAAGTAACTCTCTTCTGACCACAAAAAAAAAAAAAAAAAAAAAGGTAAGTAAATCTCTATAGTTATCTAAGTGGAGCAAGTAATTTAACTCTATTGGCTCTCCTCGAGATGGGAGGATTAGATGATTTTATTCTAAAACAGCAAAATAAGGTTAAATACCTTATAGGAAAAATTACCAAGAAAAATCCTAAACTTCTTACAATTGAGTCAATTTAATTCCAAAATTTTGGATATGAAATTAACGAAGTTGACGCGAGCTGTCCTACATGACAGTATTGGTGGTGATGGGAATTTTTAAAATATTTATTTTATTTTTTGAATTTTTCTGAATTTTTTCTTTCTCCTTTTCTTTCCCTTAATGTTAAGGATTAGCAAGGGGGCTGCCAACCATGAGCCAAGGCTCGACAACTCCTGTTGGCCATTGTCCAAGGGCCTATGGACCCTCACCGGTTGCATGCAAAGGCAATGAGCTCTAGCCTCTAATAGCTCGTTTGGGGAGAGCCTTTGGCCCTTGCTTAGTGGCCAACGAGAGCTTGTAGGCCCTTGCCTAGTAGGCAGTGGGGGTTGTCGAGTATAAACAATATATATATATATATATATATATATATATATATATATATATATATATGTAAGATAAGAAAATTTTAATAAAAGATTAAAAAAATTAAAATTAAAATTTAAGAACTTCTCACGTCATCGTAAGTCATGCCACATTGAATGGTTGACTTATGTCATCAATTTTTGATCAAAATTGACTTGATGGATTGAATTATTAAATTATCAAAAGCTTTAGAACTAAATTGGCTAAATAAAAAAAAATTAAAACGGCATTGGTACAATTATAATGGGTTTATGAATTTTGTTGTAATTGCCTCATAGTTTATGATAAGGCATGCATTAAGATTCTATAGGCACTCAACTATTCTTTAAGGAAAAATAACCAAAAAAGTCCTAAACTTTTTTGCAATTTTGCCTATTTTGTCTTGATTTGTTTTTTTAGCCAATTCAATCATAAATTTTTTTCAATTCAACCAATTTAGTCCATTTGACCAAATTTGGGCAGTGAGAGTTAACATGGACATTGGCTAGTGTCGGCCGTTTAATGGACGTTGACATGGACAATTTTTGATAACATTTTATTTTATTTTTCAAATTATTTATTTATTTTTCTCTCATTTTTTTCTTCCTTTAGCCGGTTGTCGAACCTTGCTGGCCGATCTCATCGTTGATTTGGCTCGGCCTCACCCAACCATGATGAGGCCGACCTCGCCGTCGTTGGGCAAGGCCTTGCCAGATTGATGACGTGCTCGATTCCATCATGGCTAGCCAAGGCCGAGCCTTATCAAATAAAGAGTGTTTTTTTTTTCTTTTATCTCGATAACAAAATACAACCTACCGAAATGTAAGTGGGACTAGGTGCATGACACATAGAATTCCTCAATGGGTTCATGTCATAGCACCAATGAGCATAAAAATACAAACTTATCCTCCGTTCATAAATCAAGTTTATAAATCAATACATATCACCTTGTACAATTCATTTCATCAAGCACAATTCACTTCATATAGTATTTCTTAAACGATGTCACATATAATCAACTCATGGGTCAATTTCAAGAGATGCTTTAATATGTAATTTGGAATGATTAAAAGGTTAGTTAGTGCCCGATCTAGTTTTGCATAACAAATAACTTTAAACACTGCCTTTTGTTTTTAATAAACATCTTGCCATACGGTTTCTCTTCTAGAGCTTATAACATATCTAACTTTTATTATTTTTGAGACATGAGAATCCAAATTATAGAAGAGATAAGCACTACTTAACGGACAATAAGAAACCAAGAGACATGATGAATTGATTTACTTCAAGCGGAAAAATTCAAAATCCTAAATTAAGTGAGAAACAAATATCAAAATCAAGCATAAAACTACATTATCTAAAGCTCAATTAAACTAAACTTATTTGGCAGAGACATGCAACAGGAACTGCTCAGATTAGACTGGCCTGGCTGATTCTAGGCAGTTCCTGGGGGCGCTAATCCAATTCCCAATGCCATAAAATTGGAATTTGTGACGGGCAGCTTGTTCCCAGTTCCAAAGTGACATTCGAACTAGTCAAATTGGATCAATTTTTTCATAGAGAAATCAAAATGAATATCTCTTCTTCATCTCCATGGAGTCTCCACCTCCGCATGTGCTGCTATTCTGTAATTTCAGGACAAACTTGCTAGATCCTCTTTCTCTCTCCCCCTCAAATCCTTCGAAGCTGCAAGGCAAAGCAAGGGAGAGGCGAGAGCAAACCCGCAACTAAAACCCCTCACCGCTCCACCACGCCCACTCATCATTGGCCACTCAATTGCCGATTCACTCTCCGCCATGGACCAACGATCTGGCGCGTGGCTCCCGTGGTGGAGATCCATGGCCACTTTCACCCGGACGTTAACAAGTTCCGCTGGATTCCTCGGGAACAGGCCGGACCAGACCTCCAATTCTCAATTTCTAGATGAGACTAAACCAAATCGGAAACTGACCTTTATTATTAGGTAACAAAATGACCCATTGCGCCAACTAAAGGCTCCAAAGGAGCACAACTACTACCATGCATTGTACTACTACGGCACCTCGCACATAGAATCCAAAACGGTCGATTTGAACTCTACCCACGCCCGTTTCAAGCGAGACATAATTCATCGGAAAGCTAACTCCATTTTCTTAAAATGTGAAGTCACTTCTGACTCAAAAGATGGCCTTAAAGGCATGAAAACTTGCGCCAAACACGGTAGTTTGAATCTAGTTCCAATGCCATACAACAAACTTCAAAATTTAACTTGGATCAAACAAAATACCAAATCAACTTCTATAAAATTCCACAATTTCACAACACCCTAAAGGTTCTCTACAACACGATTTTATAGCTCAACAACAACACAATCCTAAATTAATGCATCACTAAGAAAGTTTCTCCAATAAAAGGAATCGAGGCTTGGAATTCTTACTGAGCACGTCGAAACAACGTTGATTCAGCATCTCAACGTGTCCGTGGCTTGCATGAACCTAACCCCTCTCTCATAAGCTTACGCAAGGCTTCGGCTTATTTTCTATAGCACGAAGCCCAATTATTACGGTTCTTGCCAAAGAACCATTTTTTTCCTGATCTGTAACTCAACGTCTCCATTTACAAGCAACTATAACTATATAAGAAAGATAAACATGTTACTGGCACCTAAAAAAAAGCGGGGTAATTTAGCTATGGATTGCTCAGCTCAGCATCCACACATCCTCATTAGGTTTTATCGAGTCTGGCAAATTAGATTAACAGGTAAACTTGCGCACATAATTTGCTGGATTAGTTGAAATGGAGCATCGAGTTGGACTTTGACATGAGCATCCGACCGCTGCCCACCACTGCACAAGCATTGCATGACTGCCGTAAAGCCGCTGCACAACCATCGCATGATCCCGCAAAACCGCCGCACGACCGTTGCACAATCGCTGCACGACCACTGCATGACCGTCGAGTTTTCTTGTTCATTAAGCATTGATTTTTTAGCGATACCCGTTTAGATGCAAGTTTTATTCATTTTTCTTTCCCCAAATAAGACTAAGATATTCATATGACTAGGCTCAAGCATTAAAACATCGATTGGTGTCATCCGGACTAGAAACTGAATTTGTTGTTGATGTTGATGGGTAACAACTCATTATCTTGCGTATGCACTGAACACGCATTACTTCGAAACTGCCTGTCACCAAATCAAAGCGAATTGACACATGCCAATTATGCTCATACCTGTCATTTTTCAAACTTCATTAGGCAGGTGACGGCATCCAGCTAACATACCTTCTTTGATCAGATTAGGGGCAATATATTTTGGTAATTTTCTGCATCATCCGCAGATTTTATGAACCCGCGTTGGAAACGTGTCCAGCGGTCTCACTAGAGAAATATAAAGTGAGCATGTAACAATTACAAGGATTAGCTAAGAATGGGCGAGAAGTGATAACCTTTACCTTGATTAACCTTTGCTGGTCTTTCAAGTCATTCTGTTTAGATTCTTGATTTAGAAGGCATATGGAATAGGGAAACACCTATGAGAGCAGTTTCGAAAGCTGGAAGCGATATGGTGGTCCTACTCCCCTCCACCGTATGCAAACTAGGAAAACACGGAGAATCAAATCATCCTCAATTAAAAATAGATCTTTCAAGTCAATTTCTTGCTGCAACTCCGACATTTACCCAATAATGCTCTTAAAGCTAATCCTAGAACTAAACTACAGAAGCTAATTACAACCATGGGCCCGCCAAGTTGCTGTGGCAGTCACAGCTGATCCAATATCCACCAGCTCGTCATATCTCCGTTCCAGCTTCCGTTTAAATAGGAGCTCCATTAGTCACCAATCACAAATCACACCATCTCCGATACTTGAATCCGCATTCTAGACTAAGATGTTATTTATTTTTTGTGATCCCACATTTTGGACTCACATTTTCTCCTAAATTTGCGACTATTCGATGTAAAGTTTTTCCACACTTCGTACCCTTTCGTGACAACTGCCCATTTGGTAATCGTCTTGATGGGAGACGGTGTATAAAAAAGAATGTATATTCATTTCTGAACGGTGATGACAAAGTCTAATACAAACTCTCATATTTGGAATACACCATCAGTACGTGAGGGAATTGGGTTAGTAGCGTGTCCCAAATTTTCTTTGATTTCAGGTTTTTTTTTTCCGACGAACGTGAACAAGAACAACGGCTGGAGGTACTACCGCCTGCGATGGCCTAGCTGGATAAGAGCCCCCATGACATCTACCTAGGATGGAGGGGTTCAAATCCCGCAGGACGCACGGGATCTTAAGCGCGACGTCGGGGTGGTGGATCCTCCGCTAGCGTCTCTCTAGGGTTTACCCGCCGGCTGCTAGCTATACGGGGTTCCCTGGGTATCAAAAAAAAAAAAAAAACAATGGCTGGAGGTTTGTCTTTAATTGATCCTGGCTTCCGCATCATGAATTTTTATGTCTTACATTTGGTATCAGAGCGTGTTAAAAGCCTCTGCCTTGGTTTGTTGTATTTTTTGTGTTTTTTCGGTGTATTTTCGGGCATTTTTGAGGATGAACAGTAACTCGAAGTTTTGAGGCCAAGAGAGATTCGCCAATTCTGGGCAAAATTCGGCGACCCACCCCTCGAATTCAGACCCGTACAGTCGCACTGCCATGAGGAATATTAGCCATGAGTTATTTCGACATATTAGTGTTCGCCGGAGGCTAATCGGGCGGCGGAAGTCGCGGTGGTTGAGGAATTGTGTTTTTGGAAATTTTTGTCTGATTTGGGGCCAATTTTTGCTCATTTTTGCCGAAACTTGGACCCATGTGGTCGTACTGGCATGCTCTTCAAAACCCACTATTCATTTGTGTCTGAGATGGGCTGCCGGAGAAGAAACGGCCGGCGAAACCGCGGCGGAATGGCGAAAAACGGCTAAGAAATTTGTTCTGGGCGCGAGAAAGAAGGCGTGTGAAGCCCACGTGCACGCTGCGGTTGCAGGTGCGTGAAGCCCACATGCCACGCGCTCTCACGTGTGCTCAACCGTTGCGCGCGTGGGATCCACGCGCATGGCAATTGCTAACACACGCGCCTGCGCGTTGAATTGCGCGCGTGGGGCATGCGCCCGCGCAGATTCTGGCGCGTGCTTGGCAAGTGCTCGTCGTCTCCCACCCGCGGCTGTTTTTACACTTTTGCCCTAAATTTTTCATGTTTTTACAATCTTGCCCTTGGCCAATTTATTTATTTACTGTTCTGCCCTTGATGTATTTATTTATTATGTCATTTTATACATGAAATTAGATGTCCAATGGTCCATATATTTAATTAATTAGAGAGTGGGCACATCATCTTTAATTAACTAAATTATATATTAAGAGCTTCCGGATCATATTTAGAAATGGACATTGATTGTAATTAATTATATTAATATGATGAATTTTATCCCACAAGAATTTTCATTATATTAATATGATTAATTAGGATGAAATATCATATTATTTTTCTTAATTTACCCATAGGGATTAAGAAAATGCATATAATATGGTAGTTTCTTCATGAAGTTATTATGCATCTATTTAAATTAAAAACTTAGCCCACATGTAGTTTTTATGTTATGTGATTCATATTGTGACATGTTTACATAGTAAAACATGATTTATTTATATTTGCCTCAAATTTTGTGACATAAACATAATTATTTGATATGCAGTTTCGCAACCTGTGAATTTCTCTAAATTTAAGTTTGATGTTCCCATACTGAATGGTGAGAATTATGAAGTTTGGAAGGAGTCAGTTTTTCTTCAATTGGGGTGGATGGACATTGACTATGTTATAAGAAAAGACGAACCACCTGCTCCTATTGATTCGAGCACTTTAGCTGAGAAAGCTCTTTATAACCAATGGAGCGGTCCAACCGCATTTGTGCGATGTTTATAAGAGCTAAAATATCTCCTAGTATTCGTGGTTCGGTTGCTCAGCATAGCAATGCTAAGACTTTATTGGAGGCCATAGATGCGCAGTTTGAAAGTTCTGAGAAGGCGCGTACCATGACCCTGATTATGTAGTTTTTATCATTGAAGCTCACTAGTGTTAGAGGTGTGCGTGAGCACATCATGCAAATGAGGGACATTGCAGCTCAACTTAAAAAACTTGAGGTTGAGATATCTGAATCTTTTTTTGTATATTATATTCTGAACACCATCCCACAACAGTATGCACCTTTCAAGATCTCTTACAACACACATAAGAATAAATGGTCAATTAATGAACTCATGACCATGTGTGTTCAAGAGAAAGAAAGACTGATTATGGAATTGGGAGAGAGTGCTCATTTAGCAACACAAGGAAAGAATAAGGGCCATGGTAAGCATAAAGGAAAAGGTAAAATACCTCCCCAAACTGACATTAAGAAAGAATCCAAATGTTTCTTCTGTAAACATAATGTGCATATAAAGAAGAATTGTGTCAAATTTAAAGCCTGACTTGAGAAGAAAGGTAATCAAATCTCTTGTGTTTGTTATGAATCTAATATAATTGATGTAAGTCACAACATTTGGTGGATTGATTCTGGATCTACAATCCATATTTTGAATTCCTTGCAGGGTTTTTAAAACCATAGGAAGCTAGTGGGAAGTGAACAAAGCATCTATTCAGGAAACAAGATGCGCTCGCATGTGGAAGTTATTGGGACATGTAGACTAGTTCTCAATAGTGGCTTTGTTTTGAATTTGGAAATGACATTTTATGTTCCTAGTTTTTCTAGAAACTTAATTTCAGTTTCTAGACTTGTACCTTTGGGATACTCCTTTAACTTTTCAGATTCAAACTTCTATTTATCATTTATATATGAAATTATCGGGAGTGATACTTTGTCTGATGGTCTTTTTCGAATTATTTTACAAGACAATGCCTATTATGATGTGATGCATGTTCATAATAAAGCTGGTATGAAATGATGCGTTGTGAAAGACCATTCCTTTATGTTGTGGGATCGGAGATTGGGACATATCTCCATAAAAAGAATTAAGCGATTAGTAAATGATGAAGTACTCGGTACTTTAGATTTTACTGATTGTGATACTTGTGTGGACTGCATAAAGGGAAAGCAGACTAACAAGACAAAGAAATATGCCAAGAGGAGTACAGAAATATTAGAAATCATACATACGGATATTTGTAGTCCGGATATGGACTCATGTGGTCAAAAATACTTCATTTTTTTCATAGATGATTATTCACGTTACATGTATCTCTATTTGATTTATCATAAGTATGAAGTATTAGATGCCTTTAAGGTATTTAAGGTGGAAGTAGAGAAATAATGTGGTAAGCAAATTAAGATCGTAAGATCATATAGAGGTGGAGAATTCTATGGTAGATACATTGAAGATGGACAAGCACATGGTCCATTTGCAAGGTTTCTTTAAGAGCATGAGATAGTTGCCCAATATACTATAACTGGTTCTCCGGACCAAAATGGCGTAGCGGAAAGAAAAAATCGGACCTTATTGGACATGGTGTGTAGTATGCTTAGCAGCTCCAAACTTCCTAAATCCTTGTGAAATGAAGTACTTAAGACGGCAGTGTACATATTAAACCGAATTCCGACCAAGGCTGTCCCAGAGACACCTTTTGAGTTATTTAAAGGTTGGAAACCAAGTTTGCATCATGTGCGCGTTTGGGGATGCCCGTCTGAAGTGAGAGTTTACAATCCACAAGAAAAGAAGTTTGACCCATGGACCATAAGTGGGTATTTCATTGGATATGTCAAAAGGTTTAAGGGATACAGGTTTTATTGTCCATCTCACACCATTAGAATTGTGGAATCAAGAAACGCTAAATTTCTTGAAATTGACTCGATTAGTGGGAGCGATCAATCGAGGGACCTTGTTCTTAAGAAAGATCATTTAGACACTCAACCTTCTACCTCAAGTTTAAGGTTAGTTGTTGCTTATAATGCCCTTTCAGTTTAGCCGGCTATTGAACAACTAATCGTTGAAGTTTCATAACCCGCTGATATTGATCTAGTAGATTTAGTTGTTCAGCAATTACCAGAAACTATTGAACAACCAGTTCAGCAACACGCTCCTCAAGAGAATGTTGATGCAACATTGAGAAGAACTGCTAGAATAAAGAAATCGGCTATTCCTAGTGATTATATTGTGTATTTACAAGAGTCTGACTACAATATTGGAGCTGAGAGTGATTCCGAAACGTTTTCACAAGCCATGGATAGTGATAAATCCAATTTGTGGTACAATGCCTTGAAGGAAGAGATGAGTTCTATGGTATCTTACAAAGTCTGGGATTTGGTTGAGTTACCTGATGGTGCGAAAGTCATTGGTTGTAAATGGGTCTTCAAAACTAAGAATGATTCATTGGGTAACATTGAAAGATATAAAACTAGACTTGTTGCCAAATTATTCACTTAAAATGAAGGAATCGATTACACGGAGATTTTTTCTCCCGTATCTAAGAAAGATTCTCTTTATATTGTTTTGGCTTTGGTTTCCCATTTTGATATGGAATTATATCAGATGGATGTGAAAACGGCGTTCCTCAATGGAGAACTAGAGGATGACGTTTACATGAAACAACCTGAAGGATTCTCCTTTAGTAAATATGAGCATTTGGTGTGTAAGCTTAAGAAATCTATATATGGCTTGAAACAAGCATCCCGCCAATGGTATTTAAGGTTTCATGATGTCATCTCTTCATTTGGTTTCGTAGAGAATGTCATGGATCAATGTATATACCAGAAGGTCAGTGAGAGCAAAATTTATTTCCTTGTGCTGTATGTGGATGATATACTACTTGCAACTAATGATAAGGGGTTGCTACATGAGGTGAAACAATTTATCTCTAAGAGTTTTGACATGAAGGATATGGGTAAGGCATCTTATGTCATTGGCATTAAGATCCATAGAGATAGACTTCGAGGCATTTTAGGACTATATCAAGAAACCTATATCAATAAGGTTTTAGAGAGATTTCGGATGAAAGATTGTTTACCAAGTATAGCACCCATTGTGAAGGGTGACAGGTTTAATTTAAACCAATGCCCGAAGAACAATCTAGAAAGGGAAAAAATATACAACATTCCATATGCTTCTACTGTTGAAAGCTTGATGTATGCTCAGGTTTGCACTCGACCTGACATCGCTTTTGCTGTGGAAATGTTGGGAAGATATCAAAGTAATCTAGGTTTAGACCACTGGAGTGCTGCAAAGAAAGTGATGAGATACCTTCAAGGTACCAAAAACTATATGCTTATGTATAGACGGATTGACAACTTGGAAGTGGTCGGTTATTCGGATGCGGACTTTGCGGGCTGCGTTGATTCACGGAAATCAACATCTGGATACATTTTTACGTTAGCTGGCGGAGCCGTGTCATGGAGAAGTGCCAAGCAGACTTTGACTGCTACTTCCACTATGGAGGCTGAGTTTGTTTCTTGTTTTGAGGTTACCTAGCATGGTATATGGTTGAAGAGTTTCATTGCTGGGCTTAGAATTGTTGATTCTATTTCTAGGCCATTAAGAATATATTGTGACAATTCAGCTGCAGTTTTTATGGCTAAAAATGCCAAAAGTGGCAGTCGAAGTAAGCATATCGACATTAAGTATTTAGCCATAAGGGAATGTGTTAAGGAGAATAAAGTGGTCATTGAACACGTTAGCACTGAATTGATGATAGCCGATCCTTTAACTAAAGGCATGCCGCTAATGAAGTATAATGATCATGTAACCAGTATGGGAATAGGTTCCATCATGTGATTTGTCGTCATATGAACGATTTTTGTTATATGAAATTCTTATTCAATTGAATGTTGATTCTCAATTTTTGGTGTACACATTTGTTGTTTATGAGAATAACATTTATCCTTAGTTATGGAATAAACATGGGGTTTATTCGTTAAGATGTGTTGTCACATATAGGCTGACATTAAAGAAACAAGATGCATTGTGGTATATGGAAGATATTACTCGCTCTTAGAGGACATGTCGCCATGATCCATGTGTTTTGTTTATTTTCTTTAAGCATAAATTTTTCGTGGAATTAGTTGAATAATCCGTATGATGAAAATGATGGGATCAAGTGGGAGAATATTATTTATTTTTTGTGATCCCACATTTTGGACTCACATTTTCTTTTAAAGTTGCAACTATTCGACGTAAAGTTTTTCTACACTTTGTACTCTTTCGTGACAACCGCCAATTTGGTAACCGTCTTGATGGGAGACGGTGTATAAAAAGGAACGTACATTCATTTCTGAAGGGTGATGACAAGGTCTAACACAAATTCTCATATTTGGAATACACCATCAGTACGTGAGGGAATTGGGTTGGTAGCGTGTCCCCAATTTTCTTTGATTTCAGTTTTTTTTTTTTTTTTTTTTTTTACGAACATGAACAAAAACAATGGCTGGAGGTTTGTTTTTAATTGATCCTGGCTTCCGCATCATGAATTTTTATGTCTTACATAAGACACGTATGGCTTTCATTCATCTCCTCTGCCTAATTGTCTCGTTCTCCAGTGTCAAGTTCTCTCTTGCCAATGGCCGGTCATCTTTGACTCAATCGGAGAGTAGTGACTTCCAAACCTACATTGTCCACATCACTCGCCCCGATGGCCACGGCCTTTTGGAGTTGGAAGATCTCAAGACCTGGTACCACTCATTTTTGCCCACAAACTCTACCGCCCCACAGAACCAGCTGCGCATACTTTACTCTTACCGGAATGTTGTGACTGGTTTCGCAGCATGGCTGACTCCTGATGAAGTCACCGCAATGCAATGCAAGATAAGCCCGGATTTGTAGTAGCTCACCCGGAGCAAATATATAGCCTCCAAACGACGCACAGTCCCCAGTTCTTGGGCTTACCCCTACGTCAGGGACCTTTCAATGGCTCCACCATGGGAGAGGGAATTATCATTGGCGTGATGGATTCAGGAGTAACGCCTGACCACCCTTCATTCAGCGGAGCCGGAATGCCGCCTCCACCAGCCAAATGGAAGGGGAGGTGCGATTTCAAGCCTTCCCAATGTAATTACAAATTGATTGGCGCCAGGACCTTCAACAGTTCAGCTAAGAAAAATGTGACCACGCCACCGACGGATGATTTCGGTCACGGTACTCACACTGCCAGCACCGCGGCTGGTGCTCCTGTGCCGCATGCCAATTTGTTTGGGATGGCTGAAGGCACGGCAATTGGCATGGCTCCACATGCTCACTTGGCAATCTACCAAGTGTGTTCTGCATTACATTGTTTTGAGAGTGATTTCCTTGCTGGATTTGATGCTGCCCTTGCGGACGGTGTCGACATGCTCTCACTCTCGCTCGGCGGTCCTCCCTTCCATTCTATATGGACAGCTTGGCTATAGCCACTTTTGCAGCCATTCAAAGAGGGATCTTTGTCAGCTGCTCCGCTGGGAACTCCGGTCCTCACTCAGGCACGGTATCAAACGTGGCTCCGTGGATGCTCACTGTTGGGGCAAGCAGCACTGATAGGAACTTTGCATCCAACGTAAAACTCGGGAATGGAGTGGAATATGAAGGTGAGGCACTATCAACTTTATTGCCATTGGTGTATCCTGGAATTGACGGTACGGAAGGATCAAAATATTGCTTAAAGGGGGCACTGATAAGCAGCGAAGTTAAAGGGAAGGTTGTCGCATGTGAATCTGGGAGTGGGAACCCATCCATGGAGGTGAAGAGAGCTGGGGGTGCTGCTATGATTTTGATGACCCCAAAATTGGCCGGAATCACTAATATGGCCTCTGTTTTTCCCCTCCCCACGTCTCAAGTCAGCTACTTCACAGGCAAGGAGATCAAAGCCTATATAAATTCGACTGAAACTCCTACTGCCACGATCATATTCAAAGGAACCACATATGGAAACCCGACTGCTCCCGCGCTCACTGTCTTCTCTTCGAGGGGCCCGAGCTCAGTTAGCCCTGGAATTCTGAAGCCAGACGTTATTGGTCCTGGTTTGGACATACTAGCAGCATGGCCATTTCCGATCAGCAATGATACGAAAGCAAAGTATTACTTCGACATCCTTTTTGGCACTTCCATGTCATGCCCTCACCTCAGCGGCATCGCGGCTTTGATAAAGGCTGCTCACCCAGACTGGTCTCCAGCGGCTATTAAGTCTGCTATCATGACTTCGGCTAAGCAGCTGAACATCAAGCAAAACCCGATCCTTGATGAAAGACTTCAACCTGCGGACGTCTTTGGCATCGGAGCAGGCCATGTCAATCCCGCAAAAGCCATTGATCCTGGATTCATTTATGACATTCAACCCGACAATTACATTCCTTATCTTTGCGGTTTGGGATACACGGACACGCAAGTGGCTACAATTGCTCACAAACCAGTCAAATGCTCATGTAGTATTCCTGAGGGAGAGCTGAACTACCCTTCGTTTTCCGTTACCCTTGGACCTCCGCAGACATTTACCAGGACCGTGACTAACGTTGGAGCAGGAAATTTGTCTTATGTTGTAATGGTTGCTCCCCCACAAGGCGTTCATATCACCGTGAAGCCTACTATACTTGCCTTCTCGAAGTTGAACCAGAAAGCGAGGTATTCAGTCACATTCAGCCGAGCAAGTTCGACTGGCAAGACTGGTAGTTACTCCCAAGGATATTTGAGGTGGGATTCCGAGAAGTACTCTGTGAGGAGTCCAATTTCAGTGAAGTTCAATTAAGAATTTCTGAGAGCGGAAGAAAGAAATTTAAGTGGATTGTAATTTCGTATTACCACGGTTCTATGATGAAATAAGCATAATCCATGTGCTCTGATTTCCCTATGTCTGTGCAAAAACTGTAGTTCTTTTTTGCAAGATTACTTCTGCCAATTAGCATTCTATAGACAGGTATACTCTTCTTTCATTCCTGAGCTAATATAGATGAAAGTACTCGTCTAATTCGGAGTTGACGACTTACATACGAGAGAGAGAGAGAGAGAGAGAGAGAGAGTCTGGATACTCCGACAGCGCATGATGTGAGAGTTTTCAGGATGTGGGGGAATAATGAAGAGAATTCCAAATGCAATTGCATTCTGAAAATTTTTTGGCAGACTTTTGCCATTGATTGATAACTTAGAGAACTACCCTCAGCCCATTAAACACCCTGCCTCTCTTGAGTTCACAATGAGCGAATGTCCCTTATACCGAAAAGATTTGAGAATCTTGATGTAAAAGGAAGAGCAACTTGGTGTTCTTGGACATACGTTTGTTTCCCTTCAAATTGTTGGTACTCTCAAATGTGCTGTCATAAAAGGACTACTGGTCGTTTCAGTCAGTCTCTCCAATCTAAATAATCTCTTGGCTTGGAACGTTGCGGGATTCAATACATTCTACTCCTGAAGCACAGAGAATTCAGTTGCCTAATCTGCAAACGTAATTGGTCCCTCATCTGTCCATTGGAGACTTGAGTCCAGCAAGTTGATGTGAAGAAGACGAAGGACTGCTGTACCAAATTGGAATGGCATTTGCAATTATCAAGACCATCCTCTTGGGTGGAAATCGGGTATTATTCAAATCTTTAATAGTAAGAAGTCGTCGTTTCTCTTCTCAGCAGTCCATTCATTGACTAGTCTCTACGGTTGTACTTCTTTCCCTCTCGCTACAAAGTGGCTTGAAGTTCGGTTACTGAGGGCTAGCAAACGAGAATTAGGCTCGCGGAATTAGCAGGAGGATTCGGGCCTGGTCATGCGTGGGCTGCCCCAGATGGGCCAATCTCCCTTTATTTATTTTTATTTTTTTGGTAAAGAAAAAGTCCAATCTCCCTTTAACGGGAACACTGATCGATGACCATAAGCAGTGATGTACGATGGCAATTGGTCGCCGATTGTCATTTGTCACATTTGCCTAGGTGTTGGACAAAGGAAAAGATGAAGCGGTAGAGTGAATATATCGATCGAAGGCGAGTATACTTAGGGGGTGCATGATAAAAATTATTTGTTAAAATGATTTTTATTGCATCAATTTCGGAACAAAAACTTGTTTGATAACGCTTATCAAATTTTCTATTTCGGAATAGATTTATTCCGAAATAGAAATGGAGGAGAAATCGAAGTAGAAATTTTCTACTTTCGATTTCTCCGTAAATCAATTTCTGATTTTTCCCAACCCTAATTTCACTCTTTTCTCCCTCGTACGCCTCTTCTCTCGCCCAAAATAAAAATAAATATATTCATTTAAAAATAAAAATAAATTTATTAAATTTATTTATGATAATAAATAAATATTTTTATTAAAAGTAAAATTATTTTTTATTTGCCTTGAGTGTTTTGCCAAATAAAATTATTTTTATTTTTTATTTTTATTGATTTTAAAATAAATTTATTTGTAAAATAAAATAAAATAGAATAAATAAAATAAATTTATTTAATTTATTTAAAATAATTTATTTATGATAAAAATAATAAATTTGTATTTTCCTCGAGTGTTTTGCCAAATAATTTTTTTTTTATTTTTATTCATTTTAAAATAAATTTATTCGTAAAATAAAATAAAATAGAATAAATAAAATAAATTTATTATATTTATTTAAAATAATTTATTTATGATAAATAAAAATAAATTATTTTTATTTGCCTTGAGTGTTTTGCCAAATAAAATTATTTTTATTTTTTATTTTTATTCATTTTAAAATAAATTTATTCGTAAAATAAAATAAAATAGAATAAATAAAATAAATTTATTTTTATATTTTAATTTTAAAATAAAATGATATTTTTATTTTATTTTTTAATGATTTATTTTATTTTATTTGATTTTATTTTATTCATTATTTTTTTTGTTACTAATCATTTTTATTTTTATTTTTTTATATTAAAGGTCGTCAATCGTCGCGCCATTGTCCGTAATCGAAGGAAGAAATTTTGTGTCGTTATCAAATGAATTTCTATTTTTAGAGTAGAAATTTTGTGTCGTTATCAAACGGTTATTTTTGCTTAGAAACTCTTCTAAAAATAGAAATAGAAAAATCTATTTCTATTCATTTAAACTATTTAAGGAACAGAATGGTTGTCATCTTACGCGCCCTTAATGACACGTTAACGATCAGCATCTCACGAGTTGTAATGGCTTGTGAATAAGGGTGGACCTGCGGAGAGAAGGCTAAAAATCTCGGGAATGCATTTATACCGCTTTCAAGATAATAAATTGTTGAAAGACCATTATGATTACAGAAGTATAAAGGGTGGAGTGTCCTATCAGAACTCATCATCATGAACATTTATCTTTCCAATATATTTTTACTAGTTTTAACATCAATTGCTTTATTTTCTAAGAGTTACCTGTAAAAAACCTTCATAAACCTTTAAAACTGGTGAATACAGATAAAGTAAGCAGACCAATGACTGGTAATTTTCTAGCCAGAGTTCATAGCTTACAGCCAAAATGGTTTTCCTTTTGTAAACTTGGAACTACCGACAAAGAGTTTGGAACCCAAACTTCCATCGGCTGATCAAAAACCTGAAGGAGGTGTCGATTCTAGTCCTCGAGCGCCTCCGACTTAGGTCAACATTTGATAGGACTGATCAGCAAGCATATGTGAATTTGCTTGGTTCATTGTAACACATTTCACCGACCGCAGAAAACATGAGTTATGATGGAAGAAATACGAAACGCATATCGCTATCCATCTCACCGTAGTAAATCTTCAAATAGATAATACTAGTCTGTGTTTTGCATGAAAACGAGGCAGGTACGACACACAGTGGAAGCACCGAGAGAGAGAGAGAGAGTATATGTAATATTTCATCTATTTTCCTTCTCAATAACTCATATGAAAGAGAACGAAATGAATAATTCCATCTTTGGGAAACAGGTTCAACGCCCATGTTTAAACACAGCACTCACTTACCGAAAATGTTGTCTATAGAAGCCTCAAGAAATAGTAACCTTGACGAGGAAAAAAGACATTTAACTTCTGAATTTGATTCACAGTCCACAGCAAGGGTTGGATTCGTTATTGAAATGACTCCTGCTTCATTAAGCAAGGCCAGATAGAGACACTAGTTTACCAATTATCGAGTCAATATGAGTATAAGAGTCTCCAGTAGCTGCAAACATAAGATGTTTCGGCGCCAGTGCTCTATCAAAATAGAATGCACCAGAGACCAATTTGTCTTTCGGCTGTAAAGCCAACCAAATAATTGTGTCGGCACCTTCTTGTTTAGTTCTGAGCTTTCCAGAGAGACTTGTCAAACAATAAGAAAGATAAATAATCAGAGTAAAAAATAAAGCGAAGTAAATAGGAGGCAGTGAACTAAGAAAGTAACTGCAAATAAAAGATTGCCATACGATTTAGAGAAACCAGGCAAGCTCTTGGCAACACTCGGCATCTCAGCCCAACCAGCGTGCATCGAGTAGAAGCCAATCCCTCTCTCACTGTGTACCTCAGCCCACTTTTCTATAGCGCTACCTAATAGAACAGAAACGATTTAACAATGACTATGAATAACAACTTCGTCTAGATGAAGCTTCCTGCGGAAAGCACAGCTTTTTAAAAATATTATGGCAATTCACAACCACGTCTCTCTTCCCAAACATCAGATTATCCATTGTAGTATGTTCAAAAGTTTTCATCAAGTTTAAGAATTTGTTTCATAGTTGAATAGAAACTTGTCAGCTCAAATTCTTTGTTATGATCACTGTCATCTGAGTCAAATGGAACCGTAGTAAAGTCTTAGCAACCCAACCAAATTAATTCATAGAACATGCCTCTAACCTGAAGATGAGGACCAGAGCAGATAGGCAAAACTTATAGGGGCATCTCCGGTAGGTATGATATTTACCCACAAAAGCAGCATTCAGAGGCCATTTGTTTTCAAGGACATTTTTTAATGGGAGAAGAACTGAGGTTAAATAAGCTTCTTAGCAAAATCCCGATCGCCATGTTCTTCGAAAGGGCACATCTTTTAAATTTAGAGAGACTATCAGATATTATATATTCAAGTGATATACTGCTTCTGTTGGATATATCCTCATAAGATAATTCTCAATGCTCCGGCTGCTGTAACTGTTTTTTTGAACATTAATTCGAGTTTGTATTATGAGTGCCGTGCCCATTACCGGGTTTAAACTTTATCAAAGCAAAGCTAGGAGAAAAAATTAATTTGTATCCAAGTAAAATTGAGAGATCGGAATTTCCGGTCTAGCTTATGTATATGTGTCTGTGGTTCTCCATCTTTCGGATTCCGAAGTTCCCAATGGGCCTTTTTTTGAAGTTGATTGTGTATTCATGCGGAGGTAGATTTATTTGGTCGTGTCTATAAACCCCTCTTGCCATCACGGTCGCCGCGGCCGACCCCCGTTCCCCTCTGGTCGCCATCTCTCTCTCTCTCTATGGAGCTTGCTTTTTGTGAACAAGATGCAGCTCGCGGCTTAGATCTGAGATGGTGAGCTTTGCTGCCTCCATGGGTGACCTCGATCAGCAGTCGCGAGCCGCCATGCCCTGATCTGAGGTTGCCCACAGCTTGAGGGAGGCCAGCACAGCCATGGCAAAAGTTTGACCAAGGCCGGTTGAGAGAGAGATGTTAGACGCAAATTGTGTAATCCCAAAATCTCCATATCTTGAACAAGAACAAGCATAATTGAGTAGAAAGATTAACGCATCTGTTTTGAGATCCATTGCGGAAGTGGAAACACAATATTCCACGCGCAAGTCATTCTCCTCTATTGCCCGTGAGGATATCATTGGCTCAATGAGGTGAGGGTATCATTGGCTCAATGAGGCCGCTCCTCACGTGTTGCGTTAGGTAAACGCCCTTAGATGAGGATACATGTGAGAATTAGGGTTAGAGGAGAGACTTGAGCACTATTTATAGAGTTTCCAGCCAGTCTCCCTCATTACGGGCCAGGTTCAACTCGGCCCACACTAGCCAACCCATATTAGACTAATTAAGAAACCTTCTATCTCACCTTAGACCAAACCCCGTAAAACGGTAAACGTTAAATGGTAAATTACAATATCAATTAATGTAGTCCACATTAGGAAAACTCTTACAAGAGAGAGAGAGAGAGAGAGAGAGAGAGAGAGGGTTGTAGCGAGAGAATGGCGGTGAGTGATGACGAGGCTTTCGACGGGCGATGGTGAGCTAGTCGGCACCGGCATCAGCCGCAGGTGGTGGCCGACCAACATTTACTTGTTTTTTCTTTAATTTATCAATTTTCTTATTGTTTACCAACTTTTATTTATCTCTCTCATAATCTAAAATTTATCAACTATGATGTGAATATACTGACCTTCATTGTATGGCTTACTAAATTTTTTCCCATTCGCTTGCCAACTAGTTTTGATTTTATCCACTCTAATTCGAATTGCTGGTCAATGTTTTTTAGTTTGTAATTCTGCCTCCACTTCAACGTAAAAGAGCAAAAGGCTTAATATAATACGAATAAATGGTTTTAAGCCAAAAAAAAATTATACTTTGGTATACCAAGATCCTTAGATTTGAGTCGAAAGACCCCATGCATCCAATTCTGAAGCCCCCAAGGATTCTATTACAGGAAATTCAATAAGCAAGCCTATAAGAAATGTCTTCAGTACAAAACAAATGAACAGATGAACTGTATCAAACGATGAAAAAATCCTCAGTCAGTCGAGTGACGAGGAAGTTAAATAAGGTCCTAACGTACACAACTTGGCGGTGAAAATGGCACGGGTGGCATCGTCCTCCCACTCCAACTTGAACCACAAGTCGGTGTCCGCATGAACAGTGCGCAAGCCTCCCTGTGCACCGTTCGAGTGCAACGGCAACTTTCTGAGACCCGGGCATGCTACTATGTAGAGTTGTTCCTGCCGAGGGAAAGGTAGTGTCTAGTCATAAACGCTCCTTGCTGATTTTAAATGTTTTAGATTGAAATAACTGCTGTACGATAGGTGTAAGACTAAATTAATACAATTGAAAAGTTTAGGATTGAATTGATTATCGTATACTAGATTTAGGACTTTTTAGATAATTTCTCCTAGTGAACTACATGCAAGGAAATTCGCCCAGGAGCAGATGGACCCCACAAATCGGCTTTGGAGAATCTTCATTTTCCAGACGAGACTTTCTTGCTAATAGGACTAAGCACTCAGCAATCAGCATAACCGAAACTGGGATAGCTTCCATTATTCATAGAATGTTTTGACTCACTATATTTGGCTGTGTGCGCAGGTGTGATTGTGTGGGGTACGAGAGATTCCACCTGGTAAATGGGCATGACTTACTCAACGTGAAGGTCCCCTTCCTAAGTGAGTTTACGCTCCTGGTACCAAGCTATAATCAACAATATGGACACGATAAGTAGTCGATTAGGAGAATTGTTACGTCAGTACAGCATCTACGGGTGAAGCATCGTGTTGACTGTATGCCGGGCGGCCTTGTCGCGAGGATCAGGCCCGAGGGAATTTCCCAATTTTGGTTAAATTTATCCCCGGTGGTTTATCATTGCCCCATTTTACGTTTGGGGTTGACTCTAATAAATGGGATAGTTTAAGGATTTGTCTAGATCCAGTGATTCTCATTGAGCTCTAGGTCTAAGTTTGATGTATGGCTCTATCGACAGAGGGTCACACGCCCCTTCTCTGTGTACATGTGGCATTTTATGCCCTTTTCTTATTCTGATCTTACCCTTATCTAATTATCTTCATTTTTCTCTAATCTGCTATTAAGCTGAAGTTTCTAATTGTTTGATTCAGTTTAAGCAAAATCAAAAGCTACTTTTTTTCATTCCGGCCAAAATTTTAAATATTAATAAAATTTCAACAAGATGTGAAAGAATTATATGCGAACATTTGCATTTTGCAAAAGTTTTGAGTATTCCAAGCTTTTAAAAAGGTCAAAGTGGGTGAGGTGCATGATTTTGATTGAGCAAAAAAGTAATAACCGCTTATGCACATCATTTATTATACTTGTCTATCACAATTATAGCCGCATCAATAATCCATCATCTTTTATGAATGACATATATCTATAGAATTTGAGTGAAGTGGCGCTGTCCAAGTGAGGTTATAATTGATCAAAATATTAAGTCAGGTTGAAATGACTCTTAAGTTGTTACCATATGTACTCATGAGGTTTGTTCGTATAAAAGCAATGATAATTTCTTATTAATTAGATTCAATATTCATAGCCTTTATACGAAAAGAATTTTCCTAGTGTATTTCCCGATGTGGAAATTAAATTTGAGAAGAGAATACATTTTTTTTTTCAATTGGACAACAGTTTTGCTATATTTTGAATTGGCAACTTTAATTAGTGAAATTAATGTGTAACTTTGAAATAATTCAGCATTATTTTTACTTCTTTACGAGTAATTTAACTTAATCCTCGCGTCCAGTTAGCAGTAACAATTGAATCAGCTATAACTGGAAGTTCGAGCGGAGGGAGGTGAAGCATCAACTTTAACAATTCGAAGACTGCACATTTTAATTGTCCAAACATGCAAGATGGAGGTCATAAAAAGTTAAAAAAAAAAAAAAGAATTGCAAAGAAAGGCGTTGTATAGGCATAGTTTAGTTCTATAAAAAAGAAAAACAAAAAAGGAGAGAAAAAGATCAACAGTAACATATAAAGTTCTTGCATTGATCTCGCAATTATAAACATAACTTAATTATGCTTAGTTGCTATGACTGGTTCAAATTACTTGAAAGGACATTTGAGTTCCTCAAAGTGCCGTCGAAAAGTCGGAAAAGAGCCGAAATCTCATCAACATGTCACATCAAAACTTAGGATGAAGAGTTGTTATATCCCAATCATACACCACGAGACACAAAGAAGTTATAGTCATGGTGCTGAAACTTGTGTTCCTTCAACCAAAACCAAGCGGCCCGCTGGTACGAGAACATCATCTCGCGATCGAGTGTACTTGGATCGACCCAAAATGTTCCGTGCATCTTGTACGTGCTCATCGCAAACGGAGGAACTCTGATGTTGTACGTCTTCGAGTCACCACTTTTCATAGCTTTAGATTCGACTTTCGGCGGAACAATGCATTCAAGTCTTTGATTGTCTTTTGGTATGACACTTTCCAAACCTATGCATCACAAAAAAGTGTAAATCCCATCCCTTCCAACAGAGCTTGTAAGAACTTTGCAAGTTAGCTTATCGTACACATTTCACAATACCCCAGAAATTTTTTACAAATACTGGAATGGACACGAACTTTTAAAGTATTTAAACCACGGTGCTGATATATGAACATAAAGATGAACTTGGAATCTTTGAAAAAAGAGTACAATGAGGTTTCGAATATCTATAACCTTGATAAAGACAACCAGATTCACATACTTCTCTAGACAAATGCTAGACACACTGGATCCAAAACATACTAATCGAATGATATGAGAAATTTCGTTGGAGTGATGTTAGAAGTGAGCCTCATATATTTATTGATAAGTTGTTCAAGAAGATAATATCAAATTGTCATGTCGCATGATGAAATAATTCTAGTCTGATTTATCAGGTAGCATTGCTTGTATCTTTTGAGCTAGGGCAACTCAAAAGCAAGACATTTGAGAGAACGAAAAAGTGCTACAGATTTTATCATGCATCACAGCAAAATGGCGATTCCATAGGAATGCAATGAGACTTATTATGAATTCAAGAACGTGTGAGAGAGAGTGATAGCGAGAGAGACACGAACCCTGAGTAGACCATGACAACATGTGATAAGTAAGGAAAGATGCAGATAACTCCTTTTGGTTTCTCATCACCGGTATCTGTATAATGGGGTACCTAAATACATAAAGGACCATATGCCTTGATTAGCATTACATTTCATTAAAGCAACAACACAACAACACCAAAGAGGAAGGGTCCAACCACAAGAATCCATTAGTTCATTAAGCAATTCATCTTTTCATCCTAACACTAGATTACTAGTTGCTAGTTAGCAACTCTTGCAAGTTTAAGAGATGAAAAAAAAAAAAAAAAGAACAATACATACCAAGCAACAGCCACCCAACTATATGGAGTGAGGTCCGTGCTCTCGAAAGTTGTCAAGCCAGGATACTTCTTTGCCAGCTCTTTAATCTAATTAAACAAAATCCAAAATCAGAGAAATCATATCAAAATTAAGATCAAATTAGATCCGTCATCATTCCTTGGAAAACAAAAACATTTATTCAAGAATCTTAGCATATCCAACAATTTACGACCTTTTTAACGAGGGGGACTCTAGCATAAGGATTCAACACCTCATTGTATTGAAAATATAGCTCCCCGTGATGATACTTCGGCATTTCCTCTGGCTCTGACCCTTCTTGCATCCCAAAATCATAGTCTGAAAATGCCCAACAAAAGTTTAAATCAAATAAATAAATAATAACACTTCTTTAAAATAAACCAACAAAAGAAAAATAAATTAAATTGAAAGTAAAACCCTTCAGCAAGAAGGTAAATAGGATTTTGCCTTGAAAGAGGTTTTTGCCGGGGGAGCCGGGGCTTGGAACTTCTGAGGATCCGCTCCTGTTGCTACCGTCACTCATGGCATCGTTCTCAGACTCCATTGAAGAGCCCTCCCCAGAAAACCTTCATCGATCAAGGCATTCGACATGAATTTAATCCACGTCAGAGGATTGTATTCGCGACCGTCCTCGAAAAATCTTTACGTAATTCCGAAAACAGCTGATCTAGATCTATCTAAGTACTTAATTATTTACTTTGGTGAATGTGACAGAAGGGTCGCATTCGAAGAGATTTAGCAGAAAAAGTAGAAGTATTAGTAGAGAGACCTGAGAGGGGTCGGAAACTTCTGGTGCGTGAATAGTTGAATGGCTGATAAGGAAGGGAAATAGTATTGCATCACGGATTCGCCGCAAGGCAGCACTATCGGAACGCCCGCGCCGTACGCGCTCCACTCGTCGTAAGCTTTCCAAAAATTACCGAGGCAAAACGAGTCCACCGGGCCTTTCTCATCCGATTCGCCCGTCTCTTCCCCATGGCTTGGCTGTGGATAAAGGATTTACATCATTAAGATTTTTTTCTAGTTTTCTAGTCGCGTCCAACACAACCTAAGACATGTGGGAATCGAAGCAGTTCTCTATTTGGCTAAAACATATGAAAGAGAACAATAGAAGCACAATCTTAATGCCCACCAAATTCATTTCAAGATCATAGTGAATAATTCAAGCGAGTAAATCCAATCGACTAAAATTAGTATATTGAGAACTATTCTGGATATAAATCTTCGAAAATCACCTAAAGAAAAGGAACCTCGATTTCAAGATCATGAAATTGTTGCTAGGAATCGTTCAACCGGGATACTACTTCCAAAATTGAACAAGACATCTCAACTCCGCCAAATATGGACGATCGGGGACCGGATTCTGTTTTCTAGCCTTTTTATTTCGAAATTAATTTTAACCATTTTGGCCCCATTTTCATTCTTTTATTATAATCTTTTTGGTCAATGCTAGAGTTTATAATAAATTGAACGTTAGGAAAAGTACCAAAAAAATCCTAAACATATTACACTCAATCATAAACCTTTTAATTGTATCAATTTGCTAATGTAATTTATCTGGCTAATTTTTACCAAAAATCATGGACGTTTGACGAGAAATCGTAAACATCGGCCATCTCGCATGGTACCACCGATACTAATATTGATAATTTTGCAAATTAAAAAAAATGATTTTTGATAAATATTTTTTCTTTGTTACGCAAGGTCCAACAATCCTTAATGATTATTGGGCAATGATCTACTAAGCCCTCACTAACCACAAGCGAGACAACTCTCATCTAAATCTAATGAGGACTGACCTTGTTTGTAGCCAACGAGAGTGGCCCTTGCTAGATTGAGCAATGGTGACCTTCACCGTAGCAAGGCCAACCTCCATCTATGGCCATCAAGGATGACCTTGCATGGGTAGGGGGAGGGTCACCTCACCCAAGTGAGGTTGTCCCTATGGGTGACAAGGGTGCCCTCCCCCAAGCCCTCCATGGGCTTATGATTGGTGTAAAGAAAAGAAAAGAAAAATTAAAAATTATTTTAAAAAAAAATTATTCACATCAACAGTCAATATAGTAAAAAAGTTTGACAAGCAGTAGCTTTAAGAGAATTTTGCTACTTTGCCCACGCTGGGGTTTGGTTTTGAAAAAGCCATCCTACCTCAACGTAGGGGACAAGAAGTTATCAACTAATCAGCGGCAAGCCCAAATTTCCCAATTAATTAAAGTTTTTTTTTCCAATTAATTAAAGTTGAGTATATGAGGAAGATGTTTATTTCAAAACATCCAACAAGACATCCTTCCGTCGATCTATCTACATTAGAGAAACACGCATAACATCACTGTCCCGAAAAAAAAAATGTGAAATTCAACAAAGCAAAGAATAGAAAAGAAAATGGAGAGAGAGAGAGAGAGAGACACGAGAGAGACACGAGAGAATTACCCTAGGGACCTGCTTGACTGGAACAGTGGGTGTCACTGAGAAAGGAAGACACTCCATGTTTGTCCGATCCTTCAAATCTGGAACCAGTCTCGAGTCCCAGCCCGTTGATGCCATTGGTATCGATCTCAATCTCTCTCTACACTGTCTCTGTCTCTGTCTCTGTCTCTCTCTCCTGTGTCAGTGCATCGTTGACGGATATAGAGGCTGTATAAGAGAAGCTGCCCTCCTTTTCAATCCTTTCAAAACGCTTGCTGGCGTCCGCAACGGCAAGGACATGTGTGAACGAGGGGTCTGCCAAACGCCAGGGAGGGTTTTCAGTCAATGCCCTAGAAACCCATTAAAGATTATTTTCCATTTTTAAAACTCAAAATCTCGACCCATTTATTGATTTTTTTAAATTTCTTGAATGATGGCTTCTCTTTCTTGCATCTCCCTTAATATGGAAAAGAATTCATAACAAAAGATAAGCCCGTCCACCACTCAGCAGGATTCCCCCTCTCCTATTCTCATTAATTTGCTTTCCTAAATCTGCTAGATACAGTCCCAATATCAGCATGCATTAATATCACATACGTCGAACGTTATCTCAGCATCATGTCAAATAATGATGATCATGTCTACGAGTGTTCATGGGAATATGTCGAACTTGGAAAGAAAATCTGAAGATGGATTTCAATCTCGAACTTCTACATGAAAATTTCACGCATGCCCTATGAAGTTCTTATGTTGCTTTTTATTGGTTCTTTTACTATATAATAAATAATATTGTGATCTAAATCAACTAAGTAATTACGATGTGATCTTTAAATCTCTTATGCTTTCTTAAATTTGGCTTATATCTCTTGTTTTATAATAACTAGAATTATCTTTTCAGATAAGATGAAATCTTGAAAATACTAAAACCTTTCAATACCTTATCTAAAATTTTATCTTGCTATCAATTTTGTTTTCATATGCTGCTCCAGATGTTATCCCTAACACTTAATAAGAAACTTTGAATTTAAATAAAATGAATATGCACATTGCAAGAAAAAGTTGGCACATTGGAAATTGTTATGTTTCCTTATTTTAATATGTCAAACAATAAGTACCCTAAAAGCCGTTTTAATAAGATCAATAATGAATTCGTAATAGTAGATTTTGGATATTTAATTGTTGCATATTACCCTTTTGTTTAAGAGGTTGTAGCATGCTTCATGAATTAGTCCTTCTGGGGAAAAAAATCAGATGACACTAATACCTAACAGTGGCACATATGGCCCGTCGATGGATGGTGGACATGTAAAGAGAGAATGTCATCATAGTGTCTAAAAAAGTAAAGGTCATGGAATCAAATGATTTCGCCTTCATTATATGGTAATCTTTAGGATATAATAAACAAGACTTTAGAATAAGATATATATTTTTTTTTCTGATTTTGTTTTAGAAAAAGAGTTGCTTGCCATCTAAGACTGATGACAGGAAAAATGAAATTTTGGAAAATCTTGAAAAGATTATATACTCTGACAAGGTTTTTTTTTCCTTAAAAAAAAAATTAAATTGCATGAACCGTGAGATTTTCAAAAAAATAAAAAGCATTTACCTGACAGACACTTTTATTTTCGTGAGTATCAGTTATTTAACTTATTTTAATATTTTTTTCTCTCTTTGTTAAGGCAAAAAACAATTTTGTTCCGCCAAATAGAATTTTGCATTGGTCAAAGTTTGACGAGACATCCTTACCAAAAAAAAAAATTCGACGAGACATGATTCCACTGTATAGGGCTTATGTAGCGGAGACATGTTCCTGCTCGCGGCCATTGTAGCCACGCGATTTGACATAAAATTGAACTTTTGAAAATTTAAAATTGATCGGTTACGATTCAATGGGTTAAGTAAATTATCTAGGCACCGACCAAAAAAAAGTAAATTATCTAGGCCCTCTCTGATTACTCGGCTAAGTACTAAAATCAAAAAATACCCATCAATTAGCAAAATGAGGCATGTTTGATAATCATAGGTAGTTTTGACTTGAAACATTCAATTGAATTATAAAATCACTTAGATTAGTTTAACTTAAGAAGAGATCGCTTCATTAATTCGATCGAAAAGAACATTCAACGGCAATTAGAATTTTGCTGAGTATATGGTTAAAACCTACTAATGATGTTCAAAATTCTAAATTTGGCAGGAAATCTAATATCATTGGGTACTTAATATTCGACCATCATCGAACACCTTCGTACTTTCATTTTTCTACACTTGTAATTCTGTCTTGTTCTCAGTTCAGTCCAAGGAGTTTATAGCGTTGTGCATACGCTTTCTAAAGTGGCGCTTTCTGTGCTTCGAGCAAAGCTTGCGCGTTATCCGCGAGCAGGGATGCTGCACGGCAAAACCATTGAAGCAAAAGACCAAAAGAAACGGTTAGAGGACTTTCTACCTATCAGCTGCGATGTAACAGGAGGCTGGTTTATCAATCATACACATCTCAATCATCAATTTCCGCTCGGTCGTGGTCCCATAGGATGAGATCAGCATTACCTTTTCTTACAGAGAAAAAGAAAAGTGGATATATAAGGCAACTTCCTGTCTGGCAATTGGAAGTTAAAACCTGAATTGATATACAACCCCAAAAGTTGCCAAGAGTTCTCTTTCGAAAAAAACAAGTTGGAATGGCAGAGAACAAGATGTCACAGAAATATCAGCAGAAACAAACCAGCAAAATCCATTGCTCTTTTATTTCCAGTCACACCAGATACATCACCCACGAAAAACTCGAGGTTTTTCTGCTTGGAATCTATATCCATTCTATAAGTAGCAAATCGACTGTATATTTACAACATTGACATATATGCAAGACTCCGATGTGGCATCATATCATCATATGGCAGCCTTATTTGGTCGAGCTTCTTCGTCTGTTTTTATCTATTCGCTGCAAACACGGCCTGAGCCCAAGAGAGCAGGCTTTCTCAGCCAGTATTGGTCAAATCTTTGCCTCGCGTATGCCTTGTAGTCAAAGTCGATGTCGTTCACATAGCTCTGCAAGTGAACAGAGACTCAGCACTTCTATATGAATATCACACACGAAATCTTGATGAATTAAAAATGCCTCCAGAGAAAAGGAAAAAATAAAGCGAATGCAAACATACCGAAATTATACCCCACAAAGCCCAAAGGAGATGGTTTACAAGAGTGTACTTCTCTACATCATCGACCAGCTGGTTTATTTCAGCATCGTTAGGTTGGTCCCCTGCACAAAGCATAAAACATATCTATGATGTGATTGAAGATGAAGGCAACTGACTCGCACATTAGCCACACAGCTCTCTCATATTGAAGTGTAGCTTAATGAAGCATGGTGATAGGAAGAGAAGAGATTGACTTAATTCTTCTAGGTGTTTTTAGAGAAAGCCTTTTGCTAGATATTGATAAATGGTCCATTATTGTTCCACAATGTAAATTGGTATAATCTGCTCTCGATACAGATTAGAATGAAGTAAAAGATTTCACAGGCCTAAACACATATCAACAAAGAAAAACGATTTACTTCAGAGTTAGAATATGAGGTGGCCCAAAGAGCACTGGTAGATTCGACAGGTATGAGCAATGATAAACAAATGCAGATCGAAGACCAACCAGGTACAGATCATGTTCTAGACAGATGAGTAATAAGAAAACAGGTACGAACCTCCCGAGCTAAGGTAATTGCGCACAAATCTCTTCCGCTCCTCTAAGCCTGTTGACAAAGTCATGCATAAACAGAGAAATTTAGTGATATTTTTAAGACACACAGATGGACGAATAAAACACAACACAGTGATCCAGATTCACAGAACCATCCTATCACCAGGTTGTAATGTTCAGCGGTTTAAAAACGGAAAGAGACAATCACCTGGATAAGCACCATAGTCCAAAATATGAGGTGTTTCGGTATGATAATTTGCTGCCATCTCACAGAAATGATTCGCTATATCATATGCAACGGGGTTGTAACTCGAATACTCATAATCCTGTGAAAAGAGATAGATAATGTTTTAATCGTTGTTTTTTATTAGATGCAAATCAAATCAAATGCAAGAATGTGAAGTCATCCATCGTTCCCCTCAAATAGCAATACAAAGACAAGTACTTTGGAGCCCCGAGGGAGGGAAGAGAACAGAGGATCGTGTTCTATCAATTATTACGATATGTCATCCTCACAATCAGAACAGTATTTTCGCTAGGCATTATAGATGCGGTTTTGACCCATTAAGCGGAAGAATTAATCACTGCATAGAGACAGATGGTCATCACAAAATCTCACACAGAAAAACCGAAACAAGGCAGGAAAGCTTACAATAATGGTGATCGATCTTGTCTCTTCATCCATCATTATGTTTCCATATTGCAGATCATTGTGACAGAAGCCAATGGCTTGGTCATCCCGTGTCAACTCCTTCTCAAGCACACGGATTTCCTCCTCCAGAGCATCTAAACGAAATTCTTTTGCGTCCTTAAGGGTGCACAAAGATCTTGCTTCTTTGAGCCAATTTCTGGGAACCAGAAAAAACGAGGCATAAGGATGTTTGTTTTTCATTTCAGCATCTACTATTGTTAAAGGCTATCAAGATAGTCACCTAATTCTGTCCCAAAGGAGAACATTCTTCGGACTAGGCATCTCGAGATTGTGGAACTCTCTCAGTTTACTTGCTATTAGAGCAGAAACATCCGGATCACGGAGGTCAGCAGCTGAGAGTGTCTGAAAGACAAGGACGTAGCCATCAGTAACATTTAAAATCACATTCGATAATGTCTCACCCAAAGAATTTGTTGATAGTTGTTTAAGTGTTCTTAAGAAATTGTTCCAAGAAATTGAGAGAACATAAAGAACAGATTTCAGTTATCTTTACTCATTAGAGACAGACTACGTCCCCTGAATTCAAAGAGGCAGAGAGTCTCATAGTAGACCAGAAACAACGAAAAATATAACTTTCTAAATTACTAAAGATCAGAATCACGCCTTATGATTCTTGTTGGTCACTTGTTTCCGCTAACAAATACTAAAAGTGGAAATAAAACGGAAATTCATATCAATTAATAATACTAGTGAAAAAAATATCTCTGACGAGGTGGATTTAAGATGAAAAGTCGACAATCAGGAATTTATCCAGAGAAAGGTGCTTTCAAAGATCTTGACATGGGAGAAAACGGCATACCCTGGCATGAATGAACTCCTCCACCCTTCCGTCCGAAAACCGGCCGAGCAAACGAGGCCCCTGCCCATGCTTCGAAATGCACTCGAACGTCTGCACCTCATCGTCCCTGTTGAAGAAGAGATCGACTCCTTCACCGTAGATCCTAACCAAAACCTTTCTGAAGAGATCTTGTTTATCATTCAATGGCCAATTTATCTGGTAAACCTCATTGGTCATGGCCCCCTTAAGAGGAACCACCTGAATCGAGTCCATGTCATCGATCACATCCCCCAATTCGGATGCCACCGATCGGAGTACTTTCTTCAGCTCCTCCGGCAGACAACCTTGGAGGAACCCGTTTGCCTTCACCGTCATCCTGTATCTCAGACTATAATCTGCACTAGATCTCACCTGCAAGCACGACAATGAAAGCTTGATGCGAGTTCTCAAACATACATGTACCTATATATAAAAAGAACTCCAAACGGGCTCAGAACAATCAGTGCAATTGCAAGTACAGATTCGTCCCACCAAATTCGTTTAAAGAATTCGTCAAAACATCAATGGAGGGGCCCAATTCGAACGAAAGACAAAAGAATCAAAGACCCAGAAGAAAATTTCAACATTACTTATCAAAAATAAAGTAAAGGGAAGAAAGAATCGACTTGACCGAGCAAGAACCAGAGAGACCACCTGCTGCGAAACGAAAGTTGGCAGGGATGCCTCGGAAGATAAACAATTCAACGGAGCACGTAACCCCACGCCCCAACTCGGCAGAGCAAAGCAGAGGAGGAGGAGGAGGAGAAGAATCAGAAAAGACCCACAAGAATTCTCTCGACCAACGATCCTCGAATATAGAAAAAGGCGAAAAGGGATCAATCCTCGGCACGAGGACCACACAGAGTGACCAGCCACAGGAAGAAGAAGAAGAAGAACAGGTTTAGCCGAAAAGAGACGCCTCCACCCAAAGAACTGTAAGCAAAATGATTACGCTCCCGATTAATTGCTATCTTTGAGGAAATATAAATAACCGAGCCACCAAGATTACACCACTGGCAAAGCGGAGCACTAAATTCCAGGACCGGCCTTTCCACCCCCGAAAGAAAAAATCCTTAACTCGGAAGAAAACAGAGCAAAAGCATTTGCAGAGACAGAGAGAGAGAGAATAAAAATCCCCCGCGTAAGCCAACTAGATCTTTTCCACGCTGGCGGGCCCGACCGACAGCCTGACGGCCCTCCTCTCCTCGAAACGCGCCGATGCCGTGGACGGCTCCCAACCGGAGCTCGACACGCGTCGCCGTGGAAAAGCCGCGGACCTGAATCTTGACAGAGATTCCTGAGGGCGAAAAAAAGGACGTTTTTGACGGATTACGGATTAAAAAAGAAAGCAAGAGAATTTACCCGATCGGCGATGCGGGCAAGAACAGTGTTGGAAAACCCGATCAAGAAGCGGGAGAGGGATCGGAAGTCAACGGGGCCCTTCGCCGTCGGCATGGGGAGCGGCGGACGGGCGCCGGTTCCCACGTCAGCGGTGGAAATTTTCCCGGTGGAGGATAGCGACCGTCGGCTGTCGTGGCGTGACGGGGGTCCGGACGGAGCACGTCACGGCATGTGGGCTGATTTTCCTATTGATTTGCTGACGTCGGAGGAAGGTTTCGACGGGGTCAAAATTCACCGCCCGCCAGCGACTTCTCCGAACGTGGCGACAGTCGGGGAGAGCGGAGGGGGAGGTTCGTTATGTCCGCACTATCGAGGCGTTGAAATGGCGCGCGCGCGTGTCCGGACGATCGCCGTTCAACGTTGTCGGCCGATGACGGTCGGTGTAAGACATTGACCCGGATGGCCTTATCCGTATGTACGACGACCGGCTCAGCGCTTCTTCTGTTCGGGGGCGGAGAGATACGCGTGAGGAAGGTACGAGCCAAAGCACGAGATGAACGTGGCGATGTCGAGAGAGAGAGAGAGGGCGAATTTAGCTGGAATGTAAATGAAAATTCTGGATCTGCGTCGATGGGATTTTATGTACGGCACGTTCGGTAAGGATAGATTTTTCTTGACATTTCGTTGATCTCCTTCCAAATCAGTCTCATCCCAAGTTGGAAAGGGAAGGACCCACGTCTTTTTCTTCCTCGAGATTGTATAAGATCCTCCTAGCCTGGAGCTGGTTGTTGAGGGTCGTTATTGTGTGGAGAAATTTCTTTGTCGAGGAGAGATACTGGGATCGCATTTGTAAATGAAAAATCGAGATTCAGTGATGTGACTCGGGAGCTTCCGACTTTGGGATGACCAATAGAAGTGCGTTCCATTGATTGAATCTCCTCGGATCCCAAAAAACAAAAAAAGAAGGAAATTTAAGGTTGGAACGAGCATTGGCAAAAGAAAACAATGATGGAACTATACCGTAAAGTTGTAGAGGGTATGCATTATATAAATTAAACAGGCTGATCGTGATATTTTACTTGACGTTTGGATGCGAATATATGTTCTTCTCAGTTGCCATAGCTCTACTTGGCGGTACTGCCGAGTGATTTTCCCCATTCGATGGAGAGATTCGATCCTCCAAGGCTGGGAATAGAACTCCACAGCCGGCTCACGCGGGAGGTTTACTCGTATCCGGCAAGCATCGGATCGAATATTGGCGACTAAATGGCCCATCCCGAGAAGCCCCTTCTCGGAGGTTTGGGCGCAGCACTTGCAGCAAAGCGATCCTGTGGGGATGATGCAACGCGGGATTGATCCGGTGAAGTCAATAATGAAATCGAGATATCTGAGCATTTCTTCTGCAATAAAAGGATCAGAATATTTTGACAACCTCATGTGAAAAAAAGAAGAAGATGTTTTTCACATGTGGTTGTCAAAATATTCTGATGCTACCTCATGTGAAAAACAGAAATCGCGGCAAGGCGTGTGTTAATAATAGCTTTTTTCATGAATATTTGTCCTCTCCTCCTTGCATCGCCATTCGAAATACAAGGAGACCCAAGATTTACTTGAATTGCCCAAGTCAACGTATATTGGAGAAACACGAGTCTCTCTTAGAAATTTCATGACAATTTTAGTGATTGCGTTAGCATTTTTGTCTGTAATTTGACGAAAGGACCAGCTGGAACAAGAAAGTATATAGTTTGTAGAGACGATTGCCAAAAAAATAAATTAAAAAACGAAAGTGGATAGACTAAATTAAACAATTTCCAACAGTTTGGAGAACTTTGACATCTATATTCTAAAGCTAAATTTAAAATTACATTTATATACACAACCCGGGTTAGGTCAATTGCAATTGCAAGTCATCCGTTAATTGTTGTGGGAATCTTTCAAATCTCAAATTATCAATTTATATATCATGACATCACGCCAATTAGCAAACAAATACACAATCTTAAAGTAAGGGCCTGCTCGTTCTTATCAAAAGCTTTTAAGTTATTGGGTGAAGTCAAAAAAATTATGGAAAAATACACGTTATTCCATGTGCCAATATTTATACATTGTGAAAGATTGAGTTATATTGACTAATAAATCAATAAGTCAAAATGGATGATCTGCAAATCGTTGAATCAAGCTAAAAATTAAATATAAAAATCAATCCAGACACGTCATGTTAATCTGGTCGCAAATCTGAGTAAAGCCCATCCGATAATGCCGGGCCCATACTCAATCATAAGTTATGGATTGGGGCAAATAGCTTATGGTTTGTCCTTTTGCTGGATCTTGGGTTCTTATGTCTTTTTCTCAGCGGGTATCGATATCAAAGTTGGTGTTGAATAGATAACTCGTCAAGATTTTTTGGTGCATGTTGAATTCTTCATTGAATAAGAAGTGAAATTGTCCGCCTTGTATCGGGTACGCCGAAATTTTTTCGACAGAATGTTGTTGATTCATTTTCTCTTACTAATTCTTTCGACTACACCATCGTTAACGGTAAAGCATGACTTCTTTCTTTCCCAGTCCTAGTTTGATCAATTTTTCTCCCTTCTTATATGCACCTCCTCATCTTTTTGTCTTTATTCCATTTAGTAAAAGATCTCACACTCGCCAAGCGTTTTTTCTTGTCATTGGAAAGACGTTTCCTCTTGTATGCATTTGCTAGTAAAGCTTTCACTCTATTCCTTTTAAGGACGGCGAAGTATTGCTAGTTAAACTCGCCGAAGGGAAGGCTAGTTTTCTTTGGTTGTCTGATTATGTTTTGTCGACTCTGCAGAGGGCGTTGTCGCTAGAGGTAGTGCTGCTGCTGGTGTTGCTGTTGAAGCAGCGCTTTGCCCAATTGACACCATCAAAACTAGACTTCAGGCAAAATAAAATCCTTGTGTGCTCAGTAAATCCTTTTGTTTTCCTGTCCTCCGATTGCCATACTGCACGAACTTGGAGTGTAAATTGATAGTTGGGAAGCTGTTGCAACAGACAATGTTGTTTAGCAACTCTAGTGACTAGAAATGAATTTTCTTTTGATGAAAATTGGGTTGTTTGCCGCCACCCACCGAGAAGCACATGTTTATCTGGAATACTGCCTTTTAGTGCTGTTTTTCTCCCATTTTACTTGCATGACCAGACATTAAAGTAGTGGTAGTTTCAGACAAATACAACTTTGTTTGATTACAGCTGTGTGCTTCAAGTTTCTTAACTCTTGAAGCATTTCCTTTGTCAATAATCTCAACAGAAACAGCTTTGGTAAATCATAGGGATAACCTCTTTGATTGAAAAATATATGCTTCATCCTTTTTAAAGCTATCGATGCACGAAGTTTGTGATTCATCTTGTTTTGGAGCATATATGAGCTAATTTTGTGCACCATAACCCCATTGTGTTATATATGTAGAGAATTTGGATATGCAAAATGCAACGCCCAATTACTTAAAAGTTTGACACTTGGTAAATTGTAGGTGTTTTAGCCAGTAGAGTTGTTTGGAAAACGTGGGTTGAATTGCAACATTTTAGTTTGCATATCTTCATTCGCTTTCCTTCTTGAATTGGCCATTACTTTATCGTAATAGCTTTACTTTGGTCCTTTGCATTATATTGATTGGCTGCAATGACTCTGATGTCAAGGCAGCTCATGGAGGTGAAAAAATCATATTGAAGGGCCTGTGCTCTGGCCTGGCTAGAAATCTTGCTGGCGTTTTACCGTAAGTATTCATAGTCCTAATAGTGGCTTAGTTTATTCTTGGAGGACCAAAGAGCAAATAGTTAGATTAGCTTTCCTCAAAGCTTGTTATGTGATTATATCTCCTCTATCTTGTCATCATTTGGCTATGAAGTAATCGATGACGAAAGCAATATTTTCCTTATCAAACAGAATTGGCAAGGAATTCTGACCTTCTAAAGCTGCAAGTCGAAGGAAATAACAATCCTAGTACAGAAGCTATGGGGGAAAGGGCCAGTATATCCACATTGGGAATTAGTAAAATTACGTCACTGAGATGAAGATGATAGTTCTCTGCATATTCAAATGTTGGAAAAGTTACGTTAAAAAATGCAATATTGTCTTTCTGGAACTGCAGAGAAATGTTTGTTGCTCACCTGTAGGTACCCCTTTAGGAGCTAGGGTCAAGACTCAAGAGCATGGCTTTTTTGCATTCGGAATCCCCTAGTTTAGGAGAAAGTGTTTCTGAGTTGCATATATTACCGAATCATAATGACGTCTATTAGGGAAGCAAATTTGGTCTCAAGCAGGACCTTAAAAGGCTCTGACCACCAGGAAAGTCTAGGTAAAGGCAGGTTCAGACCTCGAAAAAAGATTCTGACACCATTGCTCCTCTTGTCCACAACCCCCATGGAGGTAAAATTTTAGTTTTTCAGTAACCTTCGTTCTTTACCTATCAATTTTCCTTTCCTCCCTAGTTTCCAAAGAACACATTAGGCTTGACGAGGGACTGATCACTCATAAAGGATTATGAAGAAAGTAGTCCACCCCACTTGTAGGTTGAGCCATATTATGTTATTGCTGTAGTAAGTAATTCTCTTGCATATAAGTGATTCGCCTATATGGTCATGCCTCAAAGACATGCAATCCTAGTTAAAAGAAAAAAGGTCCATTTTTTTTTATGTCACAATTTACTCATAAGAATTTCACAAAAAGCAAAAAGAAAGCATACAAATATGGTTTGGAAAGAGACATCATACTTGTGTGATGAATCAAAGAGTGACAAATTCCTACGTAAGCAACAAGTCAGTATGATAATATTATATAAATTTTCAACTTCTTTGCTGCCTAAGAATCATGTTAGCCAAAGGACTAGAAATGTCAATACAGGAGAACCACTGAAGAAGTGTTTCATTCTTCTTTGAATTGAAGTGTTAAGGGTGTTCACTGGGAAGTGGCAGTTGGAGAAATTATGTTATACAGAAAAACATAAGATAACCATTGGACAACTGTCAATTGTTTAGGGAAGCTAAAAGATCAGATTCTTTATGTCATCTTTGTCGATGAACCAGTAAGATTGGTTCCATAAGAATTTGCCAAAATCGTGAACTTGGTCTTATCTTTCATCCAGAAAGGTTTAGGATAAGCTGTTGTTTCAATTTGACGCACATTTCAATCGCGATTCTGCTTTTCCGTCTCATTATATAACCTAAAAGCATGAGCACTCGTGAAGAGTAGCCGTCTGATTTACGCTAGGCAGACGTTCCCATGCCTTTTTCCTTTATTCTCTTTTCTGCTTTTCTCTGAACCTGGTGGCTGTCACCTTCATTCATGTATGAACCTTTTCATCCTATTTGAAATGAACCGTACCGCAACCCCATGGAATCATAGTAATGAGAAGAAAATAGCGTTTTGTTCATTTCCTGAGCTTCATTAAGAATGTGAAAATGAGGTCATGCTGGTGAGAGTTTTTAAGAGGTCAACCTCTATTAGTGTACTTTTGATGGGGCACACCATAGACAATGCTTGAAATCAATAGATTTACACTTTCCAAACTGTGAGCCTAGCAACTAGACATTCCTGAAACTTATTTCGAAATCTTGGGTTCTTCTATCATATCAATTGAGTTCAAACGAAAAAAAGGAAACAGAACGTTTCCTGAGAAACTTGGATTTTTCATGAAAGAAATTGAGAATGCCACAAATCTCCAATTACAATTTTGTCTTTTTAGAAAATGGGTGAATTTATGTTGCACATATTGTACCAAAAAATTCAAAGTACGAAACTTCATACCATTGAGAGTCACCCAGATGAAGCCAGACCTTGTGTCTAAAGGCCAGCACATGCTCAAGTCTCATGCGAGGAATTGGACGGACAATAACGTGGTTATGTAACATCCTTCAGCGATTGTCTTATTTCCTATATTTCCACCATCTAATTCCTTTACACTATTGGCTAGAAACACATAATAATTACTGAACATATCCGAGTCCTAAAAATCTGATAGAAGCTTGCTCTCTGAAGAACGGCCGTGGGTCTCATCCTTACTCCTGAAGGAAGCTGAAGAATCAATCCATGGACCTTCGATGGACATGCTTCCCGGCACCAGGTGAGTGTCCTGAGAGAATGTCGAGACATTTGTTTGGCTGTCATTAGCTAGCCTCTCGAAGGCTCTGAACCTAGGATCTGGATTTGTTGCGGAGCGCTTGATTATCGGTGCTTGAATCGGGCTGTTTCCTTCGAGTATGCTCACCACAGTTGACATTGGTGGCCTGAGAGTTGGTGAAGGATTGGTGCATAGTAGTGCCAGGTTTAGCATTCGCATTGCCTCTTCCTTGGAGTAATCTGAGCCGAGTCGTGGATCCACGAGTTCAAGAACATTCCCTTGCTCTTGTAACACATAGGCCTTTCATCATGTATAAATAGAAATAAAAGTTGAGTCGGTTATCTTGCTTTTAGAAACAGAAAACAGTTAGGAACAATTAAGGGGAATAGGTTACTGATAGATGGAATCTCACCATGTTCATGCATTCGAGTTCTCCACCGCTGAGCATGCTTATGCATACATGTCAATATGACAAATTCTAAGCTTCTAACCCATCCTTTCTTTTTCTTAATATGCAAAATGAAACGCTGAACTACTTAAAATTTCGACATTGGGCAATTTGTAGGTGTTTTAGCCGTTAGAGTTGTTCGGAAAATGTAGGTTGAATTGCTACTTTTTACTTTATTCTAAGCTTCTAACCCATCCTTTCTTTTTCTTTTTCGGGAGAAGTCCTTCAAAGAAATTATTCCTTCATATATTTATTTACTCTGATCGAATTTGTCCCTAATAGCTTGTTCCATCATTTAATTATGAAGTCACATGCCATCATTCGACTTGCAAGTCTCCAAAAAAAACCCGCAGAAAGTAGAGAGAGAGCTTCGAGTCCAATAAAAGCTTCACTGCATAATTTCCATCAAACTTAAAGTCGCTATGCATTACCCAGTCAAGGAGATAAACAAATTCCTCCTTTGGCCTGTAATTTGTGTTGCTCTTTCCACTGACAATTTCCAAAGCAACGACTCCAAAGCTATAGACATCGGCTTTGTCTGTCAAGTAGCCCCTCATCGCATATTCAGGAGCCATATAACCTCTGAGGCAAGGCCAAATAGTAATGATGAATATAGCCATAGAAGGAGAACATTCAGGGAAAACATTATAGATATGTAGCGATCAAAAGTTCATTAGAGAAAGCTAATCAAAAGAAGAGAATTAAGCAAAACAATAGAAGACTTACATTGTTCCAGCTACCCTTGTGCTGATATGCGTATTTTCTTCTTCATCAAGTTTGGCCAAACCAAAATCTGAAATCTTGGCATTTAGTTCCTTGTCAAGCAGCACATTTGTCGCTTTTATGTCCCTATGAACGATTTTCAATGTAGACTCCTCATGAAGGTAAGCCAATCCCCTTGCTATTCCCAAACCTATTTTCTTTCTCGTGGCCCAGTCCAACTCAATCTGTTGCTCATCTGGGAAGAGAGAGGGAGAGAGAGAGAAAGTTTTCAATTGAATGCTCACTAATAGCATATTAGTCAGCTTAGGATAAGCATCTTTTACCAAAAAGTGTGCAGGCAAGACTATTGTTCTCCATATATTCGTAAACTAGCAACAATTGATTTCCTTCAATGCAGCAACCATAAAGCTTTACGAGATTTGGGTGCTGGAGAGCAAATATCATGCCTATCTCATTGAGAAATTCACGATTGCCTTGCTTTGATTTAGAAGAATGTTGCTTCACAGCAATAATAGTTCCATCCAATAGTGTTCCCTGAGATTAATTATATGAATTTAAGACTCATAACTAATCATATGTTATTTTATTTAAAAAAAAATGGCTAGCTTGACAAGATTCAGGATGGTAGGTCTAAAACAAAGACATATACTAAGTTTATTATACACTTCCTTCTCATTGAATGGAGGATGAAGTTATGAATATATTGTGAATTACCTTGTAAACTGCCCCAAACCCTCCTTCACCTATCTTATTCATAGAGTCGAAGTTGCCTGTAGCAGCTTTGATTTGCCGTAAAGTGAAATGGCCAGTTTGGAGATCTAGCCCATGCAATTCCCACCAAAAAAAAAAAAAAACAAAACAAAACAAAGGTTATATCAAGAGTGCAATCCTACTTTTTTTTTTTTAAAAAAAAAAGGCTAACTTTATGGTGTCACAGTTTTCTCATAAGAATTCCACTAAAAGCAAGAAGAAAGCAAATAAATATGGTCTTATATTAGGTATCTTACTTGTGCAATGAATCAAAAAGTAACAGATTCTTGTGCGAGCAGACATGTCGATATGATAATCTCACCTAAATCATTAACTTCTCTGCCACCTAAGAATCTTGTTAGCCAGAGGACTAGTAATATCGATACAAGGAGGACCACAGAAGCTACCACGATTCCAATGATTGCTCCAGCTGATAAACCAACACTTCCAACTTCAAAGTCTACAAGCAGGAAAAAAATGACATATTCATTAGTGAATGCTTCAATGACCACATGAGGAAAGAATAACAGAGATCTATATGTTCGGCATTGACTTACTCGGTGTCACTGCGATAGCGGAAATAAGTGGTCCGTAGACACCTCTATCTGGAATGGCCGTGGTTCCCTTCCCTGACCAATATAGGTGAATCTCCAAAGTACTTCCATTCACATAAATGTTATCGAAATCTCTGTATATGCCCTTCGCAACACCCCCCGCTTCCTCTGCAATATTAAAATCCTTCAACACTTGATTACCCTGTAGAATTAACAAGAATTTTGGTAAGAAAAGATCATGCTCTTGTCAGATTGTTTTGTGCAGCCCTGTTAAGTGCCTCTAAAAAGGACGATTACTCAGCATAACAAATGAAATCAAAATGATGATCGGGTGCTAAATTTCATTTCACTAACCTGTATGGATACATCAAATATACGTCTCCCTAGGCTGCTAAATGTTTCGTTGTTGGAATATTGAATTTCAGCAAAATGGAGCCGCACTTTGTAACTTCCTTTCATCATGCAAAGGCCATAGTATCTGATCGACCAAGGGGAAAGGCGAGCCGTTTCATAAAATCCCGAGCCGCTCACATTCATAGAAAGTGGGTTATTCGCTATGTAAGCAGCGTCAGCATTTCCCATGTAAAGCCCGGTGCTGCTATAAGCCCACTTTTCCGAAGAAGCAAAAGAAAAAGAGGAGAAAATCGATGGGCCGTTCGGATCGGTGTCCTCCTCATATTCATTCCCCTCAAAAGTCATTTTGGGTCCTCCGCAATTGATAAACAAAGAATTGTCTGCATGTGGCGTTGGATGATATTGCATAAGACATGATAGGGGACAAAAGTAGTTCAGACACTTTATGCTCGACAACTATTTAGACATAGTAGAACTCACACTGTGCTTTCCCGCTACAAGGAAGATCCTTCTCCATGCACCAGAGCCTAATGGAATAAACCAGAAAGATTGTCGGTAAGATAATTTTCACGTGCAATTATCAACAATTGGTATCGTTTACGAGTTGTCAAAGAGACTTACCAATTGTTTCTGTTAGATGAAAAACTGGAAACCAAATTACTGGAAAGCGACAGAATGTGTTAGATAATAACTCCATAAATGTGGGGACGAGACAAAACTGTAAAATTTCTGCTTGAAGAGAGAACGTGCATTGACTCACACTTGTGCTTGCTGACAACTGATAAGAGAAGAACCGTTGAAATTGTTGTAAGATAAGTCGCTGCAGTTCATACCTTGACCTAGTTATTGCATGTACTCACTCCCGTAAATGATAATAGTACAACATCGAAGATGAATATATCAGATGTCAACCCACGAGTCTCATACGAAGAATTATGAGTCGAATCCTACAATCTACGACAATGGTATAGAAAACCAAGAACAAAGAACATGATGTGTTCATAGGAGACTAACAGATAATTTTTGCTGCTTGTTACCCAACTGGGTACTGCTCCTGTAAGAGAGTTGTTTGCTAGGAACCTACATTCACAAATTAAAGTTATGCAACACTTGTCCAAAGAATTGTTTGGCGTCCAAATATATGAGGTGTATATGATTCTAAAGAGGAAGGAAAGTAAGCTACATATTTGTCGAGACATTAGGAGTAGTCAAGAGAAATTGTAATTACATGTAATCCAGAGCATCTCCCATCGTGTCGGGAACTTCACCAGTCAATTTGTTGACGCTCAAGTCTCTACCCAAAGATGGAAAAAAAACAGGGACACAAATCAGACAATTTTCCCGAGAAAACTTGTAGAAGTTAATGTAATTTGATCTTCAGTTTGAGGCCTTCCTCATTCACAAAAGGTATCTCTTCTTAAAGAATGCAATGATCTTTTGTGACCAAGTCCTAAATCTATCGGTGCTCAGTAACCGGCCCATTGGACTTTACAAAGGAAAGAAGACATGGCACATGAACCAACTGGGATCAAATGAAATATCCACCTCATTTTAGTAACTTACAATGTTTTTAAGCTTGTCCAACTCCCAATGTAAAATGGAATTGAACCAGTAAGCAAGCAATTTCTCAGAATCCTGAGATGTGAAAAATAATAATTAATGGTAATTAGCTATAATAAAAAGAGATAAAAAAAATAAATCAAATGTTCGTTGTATTGAGCTCACAAAGTCCTCATCATGGTCATGTTAAGCAAATCAGGAAAATTCGAGCTTGAACCTTTCAAATCAGATATTCTCCTGGACGCATATAAAAATTACTCCATCACATAACATTAACATCCACTCTACCTTTTCGTGATAAAACAAAAGTTGCGAGATTATAAGAGACAAAAAAACAATTGCATCAAATGCTCACAACTCCGTTAGGTTTTTCAACAAAGAGATGCTTGAAGGAATAGGTCCCTCCATAGATGTGCCTTGCATGTCTCTGAAAAAATTAATACCGTGATATAAGAATAGCTTTAGAGTATCTCATAAATCACATAAATAAATATTTTTGGCCCTATTGAGAAGGATTGGGATACGCACATTCTTTTAATATTGGTCCAGTTCCCAATAAAATCAGGTATCTTTCCTGATAATGTGCTTCCATCTATACGACTGCAAGTGTTCTATAAATCAAAATCCCTCAAAAGAAATTCAGCATATTGAGAAATAAAAAGTATTATGAGGCCACTTACAAATTTTCTAAGCTCTTCAAATTGCCAAAGGATTCGGGTATTGTTCCCGTGAAATTATTAGCAGACAGTTGGCTGCAAAAAAATAAAATAAAATAAGAATTAGGAACACTAAACGATCAAGTATCAACGTATACATTTATATAATATATAATAAATTGCATTTGCATCTCCCCAAACAAAGACGAGCTACATTCCAATTTAAGCAAAAAGCCTAGAGTCAGATCGTTCATTTGGTAATTTCGCAATGAAGAGGCATAAGTGGGCTAATTAATGTATTCAAATTACTTACAGGTTCCTTAATCTGCTCAAGTTTCCAATGTTTGGCTCAAGAGGGCCTTCAAGCAAATTGTCCTCCAGTACTCTAGCATAGGCATAAGTTTATCACCAAAGGGTCTAACAAATTCCCAATACAAAGGCATATGAATTATAGCAAGTCTTACAGCTCCTTCAATGTGCTAATGTTGCCAATTTCCTTGGGAATACCACTTATGCGATTTCCAAGCGCCGACCTGACATACCAAATCAAAAACAAAAATTATGCTTTTTTTTTAAAAACTCCTAATTAAATTGTGATAATGATATCTAATGTATGATAAGATTAACTTACAGAATGACAAGTGGTATCCGAGTAAGAGTTGTAGGGAGTGGTCCACTGATGTAGTTAGAAGTGAGGTCTCTGCTTTCATATAATGCTCACTTTAGAACTTTTCTCAAGCAATAGTTTGCTAAAGTTCCGACAAATAAATTGATTCAGATTTCCATGATTGCTACATTTCTCAGACATATACATTCTTGAGAAAATTGATAACTAGGTGCGTTAAGAAAAGACCAATCAAGAATTACGAAAAACATTGTCAATAATAAGATAAGGTGGAAATAGAATAGTCTTCACCCAGCTCATAGCATGCATTTCTATGACTTTCCCTCGGAAATAAAGAACCGTGGCCCATCAATTACATTCAAGTTCTTTGGCCTAATTACCTTCAAGATGGGAAGATCTCATGGGATTGAATCTAACTTACATTTCTCTTAGGCGAGTGAGGTTGCCGAATTCATCAGGAAAAATCCCTGACAAATCAAGTCCCTTCAGCTGGCTAAGAAACAAAGAAAAATAGGTAAATCGCAATTGATGCACGTGAAAGAAGGAGAGAGAGAGAGGGAGAGGGGGAGAGAGAGAGAGAGAACTTGTCAGGCTCATACATACATTGCCGTGACATGACAAACTGCGCCGTTACCGAAGGAACAATTACAAGTCACATTGCTTGTCGTTCTCGAAGGTAAGGTCGTCACGTTTAGACCTATACCATCACTGCATGATTTCATGGTTACATTCCAGTATTTGTTCCGCATTTTTTTGGCAATTGTTATTAGCGTTTCCACTGCAGGCACAAACCAGAAGTTGAAAATCAGTTACTAGTATCCATTGCGAGAGATATAGAAGAAACTTAAATTGAGTTCAATTTGCAGACCTCAACTGAAAAGAGCCAGAGAGAGATTCAGGATCATAGTTTGGAAAGCAATTATCCCAAAAACAGAGGGCCACAGGGAACTTCTTAACTGCCATTAAAGGAAAGAATTTAGTCATTCTCGCGTACCTTCATCTCGTGGCAAGAGTTGAGAATCACACTTGAAGACCCCAGAGCAAATCACGACAAGAACGACGCAGACAGCCACTCTGGAAACTGCACCCAGAGGCACCACCATGGTTAACTTCTGCTGCTCCCCGCGCGCAACACCGACCCAAACTCTGACCTCGATCTCGAAAAAACCGTTTGCAAGCGAAAAACGATGCGGAAATGCTGCTGCGACCACGACCAAAATAGCGCAAAGAGACACCGGACGGAAAGGAGTGATTTTTGGAGAGGACGTGAAATCAGGTTTTTCGAGCGCTTGGTGTTTGTCTGAGGGAGAGGGACAGTGTTGCCGTCGGAGGGAAAGACAACTCAAGATTTATAGACATAAAGGATTTAACAGTTTCCTCGTTATCATTTTCAGTGAGAGTTGTCCTCCGGTGGCTCTTCGTCGTTCAAAATGCTCATGTCTATTAAAAAAGTTAAAAGAAGAAGGGCTCTTGCATTAGTTTAGTTTTAAATTGCGACCAGCTGTCTTCGATTCTTTATTGCAATCAATGATAATATAGTGAGCGTGTTCGAAACGTTTATCGAACAACTAGAACAAGAAACTCATAATTTTCAAAATATAATTTTTTGCATTATATACGATCTACATCGAAATGTTTTTCATTAAATATAGAAAGAGTACTTGAGATATCCCTAAACAATATTTAATTTAATGTAACTGTCTCGGTGCAACATCTTTCTCGCAAGCATATACTCTTAAAATCATATAGATAAGAAAATCAACTCTATCTAAAGCTTTGTTGATTTCATAGAAAATGTGACGTTTCTAGAAAACATTTTCCAAGAAAATAACAATATCTTCTGATGTTCGGTTGAAAACCTGAAAATGAACTAAAAAGTTTTTAAAATATTTTTGGCCATAAACGATGATTGATCACAAGCGAGCTCGAGCTTCACCACAGGTCGGCGAGGTCAAGCTCAAGCCTCATTGGATTCGAGAAGTAAGGTAGGGCTCAAGCCTCACCAACCTCTAGCAACCTTAGGAGAGGCTCTAGCCTTGCCCAACTCACCGGATCTAGCGAGGCTCGACCTTGCCAGAATAAGGTGAGCTTGACTCTCATCGCACTGTGGTGAGGCTCGAGCTCACTAGTTGCTATGGCCCGTGACCGGCAAAGAAGAAGAAAAAGAAAGAAATTTTTTAATAATTATTAAAAATTTGAATTTAAAATTTTGTAAAAAGAAAAGAAGAAGAAGAAGAAGAATGAAAAGGTGTTTGGTGGAAGAAAGTGCTTGTAGAAGTGAAAGAAAGAATATGGAAAATGTTTTCATAGAAGTTGTTTTTCATAAAATGAACATGGCCTAAAATTGGTTCAAGTTATTTTACTTTAATATCGAATTAATAACTAGAGTCTAAAGATTTAATGGGTTGTCTTGGGTTATCTATTAGATCAAAAAAATTATTTACTTAATTATTCTTTTAAATATGTATTTAAAATTTAGTGAAAATTTAGTATATAAATATGCAACGCAAAGCATTAAATTTTTTGGGAACTAGGTAAAGTCAACACCACTGTGGAATGGACCGTTCTTTTTGGTTCTAACCTTGCAGCCTGGGGGGGTTGGAGATTGCAAGTTGGACTGAATTCGGTGAGTGGACCGTGGGGCCCATTGCGTCGGATAGATTTTTGTTATTATTGGCCCATGCAAAGGACAATCATTAAGGTGAACTGATTCATTTTTCCGTCTAACTTTATTTCTTAAAAAACCTAGGTTTAGGTTCAATTCATGACAATAAATAACCATTCGTATAATTTTATTTAATTAGTGGTATCATGGTAGCCACTTTTTTTTTTTATTTTATAATTCTAGCTATACTTGATTTAATGATTGAGTGTTCCTATGAAAAAAATGAAGATTGGCGACACGTTATATATTTTATAGGTGACAAACTTTCTCCAGGCTCGTAAAAGGGGCAAGTCTTAAAATGATTACGGATGACGGATTTGATAATGGGAAAGCATCGAAAGGTTTGGACTTTTCTTATAGGATGTGAGAAGGTTTAGAGTTACTTTAAGGGGAAAGGAGATCATCTATTCACGTTGTTTTTCAATCTACGGTCCTCACTTTGGAAGACTTGCCTTTGGGCTTCAAGCCTACGTTTAACGTCAAGTGGAAACTAAATGTTAGAATAATAGCCTGGGGTAATTGTTGCTTTCATAGGTAAAAAAATAATAATGTTAGGAAATATTGAGATTGGATATTAATATTAAATATATCAAATTTCAAGAAAAAGGCAAATGAAAATAAACTATTCTTTTTTTTCTTTTTCTATTTTCACATGAGAAAATATATATTGATAATAAAGAAAGCACCGCAACAAATAGTATAAGTGGGGACATGTTTTATGGGACAACATAATCACGTCCTTACCTAGGCACGTCTTTTCAAACACCATGAGATAGGGACGTCTTTTCAAATGTCATGAGATCTTGTAGTAGGAGGACATCTTTTTCATGTCATGCCTTCTACATGGGGATGAAAGCCCAAAGAAGCATCATGCAACGTTTCCTAGACGATCTTGAATTTCGCAAATTGGGACAACGCTGACAAAGCATCCCATGAGATTTCCATGCAAGCTACTAAGACGTTTCCCATAAGTCCCTAAGTCGAAAATCCAGGATGCCCTGATTGCACGTCCCTCTAGTTTTTTATGCAAGCTACAAACAGGCTTGTCAAATGGGTCTGTTGTATAAAGTTGAAAATAGCCAAATTCAAATTGACCCATTTTGCACGCAATGCAAATTTAGCGATCTATATCTGACCTGACCCAAGCTCCATTTTGGTAATTTTTCTCCTTAAATTATTGCCTTTCAACAATAGTCGATTTCAAGACCAACTTGTTGAGTTAGTGAGGAAGTGTGGGTCAGGTTGTGGATTAGGAATTCATGTAGTACAAGACCAACGTAGAGACATGTATAAGCGTTACGCTAACAAACAAGAACACCTACATAGATAGGGTCGGTATAAGATTATGGAGAAGTTGGGTCCAGGTTACATATCTCATTTTCTCCCTATCTTTAATATTTGATTAATTTAGTAGAAAACACCATGCCTTAGAAAAATACATATGATATATATTTCTACACTCATTGGCAGCAAAATACCTTAATATACTCGTACATGAACAAAGAAAATAAGGAAATGTACTGTATACCAACAAAAATAGACCAAACAACAATATAAAAAATAAATTTTAAAAATTGGCAAATTAAAACGAAACAAAAAATTTGGAAAACGGGAAGAAATCCATTCAATGCAGATGCTCTTAAAAGTTGTAGGTCATCTCGAGAAACCAAGCGGTCACCACCGCCGAATCGATGCCGTCAAACCACGTGGAGCTCGAGCAAGGCCTCATGAGCTGGACGCTCAAATGCGAACGCGACGCTGTTGTCGGCAGCCGTAAATTTTCGCAGTTGAAATGGCCAGTTTCTTATCCACGATTCACTGAAGTGGCAAAAAGAATGTCAATGTTCTAATACCAAAATATGAAAGTTACAGAGCTAATTTCCTAAAACTAATCTCCTTGTGGCGATTGCTGAGTGTCGCCTTCTTCCCCAAATAGCATATGCACGCCAAGACGACCCTCGTCAGCCCGTGGCCTTTTCAAACCCGAGTTCAAGCCATAGCCAAAGCAAGTGGAGGTCCTCGACCTCAAATCGGAGCTTGCGAACCTCCATCTTCGCTGATTTGGAGGTCCAAGATCTCTACTCTGAGATCGCAGACCTTTTGTCGACATCAGATCTGAGAGATTTTGAGGTTGGGGGGAGAGAGTGATCTAAGACTGAGATCAAAGGATGGTCGCGGTACATGGGCTTGAGCATCAGATTTATTCTCATCTTTCGAAAGAGCAGAATGACAGCAAACTTAGTAACAAAACGAAATAAAAGTTTGCTAGTCTTCACCACATTTGATAAATTAAAAATCTCAAACAAACAAATAACTCAAACGAGAGATAATAATTTAAATTTTAGTCGGTAATTTCATTGGAAAAAAGTAAGATCGGTAAATTTATGGAGCAGCCTGGATGCATTAAGAATTGGATCAATGTTAGCATTGCCAGACAATTTCTGGTGAAGTTTATTGACAATCAAAGAAACATCAGGTCAATCTCATGAGAACTGTGTGTTACATATTCATTTGAGATAATTTTCTATTCACGAACATACTAACAATATAATATCTGTTTAGGAGGATTTTTGTTATAAACTTGTGACATTGTGACATAGTTCTTGAACAAGAACACGATATTTTCTGGTAGCTACGCTCGCCAAATGCCCATCTTTAGCTATGGCTACAACATGTGACCATACAGACAAAAGTCAAAAAGGGTACTCTTAACAAATATAGGTCGGCAGATCCAAAGTTCGGTTCGACCAAAAAAAAAAGATCCAAAGTTCGGCTCTCTTCTGTGATTTCCCGTTAAAGGATATATAAACATGTAGTGTCCATAGCAAATGCATTACTTCATTTGATTTGTTTGGTAAACGTCACAATCACAACTTAAGTGAGGGGTTAGGAAAATTTGGGTGGAAAAACACCTACATGAACGGTGTTAGGTAAGGTTATGGACAGGTTGGATTCCGGTTACAAATCTTAATTTCTCCTGATCCTTAAAATTCGATTAATTTGGTACAAAACATCATGCCTTGAAAAAATATATATGATATAAATTTCTACACTCGCAGACAAGCAGTAAAATATCTAAAAATACTCGTACATGCACAAAGAAAAATAAGTGAATGTACCAAATATCAACAAAAATAGACCAAACAACTATATACAAAATATAATTTTAAAAATTGGAAAATTAAAACAAAACAAAAAAGAAAAAGATTGGAAAACGGGAAGAAATCTCACCAATGCAGATGCACTTACATCATGTTAACAGGGGCAACAAGGTTTAGCAATCACGCCAGGGTTCGACAGTTCAATCCGTCTCCTATCAAGCTTGAAGTCGATTCAAATCTCAGCTCGGAAAGGAAGGACAGCCTGCGGATTCATGGATTCTTTCGACATCAAAAGCTCAACGAAGGCGGCCTCTGCTAAAACCGGTAAAAAATGCTTGGTTTTATTGAGAAAAATCCGAGTTTCGGGTCTCCATTTACTGTGGTGTCGGTTAAAACCTCGCTCGCTCTCACTGGCTGGCATGAGCTCGTGTTATCCGAGTCGCGTTGTGGTTTGACGCGGATGTTTGGCGGTTTTTTGTGTGGGGCTGAACGAGTTCATTTTGGGCTGTGCTTGTGCGATTTGAATGATTTCGATGAATGCGTTGTAACACGTGGGGTGGACCTCGACTCGAGCGGATTCCAGAAAAGGAAGTCTTTGCAGCTTTGATTTGCCTTAAAGTGAAATGGTCAGTTTGGAGATTTAGTCCATGTAATTCGGGGGGAAAATGAAGGTGTATATCAAGATTGTGATTAAAATAACTGAAGGAAAAGCACAGTTCTACGACAATAAACTGAGGAGTGATTCACCTATATGGTCTCATAGACATGCAATCCTAGTTAAAAATAAAATTACCAACTTTTGTGGTGTTGCAGTTTACTCATAAGAATTTCACGAAAAGTTTGAAGAAAATAGATGAGTACAATCTTGAATTAGGCATCATACTTGTGTGATGAATCAAAGAGTAACATATTCGCATTTGAGTAGACATGTTGATATGATAATCTCACTTGGATCTTTTAACTTCTTCGTTGCCAAAGAATCCCATTAGCCAAAGGAATAATAATATCATTATGAGGAGAAACACTGAAGCCACTGCGATTCCTGTGATTGCTCCAACTGATAGTCCAGCGCTTCCAACATCAAAATCTACAAATAGATTTATACGTGAACGCTCCAATGACCGCATGAGGAAAAAATGATAGAGATTAGTACATTCAGCATTGACTTACTTGGTGTCACTGCAATAGCGGAAATAAGTAGTCCATAGACACCTCTATCAGGAATGGCCGTGGTTCCCTTCCCTGAACAATATAGATGAATCTCCAAAGTACTGCCATTCACATAAATGTTATCAAAATCTCTGTATATGCCCTTCCCAACACCCCCCGCTTCCTCTACAATATTAAAATCCTTCAACACTTGATTGCCCTGCAAGAATTCGCAAGAACTTCATTAAGAAAAGATTGTGCCATTGTCGGATTGTTGTGTGCGGCAGCCCTGTCGCCCACCAAGTCATAATAAAAATTTCCCAAGTTAAGTGCCTCTACAAAAGATGATAACTCAGCATAACAGATGAACCTAAAATGATGATCTAGTGCCAAACATCATTTCACTAACCTATATCGACACATTGAATATACGTCTCTCTAGGCTGCTAAATGTTTCGTCATCAGAATATTGAATTTCAGCAAAATGGAGCCGCACTTTGTAACTTCTTTTCATCATGCAAAGGCCATAGTATCTGATCAACCCAGGGGAAAGGCGAGCCGTTTGGTAAAATTCTAAGCCATTCACATTCATAGAAAATGGGTTATCCGTTGTGTAACCAGCGTCGGATTTTCCCATATAAAGCCCAGTGCTGATGTAAGCCCACTTTTCTAAAGAACCAAAAGAAGAGGAGGAGAAAATTGATGGACCGTTTGGACTAGTGTCCTCTACATATTGATTCCCCTCAAAAGTCATTTTGGTTCCTCCACAATTGATAAACAAAGAATGGTCTGCATGTGTCGTTGGATGATTTTCCATAAGGCATGAGACAAAAGTAGCTCGATAATTTATGCTCAACAACAATTCAAACTCACATTGGGCTTTCTCGCTGCAGGGAAGATCCTTCTCCATGCACCAGAGCCTAATGGGATAAACTAGAAAAATTGTCGGTAAGATAATTTTCACAAGCAATTGTCAACAATTGGCATAGCTCTTAGTCAAAGAGACTTACTAGTTGTTTCCTTTAGATGAACAACTGGAAACCAAATTACTGGAAAGCGACAGAATGCGTTAGACAATGACTCCAAAAATGGGGGACAAGACAAAACTATAAGGTTTCTGCCTTAAGAGAGAACGAGCTTTTACTCACACTTGTGATTGCTGACAACTGATAAGAGAAGAACTATTGAAATTGTTGTAAGATACGTCGCTGCAATTCATACATCGACCTAGTTATTGCATGTACTCACCCCCGTAAATAATAATAGTACAACATCAAAGAGTGATATATCAGATGTTAACCCACGAGTCTCATACTAAGAATATGAGTTGAATCCTGCAATCTATGATGATCATATGGAAAACCAAGAACAAAGAATAGCATGTTTTCATAGGAGACTAACAGATAATGCTTGCTGCTTGTTACCCAACTGGGTACTGCTCCAGTAAGGGAGTTGTTTGTTAGGAGCCTACATTCACAAATAAAAGTTGTGCAACACTTGTCCAAAGAATTGTTCGGAGTCTGACTATATGAGGTTTATAAGATACTAATGAGGAAGGAAAGTCAAGAAAATTTGTAATTACATGTAATCCAGAGCAGCTTCCATTGTGTCGGGAACTTGACCAGTCAATCTGTTGATGCTCAGGTCTCTACCCAAAGATGAAAAGAGGGAGACAAATTAGATAGTTTTCTCGAGAAAACTTGCAGAAGTTCATGTCATTTGATGTTTCAATTCAACGCCTCTCTCATTGATGAAACTAATCTATTCTTGAAAATGCAAAAATTTGCTATGACAAGTCTGAAATCTGTCGGTACTTAATAATTGGCCCAATGGACTATGTGAAGGAAAGAAGATACAGCACATGAACATATTGGGATCAAATGAAATATCCACCTCATTATAGCAACTTACAATGTTTTCAAACTTGTCTAGTACCTAATGTAATCTGGAATTGAGCCAATAAGCAAGCAATTTCTCAAAATCCTAAGATGTAAAAAACGATAGCTAATGGTGATCAGCTATAATAAAAAGAGACAAAAGAAACAAATCAAATATTCATTATATTGAGCTCACAAAGTCTTCATCATGTTCATGCCCTGCAAATTAGGAAAATTTGAGCTCGGACCTTTCAAATCAGATATTCTCCTAGACACATATAAAAACCACTTCATCATATAACATCAACATCCATTCTACCTTTTCATGATAAAAACACAAGCTTACAAGATCATAAGAGATAGAGAACAATTGCACAGGATCAAATGCTCACAGTTCCATCAAGTTTTTCATCAAAGATATGCTTGAAGGAATAGGTCCCTCCATAGATGTGCCTTGCATATCACTAAAAAAATTAATGTTGTATATAAGAACAACTTTTGAGTATCTCAAATCAAGTAAATAAATATTTTTTTCCCTAATTGAGAAGGATTGGGATACGCACAATCTTGTAATTTTGGTCCAATTCCCAATAAAATTAGGTATCTTTCCCGATAATGTGCTTCCATCCATATGACTGCAAATGGTCTATAAATCAAAATCCCTCAAAAGAAATTCAGCATGTTGAGAAATAAAAAGTATTATGAAGCCACTTACAAAGTTTCTAAGTTCTTCAAATTGCCAAAGGATTCAAGTATTGGGCCCATGAAATTATTAGCAGACACCTAGCTATACAAAAGAAAAAGGATCTAAGAATTAGGAAAGCTAAAGGATCAAGTATCAATGTACAAATGTACATAACATAAAATAAACTATGTTCCAATTTAAGTAGAAAGACTAGAGTCAGATCATTCATTTGATAATCTCGCAATCAATAGAGCTCACAAACATGAAGAGAGGACTTGAAATGTGTTATCCAGGCAAAAGGCAAAAGTGTACTAACTAATGTACTCAATTTACTTACGGTTTCCTTAAGCAGCTCAAGTTGCCAATGTTTGGCTCAAGAGTGTCTTCAAGCAGGTTGTCCTCTAGGACACTGGCATAGGCATAAGATTATCACCTTAAGGTCTAACAAATTCTCAATACAAAGGTATATAATTTTTGGCAAGTCTTACAGCTTCTCCAGCATGCTTATGTTGCCAATTTCCTTGGGAATGCTACTTATGCGATTTCCAAGTGCCAATCTGAAGTACCAAATCAAAAATAAAATTATGCTTCTTTAAAAATTCCTAATTAAAGTGTTATAATGATATCTAATGTATGATAAGATTAACTTACAAAATGGTAAGTGGTATCTGAGTAAGAGTCCTAGGGAGGGATCCACTAATGTAATTACTAGTGAAGTCTCTGCTTGCAAAGAATACTCAATTTAGAACTTTTGCAATTCCGAAGCAATAGTTTACTAAACTTCAAACAAATAAGTTGATTTAAATTTCCATGATTGCTACATTTCTCAAATAGATACATGCTTGAGAAAATTGATAACCAATTGCTTAAGAAAAATCAACCAAGAATTATGGAAAATATCGTCAATAATAGGATAAGGCAAAACAAAAATAGTCTTCGCCCAACTCATAGCATGCATTTCCATGACTTCCTCATGGAAATAAAGAACCATGGCCCAGCAGGTGCATTCAAGTTCTTTGGCCTAATTAGCTTCCATATGGGAAGATCCCACGTAGTTGAGTCTAACTTACATTTCTCTTAGGTAAGTAAGGTTGCCGAATTCATCAGGAAAAATCCCTGTCAAATTAAGTCCCTTCAACTTGCTGAGAAACGGAGAAAAATAGGTAAATTGCAATTGATGCCTATGAAAGAAGGATATCGAGAGAGAGGAAAAAAAAAAAGTGTCGGGTTCATGCATACATTCTCATGACATGGCAAACTGTGCCTTTAACGAAGGAACAATCGCAAGTCACGGTGTTTGTCATTCCTGAAGGCAAGGCCGTCACGTTTAGACCAATACCATCACTGCATGATGTTTTGGTTACATTCCAATATTTGTTTTGCATTTTCATGGCAATTGTTTTTAGTGTATCAACTGCAAGCACGAACCAGAAGTTGAAAATTAGTTACTCGTGTCCATTGCTGGAGAAATAAATTAGACTTAGAAATAGCGCTAAGTAGTTCTAAATTCCTTATAGATTCCATATAGTACATGGAACTTACCCATCGGTATAGATTCATTATTCTTTAGAACTTGTAACCTATCTTGTCATAGGCTTCAAGATCGGTTCCAAGGTCTAATAGGTTCACTTTTTTTGTCTCATTTTTAGTTAAGCAAAACAAAAGTAAACACAACAACAAAAATGAAAGCTTATCATCTCCATTAACAATAGTTCACAAAAGATGAATATGTACAATAAAATAAATAATAAAATATTCAAAACACGTAACATAAAACCTAAATTATAGAACTTTAATCCTCAATCATCCATGAAAAATTATTCCAAATTCTAGCCATTCGAAACCAAAAGAAGCAACAATAATAGTTAATCACTTAATAATAGTTTTACCAATGATGGTTAAATTACTATTAACGAAACTAAAATAATTATTAAAAAGCCTCACCACATATATTCATTCCGCTTCAATTTGTAAACTCTATTTATTGATGATAATCTCCTCATTAAGAAAATCAATATAAAAAAAGAAATTAAGTAAAATATTCATTCATTATTTATATAAAAGAAACTTCAATATATAAAAATATAAACATCACTTTGGGTTCCTGTTCGGGAGAAATTTTTTGTATTTTACTTTAGGTTCTTGATTTGGCTTGGTTCCCATGGGAACCAAGAACTAAACTGAAGCCAGCAGTTTCTATGAAATTGTAATTAAAAACCAAACCAGTTCTCCCTAGATATAGGAATTGGACACGTTTTCATCAGTGCAGTTCTCCGATTTCCGGTTCTATCGTGTAACTATGCTCACCCCCCGCTTAAAAGTTCAATTTGCAGATCTCAACAGGGAAGAGCTTGAGAGAGATTCAGGATTAGAGTTCGGAAATTAATTATACCAAAAACAGAGGGCCACAGAGAACTTCTTTTAGCTGCCATTAAAGAAAGGTTCTAGTCATTCTCGCGTACCTTCATCTTGCGGCAAGAGTCGAGCATCACACTCGAAGACCGCATAGCAAATCACGACAAGAACGACACAGACAGCCACTCTGTAAATTGAACCCAGAGGCACCACCATCGTTAACGCGCACAACACCGACCCAAACTCCGACCTCGATCTCGAAAGAACCGTTTGCGAGTGCAAAACGACGCAGGAATGCTGCGGCGACCACGACCAAAACAGCGCGAAGAGACACCTGACGGAAAGGAGTGTTTTTTTTTTTTGGAGAGGACGTGAGATGAGGCTTTCGAGCGCTTTGTGTATGTCCGAGAGAGAGCGACAACTGAAGATTTATCGACAAAAAGGATTTAACAGTTTCCTCGACATCATTATCAGTGAGAGTTTGTCTTCATGCTCATCTTCATTTAAAAGGTTGTCCTGCAATATTTTTGTTTTAAATTGCGACTGGCTGTTTCCGATACTTTATTGCGATCAATGCTGATAGTCGTCAAACGTGTTCGAGATGTTTATCGAAGAACTATAAAAAGTAAACTCATTATTCTCAAAATATAATTCTTTTTCTGCATTATATACGATTGGCCTCAAAATGTTTTTCACTCAATACAAAAACCGTACTTGAGATACCCCTAACCTCTATTTAAGAATGGTTCGAGTTATTTTACTTTGATATCGAATTAATAATCAGAGTTTTAAGATATAATGGGCTGTGTTGGGCTACTGATTGCATCACAAAAATTATTTACTTAATTATTCTTTTAACTCTGTATTTAAAATTTAGTGAAATTTTAGTATGTACATGCAATGCAAAGCATAAAATTATTTAGGAACTAATTAGAGTCAACACCACTGTGGAGTCGACCATTCCTTTTGGTTCGAACTTGCACCCTGGATGGGTCGGAGGTCGCAAGTTGGACTGCATTCAGTGAGTGGACCACGGGGCCCATTGCGTCGGATAGAATTTTGTGAATTTTGATCCATGCAATGGTCAATCATTATTAGGTGAAATGATTCATATTTCCATCTAACTATATTTCTTAAATCAGTTAGGTTTAGGTTCAATTTACGACGATGACTGCAACTATTAGTATAATTTTATTAATTAGTGATATTGGGGTAGGTGTTTTCTTTTTCTTTTTTTAACTCTATAACAATCCTCGGTTTAGTGATTGAGTGTTGTTACAAAAAGAAATGAACTCAAGCTTTAGATTCAGATAAGATCGATGGCACACTGTATATTTTATAGGTAAGATACTTTCTCTGTGGCGCAAAAAAGCGGTAGGTCTTCAAATGATTACCAACGATGAATTTGGTAATGGGAAGGCATGGAAAGTTTTGGACTTTCTTCTAGGATGTAGAAAGGTTAGACATGATTTAAGGGGTAAGGAGATCATCTATTCACGTTGTCTTTTAATATGTGGTCCTCATTTTGGAAGATAATGCATATGGAGACTTGTCTTTCGGCGTCAAGCCCATGCTGAACGTCGAGTGGAGACTAAATGTTAGAAGACTAGCCTGAAGTGATTAAATTCTTTAATTTTTTTTTTTTAAAGAAGAAAGAAAGCAAATGGAGGTTAACATTGAATTTCTTTTTTATTTTAATGAGAAAAATATATGTTGATATTAAAGAAAGCACATCAATGAACAATGTAAATGGGATATGTTTTATGGGATCATAATCACATCCCAACCTAGGGACGCCTTTCTAAATGTCATGAGATCTTGTAGCTTGTGTTGAACGTCTAGTGGAGACTAAACGTTAGAAGAATAGCCTAAAGTAATTAAATTTTTTAATTTTTTTTTATAAAAGAAGAAAGAAAGCAAATGGAAGTTAACATACCATAACGAACAATGTAAATGGGACATGTTTTATGGCATTATAATCACATCCCAACCTAGGGACGCCTTTTTAAATGTCATGAGATCTTGTAGTACGAGCACCTCTTTTTCACATCATGCCTTCTGCATGGGGATGAAGCCCAACAAGTATCAAGTGACGTTTCGTAGATGTCTTTAAAATTTCACAAATTGGGACAACGCTAAAGAAGCATCCCTCGAGTTTTCTGTACAAGCCATTAGGACGGTTTCTAGAAGTTCCTTAGTCGGGAATCCAGGACGCCCTTGATCGAATGTCCCTCTAGCTTCTTCTTTTTTGTATGAGTAACCAATAGCCCGTCAAATGAGTATGTCGAATTGGATCGAAAATGGCCAAATCCAAATTGACCCATTTTGCATGCAATGTAGATTTAGCCATACATACCTGATCCAACCCAAGCTCCATTTTTAGTAATTTTATTTCTTAAATTATTGCTTGTGAAGAATAGTCAGCTCTATGGATCCACTTGTCAAGTTAGTGAGGAAGCGTGGATTGGGTCGCGGGCTAGGAATTCACGTGGCCCATCACCAATGTGGAGAAACAAAAAAAAGCATCTCCATGTACGGGGTTGGGATAACGTTATGAGACGATTTTGTCGCGTCTCCCAGTGATGTTAACAAGGGCGACAAAGTTTTGCGTGTTTGTCCCGTGAGGATTCTATTTCAAAGTCCGGGACGTTTTCCAGACGTTCCTAGGCGGAAAACCTAAAGCTGCCCTGGTCAGAAAAGTCAAAATGTACGAAACTCAAATATTTGAATTAAGCAAAAAAATAACCTTAAAATTCAATTGGATTGGATACTACTACTAGTGTTTAAGAGGTGTGAAGCCCGTCCTACACTGTCGGGACCCATAAGTAGCGACCAAAGGGTATGGATTTGGGCTGATCGAGAACCCAAATTTGACCCGATTCAACTGGCCGAAACGACCCAACCCGATCAGCGAAAAGCCAGTCCGTCTTCCAGAACGAGACCGAGCCGAAGGCCGAAGGGATCAAAAAAGGCTCCTCCTTTATCGGCTGCTTCCCGCTTCAATTCAAGCTCGCGATCACGCCGGGGTTCGACACTCCCAATCCGTCTCGTATTGAGCTTGGGGTCGATTCAAATCTTAGCTCGGCCCTGCAGATTCATCAATTCTTTCGACACCAAAAAAATGCTTGATCTTTTTCGGGAAAAATCCGAGCTTTGCGGTCTCCGTTTACTGTAGTATCGGTCGAAATCTTGCTCGCTCTCGCTGGCTGGCATGAACTCTTGTTATTTGAACCGCATTGTGGTTTGACGCAAATGTCCGGCGGTCTTTGGTGTGGGACCGAACAAGTTCATTTTGGGTTGTGCTCGTGTGAATCGAATGATTTCGATGAATGCATTGTAACAGATGGGGTGGAGCGCAATTTGGGCGGATTCCAGAAAAGGAAGTCTATGCAAGACCAGCCTTTTGATTTTTGGCGAATAGTGTATGGTATGTTCCTTTGCTGGATCTTGAGTTCCGGCTTTTGGTTCTCTGACAGGGTATTGATATCAAAGCTGGTGGTGAATATGTAATCTGTCAACATTTTTTTGGTGCATCTTGGATTCTTGTCTGAATAGTAAATGAAAATGTTCGTCTTGAATTGGGTAAGCGAAAATTTTATTGACAAATGTTTCTGATCATTTTCTCTTATTACTTCCTTCAACTGTACCATTTTTAATGGTAAACCATGACTTTTTTTTCCAGACATAGTTTGATCGATCTTTCCCTTTTTATGTGCACCACCTCTTCTTTTTGTCTTATCCCATTTAGTAAAAGACCTCACACTCTCTGTGTGCATTTGCGAGTAAAGCTTTCACTATATTACTTTTAGGGACGGCAAACTAATTGCTAGTGTTGGGAATGATGGATCTCCAAAAAACCAGATTCGACACTAAATCGAACCCCTAAAACGAATGTAAAAGACAAGCCCGTGAAAAACAACACGTATCACCGATCCTAAAGCACACCACGGATTTGAGCGTACCTTGTTAGCCACAAATTAAACACCAATGCTGATAAGAGAAAGAGAATTCGGTCTTGTTCGATCCGATGACGCCAATTCGCCTTGAAGGGAAAACGAGGTCGCCTTTAGCGTTTTCTTTCTTTTTTTGGAGGGAGAGAGGGAGAGAATACGTACGCTGGTTTTTGCCAAAAGGTACATTCTTTCTCTCTTTCCTCCTTTTTATACGTCCCTCCATCCACGGGCCCTAATCCCGTGGGCCGGGCTTTTAGGCCCAACATGGGCGGACAGGCCTTAAGCCTATCATTAATAAAATCATCATCTCACACTCGCACATAGTGGGCTGAACAAGATTCTCTTTACCTCTCTTCAACATTCATACTGGTGAATAATCCGTGCGATCAACATACTTTGAGAGCTCATTGCTATACATTTGTTAGGAATATATAGCAGCTCATAATGGGCGTCACACTCTGAGTAGATTTAGTATGTAGTACCCTAGATCGATCAATCACATTTATATCTCTTTTGATCTCTTTTAAACAATATATATATATATATATATATATATATATATATATATATATATTGTATTTACAATTATAATTATCACAAAGGCAATCATAATTGGTCGACCAGTGAATACAAAAGTACAATGTGATTCTCCAAAATCGATCTTCCTCTTTCTTTCAAACTCTCAATTTCAGTTCAGCTTGCTTTTCTAGAAATGTCCCATTAGATCGAATCAACTCATGACCATTGGTAACATCCTAAGATAGCAAACACTAAATAGAAATCTTGAGAATAAGTAAAAGTCATGAGGACACTAAAATTGAGGAACTCTTTTCCTCAAGAGTCTCACACGTCATAAAAGTTGAGATCAAACTTTTTGCCACTCTTATTGGTCGTCTCATGCATACGTAGTATGAAATACATATTACGGTATTAACTCCTTTCCCATGGAGCATATGTCTACGCCTTTCAATACCGTACAGATGATAGTTCAGACATACCCAATGTCTAACTTAAATTCACGTATTTACTTATTCACAAAATTCATAAGAATTCACATCTGGCATCTTAGACAGATAAAGTAAAATATGTGGGGTATTTTACTTTCGGACATAATAAGTATTATGTCCTCATCTTAACACTCAGTTAAGGTGACACACGTATTTTAAGTTTTAGCTCTCGATTATCATCTAGATAATAAGTTTAAAAACAGTCTCATCTCTATTTATCACACAGTAAATAGAGGCGATTACCCATGTGAATGGACTAATTTTTTATTTGTCCGACATACTTCCTCAACTTAAAATAATGCACTGAGTATTAAGATGTATAAAGATCATACATAGATTCATAGGCATTAATCAATGAAAAACAAAATTTCATAAATGTAAACAACTCAGGGAAATTACAATTCAGTACATTAGACTCTACGCAATCCTAGAGATTTTACATGACCACAAAACACATCTTTAGGTATTGGCTTTGTCATAGGATCTGCTACCATTCTATGCGTAAATATGTACTGTAAGTTCACATTCTTTCGTGCAACCATATTTTTTTACAAAGTTATACTTGGTATCTATATGTTTGGTCTTGCCATGGTACTTTGGATCTTTGGTGTATGCTATAGCTACTTGGCTATCATAGTTAACCAATAATTAATTTGCAGCTTTCTCAATAACACCTAAATGATCCAAAAATCTCTTAAGCCAAACTCCTTCTTGTATTGTTACTGATAATGCCACGAACTCAGCTTTCATCGTTGATAAGGCTATACACGTTTGCTTTTTACTACTCAATGATATTGCGCCATTGTTCAGTAAGAAAGCAAATCCAGAGGTAGATTTTCTTTCATCTAAATCTCCTCCCCAATCAGCATTTGAATAGCCTTCAAGTCGCAAATCCTTTCATTGGTAATTCAACTTGTAATCAGCAGTTCCCTTCAGATACCTCAGTATTCTCTTAACGGTCTTCCAATGTGCTGGACCTGGATTGGATTGGTATCTACTCATCATTCCAACTACAAAACATATGTCGGGTCTTGTACACATCATAGTGTACATCAAGCTTCCAACAGCACTAGCATAAGGAACATGTTTCATTTGTTCCTTCTTTTGTGGAGTCCCTGGACATAGTCTATGGCTCAATCCTTCACTTTTTGCAATAGGAGTGTCTATGGGCTTACAGTCTTGCATACGAAATCGTTCAAAAATCTTATTTATATATGTTTCTTGCAAAAGAGACAACGATCTCTTTGAACGATCTCTTGAAATCTTAACTCCAAGAATGTATGCAGCCTCACCTATATCCTTTATCTCAAAGTTGGAAGACAACCAACTCTTGACAGTATTAATAAACTCTATTGCTTTCGGCAATTAGTATATCATCAACATATAATGATATGATCACAAATTGATCATTGGATCTTTTGATATATATACAATGATCATCATCTATCATTGTAAAGTCATATGCCATTATGGCATTATGAAAACGTATATACCATTGTCTCGATGATTGCTTAAGGCCATATATTGACCTCAAAAGTCGACATACCTTTTCTTCTTGGCCTTTCACTATGAAACTAGCAGGTTGTTCCATATATATTTTTTCCTCTAATTCTCCATTGAGGAAAGCAGTTTTTACATCCATACTAGCCACTATTGCCAGAATAATGCAAATCGAGGTAAATCTCACTACAGGAGAAAATGTGTCTTCATAATTAATTCATTCCTGTTGATTATACCCCTTCGCCACAAGGCGGGCCTTATGCCTTTCTATCGAGCCATCACCCTTTCGCTTTATTTTGAAAACCCACTTGTTCTCAATAGCTCTGCGTCCTTTTGGAAGATCAACCAGTTCCCAGACTTGGTTTGATTTCATTGACTCTATTTCATCTTCCATTGCATTAATCTATTTTTCCTTACTAAGGCAATTTAGAGCCTCATTAATATTTCTTGGCTTATCCTCATCTTGTGAAGCAACCATAAAAGTTTCCCCTTCAATGTCAAAACGTCGACAGTGAATACTTTGGTGACTTGTTCGCCATATGGGAGATTGTACACTGTACACATCATTCCCCATTATGCTCCCACTTGGATTAGATAATGATGATGTCGTCTCATCATGTGGGTGTAATTGAGAATGAGTTGAATTCAATTTATCACTTCTCATATTACTCCCACTTGGACGAACTCCACTAATATTATTATCTTGATCCAAGGTTTCAAATAGAGAGTAATCTTCCCTTATTTCGCCTTTCTTAGGAAATTCATCCTCTAAGAATATGACATCTCATGATTCAAATTCAGTTATACTCCCACTTTCTTTCTCACCTATGAACACATATCCTTTCAAGTGTTCCGAATATTTTATGAAAATACTCTTATTTCCTCTAGGACCAAATTTCTCAAACTTGTGAGAAGACTCATGTATATAGGCAGTACAACCCCATGGCTTAAGAAAACTTAAGTCCAGTTTTCTACCTGTCCATAACTCATATGGAGTGGAAGTAACTGATTTGGAAGGCACCCGGTTAAGTATATAGGTAGCAGTTAACAATGCATCACTTCAAAAAGTAATAGGTAAGTTAGTATGCGCCATCATGGACCTAACCATTTCCAGTAGAGTTCTGTTTCTTCTCTCCACAACACCATTTTGTTGAGGAGTATACGGAATAGACAACTGTCTTTCTATTCCTTTTTCATCACATAATTTTATGAACTCATCAGATAAATATTCTCGACCTCGATCGGATCTCAATATTTTTATTTCTTATCTAATTGATTTTCTACCAGGTTCATAAACCTTTTGAAACAACTTATTGCTTCAGATTTATGATAAATCAAATAGACATATCCGGATCGAGTATAATCATCTATAAAAGTGATGAAATAAACAGCCACATGCCTTCCTCTCACATTCATTGGACCACAAACATCAGAATGGATTAAATGCAGAGGAAATTCAGCTCTTTTTCCTTTTCCAAATGGTTTCCTTGTCGTTTTCCCTTCTAGGCAATGCTTACATATGGGCAAATCGACTTTTTCAATGTTGCCCAATAAGTCCTCTTTGGCTAGTTTATTCATACGTTGTTGGCCAATGTGACCAAGTCTAGCATGCCACATATTCACATCATTATCATATGTATTAGGAGATGTGAGAAGAGAATAACAAACATTTGTATTAACATAGTCAATATCTAATACAATGAAACCATCTAGAAAATAACCACAACTATAGTAATTTATATCCAAAAACAAATCCACACCTCTATTATAGAAGTTCATATTAAAACCTAGTTTAACCAACACTAAAACAGACACTAAATTCCGACGAATCTCCATAGTATACAATACATCATATAGGAACAAAGTGTGTCCACCACGCATATTCAGTTGGCATGTGTCAATTCCTTTCACTTCAGCTCTGGAGTTGTTACCCACATAGATCAACTTAGTTCCAGTTGGTACTCGTCGGAATTTCACGAAGGACCCTCTATCCTTCGCTACATAGTCTGTCGCTCATGAATCCACAGTCCATAAAGGATTAGACTCAGTTAAGAACACAAAACTCGACACAAAAGTAAAGTTCTGAAAAGCACAATGGGTGTTTACCTTCTTCGGCTCACGATAGTTGCGAGCATAGTGACCTTTCTTGTCACAGTTGTAACACTTCACCCTTGCAAGCTTCTTCATGCGAGGACGTTTTCCTCTTTCATGTTGGTTAAACTTGGGTTTCTTCCCTGAAGGACCTACTTCCTTGCCTTTCCCTTTATCAAACCAGTTAGGGCGTTTGCACTTGGAGCTCGAAGCTCCATGTGAGCTAGAACTAGCATGATAGGGTTCAACATCTAGCTTAGCCGCCAAGAGGCGGTCCTCTTCCAGCTCAAGATGACGCATAGCATCCTCAAACGTTTTGATATTATCATTATGGGTCAGGTGCACCTTCATATGCTCCCAACTCTGAGGCAAGGAACGAATCATTGCTTGCACTTGCTGCTCATCTGTCAGGACATGGCCAGCATCTTTCAGCTCATTTATCATATTTGACATCTTTCTAAGATGTTGTTTCATGGTCTGACCATGAGGCTTCTTATAAGAGTCAAACCTAATAGTGAGCTGCCTTAGTCTGGTCACCGAAGTATGAACAAATCTTGCTGCCAATGCTTCCCACATTTCCTTGGCATTGTCAAAATGGTTAAACTCTCGCATGACGTCATTGTCCATGCTGCTCAGCAACGTAATGCGAGCAAGAGAGTTCTTTCTTTTCCATGCAGCAAATGCTTCTTTATCTCTCTTGTGCTGCGCAGTGTTTCCTTCTTCAAGTTCTACCATGGTTAGGTTAAGAGCTTCTAGTGCCTCTTGCTCTTCCAGTTCATATTGAATTTTCACGTGCCATATTTCGTAGTTGTCACCATTGAGCTTTTCACCTTTGTTCAGCTCGGCAACTATGCTCTTTGTGGCTGAAGTCATTAATCTAAACACATCAAACATATATGCACGAATTATTAATGCATATCATTTATGCATCCCTATTTGCATAGACCCATCATATTAATGAGTAATTTCAAGCAAGGCTTCAGAATCAAAAGGTCACTATGTTTCCAATCATCCTCCAAAAATCCTAACTTAAAATTATTATTAATATAATTGTCTTATGCAAAGTAAATTCTATGAAGCTACAAAAATTTCTATAACTACCCACAGCAATCAGCAATAACAGAAAGCAATAGATAATTGACATCCAATAAAACAATAATGCTTTCAACTAATACAACCAGGATATCGGTTGCTACATCAACAACAATCAGGTAGTAAACATTACATAATATGTCCACAAAACACACTTAACAAAGATCAGCCAATACAACTAACACCAAGTCAGCACACGAACTGGGAAAGATCCTCTTTTGTTCAATTTCTTGATCTTTTCCCTTGTAATAATCTAGTAATATTCATTTACAAAATCCATCACAATTTTCTTATAAGAAGCAACTTTATTGACATCCCATATGTGATTCAACACTCCTTGCCATTCAGGTGAAAGGGTGTTCATGAAAAATCGCACCATCTCTAACTGTGGCATAGGACGACCATTCCATATGACCTTTTGAATTTTTTCATTGACCTCAAGGACATGATCAATTAAGTCACCACTCTCCCATCGATGATCAGTTAGCTTAGCTATCAACTTAGAAAGCCTTTCTTTTTGTTCATCGGTAATTGCGTGAATAGGTGTGCGCAACCTAAGGGGATGCATTTTTCCTGCAACAAATGCAAAGCCGTCCCTGCAACAAATGCAGAACAAATAAGGGATCACAAGTAATCCACATAAACTTAATTGAAAAAGAAACACATTCTTTTCCTTTTTTTTTTGGTCAACGGTCAACGGTCCTCGGTCAATGGTCAACGGTCAGGTTGTCGGTCGTCGGGCCGGTCGGACCGATCGGACCAGTCAGGCCGGTCGGGCCGGGTCAGACGAACCGAACGCACGTGTCGCGTGCGTGCCAGGCGTCTGCATGTCGGGTCCTGTCGGGTCGCCGGCCGGTGATTGCCCGACCAACCGTTGTCGGCGCTGACATCATCGATGATGTCATCCCAGCGGTTACTGACTGTTGGATGACGTCATGCTGACGTCAGCACACGTCGGTTTGCCGACCGACGCGTGCTGGTTCGCTGCCGGCATTGCGCACGTGCCGGTTCGCCAACCGGCGCGTGGCGCCCACGCGCAGCGGCTTCTGGCCGCGCGTGTGGGTGCGTGCGATGTCACCCAGCGGCGCACAACATGTCGCCGGACTCATCTCGATGAGCCCTTTCACCCTATGCTATCATAATTCGATTTCGACTTACAGAAACTTGAAAAAACGAATGAACAATGCTCGGGTGTCGAGATTTCTCGCCCCGATCCGTGTCGGCCAAATTTATTTGCGAAAAATCAATAAAAAAAACATGAAAAGGGTCGGGAAAACATGAACTAGGGCTCTGATACCAATGTTGGGAATGACGGATCTCCAAAAAACCGGATTCGACACTAAATCGAACCCCTAAAACGAATGCGGAAAACAAGCCCGGGAAAAACAACACGTATCACCGATCCTAAAGCACACCACGGATTCGAGTGTACCTTGTTAGCCACAGATTAAACACCAATGCCGATAAGAGGAAGAGAATTCGGTCTTGTTCGATCCAATGACGTCAATTCACCTTGAAGGGAAAACAAGGTCGCCTTTAGCGTTTTCTTTCTTTTTTTGGAGGGAGAGAGGGAGAGAATACGTACACTGGTTTTTGCCAAAAGGTACGTTCTTCCTCTCTTTCCTCCCTTTTATACGTCCCTCCATCCACCGGTCTTAATCCTGTGGGTTGGGCTTTTAGGCTCGACATGGGCGGACGGGCCTTAAGCCCATCATTAATAAAACCATCAGCTAGTAAAACTCGCAGAAGGGAAGACTAGATTTCTTTGGTTGTTTGATTATGTTTCATAAACTCTGCAGAGGGCGTTGATGCTAGAGGTACTGCTGTTGACGGTGTTGTTGAAGCAGCACTTTACCCAATTGACATCATCAAAACTAGACTTCAGACAAGATTGAATCCTTGTGTGCTCAAACAATCCTTTTGTTCGCCTGTCCTCCAAATGTCACACTGCACAAACTTCGAGTGTAAATTGGTAGTTGGGTGGTCGTTGCAATGAATAATGTTGTTTAGCTCTCATTGCCGCAACTCTAGTGACTGGTAAAGAATTTTATTTTGATGAATATTAGGCAGTCTACTGGCATTGCTGCCACCAACCAAGCAGCGTACTTTATCTAGAATACTGCCTTTTATTTCCCTTTAGCTCCCTATTTTATTGTTGTATGACCATACATTAAAGCTATGGTAGCTTCAGACATATACAATTCATTTTGTTTCATTACAGCTGTGTGCTTCGAGTTTCTTAACTTTTGAAGCCTCTTTATGTCAATAATCTCAACAAAAACAGCGAGGATTTGAGATGAAACCTTTTGAACTGATGGGAAGTTATAATTCAATCCTCTACATATTTGGCAAATCATAGAGATAATCTCTTTGATTGAAAAATAGATGCTTCATCCTTTTTAAAGCTATCGATGCACAAAAATTGTGACTCATCTTGTTTTGGAGCATATATAAGCTAATTTTGTGCACTATTATCCCATTGTGTAATATATGTAAAGAATCTGGATATACAAAATGTAACCATTCAATTACTTAAATGTTTGACATTTGGCAAATTGTAGGTGTTTTAGCCGGTACAGTTGTTTGGAAAGTGTGGGTGGAATTGCAATTTTTTACTTTATCTTATATCGTTGCACATCTTCGTTCACTTTCCTTCTTGAATTGGTCATTACTTTACCGTATTAGCTTAAGTTTGGTTCTTTGCATTATATTGATTGGCTGCAAATGACTCTGATGTTAAAGCAGCTCATGGTGGTGGAAAAATCGTATTGAAGGGCCTGTACTCTGGCCTAGCTGGAAATATTGCTGGCATTTTACCGTAAGTATTCATAGTCGTAATAGTGGCTTAGTATATTCTTGGAGGAGCAAAGAGCGGATTAGCTTTCCACAAAACTTGTTATGTGATTCTATCTCCTCTATCTTCTCATCACTTGGCTATGTAAGTAATCGATGATGAAAGCAACATTTTCCTTATCAAATTGAATTGACAGGCAATTTTGACCTTTTGAAGCTGCATATCAAAGGAAGGAACAATCCTATAATAGAAGCTAAGGGGGAAAAGGGCCAGTATATCCACACTGAGAATCAATAAAATTACATCACTGAGATGAAGTTGATGGTTCTCTGTAGAGTCAAATGTTGGAAAAGTTACATCAAAAAGTGTAATGCTGTCCTTCTAGAACTGCAGAGAAATATTAGTTGCTAACCTAAAGGAACCCCTTTAGGAGCATGGCTTTTTTGTACTCGAAATCCCCCTAGATTAGCGTTTCTGAGTTGTCCTTATTACTAATTAATTATGGCATTTATTAGGGCAAGCAGAGGGAGGGAAAATTTTAGTTTTTCATTAACTTTCGCTCTTTGCCCCTCAATTTTCCTCTCCTCCCTAGTCTTCAAAGAACACATTAGGCTTGACAATAAAGGACTATGAAGAAAGTAGCCCACCCCACTAGTGGATTGAGGCTTATTATGTTATCGCTGTAGTAAGTTATTCTCTTGCATATTAGTGATTCGCCAATATGGTCATGTCTCATAGACATGCAATCCTAGTTAAAAGAAAAAAGGCCAACTTTTGTAGTGTCACAATTTATTCATAAGAATTCCACAAAAAGTACAAAGAAAGCAAATAAATGCAGTTTTGAAATAGGCATCATACTTGTGCGGTGAATTGACGAGTGACAGATTCACATGTAAGCAAACATGGCAGTATGATAATCTCACCTTGATCTCAACTTCTCTACCGCCTAAAAATCCCATTAGCTAAATGACTAGTAATATCAATACAAGGAGAACCACTGAGCTTCCTTAAAAATGTGAAAATAAGGAATTATGAGTCCTCAATGAGTCAATGATAAAGATGAGTTAAAGGTTACGTGAAGTCATGCTGGTGATAGTTTTTAAGAGATCGACCACTATTAGTGTACTTTTGATGGAGGCAAACCAGACAATGCCAGAAATCAACAGACTTATACTTCCCAAACCATGAGCTTAAAAACTAGACATTCCCGAAACTTTGTTCAAGGTCTTGGGTTCTTTTGTCATATTCTAAATCTAATCATAACAAAAAAAAAAAAAAAAAAAAAAAAAAAAAAAAAAGGAAACGGAACAATCTCCTGTGGAAGTTGGGTTTTTCATGGAAGAAATTGAGAATGCGCTTTTTAAGAAATGGGTGAATTTATGTTGACCAACTGTACCGAAAAATTCAACGTACAAATTTCATACCATTGAGATTTGAGAGTCACCCAGATGAAGCCAGACCTTGTGCCTAAAGGCCATCACATGCTCAATTCTGATGCGAGGAATTGGACAGACAATAACATGGTTATATAACCGTGAGGAAAAACTAATTTTATATTATTCAATAAAGTTATATATATATATATATATATATATATATATATATATATATATATATAGAGCAAAATAAACCCTAAAAGTTGTAAAGACCAATTTACCCTTAATTTACCCTTCATACTTCTAACGCCCTCCCTCAAGCTGGAGCATAAATATTAATCATGCCCAACTTGTTACATATATGTTCTATCCTCCCATTACCCAAAAATTTAGTGAAGATGTCGGCAAGTTGTTCGTTGGTTTGAATATGACTGGGAAGAATTACTCCACTCTGCAAGTTCTTTCGGATAAAATGATAGTCAACCTCAATGTGTTTTGTTCTCTTATAAAACACGAGGTTGGGAGCTATATGTACTGCGGCTTTATTATCGCATCATAGAGTCATGGGTACTAAATCTTTAAAGCCTAACTCAATCAATAACTATCGAATTCACACTAATTCACATGTCACTTATGCCATGGCTCTATATTCTGACTCAGCACTGGAGCGGGCAACAACACTCTATTTCTTACTTTTCCATGATACTAGATTTCCTCCGACCAAGGTACAATACCCAGTAGTTGATCTTTTATCATTTGGAGGTCCAGCCCAATCAACATAAGAAAATCCTTCAACTCTGAGATGACCATGGTTTTGGTAGACAATTCCTTTCTCCGAAGCTTTCTTCAAATATCTCAATATTCGAATAACTGCATCCCAGTGAGATGTACGAGGGGAAGACAAGAACTAACTTACCACACTAATAGGAAAAGTAATGTCTAGTCGAGTAATTATGAGATAATTCAGCTTACCTACCAGTCTTCTATATCTCTCGGGATTATTAAGAATTTCTCCTCCATCAGCAACTAGTTTAACCCCTTGTTTCATGGGTGAATCAAGAGGCTTTAATCCCAACATACCTGTTTCAGTGAGCAAATCCAATACATATTTTTGCTGTGACAGAACAATGCCTTTTTGTGATTGCGCAACTTCAATTCCTAGGAAATATTTCAATTTTCCTAAGTCATTAGTTTGAAATTGTTGCTGAAGATAGGTTTTTAGCTCAGCTATACCAACCAAGTTGTCACACCTCAATTCTCCGAGCGCATGCCCATCCCTCTGCGGTCAATTAATAACGATGTCCTAAGACGCATTGCCAACCCATTCATTTTAATGCACAGGCGGAAGTAAATTAATAATCCCTAGACAACAATAATATGAGATAAAAAAAATAAAAAAAGAAGTAGGGCCATATTTTGAAAACCAACACCACAACACACTTATATATATAACTAACCGAGTCATATATATACAACACAAACCATTCTATTCACAAGTTTACAAAACAAAGGGGGTTGCACAAAACTATGGATCCTCGTCCTCCTCTCCATCATCATCCACACTCCAACTGGAGCCTTCAGCAGACTGCACCGAGGACTCTGGTTCTTCAAGCGCTGGGTCTATCGTATCTACGACCGAGCCTTGAGGAGGATCTATAGTACCCTTCCCAAAAGCCACCTCCAAAATATACAAATGTATCTCAAACTCCGATATTGGACCCTCTCTCTGGCCATCCTAAGCCTAGCGGTACCATGATCTGTATCAATGGGACACCTTATGATTAACACCCTCATCGACCCAAACTATGGACATTATTAGCTCATAGGTCCAACCCTTAGGGCTCCCATGCAACGTAATATAATATGTCTGCTCTGTAGCCTTCTTAGACCATCCAAAAAACTTATGAGGAGTCATCAAAGGACTTGAAATGTTACCCACAATGGGGTGAGATGACGTCTCAACGAATTCTACCCCCTAAGACATGATTAGCAAAAAAAAATACGCCCTGAGGGCTGCCTAAGCACAAACACAAGTCGGAGGCCTTACATTTGCCTCTATTCCTTCCTATAAGTCAGTACAATTGACATTTTAACCAATAAAATCATCCAAACAAATCGAACCATTAATCAATTGACTTAGCCGATTTCATGTCAACGAAACCATTGCCCGATCATCTTAATCAATACTATCTATAAAGTCCAATCATAATTAGGACTGCTCATTCTAAGCTGATAGTAAATAGTATAGCTCATTTGAAGCTATCTTAATATTGATATAGTACATTAAATATGCTCACCAAAAGCTGCCACAATAATGATATAGTATATTAAATATGCTCACTAGAAGCTACTGCAATAGATAATATAGCTCACCAGAAGCTGTTACAATACTAATATAGTATACTAATCAAATCATTATTTTTATCATTCCCAATAAAAATAATCGTGTGTGGCTACACGGTCGGTCTTAGTCAAAATATAATTTTCTATCACTTGAAAATCCCACCAATTTTAACCATCCACAAATCCATTATTGGCACTGTAAACCGATGCTCGGTGATTTTCCAATTAATTATAGAAATTAAATAAATTTAGGAATAAAATTCCTAAAATACAAATCATACACAATCAGCACAAATTAAAGCTCAATTAAATAAACAGATCACACCACTGCAATTAGCATAAAATTCTGGTCACCGGTTATCTCGATCTAATTTCTTGAAAATAATTAATTAATTATAGAAAAAAATTATTAAATGCAAATAAATAGAACTTAGGCCCGTAAAGCCTAATTAAAAGTTGAGATGGATCGGAAAATTTCTAAATCACTCTAGATAAATATTAGAGCTTGTCTATGCCATAATTACACTACTTTAACAACCTAACATGTAATAATAATTAATTAAATTGCTAATCTAATCTAACTATCCACCTAAACCATGCTTCATCTAAACTAATCAACCCTTAAACGTCATTAACTTACTAAGCAAGAATTAAGGAGTTAAACTCACTTATTTAATGATCCACTTGGATCAAAACGACGAGGACATGATGAGGGACAAGAAACTCCAAAGCGAGACCGTCAAACAGGGTTTGAAAAAGCTTGAAAACGAGCCCAAGAGAAGCTAAGAGACCCATTGACTTTAGAATCTGTTCTTGGCTGAAAAGGTTGGTCGATGGTGCGGTTGAGGAGAAAACGGGCTGAGACGGGCTGAGGAGGTTGAACCGGGTCCAAGCGGAGACAAGCGACGGTTCCGGCAACTCCAATAGTGATGCACATCCTCCTGGCGACCTGCTGGACACACGAGCTTGGTGAGACGGCGTGATTGGGACGCTAGTGAGGCGCGACGAGCAACGAGGCCCACGGGGGCGCGTGACGGTGAACGGTGGTGGCTTGACAGCATTGGGAGGCTGAGCTCAATTTTTTTGGGCTGCTGGAGCTTCAAAGGTGGCAATGAAGGGGAAGAGGTCGATGGCAGCTAGGAGAGAGGGAGGGGGAATTGGTTTTAGGATAGAGGGGGCCACCAATGCCTCTGTTATCTTCTTTTTCTCCCTTGATCTTGGCCCACCACAACCCAGTTAGCTTGCACAGCCAACTTCTAGATCAAAACACCCCTTCTAGATGCCTTGAAGAGGTCCACAAGTTGGGTCCATGAGGGGCATACGAATTTCACACATTTTCCTTCAAATTAGACCTTAATTCCTCTTTGAACCCATCCAATTTGGCTTATATAAATTCTGTCATCGAGCTCACAATCAAATTGGTATTTTTTTCTCACCAATATATCTCACTTGCATCCCAATTCCGCGATAAAAAACGGTCCCATGAATTTTCTGGACAAAAACAACGCTAGCTCGACTTTTTCCCAAAAAGTCTCGATTTGCAGAAAAATCTTAAAAAACTAAGTCAACGTTCCTAAAATGACTTGTCACATGACAAAACTTTCAATTTTTGAAGTCGGATTCAAATTCACGATTAATTTCAATCTGGCGTGATTTTAGCATGACCTAGGCTACTGGGTAGCTTTTAGAAATTTTTATTACAAATGACCCATAGTCGATTTTCTTCGAGCCACAATGAACCTCTTCGACACATTGGCAACTCTCGATTATCGTGAAAATCTCGAGACTTCAAATACGGACACAAGGTACCAAAACAACCGAAAATCAGTTTAGTGCCGATCGACGAGAATTTTGCAATTTAGTGGAATCACTCACATTTAGCCACGCATCTCAATCGAACCGACCTATCTCTAATCTCTAAGCGATTTTTTTAACTATGTCGTAATGATCTCTGCAGATGAGCACGGTCGAATAGTCAAATCCTTGTCAAATCCTCAAGTCTATTGCATTAAAATTCCTTAATGACTTCCCCAGATCGTCTAGTTATATCAAGAGTGATCAGCTCTGAGAATAACACTTTAGGCACGTCGATGAAAAGCCTAATTAATTTAATTGAAAGTAGAAGTAAAAATCCAGCATGTCACACAAGTCATCTCCCGTGATGATAATATCATCAACATACATAATCAAGAATAGTTTGCCTCCCCCAGATTGTTTATAAAAGAAGGAATGATCATTTCTACATCTTGACAGCCCAAAAGATAGTACAACCTTAGAAAATCTTCCAAATCATGCTCGTGGGGATTGTTTCAAACCATATAACGACTTTTTGTAATTTGTAAACTAGTCCAGACTCCCCCTGAGCAACAAATCCCAGAGGTTGCTCTATATAAACTTCTTCATGAAGAGTGCCACGCAAGAAAGCATCCTCAACATCAAGTTGAAACAAAGGCCAATTATATGTTGCAGTGAGAGAGATCAAAATACGAACATGAGAAAATGTGTCTAGATTGTGACATCCTGAAATTCGACCCCATTTCAATAAAGTGAAATGGACATGTCGTCAACGTGTCTATGGTCTTTTTTTCTCTAAACTGATCACTTACGAGTTAACTAACTTATTGGGTGAAGCCGTTAAGGGATGTATTTGCAGTAAAATCCCTAAAAGCTACTCAATTTGTTGGATTGGACTAAAATCGCGTTTGATTGATTCTAACCATGAAATTTAATTTGGTTTCGGGAATCAAATATTCGAACGTATCACAATTCATTTTTAGGATCTTATCCCATCGTCTATCAATTTATTGCCGAGTTCGAAATTTCAAGAAAGAAATTATCTAAGGAAAAATCGAAGACAAAAAAAAAATAGAAAGAAAAAGGGAAAGAGAAAAGGAAAATATGAATAATGATATTAATTATTTGGGATATGTTTAGCACAAGTCCTAAAACTTGTCAACAAAGTGCAATTAAGTCCTAAAACTTACAAAAAGTGCAATCAAGTCCTAAAACTTGTCAACTTGGTTCAATTCAGTCCTTCCGTTAACACCGTTAGTTTATATTAATGGAAATTGCTGACTTGGATTATTTTAATACTTTCTCTCTCCTACGTGGCAATTAAGGCAAGAAAAATTGTGCACGTAAGCAAAACGACGTAGTTTTGTGGATATTGCCATTCTCAAAACGACGACGTATCCCCCTCCGTTTTTTTCACGACGTCTCTCCCTTCTCCGTTTCTTTATGACATCTCTTCCCTTCTTCCCCTCTCAAATCAACGAACCCTAAGCCCTAAATCTTGACTCATATCTCTTCCCTTCTTCCCCTCTCGAATCAACGCAACCCTAAGCCCTAAATCTCGACGCAGATCTCTTCCCTTCTTCCCCTCTCGAATCAATGTAACCCTAAGCCCTAAATCTCCACGCAGATCACCGGTGCCTCGCGAGTTGCAGTTCTTCGTCAAACGCTGGTGCGAGTACGCGCACCACTCGTCCCACGAGAGCCTTGGTGGTGGATTGAGCGGCGCCGACGGTGGAGGCGAGGTGAATTTGTTTGCACTGCTTGTGTCCATCCATAGGAATATGTCGTGGAGATTGATTGTCCCGCTTACTCTGTGCTAACATGACAGGCTAAAGTCTCTAGACCGATTGACTTAGAGGATTCTGATTTCAAATTGAGCAAATATGATTATTTTGGCCACGGTGAGATACTGAGTTTCTTCTCTCATGTGTATTGGGGATTATGATTACTTGTTGTGGTGTTCTTCAATTCTAATTTGCATCACTGTATTTGTGATTTGTCCATTAATGTAACTAATAATATAGTGTTTGATCATTTCTTCCAGGACTATGGCTGAAGTTATCTACAACTTCACTAATTATAGAATTTGTTATAGACAGCGACATCTTCCTCTTGAAACTTCAAGTTCATTTGGGGGGCTGATGTGCGTATCTTCAGCTCTGCGTCTATATTTACTTGATTAGAAAGGGACATTAGAATAATGTTTTTTCAGACTAAGATAGCAAGGATATGGTATGATGTGGGTTTAAATCCATCTAGTATATGTGTCCTCTTGAAACTTCAAGTTCATTTGGGGGGGTGATGTGCGTATCTTCATCTCTGCATCTATATTTACTTGACTAGAAAGGGATATGAGAAAAATGTTTTTTCAGACTAAGATAGTGGGGATATGGTATGATGTGGGTTTAAATCCATATAATATATGTGTCCCTATTATTTGTCACACTAGCTTTAGAAAGCTGGCTTTGGCTTCATGAACTGTCTATTTTGGTTGTGCTAATGACTGTCTTCCTTTAATCATTTCAAGGACAACAATAGCGGTTCATGTTGCTGATATAATTGCTTTGTCAAAGGTGACTGATTGTTTCCTCTTTGTGTTTCTCTTGTAGTTCTATTCCGGTTGCTATAGTTCATGACAATGGTGCTTTGATTTTGATTGGCAGCTTACCTGCTTAGTGCTACCGCAAGAGCACTACCGTTTGCTCCAGCCTAAGTCAATATGGAGATTGGATGACACAAATGAAACGTGCAGTCTTGTTGAGCGTATACTACACCGAGAACCCATTGAAGTATGTTTCAAATAGTTGCGTAGAGGTCGCTTTTTAAGCCTCATTTTGTGCAAAATTAGTCATGGATTTCCTCTCACGCTTGAATGTTCCACTCGTCCATGGTGCAAATAGGCACGTTTAAATTGAACTTCTTTACATCACATTGTTCAGTACTTATTCACTGGAATCATCATCATGGCTGATAAATGCTACATGACTATTACACAATACCTGCTTAGTGGTGTCACATGACTATGAATGTTTTCAAAGAACTGTAACTTAACAGAAATCAGTCAAAGATTTGATGGCCTAATGATATATTGCCTCAACAACTAGTTCTATCAAGAGTTATTCTCTTTTGGAATTATCTATGGATATCACATTTTCTTGTTCTTCCCCATTTTTTTATGCTTCTTGCTGTCCCATAATCCTTTAAGTTGAATTTATAGATATAGTTCCTTTGCACTGTCGATGACGATATCAAATGATTTGTCTCATTGTCCATTGCTTACACAGTTCTTATGTGATGGAATCCAATGCATTACTTGATATGCTTTTTGTTGCTTGATGATGTTAAGAAAAGAAGATTTATAGTTTCCATGAACTTATTTGCATGTGCATGTTATTCTTGGAAACAAGATTTATATCGCATGCCCATATTTTCGTCTAAGAGGTCTCTAGCTACTGTTTACAGTTTTGCAACACATGCTAAGATTAAATATGGGACAGCAGACAGGTGGTCTTTATCGGTGAATAAGTTGACATTACATGTTTGTTTTGAAGGTTGACATATTTGGAGGGATCACTTCGCTAGAGGCTCCGAGATTTGGGAAAGTTTTTGACGGGCATTTCATTGCTCAGGCATAATTAGTTCAGTTTTGTGTAGTTTGTGCTAAACCAATCTTGTACATGAAGATTTGATGACTTCCTTTATTCTAAATTAGTTCAATTTACTGTCACTTTTAGCTCTTTTTTGTTGATGCTTGTATTTGGAATGAGTTTATTGAAGGGTTGACTACTCTCAAGGTCATCCATCAACATGGGTATGTTTACCCTACCCATTTCTCTTTACAAGTGAAATCCTTAGTAGTTTTTAGTTGAAATTTTACGATTGAAAGTATATTTATTTCTATTCCTTTGTAGGTCCAACGGGCAACAACAAAGTTTATGTCACTGTTTTCTTTGGAGGTAAATTTAAAGTTGGACCGCCCTTAGAATATGTAGATGGAAGGGTCGATGTTGTTGAAGTAGACTTAAGTAAGGGTTCATTATCCAACATAATTGCATCTGTTGAGGTTCTATGTGGGTGTAAAATAGAAAAGCTCTTTTATAGAGTTCCTGGAAGTAATATTCTTGAAGATGAAGTAACTCTTAGGTACTTATGGGATAACTCCGATGTGATAGATCAATTTTATCATCATCTTCACTCTGAAAAATATTGAATTTTATGTTAAGCATGTCGATGATGAAGAAACGCTTGCTAAGATAGGGGGAGTTGAGATGGAAACTGAAGGTTTGTTTGATGTGAATATAGAAAGTGTTAACAATGTGGCTGATAATGTGTTTGAAAATATAATTAGAAATGCCGATGGTGATGGGAATCAGCTTGAGGGTGAAAGTAGGGATGTGGATGATGAGAATGATGATGCATGTAATTTGGTGGATGCTGAACAGTCAAGTGACAATGATGATTTTGAATTGGTTAATGCAAGAAGAAATTTAAAGGAATTTTCAGCAAGACATAGACTCAAAATTGGAACTAACATTGAAGAAGCTTCTCAATTAGACATTGGCTCTCAAACTCCATTATCAGTTGATCTAATGGTAGATGTGTCTGGGTGCGAAACAGAGTACTATGATTCAGATGAAGAAGAAAGTCTTCACTCAAATTTAGATTATGAGAGTGAAAATGAAGAAAATGATGTTATTTCAAGAAGGAGGAGTAGGTTTCCATCATATGATCAAAATTGTAAGAATCCAGTATTTGTTGTTGGCATGACATTTAAAGATTCAAGAGAGTTCAAAGATGCAATTTTGAGGTACTCTGTGGCTGAGCAAAGGGCTATTAAATACACCAAGAATACCACTGGATTTGTAAGAGCTAGGTGTGCTCATACTAATTGTAACTGGATGATTTATGGTGCTCTCAATAGCAAAACTGGATCATTTCATTTGAAAAAGTACATTGATGAGCATATATGTGCTATCACTTTTGAGAATAAGAGAGTTTCTAGTTCTTTTTTAGCTGAACACTTCATGGTTCTCATTTCTATAATGTCGAAAATTAATGCACCTCAGTTGAAGATATTAGTTAGAGAACAGTTAGGGGTGAATATCACTGTGAGTCAATGCAGGAGAACAAAGCTAAAAAGTGTTCAAGGAATTACAAGACAATTATAAGAAGGAGTATGCACTGATGTACGATTACTTGAGAGAGCTTTACATTGCAAGCCGGGCGAGCACATCTAAAATGAAAGTTGAAAGACCACTACTAGATTCATTACCATTATTTGATAGGGCTTACATTTGCTTTGATGCCTGTAGGAAAGGATTTTTGGCAAGGTGTCGGAAGATCATTGGATTAGATGGATGTTTTCTTAGGGGATTGATCAAATGTGAGTTGTTATGTGCTGTGGGGAGGGATGCTAACAATCAAATGTATCCAGTAGCATGGGCAGTCATAAGAATTGAGAATAAAGACACATGGAGCTGGTTTATCAACTTGTTGAAAGAAGATATTGACATGGGTGATGGTAATGGATGGGCCTTAATAAGTGACCAACAAAAGGTATGTAATACTACTATCGCTCATCTTGAATTTGTTTGCAACAATGTATATAATGATTTCCAATATTAATGTTTTCTTTTCTTTTTGTATATATCAGGGCCTCATCCCTTTAGTAGTTGAACTTTTGCCAAATGCCAAACATAGAATATGTGCGAGGCATATATATTCTAATTGGGGCCAAAAATACAAAGGAAAGCAATTGATGAGACAATTCTAGAAATGTGCTAAGAGTATTAATATGTCAGATTTTGAGGTGCATAAACAGAGATTGAAGGAAATGACTCTACAAGGTCATGATGATCTACTCCAGATTGAGCCAAAGCACTGGTCTAAAGCCTTCTTTGACACCAACATAAAATGTGATGTTGTTGATAATAATCTTAGTGAAGCTTTCAATGGTAGGTGTGTGGAAGCTAGGTGCAAGGCCATTGTGAGTATGCTTGAAGATATTAGAATCATGATTATGAATAGAATGCACAATCAAAGGGATGCATGTGCTAAGTGGACAAGGAATTATGGTCCAAGGATTGTGCATAAGTTACATCAGAATACAGTGGCTAGTAGATATTGTCATTTGATATGGAATGGAGATCAAGGGTACGAGATAATGGAAAATGGTGACAAATATGTTGTAGACTTCAATTTGAAGACTTGTTCTTGTAGAGTTTGGGAAGTTAGTGAAATTCCATGTTGCCATGCTATATGTGCAATACACCACAAGAAAAATGATCCAAGTGACTACTTAGCCGAGTGCTATAACAAGAACAAATACTTAAGTGCTTATCAATTCATGATGCCTACTGTGAGAGGAAAGAAATTTTGGGGCAAAACTAATAAAGAAGCCCCTCAGCCCCCGCCGATCAAAAAGATGCCTGGTAGGCCAAAAAGGAGTAGAAGAAAGCAACCACTTGAGCTTGTTAGACAGAACATAATGACTAAAGAGGGTAAGCGGATGACTTGTTCTACCTGCCATGTGGTTGGACATAATTGTAAAGGATGTCATCTGAAAAGGTATTTCTTAACTAATTGATTTTGTTGATTCTAAGCTTGTTGTCTTGTCATGAATGCTTACTATGTGCTTTTTAGGCCCATGCAATTGCACCTGACGCTCAATCTCAAGCCAATTCCAGTGGATCAAGGCCTAAAAAAAAAAAACAAGTACTTTGTGATAGATTCATGCATTATAAGTTATAAATGTGAAGATTTCGATTTACTAATGATGGATATATATATATATATATATATATGCAGGCTAAAGCTCTTCAGCGGCAAGTACAAGTCAAGGAGGATCCACAGGCTGTGTCATTACTTCTGCAGAAGCTAGTACACTTGTACAAGATAATAATGGGCATACAAATTCTTCAGCCAATGCTTTTGCAGAAGCTAGTGCACAAGCAGAAGATACTTCTGCCAATGCTTTTGCAGAAGCTAGTGCACCAATTAAAGATATTTCAGCCAATGCTTTTGCAGAAGGTAGTGCACCAATTGAGGATACTTCAGCCAATGCTTTTGCTCAAGTCGATGTGCTAGCAAAGATACTTTAGTCAATGCTTATACAGAACTCAGTGGACCAGTGCAAGATACTTCAGCCAATGCTAAAGCTCAGTCTAGTGTAAATGAAAGAGGATATTGGGCTATTGCTAATGTAAGTGGATGTAGTGGATAGGCCAATTCTTTTGCTGAAGCTAGTGTTAATCAACGACAAGGATTTTTTCGTGCTCAAGCCAATGCAATAGCTAGCAGCAGACCTCAAAAAAATCCCAGTAAGTAATACCTCACTAGCCATGCATTCATGTGTTGTGATTACATTGTCACATTCGATTTTTTTTTTCTTTTTCAGTTTAAAAGACCTGCCATTGAAATGGAAATGATACAAGGGCAGTCACAACCGAACAAAAAAAAGAAAATGGTATGTTTACACAACTCCTATAAACAATCTTCAAATTCTCAATGTGAGTATGTTTTAACACTTTCCAATGGGAACTGATTGTCTCCTTGAACTAAAAACATACCCATTCTTTTGTAGCCTGGCTCAACTAATACAATTATCGAAATAATCGGACAAAGGAGTAGTTTTAGGAGCTTCAATGGCAAAGGCGCATCCCCAAGCCAGTGCACAACCTCAATCATCTCAAAGTGCTCTTCAAAAGCATGTTGTTGTGAAGTCAAAGCCACCATTGCAACTCCAGGACAATTTGTGGCTTCAAGCATTAAGAACTTATCCTCGAAAGCACATTAGTGTAAAGCCAAAGCCACCATCGCACCCCCAGGCAAGTTCTCAGCCTCAATCCCGAAAACATGTTGCCATAAAGCCAAAGCCGAAGCCACCATCACAACTGCCAGTGAGTTCACAGCCTCAGTCATCTCATACTTCAATTGCTCAAGCAAAGCCTATTTGGAAGTGAGTCAAAGAAGGCACACCATATACAATTAAAAGCTCACAACTTATGAATCAAGCACACCTTGAACCTAGTGGACCACCCGAGACAGTAGACTCGGATTGACATGCTTGCTAAATGTGTCTGGTCTCATGAAAGTTGCAACAAGAAATTCTCTTTTAACATTATATTGGGTGTTGTTTTTGCTAGCCAATTTCTTATATGGTTTGTGGTTTGTAGTGTTTTCTAGCAATCAATTTTAGTGATTTTGTAATTATTAGAGAACTTGTTGGGATTGTGTTTAATGACTCGTTCCTTTTGCTGTATACATTTGAGAATATCCTATCCATCTCTTTGCCTCTTGGTGCAGTAGTGCAATGCGCAAATTTATCTGCCTAAGAAAAGAGCAACTTTGTTTTGCATCCGTGTATCTGAGGCAGCATGCCGTGGTACGTGCATGTTCCTTTTCAGTTTCTTTCTTTGAATAGGAGTTTTATTTCTATTGATCACCTCAGTACAGTCTCCATATATATTCACAACTTACATAATGTCAAAAAGAAGGCTGTGGTGGAGGGAATGTTCGGCTGTTTTGAGTTAAAAAAAACTTCTCTATCTCTAGATACCTTTCATTACATAGTACACACCGATATTATGAGACAAATCCCCATTAGAGATTATATTTGGCATCTGGAGATCACGAAGATCATCTCAAGATTCCATTGTTTCTGCAGTGAATCGTCATCTCGTTTCGGCCGATCTCTTGTGGCGGGATGTCATAGCGTATCAAGTGCTGCAGATGCATTGTCATCTTCAGATTTTATCGCATACACACCGCTCACATCGGGTGGTACCTCGTTCTCATCCGCAAAGACATTGCCTTCGTAAGTCACTGCCCCTCCATCTCGAACTCTGCCATCGTCGGTTACTTCGACAATCAATTTCGGAAAACCGACGCTCTCTTCACGAATCAGACCCTATATTATATCTCTCAATATATATTACAAATCATAATCATTTTTGTATCTATTTTCAGCCATTTTTTGATGTCTTGCAATGGATTTATCCAAATTAAATTGCCCCTCCTATCAGCTTCTCAGTCCTTTCGCTTTCGCCGGCTATATCATTGTCGCCACGGTAAGAGTGCTCCTCGTAATATGGTGCAAGACCTCCTGCCATGAATTCGAGATTCACCTTACGGCCTAAAAGAAGCGTGCCCGAGTCCGGGATGCTCATGTTCTCCTCGTTTTGGCGATATCTTTGAATGCCGAATTGATGAATGATCTAAAAGAGCAGCCAGATGCTAAACATCGTGGCAACAGCAAATTGGAATATTCTCCTAGATCATCCTACCCTCTGTCTATGATTGTCGTTGCCGGATTAGTTAGCCATCATGTTCTGTTCCTTCGAATTTGAATCGGATCACTGGAAATAGAAGCAGATTCCAGGCAAAGAGAGGTCAACACAATGACTTAATGGGCCAAAAAAAAGATAGTTGATGAATAGATGAGTCAAACTATCACGAACCGGAGAACAACTTCGTAATCTCATTTGGGTTTAACCAAACATTAATCATTTCAACTGAATTCATCACTCAAGACTCTAGCTGAAACGAATTGTGCCAAGCATAAGAAAAATATGTTCCCAACTTAACAAAAACCAATGTAGGATATACTTAAAGAAGACCTGCTCATACAGTCCTATCTAATGCTCTAACTTTGTGATGATGAACTTGCGAAAGAAACCGGCAAGCTCAAATGCTCGAGGAAAGGAACCCTTTTGAAAGAAACAAGAGAGGGCCTGCTTGGGAAGTTCTTTCATTTCTTCTGACGAAAAGCCAAGAAAGAATGCAAGCTAACATTTCGTCAGAACGCAAAAGCAGTAGAATTTGTCAAGGCGTGGAAAGTCCCGAACGGGGGTTTGAAACTTTCAAAAATCCAAAGAGCCAGCTTTGTCACGTAACTCCCTTTACTTCATGCCCCAAACAATACCTTTTTCTCTCCTTTCTAGATGCTTTTGATTTGATGAAGCAAAAGTTTGAAGGGCAAGGGCAACTTATATAGAGGAAAACAAGCTTCCCAAACTTCATTTCCATAAATACATGAGTGCTCTGTCTTTTTCTTTGATAGAACATTTAAAAAATCATCATCCAAATAACATTCACTTAAAGAACACACGAAATGAATTAAGCTTGTTTACATTTCCACGCAACATGAGTTTCCTAATTTTACAAGGCAAAAGAGAATCGGGATAAAGTAATTAAATACAAACTTAGAAACAAGGTACTATGGAAGACTTAGAAACTTCTCACTAGCTTTCACATTAAATATAATCCCCATAATGATATAACACATGCATAGAAAAAATCCCAATTGATAGAGCATCTTCCCTTTCTTCACTCGTGCAAGCTCTTCCTTTAAAAGTCCATTCTTCGCCTTTTGCGCCTTCATTTTAGCTATCAGTGAGCTCACATAATCGTCGTTGCATCTGGATTGGCTTGACTCCGATAGTGCTTGATTTCTTTCAAGCAATTTGATTATCATGTCCCTCGTTTGATCCGGTATTTTTTGGTCAACCCACATGAAGAAATTGCAGCAACCTGGACCATCAAACTTAGCACATCCATAGAACTTTCTTCCTGCGTTTTTCTTTGTTTTTGCAATAAGAAGTAGTGATCGAAGACCACAATAGCAAGTTAACTTTTATTCGACCTCATTAAGAGTTACACCACTTAATTTAGAAGTTGTTGCCCTCATTCTTCTTGTCGCCATATTAAAAAAGCAAATCACAGTTGCAAACTACCAAAACCTACACCATAGGAGAATAAAGGCGTGTTAACCTTCAAAACAAACATGTAATGACAACTTATTCACGGATAAAGACCACCTGTTTGCTGTCCCACATTTAATCTTAGCATGTGTCGCAAAACTGTAAACAGTAGCTAGAGACCTCTCAGACGAAAATATGGGCATGCGATATAAATCTTGTTTCCAAGAATAACATGCACATGCAAATAAGTTCATGGAAACTATAAATCTTCTTTTCTTAACATCATCAAGCAACAAAAAGCATATCAAGTAGTGCATTGGATTCCATCACATAAGAACTGTGTAAGCAATGGACAATGAGACAAATCATTTTGTATCGTCATCGACAGTGAAAAGGAACTATATCTATAGATTCAACTTAAAGGATTATGGAACAGCAAGAAGCATAAAAAAAAATGGGGAAGAACAAGAAAATGTGATATCCATAGATAATTCCAAAGAGGATAACTCTTGATAAAACTGGTTGTTGAGGCAATATATCATTAGGCCATCTAATCTTTGACTGATTTCTATTAAGTTACAGTTCTTTGAAAACATTCATAGTCATGTGACACCACTAAGCAGGTAGTGTGTAACAGTCATGTAGCATTTATCAGCCATGATGATGATTCCAGTGAATAAGTACTGAACAATGTGATGTAAAGAAGTTCAATTTAAACGTGCCTATTTGCACCATGGACGAGTGGAACATTCAAGCGTGAGAGGAAATCCATGACTAATTTAGCACAAAATGAGGCTTAAAAAGCGACCTCTACGCAACTATTTGAAACATACTTCAATGGGTTCTCGGTGTAGTATACGCTCAACAAGACTGCACGTTTCATTTATGTCATCCGATCTCCATATTGACTTAGGCTGGAGCAAACGGTAGTGCTCTTGCGGTAGCACTAAGCAGGTAAGCTGCCAATCAAAATCAAAGCACCATTGTCATGAACTATAGCAACCGGAATAGAACTACAAGAGAAACACAAAGAGGAAACAATCAGTCACCTTTGACAAAGCAATTATATTAGCAAAATGAACCGCTATTGTTGTCCCTGAAATGATTAAATGAAGACAGTCATTAGCGCAACCAAAATAGACAGTTCATGAAGCCAAAGCTGGCTTTCTAAAGCTAGTGTGACAAATAATAGGGACACATATATTAGATGGATTTAAACCCACATCATACCATATCCCTGCTATCTTAGTCTAAAAAAACATTATTCTCATGTCCCTTTCTAATCAAGTAAATATAGATGCAGAGATGAAGATACGCACATCACCCCCCCCAAAAAAATGAACTTGAAGTTTCAAGAGGACACATATATTAGATGGATTTAAACCCACATCATACCACATCCCTGCTATCTTAGTCTGAAAAAACATTATTCTCATGTCCCTTTCAAATAAAGTAAATATAGATGCAAGGCTGAAGATACGCACATCCCCCCTCCCCCCCAAATGAACTTGAAGTTTCAAGAGGAAGATGTTGCTGTCTATAACAAATTCTATAATTAGTGAAGTTGTAGATAACTTCAAAAAAAAAAAGTTGTAGATAACTTCAGCCATAGTCTTGAAAGAAATGATCAAATGCTATATTATCAGTTACATTAATGGACAAATCACAAATACAGTGATGCAGATTAGAATTGAAGAACACCACAACAAGTAATCACAATCCCCAATACACATGAGAGAAGAAACTCAGTATCTCACTATGGCCAAAATAATCATATTTGCTCAATTTGAAATCACGGTCCTCTGAGTCAATCGGTCCAGAGACTTCAGCCTGTCATGTTAGCACAGAGTAAGCGATACAATCAATCTCCACGACATATTCCTATGGATGGACACAAGCGGTGCAAACAAATTCACCTTGCCTCCACCGTCGGTGTTGCTCGATCCACCGCCAAGGCTCTCGTGGGACGAGTGGTGCGCGTACTCGCACTAGTGTTTGACGAAGAACTGCAACTCGTGAGGCACTGGTGATCTGCGTAGAGATTTAGGGCTTAGGGTTACGTTGATTCGAGAGGGGAAGAAGGGAAGAGATCTACGTCGAGATTTAGGGCTTAGAGTTGCGTTGATTCGAGAGGGGAAGAAGGGAAGAGATCTGCGTCGAGATTTAGGGCTTAGGGTTCGTTGATTCGAGAGGGGAAGAAGGGAAGAGATGTCGTAAAGAAACGGAGAAACTGAGGGGGAGACGTTGTGAAATAAATGGAGGGGGAGACATCATCGTTTTAAGAATGGCAATATCCACAAAACTACGTCGTTTTGCTTATGTGCACAATTTTTCTTGCCCTAATTGCCACGTAGGAGGGGGAAAGTATTAAAATAAGCCAAGTTAGCAATTTCCGTTAATATAAACTAACAGTGGTAACGGAAGGACTGAATTGAACCAAGTTAATAAGTTTTAGGACTTGATTGCACTTTTTGTAAGTTTTAGGACTCAATTGCACTTTGTTGACAAGTTTTAGGACTTGTGCTGAACATATCCCTAATTATTTTCTTTTTCTCTCTCTCTCTCCCTTTTTTTCTCTTTTTTTCTCTCTCTCTCTCTCTCTTCTCTCCTCTCCCCCTCCCCCTCGTGCGATTCCCCCCCCCCCCACCGACTCATTTTTTCTCTCTCCTTTTGACCAGTTAAAACTCTCCCTTATCTCTTCCCTCTCTCTCCTCTCTCCTTCTCCGTCCTTCCCCTGTTTGCTCGACACTGAACGGAACCAAAGCAGAAGAAGAAGCGTAGACAGCAGCACCGAGAGGGGAAGACCGGAGCAACTCACCGTCGCCGCCAGTGCCCCGCTGCTCATCCCCCGCCTTCGCCTCTCTCTCGCGTCCCTCAGCCGTCGCTGCCCTCCTTCTTCTCCTTTCTGGTTTGTGCGAAGTTAGAAGCGGACCAAAGTAGGAGCAGCAGCCAGCCGCTCATCGCCGCCGCGCTGGAGTCGGACCTCCATTCGCGCGACGCCCGCCCGCGCACGCCACGCGCTCTGCCCCGCGTCCGTCGCTCGCTGTCGCCCGTTCCCCATGCGACCCAGCCCTATTCGCCTCTGCCTAGCCCTTGTTCGGCCACCACCGGCGGTTGCCCAACCATCTCCGGCCACCGTTTAGACCGCTGGAGCTCCCCTCACCCTCCGTTGGCCTCCCCTCATCGTCTTGGCCACCAGAACAGCTCCAGCCAGCCAAGATCAGCAACCCACGAAGTGGGTTTCCAGCAGCTTTAGGCCCACTTTTGGGTTGTTTCCAGGCCCCGAACCTGAGCCGTGCTTTGGGGTTTATCGTTCCTAGCACCGTCCCCGTCAGATTGATTTGATTTGCATGCGATTCCGGTGAGTAATCTAACTAATCCTTACTTAGTGGACTAATTACACTTAAGGGTTGTTTAGTTTTAATTAATTATGTTTAGGCGGTTAAGTTAATATGGATTTGTGTTTATTAGTCAATTGTGATGCAAATTAGATAAATTAAATATGTATTTAGCAAGTAGACGTGGTCTACTATTTATTGAGGATAGCCGGGATTTTTCCCGACCCTAAACGGGCTTCAATTTGGCAATTCGGGCCTAAGTGGAATTTTTGGTATTTAAATATTACTTTTCGGAATTAAATTAATTATTTATTTATTTTCCAAAAATTCAACTGGGATGGCCAATGACCAGAATATTATGTTGATGATCGTGGTGAAGTCTGTTTATTTAGTCGGGCTTTATTTTGAGCTAAATTGAATTTTTAATATTAATTATTTAATTTTCGAAATTAATTATTTAATTATTTATTTTCCGGAAATTTAACTAGGATGGCCGATGACCAGAATTTTATGCTGATAATCGTAGTGAAGTCCATTTATTTAATTGAGCTATGATTTGAGCTAAATTGGATTTATTGTAATTAATTATTAATTTTCGAAATTAATTATTTACTTATTTATTTTTCAGAAATTAAGGTTGTGATGGTCGACGACCGAAATCTTGTGCTGATTGTCATGGCATAGTCCATTTATTTAATTGAACTCTACGTTGCATGGAATTGAATTAATTGTGATTATAAGATTATTTTCCTAGATTAATTAATTTGGATAATTAATTGAAAAATGATGGTGGGAATTGCGGAACGAGATTATTATATTTTTGCTAAGGTCAATCGTATCCCCACGCACAATATTTTATCAATGATGATAAAAGATGAGAAGAAATGATGTGTGATGTGGCTCGGCAATTATTACATCGCTTTGGCATGTAGGATGCCTTAGAGAATGAACGTAAATTGTTGAATATTGATCATGCATGTGTGGCGATAGTTGATCATGCATGTGTGGCGATAACTGATCATGCCTGTATGGCGTAAACCGTGCCTGCGTGGCCGTATTTCTGTGTGTCAAGTATGGTATCCATGTGGCTAAAGATAATTGGAATGCTTAAGAGCATGCATAAAGTATTTATTGTATATCACCTTGGTGAATAGACGCCCGAGAGCATTATTGTAGCTCCGTGACTGAATGTACTATTGGAGATTATATAGTGTGGAGTGAGATGACCTAGAAATGGTCTAACTGACATATATAATCAACTAGGTTGATTGATCATTACTTTGATATGGTGTTGTGAAATAATTGATTGAATGAAAATGACCGCAAGTGGTCTTGTTGGCGTGTGATCGACTAGGTTGATTTGATCGACATATCGATCTGTGATGTGATTGCTTGGGTGTCTGTTGAATTGTGCTAATATGTAGGTGGAATCTTAGGCCAAGGTAAGTCTTCTAACTCATGTGTGCATAGGCAGCCCAGTTGGCGTATTGGTTTCCTAATTTAGTCTTAATGGGGTAGAACTCGCTGAGACATAGTCTCATCCTGGTTTGGGGAAAACATTTCAGGATCCCATTGAGGAGGTGAGGAGGAATCTGAGAAGGAGTACTCTGCGGTGAAACTCAAGAAGAAAGATTTTTGGGAGAAGAAGATAATACCGAGAGGGGCCTTGAGTACAGCCCGGGTGAATTGAGATTTTATCTTCTTTTGAGAACTCCATTTTGATGTGTATAGTTATGTAGTACTCTGATTTGTGTTTTGTATAAAAGTTTGGTTATATGTTTCAATATGAAAAATATGGCCTTGCTTTTCTATCCCATCGATTGATTGTCTGGGAATTTATAACTGCTTCCGCATGTGCTTAATAAATGAAAAGGTCGGCGATACATAGTCCTGGGGTATCGCATATTAAAATCGACCAACAGAAAAGGATGTGTGCGTGCCCAAGGATCAGGGTGTGACATAAATTGTCAACCTCATACATTTAAGCATACTATTTGGCAACAAGTCTTTCTTTTAAATGAGCAAGAGAACCATCAGGGTTGACTTTTACAGCATATACCCATTGACAACCAATATCAGTTTTGCCTAAAGGAAGTGGTACTAAGTTCCAAGTCTAATTAATCTCGAGAGCCTTTAATTCTTTTTCCATTACTGTCCTCCAGCCAGAATTTTGTAATGCCTCAGCGACAGATTTGGGGACAGGATATTGTTCAACAGTAGTTAAAAAGCCCGAAAAGTAGGAGACACAAAGGAGTGTGAAATAAAATTTGCAATAGAATGTTGAGTACAAGAACGTGTACCTTTGCGATGAGCAATAGGAAGATCAAGATCATATACAAGAGGAGGGTCAGCTAATGGCGGATCTAGAGCAAAAGATGACGTAGTGGTGACAGGAGGAGCGGGGGGAGCAGCAACGACACAAGGATGTCGAGTATAAACCTGGAGAGGAGGTGATTCCTTTGTAGATAGTGGTGAAACAGTTGGAATAGTTGACCAAATGGTGGTCACATACAAGTCTTCATCCAATTTAGACATAGTAATTGGAACATCATGATAAGGAGTGAATTCAAAAAATGAAACATTCGCTGTTATAATATATTTTCTCAGTAATGGAGAATAATAGCGATATCCCTTTTGAGTGCAGGAATAACCCATAAACATACACTTGATTGCCTTGGGATCAAGTTTGGATACTTTAGGTCGATGATCACAAACAAAACAGACACAACCAAAAATACGGGGTGGTAGGACAAACAGTGGCTCATTAAGAAACAAAGTAGAACAGGAATATCACCTTGCAGAACAGAAAAAAGGCATGTGATTAATAAGATAACATGCAATTATAATAGCATCAGAACAAAAGGTTTTAGGGACCTTCATCTCAAATAAAATGGATCTAGTAACGTCCAATAAATGCATATTCTTCCTTTCAGCAACACCATTCTATTGTAGAGTATAAGGAAAGGAAGATTCATAGATCATACCATGATGAGTCATAAAATCAAAAAAAGATGTGGAAAAGTACTCCTTAGCATTATTAGAACGTAGAACTTTAAAATGCACACCAAATTGAGTAAAAATTTTAGATATAAATGCACTAAAAATAGAAAATAATTCTGAACGATCTTTCATTAAATATAACCAAGTAACTCTAGAATAGTCATCAACAAAAGTAACAAAATATTTGAAACCCAAATTAGAAACCACATGACATGGACCCAAAATATCTTAATGAACGAATAAAAATGGAGATAATGCTTGTTTAATGACTCGAGGTGTATAACTAACATGATGTAATTTGCCGAGTTGGCAGGACTCGCACTCTAGACTAGAAAGAGATTGAAAATTGGCATCCAACTTTTGAAGACTACGTAGAGAAGGATGATCAAGACGGCAATGGATTTGATGTAAGGACGCAACACTTGAGCAAGCAATTGAAGGAGCTTCTTCAAGTACATACAGCCCCCTACCTCACGTCCTCTACCAATCGTCTTCTTCTTAGCTAGATCCTGAAAAATACAAGAATCAGGATAAAATGTTACTGAACATTGAAATTTTTTGGTTAATTTTACTAACAGACATGAGGTTAAACAGAAATTGTGGAAGACAAAGTACTGCGGACAATGGCAATGAAGGAGTTGGATTAATAGTGCCAATTCCCTTAACATGTGTAGATGATCCATTAGCTAGAGTAATTATGGACGAAGACGGAGAAAGAGAGGAAAATATACCTGAAAGACCTAATATGTGATCGGAAGCCCCTAAATCAATGATCCAAGGACGAGAAGTAGCCGAAAGGCATGCAATAGCATTACCTGTCTATACCAAAGTAGTGGTGAAAGAAACAAACTGTGAGATTTGAGACTGGTTGTACCGAGCATATTCCTCATCAGACATAACCACTACCTTGCCTTCAGATGGCTGTGGAGTAGAGTCAATATTAGAAGCCGCATTTGCGAACTGGTACTGCTGCCCTAGTCTTCCATGGAGCTTGTAACAAAATTTCTGAATATGATCAAATTTGCCACAATAATGACAAATTCATGTAGTTCCCGAATTATCAGTAGATATGTGGGATTGTCCATAAAGATGCTAATGACCTTGACCTCTCCCTGTTCCTATGCCTCGACCACCACGCCCACTATATCTGCCACGGTTTCCTCCATCACTCCTATTACCACCACCAGTTCGAGTCTAGGGCACAAGAGTTGAACTTCCCATCATAGATGTAGTATCTTAAAAAGATTCACGAGATACTCGAAGAACTCAAGCAAACGTATTTGTGAGTGGCGCAATATTCTCTCTTCCAAGAATCTGAGACCTAACAGTTTCATATTCGAAACCAATGCCTCCTAAGAATCCGATTACAGCCAATTGTTCTCTCTGACGTTGCATTTGTTAAACATCAGCTGAAATAGGGAGAACATCATTCAACTCCTCATACATTCTCTTAAAATCCGCAAAGTACTGCATAATGGAACACCCCTTCCTTTCAAACCAATAAAACTCCTGCAATAACTCATAAATCCATGACAAGTTATTTTGGCCAGAATATAATACATTCAAATACTCCAACAGTTCTCTGACTGTATCAATATGAGTTACCAAGTCAACTACATTACTCTTCATAGAATTTAGCATTTGACCAAGAATATGTGCGTCAATAGCATCCCAAGTTACATCATCTCTGGGCTTTGACTCAATTAAATGTCTATGTTGATTCCTACCTGTCAAAGTAAGCTTCACGATTTTCTTCCATTAATGGAAGTTAGCACTACCTTCAAGCTTCTTATCAATAATTCGATTAGACGAAGAGGAAATCACATCAGTCATCACAACATTATTCTTTTCAGGATCTACTTCAATTGGACTCTTTGATGGATCACCCATTTTCAAAATAATAATAAGAAAATTCTGACCTTAGCTTCCATCAAACAACTCAACCTCAATAATTTAATAACCCAATATTACCCTGCACAAAAAATCTCCACCACCCATATGAAGTAATAGAAGCTACCAATTTAACACGAATCTCAAATCAAATAATCAACCAAAACATTGAGGTCTCTGTCACGACCAAAATTTCGGGTACACCATCTAAACTTAGGCTAATGGGCTACTAAGTATAACTTAGCTCGAGCTCTCCCAAGCCCATATTAATTCGCGACTTAGGTTCAAATATCCAGCATGCAAAAATGAGTCGCCACTAATCAGTTTACGGTAGATCGATTAGACACCTAAGTAAAATAATGGAAGAATTATTTTACTTCTATGAACCAAAGACTTTAGGTACAAGGACTTGATTACGTTAGATTTCTCTAACGCTACCTTTCTCTTTTTATTTTAAAAAATGTTTGGCAATCAGCTTGAATTGATTTTAATTTATCTCCCTAAAATGTGAGATTATCATGCGGGTGCGCAAACCACTAATTTAACACTCAAAAAAGTAAATAAAAAAATGCATAACTTACCTCATAACAGCGAAAGCAAGCATTTGCGTTGCTAGATTAGAATTCATATCAACAATCCTAGATATGATTTCTAATTAATGCAATCACTCAATTTTTTTGTTTTCACTTATTTAATGAGAATATAATCCATATGCAATGCAATGCTTCTAATCTAATATGAAATTATATGACATGGCAATATGACCTAAATGATATGACATAGATAAGCATGCAATCTATACTAAAGCATGAAATGGATTTATTCCATTTTTTTGTATTTTCCATGAAATTCGAAATTAAAGAAATGCAACAATTAAATATGCAATCTAAATTAACCAAATGACCTAATTCTAATGACGAGTAATTTCTAACTAAATGAACCTAGAAACAATCACTAAATGATGGGCATTTCATGAACATAATCCTACATGACATGCGCATGATTTTTTTTTTTGTATTTTTTTAGGAAAATTTGTAATTAAAATCACTAAAAATAAAAATCTAACTAAAGTGAAAACTAAAGTGAAATGTTATCTATTCTAAATACATGCATTTAAAAAAAAAAATCTAACTAACCTATCATGCAATCAATTCTAATCTAATGCAAATGCAATTTTTTTTTGTATTTTCGTGATAAATAGCACAATTAAAAGATAAGCACCAAATCATCAATGGTCATCAAAAATGTTATCCACCATTCGAATTGAAATCTAAACTCGATTATTTCGCTAATAAAATTGATGAATTGATCTTTAAGCCTTAAAGATGAAGATATCAATTTTACTCCCGCGAGAATAATTATTCCATCTTAAGCCTTATAGATAGAACAAAAATCCGTGTGCGGTTGGGATTTGGGCGATATATCGAGAATTTCAATTAGGCATAAATAATTCAAACAAAGAAAGCAAGATAAGATAAAATAAATCCACCTAAAAATAAAGTACGTCTCTACCTAAATTTGAATTTTTCCAAAAAAATCCAATCAGTAGAATGGACCAACAATGGAGGCTCGGCGCAGCACGGCTCAAGGACAGGTTGCTGCAATGGTTCGGCTCGGACAGCAGCTGAGATGGTGGACTCATGGTGATAGCTCGATGATTTGAGACAAGTGATGGCTCACGAGGCGGTGAGGAGGTGCACGGCTGACTCCCAGTTTTACGGCAGAGGCTTCATGTGGCTGAAAACTAGTTTGCAGATTTCGTTCCGAATTCAAGCCAGTGAGTGGATCATGACCGTAGCCAACAATGGCGGTCTTGGATTGACGGTGAGAGGTCACGGGTTTCAGCTGAAGATTCGTTAAAGATCCTACAAAACAGAAGCCAAGAGGGCGCGGACGGTGGGTTGCGTCGCAAATTGGGTCTCCAACGCTTGCACAGAGACAACGGCACGGTCGACAGCGTTGTTTCTGGTTGCTAGTCACTAGATGAACTGCTGGGGGGTCGTCGAATAAGCTTCTCACTCCTGTGGTGGTGTAGCAAGCAGTGAAGCTGGCTTGGGCTTTTAGTCACGGTGGTGCAGCAAACAATGGTGGCTTGTTCAGGCTCTTCGTTGGTGCTGATTCGAGAGACTAGGAAGCAGCGGGCAGCTCAGCTAGTCTGGTGATGGGCCGCTCATCGCGATGAAGGAGCAGAAGGCGCTAGGCTAAGGCATGACGAAGCAGGGGCATCGCGGGTGGAGGGCTGCAGATCTGGCTCAGGTCTGGCTCTGGCGGAGGCTCAGCAAAGGTTGGACGGAGTGGGGTGGTGCCGGTGTTCACGGAAGAGTGTCGGGCACGGCAGCCAGCAGCTACACAGGGAACTGGCGACTGGGGGGGTCGAAGCAGAAGTGGATTGCAGGTCGTGGTTGAGGCGGGTCGCGGTAGAGAGAGAGCGGAAGCATATCCGGTAGAGGGAGAGCCAGAACGAGCGGCGAGTGTGGAGGGGAGGAGGAAGATAATGAACAGTAAATGTCTTTTCCTCTCTACAGCCACATGTTTCTCTGTCTCTGACCTCTCTCTCTCTCTGTTGTTTTCTGCTTTCTAGCTGAGGGGAAAAACCCTAGGTTGACTTTTCTCCCTTTAAAGCATGAAAACCGTATTTCTCTCGGTGAATTTTTTTGATTTCCAAAACCGAATGAAAAGTCCCCAAAACCCTACGCGAACAACCTTTTTATAGGTCACGGATTAAGATTTTAATTTTTCTAAATCAATATACACGAAAATTTCTTTTCCAAACACAATATTTACTTTTGATACGATTCAGGATTGTAAAAGGATTTTTCTGAAATTTCAAATCTTGCAAAGTTGAGCTCGCAATATTTTTTGTCACACTTGTCCTATCTGAAGATATTTTTAAAAAATCCCATCATATCTCGGAAAATTTCAAATTCCTATTTTCTCATGAGATAATTTCCGATCATTAAAAAAAACGGGCTTGGGCCAATTTACTCACTTCGTGGCCTTAGTCCGACCTGCCAAGTTAAAGCTCAGAACCACTAATTTAAACTCATCCACCACCGGTCCAATAAATAAATGCAAAAAATGCAAATTAAAAATAAATGCACCTAAATATATATGCTATGCAATTAATATTTTTTTCAGGGATAAAATTAACCCCTAATTTTAATACGACAAATGACTAAACGAATCGCTAAAATTTAGGTGTCAACAGTCTCTTTCTCATCAACTTAAAATTCTAACCCGCGAAAGTATCTTCTCTATGAAAACACCTTAGAACCGAAGCTTGGTGTGGTGTCAGTCCTTGCTCTTCACATTGTCCCTGATGGTGTTGTCGATTCTCTACGAATTTAGTGATTCAGTGACTAGAAACAGTGACCCATCTGCGTGGCGTCGAGGTGGTGGTTTCCCTGCTAGCGACACCTGGGGGTTTACGTGGCGGCTGTCGGCCAAAGCGGTTCCTCCAGCAACCAAAAAAAAAATAGTGACCCATCAAGTCACACGAGTCATGCAAGCTACGCGGAGGAGCCGCGCGAGTTGCGCGAGCCATGCGAGTAGTGTGGAGGAGCCATGCAAGCCTCGAGCAACACAGAGGAGCCACGCGAGTCACATGAGTCACGCAAGCAACGAGGAGGAGACGCATGAGTCGCACAAGTCGCACGAGCTGCGCGAGTAACATGAGCAAGCCACGCGAGGGAGCAGCACAACAGAAGCAAGAGAAAGAGAAGGGGAACGCTCAACAGTGACAAGCCGCAATGGCAACCGCCAACTATTTTGGCGAGTCAACGGCGGCAAGTAGTTGCTCCATCATCTAGGGTTAAGCCTAGGCTTTGATATCATGTGAGGGAAAACTAATTTTGTATTATTCAATAAAGTTTTATATATATATATATAACAAAATAAACCTAAAAGTGGTAAAGACCCGTTTACTCTTCATTTACCCTTCATACTTCTAACAATAATATCCGTCGGCAGTAGTCTTATTTCCTATATTTCCACCATCTAATTTCTTTACACTATTGGCCAGAAACACATAATAATTACTGAACAAATCCGAGTCCTAAAAATGTGATAGAAGCTTGCTCTTTGAAGAGTCGCCGTGGATCTCATCCTTACTCCTGAAAGAAGCTGAAGAATCAATCCATAGACCTTCCCTGGACATGCTTCCCGGCACCTGGTGAGAGTCCCGAGAGAATCTCAAGGCATTTGTTTGGCTATCATTAGCTCGCCTCTCGAAGGCTCTGAACCTAGAATCTGGATTCGTTGCAGTTCGCGTGATTATCGGTGATTGAATCGCGCTGTTTCCTTCGAGCATGCTTACCACAGATGACATTGGCGGCCTGAGAGTTGGTGAAGGATTGGTGCATTGTAGTGCCAAGTTTAGCAATCTCATTGCCTCTTCCTTGGAGTAATCTGAGCCAAGGCGTGAATCAACGAGTTCAAGAACGTTCCCTTGCTCTTGCAACACATAGGCCTTTCATCATGTACAAATAAAAATAGAAGTTTAGTCGGTTGTCTTTCTTTTAGAAACAGAAAACAGTTTTAGGAACAATTAAGGGGAATAGGTTACTGATAGAGGAATTTCATCATGTTCATGCCTTCATATTCTCCACCGGCTGAGCATGCTCGTGCATACACATAAATATGACGATATTCTAAGCTTCTAACCCATCTTTTCTTTTTCTTTTTCCTTTTAGGGAGAAGGCCCTCAAAAAAATTATCCCTTGATATATTCATTTACTCTGATCAAATTTGTCCCAAATAGCTCGTTCCGTCATTAATTTTGAAGTCACATGCCATCATTCTACTTGCAAGTCCTCCAAGCAAACCCGCAGAAAGTAGAGAAAGAGAGCTTCAAGTCCAATAAAAGGTTGGCTGCATCATTTCTATCAAACTTAAAGTCACTATGCGTTACCCAGTCAAGGAGATAAACCAATTCTTCCTTTGGCCTATAATTTGTGTTGCTCTTTCTGCTGACAATTTCCAAAGCGACTACACCGAAGCTGTAGACATCAGCTTTATCTGTCAAGTAGCCCCTCATCGCATATTCAGGAGCCATATAACCTCTGAAGCAAGGCAAAATAGTAATGATGAATGTGGCCATGGAGGAGGACATTTGGGGAAAACATTACGAATATTTAGCAATCAAAAGTTCATTAGATAAGCCTTACCAAAAAAGAAAAAAAAATCATTAGATAAAACTAATTAAAAGAAGAGAATTAACCAGACTAACAGAAGACTTACACTGTTCCAGCTATCCTTGTGCTAATATGTGTATCCTCTTCTTCATTGAGTTTGGCCAAACCAAAGTCTGAGATCTTGGCATTAAGTTCCTTATCAAGCAACACATTTGTCGCTTTTATGTCCCTATGAACAATTTTCAACCTAGATTCCTCATGAAGGTAAGCCAATCCCCTTGCTATTCCCAGAACTATTTTCTTTCTTGTGGCCCAGTCCAACTCAATTTGCTGCTCATTTGGTCCTGGGAAGAGAGAGAAAATTAAGTTGAATGCTCATTAATAGCATATTAGTCAGCTTAGGGAAAGCATCTTTTACCAAAAAGTGCACGGGCAAGACTATTGTTCACCAAATATTCGTAAACTAACAACAACTGATTTCCTTCAATGCAGCAACCATAAAGCTTTATGAGATTTGGGTGTTTGAGAGCAAATATCATGCTTATCTCGTTGAGAAATTCACGATTGCCTTGTTTTGATTTAGGAGATTGTTGCTTCACAGCAATCATAGTTCCATCCAACAGTATTCCCTGAGATTAATCACAAAATTTAAAACTCATAACTAACCATATGTTATTTCATTAAAAAAAATAAAAAATTGGTTAGCTGGACAAGATCCGGTTGTAAGTCTAAAACAAAGACACATACTGAATTTATTAGACACTTCCTCATTGAATAGAGGATGAAGTTCTGAAAATATTGTTAATTACCTTGTAAACTGGCCCAAACCCTCCTTCACCTATCTTATTCACAGAGTCGAAGTTGTTTGTAGCAGCTTTGATTTGTCTTAAAGTGAAATGGCCAGTTTGGAGATCTAGCCCATGTTATTCGAGGGAAAAAAATGAAGGTGTATATCAGGAGTACGGTAAAAATAACTAAAGGAAAAACATAGTTCTACAACAAATTGAGGAGTGATCCACATATATGGTATCATAGACATGCAATCCCAATTAAAAGAAAAAATGCCAACTTTTGTGGTGTCATAGCTTATTCATAAGTATTAGGTGATGATAAGTATATAATTTGAAATCATTCGTGTAAGCTTCCATTTTATGTATGAGACTTTTACTTTGTTAATATTTCATATTTTTCATGTGTTTAAATATAAGTTGTGGCTAGTGGATTATAACAGCAAGTAATTGTCATTAAAGGTAATTAATACTATAGGTAGAACCTGAGTAGAACTTAGAACCCACTCTAAAAATTCTAATAGGGTGGATTCTAGGTTCTAAGATATGTAAGGTAGGTTTCAAGTTCAAAAAAAAAAGAAAAAAAAAAACTTGTTCTAATGGATATTTTCCAAGTTTCAAGTGGAACCTATACAAAACTTGGAACCACTCACCCTTAATAAAAATTCCACAACAAGTATGAAGAAAGTAGATAAATACGGTCTTAAATCAGGCATCATCCTTGTGCAATGAATCAAAAAGTGTGAATAGACATGTCAGTATGATAATCTCACCTGAATCTTTAACTTTGCCACCTAAAAATCTTGTTAGCCAAAGGACTAGTAATATCAATACAATGAGAACCACTAAAGCTACTGTGATTCCAGTGATTGCTCCAATTGATAGTTCAGCGCTTCTAACATCGAAGTCTACAAGCAGGAAAAAGATGATAGATTTATACGTGAATGCTTCAATGACCACACAAGGAAAGAATGTTAGGAATCAGTACGTTCAATATTAACTTACTCGGTGTCACTGCAATAGCAGAAATAAGTGGTCCATATACACCTCTATTAGGAACGCCCGTGGTTCCCTTCCCTGACCAATATAGGTGAATCTCCAAAGTACTACCATTCACGTAAATGTTATCGAAATCTCTATATATGCCCTTCCCCACACCCCCGGCTTCCTCTACAATATTAAAATCCTTCATCACTTGATTGCCCTGCAAGAATTAACAAGAACTTCAGTAACAAAAGATCGTGCTCTTGTCAGATTGTTGTGTGCAGCAGCCCTGTCAAGTGCCTCTTCTTAAGACCATAACTCAGCATAACATATGAACTTAAAATGATGATCGGGTGCCAAATTTCACTTCACTCACCTGTATCGATATATCGAATATACGTCTACCAAGGCTGCTAAAAGTTTTGTCATAGGAATATTGAATTTCAGCAAAATGGAGCCGCACTTTGTAACTTCCTTTCAGCATGCAAAGGCCATAGTATCTGATCGACCAAGGGGAAAGGCGAGCCGTTTCGTAAAATCTTGAGCCGCTCACATTCATAGAAAGTGGGTTATTCGCTATGTAAGCAGCGTCAGCATTTCCCATGTAAAGCCCGGTGCTGCTGTAAGCCCACTTTTCCGAAGAAGCAGAAGAAAACGAGGAGAAAATTGATGGGCCGTTCGCACTGGTGTCCTCTTCATATTCATTCCCCTCAAAAATCATTTTGGTTCCTCCACAATTGATGAACAAGGAATGGTCTGCATGTGTCGTTGGGTGATATTGCATAAGACATGACAAGGGACAAAAGTAGCTTAGACATTTTATGCTTGACAACGATTCAGACATAGTAGAACTTGTTGGATATATTATTAATATAGTCCAAAATAATATGTTCACATACAAGCCCAATAGGTAAAAGCATGGTTATTTGGGTCCATATGGGCCGAAGCCCAATAACGTGCATATAAAAACTCTAGGGGAGGTAACACTGTTGAGCGTTCCAAACTTAACGTCTCTTGGTGTAATACTTCAAGCAACTACTTCTTCTCTCTCAAACCTATTACCTCCAACAATCTTGAAGTATTAGGTTTGTGTGTCGGATTTGAGTGAGTAAAGTGTGTTCTTGAAGATTTCGTCAAGACGAACTCGCGGCTGTAATTTACTTTCGATTTCGACGGTGATATTGGCTGGGATCTGAGTTTGAAGATTCGGGTGACCGAAATCTTTGATTCAAAAACCCAAAAAATTATAGCCAATTTAAGAGGGTGAAACCACTTGGGCTTTGATCTACTCGTCGCTACGAACGTTTTGAGTGGTCACTCGCGTCAATCGGAGGTCGGACGGAGAAGTTATGGCACCCGGAAGTTTCTATCTGAATTTCTAGCGAATTTTGGGGACGAAATTTCTAGCGAATTTCGGAGGGCGAAATTTTTCAGCGAGTTTCAGCAACAAGGGCAGTCCATCTTAAGGTTTTTGGGCGCTCCAGATCCGTTTTTGGGGTTTGTTTTGGCAAATTCCATCTCTACGAGAGCGGTTTGATCAAGGTTAGGGGAGTTATTCAACTTTGTTGCTCGAGGACTTCAAGGTGCACTCTTTCTAACACTTTGCTTTGATTAAAATGGCAAAGCGTAGTTCCTATGATATTATAAAGTTGCAATCTTTTGATGTTACTGAATTTCATGGCTGGAAATTACATGTTCAATTTGGCATGAAAGAACGTGACATATTCTATACTGTATTGAGCGATTTTACATCTACCACTGAAGATGTGAATGAATATCAATGGAACAAAGATGAGGATTTTTGTAGAGATTACTTGCTGAACTCTCTGAATCCTAATTTGGCTATGACTTATAGTGAGTATAAGACGGCGAAAGAGATATGGGATCACTTGAACGCTCAGTTCCAAAAACAAGAGGGGTTATCTAAAACCCTCCTAGCGGAGAAATTCTTTGACTTTAAATTCACTATGAATTCAAGCATCACCTCTCAGTTAGTTGAATTTGAGAACATGAGGAACAAGCTGAAAGATGATAATTCTGATATGTCCGATAATCTCTTTGTTGGTCTTGTGTTGAGCAAGCGCCAGGCGAATGGAGTTCTTTCAAGGCGAAATGCACTGGACTGAAGGTACGAGATGGGACTGGATGAATTAAAGAGGTATATTCACATTGAGGATCAAAATATCACTAGGAAGAGTTTGGAACAAGTGGGACAACAAAAGTTAGTTGCCAACTTAGTTTCACACTCCAATAAACCTCGAGAAAAAGTCCAAGTCACCAAAAGGTGAATCCTCTTTACTGAGTTAGATGCCAAAAAGACTATCTTCAAAAGAAGAAGAAGGGCAAGTGCCATAGCGTGGAAAGTGGGGTCGGGCAGCAGAGTGTAAGTTGCCAAGGAAGCCAAATAACGACACACCACATAATGAGGCCAATATGCTTATTAGAGGATCGAGCCTCGAGCCTTTATTGGAATGATGAAGAATGGAAAGGCCAGCATCTCTTCGAGTGGTGGTTGGACGGTGGCGCTACTTGTTATGCTACAAATGACAAGAATTTACTCACGAGGTCACGAAGTGAAAGACACGTGGAAAATTGCAATGGTGGTGAGGCAAAGGTGACTCATCTTTGGGAACCGCTGCAAATTTGGTGCTTTCTTCGGGTAAATTACTAACTCTAAAACATGTTAGAGTAGTACCTTTACTTAAGAAGAATTTGATATCTATGAGTTTACTTGATAAAGCTGGTATGTCTTTTTCAACTATGAATGGTAGAGTAACTTTATCTGTTAGCTCATATTATTTTGGTTGTGCATTCATGGTTAATGGTATGTATAGGTTGAGTTTAAATGCGATAGCATAAACCATGTGAATTCTACTTTGATTGATCCAAAGTTGCTACACAATAGACTTGGACATGTGAATTACAGGAAAATGCAACATTTAGCTAAAACTCATAACATTCCATTAGATACTTCTATTCGATTTGATAAGTGTGAAGTGTGTGCACGAGGCTAAAATTACTAGAAAACCCTTTAAATTGATTTCTAAAAGCACACAACTTCTTGAGCTAATACATTCGACATTTGTGATTTTAGAAATTACATTACTAAAGGTGGTCGGAAGTATCTAATAACATTCATAGATGATTTTTCTAGATATTGTCATGTCTATTTGTTGAAATCGAAAGGTGAGGCTTTTGAAAAATTTAAGATTTTCAAGTCTAGAGTAAAAAATCAACTCAACTTGAAAATTAAGATGTTTAGGAGTGATAGAGGAGGAGAATATACTATGTCAAGGTTCAAGGAATTTTGTGCTTCAGAAGATATAATACTTGAAATCACTGCTCCTTATTCACCCCAATCAAATGGTGTTGCCGAGCGTGAGAATAAAACGTTAACTGAAATGTTAAACTCTATGTTACTTATAGCCGGTGTGCCTTCTTCCTACTGGGGAGAAGCAGTTCTAACTGTTAATCACATCTTGAATAGATTACCACACTCTAAGTTGTCCATGACACCTTATGAGAGATGGCATAAACGCCCTTGTAGATATGATACTCTTAAGACTTGGGGTTGTATTGCTTATGTAAGTATACCAGATCCTAAAAAACCTAAGGTGGGATCTAGAACTATTACTTGTGTTTATCTAGGTAGTGCAGAAGATAGCGCTGCAAATAGGTTTTTAGATCTATCTACTAACACGGTGATAGAATCTAGAGATGCGGTGTTCTTTGAAAACAAGTTTATCGAGATCAAGGCTTGAATGTTTCGGATCTACGAGATATGATTTCAGAATCTCTGTAGAATCTGAAGCAGGCCCTTCTGACACTAATTCCACACAGTTGGCTATTGAACCAATTCCAGTTAGAGTATCTACAAGAGAGAGAATTCCCAAAAGTTTTGGTGAAGACTTTGTTGCTTACCATCTTGAGGATGATCCATTCTCCTATCAAGAAGCAATGAGATCTAGGGAATCTCTACGTTGTGGGCGAAGCCATAAATGATGAAATGAGCTCTGGCACAACGAGAATCACACTTGGCAGCTAGTAAATTTGCCAAAAGGGGCTAAAGCTATAGGCTGTAAATGGGTGTTGAAGAATAAACTGAATAGTGATGGATCAATAGCCAGATACAAAGCACGCTTAGTAGCTAAAGGCTATAAACAACGAGTGGAATAGACTATTTTGATGTCTATTCACTGTGTGTCATCTATCAACTATAAGAATTCTTCTTGCTTTGGCATCTATTGAACACTTTGTAGTGCATCAAATGGATGTAAAAACAGCTTTCTTAAATGGGGATTTAAATGAGGAAATTTACATGGAACAACCGGAAGGATATGTTATGAAAGGTCTTGAGGACAAAGTTTGTAAATTAAATAAATCTCTATATGGTCTTAAACAAGCACCTAAGATGTGGCATCTTAAATTTGATGAAGTGGTAAAGAGTTATGGCTTTCAGTCTAGTTATTCGGATAAATGCCTTTACCATCGTTCTATGTCAAATAAGATAGTCATCATTTGCTTGTATGTTGATGACATGTTAATTCTTGGTTCCGATCATTACGTAGTGAGTGACGTGAAAGCTACTTTAGCTAAAGAATTTGACATGAAAGATCTTGGTATTGCTAATACCATTCTTGGTATGAAAGTAAGCTTTGAACGGCAAGTCATCTCCCTTAGCCGGACTCATTATATTGAGCAGCTACTTTCTACTTGGGGATACGATAAGTGTAAACCGAGTGAGACACCATGTGATTATAATAATAGACGAGTCCTAATGAAGGGACCGAGTGGATCAATTAAAGTACTCGAAATTGATTGGTAGTCTCATGTATGCTATGAGTTGCACTAGACCGGACATAGCCTTTACGGTTGGTATCTTTGAGTCGTTTTACTAGTAATCCTAGTAAAGAGCATTGGGATGCCCTTAATAGGCTAATGAGATACCTTAAAGGTACTAAAGATTATGCGCTTTATTATTCTGGTTATCCTCCAATTGTGGATGGATATTCTGATGCCTCATGGTGCTCAGATATTAGAAATAGTAAGTCCACTAGTGGGTATGTATTCACTTTGGGTGGAGCTGCTATTACTTGGAAATCCAAACGACAGACTTGTATTGCATTGTCGTCTATGGAATCGGAACTTTTTGCTTTAGCCTCAGCCGGTGAAGAGGCAGAGTGGATAAAGAATCTGATTATGGATATTCCTTTGACTCGGCTAAAGATTAATTCTTTAAGCCTATTTTGTGATAATCGAGCAGCTGTCCAAGTCGTCAATAATACTCTCTTTAATTCAAAGAGAAGACATGTGAGATCGAGACATGCGTTGTTGAATTATCGAGAGAACAAGGGGTTATCACCTTGATCGATGTGAGATCGAAGGATAACATAGCCGATACTCTCACCAAAGGTATGCCTAAAGATCGATTATTCAAAACGGTGGGGGGCGGGGTTAAAGACTACATAGGCAAGTCTTAACTACCATTTACTACCATTTACTTACCTGTGTTTTGAATTATCAAATATTTCTTTATTGGCTACAATGATAAGCACGTTTATATGTTTCATCGATGTTCACGATTCTTGACTATTTGAAGAGGGTGAGTTGTCTCATTCCAAATTTGATGAAGATGACTTTAACCTAATTCAAATGTTCTATCTGGAAAAAATTGTGTCATTCCAAACTTGATGATACAATTCAACTAGATTGGACTATCCTTTTTGGTTAAATGATCTCATTCCAAACTTGATGCTAGATTATTTGACTTTAAGGAATCAGTAATTGTGACATTCCAAATTGAAACATAAAAACAATTGTTTACATAAGAAGCCTATTTGTCTTGTTCTTAATTGAAACTTGATATTACACGACTAGGTTGTTGTAAGTGACTTGACTATTGGTCTTGTTCTTTGAAACTAGACAATAGTTATTCTCCTACAAATAAACTTAAGTTGATGGCTCTTTGTAAATCACATTGTTTAGGTCTTGTTCATAATTTATGAAAGCGGCTTGATGCTTGTGACATGATATTATGATGCTTTATGACATCAATATATGTTCTTCTCCGCCTGATGGAATGGTGCTAAGTTTTTATTCACTTGATTGAATTCATGATAATATGAAATTCATATTTGACATTCTACGGGGGATGGCGAGAGATGGAGGAGAGCTTAATGAGTGGGATCGACCAGGATGACCTACTTGATGAATGAATATATATCACTTAGAGCGTGTGGGGACTTGACGGTTTACTCCGCTATTGCCTATTTTGATGAAGTCCATTTACTTGAGACTTGCATTTGGAGACTTGCATTTTGCTATTTCTATTTTGTGGACATTATTATGCTTGTTTCTTATATTTGTAAGGCCTTAGACTATTTTGACTAGCCTACTTATACTTGATTAATATGCATATATTGTTTGTGAACTGAATTTGAGATTTATTTTGGGATTTGGATTTTTAATCTTAGAACAGATTCATGACAAGAATGATTCACTTATTTAGTTTGCACATGATGATTTAGTTTAATACTTTATTGCTGGAATACTCTTTGACCGATCCGAGTTGATTGTCTTGGACTGAATGTGGATGATTCATGTTTGTTTGAACATTACACTGACCAACTTATTGGATTGTGCTGTATGGTGAACATAGGAGGAGATTGTTGGATATATTATTAATATAGTCCAAAATAATATGTTCACATACAAGCCCAATAGGTAAAAGCATGGTTATTTGGGTCCATATGGGCCGAAGCCCAATAACGTGCATATAAAAACTCTAGGGTTTCCCTACGCTGGAGGTAACACTGTTGAGCGTTCCAAACTTAACGTCTCTTGGTGTAATACTTCAAGCAACTACTTCTTCTCTCTCAAACCTATTACCTCCAACAGAACTCACATTGTGCTTTCCCGCTACAGGGAAGATCCTTCTCCATGCACCAAAGCCTAATGGGATAAACCAGAAAGATTGTTGGTAAGATAATTTTCACGTGCAATCATCGACAATTGGTATAGTTTATGAGCCGTCAAAGAGACTTACAAGTTGTTTCCGTTAGATGAATAGCTGGAAACCAAATTACTGCAAAGCAACATGATATGTTAGATATTAACTCCGAAATGTGGAGACGAGATGTAACTATAAAATTTCTGCCTTAAGAGAGAATGTGCATTGACTCACACTTGTGATTCCTGACAACTGATAGGAGAAGAACCGTCAAAGCTGTTGTAAGATAAGTCGCTGCAGTTCATACCTTAATCTAGTTATTGTGCAAGCTCACCTCCATAAATAATAACAATAGTACAACAGTCGAAGAGTTGTATATCGGATGTCACCCCACGAGCCTCATACTAAGAATTATGAGTCGGATCCTACAATCTCTGACGATGGTACGGAAAACAAAGAATAAAAGACAGGATATGCTCATAGGACACTAACAGATAATGCTTGCTGCTTGTTACCCAACTGGGTACTGCTCCAGTAAGGGAGTTGTTTGCTAGGAACCTACATTTTCAAATAAAAGTTAATGCAACACTTGTCCAAAGAATTGTTCCATATATGATACTAACGAGGAAGGAAAGTCAACTACATATTTGCTAGGACATGAGTAGAAGTCAAGAAAATTTGTCATTACATGTAATCTAGAGCAGCTCCCATTGTGTTAGGAACTTGACCAGTCAATCTGTTGACGCTTAGGTCTCTACCCAAAGATGAAAAAGATGAGATGGATTAGACAGTTTTCTCAAGAAAACTTGCAGAAGTGTATGTAATTTAATCTTCAGTTCAAGGCCTTTCTCATTCATGAGAAAAATCTCTTCTTAAAAAATGCAACAACCAGTCCACTGGACTTTGCAAAGGAAAGAAGATATAGCACACGAAAATTTTGGGATCAAATGAAATATCCACTTCATTATGACAACTTACAATGTTCTCAAACTTCTCCATTCCCCAATATAATCTGGAATTGAGCCAGTAAGCAAGCAATTTCTCAGAATCCTGAGATGTGAAAAACAATAGTTAATGGTGATTAGCTATAATAATAAAATAAAATAAAAAAGAGACATAAAGAAACAAATCAGATATTCATTATATTGAGCTTACAAAGTACTCATCATTTTCATGCCCTGCAAATCAGGAAAATTCGAGCTTGGACCTTTCAAATAAGATATTCTCCTGGACGCATATAAAAACCACTCTATCATATAGCAAAAAAATCCATTCTACATTTTCGTGATAAAACACAAGCTTACAAGATCATAAGAGATAGAGAACAAGTGCATAGGATTGAATGCTCACAACTCCATCAAGTTTGTCAACAAAGATATGCTTGAAGGAATAGGTCCCTCCATAGATGTGCCTTGCATGTCCCTGAAAAAATTAATGTTATATATAAGAACAACTTTTGAATATCTCATAAATCATGTAAATAAATATTTTTTGCCCTAATTGAGAAGGGTTGGGATACTCACAATCTTGTAATATTGGTCCAATTCCCGATAAAATCGGGTATCTTTCGGGATAATGTGCTTCCATCTATACGACTGCAAGTGGTGTATAAATCAGGATCCCTTAAAGGAAAGTTAGTATCTTGATAAACAAAAAGTATAATGAAGCCACTTACAAAGTATTTAAGTTCTTCAAATTGCCAAAGGATTCGGGTATCATTCCTGTAAAATTATTAGCAGACAACCGGCTGCTTAAAAAAAAGGAGTAAGAATTAGGAACATTGAAGGATCAAGTGTCAATGTATAAATGTACATAACATAGAATAAACTAATCTTCATCTCCCAAACAAATAGGAACTACATTTCAGTTTAAGCGGAAACGCTGCTCACAAACATGAAGAAAGGACTTCGAAAATGTACTATCCAAGCAAAAGGCAAAAGTGTGCTAATTAACGTATTCAATCTACTTACAGTTCCTTTAAGTAGCTCAAGTTGCCAATGTTTGGCTCAAGATCGCCTTCAAGCAAGTTGTCCTCCAGTACACTAGTGTAAGCATAAGATTATCACAAAAAGGTCTAAAAATTTCTCAATACAAACGTAAGTGATTTATTGCAAGTCTTACAGCTGCTCCAACGTGCTGATGTTGCCAATCTCCTTAGGAATACCACTTATGCGATTTCCAATCGCCGTCCTGCAGTACCAAAACGAAAACAAAATTATGCTTCTTTTAAAATACTGCTAATGAAATTGTTATGATGATATCTGATGTATGATAAGATTAACTTACAGAATTTTAAGTGGTATCCGAGTAAGAGTTGTGGGAAGCGATCCACTAATGTAGTTAAGAGTGAGGTCTCTGCTTGCAAAAACATCTCACTTAAAATTTTTTACAATTCTCAAATAATAGTTTGCTAAACTTCCGACAAATAAGTTGATTTAGATTCCCACGATTACTACATTTCTTAAACGGATACGTGCTTGAGAAAATTGATAACCATGGAAATAAAGAACCATGGCTCATCAAATATCTTTGGCCTAATTACCTTCCAGAAGGGACATCTCATGTAGTTGAGTCTAACTTACATTTCTCTTAGGTAAGTGAGGTTGCCGAATTCATTGGGAAAAATCCCTGTCAAATGAAGTCCCTTCAGCTGGCTGAGAAACAAAAGAGAAGAGGTAAATTGCAATTGATGCATGCGAAAGAAGGATACCGAGAGGGAAAAGAAAACTGTTGGTTCATACATACATATTCGTGACGTGGCAAATGGTGCCTTTAGCGAAGGAACAAGTGCAACTCACGTTGCATGTCATTCCTGTAGCCAAGTTCACGTTTAGACCGATACCATCACTGCATGACGTCTCCGTTACGTTCCAGTAATTGTTTCGCATTTTCGCGGCGATTGTATTGAGTGTATCAACTGCAAGCACAAACCAGAAGTTGAAAACCAGTCACCATTGTCCATTGCTGGAGATACAAAAGAGACATAGAATGAGCTCGACTTGCGGACCTCAACAGAGAAGAGCCAGAGAGAGATTCAAAAACAGAGCTCGGAAAGCAATTAACCCAAGAACAGAGGGCCACAGAGAACTGCTTAACTGCCGTTGGAGGAAAGGTTCTATTCATTCTTGCGTACCTTCATCTTGCGGCAAGAGTCGAGCATCACACTCGAAGACCGCCGAGCAAATCACAACAAGAACAACGGGGACAGCCACTCTGTAAACTGAACCCCGAAGCACCGCCATCGTTAACTTCCTCTGCTTCCCCGCGCACGCGGCCACGACCAAACTCGTACCTCGATCTTTAAAAAACCGTTTGGGAGCGCAAAACAATGCGGGAATGCTGCCGCGACCACGACCAAAACAGCACGAAGATACACCGTGATTTTTGGAGAGGACGTGAGATGAGGTTTCTCAAGCGCTTTGTGTTTGTCCGAGAGAGAGCGACAACTGAAGAGTTATCGATAAAATGGATTTGACAATTTCCTCATTGTCATTTTCAGTGAAAGTTTGTCTACCGGTGGCTCTTACACGTTCAAAATTGGGACCGGCTGTTTTCATACTTTCTTGCAATTAATGATGATATAGCGAGAGTATCCCATCGAGAGTGTTCGAAACGTTAGAAAAAGAGAACTCATAATTCTCAAAATTTAATTCTTTTGCTGCATTATATACAATCGGTCTCGAAATGTTTTTCATTAAATACAGAAACAGTAGTTGAGATACCCCTAAACTCTATCTGTGAGTGGTTCAAGTTATTTTACTTTAATATTAAATTAACAATCAGAGTTCAACGATATAATGGGCGGTGTTGGGTTATTGATCTGATCGAAAAATATTATTCACTTTATTATTTTTTTAACTTTGTATTTTTAATTTAGTGAAAATTTAGTATATGCATGCAATGCAAAGCATTAAATTTTTTGGGAACTAAGCAAAGCATTAAATTTCAGATAGAATTTTTAATTATTGACGCGATGCATTGGACAGTCACTATAAGGTGAAGTGATTCATTTTTCCATCTAAGTATATTTCTTAAATCACTTAGGTTTAGGTTCAATTGAAGACGATAAATGCAACCGTAAGTATAATTTTATTTAATTAGTGATATTGGGATAGGTGCTCTCTTTTTCTTTTCTTTAATGTATATCTATCATCGGTTTAATGATTGAGTGTCACTGCGAAAAGAATAAACTCAAACTTTATATTAAAATAAGATTGGTGGCACACTGTATATTCTAAAGGTAAGATACTTTCTCCGTGGCTCATAAAAGGGGCAGGTCTTCAAATGATTACCAATGACAGATTTGGTAATGAGAAGTGAGCGAAAAGTTTAGACTTTACTTATAGGATGTAGGAAGGTTTAGACTCGATTTAAGGGGTAAGGAAATCATCTATTCACGTCGTCTTTTAAATTGGGTTCCTTACTTTAGAAGACAATGCATATGGAGACTTGTCTTTCAGCGTCAAACCCATGTTAAACATTGAGTTGATACTGAACATTAAAAGAATAGCCTGAGGCGATTGTTGCTTTCATAGGTAAAAAATAATAAGATAAGAAATATCGAGATCAGATATAAATATTAAATACCTTAAATTTAAAAAAAAAATGAAAGTACTCCTTTTTTAAAAAAAATGAGAAAATATACATTGATAGTAAAGAAAACACCGCAACAAATGGGGTAAGTGGGGACATATATTATGGGACGACATAAAAATTATGTCCCAACCTAGGGACGCTTTTTTAAATGTCCTAAGACCATGTGGTAGAGCACGTCTTTTTCACATCGCGCCTTCTATGGGAGGACGAAAGCCCAAACAAGCATCATATAACGTTACCTAGACGTCTTTGAATTTCACAAATTGGGACGACATTGACAAAGCGTCCTATGAGTTTTCTATACCAGCCACTAGGACGTTTTCTAGAAGTCCCTAAGTTGAAAATCAGAGGCGCCCTTGATCGAACGTCCCTCTAGTTTTATATACAAGCCACCAATAGGCTCATCAAACGGGTGTGTCATATTAGATCGAAAATGGCTAGACTAAATCCATGTTGTATGCAATGTAAATTTAGCGATCCATATTCGATCCGATCCAGGCTCCATTTTTAGTAATTTTTCTTCTTAAATTATTGTCTTTAAAGAATAGTCAGTTCCACTGACCGACTTGTCAAGTTAATGAGAAAGCATGGATCGGGTCGTGAGCTAGAAATTTTACGTAGCACATCACCAACGTGGAGATGTGTATGAGCGTCACTCTGACAAATAAGAAGACCTGCGTAGAGTGGGTCGAGGTCGGGGTAAGGTTACGAGACGATTTTGTGGCATCTCCCCCAAGAGCGCTTGCGTGATGTTAACAGGGCGACAAAGTTTTGCGTGTTTGTCGCCGTAAGGATCGCATTCCTTTCTGTCAAAGTCCAAGACGTTTCCCGGACGTTTTCCAGACAGCTCCTAGGTCGAAAAACCAAAGATGCCCCGGTCAGAAAAGTCAAGATGGACGAAACTCAAATATTTGAATTGAACAAAAAAATAACAATGATAATAACCTTAAAATTCAATCGGATTGGCCCGTCCGACAAAGCCAGGGCCCATAATCGATCACAGGTTATGGATTTGGGCTGATCGAGATCCCAAATTTAACCCGTCTCCACGGCCCGAAATGACCCGCTTAAAAAAAAAGGCTGCTTCTTTGTCAGCTGCTTCCCGCTTCAATTCAAGCTCGCGGTCACGCCGCGGTTCGACACTTCAATCTGTCTCGTGTCGAGCTTGGAGTATATCCAATCTCAGCTCGGAAAGGAAGGGCGGCCCTGCCGATTCATGGATTCTTTTGACACCGAAAGTTTCGGGATCCCCATTTACTGTGGTGTCGGTCGTAACCTTGCTCGCTCTCGCTGGCTGGCGAGCTCGTGTTATCTGAATCGGGTTGTGGTTTGATGTGAATGTTCGGCGCTTTTTTTTTTTTTTTTTTTTTGGGTGCGGGACCGAACGAGTTCATTTCGGGTTGTGCTTGTGCGGTTCGATTGATTTCTATGAATGCATTGTTACAGATGGGGTGGACTGCGATTTGGGCGGATACTAGAGATAGAAGTCTCTGCAAGTTAGCATCCGGGAAGACCGGCCTTTTGATTTTTGGCGAATAGTGTATGGTATGACCTTTTGATGGATCTTGAGTTCTGGTGTTTAGTTCTCTGCTGTAATATGTAACTTGACGATTGTTTAGGGTGCATCTTGAATTCTTCATTGAATAATAAGTGAATGTCCGTCTTGTATTGGTATGCCAAAAGTTTTCAACAGAATGTCACTGATTCATTTTCTCTAACGAATTCTTTCAAACTGTACCATCGTTAATGGTAAAGCATGACTTTTTGTTACAGCCATGGTTTGATCAATTTTCTCCCTTTAATTATGCACCTCCTCTTCTTTCTGTCTTATCCCATTTGGTAAAAGACCTCATACTCTCTTGTGTGTTTTTCTTGTCATTGGAAAGACATTTCCTCTTGTGTGCATTTGCTAGTAAAGCTTTCACTTTATTCCTTTCAAAAGAACGGCAAACTAGTTGCTAGTTTTACTGGCAGAAGGGAAGACTACTTTTCTTTGGTTGTCTGATTATGTTTCGTTGACTCTGCAGAGGGCGGTGTTGCTGGTGGTACTGCTGGTGGTGGTGTTGTTGAAGCAGCATTTTACCCAATTGACACCATGAAAACTAGACTTCAGGCAAGATTCAGTTCTTGTGTGCTCAACCAATCCTTTCGTACGCTTGTTCTCCGATTGTCATGCTGCACAAACTTCAAGTGCAAATTGGCAGTTGAGAGGCTATTGCAGCATATAATGTTGTTTAGCTCTTACTGCTGCGACTCTAGTCACTGGAAATGAATTTTCTTTCAATGAATATTGGGTTGTTTGCTGCCACCGACAAAGCAGCATATGTTTATCTGGAATACTGCCTCTTATTGCCGTTTTTCTCCCTTTTTTATTGTTGTATGACCAGACATTAAAGCAATGGTAGCTTCTGGCATATACAATTCATTTTGTTTGATTACAGCTGTGGGCTTCAAGTTTCTTAACTCTTGAAGCCTTTCCATGTCAATAATCTCAACAGAAACAGCTATGAACCGGTGGGAAGTTATAATTTAACCCTCTTTATATTTGGCAAATCATATAGATAACCTCTTTGATTGAAAAATACATGCTTCGTCCCTTTTAAAGCTATCAATGCACAAAGTGTGTAATCCATCTTGTTTTGGAGCATATATAAGCTAATTTAGTGCACCATTACCCCATTGCATAATATATGTAGAGAATCCAAATATGCAAAATGTAACACTCAATTACTTAAAAGTTCCACATTTGGCAAATTTTAGGTGTTTCAGCCATTAGAGTTGTTTGGAAAATATGGGTTGAAACGCAATTCTTTACTTTATTTTATATCATTGCATATCTTCTTTCACTTTCCTTCTTGAATTGGTACTTTACCATAATAGCTTAACTTTGGTTCTTTGCATTATATTAATTGGCTGCAAATTACTCTGATGTTAAGGCAGCTCATGGTGGTGGAAAAATCGCATCGAAGGGCCTGTCTTTTGGCCTAGCTGGATATCTTGCTGGCGCTTCAGCATAAGTAGTCATAGTCCTAACAATGGCTTCTTTTATTCTTGGAGGAGCAAAGAGCACATAGCTAGATTAGCTTTCCACAAAGCTTGTTGTGTGACTATGAGTCCGCTTGGTAACCATTATGTTTCCGAAAACACAGTTCATAAATAGTTTTTCTTGAATCCATTTCATGGACAATTTTCTAAGCATTCAAACATGTTTAGTAATTGCACAAAATTTCTATTCTTGGAATAGGAAAAGAATAGGAATACATCTAACATGATCATCAAATTTTTTTGTGAGTGAGAATTTAAAAAAATAATAATAATTTTATGAGATTTTTCTTTTCTTTCTTTTCTTTTTTCCTTCTCTTCTTTTTCCTCCTCCTCTAGCCAATTGCTGGCAACCTCATCGACATTGGGGGAGTCTTGCCAAGGCTGGCAAGGTTCTAGTGAGGTCGCCGGACCTCATCTATGGCCAATCGCCGATCATTGTCGAGCCTAACAACCAGCGAGAGGAGGAAGAAGAAGAAAAGAAAAGATAATAGAGAAATTAAAAAAAAAAAAAACAAACTTGATTCTAGAACTGTTCTCAGAAATAAAGAAGTATTTTTTCTCTACTTCTTCATTTTGTTCTAAATCTATTCTTAGGAACAAATATGTTCCCGGGAATAGAAAAACTAGCCGATGTTATCAAACAAATTTTTTTTTTGTTCCAGATTGCAAAAGAATAGAAATAGCTAGCCAATTATCAAATAAGCTCTATATCTCCTTTATTTTCTCATAATTTGGCTATGAAGTAATCAATGATGAAAACAATGTTTTGTTGGAGAAATCTTTCTAGAATATTTTGAAGCTGACAAAACATTTCTTTCAGTCTAGTCTGGATATCTGCAACTTGTCTAGTTTAAAGTCTGAAGACTTTCTAATCACCAAACTCAAGATTCAAGACTCAAGATTCAAGACTCAAGACTCAAGACTTAAGACTATTCTCATTGACAGTCTTTCTGATCCAGTGACGAAGGAAATCCAGAGCCGAAGTATATGGTTGAGAATTTAATCCTATCCTCTGGAGAAGATCTTTTGGTTGGATAAATATAACGGATTCTTTTGTTCGTATCTAGATCATTTGAAGATCCGATCGTCGACGAGTATTCTTGGAATGTTCTATTCTTGGAAACCAAGATCCTGATTGTATGGGCAAACAGGATTGATGGGCTATCGTCAGGTTCCTTTTATAGCTCGAATGATCTTCTTGATTGATTCCGTCCAACGGGTAGATTGGAGGAATTCCTTTGGAAAGTGCCAACGGGTATGATGGCATAAAGGAGTATAAAAAGGAAGACGTTCTAGTTGTTTGAGTACGTGATTGATAGAGAAATTCTAGAGTCTAAAGCACCTTGATTATTAGTCGATACAGTCTGAGGGAAATTGTATACACAGAGAGTGTCTATACTTGGTGATACCTTGAGCGAGTGTGGTAGATCATCTACACCTAGAAATCAAGGAAGATCAATACTGTAACATCTCTTTGTTCATAGTGGAATCCAGCCAAATTGGCTGTCAGTGCAGAAGAGTGGACGTAGGCTTAAATCAAGCCGAACCACTATAAACCGCGTGTTTAATTCTCTCTTTCCTTTACTTAGTCTTACATTGATTATTACTTATCGCAAATCCTTAAACTGTCTAAGTATTGCGCAAGTATAAAGAAATTATCAAGAAAAATCTTTTTATACCTATTCACCCCCTCTAGGTACTCGTACTAGCAATATCACGTTTTCCTTATCAAATTGAATTGGCAGAGAATTCTAACCTTCTGAAGCTGCAAATCAAAGAAAAGAACAATCTTAGTACGGAAGCCATGGGGGAAAAGGGCCAGTATATCCACACTGAGAATCAGTAAAATTACATCGCTGAGATGAAGATGATATAGTTCTCTGTATAGTCAAATGTTTGAAAAGTTATGTCAAAAATGCAATGTTGTCCTTCTAAAACTGCAGAGAAGTATTAGTTGCTAACTTGTAGGTACCCCTTTAGGAGCTAGGGTAAAGAGCATGGCTTTTTTGCATTCGAAATCCCCTGGATTAGCATTTCTGAGTAGCACTTATCACTAAATCATAATGACAATCATTAGGAGAAGCAGATGGAGGGAAAATTTTAGTTTTTCATTAACTTCCATTCTTTGCCCCTCAATTTTCGTCTCCTCCCTAGTTTCCAAACAACAGATTAGGTTTGACAAGGTATTGATCATTTATAAAAGATCATGAAGCAAGTAGTCCACCCACTAGTGGATTGAGCCATATTATGTTATTACTATAGTAAGTTATTCTCTTGCATGTGAGTGATACGCCTATTTGGTCATGCCCTGTAGACATGCCATCCTAGTCAAAAGGAAAAAGGCCAACTTTTGTAGTGTCGTAGTTTACTCATAAGAATTCCACAAAAAGTACGAAGAATCAGATAAATACAATCTTGAAATAGACATCATATTTGTATGATGAATCAACAGCTGGCAAATTCTTATATGAGTAGACATGTTAATATAATAATCTCATGTCAATCTTCATCTTCTCTGTTGCCTAAGAATCTTGTTGGCCAGAGGGCTAGTAATATTAATACAAGGAAAACCACTGGAGAAGTAATTCACTCTTCATTAAGTGCCAATTGGAGAAATTATGTTATACGGGAAAACATAAGATAAACATTGGACAACTATCAATTGTTTAGGGAAGGTAAAAGAGTAGGTTGTTCATGTCATCTTGGTCGATGAACCATTAAGATTGGTTCCATAAGAATTTGCAAAAATCATGAACTTGGTGTTATCTTTCACCTAGAAAGGTTCAAGATAAGTCGTCGTTTCAACTCGGCGCACATTTCCAAATCATCATTCTGCTTTTCTATCTCCTTATCCAACCTAAAAGCATGTGCATTCGTGGAGAGTAGGGCTGCGCATGACAAAATTTCTGAAACATAAATTAATTTCTGGCCAGAAATCAATTTCTTAATTTTTATTCCCCAGACAAGTTTCTGAGCAAAGAAACCCGTTTGATAACAACTCAAAATTTCTAGTTATGAAATAGAAATCCATTTGATAACAGAACAAAATTTCTATTCTAGGAATAGAAATTGATTAGATAACAACATAGGAAATCCTCAAATACAAAATAATAGTCAAAATAATACTAAAACAATATAGGAAATCCTCAAATACAAAATAATAGTCGAAATAATACTAATACATTATAAAAGTTGAAAATACAATTTCATGGAATTTCTGGCATATTATTATCCCTTGCCATTTTATTAGCAATTGTTTTCTTAAGCGTATTTATTCGATTTCCCTCATTGGTTAATGTATCGTTTGCAAGCTCATCCTGTATAGGTTCCGACAAGTACTATGGAATCATGAATATGGCGCCATCAATGATCAATACCTTAAAATTAATTGTGTAAAGGAATACATGAGAATTCTACCTTAAAGTAACGTTTATGGTTAGTAACCAATCGAGGGAAAGTCGGTTTATTTTGATTCTCGAATTAAATCGGTTTAGTTGCTCATCCCTAATTTCTTTATTGTTACTCAATGAACCTTTAATGGCCCTTGCATAGCAAAGAGAGAGATTCTCTTAAATCTCTTGCCTTCGAATTAAAATTCAAGATTGTGTAACAATCTAATTATTTTGATTTTGCAGGAATTTTGAATCCGTAAAAAAAATAAGGTTAAATTTCTAGGCACGTTTTTTATTCATCTATTACGTAAGAACTTTTTCTTCAATTGGCCATGCGCGTGCCTTTTCTAGGAGGAAAGAGCCACATTGTTTTTAGGTAAGCATTTAAGAACTTTAGTTGTTTTTTTAAAATTGGGGACCTATTCGATTGCGAGGAAGTTATAAAAAAAAAAAAATTGAAAAAAATGCACAAAAAAAACACGAGCAAAATAAGAAAAAGAAAATTAGCAATAATTTGTGAAGTTGTGATTATGAGTGAATTAAGTTAGCAAGAAAGTGCAAGGTTTTTTCATATGGTTTGATTGCAGTTTCGATTTCTATTTTGGCGAGAAGTTAAAAATCTGATTTCTTCAATTTCTCTATTTCTGGAATATAAATCTATTTCAGAAATAGAGAAATCAAATTGTGTTACCAAACGGATTTCTGTTCCAAACCTGTTCCAGGGAACAGAGAAACAGAGAAATCAAAAAATAGAAATTTTGTCATGCGCCCTAGGGGCGTGCATGACAACTATTTTGTTCCGAAATAGTTTCGGAACAGAAATAGATTTTTCTATTTCTATTTCTAGACGAGTTTCTAAGCAAAAAAATATGTTTGATAATGATACAAAATTTCTGTTTTAGAAATAGAAATTCGTTTGATAACAAGTATAAAATTTCTATTTCTTAAAACAAAGTTTTCTTTTTTTGGAGCAAATGAGATGTCCATTCTTACAAATTTCATATGCTTATGAACCCATTGACCCAAATAAAAAATAAGTTTTTTTTTTTTTAGTAAAGTCTCCATTTTTTGAAAAAAAAATACAAAGTAAGAGTTGTTATATCAAATTTTCTAAATTTTCACAAAAAATTCTTTAGCATCCACCTAGATAAGCAATTATGGTCAAACAATATACTTATCAATAGTCTCCATACAATAGAAAAAAAAAATCAATATGCATTACTTTTGAGCATGATAGAAGGTTCCCAAAACTCTAGTAGAATGAAGGTGGGCAACCATATTCTAATCCTCTTCATGCTAGTGTGTTATCTCGATCACCGCCACGGTTTACGATATCGAGCAATCGTTTTAGAAAGAAACACAAATAAGTGTATTGGGCAATTTGCGGCGAATTTTACGAAGTGTAATAGAGCTTGTCATAAATGACCATTACAAATAAGGGAAATCCTCAAGTAGAATATCACATTACAAGAATTGAGATAGGAATCATCAAATACAGTATCATATTACAAAAGCAAAAATTGAGAATCCCCAAATACAAAATAATAGAAATACATTACAAAAGTTGAAAACACGATCTCATGGAATCTTCGGCATATTATGATCTCTTACCATCTTATTGGCAATATTTTTTCTAAGCATATTCATCTTAGTAGAAAATTTCATGGAGAAATTATTTCTAATTTATGTTCCAAAAATAAAGAAGTAGAAAATTCTATTTCTGATTTTTGATCAAAATCTATTTCTAGAACAGAAATCTATTCCAGAAATAGAAAAACGGAATAGGTTTATCAAACGGATTTCTATTCCGAACAGTGCGGAATAGAAAATTTGTTTCTGGAACAGAAATTCTGGTTTGTCATGCACCTCCTAGTTGTCCGGTTTCTCCTAGGCACACGTTCCCATGACCTTTTACTTTATTATCTTTTCTACTTTTTTGTGAACTTGACGAGAAAATATTGGGTGCAGCTCTGACTCCAACGTGGCATCGTCAGAGTCCACTCACCGGGCGACACGTGTCGCCTGATGGCCACGCTGGAATCAGAGTTCGTTTTTTGTTTTCAAAAGACACGCTAAAGAAAAAATTGTTTATCCTCTCTCCTCATTAATTACGCTGCGTTCTCTCTCCTTTCTGCATCTTTCTCCCCCCCTCTCTCTCTCTCCTCCTTTATTTCAAATTTCGCTCCAGACCATTCCCTCCTCTATCTCTCCTTTCCTCTCTGTCTCGCAAAATCAAACGACCATTTCCGAACGACTATCGCCAGACGCTCTCTTTCAGCTGCTGGGAAACGACGAAGGCTTAGCGGCGTTGGAGTTAGACGGCTCTATGGCACGAGCTTCCCTCTGAAGAAGGGGGGTCGTCCGAGAGAAACAGGCACGAAATGTTGGCATCCATGCAGTTGTGGCACTAGCCAGGCGACCCAGAAGGGAGGACGAAGTCGGACTCCTTGTCGACGTCGTCGCCGTCCTCCGTATTGGCACTATTGTCTTCTTTGTTGCCCGCTCACCCTGCTGCCATCTCTGTTACTCCTCCTCCTCCTATGCGGACGCTACCTTCGTCCATCGAGATATTACTTTGAGCATCACCCATCGGTAAGCCCTCTGCTTTTGCCTAGTGCTAGAAATTTGTTGCTCTTACTTTTGGGACTATTAGGGTGCGTTTATTTGCGTTTCTATTTAAAAATTGTTCTAGGGAACAGAAATAGAAAAAAATGTTTCTGTTCCGGGGAACAATTTTTGAACAAAAAAACACGTTTGGTAAACTTGTTCCAGGAATAAAAAATAAACAAAAACACGTTTAGTAAATTTGTATAATTTTTTTATTTCTTTTTTTTTTTCTATTTTTTCTTTTTTTTTTTTTCCTTTTTTCTTTTTCCTTTTTTCTTTTTTCTTCTTTTGGCCGGTCGCCGGCCTCGGCCATGGCCGGCGATCGGCCGACGAGGGCCGGCGGCCTCGCCTTGGCTGGGCGAGCTCGAGCTCGCCCAGATCCGGCGGCCTCGCCTTGGCTGGGCGAGCTCGAGCTCGCCCAGATCCGGCGAGGTCGAGCTCGCCCAGCGGCTAGCAAGGTGCGACCTCGCCGGGCCACCGCCTGGCGACGCCGACTCGCCCAGATCCAACGAGGCCGAGCCTCACCGACCGCTGGGCAAGCTTGGCCTCGCCAGATTTGGGCGAGATCGAGCTCGCCCAGGCCAGCGCAAGGTCGGCCTCGCCTTGGCTGGGCGAGCTCGGCCTCGCCAGGGGACGGTGAGCCTCGCCGTGGCTGGGCGAGGCCGCCGGCCCTCGTCGGCCGGTAGCCGGCCATGGCCGAGGCCGGCGACCGGCGATAGAAAAAAGAAGAAGAAAATAGAAAAGTGTTTCTCAGATTTGTTTCAGAAATAAGAAACACAAATTTGTTATTTCTTATTTATGTTTCTTTTTTGTTTCTAGGAACAAAATAACAAAAAAGGAACAGAAACGCACCCAAACGCGTTTCTGTTCCTCTTTTGTTCCCAGGAACAAAAAAACAGAAATTTTTGTTCCTGGGAACAGAAATAGGTGCCAGCCAAACGCACCCTTAGTTGCCCTCGATTTTGTGCATCCTTAAGAGAGAAAAATGCTTGAGCAGAAAAAAGCAAATATTCCATTTCTGAATCTTTTTTCCTCGCCGCCGTCAAACGTCGCTCGCCTTCGCCGGTTGCCGTTAGCCATCGGGTCTAGGGAGGGTACAAAACCATCCCATTCTTCTTTGTTTTGTGTCCGGCAACCTTGAAGAGACAATACTGTGCCTGATTACTATTCATATTTTGGATTAAAAAATTGCCTTCTCTTTGAATATGAGACTTGTGTTGACGGGCATCGCCTGCATGCGTGTATGAACCTTTTCATCCTATTTGAAATGAACCGTACTACAACCCCACGGAATCATTGTAATAAGAAGATAATGGCCTCATCAGAGTTTTGTTTATTTCCTGAGCTTCGATAAAAATGTGAGAATGAGGAATTTCGAGTCTTCAACATGATAAAGATGAGTTAAAGATTACATGAAGTCGTGTTGGTGAGGATTTTTAAGAGGTCATCCTCTATTACTGTACTTTTGATGGGGGCACATCATAGACAATGCCCAAAAATAAATAGATTTACACTTTCCAAACTGTGAGCTTAACAACTAAGCAGGCAACTAAGCATAGTTCAAGATTTTCGGTTCTTTCTCAAATCAAATCGAGTTAAAATGGAAAAGGAAACGAAGCACTCTCCCAAAGAACTTGGATTTTTCATAGAAAAAAATCAAGAATGCCACAAACCTCCAATTACAATACTAAGAATGCCACAAACCTCCAATTACAATACTATCTTTTTTAAGAAATGGGTGAATAAAAGTCACGCATACTGTACCTACAAATTCATATATAAGAACTTCATACCATTGAGATTTGAGAGTGACCCAGATGAAGCCAGACCTTGTGGCTAAAGGCTAGCACATGCTTAATTCTCATGCGAGGAATTGGACGGACAATAACGTGCTTATGTAGCAGTCTTCAGCGGTAGTCTTATTACCTATATTTCCACCGTCTAATTCCTTTACACTATTGGCTAGAAACACATAATAATTACTGAACTAATCCGAGACCTAAAAATCTGGTAAAAGCTTGCTCTCTGAAGAACGGCCGTGGGTCTTATCCTCACTCCTGGAAGAAGCTGAAGAATCAATCCATGGACCTTCGATGGACATGCTTCCGGGCACCGGGTGAGCGTCCTGATAGAATGTCGAGACATTTGATTGGCTATCATTACCTAGCCTCTCAAAAGCTCTGAACCTAGGATCTGGATTCGTTGCGGCGCCCTTGATTATTGGTGCTTGAATCGCGCTCTTTCCTTCGAGCATGCTCACCACAGATGACATTGGCGGCCTGAGAGTTGGTGAAGGATTGGTGCATAGTAGTGCCAGGTTTAGCATTCTCATTGCCTCTTCCTCAAAGTAATCGGAGCCGAGGCGCGGATCCACGAGTTCAAGAACGTTCCCTTGCTCTTGTAACACATAGGCCTTTCATCATGTACAAATAGATATAGAAGTTTAGCCGGTTATCTTGCTTTTAGAAACAGAAAACAGTTTTACGAACAATTAAGGGGAGTAGGTTGCTGATAGATGGAGTCTCATCACGTTCATGCATTCATGCTCTCCACCGCTGAGTATGTTCATGCATACATAACATTATGACAATGTTCTAAGCTTCTAGCCCATCTTGTCTCTTTCTTTTTCTTTTTTATGGAGAAGTCCTTCAAAGAAATTATCCCTTCATATGTTTATTTAATCTGATTGAATCTGTCCCTAAAAGCTTGTTCCATCATTTAATTATGAAGTCACATGCCGTCATTCTACTCACTAGTCCTCCAAACAAACCCGCAGAAAGTAGAGAGAGAGCGTCAAGTACAGTAAAAGCTTGGCTGCATAGTTCTCATCAAACTTAAAGTCGCTATACTTTACCCAGTCAAGGAGATAAACAAATTCATCCTTTGGCCTGTAATTTGTGTTGCTCTTTCCACTGACAATTTCCAAAGCGACAACTCCGAAACTGTAGACATCAGCTTTGTTGGTCAAGTAGCCCCTCATCGCATATTCAGGAGCCATATAACCTCTGAGGCAAGGCAAAATAGTAATGGCGAATATGACCTTAGAAGGAGGACATTCAGAGAAAATATTATGAATGTAGCAATCAAAACTTCATTAGATAGAGCTAACTAAAAGAAGAGAATTAACCAAAATAACATAAGACTTACATTGTTCCAGCTACCCTTGTGCTAATATGTGTATCCTCTTCTTCATCGAGTTTGGCCAAACCAAAATCTGAGATCTTGGCATTTAGTTCCTTATCGAGTAGCACATTTGTCGCTTTTATGTCCCTATGAACAATTTTCAACCCAGATTCCTCATGAAGGTAAGCCAATCCCCTTGCTATTCCCAAAACTATTTTCTTTCTCGTGGCCCAGTCCAACTCAATCTGCTGCTCATTTGATCCTAGGAAGAGAGAGAGAGAGAGAGAGAGAGGAGAGAGAGAGAGAGAGAGAGAGAGAGAGAGAGAGAGTTCAATTGAATGCTCATTAATAGCATATTAGTCAGTTTAGGCAAAGCATCTTTTACCAAAAAGTGCACGGGCAAGACTATTGTTTTCTAGATATTCATAAACTAGCAACAACTGATTTCCTTCAATGCAGCAACCATAAAGCTTTATGAGATTTGGGTGCTGGAGAGCAGATATCATGCCTATCTCGTTGAGAAATTCACGATTGCCTTGCTTTGATTTAGGAGAGTGCTGTTTCACAGCAATTATAATTCCATCCAACAGTATTCCCTGAGATTGATCATATGAATTTAAAACTCATAACTAGTCATATATTATTTCCTTCTAAAGAAAAAAAAAATGAATAGCTTGATGAGATCTCAGTCCAAAACAAAGACACGTGTTGAATTTATCGGACATTTCCTTCACATTGAATGAAGGATGAATTTATGAACATAATGTAAACTACCTTGTAAACTGGCCCAAATCCTCCTTCGCCTATCTTATTCATAGAGTTGAAGTTGTCCGTAGCAACTTTGATTTGCCTTAAAGTGAAATAGCCAGTTTGGAGATCTAACCCATGCAATACGAAAACAAAAACAAAGGTGTATATCAAGAGTGCAATAAAAAAAACTAAAGGAAAAGCACAGTTTGACAACAAACGGAGGAATGATTCATCTACATGGTCTCATAGACACGCAATCCTAGTTAAAAAAAAAAAAAAAGGCCAACTTTAAGGTGTCATAGTTTACTGATAAGAATTCCACAAAAAGTACGAAGAAAACAAATAAATACAATCTTAAATTAGGCATCATGGTTGTGCGATGAATCAAAGAGTGACAAATTCCTACATGAGCAAACATGTCGATATATGATAATCTCACCTGGATCTTCAACTTCTCTACCACTGAAGAATCTTGTTAGCCAAAGGACTAGTACTATCAATACAAGGAGAACCACTGAAGCTATCGCGATTCCTATGATTTCTCTGGCTGATAGTGCAGTGCTTCCAACATCAAAGTCTACAAGTGGGAAAAAAATGATGGATTTATCTGTGAATGCTTCAATGACCACATTAGAGATCAGTAGATTCAGCATTGACTTACTTGGTGTCACTGCAATAGCGGAAATAAGTGGTCCATAGACACCTTTATCAGGAACATCCGTGGTTCCCTTCCCTGACCAATATAGATGAATCTCCAAAGTACTGCCATTCACATAAATGTTATCAAAATCTCTGTATATGCCCTTCCCAACACCCCCTGCTTCCTCTGCAATATTAAAATCCTTCAACACTTGATTGCCCTGCAGGGATAAAACAAGAATTCTAGTAAGAAAAGATCGTGCTCTTGTCAGGTTGTTGGGTGCAGCCGCCCTGTCAAGTGCCTCTACAGAAGACGATAACTCAGCACAACAGATAAACTTAAAATGATGATCATGTGTCAAATTTCACTTCACTGACCTGTATTGATACATCGAATATACGTCTCCCAAGGCTCCTAAACGTTTCATCATTGGAATATTGAATTTCAGCAAAATGGAGCCGCACTTTGTAATTTCCTTTCATCATGCAAAGGCCATAGTATCTGATCGACCAAGGGGAAAGGCGAGCCGTTTGGTAAAATTCTGAACCGTTCACATTCATAGAAAATGGGTTATTCGCTGTGTAACTAGCGTTGGCTTTTCCCATATAAAGCCCAGTGCTGCTGTATGCCCACTTTTCTAAAGAAGCAGAAGAAGAAGAGGAAAAAATGGATGGGCCGTTCGAACTAGTGTCCTCTTCATATTCATTCCCCTCAAAAGTCATTTTGGTTCCTCCACAATTGATAAACAATGAATGGTCTGCATGTGTCGTTGGATCACAATGCATAAGACATGATAGGAGACAAAAGTCGCTCAACGGTTTATGTTCAATGACAATTCAAACATAGTAGAACTCACACTGTGCTTTCCCACTGCAGGGAAGATCCTTCTCCATGCACCAAAGCCTTAATGGGATAAACCAGAAAGATTGTTGGTAAGATAATTTTCACATGCAATTATCAACAACTAGTATAATTCTTAGTCAAAGAGACTCACAAGTTGTTTCCGTTAGATGCATAGCTGGAAACCAAATTACTGCAAACCAACACAGTGTGTTAGATAATAACTCTAGAAATGTGGGGATGAGACGAAACTATAAAATTTCTGCCTTAAGGGAGAATGTGTATTGACTCACACTTGTGATCCCTGACAACTGATAGGAGAAGAACCGTTGAAATTGTTGTAAGATAAGTCGCTGCAATTCATACCTTGACCTAGTTATTGCGCATACTCATCCCCATAAATAATAATAGTACGAACAATCGAAGAGTGATATATCGGATGTCAACGGCATGAGTAGCGTATGAAGAATTATGGATTGAATCTTGCAATCTATGACGATCGTATGAAAAACCAAGAATAGAGAAAGGATATGTTCATAGGAGACTAACAGATATTGCTTGCTGCTTGTTACCCAACCAGGTACTGCTCCAGTAAGGAAGTTGTTTGCTAAGAACCTACATTCACAAATAAAAGTTATGCAACACTTGTCTAAGGAATCGATCCGTATATGATACTAATGAGGAAGGAAAGTCAGCTACATATTTGCTAAGATATTCAGAGACATCAAGAGAATTTGTAATTACATGTAATCCAGAGCATCTCCCATCATTTCAGGAACTTGACCGGTCAATCTGTTGACACTCAGGTCTCTACCCAAAGATGGGGAAAAAAAGAAACAGGAGACAAATCAGATAGTTGTCTCAAGAAAACTTGCAGAAGTACATGTAATTTGATCCTCAGTTTGAGGCCTTTCTCATATATGAAACAAATCACTTCTTAGAAAATGCAATGATCCAAAATCTGTCGATGCTTAATAACCGGCCCACTAGACTTTGCAAAGGAAAGAAGATATAGCACACGAACATGTTGGGATCAAATGAAATATCCACCTCATTATAGCAACTTACAATGTTTTCAAACTTGTCCAGGTCCCAATGTAACCTGGAATAGAGCCAGTAAGCAAGCAATTTCTCAGAATCCTGAAATATGAAAAACAATAGTTAATGGTGATCAGCTATAATAAAAAGAGACAAAATAAACAAATGAAATATTCATTATATTGAGCTCACAAAGTCTTCATCATATTCATGGCTTGCAAATTAGGAAAATTCGAACTTGGACCTTTCAAATCAGATATTCTCCTGAATGCATATAAAAATCACTTCATCACATAACATTAACATCCATTCTACCTTTTTCTAATAGAACACAAGCTTACAAGATTACAAAACACAAGAGAACAATTGCACGGGATCGAATGCTCACAACTCGGTCAAGTTTGACAACAAAGATATGCTTGAAGGAATAGGTCCCTCCATAGATGTGCCTTGCATATCCCTGAAGAAATTAATGTCATAATATAAGAATAACTTTTCATTATCTCATAAATCATATAAATAAATATTTTTGGGCCTAATTGAGAGGGATTGGGATACGCACAATCTTGTAATGTTGGTCCAATTCCCAATAAAATTGGGTATCTTTCCTGATAATGTGCTTCCATCTATACGACTGCAAGTGGTCCATAAATCAAAATCCCTCAAAGGAAATTTGGTATCTTGAGAAAGAAAAAGTATTATGAAGCCACTTACAAAGTTTGTAAGTTCTTCAAATTGCCAAAGGATTTGGGTATCATTCCCGTAAAATTATTAGCAGACAACTCACTGCTTAAAAAAAAAAAAAAAAAAAAAAAAAAAGTCCAAGAATAAGGAACATTGAAGGATCAAGTATCAATGTATAAATGCACATAACATGGGATAAACTAGATCTTCATCTCTTGAATCTCCCGAATCAAATAGGAACTATATTCCAGTCTAGCGGAAACACTAAAGTAAAATCGTTCATTTGATAATCCCACAATCGAGAGAGCTCACAAACATGAAGAAAAGACTTCTGAAATGTGTTATCCAAGCAAAAGGCAAAAGTGTGCTAATTAATGTACTCAATTTACTTACAGTTTCCTTAATTGGCTTAAGTTGCCGATGTTTGGCTCAAGAGTGCCTTCAAGCAGGTTATCCTCCAGTACACTAAGATAGGCATAAAACTATCACCATATGATATAAAAAAAATTCTCAATACAAAGTTAAATGATTTATAGCAAGTCTTACAGCTCCTCTAGCGTGCTGATGTTGCCAATTTCCTTGGGAATACCACTTATGTGATTTCCAAGTGCTGACCTGATGTACCAAATCAAAAACAAAATTATGCTTCTTTTAAAAAGACTCCTAATTAAATTGTTACAATGTTATCTCGATATATGATAAGATTAACTTACAAAATTTTAAGTGGTATCCGAGTAAGAGTTGTGGGGAGTGATCCACCGATGTAGTTATTATTGAGGTTTCTGCTTGCAAAGAATGCTCACTTTAAAACTTTTAGGCTACGCATGATAAAATTTCTATTTCTTGATTTCTCTGTTTCTCGTTCCAAAACGGGTTTGGGTAAATCCGTTTGGTAACGTAATTTGATTTCTCTATTTCTGAAACAGATTTCTATTTCAGAAATAGATTTGAAGAAGAAATCGAAGCTAAAATTTTTAGCTTCTCAGTTTCTGAAATAGAAATTGAGAAATCAATTTCTGGCCAGAAATCAATTTCTGTTTCAGAAATTTTATCATGCGCCAATTCACAAACTAAACTTCCGGCAAATAAGTTGATTTAGTTTCCCATGATTGCCGCATCTCTCAAACAAATACATGCTAGAAAAAAATTGATAACTTGCTGCTTAAGAAAGACCAATCAATAATAACGGAAAACATTTTCAGTAATAAGATAAGGTGAAACCAAAATAGTTTTCACCTAACTCATAACGTGCATTTCCTTGACTTCCCCATGGAAATAAAGAACCATGGCTCATCAAGTACATTCAAGTTCTTTGGCCCAATTACCTTCAAGATCTCATGTAGTTGAGTATAACTTACATGACTCTTAGGTAAGTGAGGTTGCCGAATTCATCAGGAAATATCCCTATCAAATCAAGTCCCTTCAGCTGGCTAAGAAACGAAGAAGAATAGGTAAATTGCAATTGATGCACATTGAAGAAGGATACCGAGATGGAAAAAAAAAAAAGTCGGTTCAAACATACATTTTCGTGACATGGCAAACCGTGCTGTTAATGAAGGAACAATCGCAACTCACGATGCTTGTCATTCCTGAAGGCAAGTTCGTCATGTTTAGACCTATACCATCATTACATGATGTTTCGGTTACATTCCAGTATTTGTTTCGCATTTTCATGGCGATTGTCTTTAGTGTATCAACTGCAAGGACAAACCAGAAGTTGAAAATCAATTACTAATTTCCATTGCTGGAGAAGTAAAAAAGACTAAAAACTAGAGGTAAGCATTCCAAGTTTTTTTATAGATTTCACCCGGAACTTAGAACTTACCCGTCGATACAGGTTCCTCATTTTTTGGAACCTATAACTTATTTATCAAAACTTAGAACTTGAAACCTACCTTGTCATAGATTCTAGAGTCAATTCCAATGCCTAACAGGTTCTTCTTTCTTTTTCTTTTTTAGTTAAGCAAAATGAAAGTGAATGCTACAACAAAATGAAAGCTTCTCATCTATCAACAACAATGATCCATAAAGATGAACACATAAAATAAAATGAATAATAAAAGGTTCAAACCACGTAACATATAACCTAATTATAGAATTTCAATCCTCAATATTCTAACCACTTGAAATCTAAAGAAACAACAATCATAGTTAATTGCTTAATAATAGTTTTACCAATGATAATTAAAATTACCATTAACTAACCTAAAATAATTATTAGAGAGCCTCACCACATATATTCATCCCGCTTCAACTAGTAAATTTTATTTACGGATGATAATCTCTTCATTAAGATAATCATATTTTTTTAAAAAAAAGAGATTAAATAAAACATTCAGTCAGTAGATATATAAAAGAAATTAAAATATATAAAAATATAAACATCACTTTAGGTTCTGGTTTAGGAGAAAAATAAGGAATTTTACTTTAAGCTCCTAGTTCGGCTCCAGTTCCAGTTATGGTTCTATTCCTGATTCTAATAAGGTTCCTATGGAACCAAGAACGGAATTGGTAACCAACAATTCTGATAAAAGTGGAATTGAGAACCGAACCATATCTCCCTAGAACCTAGAATGGACCAATTTCCATTGATCCGGTTTTTCAGTTCTTAGTTCTACTTTGGAACAATGCTCACCCATACTTAGAATAAGTTCAATTTGCAGACCTCAACAGAGAAGAGCCCGAGAGAGATTTAGGATCAGAGCTCGGAAAGCAATTATCCCAAAAACATAGGCCCACAGAGAACTTCTTAACTGCCATTAAAGGAAAGGTTTTAGTCATTCTCCCGTACCTTCATCTTGCGGCAAGAGTCGAGCATCACACTCGAGGACCGCAGAGCAAATCATGGCAAGAACGACGCAGACAGCCGCTCTGTAAACTGAACCCAGAGGCATCACCATCGTTAACGCGCGGGACACCGATCCAAACACCGACCTCGATCTCGGAAGAACCGTTTGCGAGTGCCAAACGACACGGGAATGCTGCCGCGACCACGACCAGAAAGCGCGAAGAGACACCGGACGGAAAGGAGTGGTTTTTTGGAGAGGACGTGTGATGAGATTTTTCGAGCGCTTTGTGTTTGTCCGAAAGAGAGCGACGACTGAATATTTATTGACTACAAGGACTAAACAGTTCCCTCGACATCCTTTTTGGTGAGACTTTTGTCTTCCGGTGGCTCTTCCAAAGTGGTCCTGCATTATTTAAGTTTTAAATTGCAATTAATGATTAACGTAGTAAGACTATCTCGTCGAGCATGTTCAACACGTTCATCCAACGACAAAAAATAAAAAAACTCATAACTCTCAAATTATATTTCCTTTTCTGCATTATATACAAACGGCCTGCCTTGAAATATTTTTCATTAAATACAGAAATAGTACTGTGAGATATCCTAAACTTTATCTAAAAGCGGTTTGAGACTTTGAGTTATTTAACTCTAGTATCGAATTAATAATAAGAGTTCGATGTTATAATGGGAAGTGTTGGGTTATTGATCGGATTAAAAAAATTATTCACTTAATTATTTTTCTAAATCTGTATTTAAAATTTAGTGAAAATTTAGTACATGCATGCTGCAAAGCATTAAATTCTTTGGGAACTAAAAGTAAAGTCAACACTACCGTGGAACCGACCGTGCCTTTTGGTTCGGACCTTGCAACCTGGGTGGGTCAGTCAATGCTAGATGAACTGACACTCAGTGAGTGGGCCATGGGGCCCATTCAGTCCGATTGAATTCTTTAGTTATTGACCCGATGTAATGGAAGATCACCATAAGATGAAGTGATTCATTTTTCCATCTAACGTTATTTCTTAAATCACTTAGGTTTAGGTTCAATTCATGACGGTAAATGCCACCAATAGCATAATTTTATTTGACTAGTGATATAGGTGGGTTTTTATTAATTATATAATTATCATTGGTTTAATGATTAACTCTCGTTATGAATAAAAATGAACTCAAACTTTAATTAAGATAAGAGCGGTGGCACACTATATATTTTATAGGTGAGATACTTTCTCCGTAGCTCATAAAAGGGGCAAATTTTCAAATGATTACCAACGGGGTATTAGGTAATGGGAAAGCATTATAAGGTTTAGATTTTTGTTAGAGGACGTAGGGAGGTTTAGACTTGATTTAGGGGGTGAGGAGATCGTCTATTCACATTGTCTTTTAATATGTGGTCCTCACTTTGGAACACGATTCATATGAAGACTTGCCTTTCGGCGTCAAGACTGAACATTAAAAAAATGACCTGAAGCAATTGTTGTTTTCATAGGTAAAATATAGTAAAGTTAGGATATAGCGAGATCAGATATAAATATTAAATACTTTAAATTTCGGGGAGAAAAAAAGTAAATGAAAGTTAACATTGAAGTTCTTTTTCTTTTTCTTTTCTTTTTTATTTTCTTTATATGAGAAAATATATATTGATAGTAAAGAAATCATTACATCAAATAGTGTAAGTGGGGACATGTTTTGTGGGACCTGTTATTTCATGTCATGCATGTTTTGTGGGACCTGTTTTTTCAAGTCATGCCTTTTGGGAAGAAAAACCCAGACAGGCATATCATGTAACGTTGCCTACACGTCCTTGAATTTCGCAAATTGGGACAACACGAATTTTTCTAGACAAGCCACTAGACGTTTTCCAAAAGTCTCTAAGTTGAATATCTAGGATGCCCTTGATCAAACTTCCCTTTAGTTTTTATGTACAAGGCCAGTCAAATGGATGTATTGGGTTGAGTCGAAAATGGCTAGATCCAAATTGACCCCTTTTGTACGCAAATGCAGATTTAGTAATTCATACCCGACTCAACCCTACTCAAACCCCCTTTTTAGCAATTTTTCTTCTTATATTGTTGCCTTTGATTAACAGTCAATTTTATGGACCGATTTATCGAATTAGTGATGAAGCTCGGGTCGGGTCGCGGGCTAGAAATTCACATAACAGAGGACCAATGTGGAGATGTGCATGAGCGTTGCGCTAATAAACAAGAACATTTGCATGGACATGATCGGGGGTAATGTACGGTTACGAGACGACACTGCCGCGTCTCCCGCAAGACAGGAAGCGACGAAGTTTTGCGCGTTTGTCACGCGAGGATCGCATTCCTCTGAACTTTCAAAGTCCAGGACGTTTTCCAGACGTTCCTCGGTGGGAAAATCAAAAGATGCCCTTGGTCGGAAAAGACAAAAGTGGACGAGTCAAATATTTGAATTGAGCAAATATTCCAGTCGGTGGAACCGACCAAAATAAAAAATAAAAATTCCAGTCGGATTATTATATAATCCTACTAGCGTTTACGAGACGTAAAGCCCGTCCAACAAGGCCGGGGCCCATAACTCGATCACAGGGTGTGGATTTGGGCTCATATAGAGCCCAAATTAGACCCGATTAACGACGACCCGACCCGACCCGACCTGAATCAAAGCCGGAGCCTGGGACAAAGCCGAAGGGATCGAGAGGCGCCTCCTTGATCAGCTGCTGCTTCCCGCTTCATTTCAAGCTCGCGATCACAGCGTCGTTCGACTTCAATCCGTCTCGTATCGAGCTTGAGGTCGATTCGAATCTCAGCTCGGAAAGGGAGGGCAGCCCTGCAGATTCATGGATTCTTCCGACGCCAAACGCTCAGCGAAGGCGGCCCCTGCCAAACCCGGTAAAAATCCGAGCTTCGGGGTCTCCGTTTACTGTGGTGTCGGTCGAAGCCGCGCTCGGTCCGGCTGGCTGGCATGCATGAGCTCGTGTTATCTGAACCGCATTGCGGTTTGATGTATATGTCCGGCGGTTTTTCGGTGCGGGACCGAACGAGTTCGTTTCGGGTTGTGCTAGTGCGCATTCGATTTGATTTCGGTGAATGCATTGCAACAGATGGGGTGGACCGCGATTTGGGCGGACACGGGAAAAGGAAGTCTCTGCAAGTTAGCGTCCGAGAAGACCGGCCTTTGGATTTTTGGCGAATAGTGTGTGGTATGTCCTTTTGCTGGATCTCGAGCTCCGGTTATTGATACCGAAGCCGGTGGTGAATATGTAATTTGTCGATTTTCTTTTTTTTTTTTGTGCATCTTGAATTCTTCGCTGAATAATTAGTGAAAATGCTCGTGTTGAATTGGGTAGGCAAAAGTTTTACTGACAAAATGTTTTTGATTCATTTTCTCTTACTACTTCCTTCAACTGTAGCATCATAAATGGTAAAGGAGGACTCTTTTGCAGTGATTTTGATCAAGTTTCTCCCTTCTTATATGCACTTCCTCTTCTTTTTGTATTGTCCCATTTGGTAAAAGACATCACACTCTCTGTGTGTTTTTCTTGACCTTAGGAAGACATTCGTCTTGTATTAATTTGCCAGGAAAACTTTGGCACTATTTCTTTTAAAAGAATGGCGAACTAATTGCTAGTAAATCTCGCAGAAGGCAAGCAGAGTTTTCTTTGATTGTCTGATTGTGTTTCATTGACTCTACAGAGGGCGTTGTTGCTGGAGGTACTGCTGGTGTCGTTGTTGAAGCAGCACTTTACCCAATTGACACCATCAAAACTAGACTTCAGGCAAGATTAAATCCTTAAGTGCTCAACCGATCCTTTTGTTTGCCTGTTCCCCAATTGGCACACTGCACAAACTTCTCAAGTGTGAATTGGTAGTTGGGAGGTTCTTGCAACAGATAGTGTTGTTTAGCTCTTTCTGCTGCAACCCTAGTGACTGGAAGTTAATTTTCTTTTGATGAATAGTGGGCTGTTTGCCACCACCGACCAAGCAGCATATTTTTATCTGGAATACTGCCTTTTTATTGTCATTGTTCTCCTTATCTAATTGTTGTATGACCAGACATTAAAGCAATGTTAACTTCAGACATATGCAATTTATTTTGTTTGAATACCGCTGGTCACTTCAAGTTTCTTAACACTCGAAGCCCTTCTATGTCAATAATCTCAACGAAACAGCTAGAATTTCAGCTGAAACCTCTTAAACTGACAGGAAGTTATAATTTAATCCCCTGTATTTTTGGCAAATCGTTTAGATGACCTCTTTGATTGAAAAATATATACTTCGCCCCTTTTAAAGCTATCATTGCATGAAGTTTGTGATTCATCTTGTTTTGGGCCGTATATGAGTTGATTTTGTGCACCATAACCCCATTGTCTAATATATGTAGAGAATCTGGATGTGCAAAATGTAACACTCAATTACTTAAAAGTTCAACATTTGACAAATTGTAGGTGTTTTAGCCAGAAGAGTTGTTTGGAAAATGTAGGTCGGATTGCAACTTTTTACTTTATTTTATATCATTGCATAACTTCTTTCGCTCTCCTTGAATTGGTCATTACTTTACCGTAGTAGCTTAACTTTGGCTCTTTGCATTATGTTCATTGGCTGCAAATGACTCTGATGTTAAGGCAGCTCATGGCGGTGGAAAAATTGCATTGAGGGGCCTGTACTCTGGCCTGGCTGGGAATCTTGCTGGTGTTTTACCGTAAGTATTCATAGTTGTAATACTGCCTCAGATTATTCTTGGAGCAAAGAGCAAATAGCTAGGATAAGCTTTCCATGAAGCTTGTTATGTGACTATTGTCTCCTCTATCTTCTCATCATTTGGCTATGAAGAATTAAATGATGAAAGCGATATTTCCTTATCAAATTGAATTGACGGTCAATTCTGACCTTCTGAAGCTGCATATCAAAGGAAATAACAATCCTTTGACAGAAGCTATGGGAGAAAGGGTCCAGAATATCTGCACCGAGACTCAGTAAAATTACATCACTGAGATGAAGATGAGAGTTTTCTGTGTAGTCTAATGTAGTAAAACTTATGTTAAAAAATGAAATATTGTCCTTCTAAAGCTGCAGAGAAATATTGGTTGCTAACCTGTAGGTACCCCATTAGGAGCTAGGGTTAAAGAGCATGGCTTTTTTGCACACAAAATCCCCCAGTTTACTGTTTCTGAGTTGCACATATGACTGAATCATGATGACACTTATTAGGGGATGCAGATGGAGGGAAAATTTTAGTTTTTCAGTGACGTTCGTTCTCTACCCCTTAATTTTCTTCCTCTCCTCCCTAGTTTCCAAACGACACATTAGGCTCGACAAGGGATTATCATTCATAGAGGATGTTATGAAGAAAGTAGCCCACCCCAGTAGTGGGTTGAGCCTTATTATGTTATTGCTATAGTAAGTTATTTTCTTGCATATGCTTCCAATGAGGCTTGGGTTTTATAATAGGTGATCCAGAACTTTGAACTGTATTTGCATTCCCATAAATGTAAATTGTACCTCCCTAGATTATAAACAAGAAAAATGGGTAGGCTCTCTCTCTCTCTCTCTCTCTCTCTCTCTCTCTCTCTCTCTCTCTCATAATAGGTGATCCAGAACTTTGAACTGTATTTGCACTCATATAAATGTAAAATTATAAACAGGAAAAATGGGTAGGCTCTCTGCTCTCACCCGAATTGAGAGAAATGACCTGAGAAATCCTGGAGCAATTAATCTAGGCTGAGGTCCTTTTGGTTATACCACAACCAACTGGGTATGAAATGAAAATTTTCATTCGCCGGATTATTCGGCTTTTAATCATTGTCCTCTAGTTTTCAGATGGAGGATACATGGTATTCAGAGTACTTATTGTTGTTAAAGATGTTTCAAAAGAAATCGTGGCATGAGCTCATAGTTTATTACTTGTACAATCAAATGTGGCATTTTCTCTCTTTGCATTTTGTTCATAAAAGGATGCATATAGTTTCCTGTACTTTCTCTTATGTTAGTGGTTATCCTATATGATGGAACAATTGGCTGAGAAGTTGGTAAGAAGATGAGCTGGTTATGTAGCTTTGCTTGTTTGCCGACTGCATTACAGGAGCTGCTCATATGCCTTTCATAAGTGTCCTATTCATATGATGAGTGACAGAATGCTTCCTGTTTGACTTCTCTATTTGTATGATGGATTAAGGGGCATTTTAATGTGCCATCTTTGGGCTGCAAAACAGGCATGTACATAATAAAAGCAGAAGTTGCCCTGGTTTATGTACACCTACTTTACAGCATAAGAAAATTTCCATTTTCTTTGACATTGTATCGGCAGTGTTAAGTTTTTTTAGCTGGCTGTCTTCGAAATCATGTATTGGGGAATAACTGAAGATCTGTGCAGGGCTTCTGCAATATTCGTTGGTGTCTATGAACCAACAAAACAGAAATTGCTAAGGGCCTTTCCAGATAACTTAAGTGCGCTTGCTCATTTGGTAATTGTTGAAACCCTTCATTAATCATTTCTCTTCCAATTTAAGCTTCCTCAAATATTTTCGTTGTTGGTAGGTTCCTCAGTTCTGGTACATTAGAATTCATTGCTTGTGCATGAAATTTTTGTGAGATTTGCTTCCATCCATCGCACTGCAACCCCAAACCCACCCCCCCCAAAAAAAAAAAAAAAAAAAAAAAAAAAGAAAAGAAAAGAGAAAAAACCAATTACAAAAGGAAAAAAAGAAAGAGAGAGATATTCAAATCACCAAAAAGAACACATTTTCCTTGATGATAGTCTTTTACATGTCTTGGTATATTCTAGTTCTTTCTCATCACCAGGCAACACCAAATTTGTACCTTCTTTTTGGCAAGTTATATATGCCATACCTGTCATCTAGAAACTTATGGGGTTTGTCATTAGGATCAGATGGTTTGGTTACAAATTTGCCATAGATGGGGTATATTTTTGGGTTTGATGTATTCGTTCTAACCTTCTTTTCGTATAAATTTTTATTTCGAGTATCTAGATAAGGCTGTATACTGTATTGAGATATCCTTGAATATTCTTCAGACTGCAGGTGCGCTTGGGGGGCTTGCTTCTTCTCTTGTTCGTGTACCCACTGAGGTATAAAATGTCTTTTTGACATTTTCATTTCAGCTCCTTCTGAGTCAGGTTGTATATAACTGTGTATTTCCAGGTGGTTAAACAAAGAATGCAGACTCGGGAATTTGCTTCTGCCCCTAGTGCTGTCCGTCTCATTATTGCCAGAGAGGGTTTTAGGGGCCTTTACGCAGTATGTAGACCTCAATGTATTTTGGAAGATCATTCAAATTTTTGACTACTCATCACTTATTCATCATTGTCGATAATGTAGTCTTCTGTCTTCATTTTTACTCCCTAAGTATAATTTGAAATGAAGCAAACAATGCATAGTAATTTGCCTATACAGAAATATAGGTGAGCTGAAAAGCTTGTAATTTCTGAGGTCTGCAAATTATCTATTTTTGTTTGTCTTGAAAAATGCAAGATGATGTATGTTAATTTTTACTTCCCAACCTAGGGATATGGGTCCTTTTTATTGCGAGATTTGCCATTTGACGCCGTTCAGTTTTGCATTTATGAGCAGCTTCGCATAGGCTACAGGATTGTGGTAAGTTTTTCTCCTCTCTTTTTCTGTACTACGTAAATATAATGGATTTCAGCAATTTACTTTTGGAGAGTTCTAGTTTAATTAAGGTTTACAATCAGCCAACCCAAGTTAATAATAATTCACCAATTAATTGTGGTCCACGGTTTACAATTCTCCTTTTGTATCACAAGCAAGTGAATGAGGAAAACCTTTTCTTGTTATTAGCTTTAATAAATGAAACATTTATATGTGTCATTAAAGAGCAGTTTGTTGTTGTCATCATGCATTCAGAGGACATGCTATGGTCTTGGATGTTGTAATGTTTTTATTAAAAGAAAACTAAGTTTTGTATGCTTTAAATTAATAAAACATGTCAAAACCAAAGACATTTCTCGTACATGGGCAACATATTGTTCTCGTGATGTGATAATTCTTTTGATTCGTTGCAGGCCAGGAGAGAATTGAAAGATCATGAAAATGCTATGATTGGTGCTTTTGCTGGTAAAGTTTATGCCTGTGCTTTCTTTTCTTTTCTTTTTGATGAAATACCTGATATAATTGGCTATCAATCAAGGTTATATCTTTTTTGTTCTCATAGACTGGGTTGCAATCTGGCTGACTATTTTATCTGAAAAGTTTGATCTTAGAGTTAAGCTACACATGTAGAATGCAAGTGCAAACTATTGTCATGGTAAAAAATAAAATATCAGTAACCTATGCCTTCATGTTGAAGATTGCAGATGTACAACCCTTAATCAAGGTTATCAACAGATAATCAATGGCCTATATTGTTACTAACTGAAAATGTAGAACTTTTGGCTGTTGATAAGTGGTTGATGTTGCTTACCATCAGAAACCAGATCGATTTAAAGAGAGATATATGTAAAAGATTAAAATGATGAAACCTCTATACTGTATGTAAGTAGTAATGTCTTGTGAACTGGAGGGATACAAAAAAAAATAAACTCCCTCCATCAGAATTACTGGGATTCCAGAGTTCAGAATTTCTGTGACATAAGGGAATACCCCAAAAGTAGAATTACCATCTATTAGGTTTATACTTGACTATAGTTTTTGTAGGGGTACTGCATCTGCTCTAGATACTGCTACTTATTTGATTTATATCGACAGTCTAAAATTCAGATATTCTGTCGGAGCTCCAATCCATCTGTGATGCATGACTAGCTGTTACTGTAATCACTGTAATCACTTTCCTAAAATATCATAACACCTGGCAAAGTATTTGTCCTTACTTTCAGTAGAAATGTACTGCTACTTTGTTTTATAACACCTCCTCTTGGTTTCAGTTCCAATGAGGCAACCCTGTTGGTAAAATTCATGCCTGTCCTATTAGCTGAGAGGCTAAACACAATATGAACATATCTTAGGTCGTAAACAGCATCGATTGGGGCCTGCCCATTATGGAGTATCACTCTCTCCTTGGCTCATTCCTTCCGAATTCAGGAGCCTAAATTTTAGATTTATTGTTAGAAAAAGCCTGCTTAAAGTGGCTGGATAATTGGCAAATGACAAGTTTGCTCTCAATGTGGACTTCTTAATTGAGATTGTCATGCTTGTAGGTGCGATTACTGGAGCCATAACAACTCCTCTTGATGTGATAAAGACTAGATTGATGATTCAGGTAGTGGGTGTGTTTATTCTTATCTTCTTTGTTTCGGTTCCTTTATTGTTGTATAGCTGAATTTTGGTCCTCGGTCATTCTTGATGTTTGTTTTATTTGTTCTTCGAGTATATAGGGAGCAACAAAACAGTATAGAAGTATTTCCCACTGTGTCAAGAACATTATCCAAGAAGAAGGACCTGCTGCTCTTATGAAGGTTTGACCACTTTACATGAGTGCATTCACATCATAGAAGTTTAGATTACTGCCTTCTTCATGTCTTATACCACAAGAAGAAAAATTAGCATGAGTGCTGGTATGGATATATATACAAGACTCAATGGTAGTTCATCTATTTCCACTCTTATGAAGGTTTGACCACTTTCCGAGTTCTGCTAGTATGTCTTCAATTCCACAGAAGTCACTCTTAACATCATGTCGAATCAAATTTCAGTTAAGAGTGGAAATAGATGAACTACCATTGAGTCTTGTATACCACTTGAAGTTATACTAGGTGTCTGGACAAAACTAAGTTTAAGTTTGGATCTATGGAGAGATGGACTTGTTTTAAGTAATCAGAAATTTTCAGATCATGGAGAACTTTCTTCTGTTGAAATATAACCATTGTTGTACATATGAGGAAGAGTTGTTGACTGGACATAGCTAATGACATGTTTCATATCATGTGCTGCAGGGAGTGGGACCAAGGGTGCTCTGGATCGGTATTGGAGGTTCAATATTTTTCGGTATACTTGAAAGAACAAAGCAGATACTAGCTGATAGGCACTCTAAGTCTCAATAGTCATCTTTGTTTGTTTTTAATGATCCTTGCAAAGCGAGACTAGTTTTGGAAGTTTAGGCCATCTATTTTCATGCATGTAGTTTATGTATAATCAGTCATATTGACAATATGACTGATCGATTTGAGAGAAGGCGGCCATTTCCTTTTTGAGATGGGCCATATTGATAAGCCTTCAGATGCCTTTGGTAATGGAGATCTAATATGAACACTGATTTTTTTCCCCGAGAAATTTATTTTCCTCCCTGTACTTTTGAAAGTAGTACATGCATATGCACGTGCGTCCAGATGTCGACATCCCTTAATGAATTCAGACGATCGTCAGCTTACCATTACATTTGATTTTGCAATGTTTTTGTGCTCTGTATAATCCGGGTTTGATGATGACCCATGCGCCACCAAGCCCCATAGAGAGGCCCTCGTTTTGAGTTTCTTGAGAACAAAGACGTGAAAAAAATTTACACCGGGCTTATAGTGATGGTAAGAATAAGTGACCGAATCTCAAAATAGTAATATACAGCATAGAACACAACAATGTAAAACATTGGTGAGTCGATCATATTTCATGTTTAAACGTGACTTAATGAAGAACCGTCACTGACAGCCCTACTTCTGAGAGTGTAAGAATGTGAGGACGTTTGCAGCAACATTCAGAACATCACCACCAATCATCATGGATTCCATAAGTTAACAGTTAAAAGGGATGACAGAACCCCAACATGTCATCCAGAGTCGCTCCATCTTGAGTACCAATATCTTTCCCTATCATGGATATTCAAGATGACAGGCCTATAACTATACCACAGTTCTTAGATTATTGGTTTATATTCGTTGCATTTTGGCTTGATTTTTTTCTAAACCATATACCCAGCCAATAGATCTCATGATTATGCATTCCTTCCTTTGGATTAAAAATATCCTATAGCCAAAGGATAAAATCCGTAAGATAATTTTTTACTTCTTAATACAAATTGCAACGTGGAACTATACAAATTTGATTCCTGTCAGATAACACCTTGATAATTCTGAAATTACACAAGTGCTGAAACCGAGAGCCGGACTGTCAATCTTTAGTTGGATCTTTCAGAACCAGAAAGTAGAGCAATCAAACCATAAAAACTTAGAAAGTACACATCCAATTACACGTAGGAGAGCCTCTTTTCACCCCAAATCAAAGTTGATAAGAACTAAACCATATCATAAACGATTAGACTACAAGTCTATACCCCCTACACTTCCAAGTGAAAGAGGCAATAAATCAAGCCACATATGCATCTATTGGAAGCACAACAGGTGAGTACCTTTAAGCCTCAGGTCTTCTATGCAATCAAGGTTACCGTGTTTTTGCTTTCAAGTAAATTGACAGCACAGCCTTCAAAATTTCAATGTTCAAAGCTTGTTTGAAAGTAGAGGTACACAAAAAATAGTCAAGGTAAAAATACAAAATGTATACAGTACTTGAGGAAAGGACAAGGCAAGGCATTTGGGACTAGCCGTAAGAATGTCTTGCAGGTAATGCAGATCATTTAAAGTTCACATGCCAGGAATTGGTCCCCATTCAATAAAACCATTGTCGATCAGACCGCAATTACAAAATTCTTGCTAGATATATGCATGAGATGCATCCACACTTCAACAAAATAGTTCCCAAGCCTAAGTATGAAACAGGGAGCCATCACGTCCTATGGGGTTGATCAGTTCTTTCAAACTGCCATGCCCATTTTGCTCCCTCAAATTGATGCGCTTCACCATATATGCTGAAACATCATTACAAAGAGAAATTTCAATTATCAGCTCTTTTTTCATTAATTTAATTGCAACTGAGGACAAGTGTTGTGATAAATCAATCTACGCTCTTTAAAGTTTAGTATTTTTCTTTTGCACTATCAGAGCTCAGGACATAATCAACATAAGAACTGTCATGGAAGTACCTAAGAATCTCCTAACAGCAAAAGCAAAGGAGTAAAAGTCCCAATTAGGGTTTGATGGAAGTAGGTGACTCATCAAAGGAAATTCAGAAATTAGAAATTTGCATGAGACAAGATCCAGAAAAAGGGGAGATAACCTTCCATACACAATGGTCCATTATTGCCACGCTCTGTGTCTGTGCGTGCACGTGCGCGTGAGAGAGAGAGAGAGAGAGATTACAAGGATCAGACTGTTCATTTACCTTTTGCAAAACATAGTCACATAACGTGAAGTGTTGTAAAGAAGGAACCACATCAAGACAATTACCAGAGTATCTGTGGACGTTTAGGAAACCCCAAGATGAACATGAAGAAATGTAAGATGCAGAGATGAAAATATAATTATAAGCAACAATAACAACTATACCACGTATCTCAAAAATGACTTACATAATCAACTTCGACGGGTAGGAGATTCACAATCCTAACTAAATCAGCATGCTTGCCTTAACAATGACATTAAAAGAACATGACTCATTTGAACGGCCTAAAATTCTTGATAAGGTGCAGCATGGAAGTCATAGCAAGCAAGAAAATTCTTGTATACATCTACTCCTAATTAAGCTTCATGTAGAACTCCATAAGTTTCATTGATAAACTAACGGCATAATACCATGAGAGCACATTGACTGCATTCACAAACAAAGAGATACATGAAGCACCACATTTGATCGAGGTGAAAGAAATTTTTAGGATACTGAACAAATAGCGCTCCCACCAATCCAACATGAAGAGACCGAAGGTGACATTGTAAAGGTAGATCTTACGTTGAATCCAATTCATGGCTTTCACCTGCCACCAAAACGACATGCCAAAACGTAGCCATCAGCAAGGTATGAAGATTTTCTAGCATTGGTCATCAAACAAGCAAAAACTTTCTAAATTCCAGGAAAAAAAATGAATAGAAGAACAAAATGCTATTCCCCAAACGAAAAATGGATTCGGATCCGTAGATAACTCTCTAGTCAAATGATAAAGAAGGGGTTCACGAAAAAGATCGAGCCTGGCTTAGCCCAAAAACTCATTGATCGGGTCAGATCATCATTCATTCGAAAATTCATCAGTTACCCATCATTTGAAAATATAGAAAGACCAGAAATTTAAAGATGTTGGCATCCCAGTCAAACGAAGACCATGCGATTATACGACGAGCACGAATCCAGAACAAGAACAAGCGTGCCCACAAGAAGTAAAGTCGAATTCCAGAGACCGATTAGCCCCCGCGACAGCAAATCCGTCCAAACTTCCTAATCAACGCAGGAGCTGAATAGGAACCAAGGTTTAGCGAGCTCGCGAGGCGGACGCCGGCGATCTTGAGCCGCGAATCGGCCAGCAATCTGGAAGGAGAAGAGAGATTCGAGGCGACAGAACGACCCTTAGGAGATTCTTACCGAATGCCAATCGCTTCACTTCGACTTCGCCGCTCCAAATGGAACGAGAACCCCGAAAACGGGCGGCGTTCGGCCGCTGGTCGTCGTCGGCGCGGTGGGCGCCGGCCGTCGGCTCGGTCAAACCCGAATTCGGAGAGAGAGAGAGAGAGAGAGAGAGAGGACGAGGCAAGGAAGGTGATGTCGGAAATCAAAACAAGCAGCTTTTCTCCGGGGTTTAATTTCTTTGTTTGAATTTTCTTAAAAAGTATTTTTCTGAAATGACTTTTCTTCTTTACTTAAATAAAAAATGGGCTTTCTCTGAATTTCTTTAGCTTTGAACAGAGGCCCACCAGAGAGAGCCGATTGGGTTTGCTCAATATAAAGCCCAAAGCAATGGTGGATTTAAGGACCATTTGTTCTCTCTCTCTCTCTCTCTCTCTCTCTCTCGGATAAGTGTATTGCAAATCTTAAAATTTATCATAAAAGTGCAATTGAATCTTAAAATTTTAAAAAAAATATAATTGAATCTAAAAACTTATTTTATAAGTATAACTGAGTTCTAAAACTTTCAAAAAATATAATCAAATCCTTAAAATTATCAAGTCGGTAAAATCAAGTCCTTCCATAAACTCTATTCAACTTGATAAATGCAAAGTGCTAACAATTTTTGGGACTTATTGCACAAAATTGAAAAATTTTAAGATTTCATTACACTTTTGGAAAGTTTTAAAACTCAATTACACTTACAAAATAAGTTTTCAAATTCAATTGTATTTTTTAAAATTTTTAAGACTCAATTGCAATTAGGGTGAGCATGGTCGGGTTGGTCGGGCCACCCTAACCCTAGACCAACCCATACAATGTTGGTCCTCAATTTTAGGACCAGAGGGATGACCGACCCTATTGAGCTTAGGACCAAGGATCGGACCTACCCAATGGGTTTCGGTCCGGTTCTAGGGTCAACCCGGAATCGATCGATAATTTTTTTCGTCTTATTTTTTATACTCCATAAAAAAGCAAACCTACAAATTCAAATTACACATCCATCGATAATGTAGTATTGTACAACTAAACTATAAATACCAATACATATTTAGCAAATTTGAGATGACGCAATAATAGAAATTTCGTACTTGTTAATCGCTCATCGAGATATGGGGCAAGATGGAAAGTTTTTGTAATAATCTATCTTTAATATTCATAACACCATATGCAAAAGCATTTTCCTGCATTTGATCATGTAGAGTCCACTCAACCAAAAAATGAGCTTCACACCACTTGACTAACAAATCACCGTAGCAACTGTAGTACTACTCTACTCTTCAAAAACTTCTACCATTTGACACAAATTGAAAAGCAAAGTGCAGCTGAAATTCATTAGTAAAGTACAATTAAACCATAAAAAGTTCAAAATACTTAATATAAACCATGAATATATAATTTCATATTTTGTTAATTCACTTAAACTTCTAAACACCTCGAAAAAAAAAACAAACGACATGTAATTAATACTCAACAAAAGTTTTAAATTGAAATTACTATTAGTACTATTGATAGAACATCTTAATATAATATAATATAATAGACATTTTACTTAGGTTTGAATATATAAAAGAATTATAAATAATATAATATAATATACGGGGTTGGTCCAAGATTGGATCGACCCAAAACTCTTAGACCGAGGACCAACCCGCACGGTGTTGGTCCTGAATTTCGTGACCAAGGACCGACCAGTCCCTTGGAAACCGAACCAGGACCGGCAGGGTTGGGCCGATCCAGTGGTCGACCTAGACCATTTCGCTCACACGCCTAATTGCAATTTTGTGATAAGTTTTTTAGAACTTCTAGCACAATTATCTTTTTTTTTTTTTTTTTTTACTTCTTATGTTTTATTTATATTTCACAAAAAATGTTTTCCGTGGAAAATACTTTTAAAATTTTTTGTGAAAATCATTTTCCTCACTATTTAAGACAAAGCCCTAGCTCTCAAGCCAAATTGCCTCTACAATTCATTTCACTTAGATGCCAACCCAACCAACACGAACAAGATTCTCACAAGGCTCGGAGCAATTCTCCGTCGTCCTCTATAAAAGATCTGCTCCATCCAATCTCGAACCACATGTGTTCTCTCTGTGGGGTACGCTCACAATCCCTAAAAACTCGCGAATGAACATGGCGTGGCGAAGCAATTCTTTCCACATCATCTGTTCTCTCCTTAGGGTTTAATGGTTATCTATTTGTATGATGCGAATTCGAAGTGAATGAATGACAAGAAACGAGCTTGCTTGCTGGTTCATGAAGCTTTGTTTAGGGCATAGCGATGGTGCTTGTCGGAGGCCACGTTGTAGTGCAGATCCTTCCGACGGTTATTAATTATCTTGCTTTGATTCACGCAAGGTATTGTTAGTCGAGCTTGTTTGTTGTACTTGGCTGCTTCGTTTATTAAGATTAGTGGCTTAAGTTGCTTAATGTTTGGCAGTGGAAGTCCACGAGGTGGATTTTTGTGGTCCAATGCATGATTGTTGTTGCATTGGCAGATTTTTTTGAACGAAATTGGGTGTCCAAATCGTTATTTGTATGTTCGCTTTTGTTATGATTTATCTCTGTTTTGATTCCCTTACTACTTTTGTATTGTGAATACTCATAATGGCTTTGGTAATGTATGTGTTGGCTAGCAATTGATGATGAAATTTTGTGGTGGCCGAAAACGCAAACTAAAATGTGTATCCGATGTTCTCAATAAGAACGGCGTATATGGTTCTCAAATACGCGAGCTTTATTGTTCAACTCGTGTAAATAATTACGAGTATTTAGTTGGTATAAGAATACATGATAATATGTGTATTGTGTTGATGAAGATTGAGTTCAGTATGGAGTTTTGTTAAGTTTTGATTTACTGTGTTTAAGTATATAGGAAAAATAATGGAATGAGCGAAGGAAAATGTTTTCCTTACCAAATAACTAATTACATTTTCTAATTTATTTTCAGGTTTTAATCAAATATTTAAAAAAATTGTCATTTTTTTTTTTTTTTTTTTTCTTTTTTTTAATTGTCATTTTTCTTAGAAAATGACTTTTTAGAAATCTAGAAATGTCACACTTTACACGAAAAAAGGAGTCTAAAACTCTATTTCTACTCTTCTTATGCTATATAAATGATTAATTATTTCGATCATAATTTGGTTATTACCTTTTTATTTAAAATTTTACATTAGATCAAGTTTTCCCAATTTATTTTTAATTTCAACTCAAGTGGGATTACTCATTGTGTTATCGTACACCAAAATATCATGATGTTAGTGATAGAAGAATCACGTTTTGTCTAGTTTATTATGGCCACGGAGTCGGAATCTTGTTTATTAAAAGAAATGAAAATATATGGCATCAGAATCTTAGGACGCGTTTGGTAACGATTACGTTTAGGAAGTTGATTACGATCGAACCGATTCTTTTTTATTTTGTTCCCGAGAAGCGATTCTAAGCATTTTAAGCCGTTTGGAATCGTCCAAAATTTCGATTCTCGGAATAGAATTGCGTTTGGTACCGTATTCATTAATTCTACTCCAAATCAATTTCTTTTAATTTTTAAATAATTTTTTTTACTTTTTTCCTTTGTTTTCTTTTTTTTTTTTTTTTCATTTTTTTATTTTCATTTTCCTTTTCTTTTTTTCATTTTTTCATTTTTTTCTTTTCATTTTCCTTTTTTCTTTTCTTTTTCTCACCTTCTTCTTCTTCTTCTGGCCGGCCGCTGGACCGGCGACCTCACCAGAGCGTCGCCGGCCCTCGTCGGCCGAGCCTCGCCGGCAGCCCTCGCGGCCAACGGGCAAGGCTCGCCTAGCCCCGCCGAGGCTTGGCCGAGCCAGATCTGGCGAGGCCAAGCCCGGCCGGTGGCCAGGCCGACCTCGTCGGGGTTGGGCGAGGCTTGCCAAGCCACCGGCGGGGCTGGGCGAGGCCTGCCAGGCCACTGGCGGGGCTGGGGGAGCCTCGCCGGTGGGGCTGGGCGTCGCGAGGCTCGCCCAACCCCTGCCCATTCCCGGCGAGGCCCGCCTGGCCACTGGCGAGCTCGCCGGACCTCGCCCTAGTCTTGCGAGCCTCCGGCGGCGGCGGTGGACGGTGGTCGTGAGATGGTCGAAGGGAAGAAGAAAATTTATTGATTTTAATTCTCAAATTCATTCCCGAAACAAGAATCAACTTTTTTTTTTTTTATTCTTGATTCTGTTCCCAATCTGTTCCCGGGAACAATTTGTTCCCGGGAACAAAAATTTTACCAAACGCGATTAGGCGGCGATTCCGAGAACAAAAATCGGAATTTGACATTGTTTGGATGGTTCCAAATGCAGGCGCTTACTCACTCACTAGAGACAAATAAAACAAAGAAAAAAAAAAAGGAAAAAGGGAAAATGTGTCGCCTTCATGTCATTTTCTCAAGCTGTGACTTGTTCGATGAGCTAACAAATATGACACCGTCATTGCATCTTGATCAATCAATTTCTTTTTTCTTTTATTGTCATTTTTTATAGGAGGGTCAGCTTCGCGTGCTTCGACAAGAAAGCACCTTTCAACTAAGTAGAAACCGATGATACCAAACCTCAAAAACTTATCGAGAAAAGCAATGAAATAAATGAATAAACTACGGTATCCTAATAATTGACTCAAAGTGGGATCAATTTATAGAGTGATTCAAGGACTTCCTATTTTTAATTTTTAATTTTGATTTTATTTCTTGCTTGTTATTCCACATAAAAGAAAGTTAGTCCAAAAATCAGAGTTAGTAGAGACTTTCTTCTGAGCTAAACATTACTTTGAAAATTTTTGTCCTTTTTTTTTATATGACAGAAGAAAAGGCACAATCTTATCTGCCCTGATTCTCTATTGCGTTACCATCAAAGAGACCGAGAGAATCAAGGAATGTCTATCCAGCACCAACCCACACATAAAAAAGTACAGAATGTGATGCACAAAAGTGGCCCCTCTAGAAGACCTGACCCCTGAGAGAGTAGCACCCATAAAAGTTTAAGCTTTACAAAAAGAAATAGTGTCCTATTTTATAAACTGTTCTAACTTTTATCGAAGTGATTTTGGTTCATCATCGCCATTTTAAGGCCAACTGATATGATTGATTATGGTTAAAAGGGTTCTCCCATTCGCTCACAAGAGAAAAAAAAAAGGAACAAATCCACGTTGATTTAGAGAAAGAACTCGTGGATTTTCGTGAATCACCTTCCATCACTAAAAAATTATACTCGAAAATCCTAAATCGCATGGAAAATGCTCAATCAAGCGATTAGAGGGAAAAAATAAAAATAAAAAAAGGAACAAATCCACGTCTACAGACGTGTATCATGACGACATGGCATTAGAAAAATCGCAGATGGTACGTTTTGTTCTTTTACTTTGGGCACGAATTGAATTGTCCAACGAGCGTCAGGAGGATCAATTATTCATACGATGGTCCACGAGGCCGGTCTTCCATTGGTTGGAGCGTTGGAACATCACTGAGCACGCAGCAGGAGGAAGAGTTAAACTATTATTTCACCCATCGTTCTCTGTGCTCTGTTCTTCTCCTTGATTCCCTCATTCTCCCACGCCCCCCGCCCCAACTCTTTGTCTCTCTCTGTGTGAAAATATTCTTGGTTGGAGCTTGGAGATACGGAGAGAGGGAGAGAGTTTTGGTGACGAGAGCATGGCCAGATCAGAGGGCTCAATCTTTAAGCTGTGCTTCTTGTGTTCCGTGATCGCGAATCTCTTCTTCGGGGTGAATCTCTACGTGGGTCGCCGTGGCGTGGGGGGGTGGAAGTGGAGCAGCGACAAGGTGAACGTCCAAGGCCTGAGCTGGAGCGGGAGGGCGGCGGCCGAGGCCGAGTCGGCGGCGGCGCGGGAGTGCTCGGGCCACGGGAGGGCGTTCCTCGACGGGGTGGTCGCCGACGGGAGGCCGGCCTGCGAGTGCAGCACGTGCTACGGCGGTCCGGACTGCTCCCTCTTCTTGCCCTCTTGCTCTGCCAATGCCGACGGGTTAGTTTCGACTTTCTCTACGTCTCGATCAATCCCCAACAAACGGTCAAATTTATCTGTTGTTTTGAGTTGAACTCGTGGCAATCATTTACTACAGGACATGAAATCCTTTCTTTCCTTTTTTACGTCCTTGGAACATGCGCAGAATTCACTGAACTGTTACTGTAACAAGGATAGCTGATGGTCTCATCCCGAATTGGACTTGAAACAAAAGGATTTCATGAGGTTTCACTTGATCAGTATTCCTAATGACCCTTTGAAACATTCTCTGTCATTTGTGGGATGCCAATGTGATGGATGAGGACTCAATTGATTCTTGTTTTTTTTCTATTCTGGGAGAATACAATTCCGGCGCAAAAACTCCACAATTTTCTCCATCTTTTCATGGGTAAAAGATCGGTGTTCTATATCCTATCATGATAGGGGTGCTTCTTTAAGGATGCACACGCGGTACGAACTTGTAACTTTTGATTAATATGTCTTCCGCAGATAGAATTTAGATGCCTACATGTAACTTTTCACCTCCGTTTATCACTCGAGTTGTGAAAATTGACATGTTCACCTATGGGATCCCCATTTTCAATACAATAAACAAGTTATATGCCTTGAGCGCGATTCTTTGTTCTTTCACATTTTGTGAAAATTCATGGATCAGCGGTTTATTTGCACATGTCCCTTATGGATCGGAACCATTCTTCCACTCGGCACGTATTGGGCTTTTATGTTTCGGGCTTTCATGGTCTGTCAGGCTATCCACTTCGGGTATGCGAGAGTTAACTCGTAAAATTTAAACCACCTTGTGTTGGTAATAGTATAAGGTTGGAGCGGCATTTTCCACTCTTTCGAAATCTCCTTAATTCACGGTCCTTTAATTTTATTTTATTGTTTGGTTGCAGGGGAGATCCATTGTTCTTGGAGCCATTCTGGAAGCAGCATGCCGAGAGCAGTGCAGTAGTGGTGGCGGGGTGGCACAGGATGAGCTACTCCTTCAGTGACCAGACCACCTTGTCCCAAGAACTTGAGTCTCTCCTCAGGAAGCTGCACTCCCAGGTTGGGAATGCCATCACAGACGACAAATACATTTTGTTTGGTGCTGGCTCTACCCAACTCCTCAATGCTGCTGTCCATGCTCTCTCTCATCTCAACTCTTCATTTCCCGCTTCAGTTGTTGCCTCAATCCCCTATTATGCGGTCAGCATTTTTCCTTTCGCGAGCTTGTAAAGGACCCTGTGTTTCGTCCTGCTCCATCCTTACGCTCAATTTCGACGTAATTTCACCATTCGGGTATCGGTGTTTTTCTTCTTCTTCTTTGCAGCTTTATCAAATGCAAACAGAGTTCTTCGACTCAGCAGACTGCAGCTTTCAGGGAGACCCGATGCGTTGGAAGAACGCAACCAACACCACTGGAGACATCATCGAGTTCGTGACTGCACCGAACAATCCCAATGGACAGTTGAATGAGGCCATTCTCCATGGCCCTAATGTTAAAACTATTCACGACCGCGCTTATTACTGGCCACATTTCACCGGAATTCCTTCCCCAGCAGATGAGGACCTCACTATCTTCACTATCTCTAAGCTCACTGGTCATGCCGGTAGCAGATTCGGGTAAATATGCCAAAACCCTTAACTTTTTCCCCAGATTCTGATGTTTCCTGCTATATATTCACGGTTCAAATTGTACTTTGATGTGGCTGATTCAGCTGACTGTATCATCGCTTTCGGTAAAGTCTTCTAGCTTGCCCAGTAGAGATCAATTCTTTCATTGTTTACATTGGCTATGAACAGATGGGCATTCATAAGGAATGAAGAGGTGTACCAAAGGATGAACACATTCCTGCAATTGAACACGATGGGCGTCTCGAGGGACACTCAGTTAAGAGCTCTGAAGCTTCTGAAAGTAATCGTCGAAGATGGAGGGAGGGAAATATTCAAGTTCGGATACAAAACCATGACCAAACGTTGGGACAGACTGAGGAAGACACTGTCCATGTCGAACAGATTCTCTCTCCAGAAAGTAGCACCTGAAAACTGCACCTATTTACAGAAAGTTAGGGAACCAACTCCAGGTGAGAACTTGCCACAACCCTATAACTTATTTACAACGGGAGGAGCAAATGTGATAAGATGACAGATCGATATAATTGCACAATGATTCGTCAATAGCAATCTTTTCAAAATGTGGACCGAGTTTCTCTATCGACAACACGTGTCACACGGCTTTTGTCTGAAAAATAGCCCAGAAATGCCCTTTGCAATCTTATAGACATATATTTAGAAGAGGATCTCTCTTATGTTACGCATCAGCGAAACTGTAGCCAAATTGCAAGGGGTGTCGATGTGAGTTCTCTCTTTCCCGTTTTGGCTGTATTCCTTTTCACAAATTAACTGGAGCATTTATGGCAGCTTATGCATGGTTGAAATGTGAGAAAGAGGAAGACAGGAACTGCAATGAGATCCTAAATGCAGCCAAAATCCTCAGTAGAGGAGGGAGCATCTTCCATGACGACGATAGATACACAAGACTGAGCCTCATTAGGAGCAATGACGATTTTGACTTGCTTATAAGCCGTTTAGAAAGCCTAGTCTCTGGGGAAGATGGAGCCAAAATAATGTGATTGTGAAGAAAGAAGAATGGTCAATCTCACGTTGATCTATGATTTTGGACAAAGTGATCAAATCATAGGCATATATCGTGTGAACAAGAGTGAGGGTCATGACTATTGACCTATTTAATAAAGAGTAATGTGATGGGTCTTAGTTTGTAAGATGGTGTGATTGTGAAGAAAGACGAACAGTCAATCTCACGTTGATTTATGATTCTGGATAAAGTGATTAAATCATAGGTACATATCGTGTGAATTAGAGTGAAGGCCATGACTATTGACTTCTTTAAGAAAGAGCAATGTGATAAGTCTTAGTATGTAAGATGGAACCAAAACCATAAGATTATGAAGAAAGAACAACAGTTAATCTCGCATTGATTTATGATTGTGGACAAAGCTATTAAATAATAGGTGTGTTTTTTGTGAACTAGAGTGAGGGTCATCACTATTGACCTCTTTAAGAAAGAGCAATGTGATAGGTCTTAGTTTGTAAGATGGAGACAAGACCATGTGATTGTGAAGAAAGAAGAACGATCAATCTTGCGTTGATATGTGATTCTAGACAAAGTAATTAAATCATACGTATATATCATGTGAATTAGAGTGGGGGTCATGACTATTGACCTCTTCAAGATAGAGTAATATGATAGGTCTTAGTTTGTAAGATGGAGACAAGACCATGTGATTGTGAAAAAAGAAGAACAACCAATCTTGTGTTGATCTATGATTATGGATAAAGTGAATGAATCATAGGTATATATCATGTGAATTGGAGTGAGGGCCATGACTACTGACCTCTTTAAGAAAAAGTAATGTGATAGGTCTTAGTATATAAGATGGAACCAAAATATTATGATGGTGAAGAAAAAAAATAGTCAATCTCGCATTGATTGGTGATTGTGGACAAATTTATTAAATCATAAGTATATTTATTGTGAACTAGAATGACGATTATGACAATTGACCTCTTTAAGAAAGAGTAATGTGGTAGGTCTTAGTATGAAAAGAAATCATATGATTGTGAAAAAAAAAAATAGTCAATGTGATTCCAAACAAAGGGATTTAATCATAGGCATGTTTCTTGTGGACTAGTGTCACGGTTCGTGGATTCTCCTATACTCATGACACTTGTGAGCGGTGCTTGGGGTTATCGAGTGAAAAGTGAGGATGTAGACGGGACGAACACAACTGGTTTGTGGAAGTGGCATCATGACGATTGGGACTAGAAGTTTTAGGATAGAAAGATTATATCACTTAAGAGCTCTGAAAGCGAGGTTGGCCATCCATGCACAAACTAGTCGAGAGCTAATGTCGCTCTCCTAACGAGGCCATGGCAAGCCAAAACTAATTGTTGAGCCTAAAGAGATATGCTATCTTACTTGATGGACTAGACGCCCGAGCAAAGCTGGGCATGGTAGGATCTCATACGAAGAAGCATTCACCGTGTTGTTCGTTGGAACAACCAAGAAAAAAGGTTGGCCTGGCGAATTCCGCTTGCTAGGCGCCGCACGGGTTGTTCCGCGACCAAGGGAACTGTCGGCCCATGACAAATGATATCAGAGCAAGAATCTCTCCAATAAGTGGGTGAGTAGAAAAATCGAACTTCTCGCTCTAGTGCGGGTCAAATTGATAAGTACTAGTGGTACCAGTCCTAATGGGCAAAAAGTGAATCATCGGGGCAAAAGATGCTCAAATGAAGCGCAACTCTCTGCTCTTAGAATGGCAATGGGTGCTAGGACGAGTCAGTTCCTTGCCAAGCTGATGGGGAGTTGGAGAAGAACCAAATCCTCACTGAATAGGGATAACATTCCTGGATCGATCGGTGAATTCGAAGAAAATGTCTACTGTCACATTTTCAACAAGGAAAGAACCTCCATTTGGTTGGCTGGGGTCAAGATACTTAGTAGGCAAAAATGGTGTTGCTAAAAGATGCAATTGGTGAAAAATGCCACACTTGCCAGAGAAAGCGGAGGTGACCGAGAAGGACCGAGTAGTTGAGATCAAAAGAGGCTATCAATGGAGCAAAACCTATTTTGTTAGGCGAGTGTGACCATTCGATGTAAAATCCTAGAAGTGGCACATCAATGGTTAAGGGACGTAAGATCGCAACGAGGGCGTTGCAAATTTGAGTGGGGGAGAATGTCACAGTCCGTGAATCATCTCGCACTTGTGACACTTGTGAGCGGTGCTTGCGGTTATTGAGTGAAGAGTAAAGGTGTAGAAGGGATGAACATAATTGGTTCGTGGGAGTGGCGTCAGAACTGTTGGTGCTAAGAATTTTATGTATGAAAGATTATATCACTTAGGAGCTTTGAAGACGAGGTTGGCCTCCCATACACAAACTGGTCAGGAATTGATGCCGCTCTCCTGACGAGGCCATGGTAGGCCAAAACCAGTTGTTAAGCCTAAAGAGATGTGCTATCTCACTCGATGGACTAGACACCTGAGCGAAGCTAGGCGTGGTAGGATCTCATACAAAAAAGTATTCACCGTATTGTTCACTAAAACAACCAAGAAGGAAGGCTTGCCTAGCGAAATTCCGCTCATCAGGTGCCACACGGGTCGTTCCGTGGCCAAGGGAACTATCGGCCGTGACACTAGAGTAAGGGTCATGACTACCGACCTCTTTAAGAAATAGTGATGTGACAGGTCCTAGTTTGCAAGATAGAGCCAAAACCATGTGATTGTGAAAAAAGAAAAATAATCAATCTCGCGTTAATCTGTGATTCTTGACAAAATAATCAAATCATAGGTATGTTTCTTGTGAACTAGAGAGAGAGTCATGACTATTGACCTCTTTAAGAAAAAGTAATGTGATAGGTCTTAGTTTGTAAGATAATACCAAAACCATGTAATTGTTAAGTGAAAAAAAAAAAAAACAATCATCTCCTATTGATTTGTGATTATGGACAAAGTAATTAAATCATATGTATATTTCCCGTGAACTAGAGTGACCATTGACCTCTTAAAAAAAGAGTAATGTGATAGGTCTTAGTTTGTAAGATGGAGACAAAACCATGTGATTGTGAAGGGAAAAAGAAAAAAAGTCAATTTCGCGTTGATTTGTGATTCTGAACATAGTGATTAAATCATAAATATATTTTTTGTGAACTAGAGTTAGGATCATGACTTAGTTTGTAAGATGGAGCCAAAATCATATAATTATGAAGTAAGAAAAGCAGTCAATCTCACATTGATTTGTGATTTTGGATGAAGTGATTAAATCATAGTATATTTCCTATGAACTAGAGTGAGCATCATGACTTTGACCTCTTTAAGAAAACGCAATGCCATAGGTCTTAGTTTGTAAGATGGAGCCAAAACCATGTGATTGCGAAGGTAAAAAAGTAGCCAATCTCACGTTGATATGTGATTGTCGACAAAGTGATTAAATCTTAGGTATATTTCCTGCAAACTAGAGAGAGGATCATGACTTTTAAACCTCTTTAAGAGAGCGCAATGTGGTAAATCTTAGTTTGTAAGATGATTGTGAAGAAAGAAAAACGGTCAATCTCGCATTGATCTGTGATTCTAGACAAAGTGATTAAATCATACATATATTTCTTTGTGAATTAGAGTGAGGGTCATTACTACTGACCTTTTTAAGAAAGAGTAATGTGATATCGGAAATCAAAACAAGCAGCCTTTCTCCGAGGTTTAATTTCTTTGTTTGAATTTTCTTAAAAAGTATTTTTCTGAAATGACTTTTTTTTTTCTTTACTTAAATAAAAAATGGGCTTTCTCTGAATTTCTTTAGCTTTGAACAGAGGCCCACGAGAGAGAGAGAGCCAATTGGGTTTGTTCAATATAAAGCCCAAAGCAATGGTGGATTTAAGGACCATTTGTTCCCTCTCTCTCTCTCTCTCTCTCTCTCTCTTAGGGATAAGTGTATTGCAAATCTTAAAATTTATCACAAAAGTGCAATTGAATCTTAAAATTTTAATTTTATATATATATATATATATATATATATATAATTGAATCTAAAAACTTATTTTATAAGTATAATTGAGTTCTAAAATTTTCAAAAAGTGTAATCAAATCCTTAAAATTATCAACTTGGTGAAATCAAGTTATTTTGTAAACTTCGTTCGACTTGATAAATGCAATATGCTAATAATTTTTGGGACTTATTGCACCAACTTGATAAGTTTTAAGATCTGATTGTACTTTTTGAAAGTTTTAAAACTCAATTACACTTATAAAATAAGTTTTCAAATTCAATTGTATTTTTTTAAAATTTTTATGACCCAATTGCATTTTTGTAATAATTTTTTTATGACTTCCAATAACTTATTTTTTTTTTTTTTACTTCTTATTTTTTTATTTTTCTATATATATATATATATATATTTATATTTCATGAAAAATGTTTTTCAAGAAAATACTTTTAAAAATTTTTTGTGAAAATCAATTTCCTCACTTTTTAAGACAAAGCCCTAGCTCTCAAGCCAAAAAGTCTCTACAATTCATTTCACTTAGGCACCAACCCAACCAATACGAAGAAGATTCTCACACGATGCAAAATAGTTCTCCGTCATCCTCGATAAAAGATCTGCTGCATCCAATCTCGAACCGCATGAGTCTCTCTGCGGATTACGCTCACAATCCCTAAAAACTCGCGAATGAACATGGCGTAGCAAAGCAATTGTTACCACATCATCTACTCTCTCCTCAGGGTTTAATTGTTATTTATTTGTATGATGTGAATTCGAAGTGAATGAATGACAAGGAACGAGTTTGCTTGCTGGTTCACGAAGCTTTGTAAGGGCATAGCAATGGTGCTTGTCGGAGGCCACATTGTAGTGCAGATCCTCCCGACGGCTATTAATTATCTTGCTTTGATTCATGCAAGGTATTGTTAGTCGAGCATGTTTGTTGTACTTCGATGCTCCGTTTATTAAGATTAGTGGCCTAAGTTGCTTAATGTTTGGCAATGGAAATCCAAGAGGTGGATTTTTGTGGTCCAATGCATGATTGCTGTTGCATCGGCAGATTTTTTGGAACAAAATTGGGTGTCCAAATCGTTATTTGCATATTCGCTTTTGCTATAATTTCTCTATGTTTTTACTACTTTTGTATTGTGAATACTTAAAATGGCTTTGGTCATATATGTGTTGGCTAGTAATTAATGATGAAATTTTGTGGTGGCCAAAAATGCAAACTAAAATGTGTGTCCAATGTTCTTAATATGAACGGCACATGTATGGTTCTTACGTAGGAGAGCTCTATTGTTCAATTTGTGTAAATACGTACAAGTATTTGGTTGGTATAAGAATACATTATATTATATGTATTGTGTTGATGAGTACTGAGTTTAGTTTGGAGTTTTGTTAAGTTTTGGTTTAACATGTTTAAGTATACAAGAAAAATAATGGAATGAGCAACTTACCAAATAACTAATTACATTTTCTAGTTTATTTTTAGGTTTCAATCAAACACCAAAAAAATTGCCTTTTTTTCTTAGGAAATGACTTTTTAGAAAATACTTTCAAGAAATGTCACATTTTTTTCGTGAAAAAATGGAGTCTAAAACTCTATTTATACTCTTCTTATGCTATATAAATGATTAATTATTTTGATTATAATTCAGTTATTATCTTTTTATTTAAAATTTTACATCAGTTCAAGTTTTCCCAATTGATTTTTATTTTCAACTTGAGTGGGATTTTTCAAATGTTATCGTACACCAAAATATCACGATGTGAGTGATAGAAGAATCACGTTTTGTCTATTTTATTATGGCCATGGAATCTGAATCTTGTTTATTGGAAAAAAAATGAATATATATGGCATCGGAATCTTACCCACTAGAGACAAAAAAAAAAAAAAAAAACAAAAGGAAAAAGGAAAATGTGTTGCCTCCACGTCATTTTCTCAAGCTGCGACTTGTTCGATAAGCTAACAACTGCGCCACCGTAATTGCTCTAGTGTCTTGATCAATCAATTTATTTTTCCTTTTCTTTTTATCATTTTTGGAGGATCATCATTGGAGGGTCAAGCAGCTTCGCGTACCTCAACAAGAAAATACCTTTCAACTAGGGTGGGTTGAATTTTAATAATTGACTCAAAGTGGGACCAATTTCGAGAGTTATTTAAGGACTTCCTATTTTTAACTTTTAATTTCGATTTTATTTCTTGCCTGTTGTTCCACGTAAAAGAAAGTTAGTCCAAAAATCAGAGTTGGTAGAGACTTTCTTCTGAGTTAAACATTACTTTGAAAATTCTTGTCCTTCTTGAAAAAAAAAAATTTCTTGTCCTTTTTTTGATATGACAGAAGAAAATACGCAATCTTATCTGCCCTGATTCTCTTGAAGACCTAATCTATAAGAGAGTAGCACCCCTGAAAGTCTAAGCTTTACAAAAAGAAATGATGTCCTATTTTTCTAAGCTGTTCTAACTTTTATCGAATTGATTTTGGTTATTGATCGTCATTTTTAAGGTTAACCGATGTAATCGATCCCACTTTAAAGCGTGCTCCCATTAAAAGAAAAAAGTTTACAAGCACTTATATCATCGGTATAGGGAAAGAACTCGTGGATTTTCGTAAATCACCTTTCACCACTAAAAATTATTCTCGAAAGTCCTAACTCACATGGAAAATGCTCAATCAAGCAATTATTTTAAAACAAAGGAAACAAATTCACGTCTACAGACGTGTGTCATGACGCCATGGCATTGGAATAATCGCAGACGGTACGTTTTGCTCTTTTACTTTTGCTTTGAGCACGAGTTGAATTTTCCAGGGAACGTCAGGTGGATCAATTATTCATACGATGGTCCACGTGGCCCGCCTCCATTGGTTGGAGCGTTGGAACGTCATTGAGCACGCAGGAGGAAGAGTTAAAATCTTAATTTCATTTTCTTTCGCCTTTCTCTCACTCTCTCTCTCTCTCTCTCTCTCTCTCTCTGAAAATATTCTTGGTTGGAGATACAGAGAGAGGGAGAGGGTTTTGGTGACGAGAGCATGATGGCCAGATCAGAGGGCTCCATCTTTAAGCTGTGCTTCCTGTGTTCCTTGATCGCGAATCTCTTCTTCGGGGTGAATCTCTACCTGGGTGGCCGTGGCGCGGGGGGGTGGAAGTGGAGCGGCGACGAGGTGACCGTCCGAGGCCTGAGCTGGAGCGGGAGGGCGGCGGCGGAGGCCGAGTCGGCGGCGGCGCGGGAGTGCTCGGGCCACGGGAGGGCGTTCCTCGACGGGGTGGTCGCCGACGGGAGGCCGGCCTGCGAGTGCAGCACGTGCTACGGCGGTCCGGACTGCTCCCTCTTCTTGCCCTCTTGCTCTGCCAATGCCGACGGGTTAGTTTCGACTTTCTACGTCTCGATCATTGATTCCCCAACAAACGAGAGAATATTCAGTGGTTTTCTTAAGCGCCACGTCAACAGCTGACGTGGCGCGCGATAATGTGCTATTAGTCCATTAAAAATGACACGTGTCATCAAAAGATAAATTAAAAATTCCTTAATCCACCTAGATTTCTCTTTTCCTCCTCTCTTCCATCTGCACGCGCAAGCCCGACCGCCGCCCCTCCTTCCGCCATCGCCACCGGCGGAGTGGGAGTTGCCGGCACCGTGTCAAACCAGTTTGGCCGTCTCCTCAGCCTGTGCCTCAGCTCCAAATCCGGCGTGATGACGGAGAGGGTGGACGCGGAGGTTCTCTCCAGATTTGGTTTGCTGCAACGCTCCTCCGGTCTGGTTCGCTGCTCCAGATCTTGGCTCGTCCATGGCTGCCGGCGAAGAGCTCAACAAATTTGCGGCAGACCGAGAAGCTGTCCATGGCCGACTACTCTTCTGCATCTCCAGATCTGGTTTGCTGCTCAAAAGCTTCGAGCTCGAGTCTTGGCTCGTCCATGGCTGCGGGCGACGAGCTCAACAGCTTTGCCGCAGACTGTGGCGGCCACGGTGGGGCGGTGGTTCAGGGACGGCGGCGACGGCGGCGGCGGGGCGGCTTCGGAGATGGAGATGGCCGAGCCCAGGCGGAGCGGAGGTCGAAGATGGAGGGGAAAAGACAAAAAAATTAATTTTTTAAATTTCCCTATCAACATCCACGTGTCAACATCTAATTGAGTATCAATAAATAAGCACACGCCACCTCAGCGGTTGATGTGGCTTGCAAACCACTAAATATTTTCTCGAATATGCGCAGAATTCACTGAATTGTTACTGTACTAAGGATAGCTGATGTCTCATCCCGAATTGGATTCGAAATTAAAGGTTTCAATGAGGTTTCACTGAATCAGTATTCCCAATGGCCCTTTGAGAATTCTCTGTCATTTGTGAGATGCCAATGTGATGGATGAGGACTTCATTGATTCTTGTTTTTTTTTTTTTTATCTATTCTGGGAGAATAAAATTTCGGCGCCGAAACACCACAATTTTCTCCGTTTGTGGGGTAAAAGATCAGTGTTCTCTATCCTATCATGATAGGGGTGCTTCTTTAAGGATGCACACACGGTACGAACATGTAACTTTTGATTAATATGTCTTCCGCAGATGGAATTTAGATGCCTACATGTAACCTTTCATCTCAGTCTATCATTCCAGTTGTGAAAAGTGACATGTTCACCTATGGGATCCCCATCTTCAATACAATAAACAAGTTAATATGCCTTGAGCGCGATTCTTTGTTCTTTCACATTTTGTGAAAATTCATGGATCAGAGGTTTACCTGCACATGTCCCTTATGGATCGGGACCATTCTCCCACTCTGCACGTATTGGGCTTTCATGTTTCCGGCTTTAATGGTCTGTCAGGCTATCACACTTCGGGTATGCGAGAGTTAACTCGTAAAATTTAAAACACCTTGTGTTGGTAATAGTTTAAGGTTGAAGCGGGATTTTCCACTCTTTCGAAATCTCCTTAATTCACGGTCCTTTAATTTTATTTTATTGTTTGGTTGCAGGGGAGATCCATTGTTCTTGGAGCCATTCTGGAAGCAGCATGCAGAGAGCAGTGCAGTAGTGGTGGCGGGATGGCACAGGATGAGCTACTCCTTCAGTGACCAGACCACCTTGTCCCAAGAACTTGAGTCTCTCCTCAGGAAGCTGCACTCCCAGGTTGGGAATGCCATCACAGACGACAAATACATTTTGTTTGGTGCTGGCTCTACCCAACTCCTCAATGCTGCTGTCCATGCTCTCTCTCATCTCAACTCTTCATTTCCTGCTTCAGCTGTTGCCTCAATCCCCTATTATGCGGTCAGCATTTTTCCTTTCGCGAGCTTATAATGGACCCTGTGTTTCGTCCTGCTCCATCCTTACGCTCAATTTTGACGTAATTTCACCATTCGGGTATCGGTGTTTTTCTTCTTCTTCGCAGCTTTATCAAATGCAAACAGAGTTCTTCGACTCAGCAGACTGCAGCTTTCAGGGAGACCCAGCGCGTTGGAAGAACGCAACCAACACCACTGGAGACATCATCGAGTTCGTGACTGCACCAAACAATCCCAATGGACAGTTGAATGAGGCCATTCTCCATGGCCCTAATGTTAAAACTATTCACGACCGCGCTTATTACTGGCCACATTTCACCGGAATTCCTTCCCCAGCCGATGAGGACCTCACTATCTTCACTATCTCTAAGCTCACTGGTCATGCCGGTAGCAGATTCGGGTAAATATGCCAAAACCCTTAACATTTTCCCCATACTCTGATGTTTCCTGCTATATTTTCACGGTTCAAATTGTACTTTGATGTGGCTGATTCAGCTGACTGTATCATTGCTTTCGGTAAAGTCTTCTAGCTTGCCCATTGGAGATCAATTCTTTCATTGTTTACATTGGCTATAAACAGATGGGCATTCATAAGGAATGAAGAGGTGTACCAAAGGATGAACACATTCCTGCAATTGAACACGATGGGCGTCTCGAGGGACACTCAGTTAAGAGCTATGAAGCTTCTGAAAGTAATCGTCGAAGATGGAGGGAGGGAAATATTCAAGTTCGGATACAAAACCATGACCAAACGTTGGGACAGACTGAGGAAGACACTGTCCATGTCGAACAGATTCTCTCTCCAGAAAGTAGCACCTGAAAACTGCACCTATTTCCAGAAAGTTAGGGAACCAACTCCAGGTGAGAACTTGCCACAATCCTATAACTTATTTACAACGCGAGGAGCACATGTGATAAGATGACAGATCGATATTATTGTACAATGATTCGTCAGTAGCAATCTTTTCGAAATGTGGACCGAGTTTCTCTATCGACAACACGTGTCACACAGCTTTTGTATGAAGAATAGCCCAGTAATGCCCTTTGCAGTCTTATACACATGTATTTAGAAGAGGATATCTCTCATGTTACGCATCAGCACAACTGTAGCCAAATTCCAAGGGGTGTCGATGTGAGTTCTCTCTTTCCCGTTTTGGCTGTATTCTTTTTCACAAATTAACTGGAGCATTTATGGCAGCTTATGCATGGGTGAAATGTGAGAGGGAGGAAGACAGGAACTGCATTGAGATCCTAAATGCAGCCAAAATCCTCGGCAGAGGAGGGAGCATCTTCCATGACGACGATCGATACGCAAGGCTCAGCCTCATTAGGAGCGACGACGATTTTGACATGCTGATAAGCCGTTTAGAGAGCCTAGTCTCCAAGGAAGATGGAGCCAAAATCATGTGATTGTGAAGAAAGAAGAACGGTCAATCTCGCGTTGATTTATGATTATGGACAAAGTGATTGAATCATAGGTATATATCGTGTGAACTAGAATGAAGGTCATGACTATTGACCTATCTAGAAAGAGTAATGTGATAGGTCTTAGTTTGTAAGATGGAGACAAGACCATGTGATTGTGAAGAAAGAAGAACAGTCAATCTTGCGTTGATCTGTGACTCTAAATAAAGTGATTAAATCATAGGTACATATCATGTGAATTAGAGCGAAGGTCATGACTATTGACCTCTTTAAGAAAGAGCGATGTGATAGGTCTTAGTATGTAAGATGGAACCAAAGTCATGTGATTAGGAAGAATGAAAAACAGTCAATCTCGCGTTGATTTGTGATTGTGGACAAAGCTATTAAATCATAGGTATATTTCTTGTGGACTAGAGTGAGGCTCATGACTATTGACCTTTTAAGAAAGAGTAATGTGATAGGTCTTAGTTTGTAAGATAGAAACAAGATCATGTGATTGTGAAGAAAGAAGAACGATCAATCTCGCGTTGATGTGTGATTCTAGACAAAGTGATTAAATCATAGATATATATCGTGTGAATTAGAGTGAGGGTCATGACTATTGACCTCTTTAAGAAAGAGTAATGTGATATGTCTTAGTTTGTAAGGTCAAGACAAACTCATGTGATTGTGAAGAAAGGAGAATAGTTAATCTCGTGTTGCTCTATGATTCAAGACGAAGTGATTAAATCATAGGTATATATCGTGTGAATTAGAGTGAGGGTCATGACTATTAGCCTCTTTAAGAAAGAGTAATGTGATAGGTCTTAGTTAGTAAGATGGAACCAAAACCATGTAATTGTGAAGAAAGAAAAATAGTCAATCTCGTGTTGATTTGTAATTGTGGACAAAGTTATTAAACCATAAGTATATTTATTGTGAACTAGAGTGAGGGTCATGACGATTGATCTCTTTAAGAAAGAGTAATGTGGTAGGTCTTAGTATGAAAAGATGAAACCAAAATCATGTGATTGTGAAGAAAAATAACAGTCAATCTCACATTGATCTATATGATTCTGGACAAAAGGATATAATCATAGGCATGTTTCTTGTGGACTAGAGTGAGGATCATGACTACCAACCTCTTTAAGAAATAGTAATGTGATAGGTCTTAATTTGCAAGATAGAGGCAAAACCATGTGATTGTAAAGAAAGAAAAACAGTCAATCTCGCATTGATTTGTGATTATAGATAAAATGATTAAATTATACGTATATTTCCTATGAACTAGAGTGAGGGTCATCACTATTGACCTCTTTTAAGAAAAAGCAATGTGATAGGTCTTAGTTTGTAAGATAATACCAAAACCATGCAATTGTTAAGGGGGGAAAAAGCAATCATCTCATGTTGATTTGTGATTATGGAAAAAGTAGTTAAATCATATGTATATTTCCCGTGAATTAGAGTGACCATTGACCTCTTTAAGAAAGAGTAACGTGATAGGTCTTAGTTTGTAAGATGGAGACAAAACCATGTGATTGTGAAGGGGGAAAAAAGTCAATATCGCATTGATTTGTGATTCTAAACAAAGTGATTAAATCATAAATATATTTTTTGTCAACCAAAGTAACGGTCATGACTATTGACCTCTTCAAGAAAGATAATGTGATAAGCCTTAGTTTGTAAGATGGAGCCAAAATCATATGATTATAAAGAAAGAAAGGCAGTCGATCTCAATTTGATTTGTGATTTTGGATAAAGTGATTAAATCATAGTATATTTCCCATGAACTAGAGTGAGGATCATGACTTTGACCTCTTTAAGAAAGCACAATGCAATAGGCCTTAGGGGGCGTTTGGTTGGGCATTCCCAAGGGGCTTTGGGCCCCCAAAGCCCCTTGGGAGAAATTTTGGGTGTTTGGTAAGGGCTTTTGAATGCCCATTTGCCAAATGCGAGCATTCTACATGCTCAAAGCCGAATGCTGGGGTAGGGCAACTTTGAGCATTCAGCATTCTCGCGATGCAAGCTCACTGTTCACGCATTGTTCACCTTCTTCCCGTGACTTCTTCGAGTTCTCCGCCTCCGCCTTCGTTGTCAACGCCGCCTCCGCCTCCGCCTCCGTCATCGACGCCGCCTCCGCCTCCGCCTCCGTCATCGACGCCACCTCCGCCTCCGCCGTCAACGCCTTCCTCTTCTGCGACAGATCCATCTCCTTCGCCGAGCGCGAGCAGCACTAGTCGACTCCTTCGGCTCGCGAGGACTAGGACTCAAGCCGCTAGATCTAGCCGTTGGAGGCCAAATCTGGTGGTCCGGAGGCGAGATCTGGCCGTCCAACGGCGAGATCTGGCCTTCCGACGGCCAGATCTGGCCTTCACCCCCCCTCGACCAACCCCACGGCCCTCCCACCCCGCCGTTCTGGGACGCCCCCGACTTCTAGTTCTCCACCGGCCCCGCTGCCACCTCTGCCTCCACCTCCACCGTCGACTCCTTCCTCTTCTGCGGCAGACCATCCCCCTCCGACTCCTGCGGCTCGCACAAATCAGGCTTTCTAGAGGCCAGATCTGGCCGTCCGGCGGCCAGATCTGTCCTCTGCGACCGTAGACGACGGCATGCATCTACGGTCTGGAGGCCAGATCTGGCCGCCGGATTTATTTTCAGATTTTAAAAAAAAATTAAAAGCAAAAGCCCATTTGTAATAAGTTTTGTCAAACGGTATTTTTACACAAGTCACTTTCCAATGCGTAATTTGCCAAACACCCGAGCATTCCCGAAAACCTCTTTACGCTAAAGATATTTGCATTTGGCTAAGGGCATTTCCCCAAAACCGAACCAAACGGGCCCTTAATTTGTAAGATGGAGCCAAAACCATGTGATTGCGAAGGTAAAAAAGTAGCCAATCTCACGTTGACATGTGATTGTAGACAAAGTGATTAAATATTGGGTATATTTCCTGCGAACTAGAGAGAGGATCATGACTATTAACCTCTTTAAGAAAGCACAATGTGCTATATCTTAGTTTGTAAGATGAATGTGAAGAAAGAAAAATGGTCAATCTCACATTGATCTATGATTCTAGACAAAGTGATTAAATCATAGATATATTTATTGTCAATTAAAGTGAGGGTCATTACTACTGACCTTTTCAAGAAAGAGTAATGTGATATATTTTAGTTTGTAATACATTGCAAACATTGGTTTAACACCAAACAATAAAGCAAGACTATACGTTTCTCTTTTCGTGAGGAGTCACTTTTAATTGTAGTCTTCTTCTTATCTGTACAAATCATACGCCATGCTTGATGATCACCCTCCTCGACACTATCATCCTATTGGAGTTCTGCAAACACGTTGCACTCAGTTTGCCCTTGTAAGCACTTTGTAAGTCTGATCTGTGCCCAGTTAATTATATCAAACAACTCTTTCTTTTTTGCCATAGATTGCTAAAACAACTTAGCTATCTACCCTTCCTTCAAGAAGTACTATAAAGTTGAAAATGAAGAACAAACCACGTGCACACAGCACAACAAAGAGCTCCAAAGTCAAGCCAATAATGAGTCTATGGTCGGAGGCTCCACAGTGCAATCCTAAAATGGAGGGGCATGGGCATTTCATATCAGCAAGGGATAAAAGAAAAAATCCATTTCGAACTCATCATGTGAAAAGCCCACACATGTCAATGGGGAATAGGTTTTTTATATGTTCACCTATTTATAAATGACCGTCGCGACCAAATTTTCGGGTGTGAACCATCTATGGTTTGGCTAATGGATTGTTAAGCCTAGACTTAACTCGGGCTCTCTCAAGTCCATACCAATTCGCGACTTAGGTTTAAATTGTTAACATGCAATTGAATTTTAACTAAGAGTCGCCACTAATCTATTTTTGGCGGGTCGATTAGAAACCCAAGTAAAGTAACGGGAGATTTACTTTACTCCTACGAACCAGAGATTCATGAGTTCGGGGACTTAGTTACACCAGACTATCCTAGTGCCCTTTCGGTACCTTTTTATTTCATTTTCAAAAAAAATGTTTGGCAATTGAATTGATTTTAATTTAACTTCCTAACATGTGAGGTGATCATACGTGTGCGCATACCACCAATTTAACACTCAAGAAAGCAATTAAATAATGCAGAACTTACCTCAAAGCAACGAAAGCATCTGCAGTGTTAAATTAAAATCCATATCAACAACCCTAGATATGGTTTCTAATTAACACGCAAATGAAAATCATGCGATGCATACTAATAATCTAATATGACATGGCAGCATGACCTAAACTATATGACATGAAGAAATGCAATCTAAATGACCTAATTCTAATGACATGCAATACGATGCAATGACATACTAAAATGACACGCAACATACAATTTAGTATGCAGGTTATATGTCTTGCGACATTTATTAAATGACTTAGTCTAATGACGATGAAGTTCTAATTAAATGAACCTAATAAAAATTAAAAGACATGCATTTGATATTTCTATGCAAAAATGATCTAGCTAGATTAAAATTCTATCCGATTTAAACTAAGGATCAAGTCACATTAAATCCTAATTTAAACTAAGATATTATCTTAATCTAACATGCAATTTATCTAATATGCAATGACGTGCAAAGAATGCCCTAATTCAACATGATATATGCATGATGATTTTTTGTGTTTTTATATTAATTTCGGAATTGCAATTCAAATAATGATAAAACTAACAACCTAAATGAATGCATTTTTTGTTTTGTCTTTTAATATTTTCCTAAATTCGGAATAAAATCCCTATTCTAGATATGCAAGATAACAAGAAATATTCCAAAACAAACTGAATCCTAATTCAAATATTTTTTGGATTTTTCTAGTAATTCTCCAAAACAAGCAATTATCAAATAAACATTGTATTTAAACTAATCAAGGCATCCAATCAAATAAAGAATTACAATGACTGAAAAAATAACCCGTTATCTCATAGGTCAAATTAACGATTACTATAATCCTGAATGTCACGACAAGAAGATCATAATAACTAAAAATCTGATCCGAATTCTTATGGATCAAATTAATAGTTATGTTGATTCAAAAATTAATATGCTATCGACAAAACCCTAAGAATTAATATAATTAAAAAATTGACCTGATATCTTACGAGTCAAATTAATAATTACAATAATTTCAGGGATAACTCCTATGAGTAACGCCTACAATATCCATAACCTAAAAGTCACATCACAGTATTCTAACTTAAACAATAATAATAAAACTAACTAAAAGTAAAGTAAAATAATATAAAATAAGAAAAATAAACAACCTAAGGAAAATGGAGGGGCAGCCAATTCGTCGACACCGAGCAGGGGGTTTGGGTCGCCGGCGTTTGGGGTTCCGGCGAGGTGAGTTGCCGGTGCGTCTGGACGTCGGGGGGAGCGAGCAGCGCGGTTCTGCCTGGCTTCGGGCAAAGCAGCAGCGGCAGGTCAGATTGAGCGGCGCGAAGAAGAGAGATGTGCGGAGGCGGCGTCGGGCTTTGGACGAGGCTGGTGCGACCGATCGGAGCGGAGATGCCAGACAGCAAAGATGTCACTCAGACGTGTGGGGGCTCAAATATGGGCTTGGCGTCGCAGGTTAGCAGCAAGCTGAGGGCGAGATCGGCGCTCCAATGCGGTAGATCGGGCTCCAAGCGGATGCGGGGACTAAGCAGAGGGCTGTTCGGGTCAGTCAGGCTCGAATCGGCAGTGGCTTCGCCGGACGGAACAGAGGGCCGAACGACAACGGACAGGGCGAATCAATTTGGTTTGCAGCGTCAGGTCACCGAACGGAGGTTGCAGTGGTCAGATCTAGCTGCAGGAGCGGAGCTCGGGCGCTGGGCTCGCGGTGGTGAGGCGATCAGCTCGAGCTTGGTCACGGGTCTATGCGGTTACAGATCTGTTTGGGTCTAGCTCCGGATGGAGGGGACCACTAGGCGTCGGACCAGAGGCGGCGCGGCGGTGGCTTCAAGTGGCGGCAGCGGTGCGGAGGTGTTGCGACGGCGCTAGTGCAAAGGCGGGGCGGCTTTGTGGACGAACGGCAACGGGCTGGTGGAGGAAACGCCGGTGCGGTGGCCGACGTGGAATCGGTGACTGTGGAGGCGCGGCGAATCGAGCAGCGAGGAACGGTGAGGAAGATGAACAGTAGTATGTTCTTTTGTTTTTGCTTCCTTTTTTTCTTTTTCTCTCACCTATCTCTCTCACGTCCCTTTTTCTCTGCCCCCTGTGTACTTTCTGCAGGAGAGTTTCTTCTCTTTATCAACCGGAAGAGAATTCCTTTTGCTCCTTTTTTTTTCTCTCTTTTCACTTCATTTTTTTGTGTTTTCTTTTTCGACTCAGAGAAGCCCCCCTGCTTTACCGTACACGGCCCTTTTATAAGCATGAAAAAATGTGATCTTCAGATATTTCGAAGATTTCTATAACCTCTTGATTAAAAAAATCTTTTTATTCTCCTTATCTCCTAAATATTTTCTACTGATTTTTAAAGATAAGATCACAATCCGGTTTTCTCAAATTCCAAAAAGATCCTCATTTCAAATCTCAATTTCAAAAATGGGCTTGGGCCAATTTGTATTCTTCACGTGGGCTTAGTCAAACCTGTCAATTTAAAATTCAAAACTACCAATTCAACCAATCCACCACCGGTCCAATAAACAAATGTAAAAAATGCAAATTAAAAACAAATGCACCTAAATCTATATGCTATGCAATATATATTTTTTTAGGGATAAAATTAACCCCTAATTTTTTTATGCGATAAATGACTAAATGGATCACCAAAATTTAGGTGTCAACAGTTGCCCATCTTTGAAGGTGAGCTCATAGAGGTTGCCTTCAAAGATAAATTGAGACCTAAATTTTGACTATGCACATGCATTAAATGATTTTTGTCGGGAAATGTATCCCATTTTTTTTTAAAAAAAAAAAAAGAAAGCAATTCATATGGTGCATGGCAAATGCATGATGTCAAAGGAAAGAACGTACCTACAATTACTTACCAATTAGTGCAGTAAAGCATCTTGAGGTACATGATAAATCCCTATTTACTCCACAAGTACCCAACTCTCACTCAAGTTCCTTGAGAAGCATAACAGGTAAGAACATTCACATCCAAAGTGAAATGTTCAACGGAAAAAATTGAGACATCTAGATCCAGACTGAGATGTCAAGATTTTTGAAAATCTCAAAATACCTAAATCCAGACTAAGGTATAATGAGAAGGATTGACAAACATTCACATTCAGAGTGATATGTTTGAATGAAAATAATCAAGACATCCAGGTCTAGACTGAGATGTCAAGATTTTTGTACTCGAGATACCTAGATCCAGACTAAGTATAACAAGAAAGGTTGAAAAAAATTCACATCCAGAGTGAAATGTTTAGACAAAAATAATCAAGACATCCGGGTCCAGACAGAGATGTCATGATTTTAGAAGCTCAAAATACCTAGATCCAGACTAAGGTATAACGAGGAAAGTTGAAGAACATTCACATCCAGAGTGAAACGTTCAATGAAGAGAATTGAGACATCCAGATCCAGACTGAGATGTCAAAATGTTGGAATGCAATTTTTATGCAAATGGTAAAGGAACTTACCTGGAATAACTTACCTTCAAAGAGGGTAGAGTGATTCAAGATAGTTGGTGTTACATGTCCAGGACCCGTATCATTTTACGGTCGCCAGAATAGTAACATGGCTTTGTAAAGAGACTGCTTTCCTAGGACTCGTACCATTCTACGGTCGCCCAGTATGATAGTGTTTGGTTGTGTCTAGGACTCGTACCATTCTACGGTCGCCTAAACGGGGATTTACCTTCCAGGACCCGTACCATTCTACGATCCCCTGAATAGGGAAATAGGTTTTGTCTAAGACTCGTACCATTCTATGGTCGCCTAAATGGGGATTTACCTTCCAAGACCCGTACCATTCTACGGTCGCCTGAATAGGGAAATAGATTTTGTCTAGGACCCGTACCATTCTACGGTCGCCTAAATGGGGATTCACTTTCTAGGACCCGTACCATTCTACGGTCACCTAAACGGGGATTCACTTTCTAGGAGCTGTACCATTCTACGGTCGCCTTGACGGAAAATTGATTTTTCAGGACCCGTACCATTCTACGGTCGCCTGAATGAGGAAATTGCTTTTCCAAGACCCTTACCATTCTACGGTCGCTTGTTAGAGCAATAAATGTTGTCTAAGACCCGTACCATTCTACGGTCGCCTAAACAAGGTTTTGCTTGGCTAGGACCCGAACCATTCTTCGATCGCCCAACGTTGTAATCTAGGAAAAATCTTTGGGGACAACTCCATCGAGTGTCGATTAAAAGGGACTCTAGGCTATAAAAGCACACTAGGTCAATATAAATGGACATCGGGCTACGAAAGCACGCCGAGTCGATAAAGATGGGCCCTGGGCTATGAAAGCACGCCAGGTCAATATAAAGGACACCGGGCTACGAAAGCACGCAGGGTCAATAAAGAGGGACTCTGGGCTACGAAAGCACGCCGGGTCAATATAAAGGGATTCTGGGCTACGAAAGCATGCCAGGTCAATTTTAAAGGACACCGGACTACAAAAGCACGCCGGGTCAATTTTAAGGACACCGGGCTACAAAAGCACGCCGGGTCAATAAAGAAGGGAACTATGGGTTACGAAAGCACACTAAGTCAATTTAAAAGGACAGCTTGATCGAGTCAAGTGTTGAGAATGGGTAGAGATACACTTACCTGATGATATCTCTGATTCTTTGGGATATGTCTTCTGGAACTTAGATATCTTGTGGAGGCCTCTCACCTTCTGAATATCAGGAGCTCTTGGGTCTTTGAGAAAACATTATCTGTCAGACATGATTTAGAGCAAAAACTAATATGCATTCATCAAAGAGATAGACAATCTAAGCTACTCTAGAATGCACATTTCAAAATTCGGTGAGGTTTTCATCAACTCAATCGGGGTTTATGCATAATGACCTTTGCATCACCCAAATTTCCACTGGAGAAAATTATCATTCAAGACAATCTTCACTCATGACATGGATTTCTTAAGAATACTAAATGAGAGACTTTCGGTTAGAAAGGACTTTCACTCACTCTCATTTAGAATATCTATTTTATGTGAATCACTCAATTTCATCATATCAACATGGGTCCGAGTATTCTCGCAAGCGGTACGATCTTACCAATCTGAGAGGTCTTTAATAAGGACTATAATGTGGGCTTGGTCAACGGCGTAACAAAGGGACTCTTTGAGTCAAGGCTATTGAATGAACAGTCTTGTAATCATCTCCGGGTTTACAAGTCAAGAACCCTGCAAAATGACAAATAAATAATCTTGCTCGCACTTCTTCGAGTGATGCTTATAAACATATGAACTCATACGTTAATTCAAATGCCCTAATTTGAAGAGACTTTGTAAGGGACGTAACGTAAGTTGGGTTTATGGGTTGAGAAATGAAAGGATCATTAGGCTCAAAATGTGTGTAAAAGGTGTGAGTTGATGATCATCTTGGCATTGCCACCAGTTTTCTTTTTCACCATCGGGGATTGTCTTCATGAAGTCCCCCATTGATTGTAGAAACTCGGCATTTCAGTTCTTTGACTATTGCTCCATTGGGATTCAATTCTTGTAATTGACAGTCACCTATCTTGACTCTTTTTTTTTCATCTATGGGCATTGGCCTTGCTTTTACCAGGCACACCGCTTTTTCATGCCCCTAGTTCTCATGCATTTTTTCTTCACTTCTTTTCATGGGCATCGGCCTTACTTTTACTAGGCACACTGCTTTTTCATGCCCCTTAATTCTATTTTGAATTCAATTCTTGCGCACAATGCATGTGTCAAGCAATTACACTTTGAATGACACTCGAACTTTTCAAGAGTCTTCATCTGCCTTTTGCCTTGCCCTAGTGTGGGGGATGATCATCAACTGGATTTAAAAGAAATGAAATTGTAGGCTCAAGTGAGCTATGCAAAGGATATAAGTATATAGGATAGAGAAAGAAATGCTCTTCGTCATCCTAAGGCACTTAAATTAACACATGAATTCAATGTAATAGCATGACTTGAAGATTGATGCAAGTGAGAGCAAGAAAATTTCAATTCATTTTCCTCACCTCATGATGCCATTTTACCTCCCAGTTGCCCCAATGTGGGGGTGATTCTTGACAGGGGTGATTTGAAAAGAATATCCATAAGTGTATGGGCTTAAAAGGGTTAAACAATTGATCACCTGTAGTGTTTGGGAAAGAGAAATGAATTGCCTCTCATCACTTCGGTTGCCGTGCCTTTTGCGAGAGAACTCTCTACCTTATGGATATGAACCTTCTTATACTCATCTCACAAGTGTATGAATATCGGACAAGTGTATGAATATTGGACTGTGTATAAGATATGGTTTGCCTTTCATCATCCCGACTCGTCTCATTTAGTATGCTCAATCAATTCCACATCATTTATTAAATTAGTCCATCTTGATGTTCTTCAGTGGAATTGGCGGATAAAACATGTAAGAATCATCATGCAAAACCTTTTTTAAAAAACTCAACAGCTTTAAGCATGTCAACTTCAAACAATTTTCTATACTACAAAATGGTTTTAAGCATTCATTCAAGAATTCCTCTACAATGGGAATTGCCTCAGCAGTTGATGTCTTTGGATTGTCCCTATCATTCAAGACTGAAAATCCACTTTTGCCCCTGCACAAGAGAACATGCATCAGTATGATACTATGCAACATCAAAGTAAATTCAGATTGCACATCCATTTTGGCTCGGGTTGAGACTTTATCCCAGTCGGGTCACTACCAAAGCCTGTCATCCCCCTAATTTGTCAACTCTTCCACCAGGAAATGATGGTCCTCTTTTACTTGCCCCAAATCTGCTTTTTTTTTTTTTTTTTATTGCAAGTGCGCTCTAAACCCGGTGATCACAAGTCAAGTTTATGATTGTTGAAACTTGATACGCCATTTTCAGATATCCCTTGTCATAACAAGTTATAGAATTATGCACTAAGACAAGAAGCAAATGAGTCAGACAAACAAACAAGTTTAATCTGCTACAAGCTTTGGGAAAAAAAAATTTTGTTATTTTTTTTAGCAATGAAAAGCTTTTGTTTTCAAAAAAATTTTTGGGAGGAAGCATGAGAAAGTCCAGCCCTGAGGATTTCTCCATGGATGATATTTTTCTTTTTCATGGTTGGATATCGTCATTGGACCGGTTTGGTATACTCCATCATGTCCTCAAAATTGGAAATAAAATTGTAATTTCATTGAATAGAATCAAATGAATTACATTATTGGAATGGAAATTGTGATTCCTAAACCCCTAAAAAGAGAAAAAATCGAAAACGATTCTTAAAAAGCGAAAACCAATTCCTAAAAAGCAATAAGAATTCCCACACAGGGGAGGTGCAATCGAGCAAGTTACTCTTGCAGGCTAACGTCCATGTCTTCCGAAGGTCCTTTGTCATTGGCTCCTATGAAGAGGTCATCGAACAGACCTGTGATTCCTTCCAAGGCGTCATCAGAGTTCTTTGTCTTTGGAGACGTCAGATCGTCCATGTCATCCCATCCACTTGGAACTATGTTGCAGGAGTCAAAGTAAAAGCTGGGAGGAGCCAAATACTTCACCAAGTAATCAAACTTGCCACTAGGCTGCCCCAGAGTGTCCATCACTTCCACTTCATCTTGCCCCATCTTAGGGACATTGTCAAGTTTAGTTTTTTTGGCAGTGACCAACAGTGGGTCATCTTCTAGGTCAGCCATGTCGCCATTGCTCATTTGGGTCTTGCATGACTGCTTCAGGACTACTGTCTCAGGGAGAGCAGGTGCAGGAGTCAAATCCGTTTGGAGTGATTGGATTTGAGCTGTCATGAATTGCATAGAGGCGAGCAATTGTCGGAGTTGGTCTTCCATAGCGGAGATACGATCACGCATTTCGGTTTGGTCAGCCATTCTAGTTTTTGATCGCCTAATGATGGGTGAACGTGAAGGATCCGTTATCACCTAATTCAAATGAATGAAAATATATAAGTATAAGGTGCAAATAAAGAATCAACCCATGACAATGATCTATCAACTTTTTTTATCATTTTTTTTTTTTTCACAAAAAGCTCTTACAATGAGGGAATTTCCTAAAGAGAGCTAGACAAATAGACATCCTAGTAAGATCAAATTTCCTAGACATGAATTGAAAACAAATTCTCCAAAGTTTTTTTTTAAATTTTTCCAAATGATTTATGGCAATTTCCTCATTTCATTCTTGAAAGGAATTAGATCAAATGACTATCCTAGATTGTCATGGACAGACCAAAAGCATGACAAAATAAATTGCATGATATAGGGATAGAAAACTTACTTTACCAAGAAAAATCGACGGCAATCACCTAGACGTGCACATGAGATGTGAGGCTCGATTTCTATTCTAAATGGCTTAACAAAGTGGAGCTAAGAGGATGATTTGACCGTTGCAGTCTCGCATTAACGTGTCAGGTCCCCTTAACTCTGGCTCAGTCGAATGAAATGTCCAATAGTCATGCAGTCTCACGGATATGGACAAAACACATTTGACACCATGAAAAACTTTCGGGGAAGAGAAGGTCAACCTCTACATAGCAATCTCGCTTTGGAGGAAGTATCATTCTCAACACCATCCTAAAAACCCTATCGTAGCCCAGGTCTGATCGCAAGTTGTGTGTGCAAATAGTGTGGTGCTAAATCAATAAAGCATGCACAACAGTTTAAATGCAAACAACACTTCTAATCAGGAAAAATAAATCATTAATCTCAACACCTCCCTACAAGACAAAGGTTAGCAAAGACTACTCCCCTTATACCTCCCATCTGCAAAAACATTTAACACCTTAGAAATGTTAGGGACGTACCTGAAATCCTCGCTGCTAAACAAAAATATTTTTAAAAAGAAAAAATGGCCTAAGTCCACTAAGTGTTTTAACACAAGTCCCTAGTGGAGTCGCCAAGTTGTCGCAATCAAATTTTCGGGTGTGAACCACCTATGGTTTGGCTAATGGATTGTTAAGCCTAGACTTAACTCGGGCTCTCCCAAGCCCATACCAATTCGCGACTTAGGTTTAAGTTGTTAACATGCAATTGAATTTTAACTAGGAGTCGCCACTAATCTATTTTTGGTGGGTCGATTAGAAACCCAAGTAAAGTAACGGGAGATTTTCTTTACTCCTACGAACCAGAGATTCATGAGTCCGGGGACTTGGTTACCCCCAGACTATCCTAATACCCTTTTGGTACCTTTTTATTTCATTTTCAAAAAAAAATGTTTGGCAATTGAATTGATTTTAATTTAACTTCCTAACATGTGAGGTGATCATACGTGTGCGTATACCACCGATTTAACACTCAAGAAAGCAATTAAATAATGTAGAACTTACCTCAAAGCAACGAAAGCGTCTGCAGTATTAAATTAAAATCCATATCAACAACCCTAGATATGGTTTCTAATTAACACGCAATTTCTTTTTTTTTGTTTTCATTTTTCTTAATGAAAATCATGCGATGCATGCTAATAATCTAATATGACATGGCAGCATGACCTAAACTATATGACATGAAGAAATGCAATCTAAATGACCTAATTCTAATGACATGCAATGCGATGCAATGACATACTAAAATAATACGCAACATACAATTTAGTATGCGGGTTATAAGTCTTGCAACATTTATTAAATGACTTAGTCTAATGACGATGAAGTTCTAATTAAATGAACCTAATAAAAATTAAAAGACATGCATTTGATATTTCTATGCAAAAATGATCTAGCTAGATTAAAATTCTATCTAATTTAAACCAAGGATCAAGTCACATTAAATCCTAATTTAAACTAAGATATTATCTTAATCTAACATGCAATTTATCTAATATGCAATGACGTACAAAGAATGCCCTAATTCATCATGATATATGCATGATGATTTTTTTGTGTTTTTATATTAATTTCGAAATTAAAATTTCACATGCAATTCAAATAATGATAAAACTAACAAACTAAATGAATGCATTTTTTTTTATATTTTCCTAAATTCGGAATAAAATCCCTATTCTAGATATGCAAGATAACAAGAAATATTCCAAAACAAACTGAATCTTAATTCAAATATTTTTTGGATTTTTTAGTAATTCTCCAAAACAAGCAATTAATAATTATCAAATAAACATTGTATTTAAACTAATCAAGGGATCCAATCAAATAAAGAATTACAATGATCGAAAAAATAACTTTGTTACCTCATAGGTCAAATTAACGATTACTATAATCCCGAATGTCACGACAAGAAGATTATAATAACTAAAAATCTGATCCGAATTCTTATGGATCAAATTAATAGTTATGTTGATTCAACAATTAATATGCTATCGACAAAACCCCAAGAATTAATATAATTAAAAAAATGACCCGACATCTTACGAGTCAAATTAATAATTACAATAATTTCAGGGATAACTCCTGTGAGTAATGCCTATAATATCCATAACCTAAAAGTCACCTCACAGTATTCTAACTTAAACAATAATAATAAAACTAACTAAGAGTAAAGTAAAATAATATAAAATAAGAAAAATAAACAGCCTAAGGAAAATGGAGGGGCAGCCAATTCGTCGACACCGGGCAGGGGGTTTGGGTCGTCGGCGTTCGGGGTTCCGACAAGGTGAGTCGCCGGTGCCTCTGGACGTCGGGGGGAGCGAGCAGCGCGGTTCTGCCTGGCTTCGGGCAGAGCAGCAGCGGCAGGTCGGATTGAGCGGCACGGAGAAGAGAGCTCTGCGGAGGCGGCGTCGGGCTTCAAACGAGGCTGGTGCGACCTATCGGAGCGGAGATGCCTGACAGCAAAGATGTCACTCAGACTTGTGGGGGCTCGGATCTGGGCTTGGCGTCGCGGGTCAGCAGCAAGCCAAGGGCGAGATCGGCGCTCCGATGCGGTAGATCAGGCTCCAAGCGGATGCGGGGACTAAGCAGAGGGCTGTTCAGGTCAGTCAGGTTTGGATCGGCAGCAGCTTCACCGGACGGAACAGAGGGCCGAACGGCAACGGACAGGGCAAATCAATTTGGTTTGCAGCGTCAGGTCACCGAACGGAGGTTGCAATGGTCAGATCTAGCTGCAGGAGCGGAGCTCGGGCGCTGGGCTCGCGGTGGTGAGGCAATCAGCTCGAGCTTGGTCGCGGGTCTGTGCGGTTATAGATCTGTTCGAGTCTAGCTCCGGATGGAAGGGACCCCTAGGCGTCGGACCAGAGGCGGCGTGGCGGTGGCTTCAAGTGGCGGCAGCGGTGCGGAGGTGTTGCGACCAGTAGCGACGAACGGGTGAGTTGCTGCGACGGCGTTGGTGCAGAGGCGGGGCGGCTTCGCGGACGAACGGCGACGGGCTGGCGGAGGAAATGCCAGTGCGGTGGCCAACGTGGAATCGGTGACTGTGGAGGCGCGGCGAATCGGGCAGCGAGGAACGGCGAGGAAGATGAACAGTATTCTGTTCTTTTGTTTTTGCTTTTTCTTTTTCTCTCACCTGTCTCTCTCACGTCCCTTTTTCTCTGCCCCCTGTGTACTTTCTGCAGGAGAGTTTCTTCTCTTTCTCAACCGGAAGAGAATTCCTTTTGCTCCTTTTTTTTTCTCTCTTTTCTCTTCACTTTTTTGTGTTTTCTTTTTCGACTCAGAGTAGCCCCCCTGCTTTACCGTACACGGCCCTTTTATCAGCATGAAAAAATGTGATCTTCGAATATTTCGAAGATTTCTATAATCTCTTGATTAAAAAAATATTTTTATTCTCCTTATCTCCTAAATATTTTTTACTGATTTTTTAAGATAAGATCACAATCCGATTTTCTCAAATTCCAAAAAGATCCTCATTTCAAATCTCAATTTCAAAAAATGGGCTTGGGCCAATTTGTATTCTTCATGGGTTTAGTCCGACCTGTTAATTTAAAATTCAAAACTACCAATTCGACCCATCCACCACCGGTCTAATAAACAAATGTAAAAAATGCAAATTAAAAACAAATGCACCTAAATCTATATGCTATGCAATATATATTTTTTTTAGGGATAAAATTAACCCCTAATTTTTTAATGCGATAAATGACTAAATGGATCACCAAAATTTAGGTGTCAACAATGACAAAATAGTTCAAAAGAAACAAGGAGTGCCAGGAGACATGTCCTTAGCCTCACCCGCGTACTGCCAAGGCGATCTCAGTCCATCTCTTTGTACTACCCCAGGTCTAGGTCGTCACATTCTCCCCCCTTAAGGCACAGCGCCCGCACTATGGCCCCCACACGTGGTCGAGAATTGGCTCTGATACCATTTGTAACAACTCGGGCCCTAATAAATAATATTGTTCACTTTGAACACTAAGTCCTCATGGCTTTAAAATGAGTTATACAGATTAAAGGGACCCAAGCCTTTATAAACTAGCCCTAGGACTCCCCCCTAAGCGATGTGGGACGAGAGACATGCCCTTAGCCTCACCCGAGTACTGTCAAGGCAATCTCAGTCCATCCCTCCGTACTGTCTCGAGTCTGGGTCGTCACAGCCTCCCACAGTGCCAGGATCTGAATTGAAATTGAAATAATCCTCAAAACTGTGAACTTTTATTCGTGTAAAATTCTGTAATGTGTTGATTCTGAATGTCCTAAATAATTTAGGTTTAGCATTGCTCATTTTTCAGAAGACAGAGTTACAAAATCAAGTACCCTCCACAAATGGGCTATTTTCCCCTTCTTCCCCCTCCTCTCTTGTTTCTGCATTACTTTCTTCTTCATTTCTTCTCTAACAACTATCTGATTTAACCTCTGCCACACTCACTAATAGGATTGTCTCAGATGGTTTGACATATTTAGCTGCCATAGAAAATACAGAGCTGATGAATAAAGGCAAAGATGCCACAACTGCAGTGAACATAGTTTAAGTCACAATGAGAAATTATTCTAACCGAAATACTCACAAGAACGTTGATGTAACAACACAGCTTTGAGACGAAAGTTAAGGTATTATATATAGTCTAGGAATTAGAATGAAAAACTCTATCACAGGTTGGTAGGGTTGAGAGCGCAACCTAGCAAATCCAAGCAGTAAAATACAATATAATACAATAGAACTACATGAAAATGAGATACATGTCTGGAACTTTAGCCCTTTTCGCCAATCTAAAGTCATTTTTCAGTATTCTAACGTTTCTGGACATTTTCTATGAGTTCAGTATACCAGAGCTACAATCACCCTGTACAAAGCCGAAGACGTCTAAAGCGAAGTCCAGTGACTTTTCGATGCCACGGACGAACTAAAGAAAGATGGCTAGAGCTAAAGGATGAGAAATCTGAGCCAAGCGGGTGCACTGGTGATGAGAATGAAAAAGCATTGGATGGCGGACTGCAAGGTGAAAGATGGATGAAGAAATCAACTCCACATTTGCAATGAAGTTAAGAAAGAGATCGCATCATCTTTGGGAGAGCGAGAGAATGATTGGCCGGACTCGAAGCTCCTCCCGCGAACTTTTGGCATTTTCCACTGAAAAGAAATATAACTTTCTTATCTTTAAATAATAATAATAATAATAATAATAATAATAATAATAATAATAATAATAATAATAATAATAATAATAATAATAATAATAATAGAGTTTGTTTGTTAATGCATACGTCTTATGAGAATGTAATTTTAGCATCAAATAAAATGGAATAAGTACATTGGATGTCTTAAAACTTGTCACGAAAGTGCAATTGAATCCTAAAACTTTCAAAAAGAGCAATCAAGTCCTAAAACTTGTTATGAAAGTTCACTTGAGTACTAAAATTTTCAAAAATTTCAATCAAGTCTTAAAACTTGTAATAAAAGTACAATTAAATCTTAAAACTTTCAAAAAGTGCAATCATTGGAAGGACCTAGATTGGACTAATTTCATAAGTTTAAAAGACTTGATTGCATTTCTTTGAAAGTTTTAGAACTCAATTGTACTTTGTGACAAGTTTTAAGACTTAACTTCACTTTTTGAAAATTTTAAGATTCAATTGCACTTTGTGACAAATTTTAAGACTTAATTTCACTTTTTGAAACTTTAGGACTCAATTACACTTTATGACAAATTTTAGAAATTTCAATGCATTTATTCCAAATAAAAGTGATATCTCAAGTTCTAAGGACTTTAAGCCGAATTGAGAGAGAGAGAGAGAGAGAGAGAGAGAGAGGGTGAGGCACGGAAGGTGATGTCGGAAAACAAAACAGCCGGCTTTCTCCAGGGTTTAATTTCTTTGATTGAATTTTCTTAAAAGGAGTTTTTTTTTCTTACTTAAATAAAAAACGGGCTTCCTTTGAATTTCTTTAGCTCTAAACAAAGAGGCCCATGAAAGTCAACCCGATTGGGTTTGCTCAATATGAAGCCCAAATCAATGGTCGATTAGAGGACCATTTGGTTTTTCTTTTTTTCTTTTTTAAGTGTATTACAAGTCTTAAAAGGTTGTCACAAACGTACAACTAAATCCTAAAATAGTCAAAAAGTATAACTGAGTTCTAAAAAACTCATTATAAAAGTACAATGGATTTCTAAAATTTCCAAAAATGTAGTCAAATCCAAAAAATTATAAATTTGGTGAAATCAAATCCTTTCATTAACTCCGTCCAACTTGATAAATGTAAAATAATATTAGTTTTTAGGATTGATTGCACCAACTTGATAATTTTTGAGGCTTGATTGCACTTTTTGAAGTTTTAGAACTTAATTGTACTTTTAAAATAAATTTCTGGATTCAATTACATTTTTTGAAAATTTTAGAATTCAATTGCACTTTCGTGACAATTTTTTTAAGACTTCGAGTGCATTTATTCTTTTTTTCTTATTTTTTATGTTTTATTTTTCTATATATATTAAAACTCCGTTTGTTTCGCAGAAAATATTTTGTGGGAAAATTACCTTTCGAATTTTTCATGAAAATCATTGTCCCCACTTTTTAAGACAAAATCCTAGCTCTCGAATAAGAAAGTCTCTACAATTTATTTCACTTAGCCCCAACCCAGCCAACACAAACAAGATTCTCACGGGATTGGGATTAGTTCTTCGCCGTCCTCAATGAACGATCTACGCCATCTAATCTCGAACCACATGATCAACATGGCATGGCAACACAATTCTTTCCACATCATCTACTTTCTCCTTAGGGTTCAATGGTTATTTGTATGATGTGAATTTGAAGTAAATGTATGGCAAGGAACGAGCTGGCTTGCTAGTTCACGAAGCTCTGTAAGGGCATAGCGATGCTTGTGGGAGGCCACATTGCAATGCAAATCCTTCTTACGGCTATCAATTATCTTGCTTTGATTCACACAACACTTTGTTAGTTCCGCTAGTGTCTTGATCAATCAATTTCTTTTGAGTTAATACCCTAAAAAACCCCAAACTAGTACATCTGTGACAAATTTACCCCAAACTATTTTTTGACCACCAAAAACAACAAACCGGTACATATGTGACGAATCTACCCTCCGTTAGCTTTCGTTTGATTTTGCCGTTAACCTTGCTGACATGGTTGCTGACGTGGCAAGCCATGTGGAAATTCATAAGTTTAATACAATTAAAAAACCCAAACTGGTATATTTATGACAAATTTACCTCAAACCGGTATATTTATGATAAATTTACCCTAAGTTGGTATATTTATGACAAATTTAATCTAAATTAATTTTTTCGATCATAAAAAGTCTAAATTGGTACACATGCGGCACATTTACCCTCTTTCAATTTTCCCAAATTTGATCGAGTTGTGATGTCCAATCAATTTTATTTTCCAGATTACTCTAACATTGCCTCCATATCATTAATACTTGATTTTTTTTTCTTTTTATTGGAATCATTATTAGAAAACTATTCAAAAACTATCAAATGTGCACTTCATTCTTGTGTCGAGAGGATGCCCATTAACTAAAAGATGGACAGATCGCTTGCGCACATATACAAAAGAAGTGCACATATCATGGTTGCTTCTCTCGTTTTTGGTTTGTGACAAACTTGGCTTTATGTTTATATGTCTTAGCCCCACATGGTTTACTACTTGTCTGTAATCTGTTTGTACGCTTACATATTACTCTTGCTTTGCTGGTCATTCATGTTAGTCCATGTCCTTATTAATGTTACGTAGTCTTTCCTACTTTGAATCGAAATCGTAAGTGTGTCAAAATTTTAACGGAATCGTAAGTGTGTCAAAATTTTAACATGGAACTTGCATGTGAATGGTATGATCGACTCGTACATCACATGCTCGTTGAAATGCCAGAACCAAAATCACTTATGTTTGTCACTTATTTCAGGTGTACTTTGAGTGTGATTCTTTTGTATAGGTGCGCACACGATCTGTTCATCTTTTAGTTAATAGGCATCCTCTCAGCACAATAATGAAATGCACATTTGGTAGTCTTTGAATAGCTTTCTAATAATGATTCCAATAAAAAGAAAAAAAAAATCAAGTATTAATGATATGGAGGCAATGTTAGAGTAATCCGGAAAATAAAATTGATTGGACATCACAGCTCGGTCAAATTTGGGAAAATTGAAAGAGGGTAAATGTGCCGCACATGTACCAATTTAGATTTTTTATGATCGAAAAAATTAATTTAGAGTAAATTTGTTATAAATATACCAGTTTTTGGTAAATTTGTCATAAATATACCAATATGAGGTAAATTTATCATAAATATACCAGTTTGGGGTTTTTAATTGTATTAAACTTATGAATTTCCACATGGCTTGCCACGTCAGCAACCACGTCGCAAGGTTAACGGCAAAACCAAATGGAAGCTAACGAATGGTAGATCTGTCACATATGTACCAGTTTGGAGTTTTTTGTGGTCAAAAAAATAGTTTTGGGTATATTTGTCACAAGTGTACTAGTTTTAGATTTTTTAGGGTATTAACCCATTTCTTTTTCCATTTTTCTATTATTATTTTTTATTTGAGGGTCTGCTTCGCATGCCTTAACAAGAAAATATCCTTCCACTAATTTTAAAGTAGAAATCGATAATACAAATCCTAAAACTTATTGAGAAAAACAATGATGTAAATAGATATATAAACTTTGGCAGGTTAGATTTAAATAATTGACTAAAAGTGGGATCAATTTCAAGAGTTACTCAAGGGCTTCCTATTTTTAACTTATAATTTTGATTTTATATCTTGCTTGTTATTTCGCATAAAAAAATGAGTCATAAAATTTAGAATTAGTAGAGACTTTCTTCTGAGCTAAACATTGCTTTGAAAATTCTTCTCCATTTTTTTTTTTTCATATGACAAAACAAAATTCAGAACCTTATCCGCCCTGATAGGGAAAATCGAGGAAAGTGAATCCAGCACCAACCCACACAAAAAAGTACAGAATGTGATGCACAAAAGGAGCCCCTCTAGAAGACCTGATCCCTAAGAGAGTAGCACCCGTAAAAGTCTAAGCTTTTACGGAAAGGAAATGATGTCCTACTCTCTAAACTGTTCTGACTTCTTATAGGATTGATTTTGCTTCGTGCTTGTCGTTTTCAAGGCTGACCTATATGATCGATCACGGTTAAAGCATACTCCCGTTCGCTTATGGGGGAAAAAGTTTACGAGCACATATTCCGTTGGTGTAGAGAATGAAGTCGTGGGTTTCCGTAAATCAGTTTCTACCGCTCAAAATTATACTCAAAAATCCTAATTCATATGGAAAATCCTCAATCAAGTAATTAACAAAAAAAAAAAAAGAGAAACACCACCTGCCGCGATGGCTCAGCTGGGTAGGCACTAGACTTCCATCGAGGAGGTCTAGTGTTCGAAGCTCCTGCAACGCAAGTTGCAAAAAGGCTAGCTTTGAGCCCTTTAGCGACTTACCCGGTGGCACGTGTGTGGTGGCTAGCACGTGTCGCCCTCAGTGGTTTATCTTCGGTTGTCGGCCGTGCGAGATTCCCTGAGTCACCAAAAAAAAAAAAAACAGAGAAACTGGTTCACGTCCATACACGTGTATCATGATGTCATGCCACTAGAAATATCGCAGGTGGTGCGCTGTGTTCTTTAACTTTAGGCACGAATTTGAAATTTCTTGCGAACGCGGCCGATCTCCCATTGGTTCGAGCGTTGGAACGTCGTTGAGGACGCAGGAGGACGAGCTCAATCCCGTCACCTTCATTTCCATCTCATACTCTTGGCTAATTGGCTTTTCCTTTCACCAACTACATTAGACTATTCCACCTGTCGTTCTCTGTGCTCTGTTCTTCTCCTTGATTCCCCTCTCTCTCTCTCTCTCTCTCTCTCTCTGTGAAAATATTCTTGGTTGGAGATACAGAGGGAGGGAGAGAGTTTTGGTGATGAGAGCATGGCCAGATCAGAGGGCTCAATCTTTAAGCTGTGCTTCTTGTGTTCCGTGATCGCGAATCTCTTCTTCGGGGTGAATCTCTACGTGGGTCGCCATGGCGTGTGGGGGTGGAAGTGGCGCGGCGATGAGGTGAGCTTCCAAGGCCTGAGTTGGAGCGGGAGAGCAGCGGCGGAGGCCGAGTCGGCGGCGGCGCGGGAGTGCTTGGGCCACGGGAGGGCGTACCTCGAGGGGGTGGTGGTCGACAGGAGGCCGGCCTGCAAGTGCAACACTTGCTACGGCGGTCCAGAGTGCTCCCTCTTCTTGCCCTCTTGCCGATGCCGACGAGTTAGTTTCTGCGTCTCGATCAATCCCGAACAAATGGTCAAACTAATCTCGTCAGATCACGACAACGACCGCATAACTACCCCCCTTGGGGAAGAACACTGACAATTCTCAATTATCTGTCGTTTTAAGTTGAACTCATGTCAGTCATCTACTCCAGGACATGAAAGCCTTTCGTTCCTTATTTACGTCGTTGGAACATGCGCAGAAATCACTAAATTGTTACTGTAATAAGGATAGCTGACAGTCTCATCCCGAATTAGATTCGAAATAAAGGTTTTCCTGAGGAATTCACTGAATCAGTGTTACTAATTGCCCTTTGAAACATTCTCCGTCACTCGTGGAATGCCAATGTGAATATCGAAGGCCTTAGTTAGATGCAAACATGTAACTTTTCGCCTCAGTTTATCATTCAAGTAGTGAAAGTTGGCATGTTCACCTGTAGTATCACCATCTTCAATATGATACTCAAATTAGAAGCCTTGAGCGTGATTCTTTGTTCCTATTCACATTTTGAGAAAATTCATGGATCAGTGGTGCACCTGCACGTGCCCCTTATGGATCGGAACCAATCTTCCACTCGGCACGTATTGGGGTTTTTATGTTTCAGGCTTTCATGGTCCTGTCAGGCTATGACACCTTGGGTATGCGAGTGCTAACTCATTAAGTCTAAACCACCTTGTGTTGGTAATGGTTTAAGGTTTTAGAACAGGGAGCGGCATTTTCCATTCTTTCAAAATTTCCTGAATTCACAGTCCTTCAATTTTATTTTATTGTTTGGTTGCAGCGGAGATCCATTGTTCTTGGAGCCATTCTGGAAGCAGCATGCAGAGAGCAGTGCAGTAGTGGTGGCGGGGTGGCACAGAATGAGCTACTCCTTCAGAGACCAGACCACCTTGTCCAAAGAGCTTGAGTCTCTCCTCAGGAAGCTGCACTCCCAGGTTGGGAATGCCATCACAGACGGCAAATACATTTTGTTTGGTGCTGGCTCTACCCAACTCCTCAGTGCCGCTTGTTAAATAGACAAAACAAAGATTAAAAACACAGAACAAAGAAGCTGATAAAAGCAGAGGAGCTGAGCAAAGTGTAGATGATAAAGAAGGGAAAGATGAGTTGCAGCTACAGCTGAACAAGGCAGCTGAACAAACCAAAAGCTGAGCCGGTGATCCGTAGAAAAGCTGAGCTGGCAATCCTTGTGAAGAATCCAACTATACAAGAGATTAAAACCGGGAACAGAAGTTGATCAAGCCTCTGAAGGAGCTGCACGTGTGCCAAGATTAACCATTCTGTTACTAAAGTTGTTAATTCTGTTTTTGAGGTTTAGTATAAAAAGGGATTGAAGAAAACTATTGTAGAGTGTGATACATTATGCTGAAAACTCGAATCTCTGTTCTCTGAATTCTCTCTCTCTGTTTTTCTTGAGTTCTCTCTGTATTTTCGTTCTTCTTCATATAGTAATACTTTGTAAGGTTGAACAAGAGGAAAGGTGGAATGAAATGTTCAACTGATGTATCGCAATTGATTGTTTAGCAGCTACAAAATACAGAATTCTCTCATATATAGGTTATCTTCTAGATTCTGTTTCTTCTCATGGTATCAGAGCATTTCCTAGGAGTTCTAGATCTATGTTTGTATTACTGAAAGTTTGTATGAAAGATCACATGAGCAAGACATTACGAAGATCTTGTTGATTCTTAGTAAGCTGATCTTCGAAGTTTACTTGATTGTTTCTTCGCATCTTCGAAGTTTTCTGAAGATATAGTATGGCAACAAGATTGCAGAAGTATCCTTTTCCTATTCATGTGAATATAGCCAACTTTGTTACAATCAAGTTGAATGAAGAGAATTTTCTATTATGGCAAGCGCAATTTAGCAGGTTTTTGAAAAGTCAAGATCTAATTGGCTTTATTAATGGTGAAACATTACCACCTGCTCAAATGATGCAAACTGAGATTGGGGAAGTGATGAATCCTGATCACCTAGATTGGATAAAAACTGATCGGCTAATCTCATCATGGATAAGTGGTGCAGTATCAGAGAATATTCTAAGTTTGATAATTGGCTTAAAAACTTCATTCGAGGTGTGGCAGGCTCTTATAAACCAGTTTACTCAGAAGTCTGTAGCGAAAGAATTTGAGTTAAGAGGAAAACTACAGGCTTGTAGGAAGAGAGATAGACCATTGAGTGAATATCTTCGAGAATTTAAAACTATCTGTGATCAATTGAATGCAATTGGAAAGCCTGTTGATGATATAACCAGGATGTTTGGGATACTTAAAGGGTTAGGTTCTGAATATGAAACTTTTAGAACAACCATGTACTGTCTCAAACCCCAACCAGAGTATGATGAGGTTATCTCTCAACTTGAGAGATTTGAAACTAGATTGCAAACATATTCTGTGAACCAATACAATACTAACCTAGCATATTATGGACAAAGAAAGACTGAAATGGGTTTGCAGAGGTTTAATTCCAGAAGTCAAGGAGAAAGTATTCAAGGAGGATACAACTCTGGTAGAGGACAGTTTATTAATAGAAGAGGTCATGGAAATAATTTTGTTGGAACAAGAAGGAATCAACAGAGCAGAATGAATACTCTTAACCTAACAAAGCAAGATCAGGTCAATAAGGATAACTGGTCTAACTATGGACAAGGGTTTAGACCTTACACAAACTCTTCTCAGAGATATCAATGTGTTAGATCCTATCCACCACAAGGTTCAAATAGTGATAAGCATGCACAGAATACAAAGCCAATGAATAATGGTCCTCTAGAATGTCAAATTTGTAGAAGATCAGGTCATACAGCACTTAGATGTTGGTATCGCTTTGATAATTCATATCACGCAGATGAAATACCAACTGCATTGGCAGCCATGCATATTGAAGAACCATATGGCTCAGAATGGTATCCAGACACAGGGGCTACATCACACATTACTGCAGAACCTAGTATGATTCGAAACTATGCTGCATATAGTGGTAATGATACAGTTATGATAGGAGATGGGTCCTGTTTATCAATCTCATGTATTGGTAATGGAACTTTAAATACAACAACTAGCATATTGCCACTAAATGATGTTTTAATAGTTCATGCAATCAAGAAGAATCTCCTTTCTGTATCAAAATTAACAGATGATTATCCCTGTTCTTTTATATTTGACAAACATGGGGTGTATATGAAGGACAATTACAATCATACAACAGTGAAGCTAGGAAGGAAAATCAAGGGGCTGTATCGAGTGGAATCTAGAGCAACAGAAGCTTTCTTCACTCAGACTCAACATGAAGTAGGAGAAGATGTCTAGCATTAAAGACTTGCTCATACCAGTTTAAAAACAGTAAAGATTCTGCAAAGTCAACATCTGATCCAATGTAATTCGAAAGCTCCAAGTATGTGTAGCAGCTGTCAAATTGCTAAGAGCTCAGCTTTGCCCTTTCCTCTCTCAAACTATATCTCTAATGTTCCCCTAGAAAAGATACATTGTGATGTATGGGGACCATCACCAATTTTATCTGTTCAGAAATTTCATTACTATGTCATCTTTGTGGATGATTTTTCTCGATATAGCTGGATATATCCAATGAGACAGAAGTCAGAAGTGTATGATGTGTTTGTGATGTTTCAAAGACTAGTAGAGAATCAGCTGGATCACAAGATCAAAGTGTTTCAAAGTGATGGAGGAGGAGAGTTCACTAGCATCAAATTTCAAAATCATCTACAACAGTGTGGGATTAAGCATAACATTTCTTGTCCTTATACACCAGAACAAAATGGTGTCTCCAAGAGAAAGCATCGACATGTGGTTGAATTAGGCATAGCAATGATGTATCATGCAAGAGTACCATTAAAATACTGGGTAGATTCCTTCATGATAGCAGTCTATATAATCAATTTGCTTCCCACAACAAAACTGCATATGAACTCGCCTCACTATAAGCTGTACAAATAGAAACCAAATTATGCTCATCTGCGAGTTTTTGGATCAGCTTGTTACCCTTGTCTCAGATCCTATACAAAGCATAAATTTGATCCAAGATATCTCACATGTATATTCCTTGGATACAGTGAGAAACATAAAGGCTACATGTGTCTTTTGCCTACTAATGGACATGTCTATATTAGTAGACATGTAGTTTTTGATGAAAAAGTATTTCCCTTTACTCGAAAAACTACTGCTGAGTATCAACAGGGATCTGAACTATACAAGCAATGGATAAGAGGACTGGCATCTACTATATCCAATACTACAAGACAGATTCAGTCACAAGCCAATAAATCGATTGAACCTTTATAGAATACTGGATCAAGTCAAATCACTCCAGAAATACAGAATAGTGGGATCAGCATAATAAATCCTGCAGTTATACCACAAATGAACATAGTACCTGATGCTAAGCTACAGTTCACTCTTGATAATGCATTCAGTAATGTTGAAACATCTCAGATATCTCCAAATATTGAAGAACAAGTGTATACCAATCAAGAATTTAACTCGACATCACATGTTAATACAGAACAAGCACAAATCAGTTATGTATCAGGAAGTACACAAGGTACATTATCTACTCATCCTATGTAGACTAGACTAAGATCTGGGATTATTAAAGCAAATCCCAAATATGCATGTCTGGTTGAATATCAAGTTCCTGTTAAACCAAAGTCAGTAAAGTCTGCATTAGCACACACAGGATGGTGTCAAGCAATGCAAGAAGAAATGGATGCTTTGTATCAAAATAAAACCTGGGAGTTAGTTCTTAAAACTGATCAAATGAATGTAATTGGTTGCAAATGGGTGTTTAAAACAAAGCTTGCACCAGATGGGAGTTTAGATAGACTGAAAGCTCGACTTGTAGCCAAAGGTTTTCATCAAGAAGAAGGTCTTGACTTCACAGAAACCTATAGTTCTGTAGTGAAGCATGCTACAATTCGAATAATTCTCTCAGTAGCAATGATAAAACAGTGGCCAATTCATCAACTAGATGTTAAAAATGCTTTCTTACATGGTAACTTGAGTGAAACAGTTTATATGGAACAGCCACCAAGTTTTAAAGAATCACAGAGACCTCGTCATGTTTGTCTCCTCAGAAAATCCCTCTATGGAGTTCAACAAGCTCCTCGAGCTTGGTTTGATAAGTTCAGCAGTTTCTTACTAGAATATGGATTCTTTTGTAGCTCAACTGATCCTTCATTGTTCATCCTACATATTGGAAAAGAAACAATCCTCTTACTACTATATGTTGATGATATCATTCTAACTGGAAGCTCATCTCAAATACTCTCTCGTCTCATTACTGCTCTAAGTCTTCAGTTTCATATGAAGGATCTTGGTCCCCTACACTATTTCCTTGGCATTGAAGTTAAGCGTACTCCTGAACATTTGTTCCTTTGCCAAGCTAAATATGCTATAGATCTTCTCACCCGAGCCCATATGCTCGAGTCTAAACCAATTTCAACTCCTCTTTCATTAAGACCAACTATTTTGATAAATGACTATATGGCTTTGTCCAATCCTGCTAAGTATAGGAGCCTAGTTGGTGGTCTCCAATACCTCACATTAACTCGACCAGACATTGCCTATGCCACAAATCTACTCTGCTAGAAAATGCAGAAACCTACCATTGCAGACCTCCATAGATTGAAGAGGGTACTAAGATATGTTAAAGGTACAATCAGATTTGGCTTATTCATTCATTCACAAAGCACTATGCATCTCTATGGATTCTCGGATGCAGACTGGGCTGGATGTGCTAAAACCAGAAGATCAACAACTGGATTTTGCACATACCTTGGCTCCAATCTTATCTCCTAGGCAGCAAAGAAACAGCCAACAGTTAGTAGATCCTCTACAGAGGCTGAGTATCGTGCTCTTGCATCAACCACTGCTGATCTCACTTGGATCAGCTTTGTCTTACGAGACATAGGTTGTTCTCTTACTCCTCCTATTCATCTATACTATGACAATAAATTAGCTATCTCACTCACTGTTAATCCCATCTTACATGCTCGAACAAAACATATTGAAGTTGATTTTCATTTTGTTCGACAAAAAGTATCTTCTGGGTCATTACATGTAAGATATATTCCAAGTCATTGCCAACTTGCTGATATCTTTACAAAACCCTTGTCACGAGTAGCACATTCTCATCTGCGAGTCAAATTGGGAATCTGTGCTATCCCCATTCCCAATTTGAGGGGGGGTGTTAAAGAGACAAAACAAAGATTAAAAACACAGAACAAAGAAGCTGATAAAAGCAGAGGAGCTAAGCAAAGTGAAGATGATAAAGAAGGGAAAGATGAGTTGTAGCTACAACTGAACAAGGCAGCTGAACAAACCAAAAGCTGAGCTGGTGATCCGTAGAAAAGCGGAGCTGGCAATCCTTGTGAAGAATCCGACTATACAAGAGATTAAAACCAGGAACAGAAGTTGATCAAGCCTCTGAAGGAGCTGCACGTGTGCCAAGATTAATCATTCTGTTACTAAAGTTGTTAATTCTGTTTTTGAGGTTTAGTATAAAAAGGGATTGAAGAAAACTATTGTAGAGTGTGATACATTCTGCTGAAAACTCGAATCTTTGTTCTCTGAATTCTCTCTCTCTCTGTTCTTCTCAAGTTCTCTCTGTGTCTTCGTTCTTCTTCATATAGTAATACTTTGTAAGGTTGAACAAGAGGAAAGGTGGAATGAAATGTTCAACTGATGTATTGCAATTGATTGTTCAGCAGCTACAGAATACAGAATTCTCTCATATACAGGTTATCTTCTAGATTCTGTTTCTTCTCACCGCTGTCCATGCTCTCTCTCCTCTCAACTCTTCACTTCCTGCTTCAGTTGTGGCCTCAATCCCCTATTATGCGGTCAGCATTTTTCCTTTCACGAGCTTTTCATGGACCCTTTCGTTTCGTCCTGCTCCATCCTTACGCTCCATTTTGACGTAATTTCACCTTTTGGGTATCGGTGTTTTTCTTCTTCTTCACAGCTTTATCAAATGCAAACAGAGCTCTTCGACTCAGCAGACTGCAGCTTTCAGGGAGACCCGGCGCGCTGGAAGAACGTGACCAACACAACTGGAGACATCATCGAGTTCGTGACAGCACCGAACAATCCCCATAGACAGTTGAATGAAGCCATTCTCCATGGCCCTAATGTTAAAACTATTCACGACCGTGCTTATTACTGGCCACATTTCACCGGAATTCCTTCCCCAGCGGACGAGGACCTCACTATCTTCACTATCTCTAAGCTCACTGGTCATGCCGGTAGCAGATTCGGGTAAATATGCCAAAACCCTTAACTTTTTCCCCAGATTCCGATGTTTCCTGCTATATATTCACGGTTCAAATTGTACTTTGATGTTGCTGATTCAGCTGACTGTATCATTGCTTTCGGTAAAGTCTTCTAGCTTGCCCAGTGGAGATCAATTCTTTCATTGTTTACATTGGCTATCAACAGATGGGCATTCATAAGGAATGAAGAGGTGTACCAAAGGATGAACACATTCCTGCAATTGAACACGATGGGCGTCTCGAGGGACACTCAGTTAAGAGTTCTGAAGCTTCTGAAAGTAATCGTCTAAGATGGAGGGAGGGAAATATTCAAGTTCGGATACAAAACCATGACCAGACGTTGGGACAGACTGAGGAAGACACTGTCCACGTCAAACAGATTCTCTCTTCAGAAAGTAGCACCTGAAAACTGCACCTATTTCCAGAAAGTTAGGGAGCCAACTCCAGGTGAGAACTTGCCACAACCCTATAACTTCCTTACAACGAGAGGAGCAAATGTGAATAAGATGACAGATCGATATAATTGTACAATGATTCGTCAGTAGCAATCTTTTCGAAATGTGGACCGAGTTTCTCTATCGACAACACGTGTCACACAGCTTTTGTATGAAGAATAGCCCAGTAATGCCCTTTGCAGTCTTATACACATGTATTTAGAAGAGGATATCTCTTATGTTACGTATCAGCAAAACTGTAGCCAAATTCCAAGGGGTGTCGATGTGAGTTCTCTCTTTCCCGTTTTGGCTGTATTCTTTTACGCAAATTAACTCGAGCATTCATGGCAGCTTATGCATGGGTGAAACGTGAGAGGGAGGAAGACAGGAACTGCATTGAGATCCTAAATGCAGCCAAAATCCTCGGCAGAGGAGGGAGCATCTTCCATGACGACCATAGATACACAAGGCTCAGCCTCATTAGGAGCGACGACGATTTTGACATGCTGATAAGCCGTTTAGAGAGCCTAGTCTCTGGGGAAGATGGAGCCAAAATCATGTGATTGTGAAGAAAGAAGAACGGTCTATCTTGTGTTGATTTGTGATTCTGGATGAAGTGATTAAATCATAGGTATATATCCTGTGAACTAGAGTGAGGGTCATGACTATTGACCTATTTAAGAAAGAGTAATGTGATAGGTCTTAGTTTATAAGATGGAGACAAGACCATGTGATTGTGAAGAAAGAAGAACAATAAATCTCGCGTTGATCTGCGATTCTGGACAAAGTGATTAAATCATAGATATATGTCGTGTGAATTAGAGTGACGGCCAGGACTATTGATCTCTTTAAGAAAGAGTAATGTGATAGGTCTTAGTATGTAAGATGGAACCAAAACCATGTGATGGTGAAGAAAGAAAAATAGTCAATTTCGCATTGATTTGTGATTGTGGCCAAAGTTATTAAATCATAAGTATATTTAGTGTGAACTAAAGTGAGAAATGATGACGATTGACCTCTTTAAGAAAGAGTAATGTGATAGGTCTTAGTATTGAAAGAAATCATGTGATTGTGAAGGAAAAAAAACAGTCAATCTCACATTGAACTATGTGATTCCGGACCAAGGGATTTAATCATAGGCATGTTTCTTATGGACTAGAGTAAGGGTCATGACTACCGACCTCTTTAAGAAATGGTAATGTGATAGGCCATAGTTTGCAAGATAGAGCCAAAATCATGTGATTGTGAAGAGAGAAAAATAGTCAATCTCGCGTTGATCTGTGATTCTGGACAAAATGATTAAATCATAAGTATGTTTCCTATGAACTAGAGTAAGGGTTATGACTATTGACCTCTTTAAGAAAAAGTAATGTGATAGGTCTTAGTTCATAAGATAATTCCAAAACCATGTAATTGTTAAGGAGAGGAAAAAAAAAAAAGCAATCATCTCTCGTTGATTTGTGATTATGGATAAAGTAATTAAATCATATGTATATTTCCAATGAACTAGAGTGACCATTGACCTCTTTCAAAAAGAGAAATGTGACAAGTCTTAGTTTGTAAGATGGAGACAAAACCATGTGATTGTGAAGGGAAAAAGAAAAAAAAAGTCAATTTCGCGTTTATTTGTGATTCTGAACAAAGTGATTAAATCATAAATATATTTTTTGTGAACTAGAGTAAGGGTCATGACTATTGACCTCTTTAAGAAAGATAATGTGATAAGCCTTAGTTTGTAAGATGGAGCCAAAATCATATGATTATGAAGAAATAAAAGCAATCAATCTCACATTGATTTGTGATTTTGGATAAAATGATTAAATCATAGTATATTTCCTATGAACTAGAGTGAGGATCATGACTTTGACCTCTTTAAGAAAGCGCTATGCGATAGATCTTAGTTTGTAAGATGGAGTCAAAACCATGTGATTGTGAAAGTAAAAAAGTAGCCAATCTCACGTTGATATGTGATTGTAGACAAAATTAAATTTTAGGTATATTTCCTGCGAACTAGAGAGAGGATCATGACTATTAAACCTCTTTAAGAAAGTGCAATGTGGTAAATCTTAGTTTGTAAGATGATTGTGAAGAAAGAAAAGCAGTCAATTTCACGTTGATCTGGGATTCTGGACAAAGTAATTAATTCATAGGTATGTTTCTTGTGAATTAGAGTAAGGGTCATTACTACTGACATTTTTAAAAAAGAGTAATGTGATATATTTTAGTTTGTAATATATTGCAAACATTGGTATAACACCAGACAATAAAGCAAGACTATGCGTTTCTCTTTTCATGAGGAGCCACTTTTAATTGTAGTTGTTGACACATATTTTTAAACAAAAACAAAAAATAAAATAAAACAACAACAAAAAAAAAGAAAAAAAAAAAGAGAGAGAGAGAACTCGAAGGGGGCCAGGTTGGGCCAAATTCAGCCTTGGCCCAACTTGCCTCTCCCTTTTCTTCTCTCGCGCATGCACGGCTCGGCCCAGCTTCCCTCTCCCTTCAAACCAGCCCACACCTCAGCCTTTTCCCTCCTCCAGCCATCTTCGCACCCAAAACCGGCAGAAAAGAAGAAGGAACAGAAGAGAAAAGATAGCAGCAAGAGCAGGGGAGCAGAGGAGGAGCAGAAGATAGGGGCGGGGAAAAGATGGGAGCTAAGCAGAAAAAGGAGGGGACAGCACACAATCGGGGGAGGAGAACGCGAGGGTAGAGAAGGCAGGAAGGGAAGGGAGAATAGAGAGAGCAAGAGAGAGGAAACGAGAGGGAGAACAGCAATGGAGAATGGGAGAAACAAGAAACAAAAAAAAAAAAAAAAAAAAAAAAAAAAGAGGAAGACAGAGCCTTTGGAGGGTCGACCAAGAAGCCAAGAGCCCCCAGGATGCCTTGCCACCGCCGGAGAGCTGCCCATTAGTCGCCGATCGCCACCATTTCCTCCGGCTCTCCTCCCGTCCCCCTTTGCGTTTCTTACTATTCTGGTACGCCTTGCTAACCCTTTCAGCTCACGCTCAAGTCTCGATCAAGCCGGAAACCTCTCAGTCCGATCGTGCCCACCACTTGCTCGCCAAAATGCCCAGCCGAAAGTTGGTTTTTGTTTCCCTCATTTAGAGATCCAGCGCGATCAATAGGCTGCCGGAAGGGACACCATCGTCTGGTCGAAGGTCGAGCGTCATCCTTCACCCCATTCGAGGCGGCGCCGTCATGCCCGAGCCGGAGAATCGCCCGGGCACGGCGTCACCTCCTCTAGTCGCAACTGGGAAGTCGTAGACAAGAAGAGGGCAGGCTGAGCCGAGCCAAATCAAGGATCTAGCCAACTCGGCTCCTCTTGCCCCCGCAGGTTGACGGCCTAGAGACGGTTTGGGTTGTGGGCCTGTGCGTAGCCCTTTTGCAAAAGGGGTTGGGCGTGTCGGTCAACAAAGACCCGACCATGGCTGGTAGGGCCTGGCCCATTCAGGCGGGCTGACTGGCCCGCCCCCAACCGAGTTGGACCTAGGCAGGTCTGACGAACCTGGCCTGGTAAAAAAATATATATATTTTTTCGAAAAAAAATCCAAAATCCAAAAAACGCAGGGTTTAATTGGAAATTGTCATGTATTGCCTTCTTAGTATAATTAGGCCTCGTATATTGATTATATCGCATATTTAATTTACATATTTAATTACGTTTGCAAATGTTTAATTGCACATGCTTGATTTTACTGCTATTAGGATTTTTGTAGCTATAATTATTATTTTAATGATTGCATACCTGCATAATCACCTCACATGGTAATGATGTATAAAATCAATCCAAACTTCCTGAAAAAAATCTTTTCTTTTAAAATGAACAAGATTAGGTACCGAAATAGCACTAATTGATTAATTAGTGTAATCAAGTCCCCGACCTTAAATTCTCCGGTTGCGTAGGAAGTGAGATACACTCTCATACCTCACTTGGTTTCTAGCCGACCTCAATAGGCTAGTGGTGACTCCTTATTGCGAAATTCTTGAGAACACCCCAATGTCATGCAAGGTATGGGCTTAGGAGAATCCGAGCCTAATCATGGACCATAAGCCCGTCCTTTAGGTAATACCCCTAAACCTATTCTCTCCCCCCAAGAGGTAGGTCACGACAGTAGTCTTCTTCTTATATGTACAAATCATACACCATGATTGATGATCACCCTCCTTGACACTATCATCCTATTGGAGTCTGCACATTGCACTCAATCTGCCCTTGTAAGCACTTTGTAAGTCTAATCTGTGCCCAGTTAATTATATCAAACAACTCTATCTTTTTGGCCATGGATTGCTAAAACAACTTAACTATCTACCCTTCCTTCAAAAAGTACTATAAAGTTGAAAATGAAGAAGAAACCATGTGTACACAACATAGCAGAGTGCTCCCAAAGTCAAGACAATAATGAGTCTATGGTCGGAGGCTCCATAGTGCAACCCTAAAATGGAGGGGCATTGGAGTTTCATATCAGCAAGGGATAAGAGAATTAATCATTTCAAACTCATGAATGCATGCGAAAAGCCCACACATGTCAATGAGGAATAGTTTTTTTATATGTTTACCTATTTATAAAGGACAAAATAGTTCAAATGAAACAGGGAGTGCCTCCCATAGTGCCAGGATCTGAATTGAAATAATGCTCAAAACTGTGAACTTTTATTCGTATAAAATTCTGTAATGTGTTGATTCTGAATGTCCTAAATAATTTAGGTTTAGCATTGCTCATTTGTCATAAGACAGAGTTACAAAATCAGGTACCCTCTACAAATGGGCTCTTTTCGCCTTCTTCCCCCTCCTCTCCTGTTTCTGCATTTCTTTCTTCTTCATTTCTTCTTTAACAACCGTCTGATTTAACCTCTGCCAAACTCGCTAATAGGATTGTCTCAGATGGTTCGACATATTTAGCTGCCATAGAAAATACAGAACTGAATAAAGGCACAGATGCCGCAACTGCGGTGAAGACAGTTTAAGTCACAATGAGAAATTATTATAACCGGAATACTCACAAGAACGTTGATGTAACACCACAGCTTTGAGACAAAAGTTAAGGCATTATATATAGTCTAGGAGTTAGAATGAAAAACTCTATCACAGGTTGGTAGGGTTGAGAGCGCAACCTAGCAAATCCAAGCAGTAAAATACAATATAATACAATAGAACTACATGAAAATGAGATACATGTCTGGAACTTTAGCCCTTTTCGCCATTCTAAAGTCATTTTTCAGTATTCTAACGTTTCTGGACATTTTCTATGAGTTCAGTATACCAGAGCTACAATCACCCTGTACTAAGCCGAAGACGTCTAAAGCGAAGTCCAGTGACTTTTCGATGCCACGGACGAACTAAAGAAAGATGGCTAGAGCTAAATGATGAGAAATCTGAGCCAGGCGGGTGCACTGGTGATGAGAATGAAAAAGCATTGGATGGCGGACTGCAAGGTGAAAGATGGATGAAGAAATCAACTCCACATTTGCAATGAAGTTAAGAAAGAGATCGCATCATCTTTGGGAGAGCGAGAGAATGTTTGGCCGGGCTCAAAGCTCCTCCCACGAACTTTTGGCATTTTCCATTGAAATGAAACATAACTTTCTTATCTTTGAATAATAATAATAATAATAATAATAATAATAATAATAGAGTTTATTTGTTAATGCATAGGTCTAATGAGAATGTAATTTTAGTATGAAATAAAAAATAATAAGTGCATTAAATATCCTAAAGCTTGTCAGGAAAGTATAATTGAGTCATAAAACTTTAAAAAAAAAAACAATTAAATCCTAAAACCTATCATGAAAATTCAATTTAGTCCTTCCTAAAAATTTTAAAAGGTTTAATCACATCTTAAAACTTGTCATGAAAGTGCAATTAAGTTTTAAAAATTTCAAAAAATGCAATCAATAGAATAACTTAGATTGAATTAATTTGACAAGTTTTAAGATATAATTGCTTTTTTTGAAAATTTTAGGACTCAATTGTACTTTGTGATAAATTTTAAAACTTAATTTCACTTTTTAAAAGTTTTATGATTCAATTGCACTTTGTGACAAATTTTAAGACTTAATTTTACTTTTGAAATTTTAGAACTCAATTGCACTTTAAGATAAATTTCAGGAATTCTAATGTACTTATGCCAAATAAAAGTCATATCTCAAATTCTAAAGACTTTAAGCCAAATTTAGAGGGAGAAAGAGAGAGGATGAGGCACGGAAGGTGATGTCGGAAAACAAAATAGGCGGCTTTCTCCAGGGTTTAATTTCTTTGATTGAATTTTCTTAAAATTTATTTTTCTGAAATGATTTTTTTTTACTTAAATGAAAAATGGGCTTCCTCTTAATTTCTTTAGCTCTAAACAGAGGCCCATGAAAGTCAGCCGATTGGGTTTGCTCAATATGAAGCCCAAAGCAATAATCAATTTGAGGACCATTTGGTTTTTTTTTTTTTTTTTTTTTTTTTTGTAAGTGTATTGCAAGTCTTAAAAGTTGTCACAAATATGTAATTAAATCTTAAAACAGTCAAAAACTACAACTAAGTCCTGAAAAACTCATCATAAAAGTACAATAAATTTTTAAAATTTTCAAAAAGTGCAATCAAATCCAAAAAATTATAAAGTTTGTGGAATCAAATCCTTTTATTTATTCCGTCCAACTTGATAAATGTAAAATGATAGCAATTCTTAAGGTTGATTACACCATCTTGATAAGTTTTGAAACTTGATTGCACTTTTTAAAAGTTTTAGAACTTAATCATACTTTTAAAATGAGTTTTGAAATTCAATTGTACTTTTTGAAAGTTTTAAAATTCAATTATACTTTCATGACAAGTTTTTAGGACTTCCAGTGCATTTATCATTTTTTTGTCATTTTTTATGTTTTATTTTTTTATATATGTTAAAACTCCATTTGTTTCGCAAAAAATATTTTCCAGGAAAATACCTTTCGAATATTTCATGAAAATCATTTTCTCCACTTTTTAAGACAAAGCCTTAGCTCTCGAATCAGAAACTCTCTGCAATTCATTTCACTTAGCTCCAACCCAACCAACACAAAGAAGATTCTCACGGGATTGGGATTAGTTCTTCGTCGTCCTCGATGAACGATCTGCTCCCTCTGTAGAGTACGCTCACAATCCCTAAAAGCTCATGAATCAACATGGCATGGCAACACAATTATTTCCACATCATCTACTTTCTCCTTAGGGTTTAATGGTTATTTGTATGACGTGAATTTGAAGTAAATGTATGGCAAGGAACAAGCTCGCTTGCTAGTTAACAAAGCTCTGTAAGGGCATAGCGATGCTTGTGGGAGGCCACGTTGTAATGCAAATCCTCCTCGCGGCTATTAATTATCTTGCTCTGATCCATGCAAGGCATTTTTAGTTTGGCTAGTGTCTTGATCAATCAATTTCTTTTTCCATTTCTTTATAATTTTTTATTGGAGAGTTTGCTTCGAGTGCCTAGACAAGAAAATACCCTTTGACTATTTTAAAGTAAACATCAATAATACAAAGTCCTAAAACTTATCAAGAAAAATAACGATATAAATAGATATATAAACTCGGGCAAGTTGAATTTAAATAATTGACTTAAAGTGGGATCAATTTCTAGAGTTATTCAAGGGCTTCCTATTTATAATTTCTAATTTTGATTTTATATCTTGCTTGTTATTCCGCATAAAAAAAAAAAAAAAGTCATAAAATTCAGAATTAGTGGAGACTTTCTTCTCTTCAGAGCAAAACATTGCTTTGAAAATTCTTCTCCCTTTTATTTTTTATTTTCATATGACAAAAGAGAAGTCAGAACCTTATCCGCCCTGATAGAGAGAATCGAGGAAAGGGAATCCAGCACCAATCACACACAAAAAAGTACAGAACGTGATGCACAAAAGGGGCACCTCTAGAAGACCTAATCTCTAAGAGAATAGCACCCATAAGAGTTCAAGTTTTACAAAAAGGAAATGATGTCCTACTCTCTAAACCGTTCCAACTTTTTATAGGATTGGTTTCAGTTCGTGATCGTCGTTTCCAAGGCCGACCGTTATGATCGATCACGGTTGAAGCATACTCCGGTTCCCTCACGGGGGGAAAAAATTTTATGAGCACATGCCCCGTTGGTGTAGAGAATGAATTCGTGGGCTTCCATAAATCAGCTTCTACCGCTCAAAATTATACTCGAAAATCCTAATTCATGTGGAAAATCCTCGATCAATTAATTAAAAAGCAAAAAAAAAAAAAAACGGAGAAACAAGTTCACGTCCACACAAGTGTATCATGATGTCATGGCACCAGAAAAATCGCAGGTGGTGCGTTCTGTTCTTTAACTTTAGGCACGAATTCGAATTTTCTTGCGAACATCAGGTGAATCCATTTTTCATACAATGGTCCACGTGGCCGATCTCCCATTGGTTGGAGCTTTGGAACTTCGTTGAGGAGGCAGGAGGAAGAGTTAAATCCCGTAGCCTTCACGTCAGATTCTCTCACTTTTCCTTTCACCAACTTCAGTACACTATTTCACCCGTCCTTCCCTATACCCTGTTCTTCTCCTCGATTCCCTCATTCTCTCTCTCTCTCTGAAACTATTCTTGGTTGGAGATACAGAGAGAGGGAGAGAGTTTTGGTGATGAGAAATGGCCAGATCAGAGGGCTCAATCTGTAAGCTGTGCTTGGTGTGTTCCGTGATCGCGAATCTCTTCTTCGGGGTGAATCTTTACCGGGGTCGCCGTGGCCTGTGGGGGCGGAACTGGAGCATCGATGAGGTGAGCATCCAAGGCCTGAGCTGGAGCAGGAGGGCGGCGGCCGAGGCCGAGTCGGCGGCGGCACGGGAGTGCTCAGGCCACGGGAGGGCGTACCTCGACGGGGTGGTGGTCGACGGGAGGCCTGCCTGCGAGTGCAACAATTGCTACGGGGGTCCAGACTGCTCCCTCTTCTTGCCCTCTTGCTTTGCCAATGCCGACGAGTTAGTTTCCGCGTCTCATGTCAATCATTTGGTATAGGACACGAAAGCCTTTCTTTCCTTTCTTACGTCGTTGGAACACGCGCAGAATTCACTGAATTGCTACTGTAATAAGGATTGCTGACAGTCTCATCCCGAATTAGATTCAAAATAGAAGGTTTTCCCGAGGAATTCACTGAATCAGTATTTCTAATGGTCCTTTGTAACATTCTCCGTCACTCGTGGAATGCCAATGTGAATATCCAAGGCCTGAGTTAGATTTGTAACTTTCTACCTCAGTTTATCATTCGAGTAGTGAAAATTGGCATGTTCACCTGTAGTGTCACCATATTCAATACGATATCAAATTATAGGCCTCGAGCGTGATTCTTTGTCCCCATTCACATTTCACGAAAATTCATGGATCAGTGATGCACCTGCACATGTCCCTTATGGATCGGAACCGTTCTTCCACTGGGCACGTATAGCAGTTTATGTTTCAGGCTTTCATGGTCTGTCGGGCTATCACACTTCGGTATGCGAGTGACAACTCATAAAATTTAAACCACCTCGTGTTGGTAATAGTTTAAGGTTTTAAAACGAGGAGTGGCATTTTCCACTCTTTCGAAATTTCCTTAATTCACAGTCCATGAATTTTATTTTTATTGTTTGGTTGCAGGGGAGATCCATTGTTCTTGGAGCCGTTCTGGAAGCAGCATGCAGAGAGCAGTGCCGTAGTGGTGGCGGGGTGGCACAGGATGAGCTACTCCTTCAGTGACCAAACCACCTTGTCCCAAGAGCTTGAGTCTCTCCTCAGGAAGCTGCACTCCCTGGTTGGGAATGCCATCACAGACGGCAAATACATTTTGTTTGGTGCTGGCTCTACCCAACTCCTCAGTGCTGCTGTCCGTGCTCTCTCTCCTCACAACTCTTCACTTCCTGCTTCAGTTGTGGCCTCAATCCCCTACTATTCGGTCAGCATCTTTCCTTTTATGAGCTTGTCATGACCCTGTGATTCGTCCTGCTCTATCCCTATGCTCAATCTTGACATAATTTTACATTTCGGGTATCGGTGTTTTTCTTCTTCTTCACAGCTTTATCGAGAACAAACAGAGTTCTTCAACTCAGCAGACTGCAGCTTTCGGGGAGACCCGGCGCGTTGGAAGAACGCAACCAACACCACTGGAGACATCATCGAGTTCGTGACTGCACCGAACAATCCTAATGGACAGTTGAATGAAGCCGTTCTCCATGGCCCTAATATTAAAACTATTTACGACCGTGCTTATTACTGGCCGCATTTCACCGGGATCCCTTCCCCAGCAGATGAGGACCTCACTATCTTCACCATCTCAAAGCTCACTGGTCATGCTGGTAGCAGATTCGGGTAAATATGCCAAAACCCTCAACTTTTTCCCCAGATTCTGATGTTTCCTGCTATATATTCACGGTTCAAGTTGTACTTTGATGTTGCTGATTCAGCTGACAGTATAATAGCTTTCAGTAAAATCTTCTAGCTTACCCATTGGGAATCATTTCTTTCATTGTTAACGTTGGCTTAAAGCAGATGGGCATTCATAAGGAACGAAGAGGTGTACCAAAGGATGAACATGTACCTGGAATTGAACACGATGGGCGTCTCGAGGGACACTCAGTTAAGAGCTCTGAAGCTTCTGAAAGTAATCATCAAAGATGGGGGCAGGGAAATATTTGAGTTCGGATACAAAACCATGACCAAACGTTGGGACAGACTGAGGAAGACATTGTCCATGTCAAACAGATTCTCTCTCCAGAAAGTACCACCTGAAAACTGCACCTATTTCCAGAAAGTTAGGGAACCGACTCCAGGTGAGAATTTGCCGCAACCCTATAACTTATTTAAAACGCGAGGAGCAAATGCGATAAGATGACAGATCCATATAATTTTATGATGATTCATCAGTAGCATTTTTTCAAAATGTGGACCGAGTTTCTCTATCAACATGTGGCACACAGCTTTTGTCTGAAAAATACCCCAGGAATGCCCTTTGCAGTCTTATAGACATGTATTTAGAAGAGGATCTCTCTTATGTTACGCGTCAGCAAAACTGAAGCCAAATTCCAAGGGGTGTCGATGTGAGTTCTCTCTCACGTTTTAGCTGTATTCTTTTTCACAAATTAACTCGAGCATTTATGGCAGCTTATGCATGGGTGAAATGTGAGTGGGAGGAAGACAAGAACTGCATTGAGATCCTAAATGCGGCCAAAATCCTTGGTAGAGGAGGGAGCATCTTCCATGACGACGACAGATACGCCAGGCTCAGCCTTATTAAGAGCGACGACGATTTTGACGTGCTGATAAGCCATTTAGAGGGCCTGGTCTCCGGGGGAAGATGGAACCAAAATCATATGATTGTGAAGAAAGAAGAACATCGATTTCGAGTTGATTCTGGACAAAGTAATTAAATCATAGGTATATAATCATGTGAACTAGAGTGAGAGTGATGACTATTGACCTCTTTAAGAAAGAGTAATGTGATAGGTCTTAATTTGTAAGGTCGAAACAAACCCATGTGATTGCCAAGAAAGAAAAGTAGTCAATTTTGCGCTAATCTTTGATTCTGGATAAAGTGATTAAATCATAAGTATACTTCTTGTGAATTAGAGTGAGGGTTATGACTATTAACCTCTCTTTAAAAAAAAAAAAAAAGCAATGCGATAGGTTTTAATTTGTAAGATAAAGACAAAATCATGTGATTATGAAGAAGGAAAAGTAGTCAATCTCACCTTGATCTGTGATTTGGACAAAATAATTAAATCATTGATATATTTCTTGTGAACTAGAGTGAGGGTCATGACTATTGACATCTTTAAGAAAGAGTAATGCGGTAATCTTAGTTTATAAACTGGAGCCACAATAATATGATTATGAAGAAAGAAAAATAGTCAATCTCGTATTTATTTGTGATTCTAGATAAAGTGATTAAATCATTTATACATTTCTTATGAACTTGAGTGAGGGTCATGACTATTGACCTATTTGAGAAATAGTAATACGATGGGTCTTAGTTTGTAAGATGAAGCCATGTGATTGTGAAGAAAGAAAAACAATCAATCTTGCATTGATCTATGATCATAAACAAAGTGATTAAATCATAGGTATATTTTTTGTAAATTAAAGTGAATGTCATGACTATTGACCTCCTTATGTGATTGTGAAGAGGAAAAAAAGAAAGTCAGTTTTTGTGTTGATTCATAATTCTAGACAAAGAGAATAAATCATAAGTATATTTCTTGTGAACTAGAATGGGAGTCATGACTATTGACCTCTTTAGGAAAGAGTAATATGATAGGTCTTAATTTGTAAGATAGAGACAAAACTATGAAAGAAACGTAGTAAATCTCGTGTTGATCAGTGATTATAAACAAAGTGATTAAATCATAGGTGTATTTTTTGTAAATAAGAGTAAGGGTCATGACTATTGAACTCTTTAAGAAGGAGTAATGCAATAGGCCTTAGTTTATAAGATGGAGCCAATACCATGTGACTGTGAAGAAAGAAAAGCAGTCAATCTCACGTTAATATGTGTGATTCTAGACAAAGTGAATAAATCATGTGTCCTGGAGCTGGGCCAACACACTGCACTCGGTCTGCTCTTGTATGCACTCTGCAACTCTGATCGATTCCTAGTTAATTATATCAAACAACTCTCTTTTTTGCCACAGATTGCGGGAACAACTTAACTATCTACACCTCGTTCAAAAAGCACAGCAGATAGCTCCAAATGAAGAAGAAACCATGAGGTCTCCAGCACAGCAGAGAGCTCCAAAGTCCAGACAATAGAGTTCTGTGGCAGAAGGCTCCACAGGGCAACCCTAAAGTGGAGGCATAGAAGTTTCATATCAGCATGGTATAATAGAATAAATCCATTTCAAACGCATGAATGCATGCAAAGCCCACACATGTCAATGGTGAGGAATTTTTCTGTATTTTCACCAGTCTATAAATGACAACATAATTCAAAAGAAATAGAGTGCCCCTCCCATAGCGCCAAGATCTGAATAATACTCAAAACTGTGAACTTTTATTCATGTAAAATTCTGTGATGTATTGACTCTGAGTATCCTAAATATAATTTAGCTTTAGCATTTCTCACTTGTCAGCAGACAATGTTACACAATCAAGTAGCCTCTACACATGGGCTTTTTTCCCCTTCTGCCACCACCTCTCTTGTTTCTGCATTTTTCCATTCTTCATTACATCTATGACAACCATCCAATTCAACCTTTGCCGCACTCACCAACAGGACTGTCTCAGATGGTCTGATATATGTAGCTGCCATTGGAAGTACAGAGCTGATGAATAAAATACAGAGCAAAATTTGCTTCTGATCAACCAACTCCAGAAGCCCTATACACCGACCGACTTTTTCAGTGCTCCAGTTTGTCTATGCTTTAAAATAGGCATTCTCCGCCTAAAGAGTATGCAGATAAGTGCAAGGACAATAAGAATTAAAAGAAAGTACACTCCCAAGTGAGCATTCCAAACAAAGCCCATTAATTCAATACTGCTCTTGCCACTGCAGCTACAATCACATATACTTTTTAACTGATTTTCGACTGGTGTAGCAACGGGATCCAGGATAAAATCCAAAGTCATAGCTCCCTCTTCCAACCAGATGGTCGTGGTCTTCGGTTTGTACCCAGGCATAGATGCCACAACTGCAGTGAAGATACTTTAAGTCTCAATGGGAAATTATTCTAAACGGAATACTGAGAAGAACATTAACACCAAATTTTTTAGATGAAAGTTAAGATATTATATGTATTATCCAACAAGCGCGTGATGTATTTGAAAAATGCTTTTTGTTGTTGTTAAAGTTCAATAATCACTAGTAAGATCACTAGATACTCCTAATAACAAACAGCAAATAATGAAGTACCTTCATACTTTGCTCCAGGGGCAAGCACCCTATGGTAATCAGCAAGTCCTCTACTAGCTTGAATCTGCTAAGTAATTTAGGACCATATAGCATCTTAGAAAGAAAGGAAAAACAAATGAAACTACCAATACAGCTATATACCCCTAACAGAAAGAATCAGCTGTACTTCAAACAGCTTATACATTATTAAACCACAGAGATCACTACTAGACGGTGAAAATAAATGAACAAGACAACAAATGGCTACTGCATGCATACAATTAGGACTCAAACAAATGCTGGGACATACAGTGCTATTTATTCCCTTGATTAGGACAAAGCCAGGCAATGGCCTTCCACTATCCGAAGAGTAGATTCTTCCATGAACTCCAGTCTGTAAGAAGTTTTAGGGAAAAAAACGATTACACAACTTTGCATAGTTAACTTGAAAAGCTTCGTAGTACATGTAAAATTAATATTTTTTTGTCAGGGTAGTTTTTTTTTTTTTTTCATATTTCTTGCTAAAGATTTTCTGGATATTTTACTATCTGCAATATAAAACTCTGGGCAGACCACTTACCTTACTAACACTGGCAACAAGATTAAGCATGCTCATTTTGTTGTACTCCCATAGAGTGGGAAGCTGCAAATTTACACAGAGAAAGCTCAAGCAAATCGATCACTTCCCGAATACAAAAATAATGGATTAGCACATGCAAGTGATGAGTCAGAGCCATATGAAATTAAAATATTAGTCAGTTTCAGCATCAAATTTGGCTCTTATTTAAACTAGGGAAGCAGCTAAGGGTCGAAATACCAGAACCAGATCCTTACAGTTTATTAGAACCTATCTGGATTGCAAATGTTTTTAACTCAATTTTCTAATTTACCAAATTTGGTTAATCATGTCCATCCATTTTCTGGAGAAATTATTTGGCGGAGTGAAGAAATTTATGTCAACGGCACAATGCAAGCTCCAAACCATGTAAATGATGGTCACAATAAGTAAAGCATACAAATTGACTCTTTTGGGAGCAGACCTCACTAGCATTTGGCCATTTATTGTCACTAACTTCCAATGTCAATTCAAAACAGCCACCATGGATATAGTTCCAGTCTTGCATGCCACCATATATCGGATACCTAGAACAAGTTAAGCGATATTATTAATGAAACTTTTAAATAGTCAAATGCCAGGTAAAGCACTAAAGCATTCCATTATAGAATGGAACTATTTCTCTTTTGCAAAGTCCAGCGGTTCACTTAACAAAGGTATTAGATTAAAACACTGGAAAGATCAGCACTTCCTATATTATGAGCTACAATGGATTAACCTCAAAACCATCATACCAAGCTGCTCCATTTGTAATTCCTCCTTCAAATTCTTTACTCAATGACATGTTACGGTGAGAACGACTATATATACTTGCCATGAACCGAAAGGCTTCATCATCAGGGCTGGCAAAGTAATGTCTCCTGCAATTTAGGATTGCCAATAGTCATTAAGAATACAAGATATGAAAGAAAAGTATAAATACTGCAGTAATTTATGGAAAGTTATCAACAACAAATCAAGTAGGCCAATAAAAGATCACATGTAAACTTCAATTAATGTGCAGCACCTTTCTATCTTCTGCTGTCCCTCTAAAACTAAATGATTTCAACTTTTTTGTCGCTATAAAAGGATGACTTACATAACATAGGAGTAAGACAGAAAAGGTTTGGGACACACTGCAAACTGGAGATCAAAGCAGACCTACATATTAGCTGGAGATTTAATTCATGAACATAGAGAAAGAACAACCAATCAATGAAAGAGTAATAATGCCTAGTAAATCTGGCAAAGAAGATGCAGGACAACACAGATCAAAGTGACAATAGGCACTGCACGAAGGCTGGGAAATCAAGCAAATTATCAAGATAAGTGGCCCACGAATTCAACATATGAACCAGAATGTCAGACAATCACCTCTTGTCCTCCGTTCCATCCCATGGATAATTTGCAACTAGTGCACCCTGAGAAATTATAAGAGGATGCACATTGTTACATTTATTGTTCAAATAATTCTTCATATTTAAAATTTTAATCACATTACACATGGGAGGGAGAGGTGGGGTGATAAACAAGTGTAAATCATGCATCAATAAACAAGTATATAATCATGCGTTGTCATCAAAGGCCCTGCCAGCATGACAGGATCTAGCACAAAAAAAGTAGCTAAATTTAGTACCCCGTGCAAGGAAGCAGATGCTGTGAAACGAATCCCTCTCAACCATTTCATAATTGCCCTTGTTTCTGGCTGTCGTGAACTTATGTCTCCATTCATTGGAAAGAACTGCCCTTTCATGAAATACATACAGCATAAGATAATGTAACAAAACTAAAAGTAAAGGGGAAATTGATCATAAATCATGGAAAGAGAGAAGTCTTTTCTTTACTCATATCAAGCAAGAAGGAAAATGCTTTGCTAACAACTGCAAAAATGTAAGAATTATATCTGAATACGTGACAAATCCTCAAAGGAAGAAAACATACATGATAAGATCTTCTCCACTAGAAAAGATGAAGAGAAAAGGAGAACAATTGTTAAATTCCACCATGACTCATGAAAAAGATCTTAAATTAATGCAAGCCATCAAAGTTGGAATCAATTGCAAGACCCAAAGACTTGTTCCATTATTGGGCTATAGATGAAGGAAGCAATTATTAACATTATTTGACAATGAGAACAAGAAATTGAAGAGAAAATCATTAGACATGAGCCTTGATATAAAGCATGGCAATATTTGATGAAAGAAAAGACACCTGTGAAAATGTCAGATTAGGAGTTATCATTCATAAAAGGTGAAAAAAGCAATACCCGAGCATGTTAGGGAAAGCTCCAAACTTCCAATATTAAGCTTTTCACCATATCCTCCAAGGGAAACTACTCTCCCTTCTTGCAAATGCTTACTATCCTCTTTAAAATTCTAGGAACAAATCTTCACGATGATCCTAGAGTTCCCAATTTGTAAATTTTTTCATATATCATCTTTCAATTCTTAGTTCAGTCTAACTAGATAGTTAAAACTTCAGTCAAGAAATATATGGTTAATTTTTAAATCACAACATTCGAATGGACATCATAATCACTTTTTTTTTTTCCACTTCATATAAGGAAACCTGGTCCATGGATAAAACTTGTTTCATGCAGATGGACTACACAGACAACTTCGTTTGTTAACATTAAACCCATGCATGGGGCTGGAGCCCATTATAATCTTTAGAAAACTACAGATTGCAGCAGTAATAAACTACCTGATCAGGAAAATCTCGATTTAAATCAATGTTATTGGCATTTCCACGCCTTCTAAGTGTGAACCCATCTGGGTTCATTGATGGAAGCAAATGAAGGTGAACATTCTCCACAATTAATTTTGCCTGCAACACCAATATTGGGCGATAAAACATCAAGAATGCTTAATTATATCTACAACTGAATGGACAAGACTGTAATGAGCAGAATGCTACTTCTTAAGATTCATTGCGAGACAGAAGATTTACATAGCACACCATCCATACAAATGCACAGATATAGATTGATCAGTTAGAGGCCAAACATGACCAACGATGCAAGTCATAAGAACAAGCTAAAAGCCAATCAAATCATGTTGATAGCTGGAATGTTTTTAGTGAACTGGACTTCCTAGATTTGAATGGATATGCATAAATGCTGATGATTGGCTTGATGAGTACCATTGAAGAATGAAAATGAAGCCAATCCTCTACAGTGATGATATTAAGGAGAGAGAGAGAGAGAGAGAGAGAGGGGGGCGAATTACCAATGGATCCTTCAGGTAATTATCACAAATCCAATTCGCTAGAAGCATCAGAAGCTCACGACCAACAGGTTCATCCCCATGCACATTTCCTATGAACTGCAAGCATTTGACAAAATGGGAAATTTCCAAATTATATTAGTTTGTGGTTAAGCTATGAAAGATATTGAAAGATTGAGAAAGGTGATCTCAATTCACCTTGAGAGAAGGAAACTAAGAGCAAAAGTCATTTCTTGTAAAGAAACACAAAGCACAGAAAACATCTACAAGTTATCTATGCATTAGTCAAAGAAGGGTTTCCCAAGGAAGTAAAAAATTAACAGTTCAGGATTCAACCTTCAGACCCTAAGTTCCAACCTCCAAAGCAGAGAAAAAGATGGTAAGTCATTTATAAGAAATGCATGTGCCACAAGGCTCTGAGTCTCCTGATTGTAAACAACATGCATTTTCGACATGAAAGTATCAGAAGAGAACAGCATCCAACTAATTGACTTAGCCACATATGCGAGAAATGGTACTTAATCAGATGCCATGTATAATGACAGATCTATGAACCAAAAGAAAAGCACAGTGCAACATTAAATAATTGCAAGTTCTGATAAAGCAGCAATCATCAAGTAGCTGATTCCATGAAGATAAGAAAGAACCCATAGAGAATGAGGGAAGTTGTAATGAGTGATGAGAATGGTGCTCAGTTCCTTAAGAACCTCTAAAAAAAATGTCGGAATAGATGAATTCCAGACAAAGACACATTTAGGTGGCCTAGGCCTTTAAAGGGCAAAATAAGATGTACGCTAATTTGGAGGAAACTTACTCCTAAGAAGAAGGTGATGGCATAGTGAATGGCAAGAAGGAAAAGGAAAACTTATATGAAGATTAATGCTTTAATTAATGTGATGGTAAGAAACGATACACATCAAAAGGGTTTAAATAGCAGAGACCATTACACTCACAATGGCCCACTGGTGAATCGCTCTATCTTTCACTTGAATATATCATAACCCACAAACAAACTTGCTAAATTCCGTCCATCAGAGTTAAATAAGATTGCAGGAACAAAGGGACAAAGGGTAAGTCAAATAATTGTTCCATAACGATGGCATAACAACACACTTAAAAACCTTTGTTTAAGGATGAAATTAAGAGAAGCAGGGAAAAGAGATTTACTTTAAATGCAGGTTCAGCCTCTTCTATTCCAGGCTTGTCCGAGATCTCTATAACCCACTGTTGCCAATTTATCAGAAAGCCCGGTTCAGCAATCAGTCAGAGACCCATATGAAAAAGAAAAAGACATCGCAGGCTAAAACCGACAATTCAATACCAGGGGCACTCCATTAACACTCTTGCCAATACTGATGTCCATCACAACGAATCCCTCAAAGAGAGAAGCAAAAAACGAGTCAGCATCACCACACATAGTCTGAACTTCGATTATGAGAGAAAAATCTCGTAATGCACTGATACAATCACAAAAAAGCAATAATGGAAGTTGACAGAATCACCTGTATATCCTAGAGATATTGCCACATCTCCGGCCGAAAGCTTTGACGGCCTTTTCAAGATCAGAATTGGTCATGTACCCACGAGCCACATCAGGACTGCCAAAAAGAAAAAAGAAAAAAATTACAAAGAATAGCCAAAGATTTAGACTTTAAGACTTTATACGCCTAACAGCCGAATACAGAGAAGAGAAACGCTGCACAAGCCAAAAAGCAGAAAGCCCGAGAGATGGCATACCTCACCCCGAACAAGTGCCTCCCGGCCCCAGCATAACCATCGGTCGCAGAGCCTGCGAGCAGCATCAAACAACCAAAGTGAAGCGAACCCAGATGAAGAAAATGAAAACCCATTTCACCAGAAATTCGTAGCGAGGAAATCGCGTAATGGGTAAGGGACCTGATGAAGGGAGGGATCGACTCTCGCCGCCTCTGGCACCCGCGTGACCGAACAACGACGAGGAGAGAACGAGATGGAGGAGGCACGAACACAAGACGAGCTTCATCTTTCCCTCGCTTCTTCGCGGATTGACGGCGCTCGTTCTTCTCCGGAACAAGATCGCGCTATGAGCTCCGGGATCGGATTCATTCGCCGCAGGGGGGCCAGTTTCAGCTGGAGCAGGGTCCGTTTCGCATCGTCGCGCGGACAGAGAAAGTGCAAGAGAAACTGAAGACGAAAGTAACGCGGCGTCGCACGCAGATCGATGCCCGATCGAGACACGGGATTCGAAAATCCGTTGACTTGGGTCCGAATCCCAGGTGGGGTGGCCTTTTCTTGCCGAACTCGGACTCTCTCTCGTAGGATCCACCCTCCTTGAATTGGAAAATGATACTCTAGAATTATAGAAAATCAGTGGCAATCTCTTGAACTGGTCCTAGTTACTCTTTAGGACGAAGTGGAAGAAAGTACTTATTCCTTGAATATCTAGAATTATAGAAAATCAGTTTTAGTTTCTTATTTTTCACGACTCGTGATCAATCCATAGATACCAATAACTTGTTGAATAAATAAAATATAGCGATGGTAAAACTTGGAGATCCAACTACAAGGTCATGAGTAGTCTGGTACAAGATTGATGTCCAGTTGATCAACTACAGTGCCTTGACGAATTTGGAGGAGAGTTGGATGTTTCTTTTATCCTTTTATCTTCTTTGGTGCAATTGGGCCATCATGAACTTTTAGGGGCTACATGACAAAATTTCTTGGAACAAAAATCAATTTCTATTCTCTAAATGAGTTTCTAAGTAAAAAAAATATATTTTGTGCCGAGTTAAAAATTCTATTTCTAGAACACAAATTCATTTGATAAAATAATAAAATTTTTATTTTTAGGGATGGCTGGCATTCGACATTTGACGTCCCACAAGCAATAAGTGGGTGGTGAGTAGTGATAAGAGTAAATAATAAGAAGGATTTTTATTTTTTACTTTTATTACGAAAATTAAAAAGTTAAAATTTTTAGTTTCTAATTTATACTCCAAATCTATTTCTAGAATAAAATTTGTTCTAAAAAATAAAAAATAAAATTGTATTACCAAACAAATTTTTGTTCCAAGTCTTTTTCGGAAAATAGAAAAACAAATAAATAGAGAAACAAACAATTTATTATGCTTTCTTAATTTGTTCAATGTCTATGTCTAAAGGGGCGTAAGCACTTCACTCGCTAGGGGATGGGATTCATTCACTTGCATTCCTGCTAGCACTACAAAAAGCTCCGGTCTTAACGCCCTTACTACTGCTGTGCAGCCTTTCCTCGGGTTCGTAGAGTCGGGTTTCCCGTTTACCCACAACGGAGGAGCCGCCCCCACCAGGCAGGCGGCCACGGGTCATAACGCACTCTTCGCACAACAAATCCACTTTGAAGTTGACTTATTCGCTCGGCCAATCGTCGGAATGTGTACGAGATACCATAAGGGCCCAATATCTCAATAGCACCTTTGTCTAAAGCTTCGAATGAGTCCATGAACTTTAACTCGGAGTGTAATGTAATCTCCAAACTTACAATTTCTTTACGTGGCCCTTGCATTTTTTGTTCATCTTCAAACTAGTCTTTGAACTATTTTGTCTCTGAACATAAATTAATGGAAGGATAACATGAGATGTTTTCATATTATTAAAGGATTAGTTTGAACATTTACAAGAAAATTCAATGATTATATTGAACAAAATAAAAGTTTATGGACGATATTGCACATTATGTTAAAGTTCATAAACTACGTTGCATATTTGTCAAAATTCAAAGGTCATTTGAATCCTTATTCTAACATAAATTATTGTACATATGTTAATTATGTCATTCTAATTAGGTGATATTGTAAGAGAAAAAGAAAGAAAAAATAATTTTTTAAGTCGGTCACATATTATATGATTTTTGTTTGTAATTTTTGTTCGAATAAATAGCGATATTTTTGTCCCTTTCGGGAGATATAATATTAAGGGCCTGGAGAATTTTGACTTAGAATGTTTATAATATGAACTATCTTTCAAGAATTTCTTCTCCCATGCGTAACAGTTACAGGTAAATGGATTTGCGTAAAGCACGTGTGGGAAAAGAGGACAATTATGATTTATTTATTTTTAGGGGGAAATCCCAAAAACGACCCTTTCGGGAAAAGGTTAAAGTTGGATTGATGCGAAGACTTTGGAACAAAAAGAAAGAGATGTGGAGGTTGTAATCTAAGCATCATTACTTTACCATAGCAGAATTTGAGAATAAAAAAAAAAAAGACTCTTTTTTTGTTGAATTCCATTTTCAATTCCATTGCATCACGAGCTAGACATGTAAAAAAAACTTGTGTATTAAGCATGACCCTATAAATCAAATAAGTTAACAAAAGAATTTGATATGTGATGACCCAACATCCATATTTTCTAATTAGAAAATTAAGAGTGTGCCCTAGTATCTAATGTGAATTTAACGAGACATTATCCGTTATTGCCTGTGTAAGTGAAAATTTAAATGTTATGATATTATGTGATTGGATCAACACATGTATATAAGATTATCTAGACAATCGATAAGGATGTGTTTGGTAATATTTTTATTTTAGAAAATAATTTATTTTCAAAAAATAATTTTTTTTTTATTTTATTCCCTTTAATAGTTTATGAGTAAAATAACACGTTAATAACTACACAAAATTTATATTTTCAAAAAGGAAAAATAATAAAGATGCATTTTGGTATATTCATAAATTTTGTTTGTAACTTTTTTTATATATATTTTTAAATTTTGTAGATTTTTCTTTTTTTCTCTATTTTTTCTTTCTCCTCTACTTTTAATTGCTGGATGGAGACGGCAAGGCTCTTAGAAAAGGAAAGAAGAAAAGAAATAAAATTAAAGAAAGAAAATGATTTATTTCAAATATTGTTTTAAAAACAAGAAGTTGCTTTTTTACTTCTATTTTTATTCTGGAAAATAGATTAAATAAAAAAATTGAAACGTTTTAAATGGTAGAGAAACACCAGCAGGGGAGGGCAAAAGCGTCATTGCACCCCGTAAAAAGGCATATATAACTCGCTCCAAACCCTAGCTCATCTCTACACGGCCAACGAAGGGAAAGAGAGTTCTCGCGCCTCCTCCCGCATCCCCGCCGCCCGCCGCCTGCCGTCGCTGCGCCTCCGAAGCCCGTGTCAACCGCGATGGTAAGAACCGCCGGCGGTACCTCCGTCCAACTCTGTTCTCTCCTTCTTCCTTTTTTCCCTCCCTGGTTTCGAGTGGTTTGGAGATCGAACCGTGCGGATTCGTGATTCCTTACGGTGTGAAAAATGGGCAGTCGCTGGTGGCGAACGAGGAGTTCCAGCACATCCTGCGTGTGCTGAACACCAACGTCGATGGGAAGCAGAAGATCATGTTCGCCCTCACCTCCATCAAGGGTATCGGCCGCCGCTTCGCCAACATCGTCTGCAAGAAGGCCGACGTCGACATGAACAAAAGGTTCGGCTCCTCTTTTCGCTCCTGTGGGTGGGAAGCTTGCGTTGACTCTGGAGAATCGAGTATGATGTGTGTGCGACTAGGATAGTTCGGAAAAAAATTGGTTATTTATTTGTGGGCGCTAGGTTAAATCTTCCTAGTAAGAAAATTTTCGTGCTTCCTGGCTGTTTGATGTGCAAGTGGTACGTCTCCACTCATACAGGCATCTGGATTTGAGAGTTTCTGTCGCATTTTGGAGGATAGTTGCTAGTGGTCATCATTATCTGAGTTGGTCTTCAGTGAACTTGGAGCACTGTTTTTTCGGTTGGCTACTCACCGAACTACTTGGGTACTGGTCACATGTGAAATGAAGTAGCTACTTAATTTTGTAGTCTTCGTGAATTTTGTGGGTAATCTGGGCAACATGATGACTTGGAGTGTTTTGTCTTGTGGACGGAGTAGGAATTAGGGAGATTCGGTGTTCATTACTTCTTTTTCTAAACTGAATTACAGCACTGGAAGATAGTCTATGTGATTGGTTTAATCTTCTGATTTATCTACTGGTTTAATACATTGCTAGTTCTAGCATGTGAAATACTTGTCCAGTGAATGATTTGTCTTTGAATTCCTTGCAAAATGATAGGCATTTCTGCTATAAGATGCACCTAATGCGGGAAGTTTCTCTTTTGCTGCCAGGGCTGGTGAATTGTCTGCTGCAGAGCTGGACAACCTCATGGTTATTGTCGCCAACCCCCGTCAGTTTAAGATTCCAGACTGGTTTTTGAACAGAAAGAAGGACTACAAAGATGGAAAGTATTCCCAGGTTGTCTCAAATGCCCTGGACATGAAGCTGAGGGATGATTTGGAGAGGTTGAAGAAGATCAGGTTAAAACTACAACATTTGCCCATTTTCTTGCTGTGTATTGGTTTTTAGTGCTGTCCCATGATTAAGACAATGTCACTTTTTCATTCTGTACAAGTATGTGGTCAGGAGAACTGCATGTGCATCGCCACCTCTTAAGCATATGTTCTTCCAAATTGATTTTTCCTGATTGCAAAGCTAGCTTCTGCTAGTAGCTTTCTCTGCTAGTTTTGTTGGACATATTTGTTGGACATAACTTACTTTATTTTGGGTATTATCCCTTTTAGTCAGAGGAATCTGAACATGATGATGTAAGTAGCTGACATTAACACTGCAATGCAGGAACCACCGTGGTCTGAGGCACTATTGGGGTCTGCGTGTTCGTGGCCAGCACACAAAGACTACTGGCCGTAGAGGAAAAACTGTTGGTGTCTCCAAGAAGCGTTGAGTTTTATTCCTTTCAATTGTTGGCATTCCATGGAATGCCTTCAGAGGAGTTCTTCTGCTTGATCTCTGAGTTTAAGTTCCTTGCATGGACTTAGTAGATTTTAAACTCAATATTTTTTTTCCTTTCAGTTGTATGATGTGTTTTGCCCGGTTTTGCTGAAGTGGTAGTGCAATTACATGAATCAAATTTTTGAAAGAATGCTGTTTCTCGTCAAGCCTGCTGTTTGTTATTTTCAATGGCAAATGATCATGTAGTTGATATGGTCTATGCTGAATTCATCTAGGATTAGATGACTGCCTTGGCTTCTGATGCTAATTGTGAGCCTTGGCTAACTATTGGGGGCCTCGTGTTTTCCTTTCAACAAATTTTAGGACTTTGAATCAATGGGGCACATTCGCCAACAGCTACTGAAACTTATACCATTACTAACAATGTCATGGATTCCAAACGGCTTGCAAGTAAATTGGACAAGTATTCCGTCATTTTTATGGGATGTGATGGTATATCAGGTGTTGCCATCAAAATTCGGCTGTCACTCAGGCATATGAAACTTCGGGGATCAATAGATGAATGTTAAGTACCCAACTTGTATATAATTGTCGCCATCTAAAATGGATTTGCAAATGTTAGACGGTAATACTTCAAATCGTGGGGGGAAAAGTACACTGGTTGTTTTGGGCGTTTTGCGGTGACGAGGGGCTTTATCTTCTTTATCCTCTTACATTCCTTCCGTGGAAGCCATTGAGATGTTCAATTTTGATAACAATCGACAAGTCCAAGATTCGCATTCCAGTCTTTTTCTTTTTCGGTTTTTGGTAGTACATAACTAGCCTCCACCTTTTGAATCTTTCATTGACAGCCACGTAGGCGCGGACGTTGATCTATCTGGCATTCCTGTCCCATTTACTCGATATTTGCTTGGTCCACCAGATTGTCCTGTTGAGGTAATGTTATGTGTATATTCGAATCTTCAACCCTTATCGTGCCACATGAATATTCACCTTCCTTTGCTCATCGCACGTTTTTGTTTCACTGTCATTCTCGGGTTAGTGGACGAGAGAAAGAGGCTATTCTCTTTTTTAGCCTCTGCTGTCTGAATCTTCGTCTCGGGTGTTGGGTGATCGATCCCAACTCTTCGATGACCATCGAATAGGGGAAAAAAAGGAAAAAAGAAATAAATCTTGTCCGTTAATTGTAAAGCTTTACCATTTTGTGCGTTACAACAATTTTACATAAGAGTTGTCGGAAAAATGGAAACGCCACTAATCCGTTATGGTCTATCCCCTCAAACAGCCCATGGAACTGCCGCTCCGATTTCATCATGCTTCGTCATAGTAACAGTCAAAAGAGAACCCACACATTTCTATCCTCAAACGAGGGAAACAGACCGCATGGATGGATTTGATCAATTCTACGCGACAGGAGTCCTCCCCACGCTACTTCCATGCAAGATGAAAATGCTCCTCTTCCCCTTATTTACCCTTTGGAAAAACTTACTTTTGAACATTTAACATTGCAACCGAGAATTGAAAAAACTAGGAAATAATTATGAAAATACCAGGTGAAAAGTATGAGGTCTCTTCCAGAAAATGCAGAATCCGATGTCTAGGATTTTAAAGTATGACGTGCCGAGTGTATGTTTTAATATTAGAAGATGCAAAGTGTAATTGACAGATAAAATTTGAAGATAGATTTTTGTAACTGTCCAAAAGCCAATAAAAAAAAGAAATTAGGCTGCTTCCGATCACAGGCAAAATTAATTGGCTAAAACTAATTTCCTGATGACGCTTGAACCTTTATTCAGTAGGTTTGGTATTTCTGGTAATTATTTTAATTTAAATGCACATCAGTTCGTTACCAAGCAGTAATAAGGCAACTCAGAATAGAGATAGATGACCTCTCAATAAAAAGTCACTTCACCTAAGTAGGAACCCTAAATGACTGGGACTGAAAGCTGCAGCATGCATGAAGTGCTGCCTTTAAGCCAAAGAACAGAGAATAGCCTGGACAAGCTTGCTCCACAAAGAAGAATGAAGAAACCAAACCTTTCTATAATTATGAAATGAGCAACAATTTAATTACTATAATTTATATGATCAAGCAGGGAAAATTTTTGCAGCACAGCTAAACCTATTCAGCAAGATCTGTTCCCTTGGAGCGGCTTGGGGACAACAAAGAATAACTCAATGAGGAAAAACAATGGAGAAGAAAAGGAACACTGGTTTTCTAATCTCAGATGATAAATTGGAATCAGCTATCTTGTATGTTCGCTCACTGGCAATCACTAATATTCAAACTTTCCCATCTATTTCGGTGGACTCCGACAAACTACCGTGTTTATGTTGTCTGCTGGTAGGAAGTGAATGGCTTCGGCGCTCCTTCCCCCCAGGCTTAGATGATGCATTGCCATACCAGATCATTCCAACTACAGCTATGATCATGCCGATGACTACTTGGAGATTGAGACCCTCCTTCCCAAAGAAGAGGAAGCCCATGATCAAGACAAGGATAGTCTTCATATGGCCAATTACTTGGAAAGAAACAGCAGTAAATCTACCGATGCAGATGAACTGGCTGAGATTAGTCCCCACAGCAATGGTGCAGGATAGAATAATAAACATCTGCAAAATCCAACAAGAAAAGCAAGAGTTGAGTAACTGCTCTTCGTGATTAGAACTAATTGAGAAGCTTTAATAGAGTAACTGCACATTCTTATGGTATCATTCAACACAACCTCAAGTCTTTATGTTTCCCTACTATGAAACATCAATTTTCTGTGGCTAGGAAACTCAAAGATGAAGCAAAATCAAAGAAGCATTATCAAAATCCCATATATTAAATGTATGATATCCACGACATCCATACTGGTCATGAAAGTTATCTGGTCCCTGGTAAATAAAACTGTAAGGAGGCCAACATCAGTTTCTGAACTCCAACAAGAACAACAACAGTAGGAAGGGGCATGTGGTTCATCAACAGATCAAATAAAGGCAAGCACATTCCTAGAATGTCCAATAAATCAGGTTAAACACTGTCAGAATATACCTCAACAAAGAAATTGTACATTACATTATATTACTTGTAGCACAAGATTCAGAGAGCAGAGGCTCAGTCCATTGCAGTGCAGACAACTAAAATGTTACTTTAAAGACTATGAATATGTAGGCTTACCACAGCAACTGAGGTGTAGTCATAAGCGTCAACTCTCTTGCTTGTCATCCAATAGTCCAGAAATGGGCCTACCAAGAGCAGCGAACCAGCCTGGGCAGGAGCGGTATGTCCCAGCAAGTTGAAAGAACTTAATGAATACTTTCGCTGAAGGTAATGTACGTACTGCACAAGGAAAAACAAGGTTCCCCAATGGTGAACTCAGGCAGCTATTCCGTACATCTATAAGAAGCTTGAACATTAACTGGAGGTGCACAAAAGGCATACCATAGCCACAAAAAGAACAATTAGGATGCAGGATAATTGACTTTGCATGCCTAAGAAATACTTGAAATAGGGTAAATCATAGACTAACATTAAAAGAAACAAAGATTACTTACATATTGTTGAAGCGCAGTGCTCCACACTGCAATCAGAGCAGCAACAAACCCTTTAGTATTGACACTCACATCAGTGACAGTACAAACACCAACTCCTAAAAGAACAACTCCTATGCTCAGCTTTGTATCTCTGGAGTACCGCATTTTGTCCAACACCACTTCCAAAAAGCAGGAAACAGGGATCATGCTCAGCTTTGCAATCTGATAGTGGATTAAGCAAACATGTAAATTGTAAAGCATCTCGCAAAATTATTTACTAAATTGAAGAATCAGATGTACCTGATAGAATCCCACTGAGTTCCACATTAGACTGACATTCATTCCGACAATAGAAAAATTGGCGAAAATGACAAATTTCAGAAGCTCCTGGAAAGGCAGATGAGAGGACTGGATGTATCCCAACCACCTTAAGATGGCTGTCATCAAGGTTGTGGTGACAAAATGTAAACCAGTCAATGTTGTAGCTGCAAAGGAAAGAGAACTAATGTCAGGAATAAGGGTCTATCGCCGTAAAGTATCAATAGTTTCATATTACAACTGGATTAACTTTATCCGCAAATAACAGTACTGGTTCAGGAAAAATCCGTTGTCCTCACACCTCAAGAATACTACTACTTTTATCCAAGTACTCCCTAAACCATACATTTATGGAGGAATCCATCTGAGATAAGATATCATGTTCACTTTCTTCTCACGATTGTAGAGATCTATTTAGTTACTACCATAGTGGACTGTTTTGGAGTTCTTATCTGAAATTGAGGCTGTTCAAATAAAACGAACCAAACAACTCCTGTAAGCCAAATCTCACAGGTAGCAGGCAAGGAACAAGAACTTCAAGACTACTCAGCACTTAATTCTAGTAAATTTAGAGTTCTTGAGCTTCCTGGCAGGGGGCATCATTGTTTGGGCTCAAAAGTATTACTGAAATGAGAGAGCAGTTAAATATAGTGTTTCTAGATAATCATAAATATGTCCTGTGCCATTGATAATCTTCCTATCACTGCAAAATTTGTTTTGATGGTACCTTAACATCAAACTCCCCAAAATAGATTTGGTTTTGGCCATGCAGAAACTTCACTCATTCTCTGCAATTTTAACTACTTAAAATTTTTCACTCTCTATTCAATTGCTTCACCTTTCCTTTGACATCTATTGTTAATAACCCTCAGCAACTCCTCTTACCTTTTCCCACCTTACTGATGACAGGTGCAACTCCAAGGCATAAGCTTGAGATTGAGATCTTTAACCACTATGTTGAACAAACTACCGGAGGAAATCACCCATGTGACGATCATAATGCTAGGACTTGTATGGCTTAAGTATTAAGTTTTATGCTAGGTCAAAGTAAGACAAAAGGATACTCCAACAATAAGAAAGCATTAGCTTACCAAAGCTGAAACCATAAGTAGCCATCAAGGCTTTGTTGACAATGATAATACCAACTGAAGTAACAACATTGAACATCCAGGCAGCTATATCTACAGCTGCCTTTTGATCAGCTTTGCTAGATAGAGCCATCTTTCAATTTCGTCAACTATGCTCCCTAAAGTCTATCTTTCAGTCTCCATAAAGAAAGTCGTGGAAGAAGAGCCAAGAGGGAGTTACTTGCCAACACAAGCTTCTGCAGAGACATCACAACAACAAAGAAGAGTTAGAAAGGTCCAACTCAATAAGCTGGCATCTTAAACATCAAATTTGTAGCATCTACAAATTACACAACCAAATTGCACCATGCAGAAATTATTGAAATAAAAACCTCTAGGATATTCAAAAGCCAAAATAAGAGTCAACCTCCATCACAGTGAAAAATATTAACAGTGAAGCAAGAATTATGCTACATCTCACTTCTTTCTATAGAGAGTTCAACTAAAATGATGAACTAATCCTATGAAGAATCTGAACTAGAATCTAAAGATCACTAATTAACTAGCTTTGCTCTGAAAAAAATTGAATTTTGTCGAAGTGCCATTACAGTATGCCCAAACCAACCTTTGGAGATGTGTAGAACGCGTTTTAAGCTGAAATCAAATCTTAGTATCTAAATTAAGCAAACTATAAATTGATAAGGAACTTATTCTTCTCCTCGTTCAACTGGGATTTGTTTCTGTAAGCAATAAAGCTCCACATGGACTTAATAAGTGGGCGTATAAATCACAATTCTTCCTGTTCAGTAAGTTGTGCTTTGACAATTATTTACCTTTGAAAGGACCCCCAACTCTGATGTAAAGGAGATTTTGACAAAATTAGCTGCTCCAAGGGCATTTTACCAGACTAACATATAATGTGGATGGACAATCTACTCTGTGAATCCCTATCCTAGCAATTTCCCTTTGTCATTCCATCCCACTGCCTGATGAGTATTCATACATTGAAGTCTCGGTATAGTAAATTTATCTACTACAAGCACAAAATTTTCAGTGATTCTCCATAGAATTCTTTCCTTGAAAAATGGGTAATGTTCTACGGCTTTTACTAGATTGGAATTAAGTAAAAGCTTTTCCACCCTAGACAGCAGAATGATTTGAAGATCGTGACGGCATTTAGCAGTATATGTCATATCTAACTTATTAAGGAAATCAAGCTATCTCTAGCATGCTTTTTCCATGGAAAGATGCCACAATTCTACAGGGCGTCCACGCAACCAAAACCAGAACCAGATCACTACGTTATTCCCCCCGACTGAGACCCGATACGATTTCAAAAAATAGCGAGCACAACAACGGACACTCCTGCACAACAACTGCTTACAAACCAGCTAAGCCGGCCTCGATCAAGCTCCGGGATTTAAAAAAAAAGGTACACAAAAACCAGGGAGCTCGAGCAAGAGCTCGCCCTCGGAGCGGCCGATCACTAGACTGCAGTCGAGCTTCAAGATCATCGATCTAAGCAGCGCATTAGGGAGATGAACAAAACGCACGGAAACCGAACGACTACAGATCGCGAGCAAGCCGATCCGGAACGGAATTCAGTCACCGGTCGGGGCGATCGAGCCCGGGAGCTCAAACAACGAGCCGGATGCGACGCGCACGACACTAGGCTAGCGAGCCCCGCGCGAATGTACCTCGCGAGAAACCCTAGATCCGATCCGGCGGCGAGACGGCCGGCGAGGGACGGAGAGAGATCGCCGAGCGGGAGGGCGAGGGAGCACCTGGAGATGCGAGGAGGATCGAGATCGGCGATGGGATGCGCGGAAGAGAGAGAGAGAAGAGAGAGAGAGAGAGAGAGAGAAGGAGAGAGCGAACCTGGGAGATGCAGAATCACGAACCGGAGAAGAGACGGAGCCGCCAAGTTCGCAACCTTCTCGCTCGTTAAGGAGCTTTTAATTAAGCTTACGTTGCTCTAATTAACCTGCAATTATAGCTTCACTCGATGTGTTTTTTGGCCCCCTTTTTATAACCGCAATTAATACGCGTTTTTTTTTTTTTAAATATATGATTTTCGGTGACGCTAATGGTGCAGCCTTTTTTTTTTTTTACTTTTTTTTTTCGTGCAGACGAGACGGATTAAAATGCTGGGATACAAAATGAAGTACTGGCTTTTCCACACAGCTCCTATTTTGGCTAGTGGACGTGGGGCCTTCTGTGCGATATTATTCAAATTTCGGCAAATTATCGTGGCGTTATATGCGGAATCGCGAATACATGAGACATCCAAGGACGCATGACCTTGGATTGAGGTCGGGGAAGCAAAGGACGACTTCGACCGAGGTTGGTCATAGCAGTCTCGACTTCAAATCTAGGTCAATTTTGAGTGGCAACCCTGATTTGAGGTCGCCGCCAACGACCATCATTGTGGTCATTCGAGACAGGAAATGACTTGCCATGTAGAGAGAGAGAGAGAGAGAGACGTCGAGGTTGAATTTTAGAGATAGCTTGGAGAGGTGACATCAATCAAAGGTGCAAAAGTGGGACGATGGTCGGAGTGGCTGGGTGCAATGAAGGGTGGCAGTGGTAGATGGTGGCGGACATTTTGAGTGATCGGAGATAGGGATGGAGAGGAACTCAGGATCTGGCTTCTCCTTAGGAGTCACATGGTATTTCCATTATAAGTTTTGGTCTAGCGATACTAGAAAAGTATTTTTGAAACTAGGGGTATGAAATAGGGGTGAACGATTTCAGAATCGATTCATGCTCCACCGAATACTTATCTATTGGAATCAAGTATTTGTTAGAATTAGTTTCTTTAGATTCCGGAGCCTACCCTGCATACATAAGAACTTGGAATCTATTATGTCATAAATTCCAAGATAAATTTTAGGTTCCACTCAAGTTTTACTCGTATTTTAATTGAATGATTGTGGTAAATCATTACCTTTAATAACCATTATTTGACTATAACTCATAACAACATACATGAAGAATATGAAGCAAAAACAAAGTAAGAATCTCACACAAACTTATTCTAAGAATTTGAAACTTGGAACTTAAATGTCGAAATCGGTTCCCTAATTTTTGAAAATTAAACTATCTTGCATACCTTGGAATATGGAATCAGACTAGATCCTAGCTCCAAATGGATGATAGCGGCATGCTTGACACATGCAAGTCAAACAGGAAGTAGTGTTTCTAGTGACAAACAGGTGAGTAAGGCATAAGAACCTACCCTTAGGTGTTGACCAATAGCTAGAAACGGCTAGTAATCTTTATAGGCTGAGGAGCAAAAGGAGGAATTTGCCTGAGGAGGGTTTGCGTTTGATTAGCTAGTTACTGAAGCTATAGTTTACTAAGTCGATGATTAGTAGCTAGTTTGAGAGGATGATCAACCATATTGGGACAAAGACATGGCCTAGACTCTTATGAAAGGCAATAGTAGGGATTTTTTCACAATGGAAAAAGCTTGACAAAGCAATGTCGCGTGCAGATAAAAGGCTTATGGGTTGTGAACTTTTTCTTCTAGAGAAGAATTCAATGATGATGTTTGCGTGATAAGCATTAGCTAACTTTGTGCCAACCGCCACGGTAATATAGAGGACGAATGTGTTTTCCGGTTCCTTATCTCTATCCTAAAACATGCTCACCCTACTATAAAAGTGGTATGTGTGTGAAAAATGTGTATGTGACGGATATTATCGGAAACAAAAATGAAGAAAGTTTGGCCCCGTGTACTATTAATAGTAGTAGATTGAAAGATATAATATTCAAGAAACTTTGCAATTCTTTTAATCGATAGGTAGTGGCATGGAGACTCATCTACCTAGAGGTTTGTGAAATACTCTACAAGCTTTATGAATCAATTGGATGCCTGATCCTTAACAAAGGTAAAGGGTTTGTGGATTAAGTGTGACTCAACTCTACAAGCTTTATCAACAAACAAAAAAAAAAATCAATTAAGTTCAAATGTTTAGCCTATGTAGGTAGTCTTAATTTGGAGCAATTTTGCACACAAATGATTAGATTTGAATGGGTGACATTTAGTTTGCCCCAATCAACTACGCCAATTCCAAAGGGTTTACTTTGTAATTTTTTGAGCTTATAAATCATTTTGTAAGTAAAAAGTAGAAGTAACAAACCCTTAGAATTCTAGCTTGAGAACGGGAAGTCACTTATTTAAATCTCATGATAAATTGCTTGCAAACTGCCTTAAATCGGGGCCACTTATGCTTAACCAAAAGAGCTAGTTTTAGTTGATTTGTAGGATTGCAAGGTCTTCAATTAGCCAGGTTTTCCACTCGTGCCCATGGATCACGGAAAAGAGGAAAGGAAACGTTGTAATTTTCATCCCTGCATTTTTTATTTTTTAGTTTGCAATCAAGTCCATGTGCTTTAAACTTGTCTAATCAAATTCTTCTACTTTCATAAAGTTTCTTATCAAGTTTTGCCGACACCAAATCCAATCAAATTTAACTAATATGGTCATCGAAAGACATCAAGATGTGATACGAATCTAAGATAGACATAAATGGAAAATTTTTTGTGTATGATGTGAATAAAGTTTAGCCAAGGTGGACATCCATGTGGATGACCATAAAGGAAATTTTTTTCCAAGTCAAGTTAAGAGGTAACGTCAGCTAGATTCAATCAGCCTTGGTGTTAGAAGAATTTGATTAGACAATTTGTGAAATGTGAACGGATTTGGTTAGCCAATTAAAAGTAGATGCACTTAATTGGAAAAGAAGTACACAGACGAAACGTAGAATTTTTTCTGGAAAAGAAAAGTGGGAGCAAATAATATTAAAAAGTTCTAGAAAAATTTTGTCGGATTTGAATAATACATGCACATGCACATGCACATGCACCGTCTTTCCATCTCCTCACTACCCTCCATTGAGCAAGTTCAGAACCCTCCATTTCAAAATAGTAAAGTAGTGGAATATTTCATGTGTTATTCATGGGACGCATCAATAAATTCCTCATAAAGTATATGATTAATTTATCTTCTTTAATTTGTTTTCAAAAGGAGGTGGGCTGCTCATTCCAAATGAAGGAGCGTTCCACCAAACAAGGTTTAATGGCAATTCCATGGCTCCATCGATGAAAATGGACATTTCAATATTAAAAAAATAATATTATAATCAAATAATACAAACAATTAATTTAGATGCAATATTATTTTTTGGGTTAAATACCACGAAAAATCTTAAACGGGTATATTTATAATAAATTTATCAAAAATTAATTTTTTGATCATAAAAAACTCTAAATCGGTATACTTATAACAAACTTACCTGAACTAATTTTGTTACCATATTTGTCATCTATTAATTTTCCTTAAATTAGATTGATATCACAAACAAAAAAAACAAATTAGTATAATTGTGATAAACAGAAAATAAAATCTTAAATCAATACACTGCCAACTACCACGTGTCATCTAATTTAATAATTTGATAGTAAAATTTAATGAAAACTAATTGAGGGTAAAATTCTTATAAGTGTATCGGTGTGGAGTGTTTGGTAGATTTTTGTAAATTTGTTACAAGTGCACCAATTTGTGATTTTTTTATTATATTGACCCTTATTTTCCCCTTATAAATGACATATTTTGTTGATATTCTAGACTTTCAATATCATTCATTTCCAATCCAAAATTTTCCAAACACATGAAAGAAATCAACAAGAAAAATTATCAAAAAAATCATAAACATATTGCATAAATGCAACTTAGGTCTAAACTTTTCAATTTGGTCCAATTAGTTCTAAACTTTTTAATAATTTACAGTCAATTTTGGGCATAAATCACTAATGTGGATGTTAGCAATCACATGCGTCACAATTGGCATTGTATTGATACTTTTTATAAAATTTTGAATTTTTTTTATTTTTCTTCTGTTATTATTTTTTCTTTTCATGGTGGTAGCATGGCTGCAAGGACCTCCAAGTTCTCATAGGCCACAATAAAAAGAAAAATGAAAAATGAAAGGAAAAGATAAATAAATAATTCAAAATTTATTCACGTTAATATTGATGGCGACACCTAAGACAATTGGCGTTCACATCAATGATCTCAAAGCATGATTGACTACAAATGATTAAAGATTAAATCGGCCAAATTAAAGATCTAAACCTAATTTGGAATATGCATAATAAATCCTAATTTTTTTTATTTTATAATTTTCCCAAAATCTGCTCATCTTTCAACTTCATTGCTTCATAATGGGCCAACGCCATAATTGTAATGCTCATTCCAATATGTCGTATTAAGCACCTCACAACCTAATGAGGAATGGCCATCGTCGCCGACCTTTCCTTCAATCAGCCATTGCTGACTTGCACAATTAGCTTTGGATGTTTATTACATTCACTACCAATGCAAAAAATGAATTTACACATTCATATAGATTATTAACATGCGATAGAATTTAATTTCAAAACCGACTTTGACTTTAAATATGCATATCACTTAATCCAACAACGAACGCATAAAGTACTCTTTTCACACTAGCAACAGGCTTAAAATAACACCTTACCTTTCTACGCAAATTTTCGTGATGCCCAAAAGTCCTTTCTTTTATTTTATACAATCATATGGAGAGTCCTAAGATTTTCATTCCGCGTACTTAAATCCTAAAAATTGTCAGTGTCTTCTCCTTCAGTCCTTAGGGCAGCTTTTCTTGCAAAGAAAATCCAGGCAATGATAATATTTTTTATTATTATTAATTTTCCCTTAATTTTTTTCGCACCGATGGCGTAGAAGTGATGCCAAACGGATGTCACACCAAAACTAGACTAAAATAGAAGGATAAAAAAGGACTGAAATAGAAAAAGAGGCGCTGGTGCGATGGTGGTTGGGACGATCCTTGCCATCCCCGACCGAGGACGACGTCATTGCCCTCGTTTGCACATGGCGAGACCGAGCCCGGTTTTGCCTCGTCCGCGTATCGTTTTCATTTTTAATTTTTTCTTTTCAACTTTTATATATGATCTTTTTATTCTATACAACTTTTAATTTATATATCCTTGATATTTTTTTCAATAATGTGACATAGCATTGGAGAACAACGTCATCATCCATATGAGGAAGCATCCATATGAGGAAGTCTGTAGGTACTAATGATTGGAGTGCAAGTGGGCAAATGACCGAAAAGCCACAACCGAGCGATTTTGAGTCCGTTTTGTTTGCAGAAAATGTATGGTTTGAATAATATTTTCCTAAAAATAATTATTTATATTGCTTGATATAATTAATCAATAGAAAATATTTTTATTATCGATAATAGTTCATGTGTTAATATATTCATGGACAATAAAAAATATATTTCATTATTTGTATTTTTAAGCAATACAAAAGATCATTATTAGGAAAATATTTTTTAAATCATTATTTTTCGCAAAATAAATGGAGTCATGAAATTCAAATTTTTGGAGTAAACACAACATTCATGACTCAAATAAAAGTGTAATATTATATAAAAAAAAAACTTCCAACTTTAGATTTAAGCCCATTCTAGACTTTAAACTTTTTTTGTCTTATAAAAAATTAATAAATTTCACGTTGAATTCCATATCCGTTCTGATTAGACCTCCATTTAAAATCACCCTTATCGATCCTACTTGACATTTTTAGCTTTTTCCTAAATTGCAAGTTCAACAAGTTGTCTTTTGGATATGAATTTCCACATCAGCCAAATGACATCTTCTTGGATGTGATATTTGGGTAAAAACTAGTGCAATTATGGTTGACTTCTTTAATTATGCTTATTGTTTCCATCTAGCTCGAGAATCTTCAATGTTACACTCAATCTTCAATCTCTCATGCCCAATAATCTTCCAAAAGCTTGTGACACTCTGCATGGGACGCTTGTGCAGCTTGCACTTGGGGGTAGATTTGGATGAAAGGTAAATAGGGGCAAATTTATGACTCGAGTAAAAGTAGATTTTTTATGTAAGATTTAAAGTAGGACCCTAAAATTGTTTTTTTTTTCAAGGTATTAAGGTGAGTTTAGCGGTTTTGAGTGTAATACAAATGTTGAAAGCCAAAAGACCCAAAACTCTTTGAGGAAATGCAAATTGCCTTCAGTAAAAACTCTTTGCAAAGTGACTTTGAGTTCAAATATTGTTTGGAAATATATATTACAAGGTGCTTTGGCTACATTTTTTTTTTTATTACAAAAACCTCAAACCTTTCGCTTAAGCCGACATGTCGCCTCTAGCTCTGGTGTTAGCAACCATCACCTGGGTCTTGTGATTTCTAGCAATAGTCATCTTGGTCGCCTGACCCTCGCTAACTAGATCTAGCCTTATCAATCCTCATGGACCATCTTCGAATGAAGAAGATGAAGAATAACAAAGTGGGGCAAAGAATATTTTAATCATAGCTTAAATATTCAGATGCTATTTCGAAAGACTAGGTGAGAATAGTTTTGAACTCCTAACATTGTCAATAGTAACATTTGGTCAAAAGTTACTTCAAAATACTTGCCGAACATGTTCCTTGAGCACCTTTGGGGGCTGACAAAGTCTATTGAGAAAGTTAAATCAGATGTAATTTGGACCTCAAAATGAACCACCATTTATAAAATTCGGGAATTTTGACCGCACTTTCTAAATTTATGCCCTTCCCCCGGGGGGGGGGGGGGGGGGGGGGATCGAGGATCGAGAGGGGGAGAGAGGTGGAGAGAAGAGAAGACAATATTCCTCCGGAAAAACAAATGATTTTAGGGGAAAGGGGAGGGGGGCGGGGGAGGGACACCGAGATGGGGTCCCGTCGCTATCATGCGCCATTTCAGTCACTGTCCATGTCGCCTTCCCCCTCCTGCCTTCTTTTCTTTTTTTCTTTTTTTAATAAAAAAATTAATAATTCCTATCCATAATGTGCTCCCCCTCTTCCCTCACTATTCCTTCTCCCCCCCCCTTTCTCCTCCCTCCTCTCTCTCTCTCTCTCTCTCTCTCCCCCTCTCTTTCTCTCTCTATCGGCGATCTTCCGCAGTCGAATCACGCGAGGCGCAGCTCTCCGGGCCGCGGCGGCCCCGCCGATTCCCCGCCCCCAATCCCGCCGCCGCCGCCGCCGCCGCCGCCCCCCTGCTGAGCTGGAGGAGATCTCTCAGTCTCCCTTCAGCGATCCCAGTCCTCCGTCTCTCTTCGGGTGCTTGTTCTGCTCCCTCGCCTCTCTCTCTCTCTCTCTCTCTCTCTCTCTCTCTCGTTTGATCTGGATTCCTCTGCTGTTCGTTTGCTTCGTCGTTTCGCGGGCGGGAGAGTCGGGGGACGTGGATGAGCGAGCGCTCTGCTGGAATTTGAGCTCGCCCCGAGTCGTCTTGATTTCTGCATCGTTGCTCTTTTTTTTTTTCGTTTTTTGTAAGTTCGATTACCTTCGGAGGCGGGGATGCTCAGTGAAATTTGGAATGCTGTCGCTTGCTCGAGCTTGGATATGTCGTTTTGTGCTGCGAGTGGAGCTTGTGATGGGAGTGAAATCGGATGAGACTTATCATTTCCGTGTCGGCTTGCTCGTTGCTTAATTTGAACGTGATCGATATCCTCTTCTCTTTCCTTTGCTCGATTTGGAAAATTTTAATGAAGGTTGGAACAACCTGCTAAAATTGGCATCGGAAATGGTCTCTCTGCGTTACATTTTAGTTTGGCTGGGGTGGCTGTGAGAGCGATTATAATCTTTTAAGGCATTGGAGCTCTGAGGGTCGTCAAATCTAGAGGTGATATATTGATTGTCTGCGAGGCGCTTTTTGAATTTTTGTTTCTCTTGGCTGTGTAGACAAAGGTCTCGTGTTCTGATTTTGGCTAAAGAGGGTTATAGTGCATCTAGAGATTAGCCTTTGCCACGTCAAGGTTAGGACTTAGGAGCCATTAAACATTTTTGCAATAGTAGTAAGAGCAATAATAACAATCGTAGTAAGAGCTGAACACTAGCACTCCTTTAGTTCAGGCTGTTTTAATTCCCATCCTTCTCTGAACTACTTTTGTCGATTTTCTATCGTCACCTGCTCTTTGGGCATCCTCACAATTCTCTCATTCCGGTTGGTTCAACGAAAAGTCAATTCAAACGACATGCTATTTAGGGTGGAATGTAGCAATCAAACAGCCATATCACATGGAGAATGAACCATTGGAGATCATAAATATAATTCAGTTTCAACTTCATTACTTCTGTTTTATTCATTTTTCCCTTCAACAATTTTTATTTTTCGACATTCCCTACAATCTATAATTTTCTGGTGGATTTTGTTTGGTGCATTTACTTTGATCTTGTTTCTCTCAATTCTTTTAATGGTATGTGAACAATCTTATAATGATTAATATTATGGATGAAGGGCTACTCGCCTCATTCTTGGAGGAGAAGGCAGTACTCTCAAAATTGATTGATGGTGCACAAATGAGCAGGACTAATGTTATTGGCAGTGGAAGGAGGAGGATTCTTCTCTGCTTCAGCTTCTGGGTATAGCAAAGGCCTGACCCTTCTTCTCTTGGGTCAGAAGAACGAAGACAAACAGATGAGAGTATCCCCGTGGAATCATTACCAGTTGGTGGACCAAGAACCTGACACCGACCTCCAGCTGGCTTCCACAAAGAACCGGCTTTCCCGCGGTTGCGCTTCCTTTATTTGCTTTGGTCGCGCCTCCGCAGGACTCGACACACCATCCCCCCTTAAAGTAGGCCCAACCCAACAGCAGGAATTTGTGCCAGATCCATTAGTTTCTGATAAAAGCAAGGATCAGTCAACTATTGTTGAAGATGATGATGCTCGAAAGGTTGCTTTACGTAGTAGCTTGAAGAAGTCATCGACTTCTAACATGGTTCCAGTGGAGCACACTAATGAAAATCAGGCTGTTAATGAAGATGGACAAGATAGCCATGGTCTAGTGGAAGGACGAAGAGTTCAATGGACAGATGCTTGTGGCAGTGAGCTTGCGGAAATCAAGGAATTTGAACCCAGGTATTGGACTTAAATTGTTTTGTCACATATGTACAGTGATGATTCACTAGTCCTGCTCATCCGCTTGATGCATAATTCTTGTATATGTATACCATTCTGCATGCATACTAAACCAACTTCATAAATGCGTTGTGTCCTCTCAATTCTGTAAATTTATTCTATATTATGCTTTTGAAAGCTTGCCCATTAGCTGTTTACTGGTAGTGGTACTCTCCACTAATTGTCCTGATAACCAAAGAGTTCATGCAACATGAATTGTGATTTTGTTTGTCTCAACAAGAACAGTATGAGTTTTGCTGAGCTCGGATAATCTTTTTCTTATGTGTGCAAGTATCCTTCAAAGTGTAGTCGTGCTTGATGGAGCCAGGTCAAGTGAATATGTTTCACTGTCAGACTACATCAAGCATTTGTTTCTTTAAATTAATACAATAAAGTCCATCACTTTAATAATCACTTGATGGCTAAGGCTAATTGTTAATTGGTAAAAGAGGGATTTGATGGATTCTGCTTTCAACCTTTTAAAAATTCAACTCCTGGATGAATATATAATGTCTGTTGTCCCTTAAACATGTTTTAGCATTGAATAAATGTGTGTGAGGCTGAGTTTTGTACATGTTACTGATTTTGAGAATAGCAGAGTTTCAGGAGAGAAGAACTTGTAATGTAGGTCTTTGTGGAAAAAAGTCTTCAAGCTCATGAGCTTCGAAGGAAAAGATTTCTGACTTGCAATGACTTGTGACTGAGCAAATTGCTGTAAATAGACCAAATTTTCTGTTTCTTCATTTGCTTTTCATTCTTGACCAAAGCTTGACTTTATTATTGTAAATGGAATCGTGAAGGAAAGCTAGGAGGCATTTCATCATTATGTGATCCCACTACATGAACTTGGATCAATGAAAATTATTTATCAAGGAGTAATTGGAAATGGATTGTTTCCCTTTGTGTGATAACTTAATGAATTGCTGTCCTTATTTTCCTTAATATTTGCCATAAGGTGAGGAAGCAGTTTCTCAAGCTGTCTTGTACGGTTAACCTTTATTTATTGGATTCTCTCATATATATTATAGGACATGCTTTAGTCATCAATTATCACGTTCTTGGCTTTTTTGCACCAACAGCAGTTTATGGCATGAGGAGATCCTTTAGGCAACTACTTATACTAATCCAATTCTAGACAACTTGGCCTTTGTCAGGCAGACTAAAACTACCCCTTCATGAATATAAACAAGAGGAGTCCAAAAGTTGGTTGGAGCTTATCTGTACCACTTCTCCCATTTAGTTATGATTTTTTAATCTAATAACAGCAATGGGTCAGCAAAAATGAATAATAAATTTATTATAAAGAGAAGTGATTCATTTTCAACTTTCTATGATGAGCTATTTACAGCCTGTCACATTCCATCGATCTTAATACCTTCAAATGGAAAATCAAGGACGCATGATAACGTTGTCCTATTGCTACATCTTTTCTACTCCCTCACGTGCTTGCGCAAAGGGACTGAATAGGCTAAAACTTACTGCCCTTTTCTTTAGGCCAAATGAAAGGCTCCTTAGTCTTCATTATTTTTTCTTTCTTTTAATAGAGTAATGTGCCCAAAGGCCCAAATCCTTTAGCCCTGCTAGGCAATAAAGGGTGGGCTAGCTGAAATTAGAGGAAAACGGTGTAAATTACTTACTTTTCATGAAAAGGTCAGCATTTGTACAATTGTTGTAAACCCATTGATACCTGACACATGAACTTAAAGAAAACAGTGTATATTTGAATGGGAAATGGAAGCATGAATTGAATTTTTTGCTATGGCACTTCTGATACATATAGTATGCATGTAAGATAAACCAGATGATGTGTCCCCAGACACATGTCAATATTTTCATTCTCATAGCAAGTCTGGATGTCTAATATTTCTTCGAGTCAGACACTTGAGACTCTCCTGTACCTGTATCTACACTTGTACTGGAGTTCAAGTGACGCTGCTCTTATATAGCCATTTCTTTTTGCACGATCAAGCAAAACTACATTCAAGTGTCCATATTTTCATTTTCTTTGTTTCTTTTCCTTCCAGTAGATACCAACTATGACCTAATGGCAGGTCTTGGTCTTTTTATTTAAGAATGTTTCCGCTCAATTCACATTTCCCCTTTTATGTTTGGCATATGACTGACATATCGCTTTTTCCAGGTACTTGCATTTCTATGGTAGTAGCTTTGTGGGTTCATGTTTGTCATAAATTTGTTTGAATAAGTTTGGAAATATAATGTGAGAAAATGTTGGGAAATGTCCTCAGGTGTTAATCCTTCTATACAACTCTTAAAGTTTTAGTGAAGTTATTTTAAATAACCTTAACCTTTTTTTATGCTCCATATAGAAATTTTTGGCCCAGTTATTAAAATATATTTGGCGCTAGAGAAAGCCTCCCATCTAATGTTCAACTCTTGTCCAACACCCATATCTTTTCACATTTGTGTCTGTTGTGTATGTATATTTTTTGGCAATCATTGTAAAGGGGATAATGGGTGGTTGCTTGATGCGTGCTCAACACCCCTGGCTCCAGCGATAGGTTTTTTCTTTTCTTCTCTTCACTACAAGACCCTGTCAAACCCTTTTTTGACCTGGTTGAACCACCCCTGTTGAACCAGTTCAATTGGGTCAGCACCATTTCAATCTGGTATTTGACCCCTAAATTTGGTTGTCTAAATTGGGCCAGGCTTTAGACTGTTATCTGGCTCAATTGTTTGAGTTGCCTATCTCATTCAGTTTGGTTTTCATAACTTCCTTGTAGGATACCCACTGTCTTTGTTTTCGTATTTAACTTTTCCCTGCTTGGAGAACCTAATGTCAGACCTCTTGGACCAGTTAACTCTAAAATGTGATGCCTCAGTAATGAAAATTTGACCAATGAACTGGTTTAAAAAGTACTCGGTAATTTTTTTTTGACTTGTGCAACATCTGTGAATAGATAGCTGTTATCACTAGTGCATGTATTTTGCCTAGTCTTGAAACATACAAGTTTGACTAATGTCCTCATCTATCAAAATAAATCGGCTTGATGTTTACCCAAATTTTCTGATGACTCACCAAAAATGTTGGCATTGAGAATTAGATTCATACAGAAAAAGGCTTTGGTTTTGGGTTGTGAAATAAAATGTGACAGTTTGTTTTCTGTCCCGAATCATTTCAACTTAGATGTCATGCACTAGCAAGTTAGATAACCCGGTAACTTAGTGTCTTGAATGCACTCATCAGAATCTACTGTCTAAGAACTGTTAGGCACTTCAATTTTGTACTTTTGATGTCATCAATGAGTAGGAAAAGGTCACTCTTTTGACATATAATTGGAGGGTGCTAAATATTGCAGACAGCACTAGGATATAGATATTGTGAAAAATTTGAATGTGTTTCTTCAGTTGTCACTGGTGATCATTGTGTGTGTTCCTTCATCTACTTTGTCCTGCATTTCATTTTCCTTTTCTCATTTTACCTCTCGGAATATAATTAAGATGAAATTTTGAACCAATTGCAGCGAAACCGGCGGATCTGATGATGAGCTGGACAACGGTAATGAAAGAAGCTGTGCTTGTTCCATCATGTAGTGGTTTGGCCTAAAAGATGGCATGTTCAACTTGTAAAGAGATGCGGTCGAGGATCAGGGTAAGCATGGCTAGAGAGGGGCTTGTTGATTGCAGACGGCCGGCCGACTCCTGAACAGAGGGTGTATGCTGATTTTGAGTGCCCCTTAGAACGATCCCGCCGGTCGTGAAACCCACCTTCGATATCCTCTCTCCTCCGCTTGTTGCGCCAATGCTTTTTGTCTATAACTGATCGACACGGGGTTTCAGTTTTGTCGTTTCGGGTTGTTGCTTGTTCAGGTTTATTAATCTTTATTGTAGTGTGTGGCTGCACATCATCCATTCATAAATTAATGTGTTATTATTGTATGGACGATACCTTAGCTGAAAATCCCGCGTACTGCCGCGAGTGTAAAATTCTTCCGCATCACTTCCTCTTTTACTGAAAGTTCCGAAACGATGTGGAGAAACGGCGACTAGCGATCAAAATGCATTATGGGTTATATAGGTAATAGTTCTCGTTGGCTCAAATGGCCCAGAATGAATTACAGAAGGTTCATCTTTTTGCACTAATCCAGGAATCCGAAAGTCCGGACTTACTAAAAAGATGGGTCGGTACTCTAAAAAATTTCAAATTAATACGTTGACGATCAATTTATTTAAAATTAATTTTTTGACCATCAAATATCCTAAGGAGAATCTTTAGTAAATTTTACTGTAAAAATATTGAGTTGAATGATACGTGATAATTAACGGATATATTAAGATGGAGTTTTATTCTCTATTTATAACAAATATATTAATTTATGATTTTTCGATGATTTTAATTTAATGGAAATTAATGGATTCCACATGTATTAGTTTGATTTTTTAATGCAAGTATCACATCTTCAGCTTCTTTAGTGAACAAAATGATCATCAAAATTAATTTAGATAAATTTGTTATAAACATATCAATTCGAATTTTTATCAATGTTAATCCTAAAAGTAATTTATTATGTACCGGAAATTCAAACTGAATCGACGTCCACAAGTAGTAACAATTTCATTTAATAGGGGGAGGAGAGAGAGAGAGCGAGCCGAAGCGCGCACCTGTGAAGTTGCCATTCACACAAAGCTCTCCAAAAACGAAACTTGGCCACGTCTTATCCACACACGCCACGCACCCGACACCGTCCTCTCCTCTCTCTCTCTCTCTCTCTCCCCTTTAGCTCGTTCTTGATCATGTCCGAAAGAACCACCACACCCGTCCCGACCAAGGAACTCCAATAACTACTACTCCAGCAAGGGAGCGAGAAGGGAGCAGAATCGGACCGGTCGTCATGTGCGTTCCCTCCTCCGCCCCGTGCCTCAAACTCCCGCCCTCCCCCTCCGCCCCCTCTTCCGATTCTCCTCCTCCGCCGCCCCGAGGCCCAGCGTTGTCAGCGTCGCCACCACCATCCGCAGCTCCCAGACGGAGGGCCCCCTGAGGCGGCCCGTCGCCCCTCCCCTCAGGCCCGTTCCCCCTCGCCCCCTCTGCGCCTCCCTCGCCGCCCTCCTCCCCGCCGTCGTCCGCGGTCGCCCCGCCGCCCCAGCAGCCGAAGCCGCCGCTCGCCCCGGGGGCGGCGGAGGCGGCTGTGGAGGACGGCGGCGGGATAACGCTGGAGTTCCAGAGGCAGAAGGCCAAGGAACTGCAGCAGTATTTCAAGCAGAAGAAGCTCGAGGAGTCCAATCAAGGCCCTTTCTTTGGGTTCATCGGCAAGAACGAAATCTCCAATGGAAGGTGAGCTCACTTTCTTTTTTCCTTAACAAGTTCGATATGATTAGAAATGCATTTTTTAAGAATTATGCGGGTATTTATATAATATATAATATATAACATATGGTTGATTTTGAGCTAGAATTCTTCTTTTGTCAAATCCCTTCTAGAGTAATCCAAAATCAAGAAGTGATACCGAGGATGGTGCTTGTTGTGCCCTGAGAATCAGATTCAGGGTGCCTTTAGGAGTGTTAGCTTGAGGATAGAGTAGTTTGTTGCTAGTAATGCATTGAGGCTGGATTGGTCTCCTTTTGGGATGATGTCGATTCGAAAAACGGGTGTTTCCTGGGACGCTTCGTGAGCTTTTGTGGTTCATTATCTGCCTTTCTATTGTGCTCGCTGGTCGCTGCGAGGCCAACTCAACCAATTGGTAGAAGCTGTGGATGGTGGTATTTCTGTTCAATATATTATTGGATTGATGAAGTCTCGTGTCCGGTTCCTCACATTCCTCTCTCTTATCCCCCCCTTCTGTTGATGCGTTGTTTCCACCATTACTATCCAAGTGCGTAAAGGCTTCATACTACATTCTTTTGTCATCTTACTTGCCTTTATGTAAGTGCAGTAGTGCTTTTTTCAGAGTATTTGGCTCTGCACTCACTTTGATAGTATGATCATGAGTTCTCTGGCTTCTTGACAATCCTGAAAGCTGAAAATGTTTTCAAGGCCTTCTATCTCCTTATTCAGTTCTGGTTCACCCCTCTCGAGATTATTCAAGGGGCTCTTGTTGTTCTTTATGAGCTCCTTACTTGACAGCGGAATTATTCGGTCTATTATAATAAGCTTGGCTATGCAGAGTTATTCGAAATGAGGGACATTTTTTCTTCACTAGTACTGCTCGTTTCCAATGTTCAAAATGTGCGGATCAGGACAAGTAGATAGTTCTGGGTCAAATACCGTTTTTAGCGCATTCTCATTGTTGTCTGCATTGTCAGAACATATTATCATGTTATCTATGTGCACCGAAACTTTTCACTTAAAATAATTCAGTTGTGATGTGACTGTCTTATCAGGCGAAATCCTTAGATCCCCATGAAATTGTTGAATGTACCATCTTCAAGCTACATGTGCAAACAGTGTAAGATTAGACCAAAATTATATGACACTTCTACTGGTTTGAATTTTACATATCATGCCTTGGTCTTATCACCTTATTGGAACAATTAAGCATTAGTCCACTCTGTCAGGGATGTTCTTGCTGGAAGTTAAATATCCTCCTGTTTTTCTATAGTCGTCTATTTATTAACGTGGAATGTCTTTTCCTAATTCCCATGATTTCCACTGCTTCCCTGGTGTTGCCATTATTGCACACAATCTTAGAAAGAGCAGTTGGTGCATTTTGTTTCTTTTTCACTTATAGATTTCGTCTAAATCCTTGCCCCTGCAATTGGCTATTGTTTATCCAAAAGAAACAGTGCCTCTTGACTTGGTTGTAAAGTTTTAGTTTCTTAAATGGGTGTTGTGAATTTGTTTAAACAGATGGGCGATGTTTGGTTTTGCCGTCGGGATGCTGACAGAGTATGCCACAGGCTCGGACTTTGTGGATCAAGTGAAAATACTTCTCTCTAACTTCGGAATAGTCGATCTGGAATGACTTCTTCTCCTCTGGGTTCCCGATAGCATCAACTCTTTTGGTGTATGTAATTTGGTTCAGAGTCAGTAATATTTTCAATGTATAATGTTTTCATTGTGATCTTCATTTGCTTGCGAATGAATGATTCTCTCAATTGTTTCCTTAATTTTTCATACATGCAAGCTGTTCTCCTGATCTCGTGCTTGGACTAGGATTGGATCAGTAGTCAATTCTTACAGCTTGATTTAGTGAATTTGCAAGATGACGGTACCTTGCTATATACCAAGGGTTTTGTCAACCAGCGCCTTCGCGCTGCTGGTTAAAGCAACTATACATTTTCAAGACATTGGAAAGGAGTATAATGCAATAAAGAACTTACATGACAAAAAAACATTAAACATGTAAAACTTTATTACTATGAAGAAGAAAATCCTAAAATTTCGGCAGTCGAAATCACGAATTTTATCAGGTGCTGGTAACTTTCAGGAGCTAATGGTAATCTTCATATTTATTAATAATTTCTCCATTATTTCATTGCTCAAGACAGCAAAGCATTCATATGTAGAATCGTCCATCTTATTATAGTTTCGAATTGTTGATAAATCCTCGATCTAGATGTTAACTAGGACCCCGCATAACTTTGATCTTCAAGAATTCATATTCTAGTTGATATAAAATTATAGAATCTGAACCTCTCTTCCTATCTTACAGATTTAATCCCTCACGTGTGTATCTAGCGTATGCTGCTACTTTAGTGTTAACTGTAGTTTTAGGGACGATGTAACCAATTAATGAGTGCGTCGATCCTATCAAAAGCATAAGTTGTCGACTTCAAAGAAAGTTAGTCTTATGTACTCTTTTTGAGATGTCTAGGATTGAGTAGATCTTAATATCTGATCTCCAGACACTCTTAACGATCCTAAAGTAGGATCCAATTTTGTCAAACTTGATTCCCGACACTCTGATTGTAGCTTAATAGGTGGCCTAACAGCGCTTGTCGAATGAAATCTTTCCTTGAGGTTAAGAAAGAAGAAGATTCAGCTCTTGCTGGGGCAAGAGTTATATATAGCTCTTACTTGTGATGGAATGATTAGTGATTAACTATAATGAAGTTAGAATCAGGCATTAAATTAGCTCTTACTTTATCCTAATTCATATTTGCTCCGAGTTACGTCGCCTCGGTGATTTGAAAGCAGTTTTCTTCCTGTTCAGAAGCTCAAAGCGTAGCTATCTTCTCTTCATGACATTAAGCATAATATACGCATTGCTAATCATTAAACGCGAAGATTTACGAATGGTTTGGTTTGGTAGTGCTTTGTGTAAGCGGTGGAACATTCTTGTGGAGATATCATGTACACATACTTCACTTCTACCTCAAGAAATGTCATGAGTAGAACTTCATAATATTGCTGCGGGGATTGATTTATTCTTCACGAAGAAATCAGCAAGGTTAAACCGAAAGAAAGTTGCGAACAAAGTTGAGTGCGTAACTGAGCAACCGTTTCGTATTTGCCTATTGCATGCACAATTCAAGTTTGATCTCCCCACAAGAAAGTATAAGGAAATTCGTCCTTGGCTTCACCTGCTCGGGATTTAGCTTGCGCCGTCTGTCGATTCAAGGCATTTTATGAACCCAAGATTTATTCAAGATGGAATTTCATGTCATCGCTGACACAGGGTTAAAGAAAGGTGAGCAAGAAAGCAAAGATTATCTATGAGGCCGTAGGAGGGAAGGCAGGGGAGTGGATGGAGATCATAATTAGCATTTCATGAGGGGGTGTGTGCGTGTTTGAGTGAACCTTAAGGAAAGCTACGTATGGAGGTCATAATTTTCTTTGCATCCACAAGATTTTCCCCCCAAAAGGCGTAGAACTTGAGAGAGTTGTTCACTTTCCAATCTTCTGGGCCACATTCCCTTTGTTACTCAAACTCATATTTCTAATCACCAATGGTTCTAAGTACCACTTCCGAGATTCTTCGATTATCTTGCCATCATTCATTCTCGCCAACATTATGTTTTTTTTTTTTTTTTGGCCACATAGAAGGATTTAAACAAATTTGGGATCAACCTCGCACGAATTGTCCAAGTCCATCATTGCAGCTCCACCAGGTGGGGCAGAAATGCTAAGCTAGCAATACACCTAAACTTAGGTTCGCCCTCACAAATTAATAAAGGTGTTCCGAGATTGAAAACAGATTGGGGAATTGGACCCATGATCTTCGGCTTGCAAAACAAGTTTTGGATCACTCGGGCCGATCACCTTGTTGGTGCTTCTGCAATTAGATTTATCAACATGCATTGGTTGTCGATGCGATGATGGTGTAGGGCGGAGGTGATGGGGAGATTTTACGAGTCAATCCCACTCTTCAATAGCTTTACCGTCGGATGAACGGTTAGCAGCGTCCATCAATTCTAATCACGGGCACGCTAAGTAGGTAACGAGAGATATTTCAGCTGTGGTAGAAATCACTTTTACTCTAAACTAAACTCAAACAATCATGGACATTTCAGTTGCAACTACCGATTCCAGCCGCACATCGAAGTCGAACCGCGAGAAAACTGGCCAAGGAAAGAGATAAAAAGTCGCAGCATCGGCCGAGACTAGAATTCCAAGTCGAATTGTTCGTGCGTCGTCCTGTCAGATGATGTTCCTCAAACGATGCTAAAAAACTCATCCTCTCTCTCTCTCTCTCTCTCTCCCCCATTTCACCGGGGATCACAAAGGGGGAAAGAAAACGTGGAACGTAGAAGCAAAAGCATGAAACGAAATTTGAAATGATCCTCTGTTCTCTACAGTCACCTGCATATTCCAAAAATAGCCGGCCGAGGACGGCCTCTGCAGATTGATTTCTATACCTCTTCACTGTGTCTCTCTCCCGCTTCACCATATGTCATCTTCTTGTACGCCTCCTCCGTTGTCTTATTCATCGTAACACTGTTTGCCCTCATTTATATCACAGGAAAACCCCCAAAAATAATCCATAAACAGCCCGCCAGACAGAGACAACCGATGGGCTGTGTTCAGACCAAGCCATCCGAGAACTCGCCCCCCAAAGGCCTGGAGGAGCTGAAGCAGCTCAATGGGTACGTCCCGAGCAGCGGAGGAGGAGGGAACGCGAACGACCGGAGGTCGACCAGCCAGGGATATGCACAGCAAAGCCAGGGCGGGCCGTGCAGCCCCGAGTTGAGGAACAACCACAGCGGGCGCTTATCAGGTGGTGTCGGTAGTGATGGCCGAGGCGGCGGCGGGGGTGGCAGCGGCAGCGGAGATGTGAAGTTTGGGAGTGGGAGTGGGACTGGGAGTGGGACTGGTGGGGCCAAAGGTAAGTTGCAGAAGGATGGTGCATTGAGGAGGGAGGGTGGATGGTCAGGAGATGATCAAGTTCAGCTTGTGGATGGTTGGCCCAAATGGCTCACCGATAATGTTCCAAAACATGTGTTGAGAGGTTTGGTACCGAAGAGCGCCGACTCCTATGACAAGATCGATAAGGTAATTCAAACTTCTTTTATTCGTTCTTCTTCGATGTAAAGCTGGCTCAAAGTACCATCTGGTGCCAAGCTTTCACTAGTCTTAACATGTGCACTGTCGAAAGCATGAGATCAATGTCTTTTTGAGTCGAGTCTGCGATGATTTGTTCATATAACCGGTTTGAACTTGATCTGTCTGAATAAAAACTCTAGACAATCTCTCCTCAGTGAGTGGAATTCTCCATTTGATGCCCAAGCTGTCGAAATCAAGTAATGAGAGGAAATATGGGACTCAGAGCTCTAATGTCGATCGGCTCTTAATATGTTTAAAATTGTTAGATGTGAATATCTTTAGTAGTTTGCAGATTCACTATCATTCGATTCATCATGATTGAAAGTTTCGTCAGAATAGACATTCAGAATGCGGTTTTGGATATTCCAGGTAGGCCAGGGGACTTACAGTAATGTCTACAAAGCATGGGACAGAGACACTGGAAAACTTGTTGCCCTGAAGAAGGTTCGGTTCGACACATCGGAACCAGAGAGCATAAAATTCATGGCACGGGAAATTATGACCCTGCGAGAGTTGGATCACCCCAATGTGGTAAAGCTGGAGGGGCTGGCGACATCAAGAATGCAGTTCAGCCTTTATCTAGTCTTTGAATTCATGCAGTCAGACTTGCAGAGGATTATCACCCGTCCAGAGGGACGGCTAACTGAACCGCAGGTATGTGTACCACACTGCACGTTGAATGAATCTGCGAGAGAGCCTCGTAACATTTTCGTCAATTTCTAATAATTTTCTTGCGATAGCTCATCAGCAAATATTAGCGACCTAAATCAATGCCGATTGTGGAGTAGACAAATGTAGTGTTTGTTTGTGGTTTCGAGTAAATTCCATAAGAAAGTTCCTTCCACTGAGTTTGATTCTAAGTGCTTATGTGGCTCTGAAAATATTGACTCATGCAGGTGAAGTGCTATATGCATCAGCTTCTTTTGGGGCTGCAACACTGCCACGACAAAGGAATTCTGCACCGCGACATAAAGGGATCGAACCTACTGATAGACAAAACAGGCACGCTAAAGATTGCAGATTTTGGGCTTGCAAATTATTACAGACCTCGAGATAGGCTTCCTCTAACAAACCGGGTGGTGACCCTCTGGTATAGAGCTCCTGAACTACTGTTAGGTGCAACCGATTATGGAGTCGGTATTGATCTTTGGAGTGCCGGATGCCTCCTGGCTGAAATGTTCGCGGGACACCCACTTATGCCTGGCCGGAATGAGGTAATGAAGATTAAAGATACAATAACTGTTTCTCCAAGTATCCCTTATCATAGTGACCGGACTAGGTGATTTCATTTAGATTTTAGGTAAAATTCTTCTCCTTGATCTCTTGATTGGACATATCATATTGTACATGGATCAGTTCATGTTTCTGGGCAATAGTGAATCAACAATGCCTGAATTCGTGCAGCTCTGGTTTTTTCGCTTTGTCAATCAAAACACTAAGAGGAGCTCGTTTCTCGTTTGGGTCTTCAGGTAGAGCAACTCCACAAGATTTTCAAACTCTGCGGCACGCCACCAGAGGATTACTGGAGGAAGATAAAGCTACCCACGACCTTCAGACCGAGACAGTTTTACAAGTCAAATATCGTAGAGATCTTCAGGGAATTCCCCGATTCCTCTGTCAGTCTTCTTAGTTCTCTTCTCGCTTTGGACCCTGCATCTCGTGGCAGCGCGTCTTTAGCCTTGCAACATGAAGTAAGTACTAGCCAGAAAGACTTAGTTTTCACATTTGCCATAAACATGATCAACCGTGTTGTTGTTCTTTCGTGACATTTTTCTAGTTCATACTTTCATGCTACCAAAAATGGAAGAAAGTTATTATTATGATGTTTGAGTCTATTTACTGGCCTTATTCTGCGCAATGTCTTTCTCTGCAGTTTTTCTACACAAGCCCGTTAGCGTGCGACCTTTCTGGTCTTCCTATAATCTACCACGAGGAGGAAGAATTTATTAAGACCAACGAACAGAAAATGTACGTTGACTTTCTTCCTGTGGTACATTTACAATCGTTTCCGCCTTGTGGCGGAACTATTCAAGCAGTCGCTTCCATTTGTTCTCATCATCATTTCCCGTGATGCTCTTTAATTAATTAATTGTCTCACCTTTTATTTTTTTTAGGCGCCGGAAGGCTAAAAGACGGGCTCGATCACAGCGTGAACGGAGGAGGAAAGACACTCTTGCCGAGAATCAAACTGGAAATGGCGAATCAACCAAAGAGGTGAGGCTCTTCACTTAATTTGCATCCATTCATTCAATTCTTCAAGAGGGAAAAACAGACGCAATATGCTTTTTAATGTACTTTTGTCTGGTTAAAGTAGTTCTGTGAACGTTGTGTCTTGCCTTCCATACTTCGAATTTCCACACTTCCTTAAAGTCATTCTTTTATCGCTTCATCCAGCTTCGAATGCCATGCCTAAGTAAACATCCGCAGTGGCACAATCTAAACTTTGATTATAATGTAATTGCATTTTGAACGTTCTATCTTGAATATGCATGATCGAAATAAATACAGAAGCAAGAGCAGGAGCATCAGGTACAAACTGATAACCAAAAGCCAGAACTCAGGAGCAGCTGGAGTAGCAGCTCGTCCGGGCTAAAGGACACCCAACCTGAGCAAAGCGAACCACCTGTCTTGCTTTCTCCAGGGCCCATCATGCAGTCTTTCAAAAAGTTGTCTCCAGAAATAAGCATGAGCCCCGATGCTGGCAAAAACCGAGACCTTCCGCCACTGCCCGTACTGAAACCATGTGTTGCGGATTACAGAAGAGAGAAAGATGGCATGTACAGATTTAATCAGGTCAGTAGGTCTGCTTCCACGAGAGAATTTAGAAGTTTGAACAATCAAAGGAAACACTTGGGACGGTTTGCCGTCGAGGATTAGGAATGCCTTAAAAGGTACTCGATGAGATTCTTTTCTTGCTGTAGTATTGGTCCATTCTTGCTTCTTGTAAGTGAATTTGTCAACCATTGAAGAAATATATATGAAATCGAAACTCAGTTGCATATCTTGCTCTTGGCCGCAACCATGAAAAATCGGATTGACAATGAAGAACACTGGAAGGCATGCTTTCAATTAACGGATGTCGCGATTGCATATGCTTCGGACCAAAGCCACTCTGGATAAGCGCAGTTCAAAGAGATTTTCCATGCTCTTTTTCAGCAATACCATTCTTTTCAGGATTTTGTGGACAGCAGATATGATCATGATTTTCCATATGATTCAGGAACGTTTCATCGATCGAAATACTTTTCTCTCAATCTCAAACCATTTTTATTTGTGCCAAATAAAAATGTGGATTTTTTCTTCTGTGACAGCAAATTTTAGTAAATATCAAGAATCATCAAAAGACTGTTAATAAAAGAAAATGATAGATGATTAGATAGTTTAAGTTTTGGGTGACCATTTTTAACTGCTCTAAAAATTTAAAATGCTAAACAAATATGGGGTTTAATGTTAAGTATTTTAATGTTCCTCCTTGTCCTATCACTAAAGCGTGAAAGTATATGAGATGAGTCAAATAGGCAATCTAGAAAGATTTAAATTCAGGACTTTTTATTATGATACGAAATGAAATTTTGTAAGATCATTTTTAATTATTCTAAAAATTTAAATCGTCAAATTAAGTCGTCATTTGAATATTATTTATATTATTTTCAACGAAAAGGGCTTGCAACTGCTGAGTACTGCATAATGGAATTGCACCTGATTTTCGGGATATCATTAGGAATGGAGTCAATTGAACCTGGTCGCATTCGAAATCTGAACGCTCTTGACTAACAAACGCAATCGAGACCAATGCTGATCGGTGCAGTTCATGCAAAGTTGCAAACAAACGCCTCAAGTCTTTGAATGATCACAGTTCTCCGAATTCAAATTCCCAAGCAGTAGGCTCGCACGCAACGTCTTGCCAAGTGACACAAATTTTGAGCTTCTGCTGATTACATATTCTTGACATACTCAAAACAGCTGATGCAATTTATTAGACGCTGCCACGGTCTATAAACAAGCAAGCAAAAGGAGCAAAAGTCACAGATCCTAGCAAGACAAAGTTAACCCCAGCTGATACATACCCACACTTATAAGGGGTCCCATCATTTCAATTCAGCATAGCTCTCCAGGTCCTCTTCCACCACGGACTTCAAGAGATCGGGGTTCTCAGAATTCCTGACTGAGCAGTTGGCTCGGATTTCTCCTTTCGTCCCCGTCAACAAGCCGAATTGCCCCATCTTCGTCATGGCTAGGACAAACTTCTCAAAGAACAATTCCTGGTCCTCGGCAAAGCTAGTGACAATGTCCCTCGTTGCAGGATCCTCATACAGATCTTGGTCTGAGGTGAACAGGCCTTGGCGGTTCACCAAATCAACAAAGTACTTGTTGTCGAATCGGTTGGGTGATCGGATGTCCAAGACCGTAGTGTTGGTGGAGTTTGTGGTGGGGCACACGCCCTTGAGATCATGGGCAAAGGTCTTCTCCATCGTGGGGTCTTGGGTCGGGTAGAGCCGATTCTCAAAGGAGGTGCAGTGCCCAAGCCCGATGGTGTGGCCTCCAGAGAGGGCCACTACGTCGGTAGCGTCTAAGTTTTTCTTGGCTAGGGCGGAGAGAATTGCACTGGCGTTCTCAGTTGGTGCAGGTAAATTCTCTATGGTCACATTTTGAGTCGCAAACGTGAGTCCATCCCGCCTTCCCAACGGCACATCATACTCAGGTCCGCCTGACTGCACACGACGACGAGAATAACAGAATTAGAATCCAGAACTCGGAAAACATCTGTTGACGCTCATTGATATGATGAACAATAGTAATCATAATCGAGAAAACTTCAATGATGTATAGGACATGAAGCCAACGGAGAATTTGATAGTCTTCTTCGTGTGGAGGTGATCATTTGCAAGTCAACTCTCATAAACTAGAAGCTAGTTGGGATTAGATTATCATTAAACAGAATCGTCAACCTAGGTTGTCATTTCATCTGCAATTTCCAAGAACTTTGTGAGCACTTGCTTACCTGACCATGTTGAAAGAGTCCAAAGACATGTCAAGTTGCAGTATTTTATCCATAAACATGATCCCAAAATTCAGAATAGACCTCCGACTGGTTGGGATCTTTAAAAAATGGTGATGACTACCCGTTAAAACTCAGATGTAACGACGATGTCTCAGTTTTGACCACTGAAATTTGCTGTATACTGCACTTTTTGGCTCATAATGACAGGGTTAATTGTCCTGAGTTTCCAAGATAATGCTGCCGACTTACATGGACATCTGCTACATCCCACAAGATATTCAGAACACGAGCAGGAGGAAACGACAAGAATCTAAATATAGTTTAACCACGCTTGGTTACATCAGCGAGTTCACTTTCTCATGATTTATAATTCCTCTTACCAAGCATCATCGAACAGTACCATTGAGAGAGAGATAAAGTATAATTATCATCATAACTAATAAGTATAATCAAGCCTGAGCCTAAACAAGAGTGGTTAAACAACTATTGTCGTCGCATGGCCATATGACGAGATCAAAGTTCCAGTACCATGTTGTGAATGCCCATATTCTGTTAGGTTTGGGGTATTTTATACATCAACTTGATTTCCAAAAACAGTAGATTAATGGGGTGGTTGAATGTTTAACAGAGGGGGAACTTCCAATCAGTGAAAATTCTATGTGAACGGGTAACTTACTATATGTTTGGTTAGTTTGATAATCCAATTAATCCCTAAAAAGAAATCCATTTATCTACTTGAACATAAGAACTATTACAATTATCTAGGAAGCTAGCTAACTGACCAATACTGTTTTCTGCTTTTGCTCTATTTTGAAAGCTTATGATCATAATTGCCTTCCCACCACCAAATGCAAAAGCATCGTTCAGACTGCAAATCAGTACTATTTATAGGGACGAACATGTTCGGCGAGAATCTGTATTTCTATCAAATTTCCGATAGTATGAGCTCAACAATGCCTAAATGGTTTGTACGTGGCAAGTATCATAGTCAGAACTCTGTTTTGGTGCGTTACTCTCTAGTGATGATCGAATGATAGCTTAAGGGGGGCTTACCAGGACAACGGAGTCACGAGCAGCAATGGCCGCGATATCAGCACAAGAGACTACTCGACCACACTTCTTGTCCACGAGCTCACGGAGGTCATCGATGATTTTGAATGCTGTCGGTCTCAAGCTCCGGTTCGGTGGAGCATCCTGCTCACTTGGTCCACTGGCTGATCCATCCAGCAACACCGAAGCATCACATCCCTGCATCACTCATCAGATCTAAAAAATAAGCGTGAATTTGAAGAATATTTTATCATTTATTTGAATGTAAGTGATCAAGATTCAATTGTAAAAGAAACCGTGATGACTTAAACCCATCCTAACCTTCAAAGTGAAAATCCTCGCCCCCCACAATCCGGGCTTAACTGGACTGCTCGTGCAATCATCTTATGAAGAAAATTTACCAGAAATTATTACCGCAGCTCTTTATAACAGCGGAACATGGGAGTTCATTGAACTTCTATGTTCTTCATTTTAGCATATAAAGCACTAAAGATCAGGACCAACTATGTCAAACGCTCAAAAAGCATCCTCCAAAATTTCAACGAGTGTTTACTAATAAGACAGTAATATTTTTATGCTAAAAGACGAAGTGACAATGGCTTTAGGCACCCACATGACTTCGTAATCTACCCAGCATCATGAATTTTTTTTTTTTTTTTTTTAAAGTCCACTTCTTGCAGCTGCTAAACTAGGCCACCAGCTCGAGAAGATTTTTTTTGTTTTGTTGTTGGCATCTCTCATTTCTTATTCTCGTCTATTTTGGTGAAGATGATCACACATCTTGCCAAAAAGTGTGTGTGAACGTTTAAAGATCAGCTTTACCATCAAGGACATGTGATGAGCAAATGAAGATACAACTTCTAAGAAAATCCCAAATCTCTTTGTCTCGTTAGAGCGAATGGGGATTGTGACGGAGCTCGCTGGGTACCTACCTTAACAAAGCAGTCATGGAAGTGCAGACGAAGCAGCCCAGCAGCTTGGCCAATATCCTCCTCGAACACCTTCTTGAGATGTTTCCTGATGACGGACTCCACCTTGGGACAGCTCTTCTCGTAGAAGGACCACGAGAGCCCCTTCACCAAGTGAGCAGAGCTCGTAACATGAACATGTGATGCAGCTATCACAAGAAAAGAAATCAAAACGAAAGAGCTGAAACGGGAGGCCATGGTGTGGTCTGGGTATGGGTCTAAGTTTCTTCTGCAAGGTGAGTTGAACGGAGCAAGGGGGTCCCTTATTTATAGGCAGGTAATATGACTTGATGCAAGAGCAATTTCGAGTTTTCTACCTCGCACGAGGTTGAATAGTATTCATTATGAAGCTGCGTGGGAAAGGTGGGTAGCTTGTTCCGATTCTTAATGGTGATCGGTTCGGACATTGACGGAGACCGTGTTCAAGGCTTTCCGGATGGCATGTGGGGTTGAAAGTTCAAAATGCCGTGTGAACTCCACAACCATAAACCTTAATTAGCTTATCTCCCTCCTCTTTGTCGTTTTCTTGATGACGATGATTGGACTTTGGGACACAGGAGGCTCCTCCGAGTAGGCTCTTATCCGCCATACGTTCTTCTGCCCAATTGACAAACTACAGCGATGGCCGACGTTTGGCAAGTGCGACATGATACCTTCACAGATTTTTTTTTTTTGGTCAATTTTATTATATTTTTATTCTAACTCTCACATTCAAATTTTCGCCTCTACCTCATTTATAGGACGTGAAAATCGAAATTCACATTTAAAATTACATCGTCTTCATCCCAACTCGATAAAGATTCTAACAAGTTCTATTTCGCACTTGGAGCGATCTTTGCATAGAATTAAGTTCGGATCATCTTCAATATAAATTAAATCAAATTATTCCATTTGATCTGGGTAGAGTATGAAATATATAAAATCAAAACTAGACAGGAGGAAAAAGAAAAGTAGAGGGTGAATGGTAAAGAGGAGCTTGACCAATTGTGGAGTATAAGGGAGAGAATCACCGGTCGACGGTCCATTGATGGCAACAATTGAGGTGGTTACATTCTTGGGTCGTCACTGTCGCTTGAGATTTCGTCCCCCCACTCCCGCCTAACCACCCTGTGACCACTGCAATGGACATACTCTATAGGCGGCAACCTTGACCACCACAACAATGATGGTCGATATCACGGTGTGTAAGATTAAAATAGGGCGTTGTCTATTTCATCATGATATATACTACGCTAATTATGTTGGTCTATAAGATAACATACTATATGATAGCTGCAATGTACGATAAGTTTACAAATGATATGCATAATCTAAGAATATAACGATACCTTACACAATCCTATAATGTGTTTTTTGACTAGACATTTTGAACAATCAAATACAATAAATAGATAAATATCATATTCTTATGTTGATTGAAATTTAATAATCAATTCAATGTTGTTCATCATTGCTCAAAAATCTAAATTAGAAGATTGTGTACTCTTTGTAGTCATTAGGAAAAATAGGGTTAAGCATCAAGCTAGTTTAATTGGGGAACGATTGGAACTAATCTTGTTAGTTTATTAAAAATTGGTTCAATTCCCGATTCAAAAATCAAGAACCGATCCAGATTTGTTTGGTTCTCGTTCCAAAATTGCAATCGTTGATTCTACTACTAAGGAAAAAAAAAACCACGTTCATTAAGATTCATTAAGATTCAAATCATGATCTCCGTTACGAAGAAATATATGAATAACTCCCTAACCAAAAACTTCTTTTTCTTGCTTAAAAGATGCATCCTTAATGTTTAATAATAATTTCTTAAATTTTTACCTTAAAAAAGAAAAGTGAACGGTTCTTGAGAATTGCCATACTCGAATTAATAAGTTCGCTTCTCAATTTCGAGAATACTATTGATTCTCGATTCAAGGTCAAGAAAAGATTTATTCCACATCCATTCACCCCTATAAAGTCCACAAATCGCGCAGAGCAATAGTCACCTCGTACGCATGGAATCATTGGACTGTCGAGATTAGCGGGGTGTTTGAAAAAATACCAAAAAACTTACTCTGGCAAGATTCTCGCACATGCTAAAAGTAGTGATCATTATCAATTAACATTCTAACACCTCAAAGGCCTGCAAAAAGAAGAAGAAAAAAAGCCAATCCTGAGGGCGTCGCATTATTGCAAAAAATAGAGGTTTGAAGAAAAGTCGTCGCCCTGTTTTAATTGAATTTATATACAAAAAACGAATCGTTGCTCATGAATCCATGCGTCATCCTTCCTCATAATTATTGTTTTCCTTCTTCTATTTCATGAAAAATAAATAAACTAAAAGAATAATTTCCTAATAATAATCACTTATATCACTTAAAAATATTTGTCAATGGAAAATATGTCAATATTGGCAATAATTTATGTATAAAAAATTTTCATAGATGATGAAAGTTTTTTTTTTTTTTTTTTCGTCTGTTCTTTTTTCTAAACAATATAAGTGATTATTTTTAAAAAAAGATATTTTTCAAATCATTTATTTTTCACAAAATAAATGCACATCGTAAAATGTCTTAGTTTCATTTTCTTGTTTGCAGATTTACTTAGCATACTATCATTGATAATATAAGAGAAAGCCTTCAAGTTGACATATCATATAACCAACCTACTCCCATCTTATTGCTCAAGTGTGTTCGTCACGCGTACATACAATGTTTGAAGTACTTTTACCTGGTTTTTTGTCTCTCTATTCTTTAAATATCGTTAACGGAACATTAACCATCTCACAATCCTTTTCCTACGCACAGTACGCCCACCATTTTTGAAAATTAACATCTCAATCATTAAAAATGACGCTCGCGCCTCAGAATTCAACATGGTAGGAACATTAATTAGGAGAGTAGGTGAGATGCAATGTGTAATGAATGAGAAGTTGAGGCTGACTTCTTTCCATGCTTTTCCCCCTTGCAAAGGTCAGAAATTATTTTTATAGCAATTGGGTCTAGAACCCCTCGAGGCTTGGGGCGTAAGCTTTAGGGTGTCGGTCGCCGCCAGGACAATCGCATTCAGTCATACACGATGCCTGCAACTTCTGCTGAAATGGTCTAAGGTCTTATCTTCTCCTTCCATAATTGGTGGCTGTGAATTTTTCAATAAACGTGGTAGGCGCTAGAGAACAAGGTGCGATATGACTTTCGCTATGCCTTTTTCTCCTTTTTCTGTTTTCCCAGACCGACTTCTTTACGCCTTTTTCCCTTGCGATTCGCTTGCTTTCTGCATTCATCTAATCTTTCTTTCCTTTCTTTAGTCATATCTGGAGAAAAAAATATGCGGGAAGTCTTAAATCTATTACATTCATGCAAAGTTAATTCTAAATATTTTAATGATATCAATTTAATCATAAATCTTTTAATCTAGTATCAATTCAATTCAATTTTTTTTATTTAGTGTCAATTCAGACATTCGAATAATTTTAACCGGATATTCTAACGTAGATGTTGGCTATCTTACGTGGAATAGTCGATGCTAAATGGACAACTATTGATAACATTTTTTTTTTTAATTTTTCATTTAATAATTCTTTTATTTTTCCTATTTTTCTTTTCTTTCTCTTTCCTTTTTTTTTGCCTTTCCTTCCTTCTTTCTCCAACCAATCACTAGACCTCTGCGACCAGCCAGTAGTGAGGCTCCAGCCTTACCGCCAATGCAAAAAGGAAAGTGAAATAAAAAATTAAAAAATTAAAATACTATTAAAAGTTGTGTAAGTTAATACCGGCATAAGATAAGCGGTGTTCACATCAACAATATGAAACCAAAATTAGTTGAAAAAATTGAATTGATATTAGTTCAAAAAGATTATGACTAAATTAGCATTAAACTTTTCCCATCCTGCGTAGAATATTGAGGGCAATTTCGTAAATTCATTTGTTATGATTTCACCTCCCATTAGGCTTTTTTTTCTCTCGTTTAGGAAAGGATCGATATTCCAGGAAAAAATGTGTTTACGACGAAAATGTGAAGTTAAAGTTTAACAATGCTAGCTAAATGTCAATGAATGCAAATCAGGTCGGTTTTTGGTTTGGTCATAAATAACACAAACACGCTATTAAACGCATTTGAAATTAGATTGTGTTTACAAATATGGACGTCATCCATTTGCAAAACTCGTCCAAATGTCAGTGGAAGCGATGCTGGAGTGTGGAAAAACCGTGCAGAGGAATGTGCAGCTTTTGGGCCCCAAGCTGGAAGCACCATACTCGTGCGTCCTTTTCCATGGAAGTGGCTAGGTCGTAGATTTGCTGATATTACATGGGCGAGCATGACCTGTCCTTTTTTTCTTTTTCTTTTTTTAATGACCTGTCCTTGACCTTTCCGAAGACTTCAAGAAGGCCCACGAGATTTCCAAATCCACAGAAGAAGGAAGGCCCACGAGATTAGCCTCTGTGTTGTTGATCTCCAGCCTCGTCATTTCTTTTTGCTCAGAAAATCAGGTTTTTGATTCAGGCAAGTCCTTTGCTGACTTATGGAATTTCAAGAATATTTCATTTTGGACCAATGCCAATATGGACAAAAGGGTCGGTGTAGAAAGACTTCCCATGTAATGGACACAATGAGCGCAATGCGCATCCGCTCTTTAGATCATATGGCTTTTAGGCTAGCATGCTCTCAAAGCAAAATCCCTTATGAAGACCTTAAACCTACTCACCGGAACGGCAAGATCGATACCCGGTAAATACAGGATCACAGAGATTGAACAGTTCATATTCACACACAAATTTTGTGGATGTAGCAATTAGTCAAGATGTAATAACCCCGCCATTTACTTTTATCAGATCATTCACACAAAAGTGCAGTTCAAGTTTCATCACGTTACTCAAGTTCATTTCTTCTAAATAAAGACATAGTTTTGAAGAGATGGTCACCATTCTCTGTCTGAAAGCATCTCGTCAACATGGAGCAATGAGATGACGCATGGAAACATTTTTGCATCATTGCTACAACAGATTCGAGCCCGGATGAGAAGGAGAGAGATCGAAATGGTTTCGAGAGAACACCTATGTGGGATTAATATGGACATGCATAGGATTGTCTACGATAAGTATATTACAGTCTAAGCAAAATTCTCTGGAGGGAAAGTCAATCTCAATTTTTCATTCTATAATCATAGACAAACTAGCCAAGTCAACTCAACATCCATCATTCTTATTTCCGAAATATTTGATGAGGATGTTTTTGAGGAAGCATATTGTTGGAGATGAGATTGACATGATGTAGACCAAGATGATCCTTGCATTGACATGTGAAAATAGCAAAGAAACTAAACTCTCTGTTTCAATCATTCTCAGAGAGGAGATGGTCGTTCAGGCAAATCCAAATTCCCAACAAAATTAACCACGATCGACATGGTCTTGAAATAACTTTATCTAGATACGATATCCTGTTGTCTATCTAGCGTGTATGAAGTTATTAACAACTGCAGAAGTTGAATAGTAGAGATAATTCAAAAGAGGGTTTGTGCTATGTTCCTGCGATCTCTGCAGCTGCTGGTTTCGATTGATTTAGCCGGCGGGTGGACCCAATTTTTGGCCCGAAATGGCGCCTCTTGATGCTCTACAAACCCTTACCTTCTACTCCCTGGTACGTCTCCTGATTGTCGAATAATCTGAGGCCGATGGTTTAGGGTTTGTGCTCTGTTCTGCAATTTTCTCTGCAATGGGCGAATCAATGCAGACCCAATTGAATGAAGGAGAACGGAGTCTCCATAACCCCTTGTCCCCTAGAACTAACCAACCTATTTCGGTGGGTTCCTTGTTGGACGTGGTTAATCGTAGCTCTGTCTCTGCTCTGTCTGGTAGTGCGATTCCGCGAGCAATGTCTGCAGTTCGCAGAGGTCGACTGGACCAAAGGGGAAGGTCCAAGTCTGGTCGACCCCACTCAAGAGGTGGCTCTAAGGCTCTTGATGTCCGCTCTTGGGCGTCGGTTGCGAGTGGAGCTAATAAGGGATATGATCTCGAGTTCTCTCCTCCTCAGTTTGTTAACAACAGATCGGTAATTCACATGGACGAGTCTGATTTACAAGCAGCAGATCCGAAACTTTATGACTGTCTTGTTGGCTATTTCTTAGGTAAAAAGCTTCCATTTAAAGTTGTGGAAGAGGCCCTTAAGAGAGCTTGGGGGCCGCCTTTGATTGAAGTTCTGTCCAATGGAAGGGGACTATTTCTCCTGCGAATTTCGATAAGGAATTCGAAGAAAACTCCTAGAGGGAGGCCCTATCACTGTGGCTCGAATTCCATTCATTTTGCAGCAATGGTATCCCGGTGTTGAGCTCAAGAGAGATGTTCATATGGCGGTTCCGATCTGGGTAAGATTAAGAAATCTTCCTTTTGCGTACCGGGTCCGCCGAGCCTATCGTAAAGTTGCAAGTGGGCTGGGAAAACCTCTCTATGTGGATCAAAGAACCGAGCAAATGTCTATGCTCTCCTTTGCTCGCGTGTGTGTTGAGATAACTGTCCAGCAAACCTTATATGAATCTCTCGGATGTGGTTACCGACGGAAAACCGATGTGGTCGAGGTAGAGTACGAATGGAAACCGTTATCTTGTACCAAATGTGGAATGTTCGGTCATTGCTGCAAGAACATTGTTCCTGATGTTTCTGCTGATGCAGCTGTGAATGGGGTCGGGGCAGAATCTATCTCTAAGGAGAATCCTAATTCGATGTCTACAAAAGGAAAAGGAGTTGCTCTTCCACCTTCAGGAGCTCAAAAGGATGTCAGTTCTATGGAGTCCTCTTGTGGCCTTTCCTATGTGGAACCTGTTGCTGATGCAAATGTAGATAGACCGCTGCACATTGGAGAGCCTAGCTCTCGGCAAATGGCCCTCCCTCACCCAGAGGTCTCTTCTGTGCCTGCTGATATTACTGATCAGGGATGGAAACAGGTGAAGCGGAAGAATAAAAAGCTAAGAAAGAAGCAGGGCGGCGGAGAAGCCGCTCGCTGGCCGTATACGCTTCGGATCTTTGCTCAAAGGGCTAATGTAGCGTCCGTTAGCTTATCTCCTATCTCAGAAGAGGGCCAGGCCCAAAAATACCTCCACGGTCAGGATCAGTCTCCTATTGTTCCCCATGTCACGGATGATCCACGTGTTCTGGACACCTCTGTAGCTGTCCAAGACAGCTCGGAAGATATTTGCAACTCAAGCTCAAATGAGGATTCGTCTGATGAGGACCTTTCGGCTATTGATGATGTTGCAATCAAGAAAAAGCCTATTCAGTTGGCTGCTACTCTTCAGGAACAGCTCGCCAAGCAGTTGGAGGACTCGCCCATTTTGGCTGTCCCGAAGAAGCCTATTAAAGGCTCGAAGTCCTCCAAGAGGAGGTAAGTCTTCTCTGCCTTGGTTTTTTGGATGTTTTTTGGCTTTTGGAATATAATGGGTATTAATGATCCGTTGAGGCGTGCGGAGCTTAGGCGTTTTGTTGCGGCTAACAAGTTATGTTATATCGGTTTGATCGAAATGAAAGTCCCCGAAGATCTTTTTGATTCTATCTCGTCCACCCTTATTAGGGGTTGGAGTTGGGTTGCTAATTATGATTGCTCCCCTCGGGGGAGGATTTGGGTTGGTTGGAATCCTGATATTGTCTCCTATTGTCCTATTTCCATTTCTGACCAAGTGATTCATGGCTGTCTCAAGTGTAAGCTGTCTGGGCTTAGTTGTTCTGTTTCTGCTGTATACGGAGAGCATTCTTTTGTTCGGCGTAGGCCTCTGTGGTCAGATCTCCAGCACTATGATGAGATATTTCAGGAAGTGGCCTGGGTGGTTGGGGGCGATTTTAACGCAATTAAAGATCCCTCGGACCGTGTCGGAAGTTCTACTAATTGGATTCCCTATTTTGACGAATTTGCTCAATGTCTAGATCAGACTGAATTGACGGACCTTAGATTTGTCGGTTTTCGGTACACTTGGTCCACATCGTCTAGTAATTCTAGGAAGATGAGGAAGATAGACAGAGTGTTAGTTAACAACAAGTGGAATCTAGACTTTTCCTTCTCTGAGGCAGCTTTCTTTAGCCCAGATATATCCGGCCACACTCCGATGGTGGTTAGAGTTGCTCATCCGCCTCGTACAAGGAAGCCTTTCAAATATTTTCATTTCTGGGAGGACCATCCGGATTTCAAGTCCATTGTTAGGCAGGTTTGGGATACTTCAATGAGAGGGGTTCCCATTTTCCAATTAGTTTCTAAGCTCAAGATGTTGAAGGCCCGTCTTAAGACTCTTAATCGTGAAGTGTCTTCGAAAATCTCCGTTAGAACAACGGAAGCGAGAGCAGCTCTATTTACCGTTCAGTTTAATCTCCAATCTAATCCGGAGAATTCTGATCTTGCTGATATGGAAAGGCAATGTCGTCGTGAGTTTATTCAATTACGGAATCAAGAGGAGTCCTTTTACAGACAAAAGTCCAGAATCCGGTGGTTAAAAGAGGGGGATAAAAACACCAAGTTTTTTCATCATTCGGTGAAAAGGAGATAGCTCTCTAATAGAATCCTATCCATTAAGGATTCGACTGGAACTGTTATTTCTGACCCTTTGACGATTCCTCAAGTGTTCATTGATTTCTTCTCATCTTTATTGTCTCCTCAAGAGGCCTTGACAAAGCTGGCTGTGGAAGGGTTGAGGAGTGTTATCCGTTGGCTGCTACTTGATCACCAGGTTCGAGCCTTCGAAGAGCCGGTCTCTGATGAAGTGATTAAATCCACTCTCTACTCACTTGCAAAGGGGAAGGCCCCGGGACCTGACGGGTTCTCTGTTGAATTTTTCAAATCTAATTGGGACATCGTTGGTTCCTCCGTTTTGCTGGCTGTTCGGGATTTCTTTCAATCCGGGCGTCTTCTCAAAGAGGTAAATGCGACGATCCTTGCACTGGTGCCTAAAGTCCCTAATGCTAGTGTTGTATTGGATTTTAGACCAATTGCTTTCTTTGTAACACCATTTACAAGGTCATCACAAAGATCTTAGCTAATCGCTTAGCAGCTGTGTTAAATGACATTGTTGATCAGTCCCAAAATGCGTTTGTCAAAGGTAGGAGAATTAGAGACAACATTCTCCTTGCCCAAGAACTTTTTGCGAGCTTCCATCTTCACCCATATCTCCCTAAGTGTGCGGTTAAGGTTGATTTCCATAAGGCCTATGATACTGTTGATTGGGACTTCTTGGAAAGAGTTCTTCTTGCCTTTCGATTTCCGGTTAGCTTCATCAAGTTAGTAATGGCCTGTGTTACCGCTCCGTCCTTCTCCATAGCTATAAATGGAGATATCCATGGCTTTTTCCAGGGTAGACGGGGTCTCAGGCAAGGAGATCCAATGTCCCCTTATTTGTTTACATTGGTCATGGAAATTTTTTCTGGTTTGTTGGCTTCCCGCATGGCGAATAGAGACTTTAAATATTTCGGGAGGTGTAAACAAGTTCGGCTATCCCATTTGTTCTTTGCTGATGACGTTTTCCTCTTTTCACAAGCGGATCGGTCTTCGGTTTCTATGCTTAAAAGAGGGCTTGATATCTTCTCTTCATGGAGTGGGTTATTTCCGAATAAAAGTAAGAGTGAGATCTTTATCTCTGGTGGTAATCTCTATCCGAAATAGAATATGTTGGGCTTTCGGGTTTCCGGAAGGGAAACTTCCTGTCCGCTACTTGGGTGTGCCTATTATTTCCTCCAGGTTGGGTAAAGCGGATTGTATTGCATTGACGGATCAGTTAACGTCTAGAATCCAATCATGGGTACATCAGTTCTTATCATTCGCCGGAAGACTACAACTAATCCGGTCAGTGCTTCACTCTATCCAATCCTTTTGGACTAGTGTATTTACCCTTCCCTCCTCCGTATTGGCGAATGTTGAAAGAATTATGAGGCAGTTCCTTTGGAAAGGAACATCTCTAGGACGAGGGGGAGCTAGGGTGGCGTGGGAAGACATTTGCCTACCGAAATCTGAAGGAGGTGCGGGAATCGGGAATCTTAAAGTTTGCAATAGAGCTTCTATTCTAAAATTCATATGGTTCCTCTTTCTCGACAAGGAATCACTTTGGTGCCGCTTGGATACATTCTATCTATTTAACTAAAAGGAACTTGGATTGTGTCCCAACCCAGAATGTGTTCTTGGTCCTGGAAGAAATTCTCCAGCTCAGAGGTAACTTTCGAACCTCCTTTAGATGGCAAGTTGGGAATGGTTTATTTGTGTCACTTTGGCATGACTATTGGCTGCCTTGCGGCCCTCTCGATGCATTTGTGCCTCCTTCATTTAGAAGCAGCCTTTGTATCCCGGATCATGCTGTGGTTGCAAATCTAAGCACTCCGGTGGGCCAGCCTCTTAAAGAATTTTTGCTCAGTTGGGGTATTCCTTTGCCTGTGCTATCTTCTGAGGCTGATAAGTTTATTTGGTGTGGCTCGTCTGGTTCCTTTTCAGTTGCAGCGGTTTCGAATTTAATCAGACTAAGGAAAGATCCGGTTAGATGGGCGTCCCTTATATGGGATGGATCCACAGTGCCCCGATACCAGTTCATTCTTTGGCTTATTGTGAAGAAGCGTCTCCCCACCCAAGTTATGCTTCTATCCTATGGCCGAATTGACTATAGTGTTCGTGCATTCTACAGCGAAGTACCCGATTCCATAGACCATCTCTTCTTTGGTTGTCATACCTCGGCTTCTCTGGCTTTTTTCTGGGCTGCCAGGTGCAACCTACCGTTGAAAAATTGGTGCTGGAATGAGGTGCTTCCTTGGGCTTTGAAGTTCTTTACGGGTAACGATTTCTACCACAAGATAGCTCGGTTTTCATTTAGAGCCCTTTGTCACCTCATATGGAAGAAGAGAAATGCAATACTATTCAGGGGTGAATCCTTGGTGGTCCCTGCACTCAAAAATCACCTCCTTAAGGTGGTAAGAGACAAAGCTGTCACTTATAGCAATGTTTTCCCTTCACCGAGGAACAGAAGACTTCAAAGAGGCTGGGGTTTAGATCCTGGGATTTTCTATAGTGATGCTCTTCGTTAGAAAGATTTGTTCCCGTCTTATTTTCTGCTCCCGCATTCTCATTGTAGTCTGGAGGTTTGGCAGGACTAGGAGTCGGTTCTCTAGTTGGTGCTGGTTGTATCTTTCTTGTGGGTTGTTCCCTTGTCCCTTTTACAACGGATCCCCTTCACTTTTGCCTTGGCTAAGAGTGTAGGTTATGGATCCGTTCTTTTTGTACATTGGCAATCTCTTTTATATTATTATTACCTTTACCAAAAAAAAAAAAAAAACAACTGCAGAAATTGCATCTGCATGTCATTGCCTACTTCATACCTCGATCAACTCTACAAAGCTATTACATTTTCTCAATAAGGCCACGAACAGAGTAAACCCTTGTTTAAAACATGGATATTTGATGTTTTATAATAATTTCTTAAGTTTTTCCCTTTAAAAAGAAAAGTCATTGATTTTCGGGAACTGCCATACTCAAATTAGTTAGTTCAATTCTCAATAATTAAAATAATATTGATCCTCGATTCTAAGCCTGGAATTGATTTATTCTAAATCGATTGGCCTCACCACTGTAAAACCCATGATCTTATATGTATAAAATTATATGATTGTTAAGATTAGTCGGGTGTTTGATAAAACAAAACTATTCTTGCAAAAGTTGGAAATTTATGTATTTTCAACCGAAGCAAGATTCTCGCACATTCTAAATTTAGTGATCATTGTCAATTAACATTCTAGCACCTAAAAGGCCCGCAATAAAAAAGCCAATCCTGGAGGCGTCGCGTTATTGCAATAAAAAGAGGTTTGAAGAAAAGTCTTGGCACTGTTTTAATTGAATTTATATACGAAAAACAAACCGTTGCTCCTCAGTCCATGCCTCATGCTCACTTGGAATTAATGTCATCTTCCATTATTTTATGAAAAATAAATGATTTGATAAAATAAACATTTTTTTAGATATGATCGCTCGTGGAAAATGTTTTAATGTCAACAACAATTTATGTTTGTAAATTCTCATGGATGCTGAAATTTTTTTCTCATTTATTCCTTTTTTGTAAACAATACAAATGATTATTTTTAGAAAATTATTTTCCAAATTATTTATTTTCTTTAAAAACAAACACATCTTGTAAAACCTCTTACTTTCATTTTCTTGTTCGCAAATCCACTTAGCATAATATCATTGATAATAAAAGAGAAACCCTTCAAAGCAACATATCATATAACCAACCTGCTTCCACGTTATTATGCGAGTGTCTTTGCAACCTGTCACGTGTGCATACGATGCTTGAAAGACCTTACCTTTTTTGTTTGTCTCTCTACTTCATTTATCGTGGGTAGAACATTAACCATCTCACCATCCTTTTCCTAGATGCCATACGTACACCCTTCACTTTTGAAAATTAACATCTCATCATTAGAAATCATGCTTAGACCTCAGAACTTCAATATGGTTGTAGGAAACGTTAATTATGAGATTAGGTAAGATGCAAAGTGTAATGATTGAGAAGTTGAGGCTGACTTCTTTTTATACTTTTCCGCCCTTTTCCACCCCTTGCAGAGATGAGAAATTATGATCATAACAATTGGATCTAGAACCCCTAAAGGCTTGGGGCGTAGGCTTTAGGGTCGTCGGTCGTCGCCAGGAAAATCCCATTAGTCAAATTCAATATCTGCAACTTCTGCCGAAAGGTCTAATGTTTTATCTTCTTCTTCTTTAATGGGGTGGCTCCAAATTTAGCATCGGGGGGACCTCTTTTCATCAATGCGGTACCCGCTACAGAAAAAGGTGCGAAAGGACTTTTGCTGTGCCTTTTTCCTTTTTGTTTTCTCACCTTACTTTTCACCTTTTTTGCCTTTCGATTTCGATGCTTACCGCGTTCATCTCATCTTCCTTTCCTTGCTTCAGCCATCGAGAACATCAAGGGGCAGCTTTCGCAAATTCATTACGATTTAACCTTTCATTGGGCTTTTTTCTTCGTTTGAGATAAGATCAATACTTGGGAAAAAACACGTTTACATTAGGTTGTGAATGCTAATTGAGTTGGTGCTTGGTTCAGCCAGTAATAACATAAAACATGCTGTCGAATGCATTTGGCATTAGGTTATGTTTACAAATATAGACATTATCCATTTGCGAACCGACCTAAGTCGATACCGACAGGCTATGTCAGCATGCATAACTTCGTCGGTCAGAGTAGTGAAAAACTGTGCGGATGAACGTGCAGCTTTGGGCCCCAAGATGGGGTACCATAGTCGTGCGTCCTTTCCTTGTAAGTGGCTAAAAGTCGTAGGTTGCTGATATCTCGTGCGTGAGCAGGACCTGTCCTTGACCTTTTCGAATGTTTAGAGTTCAAGAAGGCCCATGAGATTTCCAAGTCCACGAAAGAAGGAAGGCCCGCGAGATTAGCCTCGGTATTGATCTCCAGCCTCGTCGGTTCTTTTTGCTCAGAAAATCAAGTTTTGGTTCAGGCATATCCTTTGTTGACTTATGGCATTTCAAGAATATTTCATTTTGGACCAGTGCCAATATGGACGAAAGGGTCGGTATAGAAAGGCTTCGCATGTTTTGGGCGCGATGAGCCCAATGCGCACCCACTCTTTAGATCGAATGGGTGCTTCTGAATTACACTCGCATGCTCTCGAAGCAAAATCTCTTAAAGAAGGCCTTAAACCCACTTGCCAGGACAGCAAGATCAGTACCCGGTAAATGCAGGATCACATAGACCGAACAGCTCATATTCACGCACAAATTCCGTGGGTTTAGCAATTAGTCAAGATTTAATGACCCCCATTGACTTTTATTGAATCATTCGCATCAAAGGCGCGGTTCAAGGTTCGTCACATCAAGTTCATTTCTTCCAAAACATCTCGTCGACATGGAGTGATGACGCGTCAAAACATTTTTGCAGCACTACTTCAATAGATTCAAGCCCAGATGAGGAGGGAGAGAGATCGAAATGGTTTCGAGAGAACACCTCCCTTGTGGGATTAATAGGGACATGCATGGAATTTACCGTAAGTATAATATAGTCTAAGCGAAATTCTCGGTGGGAAACTCAATCTCAGTTTATCGTTCTATATTCATAGATGAACCGACCAAGTTGACTCAGCATCGATTGTTCTTGTTTCCGAAATATTCAATGAGGATGTTACTTGGGAAGCATATTGGAGGTGAGATTAACATGATGCATACCAAAATAATCCTTGCATCGGCATGCAAAAATAGCAAAAAAACTTGACTCCCCGTTTCAATCATTCTCAAGTAGGAGACGGTCGTTCCAGCTAATCCGAATACACAACAGCATTAACTACGATCGACAGAGTCTTGAAATAGCCCAAAAAATCTATTTAGATGCGATATCATATTATCGACAGAGTATGTAAAGCTGCATCTGCAGCTCATATCCTGCTTCAGACCTCAGTCAATTCTATAAAGCTATTCACAAATTCTCATTAAGGCAACGAAAAGAGTATACCCTCTACTTGCCACCAGAACTAGACTATTGACTCCCAAGCTTACCCTTGAATCCCTCCCTTTCCGGGTAATTTAACTTCGGCAAAGAAACCATACCTTTGATGAATCCCCCTGGTTTTCATCCGAATGCAGACATCAACAACTCGAGAACTCGGCTCATACCTGGCCTGTCCCGTTTAAGGTGGCTAGTGCACATACACGCAATGCTGAAGTACTCCTCCACCCTCGCCTCGACCAGGCCATCCCTCGAAACGGCCGGATCGACCATCTCCATCTGCCGGTTCTCATCCACCATGTTCCGAGCCCAAACAGTCATCCCGGACCCCTCTCCCTCATCCACCACTGGTAAATCGGGCCTCCGACCCGTGGCGATCTCCACCATCAGAACACCGAAGCTATACACATCGGCCTTCACGGTCGCCGCCGTTAATCCTTCCTTATACTCTGGCGGCGCATACCCCATCGTCCCGGCAAATTGCGTGGTCACATGGGATCGTGAGTCCTTAATCATCCTCGCATGCCCGAAATCCGCGATGTGCGCCTCGAAGTCGGCGTCCAACAGCACGTCACTCGCCTTGATGCCTCTGTGAATGATGGGCGTCGGCAATCCATGCAAGTACGCTAATCCACTGGCCACGCCCCTGATTATCTTCATCCTAGTGGCCCAGGACAGGGGCAGCCTCTCGACCGAGTGCCTACACCACGAGACGGCGCCGTTCTCCGACGATGACGTTATGTCATACAGCCACTGGTCGAGGCTTCCCTTCTCTATGAACTCATAGACCAAGACCCTATCCGAATTCGACATCCAGTAACCGAGGAGTTTGACAATGTTCGGGTGTTGAAGCTTCCCTAAGGTTTCCATCTCGGCCCTGAACTCCTGGAACCCCTCGAAGGCGTCGGGCTCGAGTTTCTTGATGGCAACGGTGAGGCCGTTGGCGAGGCGGGCCTTGTAGACGAGGCCGAAGCTGCCGTCGCCAATGATCAACTTAGGGTGGAAGTTGTCGGTGGCCCTCTGGAGCTCGGCGATGGAGATCCAGAGCTTGGGGTCGAAGCAGGCGCTCTCGGCGACGGCGATGGACGAGAGCTCCTCCTCCGAGTTCGAGATCGTCTTCCGCTTGCGCCAATTGCAGGTGATGACGAGGAAGACCAAGAAAAGGGAGACGCCGACGAAGCTCGCAACCGTAGCGACAGCTGCTAGGATGTTGGGGTTCATGTCAGAGAGCTAAAGAGAGAGCGAGTTTGGGAGTTTAGTTGGATGAGGGAGGTGGCTGTGAGGAGGAGGAGAGAGAAGTCGACTGAGGATACAGAGGAGAGAGAGAGAGAGAGAGAGAGAGAGAGGAGGTGGAAGAAATATTTTCTCGTGGAAGAAGAAGAAGAAGACGACTGAGAAGAAGCGGGAGGGTCTTTGCTTATTCGCCGTAAACCGGGGGATTTGCTTTTAGGAAAATGGTGAGTCATCCTTGGTCGGACTTTGATGGACTCGTCGACCGTGTTGTGCTTCTACCGTGCGTTCGATTATTGACGATGGAATTTTTATTTTTAAAAAAATGATTAGGCGATAAGTTTTTATTTAGTGTGAGAATACCGGTCTATTTGTCCAAATTTGAGGCGAAATTTGAGCAAGCGCCCGGTGACCTTCGCTGGCCCTTTTCGGCAATAGGGGCGACGGCCCTTGCTTCTATTTTTGGGTTTTTGTTTAGAATATTTTTTATTTTATTTAATAAAGATTTTGGCTAAAAAATTATAATTTAATCCCAAATGAACATCGTGTTTCATGCCTTAGTCACTTCATTGTCATGTAAGAGAGAAAAATATTTAAAAATATAACATTAGTACTTTTCATTAGTCTAATTTGATAGAGTCAACAAAAGAATTTAATTGTACCAATTTAACAAATTTGAAGACTCGATTGTACTTTTTGTAAGTTTTAAAACTTAATTATACTTTCCTAACAAATTTTAAGATTTCCAGTGAATATTATCAGAGTTTGTATGATTTTTTATTTTTATTTTTTTCATCACAGCTTGTAAGTAATGAGATGGAACTTTCAAGGGCTCTTTCAAAACACATGCGGCAGTGTAGCGGCTCATGTAACTCGATAAATAGCAAATTGACCATCAACGAAATATAATCATATCAAATTTAGGACAATATTCGTCTTTCACTAAATATCACCTATTCAAAATCTTAATAATTTTTTTGATAAAAGGTAATAAATATATAGGGGAAAAGCCAAATGTACAAAAGATCGCAGCATAAAAAACAAACACTCAAAATGGGAGAATATAATGAGTAGACGGATGCCGAGATGTAAAAGTAACAACACAAGGCAACCAGGATAAGGAAGCCAAGCTAAACAAGAGACAAGCACGGCATGGACAACCGGCGACCAGAACACAAACTCCTCAAAGGAGGAGGGAGACCACCACTACAAAAACACCCACTGCAACTTAGAAGAAAACCTCCAACAACAGCATGGCAGGGTTAGGGATCCCTAGAGAAAATAATCGGGTCAAGGCCCTAGCTTCGCTACAACCTTCTGTTCCTAAAATTATCATCAATGTTCCTGAAGGTGATAGCTTTATCTCTAACCACTTTGAATAGGTGATTCTTCATAGCTGGAACAGTAAGGTACTGCATGATATTATTCCTATTCCTAAGAATTTTTGTTCTTTTGTTCCCCGGAACAAAAAAAGAACAGAAATCCTTTTAGTAACCGCCAAATTGTTTTTCTATTCTCGGGAATAGAAAGTTAGCCCGGGAATAGATTTGGAGCAGAAATAAGAAGCAAAAAAAAGTTGCTTCTTGTTCCCAGGAGCAAAATCTAGAAATAAGGTAATTTTTTTTTTTTATTTCTCTATCTTGCCACGGCCACCTTCAACCACCTGTAGCCACCACCCACTACTGGTTGCCATCGACGGTATCAGTAGTGGGCGGCGGGTGACGGTGACCAATCTACGATCCATGAGTAAGAATAAAAAATGAATAAAATTCAAAAAAGAAATTATTGCGTTACCAAATGCATTTATATTCTTTTTCTATTCCAACAGTAGAAATTTTGTGTAGTTACCAAACGGGTTATTTTACTCAAAAATTGTTTCCCGGAATAGAAATAGAAAAGAACTATTTTTGAAAAAAAAACCTATTCCCCAAACAAGAAGCGTTATCATTCGCACCTTAAGAGGTTGGTCCCTAAAAAGGATGTTGTTCTTGTTCCTCCAAATAATGTGATATATCGCACCAAAGGGGAAGCAAGCAATGTACTTGTAGAAATCCTTACCCATAAAAAAGGTGGTAGCCCAATAGAGATTCTCCCTCCAAGACCTATTATGCTATGGCAAATTGCATTTGGCCACCCAAAAGAAAGCAATATCGGCCGTGACACAACATTCAAAAAACATATGGTCCATGAAATCAGGCATCTCATTGCAAAAAGCACAAGAACCACTGTCACTTCTACCATACGACAATAAGAGAGCTTGAGGGGAAGTCTGCTCTTAGCCATAATCTAGAGATTTAACTGGTACTGAGGAGTGATTGCATTGTTCCAGATGAACGCATGCCAAAAGATATGACTCCTCTTCCGCCTAATGGCCTCCCATGCTGACGCCACCGAGAACCGACCCTCTGGGTCCTCCCTCCAGCAAAAGCATTCCGAATCTTGAGAAAGATTCGGGAGTGGTTGCCCCCACGACTGTAGCACCTCCAAGAGAGATTGCCCCGCTTCAGAAAAAAGATCAGCCACTATTACCTACCTAGAGAGCCCAAAGTTATAAATAAGCGAATTTGAAAAGAATAATTTTAGAGGACCCTTAGGATGCCATTTATCAAACCAAAGCGATACTGTTTGGCCATCCCCAATCCTCTAGTAGAAGATGTTCCGCACCTACCTCCTGAAACTTAAGATCTTCTTCCATGCCCAAGAGCAGCAGGTTGGTTTCTTAGCTACCTAAAAATTCCTATTTTTTAAAAAAGTGGAATGAATCCACGTACGCCACAACACTTCCTTATCTGTAAACAGGAGCCAAATGTGCTTCAGCATAGAAGCCTTATTGCAATCTTGAAGCCTCCTAATACCAAGACCTCAAGCTACCTTGGCACCTCCCCTCCCCAAATCCGAGCATTTCCATAGGAATTGCCTGAGGATTTTCTCAATCTAGTCTAACATAGCTGCAGATAAAATAAATACACTTACCCAGTAGGCTTGGATAGCATGAAGGACTGACTTTATAAGCTGAATGTTAATTTATGACTTGAGTTTGAGATTCTTTGGACTTTTGACGGATTACAAAAGAGGAAATATAAAAATAAATGAAAACAAAGTTTCTTCTTTGCCGCACGGAAGCTTGCGGAATCCGAATTGAAGAAAAACAAAGAAGCAGCGTCCCACTCACTCGACTTTGTAGAATTAAAAGGGAAAGTCAAATCTTTCTCTTTTGTTGACCAAATCTTGGATTATGCGATTTCTTCACGCATGCAATTCTCTGGCGGTGGAATAAAGAATTCTTTTGCAGGTCTTTTATTATTTAGTAAGTGGCCGCTTGAAACCCTACGTGAAAGAGGAGCCGCCAAAGGATTCATGTGGTGAAGCAAGCCGCTGAGAGGGAGGAAAGCCATGCCGTTTTTACTCTGAGTGCTGTGGGTGTTCTGTTCGTGAGAGACATTCATAGGTGCTGGGTGCTTGGCTTTGGGTCTTCGTGTTTCTCGTGTGACAAAGCTTATTCGTGATTTACATCCAAGATAGATTGGTGTATTGGGTGTAATTGGGGCTTGGGAAACACCGAAAGAGTGTTTGAGTAACTTGAGTGTGTAATCTCCTTGTATCACTTGATCTATAGTGAAATTCACTGCTGCTCTCCCCGTGGGCGTAGGTCTTTACGACTGAACCACGTAAATCTGGTGTCTAATTTATTTTTCTTCTTCCGTCTATATTTTGTTCGATCACTCGCCCCATCGCAACAAGTGGTATCAGAGCTAGGTTTGGCTGAGTTGAAGCGAATCGATGGCGACAAAAGAAGTAAAAGTGAAAATCAACAGATTTGATGGGAAGGATTTTAGTTTATGGAAGATGCAGATTGAAGATTATATTTACCAGATGAATCTGCACTTGCCTTTATTTGGGGAGAAACCAGAGACGATGAAGCAAGCTAATTGGGATTTGCTGGATAGACGAGCTATGGGTGTTATTCGGCTGACGTTGGCTCGTAATGTCGCGTTTAACATCCTGAAGGAGAAGACCACTGCTGATTTGATGCAAGCCCTGTCGGATATGTACGAGAAGCCCTCTGCGATCAACAAGTTTTGTTTGATGCGGCGTTTGTTTAACTTGAAGATGAAAGAATGTGCATCAGTTGCAGATCATATCAATGAATTCAATGTGATTGTTAGTCAATTGAGTTCAGTTGAGATTGATTTTGAAGATGAGGTACGTGCTTTGATTTTGTTATCCTCATTGCCTGATAGTTGGAATATTACCGTTACTGCTGTTAGTAATTTCTCTAGGTCAACAAGTTTGACGTTTGATGGGGTTTGAGATTTGATTCTGAGTGAGGATATTCTTAGAAGAGAATCTGGCGAACCTGTATCTGCTGCTTTAGTAGGTGAAAATAGAGGAAGATCTAAAACACATGTGGGTAATAGTAGTACCAATATGAACAGACGTAGTCAATCTAGAACTACTAATGTTGTCTGTTGGAGCTGTGGCAAGAAGGGGCATCTTAGAAGGGATTACCTTAAGCTGAAGAATGAAAAGAGTAAGGAAATTATAGTTGATTCTGTAGATAATGTTGCAGCTGTAGCAAATAATGCCGATTATGTCTTGTCTGTCACTAATGATTCATCGCTTGATGGATGGGTTATAGATTCTGGTTGTTCTTTTCATGTCACACCAAATAACAACCGGTTTATCATTTATCAGTGCACGGGTAGTGGTAAAGTCCAGTTAGGGAACAACGCTAAGTGCGATGTTGTGGGTGTTGGTGATGTTAAAATCAGAATGCAAGATGGTATCGTGAGGACATTGACTGGAGTGAGGCATGTTCCAAAATTAAAAAAGAACTTAATTTCCTTGAGTACCCTAGATTCAGCTGGTTGCAGGTATTCTTCAAAAGGTGGAGTTCTGAAGATTGTTCGAGGTGCCCTGGTGATAATGAAAGGAATCAAGCATGATGGCCTGTATAAACTTCAAGGTGAGACAGTGATAAATTTCGCTGCGAAGACGTCTGATGCATCTGTTCAAGAGTCTATTGACTGCTCGAGGAAGACCTGGGTGTTTGTGCCAAGGCACAAGTTTGATGCTGGTGTCAGGATCACGCAGTCAAGAGCTTTGATCGAGACGGAGACTGATAAGTCGATCAAGCATGTGTAGACTGATAATAGCATGGAGTTCTACTTGAAGCTGGCAAATAAATTCTGCATGAAAGAGAGCATAGTGAAACATCGCACTAGTGCTAGTAAATCACAACAATTTGCAGAATTGACGAGCAGAACATTACTAGAGATGGCCCGAAAAATTATCTCTAGTGCTGGTATGGCTAGGAGATTCCTGGCTGATGTGCTAAGTACGGTAAGCTACCTGGTGAATAGATCCCCATCAACTGCTATTGAATGGCAGACTCCTGAAAAAGTGTTGTCAGGTAATGTTACTGATTATTCTATTATTAGAATATTTGGTTGCCCATGTTATTTTCGAGTGAGTGATGGTAAGCTCGATTGGAGGGCAAGATGCATATTCCATGGCTATGCACAAGGTGAGCGGGGTGATTAGTTGTGGTGCCCAGATATAAATTCACCTGTTAACAGCAGAAAATTTACCCTTGATGAGTTTCAAGTACTTCTGGCTATGAGTGATTATAACAATGTTAATACGGATTTGGACAGTGTTCAGCTTGAGGTGGAGTTGCAACCAGCGAGTACGAGCATTAGCAAAATAATCGACACAAATGATGCTCATAGCGAGGTGGAGCCTATAGAGCCAACAGTTGCACGCAGTCAAGAGCTTTGATCGAGACGGAGACTGATAAGTCGATCAAGCATGTGCAGACTGACAATAGCATGGAGTTCTGCTTGAAGCTGGCAAATAAATTCTGCATGAAAGAGAGCATAGTGAAACATCGCACTAGTGCCAGTAAATCACAACAATTTGCAGAATTGACGAGCAGAACATTATTAGAGATGGCCCGAAAAATTATCTCTAGTGCTGGTATGGCTAGGAGATTCCTGGCTGATGTGCTAAGTACGGTAAGCTACCTGGTGAATAGATCCCCATCAACTGCTATTGAATGGCAGACTCCTGAAAAAGTGTTGTTAGGTAATGTTACTGATTATTCTATTATTAGAATATTTGGTTGCCCATGTTATTTTCGAGTGAGTGATGGTAAGCTTGATTGGAGGGCAAGATGCATATTCCATAGCTATGCACAAGGTGAGCGGGGTGATTAGTTGTGGTGCCCAGATATAAATTCACCTGTTAACAGCAGAAAAGTTACCCTTGATGAGTTTCAAGTACTTCTGGCTAGGAGTGATTATAACAATGTTAATACGGATTTGGACGGTGTTCAGCTTGAGGTGGAGTTGCAACCAGCGAGTACGAGCATTAGCAAAATAATCGACACAAATGATGCTCATAGCGAGGTGGAGCCTATAGAGCCAACGGTTGCTGTAACTGCTGAAATTAACAAAGTATGTGTTCGATCTCCTGATAGATATGGATGCAACAATGGTTTTGCTTTATCTGCAGTTAAGGAGGTTGTGTCAGAAAATCCTTGCGGAGTAGTTAAAGGTGCATGTGGGTTGGTATTCTGATGAGGTCCTTGGTTATGGCGAAGTTCAAGCGAGGCTTGGACTTAGATAATATCTGTGGCGGTTGAGTCCATCGGGGGCTATGGAAAAGTAGCAGCAGAATTTGAAATTTTGTGAAGCGATTGCAACTTGGCTCAAACGTCGAGCCAAGGTGGAGATTGTTAATTTATGACTCGAGTTTGAGATTCACTGGACTTTTGACGGATTACAAGAGAGGAAATATAAAAATAAATGAAAACAAAGTTTCCTCTTTGCCGCACGGAAGCTTGCGGAATCCAAATTGAAGAAAAACAAAGAAGCAGCGTCCCACTCACTCGGCTTTGTAGAATTAAAAGGGAAAGTCAAATCTTTCCCTTTTGTTGACCAAATCTTGGATTATGCGATTTCTTCACGCATGCAATTCTCTGGCGGTGGAATAAAGAATTCTTTTGCAGGTCTTTTATTATTTAGTAAGCGGCCGCTTGAAACCCTACGTGAAAGAGGAGCCGCCGAAGGATTCACGTGGTGAAGCAAGCCGCCGAGAGGGAGGAAAGCCACGCCGTTTTTACTATGAGTGCTGTGGGTATTCATAGGTGCTGGGTGCTTGGCTTTGGGTCTTCGTGTTTCTCGTGCGATAAAGCTTATTTGTGATTTACATCCAAGATAGATTGGTGTATTGGGTGTAATTGGGGCTTGGGAAATACCGAGAGAGTGTTTGAGTGACTTGAGTGTGTAATCTCCTTGTATCACTTGATCTATAGTGAAATTCGCTACTGCTCTCCCCATGGACGTAGGTCTTTACGACTGAACCACGTAAATCTGGTCTATAATTTATTTTTCTTCTTCCGTCTATATTTTGTTCGATTGCTCGCCCCATCGCAACACTGAAGACGACCAGCGAATGAGAGGAAGCGGTGTTCCCAAGATTGAACCCTCGTTGTTATGCAGCTAACAAGAGTGCAACAATCCGCCTTAGTGATTATATCTTAATAATTTATATCATGAAAAACAAAGAAGCTTTTCACTGATTAAATCTGAAATGGTGCACATATAGATTGTGTCGCCATCGACTCATTAGTTTAAACAGGCCATATAGGTCAATTTTGTGTCTGATGAGTTGGTCACGGGCACGCTGCGATTGTTAATCGCATCTCACGGGTTGGACACGAACACGATTAATCTCTACCCATGTCAGCTAATTTCATGTCGTGTTAGAAATTGCACCAGAATTGCGTTGCAACTTCCACTTTGGTCGGAAATCAAACTGGCCTCCGATTCTTTACGCTGTCGGTTCAAAGTTAGAAAGCCGGGCAATTTAATCTAAAATTCTACTTTGATTTATGAAATTATTTTTTAATTCATTTTCCATTTGTTTAAAAGTTATCTGAAATTCTTCTTTGATTGCATCAAGCGATTATGCGTGTTAATGGTGGGCTTGACTCTGAATCATGGTCGATGAAGTGCTCATTTTTACACTCAGACAAAAATTATACGACTCAAAATGAATCTTAAGTTTGCACACGCTAACAATTATCTTTAAAAAATAATCTTTCAAATTATTTATTTTTCGCGAAATAAATATATCTTCTAAAGCAACCTAGTTTCATTTTCTTTGTCGTAGATTCACAATCCTATATTGATAATAAAATAGAAGTCTTTGAATCGGCACATCATTTAACCAACCCGCTCACACATCATCATGTCAGTGAGTTTATAACTCGTCATACGTGCTTATGATACTCGACAGACTTTACGCTTTTTTTTTTTTCCAAATTAGATGGTACAAAATGTCAATTACAAAATAGTTAAAATGCAAAGTGTAATAAACGAAAAATAGAATGCCGTTTGGCAAAAAAATTTGGCTGCTTTTGGCAAGATATAGTCGCATCTCCAAATCTCTCTAAAGGCCTTTAACCCGAGGGAGGTCCAGAAAAATTTTGAAATGCTACATTTTCAAAATGCAAATAGAATTTTTTTTCCTGCCAACTTTGCTTTTGCTCAACTTTGAAATCTTATCTTTGAGAACCCTAATTTTTCCTTAGCCATTGATGAGTGACCGATGAGCAACTGGTATACCACCAACATGCCATCGATGAGTGGTCGACAAGCTACTGCCACCCTCACTTGAGGTCGAGCAACCTTGGGTAAGGTTGGCCAACGGCCGATTTGGTTTGCCAGCAGCAATTAAGTTTCAATGGTGAATAGTTTGACCTTTTTTTATTAAAAAAAATTAGCAAAAAATCCTTTATAAAGTGTAATTTTTATCAAATAATATTTTTGTTAAAGTTATTTTTCAATGTATTTTAGAAATACATTTTATTAAACATCACTAGCATTTCGTGAAATCCTTTTAGCTCTATTTCCAAAGATATTCACCAAAATCGTACCAATCGCACCCCGAAACTCCAAAGGCTTGGGGGCGTAAGATTAGAGTCGTTGGTCAATGAGTCAATGCCTGCATCTTCTATTAAAATGGTCTTCTTCTTTAATTGGTGGCTCCAGAATTCGCATCTCTCTGGGACCTCTTTTAATCAATGCCGCGAGCCGGGGAGCGGGGGGCCAAAGGACTTTCGCTGTGACTTTTTCCTTTTGTTTTCTCAACTTACTTTTCAACTTTTTTCCCCTTGAATTTCGGTGCTTACCGCGTTCATCTCATCTTTCTTCCTTGCTTTTTGCCATTGATAATGGTAAAGGGCAGTTTTGCAAAGTCGTTTATTAAGATCTAACCTTTTATTGGGTTCTTTCTTCGTTTGAGATACGATTGATGCCAAGGGGAGAAAAACATGTTTACGACCAAAAGCAATAGCACGTCAAGGTTTGAGTAAGAAATCTTCGTCAAACATAGTCAGCTGAAATTTCGATTAATGTCAATTGAGTAGGTGTTTGGTTTATGGCCTAAATTGAATTAAAACATGCTACTAAACACATTTGAAATTAGGCTATGTCTACAAATATGGACATTATCCATTTGTGAACTTACCTAAAAATCAATATAGGCAATGGATGTCCCGTGCTTATGACTTAATCGGTCAGAGTTGCAGTAAACTGTGCGGAGGAACGTGCAGCTTTGGGCCCCAAGCTGGGGTTACCATAATCGCGTGTCCTTTTTCTTAGGAGTGGCTAAAGGTGCATTTGGGAGTGGCCTTGAGAAGCCACTTTGAGCTCCTAAAGATCCTTGGGCCAAAGTAGGGGTGTTTGGTAAAAAAATTTCAACCCCCATTTGGAGAATGCTAGCCTTCTCAGCATGCTAAGGAGCCCCTAAAATAATAAAGTTTCTTCCCAAATTATCCTCATTGATTTTTCGTTTTTCCAATTTTGCCCTCATTATTCATCATCTTCTTCTTCTTCTCCTTCTCCGTGAGCAGTAGCCGGCGAAGGGCAAGTAGTTGCACGGCGACCGTCGCCCAAACGACCGTCGTTGGGGGGAGCCACGACCATTCCCGAGGGGTGGCGCAACCACCGCGCCATCTGGGTTGCGGCGAGGTATGGGTTGCGGGAGGACCTCGCCGCCCTCGACCTGGGTCACGTGACCTCGCCGCCCCCGCCCCAGATCTCGATCGCAGCGTGGTCACTAAAGGTTGCGGCGGCATCGTGCGACCTCCCGAGACCTCACCACCCCGGATTTAGGTCACAACAGGGTTGACAGAGGTTGCAGCGGCATCGCGTGATCTCCTGCGACCTCGTCGCCCCAGATCTAGATCGCAATGGGGTGGCTGGAGGTCGCCCGACCCTAGGCGGCCTTTGCCGGTGGTCTTTGTCGGCCGCCGGCAACCAATTTCCACTGCCGGCAGCCACTACCCTTGTCGGTCAATTTTCTTTATTTTTCTTTTGATAATTTTTTTATCACAAAAAGTCCTTTTTGTAAATATAGTTTTTCCAAACACTATTTGCATTCTGCAAAGCCTCTTTAACCTAAAGTACTTTGCATTTTGCCAATTGTTTTCTCCAAAAGTTCAACTAAACGCACCATAATTCGTAGATTTGCAGATATTCTTGTCCTTTGACCTTTTTGAATGTTTAGACTTCGAGAAGGCCCATGAAATTTCCAAATCCACAAAAGAAGGAAGGCCTACGAGATTAGCCTCTGTGTTGATCTCCAGCCTCGTCAATTTTATTTTATTTTATTTTTGCTCAGAAAATCAGGTTTTGATTCTGGCATATCCCTTGTTGACTCATGGAATTTCAAGAATACTCCCTCTTAGACCACTGCAATATGGACAGAAGGGTTGGTATCGAAAGACTTCGCATGTTTTGGGCGCAATGAGCCCGACCACACACCCACTCTTTAGATCAGATGAGTGCGCCTGAATCAGGCTCACATGCTTTTGAAGCAAGCAATGATGCCGTCCCTTGAGAAGACCTTAAACCCACTTCGATACCTTATATCTCCATCTGCCGGTTCTCAGCCACCATTTTCCGAGCCCAAACAACCATCCCGACCTCCCTTCCGTTATATACCATCGCTAAATTGGGCCTCCGGCCCATCGCGGTCACGAGCATCAGAATACCGAAGCTGTACACATCTGCCTTCACAGTTGCCGCCCTCATTCCTTCCTTATACTCTGGCGGCATATACCCCACCGTCCCGCCAGGTTGCGTGGAAACGTGGGATTGCGAGCCCTCGATCGTCCGCGCCAGCCCGAAATCCGCGATGTGCGCCTCGAAATCGGCATCCAACAGTACATTGCTCGCCTTGATGTCTCTGGATGATCGGCGTTGACAATCCGTGCATATACGCCAATCCACTGGCCACACCCTTGATAATCTTCATCCTAGTGTCCCAGGACAAGGAAGACCTTTCGACTGGATGCCTCGACCACAAGAAGTCGCTGCTCTCCGGTGACGAGTACAGCCACGGGCTGAGGCTCCCTCTCTCTATGAACTCATAGATCAAAACCCTATCCGAATTCGACATACAGTAGCCGAGGAGTTTGACGATGTTCGGGTGCTGAAGCTTGCCTAAGGTTTCCATCTCGGCCCGGAACTCGCGGAACCCCTGGAAGGCGTCGGGCTCGAGCTTCTTGGTAGCAACGGTGAGGCCGTTAGCGAGGTGAGCTTTGAAGACGAGGCCGAAGCCACCGTTGCCGATGATCCGCTTGGGGTGGAAGTTCTCGGTGGCCATCCGGAGCTCGGCCATGGAGATCCGGAGCTTGGGGTCGAAGAAGGAGCTCTCATCGATGGCGATGGATGAGAGCTCCTCCGGGGTCGAGCCGGTCTGGACTCGGAGCTCGCGGCCATGGTTCCGCTTGCGGCGGATGCAGGTGAAGGCGAGAAAGACGAAGAAGAGGGAGGCGCAGATGAAGCCCGCAGCCGCCGCGATGCCTACTTGGATTTTGCGGTTCATGTCAGAGAGAGGGGGAGAGTGAGGAAGAGAGAGAGCTCTTGGGAGTTTAGTTAGATGAGGGAGGCGGGTGTGAGGAGGAGGAGAGAGAAGTCGACTGAGTATATGTAGAGAGAGAGGGAGAGGCAGGAGGGTCTTTGCTTCTTTTTTTTTTTTTGGCTGGAGAAACCGCTTTGGCCGACAGCCGTCATATAATAACCCCAGGTAACACTAGCCCAGGACCCACCACCAAGGCGTCATGTGTAATACACCTAATGATCTGGCAGTCTCAAGTTGCAAGGGGCTTTGAATACTTGACCTTTCCCTTCAAAGGCAGGAACCTACCCAGCAGAGTTACCATGACCGGTGGTGCAGGAGGGTCTTTGTTTGATCGCCATAAACCTGTAAATCGGGGGTTTGCTTTTAGGAAAATCAGTAATTCTCAATCTGACTTTGATGAATGTACTCAACGGTGTTCTACTTATATTGTACGTTCGTGAACCTTTCTTTTTTAATTGTCTTGAGAAATCCTAAATTAATACATCTCTAACAAATTTATCTTAAATTAATTTTTTAATCATCAACAATCTTAAATTAATAGGCTTATGACAAAATTTTCCTAGACTCACTTTTTTTATTGTAAAAAATCTTAGATCGATACATTTATCACAAATCTATCCTACACTCTTTTTTTCACTATAAAAAATCATAAATCAATATATTTGTAACAAATTTACTTTTATTTAGTTTTCGTTAAATTTTATTGTTAAATTTACTGACGTGGATGGTTCGGAGTGATGTGATATGAGCATATATTACGAAAAATCCCAAATTGATTAGTTAAATATGACTCTTTTGAAGACCAAAATTTTCCCCAATCCCATGATCATGTCTTCTGCTACAATCGATATATGAAACTATCATTATCAGAGCTTGGACGATCGAGTCATAGTTTTGGTAATGAGATAGAACTTTTAAGGGCTCTTTTAATCGCGACTCATGTGACATGATTTAAATACGCATCGACCATCAACGAAATATAATCATATCAAATTTAGGACAATATTTGTGTTTGAAGAATTATCACCGGTTCGAAATCTTAATAATTGATAACATGGAAAGCAAATAAGTTTTTTGCTGATTATATCTGAAGTGATGCACTAATAGATTGTGTCGCCATTGACTCGTTAATTTGAAAAGGCCATATAGGTCAACCTCGTGTCTGATGAGTTGGTCGTGAGTACCGAACGATTATTAATCACATCTCACGGGCTGGACACGAACACAATTAATCCCTAGCCATGTCAGCTAATTGCGGGTCGTGCCAGAAATCGCTATCTCTAAAGTGACCTGGCGGCTGCTCATGCGGTTGCCGTCTAGCTTACTGCATATAGGTCGAATTTATTGAAGAGACGTGAGTTGGGAAATTGCACTACACTTGCGTTGCAAATTCCGCTTTGGTTGGAAATCAAGCTGGCTTCGGGCTCTCGTGCTGTTGGTCCGAAGTTAGAAAGCTGTGCAATCTAATCTGAAATTCTACCTTGATTTTATAAAATTATCTTTTAATACCAGTTTTGGTCTCAAGGTTTTACATGCTAGGTGGACCTCTCTCGCAAGGTTTTCATCCAATAGATCATGGAGTTTGAATTTTTCTTAAAACACTGGTGACAATAAGGGTGTCAAAATCGAACCAAAATTTATTGCATTTGCGGTTCGATTCAGATAATGGTAAAAGCCACATTTCCGGTTCGATTCAAATAATGGTAAAAAACGCATTTCTTTTTACCAATTTGGTTCGGTTAATATAAAATCCATGCTTATAGATATAATCGTTGGAAGCCCTGTCAATACTCTCTCTCTCGTCTTCTCCTGCTCGAATTGCATTGGTCTCTTCGAAGCAACACCACCAGCAGGTCCCCTATTGCCGGGGACGGCGACAGCGCCGACACCAGCGCCGACTACTAGGTTTTGGACCCAAAACCCACAAATGAAGCGACCCACTTATTACCTTCTGCACATAACTCTAGGGGATTGAAGGATTCGGAGAGTTCACCTCGGCTTTGAGGATTTCAGGTGAGTAGTTCTTTTGAATCAAACTAGGATCTGCGATATGGGAGCTCTGTTTTGTGTATTCTCTCAGATCTGCGATCATCTGAAGAAACCCCTTTTTGGCCTTTATTTGCAACCTTTGCTGATGACGGGCTGTGCTTTTGGCTTAGCTATCTCGACTTTGCTTCAAAACCAAAGGGTCCCTCTTTCTTCTGTTGCCTTCTTCCTTTCTGGTACTCTGGTGTTGTTTGATAACGCTTTTTTGAATCGACACATCATTTAACCAACCAGCTCACACATTATCATGTCAGTGAGTTTATAACTCTGTCATGTGTGCGTATGATACTCGAAAGACTTTACCCTTTTTTTCTTTCTCTATTCTTCATTAATCGTGGACATAACATTAACCGTCTCACAATTCTGGTACCGCCTCTCCACTTTTGAAAATTATAGTTTATTCTTGGAAATCATGCTTACACCAAAGGAATTCAACATGAGACAGACAAAGTGAAAGTGAAGATGTTTTTTTTTTTTTTCCAAATTAGATGGTACGTAATGTCAATTACAAAATTGTTAAAATGCAAAGTGTAATCAATGAAAAATAAAATGCCGTTTGGCAAAATTTTAGGTTGCTTTTGTCGAGATGCAATTGCATCTCCAAATCTCTCTAAAGGCCTTTGACTCAAGGGAGGTCCGGAAATATTTTGAAATGCTGCATTTTTGAAATGCAAATAGACTCTTTTTTTCCCTGCCAACTTTACTCTCGCTCAACTTCAGAATTTTGCCTTCAAAAATACTAATTTTACCTTTGTCATTGATGAGTAACTAACGAGTAGTTGGTTTGCCACTGACCTGCCACCGACGAGTGGCCAGCGAGCTACCGCCACCCTCACTTGAGGTCAAGCGACCTTAGGTGAGGTTGGCCAACAGCCGATTTGGTTTGCTGGCAACGATTAAGTTTCACTAGCAAATAGTTTGATCTTTTTTTATTAAAACAATTAGCAAAAAATCCTTTATCAAGTATAATTTTTAGCAAATAATATTTTCATCAAAGTTGTTTTCCAATGTGTTTTAAAATACATTTTATCAAACACCAATAGCATTTCGTAAAAACGTTTTTAGTTCCCAAAGATATTCATCAAAATCGAATCAAACGCACCCCAAAACTCTAAAGGGCTTGGGGGCGTAAGCTTAGAGTCGCCGGTCACCATCGCATTGGTCAACGCCTGCAACTTCTGTTGAAGTTGAAGTGGTCTTCTTCGTCTTTAATTGGTGGCTCCAGAATCCGCATCTCTCCGGGACGTCCTTTAATTAATGCCGCGTGCTACAGAACAAGGGGACAAAGGACTTTCGCTATGCCTTTTTCCTTTTGTTTTCTCTTCTTACTTTTCACCTTTTTTCCCTTTGAATTTCGGTGCTCACCGCGTTCATCTCATCTTTCCTTCCTTGATAATGGTAAAGGGCAGTCTTGCAAATTCGTTCATCATGATCTAACCTTTTATTGGGCTCTTTGCTTGTTTGAGATTCGATTGATGCTGGGGGCAGGGGGACATATTTACGACCAAAAGCAATAGCACGTCAAATTAACGTTTATGTAAGAAATCTTTGTCAAATATAGCCAGCTGAAATTTGAATTAATGTCAATCGAGTAGGTGTTTCATTTATAGCCTCAATTGAATTAAAAAATGCTACTAAACACATTTGGAATTAGGCTACGTCTAAAAATGTGGACATTATCCATATGCGAACTTACCTAAGAATCAATACGGGCGATGGATGTCCCGTGCTAATGACTTAATCGGTTAGAGTTGCGGTAAACTGTGCAGAGGAACGTGCAGCTTTGGGCCCCAAGCTGGGGTACCATAATCGCGTCCTTTATATTAGAAGCGGCTAAGTCGTAGATTTTGCTGATATTCCTGTCCTTGCCCTTTTCGAATGTCTAGACTGCCCATGAGATTTCCAAATCCACAAAAGAAGGAAGGCCCACGAGATTAGTGTTGATCTCCAGCCTCGTCAATCCTTTTTGCTTAGAATATCAGGTTTTTGATTGAGGCATGTCCCTTGTTGACTTAAGGGATTTCAAGAACACTCCTCTTAGATCAGTGCCAATATGGACAAAAGGGTTGGTATCGAAAGGATTCGCATGATTTGGGCGCAATGAGCCTGATCGCACATCTAGCTCTTTAGATCAGATGGATGTACCTAAATTAGGTTCGTATACTCTCGAAGCAAAAACAATGATGCACATCTAGCTCTTTAAATCCACTCGCAGGGATGGCAAGATTGGTACCTCATAAATGTAGGGTAACAAAGACCAAATAGCTCATATTCACACGCATGTTTCGTGGGTTTAGCAATTAGTCAAGATGTGATAATCCCATTGAATTGCCATTCACTTCTATTGAATCATTTGTGTAAAGATATGCTTCGAGTTTCGTTACATCACTCGAATTCATCTTTTCCAAACGAAGACATGGTTTCAAAGAGATGGTCACTACTCTCTATCTGAAAGCATCTAGTCAACATGGAATGACCACGGAAGGAAACATTTTTCCTTTAACAGATTCAAGCCCGCATTAGGAGGGAGAGATCAAAAGGGTTTCGAGAAAAGACATTTTTGTGAGATTCATGGAGAAATGCATATAATAGCATCAGAATAAGTGTGATACGGTCTAAGTGATATCCTCAGAGGGAAACTCAATCTCGATTTTTTGTTCAATAATCATAGATGAACCAACAAAGTCTGACTCAGCATCAATCCTTTATGTTTCCGAAATATTCGATGAGGATGTTCCTGGGGAAACATATTGGAGATGAGATTGACATGATGCAGACCAAGAAGATCCTTGCATCAGCCTGTGAAAATAGCAAAGAAACTAAGACCCTCTGTTTCAATCAATCTCAATTAGGATTCACGACAGCATCAAGTGTAACCAACAGTCTTGCAAAAGCCACAAAATCTATATAGATACGATATCATATTGTCTATCCACTCACAAGCTTAACCTTGATTCCTTCTCTTTCTGGGTGATTCAACTTTGGCGCAGAAACCATTCCTTCGATTAATTCCGCCGTTTTCATCCGAATGTAGGCTCCAACAACTCGAGAACTCGGCTCATAACTGGCCTCTCCTTCAAATGCTCGCTAGCGCACATACACGCAATGTTGAAGCACTCCTCCACCCCGGCTTTCACCAGGCCATCCCTGGAAATAGCCGGATCGACAATATCCATCTGCCGGTTCTCAGCCACCATGTTCCGAACCCACTCGGTCAGCCCGACCTCCTTTCCTCTATCTATCACCGGTAAATTGGGCCTCCGATCCGTCGCGATCTCCAACATCAGAAGCCCAAAGCTATACACGTCGGCCTTCACGGTTACTGCCGTGGACCCTTCCTTATACTCTGGCGGTGCGTACCCCATCTTCCCGGCAGGTTGGGTGCACACATGGGATCGCGAGTCCTTAATCATCCTCGCAAGCCCGAAATCTGCGATGTGCGCCTCGAAGTCGGCGTCCAACAGCACGTCACTCGCCTTGATGCCTCTGTGAACGATCGGCATCGGCAATTCGTGCATGTACGCTAATCCAGTGGCCACGCCCCTGATTATCTTCATCCTCCTGTCCCAGGACAGGGGGGGCCTCTTGACTGAGTGCCTCGACCATGAGATGTCGCCGTTCTCCGATGACGGGTACAGCCACTCGCTGAGGTTCCCTCTTTCTATGAACTCATAGACCAAAACCCTATCCGAATTTGACATGCAGTAGCCGAGGAGTTTGACGATGTTTGGGTGCTGAAGCTTGCCTAAGGTTTCCATCTCCGCCATGAACTCCCGGAGCCCCTTGAAGGCGTCAGGCTTGAGCTTCTTGATGGCAACAGCGAGGCCGTTAAAGAGGCAGGCCTTGAAGACGAGGCCGAAGCCACCGTCGCCGATGATCTGCCAGAAGTGGAAGTTCCCGGTGGCCATCCGGAGCTCGGCCATGGACATCCGGAGCTGGGGGTTGAAGAAGGCGCTCTCATCAACAACAATGGATGATAACTCCTCTGGCATGCGGCCGGTTTGGACTTGGAGCTTGTGGCCACGATTCCGCTTGCGGCGGCCTAAAAAGCATCGACACTCTTCGGAAGCTTTCGTGCCGTGTCTGACACTCCGACACGTTCCGACATACGGTCAACGAATGTTAGAAAATCCAACACGTAATCAACTCTTCCCAACACATTTTGACATGAGAGTCCGAAATTCCCACACGCGATTCCGACACACACGGAGTCAATTTTAAAAATTTTCAATACTTGGGGGGTCAAAATGTAAATATATGAAAATAATGAAAATAACAAAAATAAAGAGGAAAGAAAAAAATTATTACTCTCAAGTTTCTCACTTATAAGTTTTGATCTTCCCATGAGTAATGATGGAACGTCCGGCGTCATTCCGTTGCCCCCATATACTTAAAGTTATGAAAGAAATTTGCTTCTTTCCGCCTCTCGCAAGCATCGCTTGCAAATTATCTATTTTGGTCTATTGGCTTGTGAGTTATCTCTCATGTTTTCCATGGTGAATTTAGTGATTTCCTTTTCTTTTGGTTATACTTTGGGAGTCCTTGTCCTTGATTTTCATTTTTCTCGAACCTTATTTTGTAGAGGAGCTCCAAGCTAGTCTATAATATGAATTCTGAACTCTGTCTAAAACTATAAGAAATCTCACTAATCTCCGACAAGTATAAGAAAACAAGATATGTTCTTTCAAATTTACTCTTTCATGTTTGCGATTTTTGAATTTCTCGTTCGATCTCTGTCAAATTAAAACAATGAATGATATTAACAAATGTTGAATTAATATTTTTAGTATAAATTAATTCTATGCTTTTTATTATTTATTTATTTATTTTTGCATTTATACATAAAAATATATATATTTAATATATACCGTGTCGAAATGGAATTCTCTATTTTTTTATGAATAACATGTCGCGTGTTCGTGTCGGTGCTCGTGTCGGTGTTACATAGGCGGCGGCTGCAAGTGAAGGCAAGGAAGATGAAGAAGAGGGAGGCACATATGAAGCGTGCGGCCACAGCGATGCCTATATGGATGTTGCGGTTCATGTCAGAGAGAGAGAGAGAGAGAGAGAGAGAGAGAGAGAGAGAGAGAGAGAGAGAGAGAGAGAGAGTTTGGGAGTTTAGTTAGATAAAGGAGGTGGGTGTGAGGCTGATAAGTTTATTTGGTGTGGTTCGTCTGGTTCCTTTTCAGTTGTAGCGGTTTCGAATTTAATCAGACCAAGGAAAGATCCGGTTAGATGGGCGTCCCTTATATGGGATGGATCCACAGCGCCCCGATACCAGTTCATTCTTTGGCTTATTGTGAAGAAGCGTCTCCCCACCCAGGTTATGCTTCTATCCTATGGCCGAATTGACTATAGTGTTTGTGCATTCTGCAGTGAAGTACCCGATTCCATAGACCATCTCTTCTTTGGTTGTCGTACCTCGGCTTCTCTGGCCTTTTTCTAGGCCGCCAGGTGCAACCTACCGTGGAAAAATCGGTGCTGGAATGAGGTGCTTCCTTGGGCTTTGAAGTTCCTTACGGGTAACGATTTCTACCACAAGATAGCTCGGTTTTCATTTGGAGCCCTTTGTCACCTCATATGGAAGAAGAGAAATGCAATACTATTCAGGGGTGAATCCTTGGTGGTCCCTGCACTCAAAAATCACCTCCTTAAGGTGGTAAGAGACAAAGCTGTCACTTATAGCAATGTTTTCCCTTCACCAAGGAACAAAAGACTTCAAAGAGGCTGGGGTTTAGATCCTGGGATTTTCTATAGTGATGCTCTTCCTTAGAAAGATTTGTTCCCGTCTTCTTTTCTGCTCCCGCATTCCCATTGTAGTATGGAGGTTTGGCAGGATTAGGAGTCGGTTCTCTAGTTGGTGCTGGTTGTATCTTTCTTGTGGGTTGTTCCCTTGTCCCTTTTACAACGGATCCCCTTCACTTTTGCCTTGGCTAAGAGTGTAGGTTATGGATCCGTTCTTTTGTACATTGGCAATCTCTTTTATATTATTATTACCTTTACCAAAAAAAAAAAAAGGAGGTGGGTGTGAGAAGAAGGAGAGAGAAGTCGACTGAGTATATGTAGAGAGAGAGAGAGAGAGGATGAGGTGGAAGAAGAAGACAAAGAAGACGACTGAGAAGACGCAGGAGGGTCTTTGTTTTTTCGCCGTAAACCGGGGATTTGCTTCTAGGAAAATGAGGAGTAATTTCTGATGGACCACCAACACTTTTCGAGAGTTTTTGTATCGTATTGAACACTTACATGTATTTGACACTTTTCCATACATTTTGACACTTAGTCCACATATGTCGAAAAATTCGAGACTTGATTAACTCTCCCAACACTCTCTCATATTTAAGTATAAGATTTCGACATGCGAGTTTGAAATTCCAGCACGTAATTTTGACATGCATGGGTCAATTTTAAATTTTGTAAAATAAATTATGAGTCAAAATGTAAGTATGTAAACAAATAATAAAAATAATAAAGAGGAAAAAAAGAAAGTTTTAATATTCTCTTCTCTTCCGACTCTCACTTCCTATGATACACAATTCTTCTCTCAAGTTTGTTTTTTTCTTTTCTTTTCCAACATGCTCTGACACACGAGTCTAAAAATGTGGATTGCTTATTTTTTCCTCCAAATTTTAGTAATTATTGGAAAATTATAGTTTATTCTTGGAAATCATGCTTACACCAAAGAAATTCAATATGAGGCAGACAAAGTGAAAGTGAAGATGTTCTTTTTCCAAATTAGATGGTACGTAATGTCAATTACAAAATTGTTAAAATACAAAGTGTAATCAATGAAAAATAAAATGCCGTTTGGCAAAATTTTAGGTCGCTTTTGTCGAGATGCAATTGCATCTCCAAATCTCTCTATAAGCCTTTGGCTCAAGGGAGGTCTGAAAATATTTTGAAATGCTGCATTTTTTAAATGCAAATACTCTTTTTTTCCCTGCCAACTTTGCTCTCGCTCAACTTCAGAATTTTGCCTTAAAAAATACTAACTTTACCTTAGTCACTGATGAGTAACAAACAAGTAGTTGGTGTGCCACTGACCTTCCAGAGTGGCCAGCAAGCTACTGCCGCCCTCACTTGAGGTCGAGCAACCTTAGGTGAGGTTGGCCAACGGCCAATTTGGTTTGCTGGCAATGATTAAGTTTCACTAGCAAATAGTTTGATCTTTTTTTATTAAAACAATTAGCAAAAAATCCTTCATCAAGTATAATTTTTAGCAAACAATATTTTCATCAAAGTTGTTTTCCAATGTGTTTTAAAATACATTTTATCAAACACCAATAGCATTTCGTGAAATCGTTTTTAGTTCCCAAAGATATTCATCAAAATCGAATCAAACGCACCCCAAAACTCTAAAGGGCTTGGGGGCGTAAGCTTAGAGTCGCCGGTCACCATCGCATTGGTCAATGCCTGCAACTTCTGTTGAAGTGGTCTTCTTCTTCTTTAATTGTTGGCTCCAGAATTCGCATCCCTCCGGGACGTCCTTTAACTAATGCCGCGTGCTACAGAACAAGGGGACAAAGGACTTTCGCTATGCCTTTTTCCTTTTGTTTTCTCATCTTCCTTTTCACCTTTTTCCCTTTGAATTTCGGTGCTTACCGCGTTCATCTCGTCTTTCCTCACTTCATAATGGTAAAGGGCAGTCTTGCAAATTCGTTGATTATGATCTAACCTTTTATTGGGCTCTTTGTTTGTTTGAGGTACGATTGATGCTGGGGGCAGGGGGACATATTTACGACCAAAAGCAATAGCACGTCAAATTAACGTTTACATAAGAAATCTTCGTCAAACATAGCCAGCTGAAATTTGAATTAGTGTCAATCGAGTAGGTATTTCATTTATAGCCTCAATTGAATTAAAATATGCTACTAAACAGATTCGGAATTAGGCTACGTCTAAAAATGTGGACATTATCCATTTGCGAACTTACCTAAAAATTAATACAGGGGATGGATGTCCCGTGCTAATGACTTAATCGGTTAGAGTTGCGGTAAACTCTGCAGAGGAACGTGCAGCTTTGGGCCCCAAGCTGGGGTACCATAATCGCGTCCTTTTTATTAGAAGCGGCTAAGTCGTAGATTTTGCTGATATTCCTGTCCTTGCCCTTTTCGAATGTCTAGACTGCCCATGAGATTTCCAAATCCACAAAAGAAGGAAGGCCCACGAGATTAGTGTTGATCTCCAGCCTCGTCAATCCTTTTTGCTTAGAAAATCAGGTTTTTGATTCAGGCATGTCCCTTGTTGACTTATGGGATTTCAAGAACACTCCCCTTAGATCAGTGCCAATATGGACAAAAGGGTTGGTATCGAAAGGATTCGCATGATTTGGGCGCAATGAGCCTGATCGCACATCTAGCTCTTTAGATCAGATGGATGTACCTAAATTAGGTTCGTATACTCTCGAAGCAAACAATGATGCACATCTAGCTCTTTAAATCCTCTCGCTGGGATGGCAAGATTGGTACCTCATAAATGTAGGGTCACAAAGACCAAATAGCTCATATTCACACGCATGTTTCGTGGGTTTAGCAATTAGTCAAGATGTGATAATCCCATTGAATTGCCATTCACTTCTATTGAATCATTTGTACAAAGATATGCTTCGAGTTTCGTCACATCACTCGAATTCATCTTTTCCAAACGAAGACATGGTTTCAAAGAGATGGTCACTACTCTCTATCTGAAAGCATCTAGTCAACATGGAATGACCACGGAAGGAAACATTTTTCCTTTAACAGATTCAAGCCCGGATTAGGAGGGAGAGATCAAAAGGGTTTCGAGAAAAGACATTTTTTGTGAGATTCATGGAGACATGCATATAATAGCATCAGAATAAGTGTGATACGGTCTAAGTGATATCCTCAAAGGGAAACTCAATCTCGATTTTTTGTTCAATAATCATAGATGAACCAACAAAGTCTGACTCAGCATCAATCCTTTATGTTTCCGAAATATTCGATGAGGATGTTCCTGGGGAAACATATTGGAGATGAGATTGACATGATGCAGACCAAGAAGATCCTTGCATCAGCCTGTGAAAATAGCAAAGAAACTAAGACCCTCTGTTTCAATCAATCTCAACTAGGAGGCCGTCATTCCAGCAAAAACCCGGATTCACGACAGCATCAAGTGTAACCAACAGAGTCTTGCAAAAGCCACAAAATCTATATAGATACGATATCATATTGTCTATCTACTCACAAGCTTAACCTTGATTCCTTCTCTTTCTGGGTGATTCAATTTTGGCGCAGAAACCATTCCTTCGATGAATTCCGCCGTTTTCATCCGAATGTAGGCTCCAATAACTGGAGAACTCGGCTCATAACTGGCCTCTCCTTCAAATGCTCGCTAGCGCACATACACGCAATGTTGAAGCACTCCTCCACCCCGGCTTTCACCAGGCCATCCTTGGAAATAGCCGGATCGACAATATCCGTCTGCCGGTTCTCAGCCACCATGTTCCGAACCCACTCGGTCAGCCCGACCTCCTTTCCTCTATCTATCACCGGTAAATTGGGCCTCCGATCCGTCGCGATCTCCAACATCAGAACCCCAAAGCTATACACGTCGGCCTTCACGGTTACTGCCGTGGACCCTTCCTTATACTCTGGCGGTGCGTACCCCATCGTCCCGGCAGGTTGGGTGCACACATGGGATCGCGAGTCCTTAATCATCCTCGCAAGCCCGAAATCTGCGATGTGCGCCTCGAATTCGGCGTCCAACAGCACGTCACTCGCCTTGATGCCTCTGTGAATGATCGGCATCGGCAATTCGTGCATGTACGCTAATCCAGTGAACACGCCCCTGATTATCTTCATCCCAATGTCCCAGGACAGGGGCGGCCTCTTGACTGAGTGCCTCGACCATGAGATGTCGCCGTTCTCCGATGACGGGTACAGCCACTCGCTGAGGTTCCCTCTTTCTATGAACTCATAGACCAAAACCCTATCCGAATTTGACATGCAGTAGCCGAGGAGTTTGACGATGTTTGGGTGCTGAAGCTTGCCTAAGGTTTCCATCTCCGCCATGAACTCCCGGAACCCCTCGCAGGCGTCAGGCTTGAGCTTCTTGATGGCAACAGCGAGGCCGTTAAAGAGGCAGGCCTTGAAGACGAGGCCGAAGCCACCGTCGCCGATGATCCGCCAGAAGTGGAAGTTCCCGGTGGCCATCAGGAGCTCGGCCATGGAGATCCGGAGCTTGGGGTTGAAGAAGGCGCTCTCATCAACAACAATGGATGATAACTCCTCCGGCATGCGGCCGGTTTGGACTTGGAGCTTGTGGCCACGGTTCCGCTTGCGGCGGCCTAAAAAGCACCGACACTCTTCAAAAGCTTTCATGCCGTGTCCGCCACGTTCCGATATGCAGTTAACGAGTGTCGGAAAATCTAATACGTGGTCTACTATTCCCAACACGTTCTGACATGAGAGTCCGAAATTTCTACATGCGATTCCGACACAGACGGAGTCAATTTTAAAAATTTTCAATACTTGAGGGGTCAAAATGTAAATATATGAAAATAATGAAAATAATGAAAATAACAAAAATAAAGAGGAAAGCAAAAAAGTATTACTCTCAAGTTTCTCACTTATAAGTTCTGATCTTCCCATGAGTAATGATGGAACGCCCCTCTTCTTGTCGGCGTCGTTCCGTTGCCCCCATATACTTAAAGTTATGATTTTTTTTGCTTCTTTCCGCCTCTCGCAAGCATCACTTGCCAATTATCTATTTTGGTCTATTGGCTTGTGAGTTATCTCTCATGTTTTCCATGGTGAATTTAGTGATTTCCTTTTCTTTTGGTTATACTTTAGGAGTTCTTGTCCTCGATCTTCATTTTTCTCGAACCTCGTTTTGCAGAGGAGCTTCAAGCTAGTCTATATTATGAACTCCGAACTCTATCTAAAACTATAAGAAATCTCACTAATCTCCGACAAGTATAAGAAAACAAGACATGTTCTTTCAAATTTAATCTTTCATGTTTGCGATTTTTTAATTTCTCGTTTGATCTCTATTAAATTAAAACAATGAATGATATTAACAAATGTTGAATTAATATTTTTAGTATAAATTAATTCTATGCTTTTTTATTATTATTTATTTATTTTTGCATTTATATATAAAAATATATATTTAATATATACCGTGTCGAAACGGAATTCTCTATTTTTTGATAAATAACATGTCGCGTGTCCGTGTCCGTGTCCGTGATACATAGACAGCAACTGCAAGTGAAGGCGAGGAAGATGAAGAAGAGGGAGGCACATATGAAGCCTGCGGCCACAACAATGCCTATATGGATGTTGCGGTTCATGAGAGAGAGAGAGAGAGAGAGAGAGTTTGGGAGTTTAGTTAGATAAGGGAGGTGGGTGTGAGAAGGAGGAGAGAGAAGTCGACTGAGTATATGTAGAGAGAGAGAGAGAGAGAGAGAGAGAGAGAGAGGATGAGGTGGAAGAAGAAGACAAAGAAGACGACTGAGAAGACGCAAGAGGGTCTTTGTTTTTTCGCCGTAAACCGGGGATTTGCTTCTAGGAAAATGAGGAGTAATTTCTGATGGACCACCGACACTTTTCAAGAGTTTTCGTATCGTATTGAACACTAACATGTATTTGACACTTTTCCATACATTTTGACACTTAGTCCACATATGTCGGAAAATTCGAGACTTGATTAACTCTCCCAACACTCTCTCATACTTAAGTCTAAAATTTCAACATGCGAGTTTGAAATTCCAGCACGTAATTCTGGCATGCATGGGTCAATTTTAAATTTTTTAAAATAAATTATGAGTCAAAATGTAAGTATGTAAACAAATAATAAAAATAATAAAGAGGAAAAAAAGAAAATTTTAATATTCTCTTATCTTCCGACTCTCACTTTCCGTGATACACAATTCTTCTCTCAAGTTTTCTTTTCTTTTCTTTTCCAACATGCTTTGACACACGAGTCTAAAAATGTGGATTGCTTATTTTTTTCCTCCAAATTTTAGTAATTATTGAAATAGAATTAAATTTGTCAAATTGAAACAATGAATAATATTAACAAATTATGAGTTATTGTTTTTAGTGTATATTCATTCTATGCTCTTTATTTATTTGTTAATTTGAATTAAATTAATTTGAATAAAATAATCACAAAAATGATAATTTATCATATATATACATTTAATATATGTGTCCCAACATATCCTAATTCAGCATTTTTTAACAAATAATGTGTCGTGTCATGTCATTGTGTCAATGCTACTTACGTCATTTCTCAGTCGGACTTTGATGAACTTAGTCAATGGTGGTCTACTTCTACCATACATTCGATTATTGATGATGCAATTTTTTTTTTTTGATGACCTAGGACACCCGAAAGTCGACAACCGGCGGGAAGAACCTGAGAGCCACCACACTCACGCCAACGGTTAATTCACCAAGTAACGCCACTAGGATTTAAACTTGGCACCTTTCGTGGGAGGTACAAAGCTCAAGCTAACTACGTCGCCGCAGTGGGTAGTGATGTGAACTTTTTTTTTCATTATTATTATTGTGAGAAATCTTATATTGATGTATATGTGACAAATTTATCTTAAATTAATTTTTTAATCATTAAAAATATTAAATTAGCATATTTGTGACAAATTTACTCCAAACTCATTTTTTTACCATAAAAATTTCCAAATCGATATATTTATGACAAATTTATCATAAACTCATTTTTTTACTATAAAAAAATCCTAAATCGGTACATTTGTGATATGATCACCATCCATTACTTTTTGTCAAATTTTACCATTAAATTTGCCGACATATATGATTCAAAGTGATCTGAGCAAATATCACAAAAAAAAACCCAAACTGATGAGCTGAACCCGACTCTTTTGAAGACAAAGTTTTTCCTTGATCCGACGATCATGTCTGCCGCTGCAACTGACATTTGAAACCAACACAAACAGAGCTTGGACGATGAAGTTGTAGTTTTGATAATGAGATGGAACTTTTAAGGGCTCTTTCAAAAGACGACGACTTGTGTAACACGATTAAATAGTGCATCGACCATCATCGAAATATAATCATATCAAATTTAGGACAACATTCGTGTTCGAAGAAATATCGATGGTTTAAAATCTTAATAATAGATAACATGGAAAACAAATAGATTTTTCGCTAATTATATGTGAACGGGTGCACATACAAATTGTGTCGCCACTGACTCAATAATTCGAACAGGCCATATAAGTCAATCTTATGTCTGATGAATTGATTATAAGTACGATACAATTATTAATCACATCTCCCTGGCTGGACACGAACACAATTAATCCTTATCCATGTCAGCTAATTTCGGGTCGTGCCAGAAATCGCTCTCTGAAGTGACCCGGCGGCTGCTCACGCGGTTGCCGTCTAGCTTACTGCATATGGGTCCAATATATTGAAGAGATGCGGGTTGGGAAATTGCACAACACTTGCGTTGCAAATTCCACTTTTGGTTGGAAATCAAGCTGGCTTCAGGCTCTTGTGCTGTTGGTCCGAAGTTAGAAAGTTGTGCAATCTAATCTGAAATTCTACCTTGATTTTTTGAAATTATTTTTTAATACTTGTCTTGGATCTCGAAGTTTTACACGCTAGGTGGATCTCTCTCGTAAGGTTTCCATCCAAGAGATCACGGAGTCCGAATTTTTCTTAAAACAAGTAGGGCTGTCACAATCAAATTAAAATTTTGTGTATTTTTGGTTTGATTAGGATAATAGTAAAAACCACATTTCCTTTCACCGAACCAAACCGAATGATAAAATATAAAATCACGCTTATAGATATAGTCGTCGGAAGCCCTATGAATACTCTCTCTCTCTCTCTTCTTTTCCTGCTCGAGTCCAAGACGAACAGAGTTGCATCGGTCTCTTCGAAGCAACGCCACCAGCAGGTCCCCTATTGCCGGGGACAGCGACAGCACCGGCGCCAACTACTAGATTTCGGACCCAAAGGCCACAAATCAAGCAACCCACTCACTACGTTCTGCACATAACTCTAGGAGATTTGAAGGATTCGGAGAGTTCACCTCGACTTTGAGGATTTCAGGTGAGTCATTCTTTCGAATCAAACTAGGATCTGCAATATGAGAGCTTTGTTTTGTGTATTCCCTCAGATCTGCAATCGTTCGAAGAAAATCCTTTGTTTCCTTTACTTGCAACCGTTGCTGATGGCGGGCGATGCTTTGGGTTTAGACGTCACGGTACTTTGCTTCAAAATCAAAGGGTAGTGGATGGATAAATTTCTGTTTGTTCGATTTCTTTTTTTCTTTTGGCAAAAAAAGTGAATCAAAACAAAAAAACAAAAGTAAAAATTGAAAATCCGGACCAAACCAAACCTATAGGAGTTTTGGTTTGGGTCGCATTTGGTTCGGTTTAGCTGTTTACCATAATGATTTGGTTTTTTTGAAAAACCGAACTGAATCATTGAACCCCTAAATGACGGTTGTGAATAAAAGTTTTAAGAGAAAAAGTGAACATTCTTGAGAGAGAGAGAGAGAGAGTTTTTGGTAATGTTTATGTTTCTCAATTTTATGTTTTTTTTTTTGTTCTTGGAAAAAAAAAGAATAGAAATCTGTTTCAACTAATTTTCTTATTTTCTAGAGCAAATCAAGTGTGGATAGTAACATTTCCATTTCGAGGAATAATTTATTTTCAGAAATAGATTTTTTCTACTTCTACTCCCTAGAATCATTTCTGAGTAAAACAACACATTTAACAACTATACAAAATTTCTATTCTTGGAATAAAAGAGAATAGGAATGTGTTTGGTACAATCCATAAAAGGAATAGGAACACGTTTGATCGCTACCATTTGTCGCCTCCGCAATCGGCGACTAGTGGTGGCGGTTATTGGCAACGGTGGCCGGTTGGTAGACGGTAGCCCAGGGGAGCGGCAAGGAAGAAGAAGAAAAGAAAAAAGAAAAAAAAATACTTATTTTTAGAAATTGTTCACGAAAATAAGAAGCTACTTTTTTTCTACTCCTTATTTTATGTTCTAAATCTATTCACCGGTTACTTTTTATTCCAAGAAATAAAAAAATTAATTAACGTTATCAAATGAATTTATATTATTTTCTTGTTCCATGGAGTAAAAGAATGAAAGAATAAGGGAACAAAAATGTTCCCATGCACTACCTTAGGCTACATTTGGTAACGCTCCTGGGAATAAGTGCTTATGTTCTTTTGTTCCTAGGAGTAGAAATATAACAAAAACACATTTTATAAGTTTTTTGTTCCCAGGAACTTGGAAACAAATTCCTAGTTTTGGAATAAAAATAAGAAACAAAAAAAAATTTACTTCTTATTTCCATGAACAACTCAAGAAACAAGAATCAAGCTCTGTTTTTTTACCTTACTCTTTCTCCCTTCTTCCCCTAGTTGGTCGCCGGCCTTAGCATTGACCGGCTACCTCGCCGGAGCCTCAATAGCCCTTGGCAAGGTCGCCATGAGCTTGCCGACCATTGACAAGGTCCCCTTGAGCCTCCCGTGGCTAGGGATGCTCCCCCAAGCCTTGCCATGGCTGGGCGAGGCCCAACCTCACCAGATTTGGGCAAAGGCCCCCCCGAGGCTGACCTTGCTGGCCCTTGTCTGGCCGATTGCTAGCCAACAACCGGTTGGAGGAAGGAGAAGAAAAAAAAAAAAAGAAGAAGAAAAAAGTAGTAAATTTATCAATAAATTAAAAGAAATTCTAATTCATGAAAATATATGGGGTCGTACCAAACGCATTTCTTTATCGAGAATAAAAATTTTGCGTGGTTATTAAACATGTTGAAATGTTTAGAAACTGTTCCCGAAAATAAAAATAGGAAAAAGTGTTTCTGAAAAAAATCGTTCCCTAGAATAGAAATGTTACCAAACATACCCTTAATAGCCAAAGAATAAATTTGAAATAGACACAAAAACTTCAAAAAAAAAAAAAAAAAACTTAATTTTGGTTTTAAGAAACAATTTATCAAACAAGACATTTTCTTTTTTTTTTTTCTTTTCCTTTTTTCTTCATTTAGATGGTCATTGGGTCTCAGCGAGGCTGACCTCACCTAGCCACAGTCAAGTTGCCAACTAGAAATGAAGAAGAAGGAATAAAAAAAAAAAGAGAAAAGAAAAGAATTAGAAAAATCTTTAAAAATTATTAAAAAATTAAAAGAAATCTTATATCACAACAAAATTTGAAGTTCGTACCAAATATATTCATATTCTTCTTTTATTCCGAAAATAAAAATTTTGTACAGTCATCAAACACGTTTAAATTCTTAGAAGCTCATTGAGGGAATAAAAAAAAAAAAATAGAAGTTTTCGAGAAACACATCCTAAGTGTATTTATATTCCTCCTTGTCCTATCACTAAAGCGGAAGTACATAAGAGGAGTCAAATAAACAATCTAGAAATATTTAAATTAGTGACTTTTTATTATGATACGATGTGAAATTTTGTAATACAATTTTTAATTGTTCTAAAAGTTTAAATCATCTAATTAAGCTGTCATTTGAATATTATATTGAACGAAAAGGGCTTGCAACTGCTGAGTACTGCATAATGCACTTGCACCTGATTTTTGGGATCTCATTAGGAATGGAGTCGATTGAACCTGGTCGCATTCGAAATCTAAAAGCTCTTGACAAGCAAAAGCAATCGAGACCAATGCTGATCGGTGCAGTTCATGCAAACAAACGCCTCAAGCCTTTGAATGATCACAGTTCTCCGAATTCAAATTCCCAAGCAGTAGGCTCGCACGCAACGTCTTGCCAAGTGACACAAATTTTGAGCTTCTGCTGATTAAATATTCTTGACATACTCATAAACAGCTGATGCAATTTATTAGACACTGCTACGGTCTATAAACAAGCAAGCAAAAGGAGCAAAAGTCACAGATCCTAGCAAGACAAAGTTAACCCCAGCTGATACATACCCACACTCATAAGGGGTCACGTCATTTCAATTCAGCATAGCTCTCCAGGTCCTCTTCCACCACGGACTTCAAGAGATCGGGGTTCTCAGAATTCCTGACCGAGCAGTTGGCTCGGATTTCTCCTTTGGTCCCTGTCAACACACTGAGTTGTCCCATCTTCGTCATAGCTAGGACAAACTTCTCGAAGAACAATTCCTGGTCCTCGGCGAAGCTAGTGACGATGTCCCTCGTTGTGGGATCCTCATACAGATCTTGGTCTGAGGTGAACAGGCCTTGGCGGTTCACCAAATCGACAAAGTACTTGTTGTCGAATCGGTTGGGTGATCGGATGTCCAAGACCGTAGTGTTGGTGGAGTTTGTGGTGGGGCACACGCCCTTGAGATCATGGGCAAAGGTCTTCTCCATGGTGGGGTCTTGGGTCGGGTAGAGCCGATTCTCAAAGGCGGTGCAGTGCGCAAGCCCAATGGTGTGGCCTCCAGAGAGGGCCACTACGTCGGTAGCGTCGAAGTTTTTCTTGGCTAGGGCGGAGAGAATTTCACTGGCGTTCTCAGTTGGTGCAGGTATATTCTCTATGACCACATTTTCAGTCGCAGGCGTAAGTCCATCCCGCCTTCCCAACGGCACATCATACTCAGGTCCACCCGACTGCACACGGCGAAGAGAATAACAGAATTAGAATCCAGAACTTGGAAAACATCTGTTGATGCTCACTGATATGATGGGCAATAGTAATCATAATCGAGAAAACTTCGATCATGTGGAGGTGATCATTTGCAAGTCAACTCTCATAAACTAGAAGCTAGTTGGGAGTAGATTATCCTTAAACAGAATCGTCTACCTAGGTTGTCATTTCAACTGCAATTTCCAAGAACTTTGGAAGTACATGCTTACCTGACCATGTTGAAAGAGTCCAAAGACATGTCAAGTTGCAGTATTTTATCCATAAACATGATCCCAAAATTCAGAATAAACCTCCGACTGATTGGGATCTTAAAAAAATGGTGATAACTACCCGTTAAAACTCAGATATAAACAACGACGATGTCTCAGTTTTGACCATTGAAATTTGCTGTATACTGAATTTTTTGGCTCATAATGACAGGTTTAATTGTCCTGAGTTTACAAGATAATGCTGCCGACTTACATGGACATCTGCTACATCTCACAAAACATTCAGAACACGAACAGGAGGAAACTACAAGAATCCAAATATAGTTTAACCACGCTTGGTTACATCAGCGAGTCCACTTTCTCGTGATTTATAATTCCTCTTACCAAGCATCATCGAACATTACCATTGAGAGAGCGATAAAGTATAATTATCATCATAACTAATGAGTACAAACAAGCCTGAGCCTAAACAAGAGTGGTTAAACAACTATTGTCTGTCACATGGCCACATGACGAGATCAAAGTTCCAGTACCATCTTGCGAAGGTCCACATTCTGTTAGGTTCAGGGTATTTCATACATCAACTTGATTTCCAAAAACAGCAGATTAATGGGGAGTGGTTGAATGTTTAACAGAGGGGGAACATCCAATCAGTGAAAGTTCTGTGTGAACGTGTAACTTACTATATGTTTGGTTAGTTCAATAATCCAATTAATCCCTAAAAAGAAATCCATTTGTCAACTTGAACATAAGAACTATTACAATTATCTAGGAAGCTAGCTAACTGACCAATACTGTATTCTGCTGTTGCTCTATTTTGAAAGTTTATGATCATATTTGCCTTCCCACCACCAAATGCAAAAGCACCATTCAAAGCTGCAAATTAGTATGATTTATAGGGATAAGTATGTTTGGCAAGAATCTGTACTTCTATCAAATTTCCGATAGTATGATAATCAGAATCTGGCGAGTATCATAATCAGAACTCTGTTTTGGTGTGTTACTCTCTAGTGATGATGGAATGATGGCTGAAGGGGGTTTACCAGGAAAACGGAATCACGAGCTGCAATGGCGGCGATGTCGGCACAAGAGACTACTTGACCACACTTCTTCGTCACGAGCTGACTGAGGTCATCAATGATCTTGAATGCTGTCCGTCTCAAGCTCCTGTTTGGTTGAGCGTCTTGCTCGCTTGGTTCACTTGCTGATCCATCCAGCAACACCGAACCATCGCATCCCTGCATCACTCATCAGATCTTAAAAAATAATCGTGATTTTAAAGAATGTTTTATCATTTATTTTAATGTAAGTGATCAAGATTCAATTGTAAAAGAAACCGCGATGACTTAAACCCATCCTAACCTTCAAAGCGGAAAAATCCTCGCCACACACAATCCGGGCTTAACTGGACTGCTCGTACAATCATCTTATGAAGACAATTTACCAGAAATTATTACTGCAGCTCTTTATAACAGCAGAACATGGGAGTTCTATGAACTTCTATGCTCTTCATTTTAGCATATAAAGCACTAAAGATCAGGATCAACTATGTCAAACGCTCAAAAAGCACCCTCCAGAGCTTCAGCAAGTGTTTACTAGTAAGACAGTAAGATTAGTATGCTAAAAGACAAAAGTCGTGATGGCTTTAGGCACCCGTATGACTTTGTAATCTACCCAGCATTCTAAAAATTAGCAATATCAAAAGGAAAGAAGTTCACTTATTGCAGCTGCTAACCTAGGCCACCAACTCGACAAGAACTTTTTTTTTTTCTTTGGCCTCTCTGTCTTTTCCTATTCTCGTCTATTTTGCTGGGGAAGAAGATGATCACAGATCTTGCCAAAAGGGTGTGTAAACATTTTAACATCAGCTGACCACCATATATAAGGACATGTGACGAGCAAATCAAGATACAACTTTCAAGTAAATCCCAAATCACTTTGCCCGGTATAGTGAATGCAGATTGTGACAGAGCTCCTTGGGTACCTACCTTAACAAAGCAGTCATGGAAGTGCACACGAAGTAGCCCGGCAGCTTGGCCAATGTCCTCCTCAAACACCTTCTTGAGATGTTTCCTGATGACAGACTCAACCTTGGGACAGCTTTTCTCGTAGAAAGACCACGAGAGCCCCTTCACTAAGTGAGCAGAGCTCGAGACATGAACAGGCGATGAAGCTATCACGAGACAAGAAATCAAAACGAAAGAGCTGAAACGGGAGACCATGATGTGAACTGGGTCTGGTCTAAGGTTCTTGCACAAGGTAAGATCAACCGAGCAAGGGTCCCTACTTATACAGGCAGGTAGATTGACTTGATGCCAAAGCAATTTTGAGTTTTTTACCTTGCATGAGGTTGAATATTATTCATTGTGGTTGCTGACGAAGGGCGTGTTCAAGACTTTCCGGATGGCGTGTGGAGTCGATAGTTCAAAATGCCATGTGAACAGAACAAAGGATAAACGTAATCTCCCTCCTTTTTGTCATTTTCATGATGATGATGGTTGGACGTTGGGACACAGCCGGCACCTCTGAGTAGGATCTTATCCGCCATATTTTCTTCTGCCCATTTGACGAGGTACAGCGATGGCTTACCTTCGGCACGTGGGATATGATGTCTTGACAGATTCTGACCAGTTCCATTTCGCATATGGAGCGGTCTTTGCGCAAAATTAAGTTTGGATCGTCTTCGATATAGATTAAATAAAATTATTCCATTTGACTGGGATAGAGTATGAAATACATAAAATCAAAATTAGACAGAGGAAAAAAGAAAAGTAGAGGGTGGACAGTAAAGAGGAGCTCGACGGACTACGGAGAATGAAGCAGGGAATCACAGGTCGACGGACCATTGATGGCAACAATTGGGGTGGTTACATTCTCGGGTCGTCACCACTTTAACCATCCCGTGACCACTGCAATGGACATACTCTATAGGCGGCAACCCCGACCGCCACAAGAATGGGGGTCGTTATCGCGGTGTGTAAGATTAAAATAGGATGTTGCCTATTTCATCATGATATATATTGTGCTACTTATGTCAGTCTATAAGATAGCATACTATATGATAACTGCAATGTACAATAAGTTTACGAATGATACATGGAATGTAAGAATACATGGATACCTTACACAATCCTATAATATGCTATTTGACTAGACATTTAGAAAAATCAAATACAATAAATAAATAAATATCATATTCTCGTGTTGACTGAAATTTAATAATCAATTCAACGTTGTTTATCGTTGCTCGAAAGTCTAAATTAGAAGATTGTGTACTCTTTGTAGTCATTAGGAAAAATAGGGTTAAGCATCGGGCTAGTTTAATAGGGGAATTGATTGGAACTAACCTTTGTTAGTTTAGTAAAAACTGGTTCAATTCCTGATTTGAAAATCAAGAACCAATCTAGAATAGCTTGGTTCCTCTTTCCAAAACTGCAATCGTTGGGAATCACATTCATTAAGATTTGAATCGTGATCTCCGTTATGAAGAAATATATGAATAACTATCTAAACAAAAACTTTTTTTTTGGTTGCTTAAAAGATGCATCCTTAATGTTTAATAATAATTTCTTAAATTTTTGCCTTAAAAAAAGTAAAGTGACCGGTTCTTGAGAATCGCCATACTAAAATTAATAAGTTGGCTTCTCAATTTCGAGAATACTATTGATTCTCGATTCTGGTCCAGAAGAGATTTATTCCAAATCCACTCACCCCTATAAAGTCCACAAGTCACGCAGATCAATAATCACCTTGTATGCATGGAATTGTTGGACTGTCGAGACTAGCGGGGTGTTTGGAAAAATACAAAAAAAACTTATTCTGGCAAAAGTTGGAAACTTTTGAATTTTAAACAGAGGCAAGATTCTCGCACATGCTAAAAGTAGTGATCATTATCAATTAAGATTCTAACACCTCAAAGGCCTGCAAAAAAAGAAGAAGGCAATCCTGGGGGCGTTGCATTATTGCAAAAAATAGAGGTTTGAAGAAAAGTCGTTGCCCTGTGTTAATTGAATTTATATACCAAAAACGAATCGTTGCTCATGAATCCATGCGTCATCCTTCCTCATAATTATTGTTTTCCTTCTTCTATTTCATGAAAAATAAATAAACTAAAAAAATAAGTTCCTAAAAATAAGTACTTATATCACTAAAAAATATTTGTCAATGGAAAATATGTCAATATTGACAATAATTTATGTATAAAAAATTTTCGTAGATGATGAATTTTTTTTTTCATTTGTTCTTTTTTTTTTTGTTACTTAGGGAATCCCATACAGATCGACAACCGACGAGTAACTTTAGCGGAGAACCCACCACCCCAATGTCACACTTAAGATCCCAAGCGACCGTGAGGGAATTCGAATTCCTCCCCTTCGTGAGGAGGAGAGAGCCCAAACCATCACGGCGGTGATTTCATTTGTTCTTTTTATTATTTTTAGAAAAAAATATTTTTCAAATCATTCATCTTTCGCAAAATATACACATATCGTAAAGCATCTTAGTTTCACTTTCTTGTTTGCGGATTTACTTAGTATACCATCATTTTTTATTTTTTTTGGTAAAGACTTAACATACCATCATTAATAATTTAAGAGAAAGCCTTTAAGTTGACATATCATATAACCAACCTGCTCGCACCTTATTACGCGAGTGTGTTCGTCACACGTACATACAATGTTTGAAATACTTTTACCTGGTTTCTTGTCTCTCTATTCTTCTATTGTCGTGAACGGAACATTAACCATCTCACGATCCTTTTCCTACACACGGTACGCCCTCCATTTTTGAAAATTAACTTCTGCTGAAATGGTCTAAGGTCTTATCTTCTTCTTCCGTAATTGGTGGCTCTGCATTATTCAATAAACGTGTTAGGCGCTACAGAACAAGGTGCGAGATGACTTTCGCTATGCCTTTTTCTCCATTTTCTGTTTTCCCAGACCGACTTCTTTTGGCCTTTTTCCCTTGCGATTCGCGTGCTTTCTGCATTCATCTCATCTTTCTTTCCTTTCTTTAGTCATATAGGAAGAAAAAAATATGCGAGAAGTCTTAAATCTATTACATTGATGCAAAGTTAATTATAAATATTTTAATAATATTAATTTGATCATAAATCTTTTAATCTAGTATTAGTTCAATTCTAATTTTTTTTATTTAATGTCAATTCAAACATTTCGGATAATTTTGGCAAGATATTACTGATGTAGACGTTGGCTATCTTATGTGAAATAGCCGGTGCTAACATGACAACTATTGATAATATTTTTTTAATTTTTAATTTATTAATTCTTTTCTTTTTCCTTTTTTTAGATTCTTTCTCTTTTTTTTTTTTTTTTTTTGCCTTTCCTTTCTTCTTCCTCCAACCAATTTACTAGACCTCGGCGACCGGGCAGTAGTGTGGCTTAAGCCTTACCGCCAACACAAAAAGGGGAGTGAAATAAAAAAAATAAAAAAATCAAAAAATATTAAAATACTATTAAAAGTTGTGTAAGTCAATACCGGCGTAAGATAAGCAGTGTTCATGTCAACAATATGGAACTAAAATGAGTTGAAAAGACTGAATTGGTATTAGTTAAAAAAGATTATGACTAAATTAGCATAAATATAATATGCTTAAAACTCTTTTTACACTTTTCCCATTTTATGTAGAATATTGAGGGCATTTCCGTAAATTCATTTGTTATGATTTCACGTCTCATTAGGCTTTTTTTCTCTCATTTGGGAAAATATCAATATTCCAGGAAAAAAATGTATTTACGACAAAAATGTGAAGTTAAGGTTAACAACGCCAGCTAAATGTCAATGAATGCAAATCAGGTCGGTTCTTGGTTTGGTCGGAAATAATACAAACACGCTATTGAACGCATTTGAAATTAGATTGTGTTTACAAATATGGACGTCATCCATTTGCAAAACTTGCCCAAACGTCAATGGAAGCGGTGCTGGAGTGTGGAAAAACTGCGCAGAGGATTGTGCAGCTTTTGGGCCCCAAGCTGGAAGTACCATAATCGTGCGTCCTTTTCATTGGAAGTGGCTAGGTCGTAGATTTGCTGATACTACATGGGCGAGCATGACCTGTCCTTTTTTTTCTTTTTCTTTTTTTCATGACCTGTCCTTGACCTTTCCGAATGTCTAGACTTCAAGAAGGCCCACGAGATTTCCAAATCCACAGAAGAAGGAAGGCCCACGAGATTAGCCTCTGTGTTGATCTCCAGCCTCGTCATTTCTTTTTGCTCAGAAAATCAGGTTATTGATTCAGGCATGTCCTTTGTTGACTTAATGAATTTCAAGAATATTTCATTTTGGACCAATGCCAATATGGACAAAAGGGTCGGTGTAGAAAGACTTCCCATGTAATGGACACAATGAGCGCAATGCGCATCCGCTCTTTAGATCATATGGTTTTTAGGCTCGCATGCTCTCAAAGCAAAATCCCTTAAGAAGACCTTAAACCTACTCAGCGGAACGGCAAGATCGATACCCGGTAAATGCAGGATCACAAAGACCAAACACTTCATATTCACACACAAATTTTGTGGATGTAGCAATTAGTCAAGATGTAATAACCCTGCCATTTACTTTTATCGAGTCATTCACACAAATGCGCGGTTTAAGTTTCATCACGTTGCTCGAGTTCATTTCTTCTAAATAAAGACATAGTTTCGAAGAGATGGTCGCCATTCTCCATCTGAAAGCATCTCGTCAACATGGAGAAATGAGATGACGCATGGAAACATTTTTGCATCATTGCTTCAATAGATTCGAACCCGAATGAGAAGGAGAGAGATCAAAATGGTTTCAAGAGAACACCTCTGTGGGATTAATAGGGACATGCATGGATTGTCCTAAGATAAGTATATTACAATCTAAGTAAAATTCTCGGAGGGAAAGTCAATCTCAGTTTTTCGTTCTATAATCATAGATGAACCGATCAAGTCAACTCAGCATCCATCATTCTTATTTCCGAAATATTCGATGAGGATGTTTTTGAGGAAGCATATTGGAAATGAGATTGACATGATGCAGACCAAGATGATGCTTGCATTGGCATGTGAAAATAGCAAAGAAAGTAGACTCTCTATTTCAATCATTCTCAGAGAGGAGATGGTCATTCCAGCAAATCCGGATTCCCAAAAAAATTAACCGCGATCAATATGGTCTTGAAATAACTCTATCTAGATATGATATCCAGTGGTCTATCTAGCGTGTATCAAGTTATTAACAATTGCAGAAGCTGCATCTGCATGTCATTGCCTACTTCAAACCTCAATCAACTCTACAAAGCTATTACATTTTCTCAATAAGGCCACGAACATAGTAAAACCTTGTTTAAAACATGGATATTTGATGTTTTATAATAATTTCTTAAGTTTTCCCTTGAAAAAAGTGATTGATTCTCGGGAACTGCCATGCTCAAATTAATCGGTTCGATTCTCAATTATGAAAATAATATTGATCCTCAATTCTAGGTCTGGAATTGACTTATTCTAGATCGATTGACCTCACCACTGTAAAACCCACGAATCGTGTAGATCAATAGTGACCTCATATGTATAGAATTATTTGATTGTTGAGATTAGTCAGGTGTTTGAAAGAATAAAACAAAACTATTCTTGCAAAAGTTGGAAATTTATGTATTTTCAACCGAAGCAAGATTCTTGCACATGCTAAATTTAGTGATTATTGTCAATTAACATTCTAACACCTCAAAGGCCCGCAATAAAAAGCCAATCCTGGAGGCCTCGCGTTATTGCAATAAAAAGAAGTTCGAAGAAAAGTCTTGGCACTGTTTTAATTGAATTTATACACGAAAAACAAACCGTTGCTCATCAGTCCATGCCTCATGCTCACTTGGAATTAATGTTGTCTTCCATTTATTTTGCGAAAAGTAAATAATTTAATAAAATAAATATTTTTTTAGATATAATCGCTTGTGGAAAATGTTTTAATGTCAACAATAATTTATATGTTTGTAAATTCTCATGGATGCTGAAATTTTTTTCTCATTTGTTCCTTTTTGGTAAACAATACAAGTGATTTTTTTAGAAAAATATTTTCCAAATTATTTATTTTCTTTAAAAACAAACGCATCTTGTAAAACCTCTTACTTTCATTTTCTTGTTCGCAGATCCACTTAGCATAATATCATTGATAATAAAAGAGAAACCCTTCAAAGCAACATATCATATAACCAAACTACTTCCACGTTATTATGTGAGTGTCTTTGCAACCTGTCACGTGTGCATACAATGCTTGAAAGACCTTACTTTTTTTGTTTGTCTCTCTACTTCATTTATCGTGAGTAGAACATTAACCATCTCAAGATCCTTTTTCTAGACACCATACGTACACCCTTCACTTTTGAAAATTAACATCTCATCATTAGAAATCATGCTTAGACCTCAGAACTTCAATATGGTTGTAGGAAACGTTAATTATGAGATTAGGTAAGATGCAAAGTGTAATGAATGAGAAGTTGAGGCTGACTTCTTTTTACACTTTTCCCCACTTTTCCACCCCTTGCAGAGATGAGAAATTATTATCATGACAATTGGATCTAGAACCCCTAAAGGCTTGGGGCGTAAGCTATAGGATCGTCGGTCGTCGCCAGGACAATCCCATTAGTCAAATTCGATACCCGCAACTTCTGCTGAATGGTCTAATGTCTTATCTTCTTCTTCTTCTTCTTTAATGGGTGGCTCCAAATTTAGCATCGGGGGGACCTCTTTTCATCAATGCGGTACACGTTAGAGAAAAAGGTGCGAAAGGACTTTTGCTGTGCCTTTTTCCTTTTTGTTTTCTCACCTTACTTTTCGATGCTTACCGCGTTCATCTCATCTTCCTTTCCTTGCTTCAGCCATGGAGAACATCAAGGGGCTGCTTTCGCAAATTCATTTATTATGATTTAACCTTTTAAGATCAATACTAGGGAAAAAAACGGGTTTACATTAGGTTGTGAATGCTAATTGAGTCGGGGCTTGGTTCAGCCAGTAATAACATAAAACATGCTGTCGAATGCATTTAGAATTAGGTTATGTTTACAAATGTAGACATTATTCATTTGCGAACCGACCTAAAAGGTTGATACCGACAGGCTATGTCAGCATGTATAACTTCGTTCGTCGGTCACAGTAGTGAAAAATTGTGCAGAGGAACGTGCAGCTTTGGGCCCCAGGCTGGGGTACCATAGTCAGTCGTGTGTCCTTTCCTTGGAAGTGGCTAAAAGTCGTAGGTTGCTGATATCTCGTGCGCGAGCAGGACCTGTCCTTGACCTTTTCGAATGTTTACAGTTCAAGAAGGCCCATGAGATTTCCAAGTCCACGAAAGAAGGAAGGCCCGCGAGATTAGCCTCGGTATTGATCTCCAGCCTCATCGGTTCTTTTTGCTCGGAAAATCAGGTTTTGGTTCAGGCATATCCTTTGTTGACTTATGGAATTTCATGAATATTTCATTTTGGACCAGTGCCAATATGGACAAAAGGGTCGGTATAGAAAGGCTTCGCATGTTTAGGGCGCAATGAGCCCAATGCGCATCCACACTTTAGATCGGATGAGTGCATCTGAATTATGCTCTCGCATGCTCTCCAAGCAAAATCTCTTAAGAAGGCCTTAAACCCACTTGCCAATACAGCAAGATCAGTACCCGGTGAATGCAGGATCACATAGACCGAACAGCTCATATTCACACACAAATTCCGTGGGTTTAGCAATTAATCAAGATGTAATAGCCCCACATTGACTTTTATCGAATCACTCACACAAAGGTGCGGTTCAAGGTTCATCACGTCCTCAAGTTCATTTCTTCCAAATAAGGAATATTTTCAAAGAGGTGGTCCCTGCTCTTCATCTGAAAACATCTCGTCGACATGGAGTGATAACGCATCAAAACATTTTTGTAGCACTGCTTCAACAGATTCAAGCCCAGATGAGGAGGGAGAGAGATCGAAATGGTTTCGAGAGAACACCTCCTTGTGGGATTAATATGGACATGCATGGAATTTACCATAAGTATAATACAATCTAAGTGAAATTCTCAGTGAAAAACTCAATCTTAGTTTTTCGTTCTATAATCATAGATGAACTGACCAAGTTGACTAAGCATCGATTCTTCTTGTTTCAGAAATATTCGATGAGGATGTTACTTTGGAAGCATATTGGAGGTGAGATTGACGTGATGCATACCAAAATAATCCTTGCATCGGCATGCAAAAATAGCAAAAAAATTTGACATCCCGTTTCAATCATTCTCAAGTAGGAGACCGTCGTTCCAGCTAATCCGAATACACAACAGCATTAACTACGATTGACAGAGTCTTGAAATAGCCCAGAAAATCTATTTAGATGCGATATGATTTTATCGACGGAGTATGTAAAGCTGCATCTACAGGTCATATCCTGCTTCAGACCTCAGTCAATTCTATAAAGCTATTCACAAATTCTCATCAAGGCAACGAACAGAGTATACCCTCTACTTGCCACCAGAACTAGACTATTGACTCACAAGCTTACCCTTGATTCCCTCCCTTTCCGGGTAATTTAACTTCGGCAAAGAAACCATACCTTTGATGAATCCCCCTGGTTTTCATCCGAATGCAGACATCAACAGCTCGAGAACTCGGCTCATACCTAGCCTGTCCCGTTTACGATGGCTAGTGCACATACACTCAATGCTGAAGTACTCCTCCACCCTCGCTTCGACCAGGCCATCCCTTGAAACGGCCGGATCGACCATCTCCACCTGCCGGTTAGCATTTGATGGTATCGGCGAGAATGTCAGGCATCCTTTGGTTTTCATACATATCGAGCATTGCCCGTGTCTTTACGATCGTCTGATCGAGCATAAACTAATTGATTGGAAAACTGACCCCGGCATCACTTAACTGTGGAATCTTTAGCGCGGGGCGGGCGAGCGGGTGGGCTATCAAACTCACTAGCATGCGCGCCTTCTCATGGCGCAATTCTTTTTTTCCCGGGGCGACGCTTCTGAGATACTTCTGATTCTGTCCTCTCCTCTCCGTCTTCGTCCCACCTACAACGGCAACTTCTGAACTGTCTCTCACTAAAAAATCCATTCCTCTCCCTCTCTCTTTCTCCTAGCTGTATTTAAGCCGGGTGTCACAGAGTCTCTCGTCATTCTCAGGTCTCTCTCTCTCTCTATAAAGTTCCTCTATTTGTTCACGTGAACGTCTTCTGCCAAAAAAGAAACCAAAGGATGCCGGACATTCTCGCCGATACTACAAATGCTAACGGCTTTCCCCTTCATTCTCGCGCGCTCGCGCGCAATTTCGTTCCCTCCCAACCGACAAACCAACACTCCCCTCCATTTGTCGTTCTTCTCCTTCTCCTTCTTCTTCTTGTTATTTCCATTTGTGGTAGCTTTGCCCGTTGGGAGGTGGCGCGCAGAGAGGTTAGCTCGAACAGGCTGTTTCTCGTACCGGTCGTGCCATCCCCAACAGGGTGACCGGCGAGTGGACGTCATCGATTTGCATCGTATAATATAGGCCTTGCGGATCTCTTCCTCCAGGGAGGTGGCGCGGAGTGTTAAGAGTTTCAGAGCACAGCAACAGCAAGCAATATCTATTCAAGCATACTCTGCACAAAGTGTTGTGGCTTCAACGAAGGAAGAAAAATGAAGGTGTCTGCCCCCACCGCTGATGCTGCCGATGCGTCTGCCACCAAGGCCATCCCCGTCGCCTTTCTTAGCGCGACCACCACCTTCCTTAGTGCCATCACTGTTGTCGCTGCCGTCTGCGCCACCGTTGCCTGCGTGGCCGACAATCTCATCATTACCACACATCTGGCCATCAGTGCCGTCAAAAAAGCTGCTGTCAGGGCCACCAGTAATCTTGCCGCCACCACCAAAAGGGCTGCTGCCGCCGCCGCCAACCGTGCTGCTGCCGCTCGCAACCCTGCTGTCATCAATGAGCACATGGCTCAAAGTGAACAGTTAATGGAAGGGGGGGAGTCAGAGGCTATGTAAATATGTAAAGACTATCTTGGGATCAATGTTGGATTATAATGTCTCAATGCTGCTGGTTTTTTGACTGATGTTCCTCTGTTCTGTTTTCTTTTTATGGTTTACTTTTCTTGCTAAGTTGGTTATATTATGCCGCTGGTATTTTTGTTATTTAGGAAGTGAATTAGCAAGTTTAGGTGCAGTTATATGCTGCAAGTGTGTGAGTGGTTTGTAAGCAGTTATTGTTTTCTGTTTAAGTTGTCCTGTACTTGACAGTTTCCTTGTAGAACTGACGTATGCAAGTTTGTGTTCTGTTTTCTCTGTGCTTCTCTTCCTCATTTGAAATATATAGCTTCCGGTTTTCTGTTTCTTGTTTACTGTTTTGATTAGTAACAACAATCAAGCCTTTTTATTTGAAGTAAGCTCCTTGGCCAGCTTTCGTAGCAGTAGGGTAATTCCCCCTCCAGACAGTAGCTCTTCCACCCCCTATTCTCCATGGGAGTTTTTTTACAGTTCCCAGCTATAGTTGGCACTCAAGGTTGAGTTCGTAAAAATGCCGAAATTTTTGAACCGAAGTTACATGAAATAATTAGTTACCTCTAGGACCGCGAAATCGTCCGTCGATATGGAAATAGTCCCGAGCTCGTATAAGCTTCGAAGCTTAACCCACATCCGAGGCATCTGTCGCCGATGCCAAGCCGGTGTTGCAGGAATCGAGGTTTTTTCCTGAAGTTTTGAGCTCTTTCGGTTAAAAAAGACAGGAATTCGTCCCATTGATTATTAAAAGAACTGGAGACCGTGCTGGGCTGGGATCCTTTCATTCATTCAATATGGGCTATAGACCAGAAAGGAAAGGCCTATCACGACTTTGCTTCAAAACCAAAGGGTCCCTCTTTCTTCTGTTGCCTTTTTCCCTTTTGGTACTCTGGTGTTGTTTGATAACGCTTTTTTGGATCGACACATCATCTAACCAACCCGCTCACACATTATCATGTCAGTGAGTTTATAACTCATCTGTGTGCGTATGATACTCGAAAAACTTTGCCCTTTTTTGCTTTCTCTATTCTTCATTAATCGTGGACCATAACATTAACCATCTTACAATTCTGGTAATGCCCCTTCACTTTTGAAACTTATAGTTTATTCTGGGAAATCATGCTTACGCCAAAGAAATTCACTATGAGACAGACAAAGTGAAAGTGAAAATGTTTCTTTTTTTTCCAAATTAGATGGTACGTAATGTCAATTACAAAATTATTAAAATGCAAAGTGTAATCAATGAAAAATAAAATGTCGTTTGGCAAATTTTTTAGGTTGCTTTTGGTGATATGCAATTGCATCTCCAAATCTCTCTAAAGCCTTTAACTCAAGGGAGGTCTGGAAATATTTTGAAATGTTGCATTTTCGAGATGCAAATACTCTTTTTTTTTCCTTGTCAACTTTACTCTTGCTCAACTTCAGAATTTTGCCTTCGAAAATCCTATTTTTACCTTAGTCACTGATGAGAAGCCAACAAGTAGCTGGCATGCCACCAACATGCCACTAAAGAGTGGCCGGCGAGCTACCGCCACCCTCACTTGAGGTCAAGTGACCTAAGGCGAGGTTGGCAAGCGGCTGATTTGGTTTGCATTAAGTTTGTTTAGCAAATAGTTTGATCTTTTTTATTAAAAAATAAACAAAAAATCCTTTATCAAGTATAATTTTTACCAAATGATATTTTCATCGATGTTGTTTTCTAATGTGTTTTAAAAATACATTTTATCAAACGTCACTAGCATTTCGTGATATCATTTTTAGTTCCCAAAGATATTCATCAAAATCGAATCAAACGCGCCCTAAAACTCTAATGGGCTTGGGGGCGTAAGCTTAGGGCACGTTTGGTAACGATTCGTTCGCGGGAGTAGATTCGATCGAACCGATTCTTTTTTATTTTGTTCCCGAGAAGCGATTCTAAGCATTTTAAGCCGTTTGATAATTATCCAAAATTTCGATTCGGAATAGAATTGCATTTGGTACCCTGTTCATTAATTCTATTCCAAATCAATTTCTTTTAATTTTGAAATAGTTTTTTTACTTTTTTACTTTGTTCTCTTTTCTTTTTTTCATTTTTTCATTTTTTTCTTTTCATTTTCCTTTTTTTTTTTTTTTTTTTCCTTTTTCCTTTTCTTTTTCTCATCTTCTTCTTCTTCTTCTTATGGCCGGCGATCTCACCGGAGAGTCGCTGGCCCTCAATGAGGCCGGCCCTCGTTGGCCGAGCCTCGCCAGCAGCTGGGCGAGGCTCACCTAGCCCCGCCAGTGGCCAGGCCGGCCTCGTCGGGGTTGGGCAAGACCTGCCAAGCCATCGGCGGGGCTAGGCGAGCCTCGCCTGGCCACCGGTGGGGCTGGGCGTCGCGAGGCTCGCCCAGCCCCTGCCCAGCCTCGCCAGTGGCCAAGCGAACCTTGCCCGACCTCGATGAGGCCTTGCCTAGCCCCGGCGAGGCCCACCTGGCCACCAGCGAGGCTCGGCCTCACCAAATCTGGGGATGCCGAGCCTCGCCGGTGGCTGGGCAAGCCTCCAGCGAGCTTGCCGGATCGGCGGCCGACGGCGGCGTTGGACGGTGGCGGCGGACGGCGGACGGTGGCGGGCGATGGTGGACGGTGGTCGCGAGATGGCTGAAGGAAATAAGAAAATTTCTTGATTTTGATTCTCAAATTCGTTCTGGAACAAGAATCAACTTTTTTTTTGTTCTTGATTCTATTCCCAACTGCTTCAGGAACAAAAATTTTACCAAACGCGATTCTAGGCGAAACCGATTAGGGAACAAAGAATCGAATTTGGCCTGTTTGGATGATTACCAAATAGGGCCTTAGAGTCGCCGGTCACCATCGCATTGATCAATGCCTGCAACTTCTGTTGAAGTGGTCTTTTTCTTCTTTAATTGTTGGCTCCAGAATTCGCATCTCTCCGCGACGTCCTATAATCAATACCGCGTGCTAGAGAACAAGGGGACAAAGGACTTTCGCTATGCCTTTTTCCTTTTGTTTTCTCATCTTACTTTTCACCTTTTTTCCCTTTGAATTTCGGTGCTCACCGCGTTCATCTCATCTTTCCTTCCTTGATAATGGTAACGGGCAGTCTTGCAAATTCGTTCATTATGATCTAACCTTTTATTGGGCTCTTTGCTTGTTTGAGATACGATTGATGCTGGGGGCAGGGGGGCATATTTACGACCAAAAGCAATAGCACGTCAAATTAACGTTTACGTAAGAAATCTTCGTCAAACATAGCCAGCTGAAATTTGAATTAATGTCAATCGAGTAGGTGTTTCATTTATAGCCTCAATTGAATTAAAATATGCTACTAAACACATTTGGAATTAGGCTACGTCTAAAAATGTGGACATTATCCATTTGCGAACTTACCTAAGAATCAATACAGGCGATGGATGTCCCGTGCTAATGACTTAATCGGTTAGAGTTGCGGTAAACTCTGCAGAGGAACCTGCAGCTTTGGGCCCCAAGCTGGGTTACCATAATCGCGTCCTTTTTATTAGAAGCGGCTAAGTCGTAGATTTTGCTGATATTCCTGTCCTTGCCCTTTTCGAATGTCTAGACTGCCCATGAGATTTCCAAATCCACAAAAGAAGGAAGGCCCACGAGATTAGTGTTGATCTCCAGCCTCGTCAATCCTTTTTGCTTAGATAATCAGGTTTTTGATTCAGGCATGTCCCTTGTTGACTTATGGAATTTCAAGAACACTCCTCTTAGATCAGTGCCAATATGGACAAAAGGGTTGGTATCGAAAGGATTCTCGTGATGTTTTGGGCGCAATGAGCCCGATCGCACATCCTGCTCTTTAGATCAGATGGATGTACCTGAATTAGGTTCATATGCTCTCGAAGCAAACAATGATGCCGTCCCTTGAGAAGACCTAAATCCACTCGCTGGGATGGCAAGATCGGTACCTCATAAATGTAGGGTCACAAAGACCAAATAGCTCATATTCACACGCATGTTTCGTGGGTTTAGCAATTAGTCAAGATGTGATAATCTCATTGAACCGCTATTCACTTCTATTAAATCATTCGTATAAAGGTACGCTTCGAGTTTCGTCACGTCACTCGAATTCATTTTTTCCAAACGAAAACATGATTTCAAAAAGATGGTCACTACTCTCTATCTGAAAGCATCTACTCAACATGGAGTGACCACGGAAGGAAACATTTTTCCTTTAACAGATTCAAGCCCGGATTAGGAGGGAGAGATCAAAATGGCTTCGAGGAAAGACATCCTTGGTGAGATTCGCGGGGACATGCATATAATAGGATCAGAATAAGTATGATACAGTCTAAGCGATATCCTCAATCTCGATTTTTTGTTCGATAATCATAGATGAACCAACAAAATCTGACTCGGCATCAATCCTTTTTGTTTCCGAAATATTCGATGACGATGTTCCTGGGGAAACATATTGGAGATGAGATTGACATGATGCAGACCAAGAAGATCCTTGCATCAGCCTGTGAAAATAGCAAAGAAACTATGACTCTCTGTTTCAATCAATCTCAATTAGGAGGCCGTCATTCCAGCAAAAACCCGGATTCACGACAGCATCAAGTGTAACCAACAGTCTTGCAAAAGCCACAAAATCTATATAGATACGATATCATATTGTCTATCTACTCACAAGCTTAACCTTGATTCCCTTCTCTTTCTGGTAATTCAACTTTGGCGCAGAAACCATACCTTTGACGAATTCCACCGTTTTCATCCAAAAGCAGAGTTCAACAACTCGAGAACTTGGCTCATAACTGGCCTCTCCCTCGAATAGTCGCTAGTGCACACACACGCAATGTTGAAGCACTTCTCCACCGTGGCTTTCACCAGGCCATCCCTGGAAACGGCCGGATCGACCATCTCCATCTGCCGGTTCTCAGCCACCATGTGCCGAGCCCACACGGTCAGCCCGACCTCCTTTCCCCTATCCACCACTGGTAAATTGGGCCTCCGACCGGTCGCAATCTCCAGCATCAGAATACCAAAGCTATACACATCGCCCTTCACAGTGGCCGCCGTGAACCCTTGCGTGTACTCTGGCGGCGCATACCCCATCGTCCCGGCAGGTTGCGTGGTCACATGGGATCGCGAGTCCTTAATTATCCTCGCAAGCCCGAAATCTGCGATGTGCGCGTCGAATTCGGCGTCCAACAGCACGTCACTCGCCTTGATGCCTCTGTGAATGATCGGCATCGGCAATTCGTGCATGTACGCTAATCCAGTGGCCACGCCCCTGATTATCTTTATCCTAATGTCCCAGGACAGGGGCGGCCTCTCGACTGAGTGCCTCGACCATGAGATGTCGCCGTTCTCCGACGACGGGTACAGCCACTCGCTGAGGCTCCCTCTTTCTATGAACTCATAGACCAAAACCCTATCCGAATTTGATATGCAGTAGCCGAGGAGTTTGACGATGTTCGGGTGCTGAAGCTTGCCTAAGGTTTCCATCTCCGCCATGAACTCCCGGAACCCCTCGAAGGCGTCAGGCTCGAGCTTCTTGATGGCAACGGTGAGGCCGTTAAAGAGGCAGGCCTTGAAGACGAGGCCGAAGCCACCGTCGCCGATGATCTGCCGGAAGTGGAAGTTCTTGGTGGCCTTGCGGAGCTCATCCATGGAGATCCGGAGCTTGGGGTCGAAGGAGGCACTCTCATCGACGGCGATGGATGATAGCTCGTCCGGCATGCAGCCGGTCTGGACTTGGAGCTCGCGGCCACGTTTCCGCTTGCGGCAGCTGCAGGTGAAGGCGAGGAAGATGAAGAAGAGGGAGGCGCAGATGAAGCCTGCGGCCCCGGCGATGCCTATTTGGATGTTGAGGTTCATGTCACAGAGAGAGAGAGAGAGAGAGAGAGAGAGTTAGAGTTTGGGAGTTTAGTTAGAAGAGGGAGGTGGGTGTGAGGAGGAGGAGAGAGAAGTCGACTGAGGATACAGAGGAGAGAGAGAGAGAGAGAGAGAGGAGGTGGAAGAAGAAGACGACTGAGAAGACGCGGGAGGGTCTTTGTTTTTTCGCCGTAAACCGGGGATTTGCTTCTAGAAAAATGAGGAGAAATTTCCGATGGACCACCGACACTTTCCTTTAATAGCTCGAATGATTTTCCTAAGTATTTTCATATCATATTGAACACTTATTCAACACTTTCCCATACATTTTGACACTTAAGTTCACATGTTGGAAAATTTGAGACCTAATTAACTCTCCTGACACTCACTCATATTCAAATCTAGAATTCCGACATACGAGTTTGGAATTCCAACACGTAATATGACATGCATGGGTCAATTTTAAAAAATTTTTTAATAAATTATGAGTCCAAATGTAAGTATGTAAACAAATTATAAAAATAATAAAGAGGAAAAAAGAAAAACTTAATATTCTCTTCTTTTCTAACTCTCACTTTCCATAATACACAATTCATCTCTCAAGTTTGTTTTTTTCTCTTCTCTTCCAACTCTGACACACAAATCTAAAAATGTGGATTGTTTTTATTTTTTTTCCTCAAGTTTTATGAATTATTGAAATGAAATTGAATTTGTTAAATTGAAACAATAAATGATATTAACAAATTATGAGTTATTGTTTTTAGTATATATTCATTCTATGCTCTTTATTTATTTATTTGTTAATTTGAATAAAATAATCACAAAAAAGATAATTTATCATATATACACATTTAATATATGTGTCATAACGTATCGGAATTCTGCATTTTTTAATAAACAACATGTCAGCATATTGTATTGTGTCGTGTCATCAGTATCAATGCTACTTAGGTCATTTCCCAGTTGGACTTTGATGAACTTAGTCAATGATGATCTACTTCTACCGTACATGTTCGATTATTGATGATGCAAACTTTTTTTTTCATTATTATTATTGTGAGAAATCTTATATTGATGTACATATAACAAATTATCTTAAATTAATTTTTTAATCATTTAAAATCTTAAATTATTACATTTGTGACAAATATACTTCAAACTCATTTTTTTTACCATAAAAATTTTAAATCAATATATTTATAACAAATTTACCATAGACTTATTTTTTTTACTATAAAAAATTATAAATCGATACATTTGTGATAAATTCATCCCTCCTTTACATTTCGTTCAAATTTTACCATTAAATTTGCTGACATGGATGATTCAAAGTGATATAAGCAAATATCACCAAAAACTCCAAACTAATGAATTAAACTAGACTCTTTTGAAGACAAAATTTTTCCTTGATCCGACGAATAATGTCTTCCGCTGCAACTGACATTTGAAACCAACACTAACAGAGCTTGGACGATGGAGTCGTACTTTTGATAATGAGATGGAACTTTTAGGGCCTCTTTCAAAACACGACGACTTGTGTAACACGATTAAATAATGCATCGACCATCAACGAAATATAATCATATCAAATTTAGGACAATATTCATGTTCGAAGAAATATTGCCGGTTCAAAATCTTAATAATAGATAACATGGAAAACAAATAATTTTTTTGCTAATTATATGTGAAGGGGTGCAGATATAGATTGTGTCGCCACTGACTCAATAATTCGGACAGGCCATATAAGTCAATCTTGTGTCTGATGAATTGATTATGAGTACAATACGATTATTAATCACATCTCACGGGCTGGACACGAACACAATTAATCCCTACCCATGTCAGCTAATTTTGGGTCATGCCAGAAATTGCTCTCTAAAGTGACCCGGCAGCTGCTCACGCGGTTGCCGTCTAGCTTACTGCATATGGGTCCAATTTATTGAAGAGATGCGAGTTGGGAAATTGCACAACACTTGCGTTGCAAATTCCTCTTTTGGTTGGAAATCAAGCTGGCTTCAGGCTCTCGTGCTGTTGGTCCGAAGTTAGAAAGCTGTGCAATCTAATCTGAAATTCTACCTTGATTTTTTGAAATTATTTTATAATACTAGTCTTGGTTCTCGAGGTTTTACACGCTAGGTGGACTTCTCTCGTAAGGTTTCCATCCAAGAGATCATAAAGTCCAAATTTTTCTTAAAACAGGTTGGGCTGTCAGAATCGAATAAAAATTTTGTGTATTTTCGGTTTGATTAAGATAATAGTAAAAATCACATTTCCTTTTCCCTAACGGAAATGAATGATAAAATATAAAATCACACTTATAGATATAGTCGTCGGAAGCCCTATGAATACTCTCTCTCTCTCTCTTCTTCTTCTCCTGCTCGAGTCCAAGAAGAACAAAGTTGCATCGGTCTCTTCGAAGCAACACCACCAGCAGGTCCCCTATTGCCGGGGACAGCGACGGCACCAGCGCCAACTACCAGGTTTCGGACCCGAAGCCCACAAATCAAGCGACCCACTTACTACCTTCTGCACATAACTCTAGGAGATTGAAGGATTCGGAGAGTTCACCTCGACTTTGAGGATTTCAGGTGAGTCATTCTTTCGAATCAAACTAGGATCTGCAATATGGGAGCTTTGTTTTGTGTATTCCCTCAGATCTGCGATCGTTCGAAGAAAATCCTTTGTTTCCTTTACTTGCAACCTTTGCTGATGGCGGGCGGTGCTTTGGGTTTAGCCGTCACGGGACTTTTGCTTCAAAACCAAAGGGTCCCTCTTTCTTCCGTGCCGTTTTCCTTTCTGGGCTCTCTCTCTCTCTCTCTCTCATATATATACTGAGGAATTTATAGACCTTCAGATAAACTCTTGTCTGTGGAGTTCGAGTTCATCTCTTCTAGTGGATGGATAAATTTCTGTTTGTTCGATTTCTTTTTTTTCTTTTGGCCAAGAAAGTGAAACAAAACAAAAGAAAAAAGTAAAAATAAAAAATCCAGACCAAACCAAACCATAGGAGTTTCGGTTTGGGTCTCATTTGGTTCAGTTAAGCTATTTACTATAATGATTTGGTTTTTGGGAAACGTGACGGTCGTAAATAAAAATTTTAAACATTCTTGAGAGACATGATTTGGTCGTAAATAAAATTTTTAAGAGAAGAAACGTCTCTGCGAAAAACATTCTTCCTGAGAAATGGAGAGAGAGAGAGAGAGAAAGAGCGGAGTATTTGGTAATGTTTTTGTTTCTCAATTTTTGTGTTTTATTTTTTTTTCCTAGAACAAAATAAAAATAGAATTTTCTTATTTTCCGGAGCAAATCAAGGTGTGGATAGTAATATTTCCATTTCAGGAAATATTTTTTTTTTCATAAATAGAATTTCTATTCCCTAGAACCATTTTTGAAAAAAAAAGCATTTAATAATAATACAAAATTTATATTCTCAAAATAAAAAGAATAGGAATGTGGTTGGTACAATCCATAACAAGAATAGGAACATGTTTGATCTTTGCCATTCACCACCTCCGCAATTAGCGGTGAGTGGTGATGATCATCAATGGCAGCGGCCGGACTGGCAAACGGTAGCCCATGAGGAGCGGCAAGGAAGAAGAAGAAAAGAAAAAGAGAATAAAAAAATTACTTATTTTTAAAAATTATTCCCGAAAATAAGAAATTACTTTTTCTTATTCATATTTCTATTCTAAATTACTTTTTTATTTCAAGAAATAGAAAAATTAATTAACTTTACTAAATGAATTTATATTCTTTTCTTATTTCGAAGAGTAAAAAAATAAAAGAATAGAGGAGAAACATTCCCATGGGCTACCTTAGTGGCCTGAGAATCAATTTGAAATAGAAACAAAAAAAAAAAAAAAACTTAAATTTTGGTTTTCAAAAACAATTTCTAAAGCAAGACATTTTCTTTTTTTTCTTTTCCTTTTTTTTTCTTTCTTTAACCAGTCACTGGGCCTTAATGAGGTTAACCTCACCTAGTCACAACAAGGCCGCCGACTAGAAATAAAGAAGAATGGATGAAAAAAGAAAAGAAAAAAATTAGAAAAATCTCAAAAAATTATTTAAAAATTAAAATAAATCTTATATCACAAAAAAATATGAAGTTCATACCAAAGACATTCCAACTCTTTTTTTATTCAAGGAATTGAAATTTTGTGTAATTATTAAACGCATTCAAATGCTTATAAAAATTTGAAGTTCGTATCAAATACATTTCGACTCATTGAGGGAATAAAAATAGAAAAAACTATTTCTCAAAAAAAAAAAAAAATTCGGGTTTGACGCATCCTAAGTATATTTATGTTTAAGAAGTATCTTTCATAAACTTATAAAACTTGTACCGCAAGTAAAGAAAGAGGCGGATTACAATACACTTGCTGTATACTCCAAATATTGCAAAACTGCAAAAATTAAAGGAGTTACCACTATTAGGAGTGTCAAAATGGGTTACAGACCCATATTAATGAAAGTGGGTTAAATGTGAGTCATCTTACAATTAAGATATGGATCGTACATTGGTTTAGAAAAGAAGAAGCTAAAACAAAATGAGTTTTATTGGATCTTTTACGATCCATTTTCAACCCGTTTTGTCACTCTCTGTGCTCCACGCGCTCATTCTCACGAGCCCCGCATTCTCATTCGCACTAGCATTCCATCTTGAGGGAGATGACGAGTGAGAGATGGCGCCATCGACGGCGAGATTCGAAGGCGCACGGCAAAGAAGTGCAACAGATTTGGCACGCAAACATGGACGAAGCTGACGCGAGGTGGTGAGCTCGCGAAGCCTTGGAGGAAGTCGAGACTCGGCATCGACCGCTGCTTGTTCGAGGTTAATTTTGTTGTCATCGCCCCCAAAACACGGGTCTCGCTTATCCGATCTAGGTTTTCGATTGATGTATCTGGACGGACTGTCATAGGCCTTCATTTGGCAGATGATTAGACAATAACTCCGTTTCTTTCGGCTAACCGATTATGAGTGAGTTGATCGTAAAGGAAAGTGCTGTGTTGGAAGCCTGAGGCCTGCGATTTGCCTGCTTTCGATCCGGTTAGGGCCCGTCGTCTTCGGGCTTACCATCCGGGAAGCCGCCTTTGGGCTGGGGTAGCCGTCGTGGTCTACCTCAGCCCTGGCCTTCCTAGGCTTGAACTTCTTCTATGGTTTTCATTTTATTTTGTAGATATTTTTTTTGGTTATTTAATATTAAAGACTTGTTGGGCCTTTTTATTTATCTTTCTCCTAAGCTAAATGGATGGGTCTGGGTTGGGTTGGGTTCATTATGGATTATTTAAATTGCTTAGTAAATTAATTGAGCAATAAAATTAAACGAATGGATTTGGGTTGAACCTATTTATAACCCATTTAAAACACGACCTAACCGACCCATTTGTCACCTTTAATCATTACCAATGTCAATCAAGTTAAGAAATTTCCATTTTCAAGGCGTTAGTTTTCTTCTTTTTGTGGTACGTTGCAATTAACATTCTCGAAATTGAAACTTCGTTTATCAAACTTTATTTATAATTTGATAGGTGTGGTAACTTGAGGAGGATAACAGGAAGTGAGATCCGTTTCTGAATAAGAAATGTTTCATTTTTTAAATAATCTATTAAAATAATACAAAGAAATTTGTACAATTTTATAGGTTTGACCACCTTGCAGCTATTGCAATGGACATACTACCTTGGCGGCAACCCCAGTAACCTCAGTGATGATGGGTGTTATCACAGTGTAGAGGATTAAAATAGGTTGTTACCTAAATTCATCATAAGATGTATAGTGGTGGTCGTCATTTTATATCGTAATTTCTATCTATCAATATGTAAGACAACATCATATATGTGTTCATCGCAATATTCAAAAACTTTACAAATAATATGTGGAATGTAAGGACGAATTTGGTAATAATTTTGTTCCCGATAATAATTTATATTCATAAATGATTTTTTTTTATTATATTCCTTAAACGAGTTTCTAAGTATTTAAAGCGTTTGACAACTACCCAAAATTTCTATTGCCTGAATAGAATTACGTTTGGTATGATCCTTAAATTTTTTATGACTTAAGTTTTTTTAAAATTTTTTAAAATTTTTATTATATTTTTCTTTTTAATTTTTTAAAATTTTATTGTATTATTTTATTTTATTCTTAATAAATTTATTATATAATTTTTTTTTCATATTTTAAATATAAATTTATTATATGTTAAAATTATTTTATTATATATTTTTTAGTTTTATTATCTAATTTTTTCATATTTTTAATATATTTTCATTATGTAATTTTATGATATTTTTAGAATAATTTTATATTATAATTTTATTATGTTTTTCAAATTTTATTTTTTAAATAATTTCATTATATAATTTTATTATATTTTGTAAATATTTTATTATATATTTTCAATTTTATTATCCAATTTTGTCATATTTTTAATATAACTTGATTATGTAATTTTATGATATTTTTAGAATATTTTTATGTTATAATTTTATTATGTTTTTCAAAATTTCTTTTAATTTTTAATAATTTCATTATATAATTTTATTATATTTTTTAACAATTTTATTATATTTTTGCGTAGGCTAGAAGAAGAAGAAAAAAAAGAAAAGGAAAAGAAGAAAATGAAAGAGAAAAAAAGAACATGATTTTACTTGATTTTTGAGTTGTTTTGAGAATAAAAAATTAGTTTTTTTTACTTCTTAATTCTGTTTCAAATATATTCTCATAAATAAATAAAAAATTTACCAAATGGATTTCCATTCTTTTTTTGTTCGAGGGAATAAAATAATATAATCGACATTATTTGACATGTTACCAAACAGGTCCTAAGAATATAGAAATATCTTACACAATCCCATTTTATCCTATCTAACAAGATATGTTGAACAATCAAATAAGGTACGTAGTAATAAATCCTAAATTCCCATACTGTGTTAGCATTGCTTCCCGTCATTAACAAATGTAAACTAGACGATTGGATATTCCGTTGAAGTCACTAAGAGAAATAGAAATGAGCAAAGGGTCTAGTTCAATCGGCGAACTGGTTGGAATTGGCTTGGCTAGTTTCGTTATGAGAAATCACTAAGAGAAATAGAAATGAGCAACGGGTCTAGTTCAATCGGCGAAACTGGTTGGAATTAGCTTGGCTAGTTTCGTTATGAGAAAAGCTTGTTCAATTCCCGATTTTGAAAATCAAGAACTACCCTAAGACAACTCTCAATTTTAAGGTTGGAATTGCTGGTTCTAGTATGAAGAAGAAAACTTGCACTCATCAAGATTCAGATTTTGGTACAAAGAAACGTTAATAATAACCATCACTTGACCAAAGCTAATTTTCTTGTTCGAAAGATGCAAATTTAATGCCCTAGAAACAAGTTTAAAAAGAAGTCTTTTGCATTGTGTTGAAACTTGAAAGCGATGACTAATTGAAATTATGTACTCAGAATTGTTGTGTGCGTCCATGACTCCAAAGGAAACGTGATCCATGGGAAGGGCAAGCACGAACCATTTTCCATTGACCTTACCTTCTCTCTTGCTCTTTCTTCTTTGGCTATCCCAAACATAACATTGACCGCCTCTCAATCCGTCATTGTAATTGTACATCATCCACTTTTGAAACCTACAATTTGGATCTCGAGATATTTAGTTATCATGCTTACACCTCAAAATTTGAATGCAACGGTGGACGGAGTGAAAGTGAAGATTTATTCAAATTAGATGGTGCGAAATGTTAATAATTGAATTAGATAGATGCAGGGTGCAATCGAGGAAAAGTTGAGGCTGACTTCTTTCTATACTTTCCCCTCCCCCACAGCCTAATTCCCTGGAAACAATCCCCAACTTTAGGTCCAATTTTAATTTTGCATTGAATTTTTTTTGCCTCAAAATCCCAAATCTGTCCATTTGTCCAAAAACTGCGATTGATTTTTTTTATAGTTATCAACATCAAAGCTAATTAGAGGTTCATTTTCACAACTTGCATTTTCATCTATACCCTCACATTTATGTGGAACAACAATAGCCTCCTAAAGTTGATGATCTTGAAGAAACTAGTGCAATTTTTGGACATGTTGGCAAATTAAGACGAGTGAAAATTAATGATTTTTTTAATAAAGAAAAAGTGCATGGCAAAATTAAGAATAGACCTAAAATTGGATTTTTTAAAAGGGATTAGCACTTTAGAGATATTAAATTATTATTATAAATGCAATTATAAACCCTAATTTAGAAATATTTTCTTACATATGATCACTTTATATTGCTGTGAAAACGAACAAACAAAAGATATTCATCATTTATGAAAATATTTAGACATAAATTATTATTGATAGTGAATTTTTTTATTAATTAATTATTTCAAGTGATAAAAACAATCATACTTCAAATCATTCATTTTTTTTTTTTTAGAACACATAAAGCCTAGGTTCGTGGATTCCCACGAGGACAATTGCAGAGTCGATACTCGCCAATTCTGTTGGTAATTCAATGTCTAATCTATTCTATTCACTATTCCTTTTTCTTTTTCTTTTATCCTTTTACTTTTCACCCGCTATTTTAATTTCGATGCTTACCACATTTTCATATGATTTTTTTTTCTTTCCATAGCTTCAAACACTTGAGATATAATTCACAAGCACAAGCTTCTCTTGGATGCCCTTCTTGGCCAAAAAAACCCACTTCTTACATAGAAGGAAGTTGGATCCAAAATAGAAAACTTCTCCAATTGAAAAACCTATTCAAAATACAACACCTATTAGAAAAGTTTCCTCTTCATACTTAAACTCGAGACATATTTTTAACCATAAATAGGATGCAAGCCCAATCCAAACTCAACTAGAAATAAATGTGAACGATGTTCGTGTTTGTAACTTGCCGGTTGGGTTGCGACTTGTGTGCAGAGGAACGTTCAAAGCTAGGGAACCATAACAATCGGGGGTCCTCCTCTTCTCTTTTTTTGGTCGAAGGTGTCCTTTCTTCAAAGAGCCTAGGAATAGACTGCCGACCGTCCACACGGAAGCATGGCCTTGTCTGTTTTGAATGTCTGAATTTCAGGAGGGCCCATGACATTAGGCGACTTATCAATAACGTGCAGCCTCGTCAATTCTTTTGCCCTGATATGGTTCCGACTCAGGCATATCCTTTGTTGACTTAACAAAATTACAAGAATATTCCCTATTAGGCTTCAGTATTGAGATGTAAGAATGAGCATGGTTCCAACCATACTAGTGGGACCTGTCCGGAAGATACTTTCTAGGTTCTAAAAATTAAATAACCTATTTCCATAGGTAAGTTTCAAGTTTCATCTAGGTTCTAGGTAGATAGAACCTAAAACCTCATTTATTTATTTATTATTTTTTTAGATTTATGTTTTCATACAATCTCACGGTATTCTATGACATCTAACGATAAGTGTATAATTTGGAATTACTAATCTAAACCTCCATTTTATAACAATGACACTTGTACTTGTTAATGTTTCATACTTTTCGTGTGTTTAGATATAAGGCTTTGTTTGGTTCGGCTTTTTTACGGGGCTTTGAGCCCCCAAAGACCATTGACGAAAATATTTTGCGTTTGTCATGTATTTTTGAAAGCTCATTTGTCAAATATCAGCATTCCCAATGCTGAAAGCACAATGCTGGGGAGGAGCTGCTTTAAGCATTGGCATTTTGAAGATGCGATTTCACTGTTACCAAGTCACTGTTCATCTTCTTCTTTCCCGCCCATCTTCTTTGCCGTTTGTCTTCTTCTTCCTCGCTTGAGAGTCGAGCTTTTCCGGTAGCCGCCACCGCCGCTTGGGGGTTGCTTGTCCCCGGTGACCACCGCCTAGGGTGGTGCTCGGCCAAGCTTCGTGGTGGGCGGCGCTCAACCATAGGCGGCTAGATCTGGTCGCCAGGGGGCCAAATCTAGCCACTGGGAAGCCTCGCCTGAGGTCGCCGACCTTAGGCAAGCCGCCTCCCCACCATCGCCACCACCAGCCACCTCCTCACCACCACCACCAACGCCAGCACCACCAGCCGCTCTCCCACGATTTTCCCCTCTTCATGTAGCTGCATCTCCTCCTCCCTTTTTTTTCTCCTTTTTCTTTTTACCTTAAAGTTGCTTTGCAAAATATACAAAAAAAATGAATTTCCAAACACACTTACCTTCACAAAAATGTCCATTAACTCAAAGATACTTGGAGAAATAGCTTTGCATTTTCCCAAAGTTGAACCAAATGGGCCCTAAGTTGTGGTAAGTGGATTATAATAGCAAGTAGTGTCAATTAAAAGTAACGATTCACTGCAATCGTTCAATTAATAATACAGGTTGAACCTAGATAGAATCTAGAACCGTCGTGAAACCTGCAACAAAATAGATTTCAAGTTTTAGAGTATGCATGAAAGATTCTAGGTTAAAAAAAGTAAGGATTTTTTTTCCAACAGGAAAATTCTAGATATCATATAAAATCTGTACGGAATTTGAATCTGAAACCTGAAATCATTCACCCTTACCCAAATAGACAAAAGGGTGGACAACGTAAAATCTGGTTCGCATGCTTTCGGAGCAAGGAAAGATTGGATGGCATCATCCATCCTTTAAGAAGGTCTCAAACCCATTTGCCGGGACGGCAAGACTGGCAAGACTGAAAAGCGTCTACATTGCTTGGTACGACTTGGAGAAGCGTCTCCACAGAATATCTAAATTCTAATGCTATGACCAGGCCCTCTGACACTTCTCTGCCCGCGATTAGCAGCGATGAACAAGGACTGTTTCTTGGAAAATGCAGGCTTTACAGAAACCAAACAGCATCATATTCACACAAAAGTTCATGGGTTTTGCAATTACACGAGATATCATAACCCCATCGAACCGTCATCACTTATATCGGATCATTCGTACGAAGGCATGCTTCAATTTTCGCCGTCACTCGAATTCATTTCACATGGTTTCAAAGAGATGGGTTGCTGTTCTATATTCAAAGCACCTTGTCGACATGGAGCGACCACACATCTTAACATTTTTGCAACACTACTCCAACTGATTCAAGCCTAGATGGGGAGGGAGGAGGGATCAAAACGACTTCAAGAAAACACGTCCTTTATGGGATCGATAGGGACATATATGCAATGACCTCACAATTAGTATTATAAAGTCAGAAGAGCGAAATTCTCCAATCGAAACTCAATCGGTCTTTCGCTTCATAATCATAGATGGACCAACAAAGTTGGCTCAGCATCGACTGTCTCTAGTTTCCAAAAAAAGATTCAATGAGGAGGTTTCGGGGGACGCATATTGGAGATGAGATCCACACGATGTATAAGAACCAGATGATCCTTTGCATCAAAATGTGAAAATAGCAAAGAAACTAGACTCTCTCTGTTTCAATCAATCTCAATTAGGAGACCTTCATTCCAGCAAAAATCCGGATTCACAACAGCATCCAGTGCAATCGACAGAGCCTTGCAGTAGCCACGAAATCTATATAGATAGATATAACTTCATATCGTCAATGTCACATCTATTAACAATTAAAGAAGGTGCATCAGCAGGTCATTTCCTGCTTCAGACCTCAGTCAACTCAATAAAGCTATTCACATTTTATCATCGGAAGCAACAAACAAGAGTACCCTCTAATTGCCTTCAGAACTAGACTACTGGCTAACAAGCTTAAACCTTGATTCCCTTCTCTTTCTGGGTAATTCAGCTTTGGCGCAGAAACCATACCTTTGACGAATTCCACCGTTTTTATCCAAAACCAGACTTCAACAACTCGAGAACTTGGCTCATAACTGGCCTCTCCCTCGAATGCTCGCTAGTGCACGCACACGCAATGTTGAAGCACTCCTCCACCGTGGCTTTCACCAGGCCATCCCTGGAAACGGCCGGATCGATCATCTCCATCTGCCGGTTCTCAGCCACCATGTGCCGAGCCCACACGGTCAGCCCGACCTCCTTTCCCCTATCCAACACCAGTGGTAAATTGGGCCTCTTACCGGTCGCAATCTCCAGCATCAGAATACCAAAGCTATACACATCGGCCTTCACAGTGGCCGCCGTGAACCCTTCCTTATACTCCGGCGGCATATACCCCATGGTCCCGGCGAATTGCGTGGACACGTGGGACTGCGAGGCCTCGATGGTCCTCGCCAGCCCGAAATCCGCGATGTGCGCCTCGAAATCGGCGTCCAATAGCACATTGCTCGCCTTGATGTCTCTGTGAATGATGGGCGTCGGCAATCCGTGCATATACGCCAATCCACTGGCCACGCCCTTGATTATCTTCATCCTAGTGTCCCAGGGCAGGGGCAGCCTCTCGCCCGAGTTCCTCGACCACGAAAGCTCGCTGTTCTCCGACATGGTGTCGTACAGCCACTGGTCGAGGCTCCCCTTCTCAATGAACTCGTAGACCAAAACCCTATCCGAATTCAACATACAGTAGCCAAGAATCTTGACGATGTTGGGGTGCTGAAGCTTACCCAAGGTCTCCATCTCGGCCTGGAACTCGCGGAACCCCTGGAAGGCGTCGGGCTCGAGCTTCTTGATGGCGACGGTGCGGCCGCCGCCTCCGTCGGCGAGGTTGGCCTTGTAGACGAGGCCGAAGCCGCCGTCGCCGATGATATTCTTGGGGTGGAAGTTCTTGGTGGCCTTCCTGAGCTCATCCATGGTGATCTTGATCTTGGAGTCGAAGGAGGCGTTCTGCTCGACGGCGGTGGCGGCGAGCTCCTCATCCGGGTTGGAGATCGAGCGGGTCCGGATGCGGGCCTCGCGGGCGCGCTCCAGCCTGCGGCGGCGGCGGTTGCAGGTGTAGGCGAGGAGGACGAAGAAGAGGGAGACGCCGACGAAGCTCGCGGCCGCGGCGACGACTGCCTGGAGGTCACCGTTCATGACAGTGAGAGAGAGAATTCGGAAGCTATGGCTAGATTACGGAAATGGGTTTGAGGAGGAGGAGGAGAGAGAAGTGGACTGAGTATGGAGAGAGAGACTGGGGGTGGGGAAGAGGAGGAGGAGGAAGAAGAAGAAGAGCAGGAAGTGGGAGGAGAGCCGCCGTGAACGGGGGTTGCTGCTGCTTCATGGAAGATGAGTCATTCCAGTCGGACTGGGATGAACTAGTCAACGGTCATCTCTACTTGTACTGTACGTTTGATTGATTGTTGACTCTAATGCAACTTCCCGTCTTTTTTTTCTTTTTGTTTCCCCTTTTTTCTCAATTTCGTTTCCATCAGCAATGCGTGTCGGCCTTTGAAAAAGTGCTGGTCCTTTGCTAGCGACCGCAGGATCTTTCGGCTTTCCAGGCAGCATCCCGGAAGCAGGGTCAACGTTAGCGTTCGACCGCGCTGCGGGGTCTTACCGTGCTAGTTCCTATCTGAACTTTCTAATTTATTCTATCAGTTCTGTGGATTATTGATAAATGTTCGACATGTTCATACCTGTTCACCTTTGAAAAAGCGTTCGTCTTTTGCTAGTCACCGCAGGATTTCTTGTTTCTTATTTTTCAAACAACATCCGTAAAACGGGGTTGATGTTAGTATTTGACCACGTTGCGGGATCTTTTGAACTTTTTAATTTTATTTAATGAGATTAATGAATAATTGATAAATGTTTAATGCGGTTATACGCATTATTCACCTTTGAAGAAGTGCTTACCCTTGGCTAACGATCGCAAGATTTCTCATTTTTCCATATAGCATCCAAGAGACAGGGTAAATGTTAATGTCGACCAAGCTCTTATCGTGGAGAGTCAATGTATGCAAAATTGTTTTCAAATTTTTTAAGAGTTAATATCATGAAAAATTCTAAACAAGTACATCTATGATAATTTTAGCTTAAACAAAATCTTAAATCGACACACCTATAACAAATTTATCATTCATTATTATTGAGTTAAATAACGGTTAATGAGTATATCGATTTAAGATTTTACCCAATTGGTAGTTTTTTATTGTATTAATCTAATTTAATGAAAGTAATAGAAAGTAAGATAATCATTAATGTACCAATTTGAAGTTCTTTAAGGACATGAATAATAACCATTTTATTCTAAAAATCAATTTATAGCTACAAATAAATATTCTCCAGACGAGTTTTGAGAAAGCAAAACTAAGCGTTTGATGACCATATAAATTTATATTCCCGAAATAGAAATTCGTTTGATAATTATGAAATTTCTCTCTCCCGAATGATGGTGGGAGGCGATCGGAGGTGGGTTGCCGATGTTTGGTAATTGGCGTCCAACGGTTGATGTCCAACGACCTATGTCCAACAATTGGCATTTGGCAGCAGGTGGCCGGTGTATGATGTTTGGTGTCTAGTAGTGGGCGTCCCGCATGTGCACATCCAAGTGTTCAGCGACCGCCTATGGGAGGCGGTTTGCGGACGAATGATAGGCAACCAACAACGGGCGGCCTACATCAAAGCTACTAATGGCCGATAACGAGTGATCGTTGGGGAGCAAGTTGTGGCAAGTGGTGACGAGTGGGCTATCAAGTAGCTATGAGAAAGAGTAATAAGAAGAGTTTTTATTTTTCATTTTTGTTTTAGAAATAGAAAATTAGAATAATTTTACTTTTTCATTTCTATTCTGGATATATTTATTGAGTAAAAAATTGTTTCAAAAATAGAAAAATGAAATTGTGCTATCAAACGGATTTTTATTTTAAACATGTTCTCAATAACTAAAAATAGAAAAAAAAAAAAAAAGAATTATTATCATGTGCACCTTTAGTAGTCAAAAAAAAAATTTGAAGTAAAATTGTTACAAGTATATCAATTTTGAAAATTTTCATGACATTTACTGATTTTTTAATTTATTTGATGCAATCTCTTAATAATTGATCAATATTCAACGTAATCCTTTGTTTTGCTCCAATGACAAACTAGATATTATTTGATGGTGTAAATTATTATAGTAGATTTTAAAAAGAATTTCTCGCTTGGATTATCCTTGTGTAACTTTTTATAAGCCACATGAGCAAATTTCATTAATTGGAATTAACAAAAGAGCGACATTAAACATTTTCGGATAATCTATGGACTAGTTCAAAAACTTAGTAGTACTTGCAAGAACCATATTGAATAAATTATAAGTCCATGGGAACAATATACATTGTGACAAAATTCATGAATTCTTCGTGTCATTTTCCCATTAAGATATACCATACAATAAGTCAATTTTAACGTGACATAATTATTTAATTGCATCAATTCATTTGATGTGACTACGATTCGAGAAAAGTTAGAGTATTAACACAGCGCAATCCACATAATATGATCAAACAATGTATTAACAAGTCTAACATGGTTGCACGACCATCTACCGACACAAGCTTGACAAAAAAAACATACTCAATGTGTTGTAAAATTTATTTACAAATTGTAATAACCGTCACCGCATTGTCAAATCAACTTTTCTTTTAAAAAAGGAAAAGCATCCATGGTCAATATAATACCATCAATTTAAAATCTTATAAATAAATGACATGGAACAAATAAACATTTAAATAATAATATATAGACGGGTCACATAACAATCACGTTCACACTAATTCTTTAGTTTGAATGGGTCGTATGAATCGATTGCATGCTTGGTTAGTCCAACGGAACACGACGTGATCATTAATCACGCCTCACAGGTCACCGGTCGGCACGAAACTGACCTGAGCACAGTCAGCCTCGATCTGAATCGACCGAAACTTCTCATGACCTACGAGTTATGTTAGCATGTCGCATTAGGAATCGCCACTTCTAAAGTAGTCGAAGCAACAGTAGCCCGCTGGCTACCGCGTATGGGCTCAAAGGTCACTTTGGGCCCAAACAAGAGTCGGTAAACAAAACTCTCAAAAGGGCCGAAAAGCCCATCAGGCAACGCGAGATGTCCCAAGGTCGAGGAAGCAATGGAGCTCCCATGGAGTAGTCGAGCCCAAAAAACTTGATCCACAAGTCCAACACTCAATATCATGTCGTGGAGGCCCGTGGGCTGTTGGGCAAGCTCTCGGAAGTTTCACTAGCCCATCGGAAAAGAGAGGCGAATCGAGTATAAGCTCGAGTAGCTAGTTAAGGCCCGTAAAGAAAACAATCTTCCACCGAATTGGTAGCACAAAAGTTCTTTTGAATTTGCTTGATTTTAATGGCGCTTTATGGGATCTTATGTCTAATTATCCTCGGTATCGAGTAAAGTTTCTTTGACCCCCAAAAAAGAAAAATTATGTTGGGAAATTGCACAGAACTTCGCCACAAAATTCCACGTCAGTCGAAAATCAAATTGGTTCAGAGTTAAAAAAGATGTGCAATTTTAATTTGAAATTCTTGCTTTGGTCTTTTTTCTGCTTTTGTGAAACTTTATGTTGTTTATCTTCTATCTGTGCAACACTTATCGAATCATCCTTTCACATCAACGTGGCTGAGCGTGTTGATGATGGATGTAATTATGCATCATGGACGATGAGGTACTCTGTCATGCAAATTGTAATGACGAGGGATTTGATTGCACCATCGACATAAATTAGATGATTAATATGGAATATCCTCCAAAGTGTCCTTGGATTCCTAGTTTTTTAGATGCCGGCTCATGGGGTTTGAGTTTTATTTTTTCTTTTCTTTTTTAATCTCGAAGAATGCTTCCAGCATCTATCAAATTCCCAACAAAGGTTAATCATAAATTTGGAGAAGTTACTGCTAAATTTAGAGCGGAGCAGCATATTTACATTTGGAACAATATGTTTCCCTTATATAGATAACTTGAACCACAAGTAAAGGGATTACGTACTTGCGGCACGCTTGGAACATCGCAACATCCAAAGTTTGCATAAGCTATCGCTATCAATATTACGAATAAGTATTCCAATCAATAAAGAAACTTCTATTATTAAGGCATTTATGTTATTTTTATCGAGGCGTGGTCAAAATTAAACCTTGGTTAGTTAAACGTATTTTATTATTTGTTATGGTTGATGATTCGCAAGGGGGTCGAACGGAGAGGAACGCGTTTTATTTTAATGAGAAATATTTCATTTTTTATGGTGACCATTAAAATAATGTGATGAATTCTGTACAATATTTTTAAATTAATTTTAGTGGTTGAATCAATGCCCTCCAATATTCCTCATAGGCATTTTTTAATAAGAGAGGGATGATCACCATATATTAAAAAAGGGGGAAAAGACATAAAATAAAATCGTTGTCTAGACCTTAGTACGTCGTTAAATTACTACATCTAAACTTTATGGTATAAATCCGATATTTCTGAGACATGACATATAGAAATAGGGAATCCCGCAATCGTGTCGATCGACTGAAATTGCTTGACAGTCGGGGCGATCCTCATCGGAGCTTTTAGACTCCTGGATTTTGGTGAGGTGTAATCTTAACCATTATCTAAGGTCCTCGACACGTCCCGGTTAAAGGTCATCATAAATTAGCGGGGCGCGGGGGGCACAGTGAAAATGAAAAAGGTGGTAATAAGCTGGAGGGATTACTTTAATTTCCTCCTTTTATGTCGTTTGAAAATTTCGGGAAGCACAGTCTCTTGCCATTTCCAGAGCACTGCCTTCGCTTTCTCTCTCCTCCCTTTTTCAAAATCCCAGAAATCTCACCAGCTCACGCACCGAAAAACCAAGAATCACCTCCTCCCCCCTCTCTCTCTCTCTCTCTCTCTCTCTATTTTCTCTGCGTAGCTGCTTCACTGTGGAGTGCGGCGCTTTGGGTTGGGGCGTGGGAATTCGGATTGCGAATCGGAGGATGAGAGTTGGCGGGCGCCGAATCTGCGCTCCCTCGCCGGCCTAGAGGAGGCGTGGTGCCTGGACGGAGCCGGTGATCCCTTTCTTCCCCTCCATGGCCAAGCGCGTGTACGAAGCCTGGAAGGCAAAAAACGTGAGTGCTCTGCTCTCCCGACTCTCCTCGCTCGCTTCTTCTTGGCTTCTTGTCCCCGTGCTCGCAATTAGGTCGAGATGCGCGAGTTCTCTTTCCTTTCTGGGCGCGTGCGGATTTTTTTTTGGGGGGGGGGGGGGAGGGGGATTAGGTCTTCGCGTGCCCTTTCGAGTCCGCTCGTTACGCCCTTGATGTTGTTTTTCTTTTGTATTTGAGGGAAATGGCGGGGGTGGGTGGTGTTTGATTTTGGCTTTGTGGGTGGCTGAATGCTTCCGGCTCGTTTGCCTTTTTTTTGCGGTGGGCGTGCTTTCGAGATGGTGATGCTGCTCCGAGAAACAGTGGGGGAACTCTAGGTGCTGATGTGACTTGTCTTAGTTATAGTGGGATGGGTTCTATTTTAGCTGAGAATTGGATGGAAGGGGAAGAGGCGGATATTCCTGGTTCTTCGTTCCCTTCTGGCTTCTGGCTGTGTCTTGTTACGGTAGATGAATTGGTATTGAGATGATGCCAGTGTAGTGCCGATACGGTTTTGCTGGATGGAGAGGATGAAGAGAGTAACCGGAAAACGGTGCAGAGGTTGGGGATCATTCACCATAATTGTAAAATTCCTTTTCTTTCAGTTTTTAAGTTAGCCTCTAGATGTTCCTTGTCATTTATTACAGTCATCCTACATAGGAAGGAGGCAGGATTACAGCATAATCCTACTCTTAAAAATGGACAATGTTGGGTCTAGCCGGTCACTCAGACTGTTTTGTAGAATTGCGCTAGGAAAGGTTACCTTTTGTTGCTATAGCTGTTGAAATTTTACTTGTATTTGGATAAGTTGCCTTAATGTCTTTAGTTATATTGGAGCTGACGGTTCAGGAATCGTCTCTTAGCAGCACATTACAGCTTGCAAATATTTCTTGTGTAGCTAGGCTGGGACCATGTTTGAGAATGAAAAAGGTGATTGGCACTCGATTCAAGCATTTGTAAATGCTTCTTTCTGGTTTCCCAGAAACAATTTCCTGTGTACATCTGTTTTATTATCTTGCTGTGTTTTTCCACTCCTTTCTCCTCTTGTAATGCCCCAGGTAACTTAAATAAAGCTGCATTTCTGGACCTTTCTTCTTAAGCTACTCTAGATTAGGAGCCTTAGTCTAGACATGGTTGGATGCCAGTTGCTCGGATCTTAGAGAAGGTGTGCCCATTTTACCAGAACCAAACACTTTTTGTTTGTCAGGGACCTTTAATGAGTGTTCTGCAGTTACTTTGTGCCAATAGCAAACTATTAATATGAAAAAAGCTCCTGCATAACAGGTGTATTGGCAAGGTCTAGAGAGTTCTCAGGTGGTTTGCTGTTGGTGGTCTGTAATCTATGTGATATAGAGGAAGTGGTCAGCTGTAATTTTGCAGTACTTGGGATTCTGAAGCCACTTAACACAAGCATGGTTTTTCAATTATCTGTTAAAAATTGGACAAGGACAAAAGGACCGATTCAGACTGACCTCGCCATTGCTATCGACAAAGCTTCTTTAGCTTCGGAAATTGTTTGCTCTTCCAAAAATCCTTTCAAAATAATAATTACATTAAGACAGGCATCATCATCCAAAACTTAACAATCTTTTTTTTTTCCCTGTTTTCAAAATTTTGGACGTAGAGTAGTCGGTAAGAACTAAAAGTTGGCCTAAAGCCAAAAATTCTGAGTTACCTTTTTCATGATTCTGAGGAAGGTCTTCTAGAAAGAATTAGTGAAGTCATGAAGTATTCTGTAAACTTAACAGCGTTTTCTTTTCCTTTAGACTTTAGATTATGGGAAGATGAGGTTATGGGTGCAAACTAGTAAACGTGCTTTTACAAATTGATAATAAGCAATGGATATTTGCATTGATGCCAGAAAGAACTAACATAAGCGGAAAATATTTGGGGGGCATGCATATGCATTAATCTAGCTCTTTGTGAGCTTCATGCAGTTCTCAAAATCATTGTGCAATTCCTAGGGTTTGCTTGTCTTTTTTCTCCTTCCCCAGTCATCCATGCTGGACATTGGTACACTTTTGATTGGAAAACCATGTCTAGTGTTACTGCTATGAAGTCCGACCAATTGCCAACATGAAGTCGTGATCAGCTATGGACTTTATTCTGGTGCAAAAATTGGTGGGTCATCATTGTTGACAGTCATATAACTAAACTTGTCAAAATGGATTATAGACACATTTCTTAACCCATATTTGATGGGCTAGATTGTTACATGGGTTAGTTATGCTTAGTAAATGAGTTATAAATGGGTTTAGGCTCAACTCTAAGGGTCATAAATGGGTTTAATATAGGTGTTAAATGGGTTCACAATTTATTAAGACCCAACCCATCTTTATGAATCTTCCTCGATCTTGCGCTCACTTACTTTGTACTTTCACCTTAGTTTGGGTGTGAATTTTCCTAGAAGTGTCTTAGTAATATGGATCGGGGTAGGTATGAGTCATTAGATTTGTATTGCATGAAAATATGTCAAAATAAGTTAAATGGGTTAGTTTAGGTTGGAGCATTTTGACCCAAACCAGACCAGACTCACTGGTTTGATAGGTCTGTATATAGCTACCACCTAGTGAGGCCGCCTTTGTCTCTAATTGTTGCTTAGAATGGAGTTTTGTGGAACTTGCGACTTGTGATTATGTGGAGAGGCTGACTAATCCTAGCATTTTATCAAGACCACAGATGTTATTACTAAGATGAAAAAAGAAGGCAAGTAATTATGTACACACATGCATATGTACTTCTGTCTTTCTTGACTCTTTTTGGAGAAGACATGTGCATATCTTTCATAAAACTACTGGGCTTGCAGTCACCTGCCTTGTGGGTGGGGGTAGGCTGTGAGAATTGCAAAATATTGAGGAAGTACCCATGTTATCTCAAAAATATCCAGACTTTTCACTGGAGAAGTAGACACGGCATCTGCTGGCAAATCCTGAGTTAGGGTTGTCTTGATTTGTTCTTGCAACTTAAAGCAGAAGGGCTTTTGTGCATAGAATCTTATGAACAGAAACTCTCTTAGAGCCCCTTGACAGAAGTCTGATGCTAGTTAAAAGGGGCACAATGTATGTAGCGATAAAAGAATTTAAGTCGATAGGAGTGTTGCAACACCTTCTCAGCAAGCAGCAACTACAATTACTAAACAGACTAAAAGCTTAGCAGCACTCACTATCCCTATGTTGGCAACTTATTTTATTAGAGCTGCTGTTTGAGTGTCAAAAATATGGGAACTTTGTGGATCTAAAGGGGGGAGGGACTATTGAAAGATTTATATTGACATATTTAGATGTAGTTTATGTTTGGGATGTCTCAATTGTGTTCATTGGTAATTTGCTTTAGCACCTATGAATCAAACCAACTTATTGACATTGACTAGCCTTCATAGTTGTAAGTGTTGTCTCAGCCCTCTAAGTAGCTGATTGGCACCAAGGCCATGATTCTTTCTGCTTTAATCATCAGGTGCATGTTATTGTTCAATTATGCAAGCTGTTATTAGTCAGCAGAAATTTTATTGAGTGCATTGGCGGTGACTGTTAAGCATGAAATCTTGGGCAGGATTCCTAATTAGAGGAGGCATCTCTACACTGTTACTTGGACAAAATCGATGTTTAGGTTTTTCCGCTGCCATGTCTCCTGTCTGCAAAAGGGGGGAAAAAAACATAGAGATAAAAAAGGAGTAGTTTTGCCTATGTGGGCACAGGCACATGCCCCTGTTATTCCCTAAAAGTTGGCACCAGCATGTCAGGTTTATGTAGTTTTACAACTAAAATGTTTCTCCTTGTTATTCATTTCCTCCTTGTGTGGATATATATATTTTTTAAATTATCTCTAGCCATGTTTTTAGATTGAGGTGCGAGCTTTCATTCTTGAGCTAGGTTGTTGATGTTGCTGGACTTTATAGTACTCGTGCAACATGCTATTTT